>OX637391.1:47729734-50166401 GCA_951799425.1 Ilex aquifolium
TTACTATGTTACTCTCCTTGTCAGTTGCAGAAGGAGAAGGTGAGGAGCTCTCATCTTTTTCTTGGAATTTTGATCAAGTTGTGTAACACGGTTACTAATTTGTGAGGAAGTATCAATTCCTTTTAATTTTAACCTTTTGTCTAACTCTTTTGCTAAATCTTTATCTCTTCTAGACACACTAGAATATGTAAATTCAGATTTTCTTCCTTCATTAATTTGGAGTGGTTTACTATATCTATTAGATCTTTTATCAAAGGAGATTCTTACTAATCCATCAAAATTCTGTTGGATTCCTTCTACGTTGACTGTAGTATTTTGATGGTTTTGATTGTAACTTTCATTTTCAAACATCCAGCAGTCTAGAAGATTTATATCTTTCCATTGAAGTTGTCGAGGTCACTTGGTTGAATTAATAGAGTTTTGTCTTTTGGACTTTTACTTAATGCATGAACATTCAAATTTGTTGTTATGCATTTGTAATAAATTCTATAAATTAACATCATTGATTGACTACCATCTGTCATTTATGTGTATTCTCCTGAAGTTTTTATGTTTAGGATTAAAGCAGTTAACAAATTGGGATCACTTAGACTTAGGGTAAAGTCTGGGAAACAATTAAAATATATTGAACCATTATGTAGGCTTGACTCCATTATTCCTAAGATATTTGTGCTATAGTTTTTAAACCTGGCATCTCTTAGGCATAACAAAATTGAGGAGTTAATTCCTCAATTTGATAATAGTTTTACTGCAACTTGAATTAAGCCACATTAGATCCTTTTACTGCAACTTTAATTCCTCTGTTTGATAATGGTTTTGCTGTGGATTTTTGGCAATTGAGAACATCAAATCCTTTTATTGTATTCCCAACCCGGCAATAAAGGTTGTAAGGGCAAACTTTTTGTCGAGGATGTCCACCTTTAGGGATTTTGAGTTAAACCTCTGGACATAACTTCGTAGTGATTCGTTTGGTCCTTGCTTCACATTCAGCAGATGGTAACTCGACTTTCGGTAGGTTCGAGCTCATATGAAGCGAGATACAAATGAAATAGAGAGCTTTTTGAAAGAGGAGATCGATGCTGAGGCCAGCTTGTTGAACCAGGCCAGGGCCGAGCCCTTCAGATTGATAGCGAAGGCTCGGCAACACACTGGATCCTGATGGTTTTTGTGGGTGTTTAAGTGATCCATGGGTTCCTTTGTCCCATCAAAGGTCTCTATTTAGGGCATTCTGAATTTTTGGGGAGAGGGAAGTGCAGCACCCCGGGGGTGAATGGAGATCTGAACCAGAGCGTCCATGGTCATCGAAGTTTTGCTTTTTACTACCTCCTTCATTTGGCTAAGCTCTTGTTGTATCTCTCTGAAGTGTTGTTCTCAGAATTGCTCCTTTCCTTCTTGCTGGAGAGGGTCTGTGGGGAATCTGTTTCTAGGAACTCTTCTGTTCTGGCTTTGGACCTCCTCATCCTTCTCATTCCTCTGAGCCCAGCGGCGGACGTTGTCAACTGAATGACTATGCTCATTTTCCTCTGTAATCTCCCTCAAGGGATTCTGATGATGATGTTCCCTTAGTGGGGGCATCATCTTGGGTTGGCTCTGCCCTCTAGGGTTGCTAGGTACGAATGAGATACAGTAAGTCCTCATTTTGTTGGAAGAGGCGATTGTTGGCTTGATAGAGGGCCTCGAGTTCATTGTTCGGAGGAAGGTCAGCCATAAGTGGATCGATTTTTGGGTTAAGCAAAGGATTCGTAGAAGATCCCTGCTATCCCCCCGCGACGATTTCTTGTTGGTTCTGCAAACGTAAGGGATTCTTTTGATTTCTGCTCATGTTGCGCGTAGAAACCATTAATTATTGAATGGATCAGTAGAATTTTAATAAGAAGCAAACAGTTCCCATAGACGGCGCCAACTGATGGGTCGTTCTACACGGCTGAGCAGCAATAGGTTATCTAGAGATTTGAGAATCACTGGAACGTCCAATCAGAGCTTCTAGGCTCGTGTAGTATAGTTTGGGGAATAATAGTCAAAGGGTTTATAGTGGTTCACTAGCTCGGGAACTCGACTAATCAACTCTAATAGTGTCTTGCTTCTGAGAATTTTTTTATTTATCAAAAAGGGGAGATTACACAGGATAATGGTGTAGATAAATTGATTGCTTTCCATTGTGAGGGATTTGACCTTTATTTATAGCCTTCAGATGTCTTGCGTGATTGCCTTGTGTAATCCTTGTCACTTTCTTCTAACCGACACTTTTTTTGTGTAATTAGTGTGGATAGTGCTAAGGGAGCTGCAAGTCATTGCTAAAATGGTGGACCGTTGCGAGTTACATGCGTCCTTTTGAAAGGTGTCAGCTATCGCTGTCACCATGCCCATGAGGATCTTGTTGCTGGAGGCCTCCGACCAGCACACCCCTTGTTGCTTGTAATGAGCTGGGTGACCCGAGCTCAACCTTAGCCAATTTACTGGTATCATCAATATATAAACTAGTTATTACTTGTGCTGAAAATTGATACAATCCAAAAATAAAAAATAAAAAATTTGTCAAATGTTTTTCTCAATATATATATATATATATATATATATGTTAGTTATTGCTCGTGTCTGAAGACACGGTATAATAAAAAAAATTATCAATTATAAATATATTTGTATTCACACCCAAAATTAAATTATAAATATAGAGAAGAGAAAGAAATTTAAGCATCAATTGTAGTGGGGTGAGCGGGTAGTGGTGGTGGGAAACGGTAATGGTTATGGTGGATAGCGACGACCGTGGTGGTGGCAGCCTTGAGTGGCAACGGTGACGGTGGTATTGAGTTTTGGGTAATGATTGTTATAGTGGCAGCTATGGGTGACGGTGGTGGTGGGTGTTGGTGATGGTGGACGACGGTGATGGTGGTGGTGGTGGTGGGTTGTGACGATGGTTTTGGTGGGTGTGAGTGGTGGTGGGGGACGATGGGTGCTTGTGGGCTACGGTGGTGGTGGGTTGTAGCGAATGATGGTGGGGGTGGAGGTGTGGTGGAAGTGGGTGACAGTGGTTGGCGGCAATGGTAGGTGACGACAGGTGGTGGTGGGTTGTGGTCGTGGGTGGTGGTAGTGGGTGGTGGTGGGCAACGATGGTGATGGTGGGTGGTGGCGGTGGGCGACGGTGGTGGTGGGATGATGGTGATAGTGGTAATAAATATAAAAATGAGATGATGATGGTGGTGAGTGGTGACAGTGGGCGACAGTGGTAACAATCGGTGGTGGGTGACGAACGATGGTGGTGGTGGTGGGTGGTGGCGATTGGTGGTGGTGGTTTTGGTAGAGGTGGCGATAGTTGTGGGGCGGTGTGGGCGGTGGTGGTGGTTGTGGCAGAGATGGTGGTTGGGTGGTGGTGGCAGTGGTGGGGGTAGTGGTGGTAGGGTGGCGGCAACGGTGGTGGTGGTAATGGTTGTGGCAACAGTGGTGGTGGGGGGGGGGGGGTGGCGGCGGTGGTAGTTGTTGTGGCAAAGGTGGTGGTGAGGCGGTGGTGGGGTGCTGACAACTGTGGTGGTAGTGGTGGGGCAGTGGGGATGGTGGTGATAGTGGTGGTGGTGGAGTTGTTCCAAACACAAATTTTTTTTTTTTTTTTCAAGTGCTTGTGGGAAGTTATAAGTTCTAGAATTACTTTTGAAAAGTCATCCCAAACACACTTTAGGGGGCCTATTTTCTCTATTAAATTTGAAGAGTTAATATTAGTCGTCGATTAACTTTAAAGTAAAATTTAAAACGATCTCAACTGCGAAAAGTAAAAATCATTTTGTTTATCTTTTGAAATTTGAATTGTCTTGTACTTTATTATATAGATATATAAACATAGATAGAGAGAGTTAATGCCTGAGCTTCAATCGAAGATTTGAGAGAGCTTCAACCAGAGATCTGAGAGAGCTTCAATCGGAGATCTGAGAGAGCTTCGTCGGTGCTAGCTTGTTGAGATCTGAGATTTGCTCATCGACTGTAGAGAGATGGAGAGATGAAGGGCTGTCATTGACTCATCAACTGTGTGTGAGGGAGAGAGAGAGTCAGAGAGAGAATCCTCGTCGTCTAAGAGAGGGAGAGGGAGAGAGAAAGGAAAATAAATGTGGCCATGTGGGGGTGGGCTGGACAGTGGGCTTAGATAGAGACGGTTTTTAGAGACAAACAAAGATAATGTTTTTAGATTTAAAACTATATAATTTATAATTTATATAAAATTATTATTTAATAAAAATTGGAGTCGGGGAGTTTTTTTGAAAAGGATCTATGGGTTTTATTCGACTCCGACTTTGATAAACTCTACGGCGGAAGCAGAGGCACAGGGGGAGGTGGAGGTGGAGGTAGAGGCGGAATTTCGGATTCTCGCACACCGTTACTCTCCACCCATCATCATCAACAACACCCTTCTTTACCAAACCCGCTTCAAACCTAGGGCAAATAAAACTAAAAGGAACAATTACAAATGGACTTACAGAGGCTTGCACAACCGAGGAAGAATGGTGAAGGCGAGAACCAGTCACACATGTAGAACGAGTGACGCTGGCAATGGCAGAAGTGACTAAGGGTTGACTGCTTCTCTAATTTTGATTTCGATTCATCTGCTATTTTTATTCTGTTCTATTTGGTTTGCAATATGGTGCGGTTCCATTTTAGTTAGATTTCGTTTGATTTGTTTTCAGATGGAATTTGATCTGTAGTGGATTGAATTCGATTTCCAGTGGGTTGATTTTATTTTGGTTCAATTCTCTTTTTAGCCGTTTCATTTTTCAAGTTTTGATTTTAGATGTTTGAAAATTGTCGTGATATATGGAGAGTGGGAATTTGCTGGCAGAATTAAAAACTGATATTGTGTGTGAGGGAGAGAGTCAGAGAGAGAATCCTCGTCGTCTAAGAGAGGGAGAGGGAGAGAGAAAGGAAAATAAATGTGGCCATGTGGGGGTGGGCTGGACAGTGGGCTTAGATAGAGACGGTTTTTAGAGACAAACAAAGATAATGTTTTTAGATTTAAAACTATATAATTTATAATTTATATAAAATTATTATTTAATAAAAATTGGAGTCGGGGAGTTTTTTTGAAAAGGATCTATGGGTTTTATTCGACTCCGACTTTGATAAACTCTACGGCGGAAGCAGAGGCACAGGGGGAGGTGGAGGTGGAGGTAGAGGCGGAATTTCGGATTCTCGCACACCGTTACTCTCCACCCATCATCATCAACAACACCCTTCTTTACCAAACCCGCTTCAAACCTAGGGCAAATAAAACTAAAAGGAACAATTACAAATGGACTTACAGAGGCTTGCACAACCGAGGAAGAATGGTGAAGGCGAGAACCAGTCACACATGTAGAACGAGTGACGCTGGCAATGGCAGAAGTGACTAAGGGTTGACTGCTTCTCTAATTTTGATTTCGATTCATCTGCTATTTTTATTCTGTTCTATTTGGTTTGCAATATGGTGCGGTTCCATTTTAGTTAGATTTCGTTTGATTTGTTTTCAGATGGAATTTGATCTGTAGTGGATTGAATTCGATTTCCAGTGGGTTGATTTTATTTTGGTTCAATTCTCTTTTTAGCCGTTTCATTTTTCAAGTTTTGATTTTAGATGTTTGAAAATTGTCGTGATATATGGAGAGTGGGAATTTGCTGGCAGAATTAAAAACTGATATTGTGTGTGAGGGAGAGAGTCAGAGAGAGAATCCTCGTCGTCTAAGAGAGGGAGAGGGAGAGAGAAAGGAAAATAAATGTGGCCATGTGGGGGTGGGCTGGACAGTGGGCTTAGATAGAGACGGTTTTTAGAGACAAACAAAGATAATGTTTTTAGATTTAAAACTATATAATTTATAATTTATATAAAATTATTATTTAATAAAAATTGGAGTCGGGGAGTTTTTTTGAAAAGGATCTATGGGTTTTATTCGACTCCGACTTTGATAAACTCTACGGCGGAAGCAGAGGCACAGGGGGAGGTGGAGGTGGAGGTAGAGGCGGAATTTCGGATTCTCGCACACCGTTACTCTCCACCCATCATCATCAACAACACCCTTCTTTACCAAACCCGCTTCAAACCTAGGGCAAATAAAACTAAAAGGAACAATTACAAATGGACTTACAGAGGCTTGCACAACCGAGGAAGAATGGTGAAGGCGAGAACCAGTCACACATGTAGAACGAGTGACGCTGGCAATGGCAGAAGTGACTAAGGGTTGACTGCTTCTCTAATTTTGATTTCGATTCATCTGCTATTTTTATTCTGTTCTATTTGGTTTGCAATATGGTGCGGTTCCATTTTAGTTAGATTTCGTTTGATTTGTTTTCAGATGGAATTTGATCTGTAGTGGATTGAATTCGATTTCCAGTGGGTTGATTTTATTTTGGTTCAATTCTCTTTTTAGCCGTTTCATTTTTCAAGTTTTGATTTTAGATGTTTGAAAATTGTCGTGATATATGGAGAGTGGGAATTTGCTGGCAGAATTAAAAACTGATATTGTGTGTGAGGGAGAGAGTCAGAGAGAGAATCCTCGTCGTCTAAGAGAGGGAGAGGGAGAGAGAAAGGAAAATAAATGTGGCCATGTGGGGGTGGGCTGGACAGTGGGCTTAGATAGAGACGGTTTTTAGAGACAAACAAAGATAATGTTTTTAGATTTAAAACTATATAATTTATAATTTATATAAAATTATTATTTAATAAAAATTGGAGTCGGGGAGTTTTTTTGAAAAGGATCTATGGGTTTTATTCGACTCCGACTTTGATAAACTCTACGGCGGAAGCAGAGGCACAGGGGGAGGTGGAGGTGGAGGTAGAGGCGGAATTTCGGATTCTCGCACACCGTTACTCTCCACCCATCATCATCAACAACACCCTTCTTTACCAAACCCGCTTCAAACCTAGGGCAAATAAAACTAAAAGGAACAATTACAAATGGACTTACAGAGGCTTGCACAACCGAGGAAGAATGGTGAAGGCGAGAACCAGTCACACATGTAGAACGAGTGACGCTGGCAATGGCAGAAGTGACTAAGGGTTGACTGCTTCTCTAATTTTGATTTCGATTCATCTGCTATTTTTATTCTGTTCTATTTGGTTTGCAATATGGTGCGGTTCCATTTTAGTTAGATTTCGTTTGATTTGTTTTCAGATGGAATTTGATCTGTAGTGGATTGAATTCGATTTCCAGTGGGTTGATTTTATTTTGGTTCAATTCTCTTTTTAGCCGTTTCATTTTTCAAGTTTTGATTTTAGATGTTTGAAAATTGTCGTGATATATGGAGAGTGGGAATTTGCTGGCAGAATTAAAAACTGATATTGCGAAAAACTCTTGGTTAGCTTTCACTCAGCTACATTTGGTTCCTACCTATTTTTTAAAAAATAATATTTATTGGTCAGAAATTCTAAAAGTTTGATGTATGCAAGTGAGGATGAGATCTGCACAGGAGCATATTTTGATATGCACGGGATGATTATTTTTTGTTTTGCCGGATTTTGAGAAGTTGAGGCAGGAGCTGCCGGAGAAGAAGAAGGGTTATCGGTTTTCCCCTTAACAGCGTTAATTATGCTTTTTAGCCCACAAACTACATGAAGTTTATGTGGCTTTTTTGAAGGCAAGGGAGGTGATCTGCAAAAGGATCTAACCACAAGGTGTTGTAGTCCATAATCATGTCGATTTGAGCACTGTACTATGTCCAAATCTATTAGTATGGGACCAGGGCTTGGACAAAACTGGCTATTTTCGGGAGAAAAGGGTCCCGTAGTCCCAGTTGCTGGCTTGAAGCTTCGACATGACTTTATTTCCCTTGCAGAAGACTATGCACTATACATGGAAAATTGTTTTCTAGAGATATGTTTACCAAAGTCTTCTACCAGATTTGGTATATAGGAATTTTTTGTTTTGTTGTGGCAAACCCTTTAATTCTTGGTTGTTATGGTTGTGTACAGTGAGGCAAAAGTCGCATTCAAAATTCTGGAAACTTGCAGGAAAATTAGGTATGTAACAGGTTAATGGCAACTTCATGTGCATATCCGCATTAAATATTGTTTGGTATCTTACCATAAGTTCATTTGATTGCAGTGCCACAAATCAAGCACATCCAAGAGATAAAAGTGAGACAATATCCAGCAGTTCGACTTGTGAGACTCCTTTGCATGGAAATTGTGAAGTTGGATTACTCAAAAGCTGCATCAATATTTAGAGATGCACTGGAAGTTGCAGCAATTACTGGGGTTCGTGAAGTTGTTGAAGAGATTTTATGTTCGTGTCCTGGTGCAATTTATCTTAAATATGATCTTGACCGTTCGATTTTCCATCTTGCAATTGCGAATCGTCGTGAAAATATTTTCAATCTGATTTATCAATTCAATGAATTTAGCAACCTATTGATCTCCAGAGTAGATAAGTCAAAGAATAATTGTCTACATTTGGCTGGACTTTTGGGAAATCAACAGAAACTGAATCTCAGAGATCGTGCCGCAGGTGCAGCTTTTCAGATGCAGCTTGAATTACAGTGGTTTAAGGTAACAATGAATCTCTTTTATACTAGGAAAATAATATATTTCATGTCATTTCCATTGTGCTTAAGCAAGCATTGCCCTACTTGGCGTAGCTTGGTTAAGAACGCCAGGTAGATGTGATTATTGAACAATACACCTTAGTGGTTGGTGTCTAGCCTCCTTTGCTGATATGCTAAGACTCATAGGTTACTGGATAATAAGAGCAGAGGAAAAGTTTGAGAGAAGCTTTATCCTCTCACAACACTAAGAGCAGGATTTGAATATTTGATCTAATCCACACTCAACACTAAGAATAGGTAGTAGGATTCTCAGGTAAAGTAATCTGGAATCCCAACATCATTACCAAAGTAGATAAGAGCTTACAAGCTTCATTCAACATGTCCTTAATATGTATCTTCAAGGCTTCAGATCTTCGTTTTCCTGAAACTCGCATAGTAGATTCATATTAACAAACCCATCATACAAATTTAGGTAGTATCTTAAATCACTTATGGCTCATGCTTCTGTTCCTCTTAGCATAAATATTGAACGTCACCTAGTTCATATCTCCATAGCAACGAAAACAAACATATTATATTGATGTAGGCAAGGTAAATAAACTTAAACTTGACAAAACAATACCATCTAGTGCATTTAACACTTGCCTATGACTTCTAACCAATTGATTCATATATTTTCACATTATAGTGATAAGCATAGTTGAAAATCCCTTTGAGGATTTTCAAAACATAGTTAACATCATTCGAGGTGGGTTTAAACCAAGTATGACACCACTCTTTGTGAACAGGGTTTTATTAAATGAAAGCATATTATGAACTTAATCCAGATACTACACGTAATTCTAAAAATAACCTTCCTCTTATTGACTTTGCATGAACACAGAGAGTCCATACACACACACACGCGCACATACACTTTTTGCATGAAAACTACAAACGCACTGAGTTTATTACAATCACAATGCACATGCTGCAAGCAGTTAGATTAATTGAGTTCTTCTGCCTTCAGAAACATGTATACGGTTGAAGTAATTAGTAATGTTTCTCTATATACTGTGTCTCAGTTGGACTAAGTTGTTATAATACTGAATTTCAATGAAAAATCCTTATATATGAGTTCATTATCTGATCGCAACAATTCCCCTTCCAATCTCACAACAACCACTACTTTTTGTGCCATCACAAATCAACAGTCAATCCAACCACTCCAGATCTCCTCACCTATGACTCCACCAACAAAAAAACCATCACACCCCACCTTTTTTGTGGATGTTTATAAAAAACTTAACCATAAAAAATAACAAATTAAATCATAAACAATCACATGTATGACGTTGACTTTTTCTCGGAGACAAATGTCAGATTTTAAGATTCAAATCTTATCAAAACCTTCTCATTTCTGTCTTTCAATCAATACATCACTCTAGTGAGACCAATCTGAGCCCAACAGCATAGCCAACTAATTAATAAAAGTTGAGAACGAGGCCAGAACCACTAGACCACAAGTACGAATGCATTTATTCCAGACTCTCTCCCCCTCCCTCTAGCTAACTACCTTTCTATAGTCATCTACTTTTGTGGAATCCCGGCCACATCCACCAATTTGTTGGTGTGAGAGTTTCCAAGAGACCGAGACCCAATTTTGTTTTAGAAATAACTTTGTACATTTTGGGCCTTCCATTTCAATACCAAATCAAAGCCGGTGAGCTCAAACATCGCAACTCATGGAAAAAAACACCACCATTATTTTGTTGTGTGTTGTTGTATATCCATGTGTATGCGGGGGGGTGGGGTGGGGTGAGAGAGAGAAAGGAAGGTGTTTGGATATGGGTTATTTTGTTTCAATTCTACGTTTTGGATTTGGAGTTAATTTATTTTAAATGAAGAAACTAACATTTTTTGATGAATTTTGATGATGCAAGCCATTTCTGCTAACATTACTAATGTTTGTTCCATGGAGAGGGTCTTCTTGTTAAATCTTTGAAATGTTTGGAGTATCAACATGATAAATCTAAATTTATAAAGAAGTGTCATTGCAATTTATTTTGTTAAATTCTATAAGACGTTTTATTTGCGTATCATTTAACTATTAATTAATGGAATGATGATACCTACAGAAGAAATGTTGCCTTGGATATTTATAAAGAATTACTCAATGCATTGCAAACTTGCTTTCTAATCAAAAATCACCAATTCTGTAGGAAGTAAGATTTTTTACTCTGCTTCCAAATCGAGAACAGAACAATAACGAGAAGAAGACACCAAGGATGTTATTTACAGAGACGCACCAGGAGTTAATTAAAGAAGGGGAGCAATGGATGAAAGACACATCCAATTCATGCACAATTGTAGCGGCATTAATTGTTACAGTTGTGTTCGCGGCTGCCATTACTGTACCAGGTGGAAACAACGGTGCTGGCCTTCCAATTTTCTACCAAGAAAAAGCCTTCACAGTGTTTGCCATATCGGATGCCCTTGCTCTTCTCTCATCAAGTTCCTCTGTGTTAATGTTCTTATCCATCCTCACATCACGCTATGCAGAAGATGACTTTCTCTATGCGCTACCCAAGAGATTGATTATAGGTCTTATGACCCTATTTCTTGCCATAATATTTATGATGGTAGCCTTTGGAGCAACACTTTATATTGTTTTTGGAGATAAAAAAGCATGGATTCTTAATCTCGTGACTGCGTTGGCAAGTCTACCTGTGCTCTTGTTTGCATCCTTGCAATTTCCCCTCCTTGTAAATATGATGAAATCCACCTATTGCCCTGGCATATTTGGTAAGAAAAGTGATCGTATCATTTTCTAGGTTATGCACTTTCATTGGTGCAAAATTAAGTACCTCAAATATGTATCGTTCATTATCCATGAGTGATGAATGATTTAGCTTTTTTCTTTTGGAGTGTAAATGTGTAGCACTTATATAATGCAAAGAGGTTTGAAAATGCATGATCAGCTAATTCTGCTGTTTTAACTGTTCAAGTGGAAATTAGTTGGTATTCTTATGTTTGAAGTGCTCGTTTATTATTATTCTGTCACAGTTGGTGGCTTTAAAGTTTTTAACTGCTCGTTTACTATACATACTTTTGTTGTTGTAAACTTTAGTGGGCAAGACTGGGAAACAAATGCACCAGTTATGTACTTCTGGGTATACTATTCATGTTGCAAACAAAAGAAGATGAAAATTGAACGACAGTTGGATCACTTTTTACTCTGCTTAAAGGCTAAATGAAATTCCTATTGTGCGTTTTTATGCATATCAAGTATTCATGGTAACAAGAACCTGTCTATCAAGTTTTTTTTCTGGTCACAGTGCATACAGGGAAGGAGGCTGGTGGACTCGAACTTTGTATTTGTGAGCAAGGTGGAAAAGGCACCTTATCACTGGACCAGTCTTTTTTTGCTTCTCCATCATGTTTAAACACCAAAGATAATGTGCATGCAGCTTATTATAGAATTGTTGAATTCTGAAAACAAAGGGAATAACCAAATTTTGAGTAGTGTGATCGAGAACTGTTGGAATCAGAGGTCATTTAAACCTGTGGATACAATGCAAATTCGAGTTAAATACAATCATTGTAGACTACATGAATTGAAAATTTTAGATTCTCTTGCAAGGATAGAAATGACTGAAAATTTGTATTTGAGTAACATAAAGAGTTACGCTAATGGGTTGAAAGCTACATATAAGTGTAGAGACACAAGCTACTAATTCCTGTATCTCTCGCATGCTATGCGAGCACTCCACCATCTGAACTGCATCCCAACAATATAATTTTTTTTGACAAACAATTGATTCTAACCAATCCTCGTACATAAATTTGGTAAAAAGTTTGGTTGGCACATTTTTTTGGCTTCTTTAAGTCGCATCTTGACAAAAATAGGCCTGCTTTTAAGTGACCAGGGTCAGGTCAATAATAATTATGACATTGTCCTATTGATTTGAGGTCTCCTTCTGATCCCGAATACGGGCGGGATTTGGTCGTGGTCAATAATATGGTCAAACCTTTTCCTATGCAGCAAAAAAAAAAAAAAATATGGTCAAAAGACCATCTGTTGATAGTACTTTTGGTAAGCAAAGTGATGGGTATCTTGCACTGACCAATGGTGAAACTTTAAGCTCACCAAATCTGAATCAATCACAATCCAAGATTGAATGATTGAGATGTCTTTTTTGCTTTGAGGAGTATATTTTTGGAGTAGTACTATGTGCACTAATTGATTGTCAGTCATTGAGTGACAGTCGATCTCACTTATCTTAACCACTAATAATCCTTTGATGTAAAAATTTGGTGCATGTACCATTTTTAATATTTCTGTCTATAACACTTGTATAGTGCCAATGGCTGTTAGAATTGCATGGTCAACAACTTCGATTTAATTGTTTTATCTACTCTTCACTGTTTTTGTTGTTTTCAACTACTGGGCAAGACTAGAAGCAAATGCATGAGTACTGTACTTCAACTAATGATTTTCATGCGACAAACAAATGACGATTGATAATTGACTTACCTTTCGAAAGAAAATTAATAACCAGATTCGACAACAAATTGGATCAAATTTTGTTGTCCTCCAAGGCAAGATGAGATTTATATTGTTCAGATGATACCCTTATAATTGGGAACACCGTTGAGCTATATGTCTTAAGGCTAAATATAATGTGCATGAAGTAGACATTAATTTTTCTAACATAAGATAATTTATTGGGAAAAAAATTCAATGATTATAGAATTCCAATATGGAAAAAAAAAAAGGAAATAACAAAATTTTCGGAATTCATAATGATCTTATGCCTTTTTGGGAGATTGAGAATTATTCCAATCAAAATCATTTGGGTTCTGTTTGGAATAAAAATACAAAATCTCAGGCATATTCAGTGTATTGACACCTGTCATCCCCAGATTTACTAAGGAAGTGCCACATGGCAGAATCTGAAGAAAGGTTAAAGATGATAGTTGTAGACACATTTGAAAAGAATGAAGTAACTAACTGAGATTTACCATTATGTAACCATTGAGGGATGCAAAACTCTCAAAGAAGATGGTTATAAAAAAGACATTCAATGAAGGAAAGAGGACATGTTCAATCCCCCAAAAGACCCATGATTAGGGCATCATTAGGAGTAATTTTTATACTAGTTTAGGAGTAGTTAATACTGTAATCAAAGATGTTTTATTCAATCTCTTGTAACTGAAGTCCTTTCGATTGGATTAATAAAAGAATTCTTTTTTATTAGTTCTCTATTTTAATTTCGTCTTTTCACAATAAGAATCTCTATTGTTTTCATCCAAGGAAGTCCTAAAATAAGGTATTTGAACTCATTCCAAACAATACCCTGAAAATTGTCTGTCGATTGGGAGATTTCTATCGATCCTAGTAGATTTTGGAGCAATAATCTTTTGGCATGCCCGATGAGATAACATTACTAACTTGGATAAAAAAAAATGGTGCGAACAAGGAAGTAAGATGAAATCGTATTTGACATGGAATGAAATAAACCTGTGCAAATGATGCCAAACAGGACATGGAACAAGTTCAAGTGCCAACTAAATGGAGTCTACAAATTCAAAAAATGGACAGTCCATTGGTTAGGATAGTGTGTAGATGTAGGAATTTGTGCAAAACCTGAAACAAGTATTGCATAATCCTAATTCTGACATAAGACAAGACTTAGTTAATGGCATGCATGAGGTAATGAGTGTCTAGACACCAATGTCTAGGTCAATTAATCAAAAATCAACCACCATCAATAGAAATCAAACGATGGAAGAAGAAAACACCAACCCTATGGTGTTTCCCATGGAAAACCAAAGGCTACCAGCGATGGTACCCAACGTAAGACCAAGCCCACCACACCAAAATCACGTTAACATGGTGTTCAATGGGGAACCTATCGAGATGTCCCTAATTTCTACACAGGTAGGAACCCTAGGGGTAGAAATCGGCCAAGTATGGCCCCTAAATTCCCCAGAAGGAGTCGTGAAAGGCATGCCATGCCTCCAATAGAAACATTGGAAGAATTCACTACAAGAATAAGAGCCTTTTGTGACAAATTTTTTACGGCGGCTGTGTTTGCCGTCACAAAAAACATGTTTGAGACAATTTTTTGTGGCCACTGTGTTTGTCGTCACAAAAAGCGTGTTTGTATTAATATTTTGTTAATATTTGTGGCAGCTATTTTTTCTATCGTAAATAATGTCATAAACTCAAAACAAATTTTTGTATTTGAGACAGCTGTTTTTCCTGCCTCAAATAATATTTCATAAACTCAAAAGAATTTTTTATATTTATGACAGCTATTTTTCCCGTCGTATATAATATTTCATAAAACATTAAAATGTTATTTTAGATTAAAAAATAGTTTATAGTTTAAAGAATAAAAAATCTAAAAAAAAAATTTATTGGCCATAACTATTTTTCATGTTACAAGTAATATTCTATAAAATTACGTAGTTTTACATCAAAATACAATTTCTAGTTCAAAGAAAAAAAAAATTAAACTCTACAAAGTCAATTTTTTATATCAAAACTAGGGGTTTCAAAATATGACGCGACCCATTAACACGACATAAAATTAGTGGGTTTGAGTTTTTCTTAAGCCACCTGTTTAGTAAACGAGTGGACCCGACACGATACGATTATAAACGAATCAGGTATTGGTGAAACCAATTAGAAGAAATGTATATGATATGACTCGATTATATACCATTTACATAATTGGACAAGCCGTTCAGAGAAATATTGTGTGGCCCTCTGTTGATGTATATTCTAACTTCTTTTAGTTCATTATTGTATATATGTATATAAATATTATTTCAGTATAGTAACAATAATATTTTTTTTTCAGATGTCACTGAGAGAGTAGATGGTTCGGGAATGATCTTCAACTTTTTGCATTAATTTCTTATACTCATAGATCGTTATGTTTTATAAAAGTGCATATTTTTACATTTTGTTTAACTCATGAGTTGTTTTTTTTTATATGAAAATATTGTTATATTTTTGGAAATGCTGGTTATATTTACTTTTGTGTTTATCTATATATTGAATTGGGTAATTGTACGGATACCAATGAGTCTTTGGTCTAATGGTACTCCTTACATAAGTTTTGCCTTCTTGAGGTCAAGGGTTCAAGCCCCCTTCCTCCCTCTCCCCCCCCTAAAAAAAAAGAAGTTGTACGGAGTGTATATATGCACAGGGTATATAACATTGGTTACTAACAGTCCGTAATAATTAAATTTTTTTTTGTGGCGGCATCGTTGCCGTCATAAATATATCTTCTATTTTTAAGGCAGCCAAATGTGGTATTTGAGGCAGCACTTTTGCCGCCGTGATAAAAGCAAAAGTGTCGGATTTTTTTGTGACAACTTATTTACGACAGGGTCTTGCTGTCGTAAATACTATTTGAGATAGACCGTTGCTGCCGTAAAAACCTTTTGAGGCCACACTTATTATGGCGAGGCAATGCCGCCACAAAAAATATTTGTGACGGCAAATAGACTTTTTATGACAGCACTTTACCGCCGTAAAAACCCCTTTTTCTTGTAGTGATTTAACCCAAGGCCAAAGGGTAACTTCCTGACCAGTTTGAAAATTTCGAAGGCCACAACAATATGGCCTTTAACATAAACCAGTTGGTTGAAATGATACAATATTTGAATGGTCTTGGACTTAAAAAATATGAAAGGCTTGTGTTTAGGAAGTTATATCCACCATGGTTTAACTTTGAGGAATTCTCAAGGGGTTATAAATCACAGAATTTTACTTTTTTCGCTAGTAATCAACCATATAACTCATGGGCAAATTCACTTTTCAGTGTAGGGAAGTTGGAAATAATGAGAATTTAACAATGAAATTGTTCCCACAATCTTTGACTAAAGCAACTTTTGCTTGATTCATGAATTTGGCTGCTAATTCAATTTAGTCTTGGCAAGAAATGGAAGAGCAGTTTCATGTTCAATTCTTTAGGAATGCACCAGAGGTCTCAATGGAAAATCTGTCAAGATTAAGTCAGATTGAACTTTCAGCCAAGGCTACTAGATATGAGATGTTGATCAGAGAAGAGCAACAAAAGAAAAATAGTTCACTTGGAACTTATTTCCAAGATTTCGATGGGGAAGTTGAAATCGATGTGGCACAAATCATAGGGAAGTCACCAAATGTGTGTGATGCCTTAAAAAAGATTGAGGATCCTGTGAACATGCCATCTAGCCATCCTTCAAAAAGGATGCACCCCGAACCTATTAACAATAAAAAAAAAATATTTATGGCTGATGCTCTATTTGATGAGTCAATCGACCAGAAGTTTATTGTCTTGTCTCAAGGACATAATATTCCACTAGAAAAAGATAGAAAAGGAAAAAATTACTATAAATGGTATAATTCTTTTAGGAATTCAACCAAGAATTGTATTACTTTTAGAAATTTTGTGCAGGATTTAATTCAAAAAAGAATGCTTAAATATGCTTCAAAATAAGAAGAAGTCATGCATGTAGACAATGATCCTTTCCCTAAAGAAGTTAATATTAATATGGTGTCTATAAATTTGCAAGAAGACAAGAAGATTGCTAATAAAGTTGTTGGTAATGAGAGAATTGTTTCAAAGATGAGAAAGCCAGTCTACAACAGGCTTGGTCCGAGGGAGGAAGAGCCATTGGTCATGTGCATTAAGTGTGCCAAGGAATTGGCCAAGTCAGGTGCTATACCACTAGATGATGTGGTAAGAGAGTTCACAGACAAGGGTCTCCAATTCAGAACCAGAGGAGAAGGGGACATTCAGATATATAATGGCAATGAAAATATATTTTGATGGTGCTAACCTAGTAATTTTCAAACTTCAAGAAAAATACCAACATGGGCATGGTCCCTATCACTTTCTTGAGAATCAGGTATCCCAGGAAATACTAGTCATCAAAGCCAAGGTAAGAGAGAATGACTACGAAAGATGGACCATTTTACTGGACCATCAATGGCTAGAGAAGGTATTTGGTAGAAAATCAAGAAGCAAGAACATCACAAAAGGCATAATCAAAAAAAAAAAAAGGAAGATTTGAAATCATAACAAAAACTGGATCCAGAACAGTTAATCCTCCTGAGGTTCATGATGAACAATGGCACCATGTACAACATCCAAAATTACCTTTTGGAGCATGGTATCAAACACTTACTATGGCTCAAAAAAAGAGGGAACAAAAGAAATTTTCCATTTGGATGATTGGTCGAGATCCCACTCCTATTGAGGCCTATCCAAAACAAGGTTCATCGACGGGGAAGAAAAATCCTACATGGACTAGAGAACAACAGAAAAAGATCATGGAAGTTCATACAAAGAAAGACATCCTAGATCAGAAGATTGCTGAGTTCAAGCAGATCCTAGATCTATTTGAAGGAGAACTAAAGTAGAGACCAGAGAATCTGTCAACAAAAGGCAAGGAAAAAGTAGAAGAAGAGAAAGAAATGCTCTTAGATAAGGAGCTCATGGATTTTGAAGACATAGAGCCTCTCCTTTGAGATGAGGCAGTATGTAACATGATTGTGGCTATGTCTGAGGCATTCAAGTATAATATAGCACTAAGTAAGTGATAATCTTCATAGAATCTGTAGATGAATCCAGACTTGATGAGAGGTGTATAAGTATAAAAAAAAAAAGAGCCTGGGGGAAGAGATAGAGGGGTGTTTCATTCCCCCAAAAAAGAATTGGTCAAACATTTGAGACCATTATACATACAGACACACATCGATGGTCAACCAGTTAGCAAAGTATTGGTCGAATAATGAGGCAGTGGTCAACATACCAATGGACGGTCATCTTTTGCAAAAAGAATTCTTCTTGTGCAGATTCAAGTTGGCAATAGAAAAAATTCAACAACATTCTTTGTGATAGATTCATCATCCAACTTCAATGCTCTCCTAGAGAGAGATTGGATACATACCAATGGATGTGTGTCATCATCCTTGCATCATACATTAATCTTCCTGACAGACAGAGATGATGAAGGAAGAAAGGGGATGGAGGTACATTGGGCTGATGCTAACCCTTTCTCTACAGATGCACACAATGGGAAGCTCATTTTTTTTATCATAAAGGCTTGACTTCAACTGAGCAAAGCAATTGCAAAAAACCAGTTCAACAAATATGTTGAAGAAAGTTGCATCAAATTTTCCATGATTTGGCCAAACCTAGTTTCTTGCAGCCAAGGCTTGAAAACAAAGAAATTAATGGATAAAGCTTGCAAGAGGCTCTAGAATGGAAAGATGATTGTCATTAAAGCCACAATGAGAAGGTTATTTGCATATACCTTAGATGAGATAGTGAAGGCATTAGGTGATGCCTCTATCGATTGGGCTAAATGTGTGATAGAAAGTGGCCCAAAAAACATGAACAAGAATATAGGAGTAGAAAATATTCAGTTTGTACCTGTAAACCTTGATGATGTAAAGACAGATGTCCAAGACCCTCTAGAGGAAGTCAATGTAGGGGATGAAACTGATAGAAGGCCTATCTATATCAATTCAGCACTTGGAGCTTACTTCAAGCAAAGGTTGATTGAATTGTTGATGGAATTCAAGGACTGCTTTGCAGGAGTTATGAGGAAATGTCTAGCTTAGACAGATCATTGTTGAAGCACAGATTTCCATTTATGAAGAATTTCCATCCTCAATGCAACCACCTAGAAGGATGGCCATTGAAGTCACACTTCTAGTTAAAGAGAAGACTGAAAGGTTGCTGAAAGCAAACTTCATAAGGATTTTCAGGTATGTTGAATGGCTATCTAATGTTGTTCCAGTAATCAAAAAGACTGGAAAAATCAGGGTGTGCATAGATTTTAGAAATCTAAATACTACAACCCTAAGGATAAATATCAAATACCTGTGGCAGGTGTTTTAATGGATTCTGCTGCTAGGCATGTCATTTTGACCTTCATGGATGGACATGCTGGCTATAATCAAATCTTTATAACAGAAAGAGATGTCCATAAAACTATGTTTAGATGCCCAGGTGCACTAGGTACCTATGAATGGGTGGTAATGTCATTTAACCTTTAAAATGCACGGTCCACCTACCAAAGTGAAATGAACTTGATTTTCCATAATATAATTGGGAAATCGATGGAGGTTTACATCGATGATGTAGTTGTCAAATTTGATGACCAAGAATTACATTTGAAAAACTTTAGGAAGGCTTTCTAAAGAATGAGAATGCACAAATTAAAAATGAACCCTTTTAAAATGTCCATTTGGAGTTTCCATTGGCAATGTTTTTGGTTTTTTAGTCCACTAGAGACGAATTGAGGTGGATAAAAGCAAAGCTAATGCCATCATAGAGGCCTAAGCCCCATAAAGTAAGAAAAAATTGCAGAGATTCCTAGGCCAAGTGAATTTCCTAAGAAAGTTTATATCTAACTTTCCAGGAAAAATAGTGGCTTTTTCACCTTTGTTGAAACTAAAGTCAAAGGTGAATTTTAAATGGGAATACTTGACAAAGCCTCCAGTTTTGAAGAAATCAAGGAATACAAAGCCTCCAGTGTTGATGCCGCCAAAGAAAGGCAAGTCATTGAAGCTATATATTTCAGCAAGAGAGAAGTTCATTGGCAACCTACTTCCACAGGATAATGACCAAGGCCATGAACAAGTTATCTATTACTTGATTAGAAAATTGAACAAACTGTAATTACTCTTCAATAGAAAAGCTTTATTTGACTTTGTACTTTTCAGCAATAAAATTAAGACATTATTTACTTCCATTCACTGTTTGCATCATTGCTTAAATTGATGTGTTTAAATATATGCTTACAAGAACTCTGTTAAGAGGTAGAATGGGGAAATGGATCTTCGCCTTGACAGAATATTGTTCCCAATATGTGCTACAAAAGGTAGTTAAAGGTCAAGTTTTGACTGATTTCCTAACAAACCATCCAAGTGTTCTTATTGAAAAAGATATATTTGAAGTGGACTGTGTAGGAATAACACCATGGAAACTGATGTTTGATAATTCCAAGAATATAAAAGGTGTAGGAGTTGTGATTGTTTGTGTCACCAGAACTGAGAATGTTTCAGTTTGCCTATCAGTTAGATGAAACCTTGGTTTTGTCAAATAATCTGGTTGAATATGAAGCTTTAATCATAGGCCTAGAAATAGCTATAAATATAAAAATCAAAACTTGGTGGTGATTGGTGATTCACAGTTAGTAATTCTACAGGTGCAAGGTTGGTATATATGTAATCATCCTGCCCTAGAGAAATATATAAATAGTGTACAATAACTCATTCAAGGTTTTGAAGATGTTCAATTTGAACATGTAGACTCCACAATGGAGAAGCCAATTAAATGGCTCAAGCTGCCTCTGGACTTAGAATTTCAGAAGGTATGAATGAAAGAATAATTAAAATACATAAGAGATACTTACCAACAGTGGTGTCATGACTATTCTTACTAACCATAAAAATAGAGGAATCTAACTGGAAGTTCCCTATCATGAAGTAACTACAAGATCCATTTCAAAGAACAGAAAGGCTTGTTAGGAATCAATCAGTAAATTATGTCATCATAGAAGAGCAATTGTTCAGAAAAACTTCAGAAGGCCTAATGCTATCATACATCAGCAAGTTGGATGCCATAAAAACTATGGCATAAGTTCATGAAGGAATTTGTGGATCTCACCAATTAGGTGAAAAATATAAGATGACTGATTCGTAGGTATGGTTATTACTGGCCAACCATGAGAAAAGATTGCATCACCTATGCAAAGGGATGTCAAGATTCTAAAAACATGGACCTATTCAAAGGGTTCCTATAGTTGAGTTGTATTCAATTGTGAAACCATGGTCATTTAGAGGTTGAGTAATGGATTTGATTAATCAAATTCATCCTTTCTCCTTTAAGCAACATTCATATATTATAGTGGCTATTGATTATTTCAAAAAATGGGTAGAAGCAGTACCAATGAAGGTTGTAGACCAACAACAGGTATTAGTTTTGTGGGGAAAATATAACACTTCACGTGAAGGATCTTTCCACTTGATTATATACGAGGAATTGCACGCTAGATCTAGAGGGAGGGTGAATTGGTTAATTAAGATTTAAGCTCGAATGACCACAAATTTTAACCTAAATCTACTACAATTACCTCATCACACAATGATATAGAAGTTAAGTGTGAGAACCCCTTTTCAATCACCACAATCCAAAACACCCATGTAGATTAGTGTATTATTTTTTGGTCTATTCTAGCTTATAGAGGTTTAATTTAGGTTTAAGAGATAGCTCCATATAGATAGGACACAAAATAAGGTTTATCTTGGAGACCAAGAAAACACAGATTTGCGTCGACTACTAGAGCAGTGGGAGGGAGGTCATAGGGTGGTGGTTTATGGAGTGAAGATTTAGAAACCATTTTCAACGAAAAACCCTAGGAGTCATTTTTTGGATATTCCAAATTCCATTTTGTTCACCTTAATAATCTTAAGTCTAACATTAAACCAAGGGATCTAGGTCTCTAAAGTCATTACCTTTGTCCTAAGCTTGAAGATGCATTGAATTAGTTTTGATGTAGCATTGTAGCTTGATCTACTTCCCTTCCTATGTCGCTTATGGATCTTGATATTTGAAGCTTGATGACCATGAAATTTGGTTGAGATTTACATAGATTTCACGAAATTAGTCAATTAAAAATACATGATCTAACAATCTCCCCCTTTAGAAATTTCGTGACAAAATACATTAGTAATAAATTAAAGATTACAACTCAAAAACCACTAAGAACAAAACGAATTGCAAAATAATCTCAACACTCATTTGCAAACCCTACATCTTAAAATAAGTATAAGATCTAGTCGGTGGCGTGTACATAGCTGTGACTCCGAGGCAAGATATCGGAGGTGTACATAGCCGTGACTCCGAGGCAAGATATTACAGGTGTACATAGTCGTGACTCCGAGGCAAGATATTAGAGGTGTACGTAGCCATGACACCAAGCTAAGATATCGGAGATGTATGTAGTCGTGACTCCGAGGCGAGATATCGGAGGTGATACTGGGTACGTAGCCGTGACTCCAGGGTGGGAATACTAGAGGTGTGTAAGGGTGGCAATTTTCAACTCAAAATGACAATACGACTCGAACTCAATACGAATTTTATGACATGAACTTGATTATAACTCGACATGAACTCGAAAATGACCCGACACGCGAACACAAAATATAAACGGGTTATGTTCGGGTTCAACCCGCCAAACCTGAAATTGAAACCCGTTTATTTAAGAATTGACACTTTCTCTATTTTCTGGTGTGTATGGTAACACGAACAACACGAAATTAACACAATCAACATGTTTAATTAGTATTATAGAAATAAAATATTAATTATTTGTAACTGTTTATTCAGTATTGACATAATTATTGTATAAAAAAAATATTTTTACTCATTATTATTATTATTATTATTATGTTTATTAAGTTAATTTTTAGTTTGTCAAAAAAAAAAATGAGCATTGATTCAATTAAGTGAATAGAATCTTAGTGTTAAATTTTTTATTCAAAGTTGATGTAGGTCAACACAAATATGAACAAGAACACGACACGAAAATAAATAGGTCAAAGACGGTTAAGAAAGTGGGACTCAAAGAATCCCGAGAAATGAGGAAACGCGATGTCAAGAGCTGCCAGTTTGAGACAGTTTAGTGCACGTCTGAGTGTCTCGAGGAAAGAGGTAATGATTATAGTCATGACCAAAAATGATGGCTTTAACTGTTAGCGGTCATCTCCTAACAAAATACCGAAGGCAAGGCTACAGAAAAGGATCCCTCGATCAACACAACAACACTACACAAAGTCAGCCTCTCTTTTACTTAGTTTATTTCCTTGCACATTTCCTTTAACTTGTAACCCTTCACTTTGGTTATTTTCCTTTCCGTTTAGTGTTAAGTACAGTAGTCCTTTCATTTACAAATTTCAGTCCTACTATTACTTTATATTCTAGTTGTCTTTGCACATTCTAGTCCATTCCATTGCTAGTTGAAAATTGTTTATGTCCTTGATCTCTGAGACATAAAAAATAACTCAAATGTAGTTTTATGCCTCACTACAATTGCCTAAATAGTCACGATTTAAAAACCTTACGCTGGTTCGAATAGGAATGTCGTACGTGTTTGGATTTTAAGTCCAATAGGACTTTAGTACGCCCGCAATCTGAAAATATGCCAAACGTTTTTTTGGCATGTCCGGTGAGACCCAAACAGAAAGCTACAAACAATGACTTTACTGTTAAATAAGATCTTCAGAATAAATAAGAATTGGCAAACAAAATATCTCTTCGACAATATTGTGTGGACAATCTTTTGGAATTTAGTCAAACTGCAAAAAATTGAAAAAGAAAAAAAATACTATTAAAATAATTGATGGAAAGAGAATTTTCATCTCAGACCATCCTATTGCTTATCAATAGAGTCAAAAACAATATAACTCCTAAGGAAAGCTGTTATATAGTGCATGATTAAATGGGACTAGCTCAACATACCGTTCAATATACAAATGTGTGCCGATAAAATCGAAGAAATGAAAAATTATGCATTCAACCAGAATCCATATAAACTGGATAAAGTCTCCACAGCCAGTGACGATAGTGTCTACTATCATAATTTGGAAAATGCAATGCAACTATGACACAAGCCCCAACGTTAGATGCTAAATAGGTCAATTTTCCGCATTATGCTATCTCAAGTATTCAATCTCTCAAATGAAAAAAAAATCATATGTTTTGAGAAGTATATATATACACATATATATGTTCATTTACTCGATAACTATCTCTGGTCGCAGATACTAGGCATTCTTGTAATCTTTGGTCCTCGAAATTCCATATTACTCGAACAACCATATGCTTTTCAACATCATTTTGCCGAATCTGCTTAAGAAGAACAATCGCATATAACTGAGTTGGAGTATAACTTCTTAAACGTAACGAAAAAGAAGATGGTCAGTGAGGAAGTGAGGGATTCCTCTGATGTAAATAGAGGTGTGGGAGACAAATTTCAAGTAGCCTGGCTTTAAGGACAATTAATGCTAGATTGACCAAATTTTGGGACCAAATTTAGAGCCCAAATGACATGGCAGCTGACTTGGGCTTCTTTATTTGGTGTCATGTCATTTGGGCCCCAATAAAGACTCCAAATGATATGCTGCCATGTCATTTGGGATTTAAATTTAGTTCCAAAATTTGATCAGTGTAGTATTACTCGAACAATAAAGTTCAATTTAAGAGAAAGAAAGCTAAGGTTATGATCGATGACTATACCCTTGTTTTCTTTTGGATCCATCATAGAATATCATGAATGATCTTGATAACTTCATTATCCAACATCAATTGGATCAGGATTGATCATTTTGCACACTTAAGCTTTTAGGCCCATCAGAATAGTATGATCCATGATCGATTTTGATTAACATTTAAATTCTTCAAATTAACATCTAATTTCATTCACTTAACATTCAATTCACCAAATTAATAAAATATTTCATCTAATTAACATTCCAATTTAACTAGTTACCATTGAATTCATTTTCATCCAATTAATATTTAAATAATCAAATTACACATGAAATTAACACTTAATTCATTTAATTTATATTCAAATTCATCCAATTAACACCCACTTGGATGAATTAACACTCTATGTTAGGTCCTGTCTTCAAATCACGAATTTTTCCCGTATTGTCCAAATATTATCCCATTGTGGAAAGAGAAATATTGGTGCTTCATAGTCCCCATCTTCGGTGAAAGTTTTGGGACCAAGGAATCACTCCTCTAAAGACTTGGGTTGATCCAGACCAATAGTGGTCTAATTGGGTAGAACAGATGGAGATTTACTTTTCTGACCAATGGAAGGAGCACAAGATTCATGAATTAATTAAGCTCTTAACAAGCTCGGTGTATATGAACTGTTAGCTCATAGGCACAACCAATTGTTTTTGGTCAAAGTCGTGCAATGTCATGTTCCTTTCTACTGGCATGATGTTCCTATCAGTTCTTGACGCGGTGCACTTAACTGGGCTCTCATCGACTGGGATCGAACTAACTTCAACCTTGAAGCCCAATCTCATTCTAATAGTTATCCCAACCAATTTCGACTATTCTGACCACATCGCCATCTTTTACAAACCAAACTCTGGTTCTCCTTCTTACAAAGAGCACGTAGTTTTTCTCCTTCACTGACTCTATTGCTTTGTTCTTTGCATGCCCATTCTTAAAGTCACCACCGAGTACTATAACATTGCCATTCTGTTGGTAGACCAAAAAGTATTGGTCTTAGCCCCCTTTGTTTTGGGAGCTCTTTACAAAGGCCTCTTCGATATGGCGAAAGGGGAATTGATAGTCGCCATGGGGGCCCCTTTTGGTTGTTTCAGGTATGTCTATATGCTTATTTCCTTGAGATATCATCCATTGTGTACCTCCGTTTGCCAAAATTTTGTCCCATCAACTATGCTCACTACTTCCTTATGTCAGTTTCTCCATCCCTTCACAAGGATTTCAACTTCTATTTCAAAGCCTTTCATGACCTAGAATTCGACAGATATCCTCCACTCTTCTTACCCATTTCTGAATGGCTCTACTCTTCATTGTGTATGAGGGATTACTTTGATGGTTTCATTGATCCTACTAATGAGCAAGCCAACCAAATTCACACCTTCTGGGGCAAAGTCCTTCTACCTCGCTACCTTGATGCAGTTTTGGGAACTACTCCCCTGGTTAGATAGCTGGACAATTTGGCTTTACCCAGGGAATTCCAATGCCTTTCATACATCCCCTCATTGATGAGCATGCAAACCAAAGGGCCAGGCTTAGAGATCCTTATCAAGTTCATCTCATCTCCTCAGCCTATAACAAGGCTTTGAAGAACTTTCACTTTTAACATCTTCATGGGGAACCATCTACCTCTTCCTTTATAAACTGGTGGCAAGGTACTTCAACCTTGATCTTCGATGACCACTCAGATGGTTATATATCTAGACTATGATTTGCCAATCGAAAACTCAATGACCTGTCCTTCCTACCATCAGACTTACTCGGTGAACTCTAAGCAAAATCATTTGTACTACTTTTTGTTACTGCTGAAGGCCACCTTGTAACAGATCCTTTTGTCAACCCTGCCACTAGGGATGATTTGTCTAAAAAAAAAAAAAAAAAGTCCAAACATCTAGCAGAAACTGAAGAACAAGGTGTCTCCTCCTCCATGTAAGCCATAAAAATGGCAAGTGGAACAACAACAACTGAAGGGGCTCAACCTCTTCCCCAACCCACCAAGGGACTGCTACTAGTGGAATGTCTGCCTCTGTTGTACCTTTTCTCGAAATAGAGATCTCTTTAGACTCTTCCTGGATCAGTGTAAAACCTAAGAAGGACTTTTAGCCAACAAATGGCTTCAAGACATGCTTGTCATTTTGCTTCCCTGTAATTTTCTTACTTTGTCTTATTTAATGGCCAATTTGTATGTGGCCCTCCTTACTTGTAAGTAATTCTTGGGAATGCAAATCTTTCTTTTCCTTTAGCATCTATTTTCTATCTTTTGTCATTGCCTTTTTTTTTTTTATGTATATTCTAGAACTTCCACAGCCATGCCTAATGGCCTTTTCACAAACTTTACCTCAACCTATATTGTAGGACTCCCACATAGTTGGATAATATTTTTTTAAATGCCTCTCATTATTGGATTTCCTATGCTATTCTCCCTCGAGGGACTACAAGTGGTAAGCTCCACCTTGCAACACTTTTCCCACCTTAAAAGGTCCCTTTAAAGTGGGGGACCACTTGCCATATTCCTTATCGTTACTTCATAAGGGTAAGATAGCCTTCCAAACCAAATCCTATTCAAAGAATCTTTTAAACTTGACTTTCGCATTATAAGTCCTTTTTATTTTCTTCTTCTGAACTTGGATATGATCCACCGCCTCCAATCGAATTTCCTCCAAATCTTTCAACCCAATGAACATTAATTGAGTGTTAATATCCGTTGACATATCATGGTGCTCTGCCACGCTCCTTGACCTTACAATTATTTCCATAGGTATAATGGCATCATGCCCATACACCAAAATCAAATGATGTTCCTATGCTGGTCTTCTTAGAAGTTCTATATGCCCACAAGACATTTGGTAGCAAATCATTCAATTGCCTCTGGTTGTCTTCTATAGTCTTTTCCAAAATTAACTTCAATGTCTTATTAGTTAACTCTGGTTGCTCTTTAGCTTAGGGGTAATAGGGTGATGAGTTTAGCATCAGGATTTGATGCTTAGATACAAAATATGTCACTTCTATTCATGTGAACATAGTGTCTTGATCAACAATAATTGTCTAGGTCAAACCAAATCTGCAAATAATGTGTTCCTTGATGAAGCCAATTATCTTCTGTTTATCTACAGCGTTCAAGGGCACTGTTTTTGCCCATTTTTTGATTTGATCAGTAGCCACTAAGATGTAGGAATGCTGCTTTGATAAAGTAGGGTGGATTTGGTCAATTAAGTCCATTTCCCAACCCCTAAATGGCTATGGTTTCACAATTGAATGTAATTCAATAACAGGGACCCTTTGGATTAGCCCATGATTCTGGCTGGCTTGACATCCCTTTGAATAGGTGATGCAATCTTTTCTCATAGTTGGCCAATACTATCCATACCTTTGAATTAGTCATCTCATCTTTTCACCTGACTAGTGAGATCCATAAATGCCCTCATTGATTTCTTCCTTAACCTCCATAACATCTAGCTTACTGATACATATCAGTATCAAACCTTCTGGAGTTCTTTTGAACAACTATTCTTTCATGAGGACAGTTTACTACTCGATTTCTAACAAGCATCTCTATTTTCTGAGATGGATCCTGCAGATGTTTAATGATGGGGAATCTCCAGTCTGACTCTTCCATCTTAATGGCCAAAACACTGACTGGCCATGCCACCACTATTGGCAAACAACTTTTTGGTATCTTAGTTATCATTTCATCCATTCTTTTTGGAGTCCTAAGTATAAAGGCAACTTGGACCATTTCATTGGCTTTTCCATTATGGAGCCTCATAACACGTTCAAATTGAACATCCTCGAAACCTTGAATAAGAGCTTGCTCCATGGTGGTATATTTTTCCAATGTAGGATGATTGCACTTGTACCAACCCTGCGCCTGTCGAATCACCAATTACCAGAATATTCTTGATTCCCATGTCTAAAGCTATTTATAGGCCTAGGATTAAAGCCTCATACTCAACCTGATTATTTGATAAGACTAGTTTCTCATCTAATTGGTAAGGAAACTAGAACATCCTTTCTTCATGTGATAATAGAACTACTCCAACTCCTACTTTATCATTCTTGGACCCATCGAACATTAGCTTCCAAGGTACTATTTTTATGCAACCTATTTCAAATGTATCTTTTTCAATAAAGATACTTGGATGGTTGGCCAGAAAATCAGCCAAACATTGGCCTTTAACTGCCCTCTGTGGCACATATTGGAAACAATATTCTGTCAGTGCGAGAATTCATTTTCCCAACCTCCCTCTTAGTAAGGATCTTGTGAGCCTGTACTTGACTAAATTAGTTTGAGCAATAACACACACAGTAAATGAAAGTAAGTAATGCCTCACTTTTATTGCTGAAAAAATACAAGGCCAAACAAACCTTTTCTATGGAATAGTAATTACATTCCACACTATTTAACTTTCTACTTAAATAATAAATTTCTTGTTCGTGGCCTTGATCATTATTTTGTGCCAATAGATTGCTAATGTACTTATCCCCTACTAAAATATATGGTTTTAATGGCTTGCCTACTTTTGGAGGCATCAACACTAGAGGCTTTGTTAGGTATCCTTTGATTTTCTCAAAAGCCTTCTAGTGCCCTTTTTCCCATTTGAAATCAGCCTCTGACTTAAGTTTCAACAAAGGTGCAAAAGCCACTGTTTCCCTGCAAGGTTAGAGATGAACCTCCTTAGGAAGTTTACTTGGCCTAGAAACCTCTGCAATTCCTTCTTGTTGGTTGGTGCCTGAGCTTCCAAAATAGCCCTGGCTTTGTTTTTGTCCACTTTGATTACCCTCTAGTGGACCAGAAAACCTAAGAAATTGCCTGTAGAAACGTCAAATGCGCATTTCAAAAGTTTCATTTTTAACTTATGCATTGTCGTCATCTGGAAGGCCTTCCTTAGGTTCTCCAAATGTGACTCTTGGTCATCTCTTAATGACCACATCATCAATATATACTTCCACAAATTTCTCAATCATATCATGGAAAATCAGATTCATTGCTCTTTGGTAGGTAGCCCATGCATTTTTAAGGTTAAATGGCATCACCACCCGCTCATATGTCCCCAATACACTTGAGCATCTAAAAGCAGTTTTATGATATCTTATTCTACTATGAATATTTGATTGTAACTACCATGGCCATCCATAAAAGGTCAAAATAGCATGTCTGGCCACAGAATCAATCAAGATATCTACCATAGGCATTGGATACTCATCCTTAGGGGTTGTAGTGTTTAGATTCCTAAAATCTATACCGACCCTAATTTTTATGGTTTTCTTTACCAAAGGAACAATGTTAGAGAGCCAATCCACATATCTGGCAATTCTTATGAATCCTGCTTTTGGCAACCTCTCAATCTCATCTTTCACTAATAACGTAATTTCAATAGTCATTCTCCTAGGTGATTGCTTGTGAGGATGAAAACCCTGCTTGATTGGTAGCTTGTGTTCCACCAATGACTTGTCAAAACTAGGCATTTCCTCATACTACCATGCAAAACAATCTTTGAACTCCTTCAACAGTTCGATCATATGTTGTTTAAAGTAAGCTCTAAGAGCTGCATTAACGTAGCTAGGCCTTTTATTAGCCTCATCATCCAGATTTACTTCCTCCAGTGGATCTTGAACATCTGCTCTTACATCATCCAGATTAGCAGTGCAGAATGGAGATCCTCCACTCCTATCTCATGATTTACCTGGTCTGAGTCACCTTTTAGCACGTATTCAGCCCAATCAACAAAGGAATCCCCTGATGCCCTCACTCTTTCTTCCCAGATGTATGTAAACGACTTAGTTAATAAGCAAGTTCTATCCATCGACATCTTTGACTCCTTCCATCTCAAGTTTTGGTTGTAGGAAACTAGGTCTGGCCATGTCATGGCAGATCTGACGTAATCTCTCTTTAAAATCCTTATCAAATGAGTTTACACAAATGCCTTACCCAATTGAGATTAGGTTCTTATGATAGAAATGGACTTCCACATTGCACGCATCTGCATGAAATGGGTTAGCATCTTCCCAATATACTTGCATCCCTTTCCTACCTTCATCATCATTTTTCTGACAAGAAAATAAGAGCTTGATGCAAGGATGATGTCACGCAGCCATTTGCATGTATCCAATCCCTTCCAAGAAGAGCATTGAAGTAAGATGAGGAATCTACCACAAAGAAAGTTGATGTGATGTTCTTGTTTCCTAGTTGAAGCTGCACAGGCAAAATCCCCTTTGTAGAGAAGGATCCTCCTATAAAGTTATTGACTGTGGTGTCAGTGTGCAGCAAGTCCCTTTCCGCTTTATTTAGGACTTTTAGCATCCTTGAAGGCAAAATATTCACCACTGTCCCATTGTCAACAAAATTTTCCTGACTGGCTGACCATCAACATGAGCTTGTATGGACAGTAGCCTCAGATGCTTGGATAATTCCTTCTTGGGATGGTGCAATATCACTCTATCTACCCCATAGTCTCCTTGCTCTATGCTTATAGACCTTCCATCAGCTCTGAATTGTTTCACAGTTTCTGCAATCACTACTACTGACTCAGTGCTATCTTCCACATCTCCTATCAATTGACTTGGTTATCTTGGCTTAGCCTTGAATGCCTTAAGTAAAGCCAATATCGTATTGCATGTTGCATCAACCTTGAGGAATGACTCTATATCCTCAAAGTCCATCAGTTCCTCATCTAAAAGCATGCCTTGTCTTCTTTCATCTTCTCTTTTCTTTTTGCTGTTGAATCTGCTGAAACCTTCTCCGTGTCTTCCTCAGATAGATCTAGTATCTGCATGAACTCAACAATCTTCTGATATATGAGATCTTGCTTAATTTGAAATTTTTTGATCTCCTTTTGTTGTTCTCTTGTCCATATTGGCTTTTTCTTTCCCATCGATGGACTTGGCCCTGAATAGGCCTCAAGGGGAGTTGGATTTTGTCTGCTCATCCAGGCGGCAAATTTCTTGTGTTCTCTCCTCTTCTAAGTTTTGTTGATTGGTTGGCACCATGCCCCAAATGGAATTTTTTGGTGTTGAACATGGTGCCATTTTGCATCATGAACCTCAGAAGGATTTACAATTCTAGACCCAACTTTTGTGATGATTTCAAATATCTCTTTCCTCTTCTTGGTCTGTTACTCTTGGCATTCCCACCTTTTGATTTTTTTCCAAACAATTTATTTGGACTTCGATGGCCCAACAGAGGTCCATTCCTTGTACTTTTTCCCTCCTTGCTTGGCCTTGATAATAAGTGCCTCTTGCATCCCCCTTAGTGTTAGGAAAATAATGGAGACCAGGCTGGTACCTCTCCTTTACCTAAAAGACATCTAGGTCTGCACCATCAAATATATTTTCATAGCTATTATAGATATGCACATCTCATTCACCTCTAGTGTTGAACTGAAGCCCTTTCTCGATGAATTCCCTTATCACATCCTCAAGTGGTATTGTATCTGGTTTGGCTATTTCTTTAGCACATTTGCAACACATCACTAGTGGCTCCCCCTCTCTATGACCAAGCCTACTGTGAACTGACATTCGCATTTTGCAAACAATCCTTTCTGTGCCAACTAACGAACTGGAAAACTTCTTGTCTCCCTGCACAATAGCAGAAACCATATTAACATTTACTTCTTTAGGGAAAGGATCTTTGTCTACTTCCACGGTTTCTTTTTCCTTCGTGGCATATTAAAACACTCCTTTTTAGATTAAGTCTTGTGCATGATTTCTAAAGGTGATGCAATTTTTAGTAGAATGCCTAAATGATTATGCCACTTGTAGCATTCTTTTTCTTTTCGTCTTTTTCTGGTGGGACACTATGTCCCTGAGACATGGTTATGAACTTTTGGTTGATCATTTCATCAAAGAGAGTATTAGCCATCGACAAGTGGAATGAATACTGCCTAGAGGTTGGAGGTGCATACTTTTTAAAAGGATGGCTAGATGGCATATCGACAGGGTCTTCAATCTTTTTTAGGGTGTCACACATGATTGGTGCCTTTCTTATAATTTGTACAACATCTATTTCAACCTCGCCATTGAAGTCATGAAAATAAGTTCCTAATGAACTACTCTTTCTCTACTACTCTTCTCTAAGTAATTTTTCATATCTAGTGCCCCTGGTTGAGAGCTCAAAAAGATCTCTAGACTCCATTCCTTTGAATTTCTTTCTTAATTCGAAGTCTAAACCATTCTGGGGCAATTTTACCAATTCTACTTCAAACAAGTAAACCTGGCATTTGTTTCTTGGCTTCTTGAATATCTCAATGTACTATTCTAAAAATTCATTTGATATGTGCCTTAATCTTGACAAATTTTTCATTTACACTTTTGGTTCATTTCTAAAAAACTTAGCATCGAATTGTTCTTCCATCTTTTGCCACATTTGAATTGAGTTAGCAAACAAGTTTATGAAATAGGTAAAGGCCATCCTTGTTAGTGACTATGGGAATAACTTCATTTTCAACTTCCTATTGTTTCCAACTTCCCCACATTGGAAAGTGAATTTTCCTACGTGTTCTATCGTGGACTGATTCTCTTCGCTAGAGAAGAGATGGAATTCTGGGATCTCATATCCTCTTGGGAATTCCTCATAATCAATCCACACTGGGTAAGGTTTTCTGGACACAGACCTCTTTGTTTTACGAAGGCTAGGACCATAAAGATCTTGAATCATTTCCACTAACTGGTTTCTATTGAAAGTCATGTTCTGGTGGCCTTCAATGTGCTCAGCCTGGTCAAAGGGTTGCCCCCTGTTCTTAGATTGAATTCCTCTATGGGTTCTATTAGAGGCATGTCATGCCTCTCACAACCTCTTCTAGGGAACTCAAGGGCCATCCTTGGCTCATTTCTTCCCCTGGGATTTCTCTCTGGGAAGAAATTTGGGAATACTTCGGTAGACTCCCCATCAAACACCATGGTAATGTGGTTTTGGTGTGGTAAGCCTAGTCTTTCATCAATAACTGCTGGTGGTGGTCTTTGGTTTCCATAGGACCGATGTTTTCTTCCTCCACCACTTAGTTCCTAATAGCAATATTTGATTTCTAATTAATTGGTCCTGAGATTGTTGTCTAGACATTCATCAACTCATTCATGGCATTAACTAACTCTTGCCTAATGTCAGAATTGGGATTGTGCATATCTATTTTGCACAAACTTTTGCATCTATAAGCTATCTTGGCCATTGAATTGGCCATTCCCATGATTTGTAGGCTCCACTGGATTGGTACTTGAACTTTCTTCATGATTGCCACTTGTTTACGTCATTTCCACAGTTTCGTTAGTTCCAAACACAGTCTTATATTGTTTCCTTGTTCTCACCATTTCCCTTGATCCAAGTTAGGAATGATGTCCCACCAGGTGTGCCAAATGATTGTTGCTCTAAATTCTATTTTTATCGACAAAGGGAACTCAGTCGACAAACAATTTTCAGGCGATTGCTAGTGATGAGTTCAATTGCCTTGTTTTAGGACTTTCTTGGATGAAATTCAAAGCAGTAAACATATATAATTGTGAACTAATAAAAAAGAATCTCTTTACTAATTTAATAGAAGGATTTTCAGTAAAAGAAAGACTGAATTAACAACCTTGATTACAGCAGTAACTAATTCCTAAAAAACTAACTTAACACTACTCCTAAAAATACTTAGATCGTGGATTTTGTGGAGGTTTGAATGTCCCCTTCAACTTCCTTCTTTTCTACTTTTTATAGACACTATCCTTGACGGTTTCACCTCCATCGACGGATATCTGACTTGTAACTCCCAGGTTGTTATTCCTCTTTCAAATAAAGTTGTGTCTGACCATCTCTTGCCTTTTCTTAGATTCTGCCACGTGGCCTATTCCTTAGTATCCCCCAATTCACCAAGTGTTTGTGCATTGAACATTCTCATAATTTTACATTTTAGATCCAAACAATGATTAATGGTAGATTTTCTATGTTCACAATCAATGCTCAACTGGTTGAGCGCATCTCTCTCTCTCTCTCTCTCTCTCTCTCTCTCTCTCTCTCTCTCTCTCTCTGTGTGGAGTATGTATGGTGATATGTGAATCCCTAACAAGGATCTCCTCTTCCATGTTTTTCTTCTCAAATTTTCTCCATGTTACATTAATTATTACGTATTTGTAAGAGACTTACATACAACGATCCCACTTGAATTCACTACTAGTGATCTATTAAGAAATAAAATACAAAAAAATATATATATTGGATAAAATCTCATTCCACCAAGGAGCGCTATAAAGATATTGTAAGAATGATATAGTAAAAAAAAAACCTTATTTTTATGCTAATTTGCAGTCAAAATGGATTTCATTTGGTTTTGTTACCATCTGGACCTCAACCAGTCATTTTGTGTTGAGGATGCTTCAAATCAAAATAAAAATAGAGATTTTTTCTTGTCCATCAAAAAATTTCTTGGAATCTTGGTTTTCTTTATGTCGATTTGTCCTAATAGAAATTGTGGCTCCCCATAACTCCTTGTTGTCCAAATTTGGTATTGACAATTTACGTGCAAGTATACACCATCAACAAGTAATAAAGTGATAAGTAGAGTATCGTTCCCATGGAGAATTATTGCTAATAACTTCCAAGTACTAACTTTATATCAATTCGATTTTATTTAAACAATTGGAATTGAACTATGGAATTACTAATTTAAGACTAAATCTAAAATTACTAAACAATGAGTGATTTTACCGGATAAAAGAAGTTAAGATTACAACTTCCTCTAATGCTTCGTATAAATCTTTACACTCTCTTTCCAGTAAATTGATCAAAATAAGTTGTTAACTGAGACTTCAAAATCATTTATCAAACCTCTTCTGATAGTTAGATAAGCATATCTCTCCCAATTGAATTGCTATATTCCTATGCAAAATAAGTTGGAATAGATTCATTAAGTTCAAACTCTCATAAAAGTTACACACGACATATAAGTATATTCCTATCCTATACACAAACCCAGCAATTCAATCCTAAGAAGAATTAACCAGACGCATGTCATCATATTCAGATCTAAACCTATAATTCATCTCCCAATTTCATCTAGGTTATCAAATTAATTGTTGGCCACACAATCATATATTAAGCACAAAATATGACAAACAACTCATATATGATCAATAAAACTAGAATCGAGAGTAGATCAATTTAACTAGACATTAGGTTCCGTTGCAATCTTAATAAAAATTTAGTTCATAATGTAATTGAAAAACATCCTTCTCAAATTAAACAACATCTCAAAAAAATCAAGAAGTAAAAGTAAGAGTAAAGAATGAAAACTTAGTTGCAATCTTCAACTCCTCTCTAGCCTTCAAGTCCGATTTTCTTCGTGTCGGTTCCTTCAATTCTTGCCTTCAATTTTCTATCAATCCTTGGTCTTCTTCCTCCTTTTCAGCCCCCAAAATCAGTATATATATATCCCCACTCAAACCCTAGCATATATGAGGCATTAGAGTCCAATTTCGGGTCAAAAATAAGTCGGAATTCGCGTCCAGAGCCAACACAAGCGCAGCTGCGCCATAAATCAGCGCAGGGGCGCTGAGTTACTGCCCTTTCCAGCGTAGGGGTGCTGGTTTTGGCGCAGGGGCGCGGGTCCCCTTTCAAGCCTAAAGTTCCCTTGTTGCTTAGCCTTCAAAAATCCAACATCTAGGCTCCAAATTGACCTTGTTTCCTTCCAAATGATCTTGTTTGCTTCCAAATGATGATTCCTATCAAATAACATCAAAACACACAAAAAAAAATAAAAAGGAACATAAAATAATTAAAAACTTGCAATTTCATCAAACCGAAAGTACTCTATTCGTAGGTATAAAACCCCCTCATCACTCCTATAAATAATTGAATCATTTTTTAATGTACAATAATCTATCAGACTTATTCAAAATGGTAAATCGGATTGAAACAATTATATGACTTGTGAGATTTGATCTCAAAGTCTGTCATTAAATATTACCTATTGAATCATTCATTTACTTGTTTCGACTACATTTTTAAGTACCAATATTGTACAATAGGTTAACACCAAGTCTTGGTTGGCCAAGTGGGCAAATTTGGGGAATTTAGTACAATGGTGTAAATGTGCAAGGAATGGAGAGGATTTCGAGGCAAAACTAGCTCTAGATTGAATTTCCAATTTGAAATTTAACAAGCGAAGGTTTTTGTATAAGAGTTCTTATTTTCATGTGTAGTTCATGTTCACACTGGTGCTTTCATATGCGTTTTGATACTTTCTAAGTTCACACCAGTACTTTCACTTGTTATTTACTTTCGTTTCCCCTACTTGGTAACTCTGATCAATAATTGAATCATTTTTTAAAGTACAATAATCTTTCAGACTTATTCAAAATGGTAAATTGGATAGAAATGAAAATACGCTCATGAGATTCAACCACAAAACATGTCTTTAAATATTCACCTATTGAATCATTTATTTACTGGGTACAACTAGATTTTTAAGTAGGGTGGGGCTATTCCCACCCCACAAATCTCCGTTCTCACCCCATAAAATTATAAATAATAAAATTACTAAGTTCACCCCATCTATACCCACCGTACTAGTAATTAAGTCCACTACACATTCTATACCCACCTCATTAATAACTAAACTTATCTCAATCTTTATTTTTAGGGTTTCTTTCTATACCCCATCACACATAGTCTATACAAAATATACTCAACTAGATTATCTACTAAAATTGAACAAAAGATTATGTATAGACAATATGATTCAAGGAGAGAGACTTGATGATTTTTTTTCTTTTCCTTTTCAAGAAACTTAGCTTTAGATGTGACCTGCAATGAATATTCTAAGATATTTCTTTCTGTTTATTGAGAAATTACATGTGAAGAAGATATTTTCTCTGCGAATTCCTTCAACTGGAGATTAAGAAAGCAAGAAAGAGAAGTGCAAAGAGAAATCAGAGTACTATTTCAACAATAAAATCAAAGAAGGTAAAGATCGGATGACAACAATTGAAGCAATTTCCATGAAAGAAACCTAGAGTCGAATCCAGTTGAATTATGTGTGTGATATCATGATCGGACTTCTTTTAAAAACTTTCTGAAACTAGTCCGTTTTAGTATAATTCAAACAAGGTCCAAAATGGTGTTGTTTTCATTAACTTCAAATGTTGTGTGGTTACTTGATGTCTTTCATCACACTGATGAAAGACAACAGGTTGGACCTAGACTAGTCGGTGGTAGACCTCTTATGTGTTTTCTTTGTCAACATGGTTTAATCTGTATACAGAGATAATAACAAGTACATTAAGTTACAGGTACATAGTTCAGAATAGGGAAAAAAGTTACAAGTACATTACTGAATAATCTAAGCCAACGATACACTACTAAATCGATAGCAAAATAATCTATTTGTTAAGGTTTCATTGCATGAAACCCTACTTTTAGTTTATTTTATTGCAATGAAATCCTATTTTACATGAGAGAAGGTTTTCTACTCTTGGTTGTCATTCATGTACATAGCATAGACACAATAAATTTAGGCTACAGGTACACGCAAAATTTTTTTAACAAAATGAGGGAGCAACTATGTGCAGTTATATTCATGTAACAGGTACATTACAAAATACATAGCCAAAAAAACAAGTACGGATTGAGTTGTATTTACATGAAACTCTAGTTTTTTATCAGTACAATAATAATGTACCTACACGAGTGAATGGTTTTTTGATACGGTTCCTATTGGATTGAATGTCCTCTGAGACGTTAACTGTCTGAGTATAGTGTTTGTAAATTTACAAAATACCTTTACTGTTGAATGAGTTTAAGCTGAGGAGTTTTTTTTTGGGTCTTGTCATTTTTGAATGTTAATGGATTAGGAAATACAGTCATTTACACACGTATTTTTTGAATTTCAGATATCTTTAAACGTGTTTTTTTGGTGGACATATCGCGTGTCTATAAATAGTACAGGTACACAATCAAAGGCACATGTCTTTCCACGTAGTTAGTTAGGTATACAAAATTAAAGTATCCAACGGTGCTCGTACATTAAAAAGTAAATATACATGTGGATTTTTCATTTTTTTCAAAAAAAAACAGAGAAAAACAATATTTTTTCAGGTCCTCCAACTCTGCCTCAAGATTTTTGCTCTTGTTCCTCTTCTTCTGCAACTTTTTGATATATTTTTTTGCCAAATGTTTCCAGTTGTCGCATTATTTGTTGGAAGAGTAGAGTTCAGATTCTAGCCAGTTGATTTCTTGCTACATGCCATTTTGTTGAGCATTGGCGTTGTTCAGAAAACCAGTAAACTTTGTTCTTTGTTGCCTTGAATGCTCCATTTTTTGTTCTGTGTTTTGTTCTTGTTTTTCAATGTCTATTTTGTAACGATAAATTCCGTGTGTAATATTAACACAAAAGTAATGTCAAAATTACAATTGTTGATAATTTGACTTTTGAATAAAAAAAGTTGTGTTGACTCTCTTCGGCGTACTTCTCACGTGCACTATCCTCTAATTTTTGGTGGATTTGGTGAAGATGAGAGTCAGACCAGAGTGTTTCTTGATCTTTGATTCAGTGGTGGCTTTGACGAATTTGATGAAGATGAAAGCCTGATCAACGTGTTTCTCAATCCTTAATTTAATGATGACTTTGGTATATTTGTTGTAGATAAGGGCCTAATCAGCTTGATCCTTTATCTTCAATCTTTGATTTGGGGATGCTTTGATGGATTTTTTGAAGACGAGAGTCGGATTGACGTGGTTCTCGTTCTTCAATATTTGATTTGATGGATTTGTTGAAGACGAGGATCGGATTGACATGAATCCCTTTCTTCGATCTTTGATTTGGCTTTATTGGATCTTCTCGATGCTTTGATGGATTTGTTGAAGATGAAAGTCAGATTGACGTGTTTTCGTTCTTCAATATTTGACTTGATGGATTTTTTTATGACGAGAGTCAGATTGACGTGAATCCTGTTCTTCGATCTTTGATTTGGCTTTATTGGATCTTCCCACGGTTCTTTATGTTAAATGGCTTGAAGATGATTTGAATCTCTTGAAGAAAGACATTGGCGGTGTTTTTTCTTCTTAGAGATGGATTTGCAAGACCTCGATTGGGGGTAGAAGGACATTGGCGGTGTTTCTTCTCCTCAAAGATGAACTTTCAAGACTTCAGTTGGAGAGAGACTCAAACAGAGCTTCGCTGCTGATCTTTCCTTCTCCACTTGAGATGGACTCGAGCAAAACATTCTTGATCTTCCCTCCTCTTTTGTTTCTCTTCTTGGCCTCCCTCTTGGCTTCTCCTATTTTTGGCCTCCCTCTTGGCTTCCTTTTTGGCCTCTGTCATACCCCTATTTATAGTGTTGGAAGTAGTTATCCATATAAAAGCATTTTACTTGAATACCCTTTGTATGGGTCTTAGGTAGTGGATCATCCATATTAATTTAATTTTATGGGCCTGGAATTTAGGTCCAATTTGATTTAATTTGACAAACCTTATTAATTAAATTTGGCCTTGTATTATTTGGGCTATGGAATTTAAGTCCAACTCAAGCCAGTTTAATTAGATTTAGGCTTGTATTATTTGGGTTTATGGAAATTAGGTTCAGAACAATTTAATTTAGAAACTCATTAGATTTGGACTCACTAATAAAAATTATTTTATTTGTTAATTTTTTATGTCTACATATTTATAGAGGTATTTTGATGGGGTAGATAAAGAGGGTTAATTTTATGTTTATTTCGGTGTTAATTGATTAATTAATCGAAGAGACATTTGTGCAATCCAGACGTCTCTTCGCAATGTATCTATACCAGAAATACACTGAAATGAGTCGATATTAATCAATGTATGTTACTTTATTTGTGAACCATCATTTAATGGGTAGAGCAGCTTATCCTCGTTTAGTGTATCTATATGACAAGTTGTGTTATTATAGAAGAAGGTACACTATACTGACGTACATTTTGAGAATTAATTTTTAAATTTGATGATGACATTGTTGTTATTTTTTGTAATATTTAAGGGTGTTAGTTATATTCGTTTCTTTAACTTTTCAACAGGGACCTAATTCAAAAGAAAATTGATGATTGGTTTTTTTTTTTTTTTGAAATCTTATTGGACCTATGGACTGGCCTCCAAAAAAACTCTTTTATTATTATAACACCAAAGTCTTGTTTGGCCAAGTGGACAAATTTGGGAAACGTAGTTCGATGGTGTAAATACGCAGGGAGCAGAGAGAATTTCGTGGCAAAACCATATCTGGATAGGTTCCAATGGCGAAGGTTGTTGTAAAAGATTTCTTATTTTCATTTGTAGTTCATTTTCACACTATGCTTTCATTTGAGAAAAAAATATAAATACATAAATTAAAGGATTATATAAATACCTTCCCAGTACTTCAAGGTGGAAACAGACAAAACACCATGAACTTTGATTTTTTTGACTAAACCTCCCTAAAATTGTCATGAAATTTTATAATGTTAGTTGGGTGGAATTGTATTTTTATCCTAATTTGACCGTGATGAATTAGACCAAATTTAACGATTTGTTCACTAAGAAACTCGATATTGATATTATGTGATGAATATCACGTGACACTATTGACATTGTGTAATGGTTATACTAAATATTTTTTTCTCATTCATGGATGCTAGATAGCAAGAAAACAAAAGATTTAAGAAGATATTATTGGTTATAATTGTTAAAATTAAAAGTATTTTACATTTAATATTAAACTCATAATTAATTCAATGACTGCAGTGAATTAGGTCTTTAATTAAGTTTTCAAAATAGAACTCTCTAGTATTAAACAACAATTTTAATTTCTGAATGTGGAAGTACTGCAACCACACTTGATTAACCTTTCCTCGTCTATATATCTTTTTCTATTGCTATTGATGCATCATTCTAAACTGTACTGGTCATTATGTATATACCCATAATTTATGTGTAATATTAGATGGACTTAAAAACTAGACTTGATAATCTCAACCATTGAATAGGTAGTGGGTCCCAATAAACGTTGAGACCCACAGAGAAATCAATTGTTTTAATTATCAAGTCTATTTTTTAACTCTATATAACATTACTCATAATTTATTCAGGATCATTGAAAGTAAAGGGGGTAGTGACTCCATTCAAGAGATGACAATAACCAACATATGTATTGATGATGATCTCAGCCACCTTATGTATTGATAAAGTTTACTCTTTTACGAAGAAAAAAAATATATAAATAAAGTTGATTTTAATACTGACACATTGGGATATTAAGATATTAAAATTATTTTTAGTCAAACTCTTCCTATCTAACATCGATGAATGGCCTCAAGTTTACACGTTTGCATGTTGTTAAGGTAGACCCGTAAAATAAGTAAGTCATAAATAAATGATAATAAATACAAAAAAGCCCATAGAAATAAGGTCCCCAATTGAATATGGAAGCACTGGTATGAACATGAGCTGCCTATGAAAAGTAAATAGTTGTCACTTGCATGATGAAGGGTTTCAGAATCTTTGGTCATGATTTGAGTACTGAATTTGCGCACGTGACTATTGGCCCATCTCTGAAAGAGTCGTTTGATGCGATAATACTTCAACCTAGCAAATGGACAAAAACACAGCCAAGTAAACTACAACTTAGTCTAACAAACTTGGGTTCACCCGCGCATATCTGAAAAGGCCCGGTTATAGCAGAAATCAAAAAAAAAATATATATATATATATATTCAGAAATCAAAAAAAAAAAAAAATATATATATATATATATTGAACTCTAGCATAAATCAATTGAAAGTGGTATATTCGGTAGATTAGTATTCTCGTACCGGAAAGTGTGTGTTGAACAAAGACTGACGAAGTATGCTGAGAAAGAAATATTATAAGGCTAAAATTTGAATGAGAGTTTAACTCTATAATAGTAATAGAAAGCTAGACTATCATTAGAAACCCAAAGCAGTTGTTAGGATAAGAACTTAGATTAATTAAGGTGTACATTTTAAACATGTGGCTTATAAAACTGACTGGTAAGATTAAAGGTCCAGATTGATCACAAAATTGACTAAAATGAATATGGTTAAGTTTCCTTTCATTATAAAAAAAAAAAAAAGAATCTGGTTAAGTTTGGGGTGTGCCATCTAACTTCTACCAGGATTTTAAGTATGACTTGGTCGATGATATGATTTTATAAATACCAAATGAGATTAAGTCTTAGGGGTCGTTTAGATGTCGTATTAAGAAAAGAGGGATTGTATTAGGGAATACAGGATAATCCTGAATAGATGGATAAAATCTAAGATTAAACAGAGGATAAAGATAATACAAATTCTAGTTAAGCATTTGTTAAGTAAAGTATTAAGAATTGAATAATAAGTATCAAGTCCAATATAATGTTTGGTTTGATAATTTATTCAATGGTATTAAATGAGTGGACTAAAATGCCCTCAATCATCTCCAATTTGATCCCTCATAATTATCAAATATTTCGTAGGGCTATATCAATAGAACTAAAAACTATGTAAATATTACTTATTATGAATATTTTTAAATAATATTAGAATTAAGCAATCATTCTTTAATTGTGTAATTGGATATATGCATGGCTTATTATTAATATCGTTGTTTATCATTATCTATTTGAATGTCATATGATGTGCAATTTTTACATGTTGTCCATATAAGGGAGACGTTAGGTCATTGTAAAAAAGTTAAAGGTCGGTTTGTTAAGAAGTTAGGATTTCCATATAATTTTTATTAAAATAAATAAGAAGGAACTTAGGTATGTCTCTCTACAGGTTGATCTATGGCAAGACTTGTCATTTTCCAGTAGAGATTGAACACCGAGCATATTGGATTATAAAATCATTGAATTTTAATTTGGGTCTAGCTGGTGAGCACATGAAACTGCAATTGAATGAGAAACCCTATTTTCATTACCCAAGATTTAGGGTTTCTCGCTAAGGAAGATGAAGCGGTTTTTAAATAGTAAGAAGAAGTGGGAAACGTTTTTCGAAGATGAAGCTTTTCGCAATTGAATGTTCCTTAAATCCAGCGGTTATGCATAATTACTATGTATCTAATTAATTTTAAGATATATTCCTAAAACTGTTTTTAGGAAAATAAAATTTAGAAAATGGGCAATTAAGTCTTTTATATTTCAGCAGTGTACTTTTTTATCACATACTTTTTTTTGTGTATTTTTTTTACAATTATGTCTAATTTAGTGTACCGACTTTCAAAGGACCCATTAATTATTTAACCGGTCAAAAGAGTCAATCATATCAATTAAACACTCATGTTAATACATCAACCCCTCTTTCTTGTTTTTGTCCATTTGCTAGATGGACTTAAAAATTATACTTTATAATCTCAACCATTAAATAAGTAGTGGATCCCAATAAACGCTGAAACCCACAGAGAAATCAATTGTTGTAACTATCAAGTCTATTTTTTAAGTTTATATAGCAATGCTTGTAATTTATTCAGGATGATTGAATGTAAGGGGGGTAGTGACTCCATTCAAGAGATGACAATAACCAACATATGTATTGATGATGATCTCAGCCACCTTATGTATTGATAAAGTTTACTCTTTTACGAAGAATTAAAAAAATATAAATAAAGTTGATTTTAATACTGACACATTGGGATATTAAGATATTAAAATTATTTTTAGTCAAACTCTTCCTATCTAACATCGATGAATGGCCTCAAGTATACAAGTTTGCATATGTTGTTAAGGTAGACCCGTAAAATAAGTAAGTCATAAATAAATAATAATAAATAAATAAACCCATAGAAATAAGGTCCCCAATTGAATATGGAAGCACTGGTATGAACATGAGCTGCCTATGAAAACTAAATAGTTGTCACTTGCATGATGAAGGGTGTCAGCATCTTTGGTCATGATTTGAGTATTGAATTTGCACACGTGACTATTGGCCCATCTCTGAAAGAGTCGTTTGATGCGATAATACTTCAACCTAGCAAATGGACAAAAACACAACCAAGTAAACTACAACTTCGTCTAACAAATTTGGGTTCACCCGCGCATATCTGAAAAGGCCCGATTATAGCATAAATCAAAAATATATATCTATATAATAAAGTAGTTTATAATTCAAATTTTAAAAGATAAACAAAATGACTTTTACTTTTCGCGGTTCAGATCACTTTAAATTTTACTTTAAAGTTAATCTAACGGCTAATATTAACACCCTAAATTTAATCGGAAAAATAGACTTCTAAGGGTATGTTTGGAGTAACTTTTTAAAAGTACTTCTAAAAATTATTTCTCATAAGTACTTTAAAAATAAAAAATTAGTGTTTGAAACCGTCCCACCACTACCTCTACCACCACCACCCCCACCACGACTACCTCGACCACCAGCACCGCCACCACCGCCACCACTGCCACCGTCGTCGTCGCCACCACCACCATCGCCACCACCACCACCGTCGCCGCCACCGCCACCACCACCACCACCACAGCCACCATCGCCGCCACCACCACCCCCACCCCCACCCCCACTGCCGCCACCGCCATCGTTGCCACCACCACCACCACCGCTACCACTGCCACCACCACCACCACCAACGCCACCACGGTCATTGCCACCCACCACTCCTACCACCATCACTGTCTCCTACCACCATCACCTCTCACCCCCACTACAACCGATACTTAAATTCATTTATCTCTCCTCTATATTTGTGATTTGATTTTGGATATGAATACAAATATGTTTATTGTTTACCATTTTTTATTACTGTGCCTTCAGGTACAAACAATAACTAGTATATATATATATGGAAAAATTGGAAGGAGGTACACCAAATTAGACTTAATTATAAAAATATATACAGAAAAAAATGTTGGGTAATTAAGTCTTCAATTTTGATACTTATTTGTATCTAAATACATTATTTGAATTTTACTGATTTTTTTGTGACATTTTTGTCCTCCATTGATCCATGTGTATTTTCTTTGGAAAGTGGTGCATTAAACATCTCATAGTTTTTGTAAGATGGCAGGCTATTTTATCAGTCTTTGATTTTAAAATAGAATATGTTAAAGGTGAATTAAATTCACTTCCCGACTTTCTAACTGGGGAATTTTTGCAGGGTGCTCATGAATCGAGACCAGAGTATTAATCGTGGCCGAGGCCGCGGTAGAGGAAGGTCTGGCAGAAGAGCCCAAGTCAATGCTTATTATCCCCCTTTAACCAACTTCTTAAAGAAACATCACATAAAGGTGATGCCGAAACATACCATTTCTGATAATTTATTTTTTCTAAAACATTTAAGTACTCAATATCAGAAGTTTTAGTGACTTTTATGTCATCTTCATCCTTTATGTCATACTCTGTGACCAGAAGTTAAGCTTCAGAATCAAAAAGGACAAACAACTTTAATTGAAATAAATGCAATTAAAAATAAAATTGAAATCCCTAAGACTATTAAGTGGTTAGAAATCCAGTTTCCAGAAACCTGGCAATTGGAATCTATGGTTCCTAAAAAATCAGAAATAAATGAAGAAATAACTCAAATTGCCCAGTCATCTCAGAGTGATGTTTTGATAAAATTTGCTAAAAATAATTTATCTAGTCTAAAAATCTCTGATAAATCAGAAATTTCATCAAATTATTATACTTCTATTAGAAGATCTACTTCTTCGCTCTTACATCGAAGGAGAGATAAAGAACCTATAATTGAAGGTATAAAAACCTCTTGTAATTAAATTCCCCATAGAATTTACAGACAAGATAAAGAACTTTTTAATGAATCTTCTCAAGAAGAAGATTATATAGATCCAACCCCATCCAAAATCGGATTTCAACTATAATTTTTATGGATTTACATCAAAAAGAATTTTTTGTTAATCGAAAAGAGATAAATGCAGAATTTAATCTTCCTAAATATAAAAAAATTAGAGATTGGTATCTTAAAACAATGAGTTCATAAGAACTTCGAAATTATAAAGAAATATTTTACCTTTATATAGAAAAGGAGAAAATGATAATTCCTTTTGTTAACTGGTTTTTAACCTATTATGCTCCAACAAATATAAATCAATTAAATGAAATTAAAATTTTCTTCCTCGACATTGAAGAAATTGAGTTTATAAATGAACTCAAGAAAAATTTACACAATATTTCTCAAACAATAATTGAAGAACCCCATATCAATGCATTATTTGATGACGGTCTACAAGATAAAGCTTTAACTATTGAATCTCCAAAAGATTATCTGGACAAGTCTTTCTATAAAAAAAATCAAGACAAGGACACAAACTATATCATTATATCAACTCCATCTTTATAATTGTAACAAAAAATTTTAATATTTCATGTTAAAACATCCAAAATATTCTTATCAGTTAAAGATACAGATAAATGTGAAAAACAGTTAAAATAAACTGGACAAATACTTAAACTTGATTGCATAACACCCATTAAAGATTGATCGAAATAAAATCATCTAGCATCTCTTAATGCTAACATAAAAGAGGCATTTAATCTTTTCATAGTTAAAGGTTTTAAAGCAACTTGGACTAATCCAATATGCAAAAACTTATAATTTTCTTGAGCCTTTAAAACTTCTCGTTCAGTTAACAGTTGTAAAATATCTCCATTTTGATAAAAAGGAACAGTCATTTCAATCATTTTAATTGTTAAACTCGATTTAAAATCAGAAGTGTCAATATTATAGATTTTCTTAGTAGGGTACTGGGATATATCCCAGTTCTGTAATTTATTTTCAATATCAGAGAATTCTATCTCTTCCATATTTTTAACATAATTATCTTTATGATTATTCTTAAATTTAAATAAACTTAACGTCATAGTGGCATCTCAAGAGTTGTTCTGTTGACTTATATGTTTCACAATTACTTTCTTCTAGTTGTTATTGTAATTCATCTTTTAATTCTACTACAGTACTGTTATCGTGACTATTGTTACCTTAATTCTGTTCTAATGACATTCTCACTAGCCTACTCCTGCTGTCAACGATTTACAGGGAACCTCCTCGGTGGCCTAAAACTCCTATCAGCGGACAAACGGCCTAAAATACCACACGCGACTTCGGTGCAGACCCATAGGAAGCACAAAGAACATCAGCAAAACAAAGTTAAACTAACAATTTCATAGTAACAGTAGTCTAATATAATTAAATCACAATTATATAAGCAACAAGAATTAGTAATATATTTTGTGAGATTCTGGTATCCCACATCGGTTAGGAAGGGGAGAGTTGCTGGGCTTATAAGTAAGCCCTTAGCCTTACATGGCATAAGACATTTACCCAGGGGTACTGGGAGGAACAAAATCATGAGGGCCAGTGGGCCCAAAGCGGACAATATTATGCCATGTGGAGGGTGGGGTGTTACAAGTGGTATCAGAGCCGACTCTCGCTTGGACCGAGTGTGGGCCCCTGCTGTGCTCGCGTGTAATGGGCGGGCAGGTAGCTGGCGAGCTACTGCACGGGGACGTGCAGCCCTGAGGGGGGTGGATTGTGAAATCCTGGTGTCCCACATCGGTTAGGGAGGGAAAAGTTGTTGGGCTTATAAGTAAGCCCCTCGCCTTACATGGCATAAGGTTTTTTCCCAGGGGTACTGGGAGGAACAAAATCGTGAGGGCCAGTGGGTCCAAAGTGGACAATATTATGTCATGTGGAAGGTGGGATGTTACAAGTGGTATCAGAGCCAACTCTCGCCTAGACCGAGTGTAGGCCCCTGCCGTGCTCGCGTGTAGTGGGCGGGCAGGTAGCTGGCGAGCTGCTGCACGGGGACATGCAGCCCTGAGGGGGGTGGATTGTGAGATCCTGGTGTCCCACATCAGTTAGGGAGGGAATATTTGCTGGGCTTATAAGTAAGCTCATCGCCTTACATGGCATAAGGTCTTTCCCCAAGAGTACTGGGAGAAATAAAACCGTGAGGGACAGTGGGCCCAAAGCGGACAATATTATGTCATGTGGAGGGTGGGGTGTTACAATTGTGAGATCGTGGTGTCCCACATCGGTTAGGGAGGGGAAAGTTGCTGGGTTTATGAGTAAGCCCCTCGTCTTACATGGCATAAGGCATTTTCCCAGGGGTACTGGGAGAAATAAAATTATGAGGGCCAGTGGTCCCAAAGCGGATAATATTATCCCATGTGGAGGGTGGGGTGTTACAAGTGGTACCAGAGCCAACTTTAGCCTGGACCGAGTATGGGCCCCTGCCGTGCTCGCATGTAGTGGACGGGCAGGTAGTTCGCGAGCTGCTACACGGGGACGTGCAGCCTTGAGGGGGGTGGATTATGAGATCTTGGTGTCCCACATCGGTTAGGGAGGGGAAAGTTGTTGGGCTTATAAGTAAGCCCCTCACCTTACATGGCATAAGGCATTTTCCCAAGGGTACTAGGAGGAACAAAATCGTTAGGGTCAATAGGCCCAAAGCGAATAATATTATGCCATGTGGAGGGTGGAGTGTTACAAGTGGTATCAGAGCCGACTCTCGCCTGGACTGAGTGTGGGCCCCTACCGTGCTCACGTGTAATGGGTAGGCAGGTAGCTGGTGAGCTGCTACACGGGGACGTGCAGCCCTGAGGGGGGTGGATTGTAAGATCCTAGTGTCCCACATCGGTTAGGGAGGGGAAAGTTGCTGGGCTTATAAGTAAGCCCCTCGCCTTACATGGCATAAGGCCTTTTTCTAGGGGTAGTGGGAGAAACAAAACCGTGAGGGCCAGTGGGCCCAAAACGGACAATATTATACCATGTGGATGGTGGGGTGTTACGTGCTCGCATGTAGTGGGCGGACAGGTAGCTGGCGAGCTGCGCACGGGGACGTGCAACCCTGAGGGGGGTGGATTGTGAGATTCTGGTGTCCCACATCAGTTAGGGAGGAAAAAGTTATTGGGCTTATAAGTAAGCTCTTCGCCTTACATGACATAAGACCTTTTACCAGGGGTACTGGTAGGAACAAAATCGTGAGGGCCAATGGGCCCAAAGCGGACAATATTATGCCATGTGGAGGGTGGGGTGTTACAGATTTGCATATAAATCAACAGAATATACTTAAGCTACCAAAGGACACAAGCTATAAAGACTATAAAGGTAGGTCTACCAAGTCTTTTAAAGAACAAGACAAAAGACCTAAAAAATGTTTTGACGAAAAGACTATCAAATGCTTTAAATGTGGCAAAAGGGGGCATGTAGCTTCCACATGTTATTATTATAATGCTAGAAAGGCTATGAATAGATTAGGACTAGCTATGAATGAATTAAGTATAAATACTTTAACTAAGTCACAAACATTAATTATTGATCTTATGGATAAAATTCAAGATCCAGATTCTAAAAGAAAAGCTATTGAACAATATCTGCAGATAAATGCAGAAGAAAAGAGACCGTCAATGTCTCAATCATATTCACTTAAGAAAGTCATTAATATGACAGAAAATATAACAATTGAAAATCCCCAACTAAAAGAAGTCTTGCCCACAACGGTACAAGATCTTCAAAAGGAGATTCATTATATTAAAGATGACATAAAAGTCATAAAGAGAAGACTATTAACTTTAGAAAAATTACCACTTAAAGAAAGTGACATAAAGGATGAGATGACAAAAAGTCACTAACACTTATGATATTGAGTACTTAAATGTTTTAGAAAAAATAACTTATTAGAAATGGTATGTTAAAATTATTCTTGTGATAAATCAAGATTTTATAGTTGAAACAATTGCTCTAATTGATAGCGGAGCAGATATAAACTGCATAAAAGCAGGATTAATTCTTACCAAATATTTTGAGAAAACTACTCAGTCAGTAAGCACTGTTGATGGTTCAAAATTAAATATAAATTTTAAATTTTTCAATGTTTATATATGTAATGAAGGAATTTGTATTCCTACTACTTTTATGTTTATTGATAATTTAAATCAATTAGTAATTTTAGGAACACCATTCTTATCTGTGATTGAACCTATAGAAAGAATTGATTCTAAAGGAATTTTGACTGCCATAAATGGTTAACAGATATTATTTGAGTTTATAATTCCACCTCAAATAAAGATGATAAATCAACTAAAAGAAAAATTGATTTATAAAAAGAATCATTTTAATTCCATTATTCCTAACTCTTTTTGGAGTACTGATCTTGCAGGAAAACAAGAAGTTCCAGAAATGAATCCTAACCACGATTTATTTTCACTTGATCCCATTGACAAATCTCCAAAACTTCTTGAGTGTATTTGTGACCATGCAGGTGAAGATATTTTTAGCTTCGTCTCTACATGGAAAATAAATTATTGCAAAATGTCTCAATTGAGTCTTTATTGCCATGCTATGGAAGATCAATTAACAGATGATGTTTCTATTTTTCTGCTAAGAATAGCTCGAGGTACTAAAAAATTTCCTGAATTCCGTCTTATACTTGAAATAAATGATTGGTATTATGATTACCACTATAAACAGTGGATGGAGAATCTTGCTCCAGAAGAATTATGCTATCAGATATTGATAAAACTTGGAGGGATAATGGTAAGAACCAAATTTTATGCTTATAAAAGAGTATATTATTCTAATGAATATAAAACTGTCTATTATGCATATAAAAGTGCATACTATTTTGATCCTTATAAGAATGCTAATTATTTTAATGCATATTATCCACCCTTAGCACCTTTCAGTAGGTTACCCCTTAAAGATGTTATATCACATAAAGGTTATGAAGATTCTTCACTTCAAAAAAGAATCAAATTTGGTGAAGAAGGCCCGTCACATAAAAGTGACAATAATGAGCCATCATTCCATGAATATGGTTTAAGAGATAAATCTCTTTTGACTATTCCCCATACTTTAATATTATCTCCATATAAGGAGGATAATTTTACGATTGGTATAAATACCTTTTTAAATAATTACCGGATAAATCCTGAAGAGATGGAAAAATTATTTCATAACTGGAATAATTATCTCACTGCCTCTAAATATCAAATTATTGAAGAATGTCTTAAAGACATGGGAAAAGAGGGAGAGGAACCTTCCACCTCAAACTCTATAATTCCCATTATCACTATAAATACTGGAACTAATTTTAATCCCATTGAAGTTCTTAAAGAACAAATTAAAAAAGAAAAACTCCATTTAAATAATGAACAGCTTAAAGCAGCAGTTATTGAGGAATGGCGTCTTCAGGTTATGTCTACTTTTGGAATAGGCAAAACCGAGAAGATGGATCTCGCCAATACTCCAACAGTTGCAATAAAAGGCAAGGAGAAAGATAACGTTGAGGAGGACGATAGGAAAACCCCTACTCCTGTTGACTCTGATGAAGAATTTATGGATTCCCAAGGATATACCCCTCTTAAAGGTGACATTTCTATAAATGAAGAATTGTTAAATGATGATATGGAGATAAATCTTCATGATGATAACGACGGCAATATGCTGTATAATTTGCTTTACAGGAAATAATCAGATAAAGCTGAGTCCTCGAATAAATCCGACCCGGAAAAAGTGACGAACGCCATGACGTCACCAAAAAATTATTGGAATAAAGTGACGGAAGGACTGACGTCACAAAACAGTGCTTGTACAGTATTGCTGACGTATGCACTGACGTCAATGTAAATTATTAAAATTTTGTACAGTATAAAGTTGTGAATAGTTTAGGACAATTTTGAAATCCGGATTTCATGTCCGGCTCTATATAAGGAGATGCAGGCCTGAACTATGAAGCACCGCATCTTGACCACATCTCACCACTTCCTTCCTATCCTTCCATTCTTGCACCCTCTCTGAACTCTTCTCTCTTGTATAAAACCTCCATCTTCCACCTTCCACACCACCTCTGTAAGTGCATTCTTGTACATATTTCAGTATTAAACAAAAGCTTTCCTTACTTTTTGTACATAGATCGATCCTTTCCCCCATTGGTATCAGAGCCAAGTAATGGTAGCTTAAGTATATTCTGTTGATTTATATGCAGCTCTATTACTAATTCTTGTTGCTTATGTAATTGTGATTTAATTCTGTTAGACTACTGTTACTATGAAATTGTTAGTTTAATTTTGTTTTGCTGATGTTCTTTGTGCTTCCTATAGGTCTGTACTGAAGTCGCGTGTGGGATTTTAGGCCGTTTGTCCGTTGATAGGAGTTTTAGGCCACCGAGGAGGTTCTCTGTAAATCGTTGACAGCAAGAGTAGGCTAGTGAGAATGTCATTAGAACAGAATTAAGGTAACAATAGTCACGGTAACAGTACTGTAGTAGAATTAAAAGATGAATTACAATAGCAACTAGAAGAGAGTAATAGTGAAACATATAAATCAACAGAACAACCCTTGAGATACCACTATAGCGTTAAGTTTATTTAAATTTAAGAATAATCATAAAGATGATTATGTTAAAAATATGGAAGAGATAGAATTCTCTGATATTGAAAATAAATTGCAGAACTGGGATATATCTCAGTACCCTACTAAGAAAATCTATAATATTGACACTTTTGATTTAAATCGAGTTTAACAATTAAAACGATTGAAATGACTGTTCCTTTTGATCAAAATAGAGATATTTTACAACTATTAACTGAACGAGAAGTCTTAAAGGCTCAAGAAAATTATAAGTTTTTGCATATTGGAATAGTCTAAGTTGCTTTAAAACCATTAACTCTGAAATGATTAAATGCCTCTTATATGTTAGCATTAAGAGATGCTAGATGTCTTGATTTTGATCAATCTTTAATGGGTGTTATGCAATCAAGTTTAAGTACTGGTCCAGTTTATTTTAACTGTTTTCTAGATTTATCTGTCTCTTTAACTGATAAGAATATTTTGGATGTTTTAACATGCAATATTAAAACTTTTGGTTACAATTATAAAGATGGACCTGATATAATGACTTTTATATAGAGAGTCTATTATAAAGTTATGAATACTCTGTGTTCAAAAGCTAAGCTTCATAATCATAACGGACAAACAACTTTAATTGAAACAAATGCAATTAAAAATAAAATTGAAGTCCCTAAGACTATTAAGTAATCAGAAATCCAGTTTCCAGAAACCTAGCAATTGGAATCTGTGGTTCCTAAAAAATCATAAATAAATGAAGAATAACTCAAATTACCCAGTCATCTCAGGGTGATGTTTTGATAAAATTTGCTAGAAATAATTTCTCTAGTCTAAAAATGAGGCGATCCATTTTGACGCCGACATGGCGATTCCCTGGGGACGTGGGAGCAACCACTTGTTTCGCTTCATTATCCAAAACTCATTGGTGGTAGGGCTTCAATACTGTGAATTTTTCTTCTTCCTTTTTCTTTAGTTTTCCCCTCAGCGTAACTTTCCTTTCTTTGTCTTTTAGGTGACTCAACAGGTGGTAGTCATCGCCGAGCGATTCCACACCCATCGGGACAAGGTCTAGGAGTGTGAGAGACTCCAAGCCGACCTCGGGAAGGCCCGAGGGGCTCTCACCACGGTTAAGAAGGATGTGGCTGCTCGGGACAAGACCCTTTCCACTCAAGGGGCCCAAATTGCCGAGCTCTTCAAGGAGAACCAAGCTGCCAAAAGGGAGGCTGACAAGGTCAAGGCTTCACTTGTCGACGCTGAGAAAAAGATTATCGAGGCGGCAAAGCAAGTATCCCTGGTCGAGGTGAGGGTAGCTAAGTCAGAGAAGACTTGTGCTTCGCTTACCCAAGAGTTGGACAAGCTAATAGCTAAGCTGGAGGCCAATAAGATGCCAGAATAGGAAATCATTGATCGATGTGCCGATGACATCCTGGTGGCCTTCAAAAAAACCAAGAGGGAGCATTTCAAGATCGGGTAGGATAAGGCACTTCGGACTGTCGGGGTCCCTGCCGAGTTTCCACTCTTCAAGGAGCATGAGTACATTCCTTCTAAAGAGATGGTGGCAGTCGTAGTTGAAGTCACAACTGAGGATGCTGGGATGTCCCAAGTTTCAAACTCAGTTCCATCGGCCGAGACTGTGGACCCTACTTCCGCAACTCGGGATGACTCTACTCCTCCTCCCACCGACACTGCTCCAGCTTCAGCTCCAAGTCCTACTGATGCTGCTCCAACTCCTACCTTCCCTATCACTGTGCCTACCCCTCAGGGTGATGCTTCTACTGTTCCTGCCAACCCAGTGCCTCCTTCTGGCAGCGCTGACTCCTTCTCTGCAAGCATTGACAAGCTTTTTGGCGACCTTGGAGGCGGCATCGGGGGCTAGGTCACTGGGCCTCCTCAGACTTAGCTTTTTGTCTTTTTGTAACTTAGTTTTTATTTCTATAGCTTAAGGGACGCAAAGCCCTCCCTTCGTTCAATATGAGAACGCCCTTTCTTTTTCCAAGTGTTTGTCTCTTCTTTCTTCTTTCTCTTTTTTTTTTTTTTTTGAACTGCAATTCCTCGGGACCGAGGTTTCAAGACCTAAGGCCAGTATCCTCTTTTTCCTCGAGGGTAGTGGCCTCCCTCGGCCTCGACTTCTTTATGAGGAAATTTCCAAGTGTTCCCACTTAGGGGCTATGCCCCGTCCAGGAGGTTTCGCCCATTGGGTCTTTTTTAGGGTGAGTCTCCTTCTAAGGCCTCACCCTCAAGACCATGCCCTATCTAGGAGGCCTCGCTCCCTGGGTCTTTTTGGGATGATTCTTTTACTAAGGCCTCACTGTTGGGACCATGCCCCTTCCAGGAGGCTTTGATCCTTTGTTTCTTTGGAGGTAAGAGTCCTAAGACTCCACCACTAGGGTCATGCCCCCTTCAGGAGGCTATGTTCCTTTGTTTCTTTGGAGGCAAGAGTCCTAAGACTCCACCTCAGGGGCCATGCCCCTTCCAAGAGGCTCTGCTCATTTATTTCTTTGGAGGCAAGAGTCCTAAGACTCCGCCTCCGGAGCCATGCCCTCTCTAAGACAGCACACTTTGCAAAAATAAGCCTTTTTTCTAAAAAATAATACTTTTTCAAATTCATTACATTTCAAGGACGAAGTATAGCATTTCCTTCAATATCCTCTAACTTGTACGAACAAGAGCCTCCCACTAACGTAACTTTGTATGAACCTTCCCAATTAGGACCCATTTTTCCATTGGCCGGGTCACGGGTGTTCTCGACTACTCTTTTGAGCACCAGGTCGCCTACTTGGAATCTTTGGGGTTTTACTCCATTATTATAGAGTTTGCATACCCCTTTTTGATACTTAGCTAGTCTCAAGGCAGTAATTTCTCTTATTTCCTCTACGAGGTCCAAGTCCAGGCCGAGTTGTTGATCGTTCTCTCTAGTATCGAAAGCTTGTGTTCTTATAGTATGGAGGCCTACCTCCAGCGAGATTACCGCCTCTACTCCTTATGCAAGGGCATAGGGTGTTTCATCCATTGAGGTCCGTGGGGTTGTTCTGTAAGCCCAAAGGACATTCAAGAGCTCATCCACCCATTTTCCCTTAGCTTTCTCCAATCTCTTCTTGATTCCGCTGACGATGGTCTTATTTGAAGACTCTGTCTGTCCGTTGGCTTATAGATACGAGGGCGTGGAGTAGTAACTCCTGATTCCGAGGTGCTCACAAAAAGATTTGAAGGGTCTGCTGTTAAACTGGGTCCCGTTGTCTGACACAAGTGCACGGGGGACCTCAAACCTTGTCACTATGTTCCTCCACACGAATATTTTGGTGTATGTGTCCCCGATATGAGTTAATGGCTCAGCCTCAACCCACTTTGTGAAGTAATCGATCCCAACTATTAGGAACTTCTTGTCTCCAAGAGCCCTTGGGAGGGGCCCGACCAGGTCGAGTCCCCATTAGGAAAACGACCAAAGACTTGTTAGCGGGTGCAGATATTCCGCTGGCTGTCTGATAGTGGGAGTGAACTTTTGACATTGGTCACATTTTCGGACGTAAGCTTACACATCCCTTTGCATCCGCGGCCACCAATATCCCTGCGACATGATACGATGGGTCATTGATCGTCACCCGAGTGTCCCCCACATATGTCTTCGTGCACTTCATACAGGAAGTGCTCAAATTTATCTTCGTGGACACAAAGAAAATAGGGTCTGAATAACAATTTTCGATACAACTTTTGATCCGAGGAGGCCTTGGGGCCCTTAACTTTATCTTCCTGGCTTCCTTGGGACACTCAGGGAGTTCCCCGGAGACAAGGTACTTAAGTAGCGGATAAATAAAGCTAGGGGGCCTCATCCCCCTCCAGGATGGCTACTACTCCGGGGACTTCACAGTAATCCTTTTTGTCATGTCGGAGTCCAACGCCAATGCCAGACATGCCAAGGGGTCGGCGTAGGCATTCTTATCTCAGGGGACCTGCTAGACTTCCACCTTCCTAAACTTGTGGAACAGGTTCGTTGTCTTGTGGTGATAGGCTTTCATTCTCGAATCCCTTACTTCGAACTCTTCATTGATTTGATTAACCACCAGTAAGGAATCACAAATAACCATCAACTCAGCGGTCAAGTTTGAGTCTAGAGATGATGGCTTCATACTCTGTCTCATTGTTGAATGCCTTGAAGCCCATCCGTACGGCTTGCACCGTGACCAATCCCTCTGGGGAGACTAATAACACTCCGATTCTAGACCCTTTGTTGTTGGAGGATCTGTCCACGCAGAGTCTCCAGGAGTGCACTTGGTCGTCCATAGAGGGCTCCTCTTTGGGGGGAGGTAGCTCCCCCTTGGTGAATTCGGCTATTAAGTCCGCTAGTACTTGACACTTTATGGTCGTGCGAGGTCTATAATGAATATCGTGTTCCCCGTACTCCACGGACCATTTCACTAGCCTCCCGAAGAGGTCCTCTTTCCTAAGGATCGCCTTCAAAGCTTGATCAATCAGGATGGTGATGGGTTGTGCTTGAAAGTAATGTCTCAACTTCCTTGCGCCCGTGACTAGTGTCAATGCAAGTTTTTCCAAAGGCAAGTATCTTATTTCCGCGTCTAGGAGAGCTTTGCTTACATAGTACACCGGCTTATGTTTGTGTTCATACTCATAGACCAGTACGCCACTAACGGCAAACACGAAAATGGCCAAGTAAAGGAATAACATCTCCCTCCTTTCTGGAACCGACAAGGTTGGGAGGACCCTGAGATACTCCTTGATCTCTCCGAGTGCCTTCTCGCACTCTTCTTTCTAGGTGTCCTTCCAGGACCTCTTGATGGAAATGAAGAAACACTTGTATTTGTCTAACGATTGGGATATAAAACTATTTAAGGCGGTCAACATTCCCATAAGTTTCTGGACGTCTCGGACGGTTCGGCGGCTACTTACGTCCATGATAGCCTGTATCTACTCCAGGTTGGCCTCGACGCCGCGCTGACCTACTAAGTACCCCAGGAACTTTCGAGAGCCAACTCCAAAAGAACATTTAGCTGTATTCAACTTTACCTATACTAACGGAGAGTGGAGAAGGCATCCTCCAAGTCCGCAACGTGGTCATTCCGACCCCTGCTCTTGACCAACATATCATAAATGTGTATCTCCATGGTGTTCCCCATCTGCCGCTTGAACATCCGGTTCATAAGTCTATGGTATGTAGAACCTGCATTCTTTAACCCGAACGACATGACCTTGTAATAGTAGACCCCCCTTTGGAGTGATGAAGACGGTTTTCTCTTGGTCAGATAGATGAAGGGGGATCTGATGATATCCAGCTCAGGCGACCATGAAAGTCATTCATTCGTGTCCAGCCGTGGCATCAACCAGCTGATCAACCTTAGAGAGGGGATAATCATCCTTGGGACAAGCCTTGTTCAAGTTCGTGAAGTCTACGCAGACACGCCACTTCCCACTCTTCTTCTTTGCGCAGACGGTGTTTGACAACCATTCTGGAAATTGCTCCTCCCGGATGGCGTCGACCTCCAGAGCCTCTCCACATCTTTGTTCATCCCTTGGGCGTGATGTGGTGCCATGCGCCAAGACTTTTGCTTTATGGGCTTATGATTGGGATCAACATGAAGTCTGTGAGTTATAACATCGAGACTTATGTCTTTCATCTCTGCGGCGTCCATGCGAACACATCCATGTTCTTCCTTAAGAAATGAGCCATCTCATCCTGCTCGGTAGCGAACATGGTGGAGCCGACTAGGAAGTATCTCTCCTCGTGCCCCTCCCTCAAGAGCACCTTTCAAAGGTCCTCCACGGAGCGGTCGACTGGATCAATCTACGGCTTATCGATACCAATCCATCCGGATTGTAGTTATTATTTGTTCAACACTTCCTTCGGAGCACGCTTATTTTCCTTAGAGGTGACCCCGGCTTTCACGGCGGCATAAAATTTTTTTTTGCAGAAGCTTGGTCTTCACAAATCTCCATTATTCCCTCTGAAGTGGGGAACTTCAATTTCTGATGGTGGGTAGAGTGCACTGCTCCAAGCGAGTGCAATCAAGTCTGCCCCATGATTATGTTGTACGGTGAATCAGAATCAATCACCACGAACTTTGTGTCAATCGTGATAGGTCCCTTGGTGACCGGCAAAGTGATCTTTCCTAAAGTTAGGGCAAATGATCCATTGAACCCGATAAGGGGTGCCTTGACAGTGGTGAGATCCTTGGATCCGATTCCCATTCGTTTCAATACATCGAGGTACATCACCTCCGAGGAGCTCCCCGAGTCCACCAGAACCCTCTTGACATCAAAGCCTCTAATTCGCAAAGTTATGATTAAGGCATCCTTATAGGGGAGGACCACGTCTGCCAAATCAGCATCCAAGAAGGTGATGCCTCCTTGATCCGTCCAGGATCTTTTACTTGGCTGGCCCCCGTCTTTCTATTTCCACCTTCCTAGTGAAGGCTACCCTCTTTAGGTCAGACCTAAGAGAGTTGGTCGTTGGTCGCTCTATGGAATAGACATGGATGACATCAATGATGTTACCGTGGACAGTGGCGTGGTCGTCAGTGGTGTGTGTCTCCCTTGGCAGCTCCTCCTCAATGTATTCTTTGAGATGTCCTTCTTAGACTAACTTCTCTAGGAAGGACTAGTATACTCGACAATCCTCGGTAAGGTTCCCCACGTCGTTGTGATATGAACACCTCGATTTTTGGTTCCTGTTGGACAGACCGCCTTGCATCCTCGGTGGTCATTTGAAGAATGGCTCCTTCTTAATTTTGTGCAATAGATTGGTATGGACCCCCCTAAAGGAATTCCCTAATGCCAGGACCAACCCTTTCCAAGAAAGGACCCCCTTCTTCTCTTTATCCTTTTTCTTTGGGGCTAAGTTTTTGCATTTGCTCCCCGCCAATTTGTCTTCTATTCGGAAGTACTTGTTGATGTAGGCCATCAGTTCGCTCATGTCCACCGGTGTCCATTTCGTCAAGGACCTATAAAGATTTGTGTCTTGAGACAAGCCGAGTCTGAAAGAGGCTGCTGCCATGACGTCGAAGCATCCCTCTACCTCGTTCACCTCCACCCAATAGCGAGGGGCATACTGGCGGAATGTTTCAACTTCCCTCCATCGGAGGGTCAACAATGATCCAACATCCTTGGGGCACTTGCTCCCCATGATGAACCATACGGAGAACTGTCTACTCAGCTCCCTCCAGGACCCTATGCTATTTGAAGGAAAGATCTCAAACCACTTCATGGTTGTATTGCCTAGGCTCATCAAAAACACCGAGCACAATAGCTTGTGATCTAAGTGATATAGGGGTATGATTTGCTTATATTGCCGGAGATGAGCCTCCAGGTCAGAACGTCCATCATAAACTTTGAATCATGGCACCACAAACTTCTTTGGTACCTCCATCTCCATGATGTTTTAGGTGAATGGTGACAAAATAGCTTCGTCATCCACATTTTCATCTGGGGTGGACTTGTCCATCCTCATAGAGTCCAACTTGGACCTGAGGTCTCCCCCATCCTTGTGGTGTCTCCTTTCACCATCGCCGCGACGGGCTGCATACCCCCCGACTCCGCCATTCTTCACGGAGAGGGTTGATCCCTCCTCAGACTCCTCCGCACCCCCTCACCCGGATAGTCTCCAGCGGAGGTCATTCCAAGCAAAAGGTTTAGCCCTCTTGGATGGGACCTTCAGGTCTTTTCCATTGGCCCTCGAGCGCTTCGAAGCCTTAGAGCCCCCCTGTTTCGCCACTAAGGCGGCTTCTCAAGTCATCGGCCCCCACCTCCCTGACGGAGAGCTCCTTACACGGTCAGAAGTTTTGAGATCCCCCATCGAAAAATGCAAACTTGTCGAGTTTTTTAAGAACATTCACGTTATTTTTCTCTACCTGCCTTAATTGATCCTCCAACTGTTCTTTGATGAGATTAACAAGTTGACAGGCTAAGGGGCTGTCCCTTTCGCCCCCAAGGCTTAGCTCAGTTTGGTGGGTTCTCTCTCTAGAATGGATCGAAAACTCTTTGTTGATACTCTCAACGTGATCCTCCATTCTCGATATGGAAGGAGCCGGTACCTCTACATTCCTTTGCTGAGGACCCTTTCCTTTCAAACGAGTGTTCACCATGGTCACTAACTCAAGAAAACTTGGTCGTTTCCCACAGACAACGCTAAATTTTGCGCAGTGATTTTTGCACAATAAATGAATAGACATATCTCTCCCTTGAAAAGTTGTTTTGGAGGATGGACAGAGTTCAATATAGCTCACATGGAGGTTGGGAAAAATTTTGCACCAATATATACATATATATATACACACATACATGCATACATATAAGTTACATATATACATGAGAGAGAAAACGTGAGAACATGAGGGGGGAGAGAGAGATATACGTGAGCACTAATGGAGCCACATATCTTAATTTTTTTAAAAAAAAATTATATACATTTATATATTTTAAGAATTAAAAAAAATATTTTTTACTTCAATTTTATTTTTAAAGATGATCTTAATATTTATGTTATGAATTTTTAATTTTATTTTGTTAATTTGAAGTGAAAATACTTGCAATTGACATTCAAATAAATTTTATTTTTCTGCTCTCTATTTTTGTTTGACAATTAATTGTAGTGTTTATTATTTCTCAATTCAATTTCAAAATTTTTACGATATTTTGTGCTTAAATTTTAATTTAGTGACTTTGATATTCTAATATCTTAGTGATAATGTTTGAAAAATAGTTTATCGAATAAATGTAACGGATGGTCAGTGGATAACTGGTAACTTTTAATTACACAATAGTAATTAACTTAAGATTTTTATAATGATGGTACTTAGTAATTTTATATACATACACAATATATATTATTTTTTGGTCTTTTTTATATTGAATGGACTTGAAGTATCAAATATATATATATATATATATATATATATATATATATATATTAAATCAACTAGCAAGTTGAATCTTATCCCCTATACATTTTCCCCCAAAAAAATCATATATTCAATCATTTAATATTTAGTTAATTTGTAGTTTAATATAACTTTTATTTCATATCTTATTCATACACGATAGTATACACATGTTGAAAAAAATTTGTCGAGTTATGCATTTTGAAAAAATTTTGACACTATTTTTAAGAAAATGATAGGTGAAATTAATTTTAAATGATGTAAGCAAAGAAATTAATTTTAAAATTGATATAATGAAATCAATTTTTTGAACGTTAGAATTTTATATTTCATCTTGCTTTTAGGCACGGGTTATAACTAGTGATATGATAAATGAAAATGTATCATTTTATTGTGATTGGTTAAGAGGAGAAAAAAATTAAAACATATAATTAAAGTCTTCACCCTAATGAAAATTCTTGGCTCTATTTCTGTCCGTGAGAACTTGAGAGAGAGAGATTTTCGTGAAGAGAAAGAGGAAGAGAAAGAGAAAGATATTGGATGGGATCGCTAGTAAAAAGAACAGTCAACATATAGATTGAATAAGAAAATATATTTATCATTATTTAAATTTAATTTATTGATTTAATATATAATTAACGCAAATTTCAATGAATATCGATGCTCATTGAACAAATAATTGTTATTGATTAATACAATAAATTACAGTCAAATAATATTGCTCTAAATTTAATCATCCGCTGTCCAATTGTTTGTGGTGATGTCATGAATGCACACGCACACACACAGAGGGGATGATATCAGCCACGGCATGCATTGATAAAATTTGATTTGAGTGCTTCAAATTGAGAGTTAATTAGTATTAGTCGACTCTTCCCAGCTGACATCCATTAATGGTCCCATGAAGTGTGGGTTATTTTAAACATGAACACATGATGAATCATACCTATATATAGATAGTTCGGTCAGTACTTGAACGTTCACAATAGTTTGACTTGTGAAAGAGTTGTGAGAGAGATCCAGATTTTGCCGTTGAGAACTCTGTGATTTTGATTTCCATCAATGGCTTCCACATCTTCCAAGTATCCATACCCATCAGACGTCGATGTGCGAGACTTCGTCTCCATCAAGCTCTCTCAAACCAACTACTCCACCTGGAAAACCATAATGCTCCGTTTTATCGAGAGTCAAGGTTTTGTTGGTTTCGTCGATAGCGAAATATCACCACCCCCTGAGAGAATCACTGTCTCAGAAGATGATGCTGATGGTTCTGTCAACGGCGAAAATGAGATACAAAACACCGATCATGAGGAGAGGAAAAAATCAGACGAGATGTTAAGAAATTGGATCCTAGCAACGCTCCACCAAGATGTTCTTAAACACGTGGAAGGATCGGGAACTGCCCAAGATATGTGGGCAAGGCTCCGAAAAGAATTCACTCCCTCTCCGTTGCCGGAAACTGACACCGGTAAGGGAATTCTCTCTCCGAAATTACATTGTGTAGATTCGCTTTAGAGTAACATTAAAATCTTCCATTTTGTACGAGAATAGCATAAAAAACTTGGGTCAACTTTTGGTTGAAAGTCAATATCAGTAATATTGCGAATGAAATCTACTAAGTCAAATCTGTATATTTCACTAGGATTGCTCTTAAAATTAAACTAGCTAGTGGGTTGAAGAGTCGGTTAAATGTGATAATCACAGAGCAAAAGAGTGGGGAGTAATAATGAACCGGAAAATTAATGAACCCGAAGAGACCTTCTCTTGAACAAAGTAGAAATCAAGCTCGATGTGATTTGTACAAGTGTGGAAAACAGGATTCGAAGCCATAGAAACGACATTATTGTTGTCACAGAACAATAATGGAGTGTAGGGAAGGCAAACATTGAGATATTGAAGAATAAAATTGTTGGTCTTTACAAAGGATTTCATCTGCGACCGACGGGCTCAATCTCTTTTACGGAGAGATCTTAGACGATTGTTTTTTTTTTTTTGTCAGACCATCCGGTATCCGAAAGTCACATTGAGCTCCGACTAATCCGGATTCGAGCCGGGTGGGACCACAAGGGCGGCAAAACTCTCTCTATCGAACGCAGCTGCGTTCCCAAGATTCGAACCCGAGACCTTGGTTAAGTTAGAATAGTCCCTCATCAACTGATCTAACGCTCGGTGGTCTTAGACGATTGCTTAATGTTGGGTTCAATTGTCTTGTTTTAGTACTTTCTTATATGATCTTAATCGACATATTTAGAGCAATCAAAATGACAATAAAGAGATTAATAAAAGGAAAGACCCTGTTATTATTGACTAACCTTTTCATTGGACATGTCATTCATCCCTTCTACTATTATATTTCAGAATTAGTTGATTGGTATTTGTATAAATTTTGGCCTATTTCAATTAATTGCAGGGTTTAATTAATTGTGGGTTGTTGATTTTGATGCTTAACTTTAATAGTTGTATATGAAATTGAATGTATTAGATATATGTTTGATGATTTTGGGATTTTTCTTTGATCTATTATACATTAAGCATTCTATTTTCATAATTATTATGATTTTTTAGACTATTTATAATTATTTTTTATTTTTTTATTATATGATCAGTTCGGTAAATGACCCAATGATTAAACCAGTGTTCGGTTGACCGGATCTCTTTATTGAGTTGATGATCGGGCCGGACTTTAAAACTATACTCTCTATATACTATCTATTTGCTTGTAGTAATGTTGAATTTGATAGCAACAGTCCTATACTACTGGGAAAGGGTAAGGGTAAGGAATAAAGAGAATTGTACATCGAAAAAGAGAATTTAGTACATTCTTATGGTACTTGCACACGCTGGCAACAGACATAGACTTAAACATTATTTTAGGTGTTATGATCCATTACAATATCCCTTGTTGTTTACCAAAGGAGAGGTTCAATGACATCAGAATATCAAAAAGAAAAATGATTCTCGAAATGGTGTTTCTAACAGAGATACAATCAGTTCAACAAGCGCTACATTCACATCCGTAGAAAATATCTTTGATTCTTGCAATGGTGCTTCTAACAGAGATACAACCAGTTCAACAAGCGTTACGTTCACATCTGTAGAAAATATAATAATGCTCGAATAACATACCTCATGCTAATGAAGCTGTTTGACGATAAATTTGAAGTTATTCGTATATTCGATATGTCAAAATTACAATTATTAATGGACAAGAACATATTTAACTTGTTTTCTTCTCATTTACAAAAATAGTTTAGATATTTCACTATATTTTATTAATGGACAAGAACATATTTAAAGAAACTAAAAATCGAGCCGAACTCAATGATAAGCAAACTAAGATGCTTGGATGTCAATTTGAATATATTGTGATGCCAGACCAATAAATTACAATATCAAGAACTTCAACGGCAGCAAAAGGTGCCACCCCACCTATCCAGTAGTTTTGTGATATTCTAGGATGAAATTTCACCTTCATACAAGGGCTATTACCTGTTTTTTGATAAAAATGAAAAACAAATATTAAAAGATATTATGTAATAACTAGCAATAACCCGTAGCTAAAGATATGATTTAAAATAAAATCTGAGCGTCCAAAAAAGCGATCCCCTTATATTAAAAAACAATTTCTTTCCTTCTATTTCTTTAATTTCTACAAATTATTGTTTAAAACAAAAATAATAACATGTGTACACTATCGTATATAAACCACAAATTATATTGAGTCACAAACTAATAAAAAATTATTTAAGTCACTTTAAATTTGAGCCCAAAATATTATTTAATAAACGTCAATTCATTTAGTCTTATTTCTTATCTTATTTTTTAGTCACTACAAATATTGAGATAACTGAAAAAAGGCTTATTAGATATTTTTCCTGCATCTAACGAAGCTTAGTGGTTGGAGAATGACTGGTTGGCAAAGTCAATCTCAACACAATAACTTGGAAAAATGGTAATTTATAATATCATGATTATATATGGTACTCAAAAAAAATTTTGGTACTATAACAAGAGTTATTACTTTTTAAGATCAAGTTACATTTTTAGGTAATTCATAATCGACCATAAAATATTGTGATCGATCATAAATAACCCCTAAGAGCATCTCCAACCCTGACTTAAATTTGAGTCTAAATTATCCAAAAACATTCTCTCACCTTGGACTCAAATTTAGACCACATGCAGAAAAAACTTAGTTTGGACCTAAATTAAGGAGTCCCAAATTCTATACCAAATTTTCAACTGTAATTTTTTACCTTATTCAAAGCTCAAAAGACTTCTTCGACAACTTGTTTTCTGCCTTTTCCCGACTCTTTCTTCTACGCTGCTTTTGTCGCCGATGTCATTGAAGCATTTACAAATCCTTTGAAGATCTGTATGTAAGCTTCCTCATTTTCATCTTCTTGATTTCTTTATTTCTTTTATACTATTTAAACCCCAAGTATGACATCAATTTTTTCTTTGATTTCTTCGAGTTAAACACGATTGATGGTGCAAGCCTGACCCACAAATTATTGATTTTTTTTGAAATTTCAAGCCTTCACTATCACAAATTTAGAAAATTTATTATTTTATTTCTTCAATCATCTATTTTTGTTGAAAACGATCCGTTTTTTGTGTTCTTCAGATTAGACCCATGATAAGGTAACTATCTTTTTTTTTTTTTTTTTTTGTTATTTGAATTTACAAAAGAAGTTAAGATATTAGAATAATCTGAGAATTTTTTAAAAAAAAATTTGAATAAATATTTGAGTTTACTCATTGGAATATTCTATATCAAACTAAGTTTTTTATTCAAATTTAAACTCAAAATTAAATTTAAATTTGAGTTATGATTAGAGATGCTCTAATCAATTGTAATTTCAATTTCAAAGGCAAAACTTAACCTTTAAAAATTATAATTTTATCTTTAAAAGTTATAATTTACATAATCGATCATAATATTTAGGATCAATCATAATTTTTACAATTGTAACTTATATTTTAAAAGATCTTAACTTGACATTAAAAAATTATAAATTTTGATATCATACCAACTTCGAGTAAATATTGAATACAATGGTGATATCATGTCACCATTGATGACATGGTATCACCAACTAATAATAAAATTTTAAATAGGAAAGGTAAACCTTACTTGAGTTTACATGGCAGGAGGGTAATAAGTTATTTGCTTACATGACAAGTTAGTTATTGATTTTTGTGGGGTCTATAGGTTTATTTATTTTGGTATTATTAATTGGTGATACCACATCACTTTGGCACGTGGTATTTCCGTTTTAATGAATATTTTCTCACCAACTTCAGTATTGAACTCTTCCCAGACACGTAGAATTAGCGGATATTTATACTTGGGACAATGTGGAATCAACTTGAGGAGTAATACAAAAATTACAATAGTTTAAGGGACAAAATATAATAGAGTGAGCAGTTAACAGTGATGAAGTGTAATTTGCTGGACAAAATAGAATAGAGTCAGCAGTTAACGGTGTTGAAGTGTAATTTGCCCATTAACAAGTTAGATAGATAGAGATAGAGAGAGAGAGAGAGAGAGAGAGCAACCCCGTTTGCCTACGCTTAATCCCCTGTGGCTCCACCTCTCCTCTGCCGCGAAAACGAAACCGACCGCCCATCACCGACTTGAGTGCCATTGTGTCACCAGTGCAAGTGTGCTTCACAAGAGTTACATACCGGTGCGAGTCCCAGCTTGCCTGAGTCCCCACCTTATCTTCTGCCTTTAAAGCCCTCATGGAGGTGGAAACGAAGTCAAACTTAATCGTCTCCAAGGACCCAAATCTCTCCTATCACCTCACCAGCCTTAAAAACCCTAATCATCCCTTCCCTTGGATGGGCCGGAAGACCATCATCAACCTCACCATACCTTACAATATTCCATCTCTTTTTCATACCAGCTGTCATCTTTTGCCCTATAGAGTAATGTAAGTTTCTTGAGCTTTGATGATTTATTGTGGAAAATAATGGCAACGTATTGTTTGCTGGAAATTGGTTATTTTAATTGGAATTGAACTGAAACTTAATTTAGAATTGGGTTACAATGTGGAAATTTTCAGTGGATTTGATAGCTGGGAATGTGGTTGTGGGTGGGTGTTATATAGTCAAGGGATGACATGAATTTCAAACTTGTTGGATGTGTGGTTATAGGTTTTTTTTTTTTAACAGAGTGTGGTTATAGTTTACCAAAAACACATTGTTGCTATATATGCTTTTTATTTATGTATACTCATGTGGTATTGTCTTTAATTTGTCATCATCAAATCTCACCACCTAAATCAATTATTGTCTCTGGTAGCTTAATTTGAAGCGTGTATTAAAAAATGCATGAGAATCATAGCCTGTATTGCATGAAGTCGATAAAAAATAACCCATAAAATATATCACTACTCTTTCCCTAAAGAAATCAAAGACAAGTTTGCTGTCTCCATGAGCAAGGGGCAGAGAAATTCAGTGGGCACTTTGCTTAGATACTTCAATTTTTTTTTTCTCTCAATTAATAAAAATAAAATAATATATTGAAATTTATTGCATTGTATTTGATACTTATAGATTCATAAGATACAAAAAGGGTTAAACGTCGATAAATATAACATATACAAATAAAAAAAAGGCTAATTACAACCCTTCACATCAAATGAGACTAACTGCGTAAAAGATGATAGTCTTTCTCTATATAACCAATTAAACTATTAACCATTGATCCCTCATTTAGTTATGCAACTTAGTTTTTATTATCTCTATAGCTCAAAAAATAAGTCGGACATGTCAAAAATTAATCTAAATATATCCATAAAGTATCTAAATGCGTCCAAAAGTTTATAGTTATTTAGTTATGTGGCTATACTAATTGATAGAACAAAAAATGATAGAGTGGGCACACTTAAATATACTTACAATTATTTGAAATATAAAAAAAAAAAAAAAAATTCAGGGTGCCTTGACCCTTGCTGGCTTTGGTTCTAAGATCCTGACTCTAGGTCAGGGATTTAAGGTTTGTGGAAATAGAAGCAATCCAAAGTTATGTTTGAGCAAACATGTTTTTTTTTTTTTTTGGTTCATTCGTGACTGATGACAGGGGGAAACAGAGCGTCTGGGAAAGATCTTGGCCATTACCTGCCTTTGTACGAAGCTGCACTCCAAGGTGACTGGGAGACAGCCAGCACAATTTTGGAACAAGATCCAAAAGCTTTCAAGGCAATAATCACCGGAGCCTCAGAAAGGGCTTTGTTTGTGGCGATTAGATCACCAAGAAAAACCCATTTTCTAAAGAAGCTGGTGGACCATATGTCAACAACCGATCTGGCTCTCGTTGACGAAGATGGCTCAACAGCTCTTCATATAGCTGCAATAGCTGGCAACATCGAGGCAGCCAAGTTGCTAGTGAATAAGAACTCTGACCTGCCTAATATTTTGGACAATAGTAACTCACTACCTCTTCATTCAGCTGCAGCTTGCGGCAAACGGGAGATGTTTCTCTACTTAATGACAGTTACCAACGCAAACATGGAGCCGAAGCCATTCGAGGATGAATCAGGTGTTAGACTAGTTCATGCCCTGATAACGTACGGATATTATGGTGAGTAGCAGGTTTTAAACACTAAATGAAGAATAATACTTATAAGAAACCAACATGATTTCATCATTTTTTGGCTATTATATATTTAATACTAATTAAAAAATATTTAATGTGCCAGAAAGAAAGCTAATATGGTGATTGATTTCTCATTAATCTAACTGTCTTTCCTTTCAATGTTACAGACCTGGCTTTCACTTTGGTTAAGTGCTGCCCTAAGTTGGCACGTTGGGATCCTTCTCCTTTGCAATCAATTACAGTAAAACATTATGCTTTCCGAAGTGGAGCACGCTTAAAACCCTGGCAAAGATTGATCTACAATTGTTAGTCTTTTCAATCTTTTTGTGTTTCTTACTATGCAAATATTTCTTCTTTGAACACTGTTTGCATATTAACTTCTGTACCTTCTTTTTGGTCACATCCTAAATTTTCAAAGTATGATTTGATGTTATATATAATTCTATCTAATATATATCAGTTCTCAATGTCCAAACCTGGTTAAATCTGATGATCAGTAATGACTGATGGCTCTCCCATTATCTGCAAGATAGTAACTGATCAAACGGATGGCAGAGCTCACCAGTAAATGGATATTTTGACGTGCATTCCTGGCATCCTGACCTCCATTTATTCTCTAATCCAGCTCAGTAAATTGTTAGCTAGAGGAACTGATTGTTGGTTCTTCTATTGACAGCGCAACTTGCACTGGTGGATCCCAAACCTGGGAGAGTTTTTTGATTGTTGGCTCCCATGTTTTAGCAGGAGCAAATGAGGTCCTAGAAATGTATTTCAGATTTTTAGAGGGCCTGGGTTGATTTGAGAGAGCCATCTCGCTGATGATGTGTTTTGATTGATATGAAAACAATGACCATCTTTCACATACATTGTCAAATTGTTGATGTTAAAGACTAGTTATACCTAATGATGGGTAATGGTTGATGGCTCTCACATGATCTGCAAGACAGAAACTGGTCAAAGGAGTGCTGAGGCTTGTTGGTATGAGCCGATAAAGACTCACTGATACTGAATTCAGTAAAAGAAACTGATATTATAAAGAGGAACATTAGGATCTGATGGCTGAAAAACAAGCGTGTATTGCACACCTTAGCTATGAAGGTTCATCCCCTTTATATAATGGATGCCCATTGAAGCAGGCAAGATAATACAAGATGTTGGATTTCATGGGATGCTCCTGTCCTGGAATCCTGCTCGTGTGTGTCTATCTCGTATTGTGCTAACAGACGAGGTGAGGTGAGCAGACATTTTAAGTAAGAAAATGAGTAGGCAGCTCCCTAATGGTCAGATTACCACATTTATGTCCTCTAGTCATAAGGGGAAATTTCTATTCTCTGCCATTACGACTTGCAACCTCGTATATTCAAACACTTCGAAAGGATGACTACTAATACACGATTTTGGCCTTTATTTGACCACTACTAACACATCACCAGTATGTTGCACCAATCGCAGGGGATTCCCTCCTCCAACAGATTCTGGTTTTCATTTAACCACTACAAACTGGCACCACCCAGCTGAACCAATCAAAAACCAAAGGTATCATCTAGTAAAAAACCGAATGGCAACTCCTAAATAAAGGTATTATGTCTACATTACACAGGTATGAGATGCAAGCTAAAACAAATACACAGATCAGAGTCTGTTGCACCAATCGCAGGGGATTCCTGTAGCTCTATGTCTCACTTTTATTTATCATGAGTGTCAGAGATCCTCAACCTGCCAGTATGTCGGTATCTCTGGCGGGTTCAGCATTCTGCTTTTCTTTTCTCACATTTGATTTTGTAGTAGTCGTACTCATACTCATGTACTCCTTGTGACTAGTTTTGGCATCAACAATGGAAATATTATTAACAAGACTATAAATTTATACTCGATTGAGTATTTTGTGTTTGAAAGAGCATTAGACTAACCTTTTATTCTGTAACCTTCGTTTTGCATAACCATACTTACATTAACATTTTCTTCTGTCATATAGGTGTTCCTGCACAGTTGGAAAATCTTGCAGACCAACATAGTGGTGGGGACATAGAGAATCCTATACATGGCTGCATTTCAAGTTTGTCAAAGTTCAATCAATGTAATTTTTCTTTCCTTATGCTTTTCCTTCTCCTTTATCATTACATTTTTATTTTCCCTACTTTTGTTTTAGAATTAAAGAAGGCATATAGGTATGGATCTCACACTATACCTATTATACACAATCTTTGATGCAATTACATATTACTAAATTTAGTTCTAAAAGCCACATGCCTAAAGAATACATGTCATACAAACAGTTTGACATCATTCAAAACACAAACACCCAATACATGTGAATTGTTGTCCACGAAGTAAGAAAGTAGAGAGCATCAGATAGTTTGTGTTGGTTTTGTGCAGCGATTAATCACCATTGATACCATTGGTGGGAGATAGGAAAAACAATTAAAGAAAATAAAAGGATATACGGAGTTGGGTACAACGTACTTGCTTTGGTATTCCATATCTACATATATAGACAAAAAAGTTATATCAGTGCTTTTTGTCTGACAATCTGATAATTGATTACAGTGTATTCAACCCCATTTATAGAATAAAGAATTGATAAGGTAAAGATAAAATAGTTACTCATGACTAATGACTATTCAAACACTGTCGGATCTTTATATTTCATATCAAGTCACTAATAAACCAATCAGATGTACTTTTTCCTCTTTGATTTGGGGTTTAACATGTAGTTACTCAACAAATTCCCCCTCATGCGTGAAGCACATCAAGTTTAGCTCCCCATTGATCTTGATCCACTTATTTTCTTCAAGTATCACTTGCAAATCCTCTCTTATGAGTCTACTACAATCCTCTCTATATTTCAAGATACTACTTCATCAATCTATCAAAGTAAAAAGTCTTGTAACCCCTAAACTTACAAGACACCAAATCAATATTGAGCGGGTATCGACCCAGTATATCCCAAACCATTGTCTTAACATGTTCTTGAAGAACCATTTTCAAAATTGGTACACTACGTCGCTTGAGTTCTACAACAATTCAGCAGTCAGATGTTTTGATGATATCATTCGGGATCCATACACTTCATCAAAAAATTCTTAGATTACTTCCTTAATATACACAGGACGAAATCAATCTTCGCATAACGTTGTACACACGTGGCTAGAGGAGCCTCTCCTTTTTGATTGCTTACTGCAATACTGCAATCAAAAAGTGTTGAACACCAAGAACCTTTACTGCCAAAAGGCATGAAGATGACATAACAAAAACAAATCTTGTTGCTGAACAAGAATCACCTATATTTCTGCTCTGATAGTTGTTCTATGATCGTCAATCTGATTTGATAAAGTTGACCCACGATTGTCAACAATTTGCTCTGATACCACTTGTTAGTTTTGTGCAGCAATTACTCAACATGGATACCACTTGTTGGGAGATAGGGATACGAAAAATAATAAAACAAAACCAAAAGATATATGTGGTTCAATACAACGTACTTACGTCGGTACACCGTACTTATATCCATGAACCAAAGAGCTGTACCGATGCTTTATAATCTGACAATCTGGTAACTAATTAAGTTGTACTTGGCGCCATTTATTGGGTGAGGAATTGATAAGATAAAGATAAAATAGACACCCATGACTATTCAAATACTGTCGGATACCTATATTTTCTATTAGGTCTCTAATAAACCTATCCACGGACCACGATATATTAGTGCTCTTTCAATTCTTTTCGTTCTTGATTTTGGGTTCTCACATTTAACTACCCAGCAGTTTGGAATGCCCTATTGGGTAGTGGAATTGAAATAACCAATTTTACCATTTTGTCCCTTCATTTGCATTATAATACCATTTAGGAGTATAGAAGATTGGGTTAACAAGTATTAGTTAAAAAGACAAAATTACCCTCCTTAATCCTAGTTGTATCTCTCTCACTGTCGGTCTGTGCCAGCAAAGATCTACAAAGCCGCACCCACAACCATCATTAACAGCCCGCCTCCCTACTAGGGCTGGGCTCTAACTTCGACAAAGTCGGAGAGTACACATTTGACCTCCTACTCTGAATTACTATAGCTCCGCCTCCAACTCCATCTTGTCGGAGGTAGAGCAGAGTTTTGAAAATAGACCCAATTCAAAAAAATAAAAAATAAACAATTAGAAATTTGTGAAATATTTTTCACAATATATATGCAAAATTTTTCAAATGTTTGTAACAATATAACTGAGATCTTCTCATTGACCGGAGAGATGGAGGGCTGCTGTTCATCGACTCAACTGTATGTGTGTGTGAAAGAGAGATTCAGAGCATCCTTGTCGTCTGAGAGAGACAGAAAGAGAGAGGAAGAAACATAAATGTGGCCACAAATATAATATATATACATATATATAAACATAAAGAGAAAGAGTTATTGTCTTGACTTCAATCAAAGATCTGAGAGAGCTTCAACCGGAGATCTGAGAGAGCTTCGCTGGTGCTGGTTCGATGAAATCTTTAGATCTACTCGTCGTCTGGAGAGAGATGGAGGGCTGCTCTTCATCAACTCAACTGTGTGTGTGAGAGAGAGGGGGAGAGAGGGAGAGGAAGAAAAATAAATGTGGGTCATGTGGGAGTGGGCTGTAGAGGTGGAACTAAGTTATGGCCTAGGGGGGGCCATGGCCCCCTCAAGTTTTGCAAATTATATATTATACCTTTAAAATTTTGTTTTTGATTACAATTTATATGTCAAATTATTTAAATTATACTTTATACCCTTGAATTATATTAATCTTAATTTTATTTTATTCTTGACTATTGATTTGACCACATTGAACCATTTTGCATACATTGATAAATCTTGGTATTTTACAAATCTTTTAATTTTGAACTATTTTAAACAGTTAATGGTGCAATGTTTTCGAATCAATAATCTGAGGGTAAAATAAATTAATGTCAGAATTAAGAGGACAAACTATGATATATTCAAACACCATATATATAGGGTTTAAAACTGTTATAGAATATTTATTTGAGAGATTTACTCTCCCTCTCTCTCTTTGCATTTTTCAAAGGTACAATGAAATCTAGTTGTACTCAAGGATTACATTGCTTATGTGATGAGTTGATCTCATTTTTATGTCGAATTGGTTCGACTAATTTCAATTAATTTTACCGATTTTATTGGAAATAAAAATACAACAATGTTTTGTGTGATATTGATTTGAATAGGTTCTATACATTTGAAAATTTGACATTAACAATTTTATTGAATGACTCACATTTAATTAAAATATCTCATTCCATCTCTATTTGGCCTCCCTCAAAAAAAAATCTTGAGTCTGTCCCTGGTGGGCCAGGGCAGTGGGCTTAGATAGTAATTATTTATAATTTATATAAAATTATTATTTAATAAAAATCATAGTCAAAGTCAGAGTTTTTTTGGAAATGATCTATTACTCTTAACTCCGATTCCGGCAGAGGCGGACCGGAGTCAGAATTTTGGATTCTTGCACACCCTTACTCCCTACCCATCATCATCAGTAGCATCCCTCTTCAACAAACCCACTTCAAACCTAGCGCAAATAAAATTAAAAGGAAGACTTACAGAGGCGTGCACAACCGATGAAGGATGGTGAAGGCGAGAACTAGTCACATATGCAGAACGAGTGACGTTGGCAATGGCAGAATAGACTAGGGGTTAACTGTTTTTCTGATTTTGATTTCGATTCATATGCTATTTTTCTTCTATTCTATTTTGGTTGCAATGTGGTGTGGTTGCATTTCAATTCGATTTCATTTGATTAGTTTTTTGATGGAATTTGATTTGTAGTGTGGATCAAATACAATTTCCAGTGGGTTGATTCGATTTAGGTTTGATTTGCTTTCCAACTGTTTCATTTTTCAAGTTTTAATTTTAGACGTTCGAAAGTTGTCGTGAATTGTGGAGAGTGGGGATTTTTTGGCAGAATAAAAAATCTATATTGTGCAAAGCTCTTGGTTAGCTTCCACTCAGCTGCATTTGGTTGCTACGTATTTTTCAAAAAATAATATTTATTGGTCAAAAATTCTAAAAGTTTGGTGGATGCAAGTGAGGATGAGATCTGTCCAGGAGCATATTTTGATATGCACAGGATGATTAGTTTTTGTTTCACTGGATTTTGAGAAGCGGAACTGGGAGCTGTTGGAGAAGAAGCGGGGTTATGAGTCTTTCCCTTAACAACGTTAATTCTGCATTTTAATCCATAAACTACATGAAGTTTATGTGGCTTTTTGAAGGCGACAGAGTTAATCTGCAAAAGGATCTAACGTCAAGCTGTTGTAGTCTGTAATCATGTCGATTTGAGCACCGTGAGAGGCGGAGCCAGGATTTTGCCTCAGTGGGGCAACCTAAATTTTTAAATTTTAAAGTATAATTGTAATGTTTTCATCAAAATATATATTTTTGATAACCTGTTTATAAACATAATTATACCAAAAGAATGTCATTTAGAGGCGCAACTCATGTATATATTTAGGTCCCAAAATATCCTATACGTTAAGAAAATTTCAAAATACTTAGGTCTGGACGAAGAAGACGAAGGCCCACAAGAAAAAAAAAAAAAAAGCAGGCGTGAAACAGAGCAGCCAAAAGTTAGTTTTTAAGGGTTAAAAATTATATTAATATACCCTATGCTTTATAAAAATTTCAGTGGGGCAAATTTAAGAAATTCTTGAAATTTTTAAAATTACACCTAGGTCCCAAAGTTTTTTAAAATTTCAGTGGGGGCAGTTGCTAGATGTGAAAAATGAGGAGGAGCTGCAAAAAGTTAGCTTTTAAGGGTTGAATGTTATATTAATATATCCTATACTTTAAGAAAATTTCAGTGGGGGCAAGTTTAAGAAATTCTTGAAATTTTTAAAATTACACCTAGATCCCAAATTTTTTTAAAATTTCAGTGGGGGCGCTGCCCCACTGCCCCCATACTAAATCCGCCACTGAGCACCGTAGTATGTTCAAATCTGTTAGTATGGGACCAGGGCTTGGACAAAGCTAGCTATTTTCAAGGTCTCATAGTCCAAGTTAGCTGGCTCGACATTACTTTATTTCCTTTGTGGAAGACTCTGCACTACACCTGGTAAATTGTATTCTAGAGATTTGTTTACTAAAGTCTTCTACTAGATTTGGTATATACGAATTTTTTGTTTTTTTCGTGGCAAACGATTTAATTCTTGGTTGTTATGGTTGTGTACAGTGGTGCAAAATTTGCATTCAAAATTCTGGAAACTTACAGGAAAATTAGGTATGTAATGGTTTAATGGCTACTTCATGTTCATATCCACATTAAATATTGTTGATATCTTGCCTCAAGTTCATTTGATTGCAGTGCCACAGATCAAGCACATCCAAGAGATAAAAGTGAGACATCATCAAGTAGTTCAACTTGTGAAACTCCTTTGTATGGAAATTGTGAAATTGGATTACTCAAAAGCTGCATCAATATTTGGAGTTTCACTAGAAGTTGCAGCAATTACTGGGGTTCGTGAAGTTGTTGAAGAGATTTTAAGTTCATTTCCCGGTGCAATTTATCTTAAAAATGAGCTTAACCAGACGATTTTCCATATTGCAATTGTGAATCGTCGTGAAAATATTTTCAATCTGGTTTATCAATTCAAGGAATTTAGCAACATATTTGTCTCCACAGTAGATAACAGAATGAATAATGGTCTACATTTGGCTGGTCGTTTGGAAAGTCAACAGAAACTAAATCTCAGAGCTCGTGCCGCTGGTGCAGCTCTACAGATGCAGCTTGAATTACAGTGGTTTAAGGTAACAAATGAATCTCTTATAATAGGAATAGAATATATTTCATGTCATTTCCATTGTGCTTAAGCAAGTGTTGCCCTACATGGTGAAGCTTGGTCAACTGCGCTAGGTAGATGTGATTATTGAACAATGCTCCTTGGTGGTTGGTGTCTAGCCTCCCTTGTTGATATGATAAGCTCATAGGTTATTGGATTATAAGAGCAGAAGAAAAGTTAGAGAGAAGCTTTATCCTCTCACAACTCTAAGAGCAGGATTCGAATATTTGATCTAATCAACGCTCAATACTAAGAATAGGTATTAGGACTAACAGATAAAGTAATCTGGAATCCCAACATCATTACCCAATTAGATAAGAGCGTACAGGCTTCATTAAACATATCCTTAGTATGTATCTTCAAGGCTTCAGATCTTCGTTTTCCTGAAACTCACATAGTAGATTCATATTAACAAACCCATCATACAAATTTAGGCAGTATCTTAACTCACTTATGGCTCATGCTGCTGTTTGTCTTAGCATACATATCGAATGTCACCTAGTTCATATCTCCATAGCAATGGAAACAAACATATTATATCAGTGTAGGCAAGGTAAATAAACTTAGACTTGACAAAACAATACCATGTAGTGCATTTAACACTTGCCTATGACTTCAAAGCAATTGATTCACATATCTTTCGCATTATAGCGATAAGCATAGTAATGTTTCTCTGTATACTGTGTGTCTCAGTTGGACTAAGTTGTTACAATAGTAAATTCAATGACAAATCCTTATATATGAGTTCATTATCTGATCACATCCTGGCTGACATACATGATTGGGATGAAATTACTTATTTATCCCTAATTTGATTGGTCAATTCTTTTATTTGACAAAAAGAAAGCACAGAGAGAGAGCAACAATCAAACCCTTCCCTCTGTGAGCCGCAACAATCTGACAACAACCACTCCTTTCTGCCATCACAAATCAATAGTCAATCCAACCCCTCCAGCCTATGACTCCACCAACAAAAAAAACCATCACAACCCACTTTTGTTGTGGATCTTTAAAAAAAACTTAACCATCAAAAATAACAAATTAAATCATAAAAAATCACAAATTTACCATCATTCTAGACCCCATTTATGATGTTGACTTTATCTTAGACAAAAGTCAAGATTTTAAAATTCAAACCTTATCAAAACCCTCACATTTGTGACTTTCAATCAATACATTACTATATTGAGACCAATCTAAGCCCAACAACATAATCAACTAATTAATCAAAGTTGAGAACGAGGCCAAAACCAAGACCACAAGTACGAACGCCTTTATTCTAGACTCTCTCCCCCTCCCCCTCCCCCTCCCCCTGCCACTCCCTGTCTCTAACTACCTATCTATAGCCATCTACTTCTGTGCAATCCCAACCACATCCACCAATTTGTGGATTTGAGAGTTTCCAAGAGATTGAGACCCAATTTTGTATGAGCTCAAACATTGCAACTCAAGGGAAAAAACACCACCATTATTATGTTGTGTGTTGTATATCATTGTGTATGCCACGCGAGGAGGGGGGGGGGGGTAGTATTGAGAGAGAGAGAGAGAGGAAGAAAGTGTTTGGATATGGGTTATTTTGTTTCAATACTAAGTTTGGATTTGGAGTTGATGTATTTTAAATGAAGAAATAGGCATTTTTTGATGAATTTTGATGATGAAAGCCATTTTTGTTAACATTGCTAATGTTTGTTCCAAGGAGAGGGTGGTGTTGTTAAACCTTTGAAATGTCTGAAATATCAACATGATAAATCTAAATTTATTAGGGAGTGTCATTGCAATTTATTTTGTGAAATTCTACAATGCGTTTTATGTGCATATCATTTAACTATTAATTTATGGAGTAATGATACCTACAAAAGAAATGTTGTCTTGGATATTTATAAAGAATCACTCAATGCATTGCAGACTTGCTTTCTAATTCAAAAATCACTAATTATGCAGGAAGTAGAAAATTTTACTATGGTTCCAGATAGGGAACGGATAAACAACGATAAGCAGACACCAATGATGTTATTTACAGAGACACACGAGGAACTAGTTAAAGAAGGAGAGCGATGGATGAAGGACACATCTAATTCATGCACAATTGTAGCAGCATTAATTGTTACAGTTGTGTTCGCTGCTGCCATTACTGTACCAGGTGGAAACAATGGTGCTGGCCTTCCAGTTTTCTCCCAAGAAAAAGCCTTCACAGTGTTTGCCATATCAGATGCACTTGCTCTTTTCTCATCAAGTTCTTCCATGTTAATGTTCTTATCCATCCTCACTTCACGTTATGCAGAAGGTGACTTTCTCTATGCGCTACCCAAGAGATTGACTATAGGTCTTGTGACCCTATTTCTTTCCATAATATTTATGATGGTAGCCTTTGGAGCCACACTTTATATTGTTTTTGGAGATCAAAAAGCATGGATTCTTGCTCTCGTGACTACATTCGCAAGTCTACCTGTGATCTTGTTTGCATCCTTGCAATTTCCCCTCCTTGTAGATATGATCAAATCCACCTATGGCCCCGGCATTTTTGGTAAGCAAAGCAATCGTATCATTTTCTAGGCTATGCACATTCATTGATGCAAAATTACGCACCCCAAATATGTATCGGTGATTATCCATGAGTGATGAATAATTTAGCATTTTTCTGTTGGAGTGTAAATCTGTGTAGGACTTATGTAAAGAAAACAAGCTTTGAAAATGCATTGTCAGCTAATTGTGTTGTTTTAACTGTTCATGTGGAAATTAGTTGGTATTCTTATGTTTTAAGTGCGCGTTTATTATTATTTGGTCACAGTTGGTGGGTTTTCAAGTTTTAACTGCTCGTTTGCTATACATACTTTTGTTGCTGTCAACTTTACTGGGCAAGACTGGGAAGCAAATGCACTAGTTATGTAACTTCAGGGTATACTGTTCAAGTTACAAGCAAAAGAAGATGTAAATTGAGCGCTCGTGAAAAGGCATGCTAATTCAGCAACAATTCACATTAAAGAACTGAGAAACACTCAGATCACTTTTTACTCTACTTAAAAGGCTAGATGGAGTTTCTATCAAGTTTAAACAAAGTCAGTAACCAATTTTTTTATTTTTTATTTTTTTTATCGAGAACTGTTAGAAATAGATGTCATTTGAACTTGTGGATACAATGCAAACTCGAGATGAATGCATTCATTGTAGACTACACATATTGATAATTCTAGATTCTCTTGCAAGTCTCGAATAGAAAAATTATTGATCAAATTCTATTGAGTCTGACTCATAGTGATCATTTATCAAAGAATGACTTTGATTATCAAATACTTGAACAACTAGGAGCAATTTACTTACGATATTTAGTTGACATTTATAAAAAGTATCTAATGAATTATGAGTTTAATACATCCTGTTTAGCATAAAGATGGATATTCTTTGCTTATTATCAGGCAATCACTTATTCACAAACCTGTGTGCATGGTGTGTGTGTTCGTGTGCGTGTGTGTGTGTTGTGTGGTCTGTGTGTGTCGAGTGTTTGTGTGTATGTGAAGGAGAGAGAGATAGAGAGATAGAGAGAGAGCAATAGAGAGGAGATCACCTGGGTTAAGTGGTCGTCGAAGGTGGGTTGGCCGTTGTTGGGGTGAGCCATGGTAGAGAAAAGCTAGAGAGAGAGAGGCCACTGGTCGAGAGAGAGTGAGAGAGAGAAGCGCGTGGAGAGAGAGAGGCAGCTATAGCTAGGTTGGAGTTATTTACCAAACTGACGTTAGTTTTAAACAATTTTTCCAAAATTTGGCAGTTTTGAACTTACTTACTAAACTACAACAGTTTTCAAAAGTGGAGTCAATCAATTCATTTTTACTGAAAAAATAGAGTTAATAAATTCGTTTTCATTACTTTTCGTGTAAACAATAAAAGAAAGCGTGGATGGAGATTCCACGTTTAGTGAAAAAACGGATTCAGTAAATCCGTTTTTGTAATGAAAGCATAATTACTAAATCCTCTTTTAAATTAAAAACGACATCTACATCCACGCTTTCAAGAAAATGAGACTGTGTAACAAATTTGTGTTGACCATGGAAAACGGATTTACTGAATCCGCTTCTACATTAAAAGCGTATTTGACATGTCCGCTTTTAATAAAACAGATTCAATAACTTCGTTTTTTGGGTAGAAACAATATTTTCCAACTTTACTATTCCTACAGTCCAACGTCCTTTGGTGTTTTTTTTTAAAAGATTACACAAAATAATAATATATCTACATTCTTTTTTTGACCAAAAATCTACATTCTTTGGATGACACGAAGTGAGGGGTAAGAATTTTTTTTTTTTTTTTTTGCAATTGTGCAAAAAGTGAATGGTAAATTATTTGAAAAAAAATTCCACAATCAACTTAATCTAAAATGTAAATAACATATAGTTAATTTATTTATTTGAAATAGGTATAAAAATGATCATGTTCATACGAAATGCAACACAAATACAAGAATATAATGCTTTCCAATGAGGATCATATTTAGAACACATAGTCGTTTGTCACGTGCGCACAGACTAACAGAGAGAAATTTTTCATACTCATCATCAATTGATTCGTCGAAGTCAGAAAGTTCATGGTCAGAAGTTAGTAATGGATCGGATAGTATAACATTAATAGCCTCAACAGGATCTGAATGCTCTATCTTTGTCTTACTGATAAAGTGGAATCGATCTAGACATCGTTGCATCTGATCAATTTCATATTCAAGTTTTGCTATGATATCATCATAGTTGCATGTGCACCATTCCACGTACATTTCAGCTGAACGTGCCTATGACTCGCGTAATCCATGCCAACAACAATATACTTCAAGTACAAAGCGTTTGAAATAAGATTTCAACCACCTTGGTCCCCGTAGTTGGTGATAAAACTCTAGTGGTGAAACAATTGTTACAGGTCCGATAATCACATGGTTGGCTTATGTGAAAGGGTTATGAATGTTGATTGGCCCATTGTGAAAGTCACGCAAGTTTTTATACTACTTTACACTACTAGGATCTGTGTAGTTACCAGGTTCTGGTAAATTGAATGATAACAACCTTAGATCCTGGTGTGCAGCATGATGTTGACAATCGTTGCTCGAGGATGAACCATCAGTCGTTCGGCCCGAAGACTCGGATTATGACCTTCTAGGCATTTTCATTGTACGATTTACATTGCGAAAAAATACGTATATATACACAAAAGTAATGAATAGACACAACATTGATCAATAATGTTCAATAACCACTGGAAACACTGAGATGGATAGTCACTTATTGTACTAAAAACACAAGATGAATAAACACTTACATTGACTACGCACTGATGACTAAACACTGAAACTGACAAGTGTAGCCAATTCAATAGGCAATACGGACACAGTAGAATATGATTAAAGACTCACAGGTTTAGTCTGTTCAATAGACAGTACTCACACATTAGGATACGATTAAAGACTGACAAGGTCAAAATATGGCATTGATAACACTGAAAAAATATACATGACATAAACAAAATAAAAATATGACATTGATAACATTGAAAAAATATATATGACATAGACAAAAACCGCCATCGCATGGGAGCACGACATTTTGTAGATGTTCCACTTTCCACATGTACACGTGTGTTCTACAATATTTAATGCATGTGCATTACCATGTATTGTGACAACTGATTCGACCTGTATTGTGACTTGCTTTACATCATACACCTAAGTATAAGTGATCGAATTATAATTTTCTCGGTTTAAGTCCGAGGTCGATCCCACGAAGATTTTTAATAACTGGGATTGAAGATAAGAACAGAGAAATTGTTATTAAAGCAGTGTAACATGAGATAACTTGAGATGTGAGCTTAAAACTGGTAAATAAAATGTATAGGTAAATTAGTGAAAGACAATAATATAAAAGGTACCCTTCAGTTCAAGGATCTCATATGCTTTATATTGGTTAAGTACTGGAAATGCCACCTTACAACAATTAACTCCTAGGTCACTGGAAAGTCAACCCATATGTATGATGTATATTAAACCATAACAAAGCAACTGGTTAAGTTAGTTGGAAGGTATATGCAACAATCAAGTAATGCAAGAAAACCAAAAGGCAAGTCATTCAAGAGGAATACTTTGAATTACTCAATCGGCAGTTCTGTACCATGCATCAGTTAAACAACTCTAGTGAACCAGAAGGCGAGCCATTCAGTTGGAACAAAGTAGTTATTCAACCGGCAGGTTGATGATTCACCGATGACGAGATTCCAGTTTATGCATTGAATCAAAAGCATTGGTTATGCCGAGACTTAACCCGTCTATAACCAATCAATCGAGTTTTACGTAACGCCCAATTACTTACATCACTGTATCATGCATGAAGTACATAACTAGTAGATAGTATGGTATAGAATATTAAGTACTGCTCGGTGATCATAACTATGAGCATATTATAAATATAACCATCCATCAATAAAGGGACGTATATATAACAATAAAACATAATTAAACATCGGCATTTTCATAGCTTAAACAATAATATACACATGTTCACCCTTCATTGAAGAGTGAAAGTAAACTACTCACACCCCATTGCTATTAACAAGCAAGAAGTGCAAGTAAGTTTCATTACAATTCTAAATAAAACACAGACACTCCTCCCTCGAGGATTAGTTGAAATACAACCACCCTTAATACCAGTTAAAGCACAAAGGTGGCAGCAGTTCAACCCTCCAAGTAGAAAGGTATAACATAAATGTAGAAGTAACAGAAATTCTGGCTGGAGAGTAGGTTGGACAGGATCTTGCTCTTGAATCTCCCTTGGATTTCTCTCTTGGTTTTTGGATTTAAGCTCTCCTCCTCAGACTCCTGAAACTGATGCTGGCAAGGCCTATTTATAGGCCAAGGAATCTGCTGGAATGTAAAAGAAAGAGGGAAGGCGGTTAAGCCACCGTCTAGATGCCATCACCACCGTCCGGACGGTGCTAACCCTCTGGATTGTTGTGGTGAAATTCTTCCTTGTTTTGGCATGTTCTTGTTATAATTACACTTGCATCCTTTGCTGATTTAGACTTTGACAGATTGCTCCCCACAATTTCTGGCATTTACGCAAAAAACCCTACAAAATATAAACTTTCCGGATTAACCCTAATTTACTATAACATCACACTTTTAACCTAATTTTATATACATGCTTAACTTATTAACCTAACTAATTAACACACTTTCTAGGGCTAATCAACAACACCCCCGCGATTCAGTTGAATGTGGTGACATTCTAACCCCCTTTTTTTAAATCAACACGCAATATCTTCTCCACGATATCGGGAGTGAATGAACAACTGCTATCTGACGCCAACCCACACATGTCATTGAAATACTAAACAAGTTTGTAAATATCATTTTGACACATGCCGTGATTGATAGATGTCTTGCATTTTTTTGACAAAGTTCAACACCTCAGAAATATTAGTTGTCATAACTCCGTAACATCATCGACCATCATGTGAAAGTGTCCATTGTTCTTTTGGTATCCGATCAAGCCACCGAACAGGTCGAGGAAAAAGTTCCTTGATTTTCTCCATAGTCTTGTTATACTTGCGGATCTAATGTGCACTACCAGCATTCCATACAAGATGTTTCATATGGGTGTTCTTAAATTTACTGTTGAAGTTGTTGCGGACATGGTGTTATCAAAATCGATGAGCAGTAGCTGATTGAATTATACCTTGATGGTGATCAGATATCAAGCATATGCCCTCTCGATCACCGACAACATGCCGCTTGAGTATCCAAAGAAACCACCCCCATGTGCTTATACTTTCCTCATCCATGATTGCAAAGGTGAGCGGATATATCTGATGATTCCTATTGAGGCCTGTAGCAATTAACAACTTTCTCTTGTACTTTTCGTATAGGAAAGTGGCATCAATATTGATAAGTGGATGACAATATTTGAAACCTTCGATGCATGGTTGAAATGCCCAAAACACTCCGTCAAACACTGTCGTATCATTCCCAAGGTTGGGAAATTTCCATCTGACTATTGTGCCCTCATTATACTTTTGCAATGCACCCATAAATTTCAAAAAATAAAAAACATATGACTCATCTTAGTCACCAAAAAGCCTAGCTATCGCTTTCTGCTTTGCAATCCATGCCTTCCTATATGAAATATCAAATTTATACAGCTCTGAAATATATTCTACTAGCACAACAACTTTTAAAGATGGATCAGCTTTCACGAGCCCTTGAATTTGTCATGCAACGAATTTGGAATCTAATTGCACATAGTCTTGGTTGGCCGACGCATGTAGATAAGTGTAAGGACCTTCATATTTGGTAATCTGAAACATCCCGTGCATTATCTTTTGGCAAGCCCTGAGCCTCGACTTGCACCCGAATTGGTATTTTTTACACTGCAAAGCCAATAATTTTCTCTCTCTCAGCCACCTCGAATTGGGCATGGTTTGTAATAGAATAAATCTTCACTGCATCCTACAACTTTGTTTTTGACTTGAAGATTAGTCCTTTTGGATAATTCAGGTTGGCAGGGATCCCATATAGGAGTAAGGGATGAAATGTTGAGGCTAGAACCATGTGACAATTCATTATCAGTGAATAAGGCAGACACTGGCTCATGGAAGCGAACATTGGTATCCATTGCATCTGACAGGCCAACTTCGTCACCGTCACCGTCACCGTCAATGTTTTCCATGTCGGCCATCAATTCAATCTCCTCGTCTTTCTGGTCTATGTCTTTGGCATGATCAATTGCACGCCACCAAATCATTATCAGACTAAACAAGTTGTCTAATGGCGTCGGTACATGTATAAGGCTGAGGTTGGATGCCAAAATTTGAACAGGATGTGGTGTATCCCATCGACATCGACAACGTCTGAGTACTGGGTCCAATTTGTAATTTAGGAACATATGGCTTATCATCTCTAGTTCCATGGTCTGTATTGAAATCTACAACATAAACATCGTCCGCCATAAAGCCATGCACATATTGACTTGTCTGTTGTCCGAATTTGGTATTGACAATTTACGTGCAAGTATACACGATCAACAAGTAATAAAGTAATAAGTGGAGTATCGTTCCCACGGAGAATTATTACTAATAACTTTCAAGTACTAACTTTATATCAATTCAATTTTATTTCAACAATTGGAATTGAACTATGGAATTACTAATTTAAGACTAAATCTAAAATTACTAAACAATGAGTGATTTTACTGGATAAAAGAATTTAAGATTACAACTTCCCCTAATGCTTCGTATAAATCTTTCCACTCTCTTTCCAGTTAATTGATCAAATTAAGTTGTTAACTAAGACTTCAAAATTATTTATCAAACATCTTCCGATAGTAAGATAAACATATCTCTCCCAATTAAATTACTATATTCCTATGCAAAATAAGTTGGAATAGATTCATTAAGTTCAAACTCTCATAAAAGTTACACACGACATATATGTATATTCCTATCCTATACACAAACCCAACAATTCAATCCTAAGAAGAATTAACCAGACGCATGTCATCATATTCAGATCTAAACCTAGAATTCATCTTCCAATTTCATCTAAGTTATCAAATTAATTGTTGGCCACATAATCATATACTAAGCACAAAATATGAGAAACAACTTATATATGATCAACAAGAACTAGAAATGAGAGTAGATCAATTTAACTAGACATTAGGTTCCGTTGCAATCTTAATAAAAATTTAGTTCATAATGTAATTGAAAAACATCCTTCTCAAATTAAACAACATCTCAGAAAATCAAGAAGTAAAAGTAAGAGAAAAGAATGAAAACTTAGTTGCAATCTTCAACTCCTTTCTAGCCTTCAAGTCCGATTTTCTTCGCGTCGGTTCCTTCGATTCTTGCCTTCAATTTTCTATCAATCATTGGTCTTCTTTTCTTCTTTTTTTCAGCCCCCAAAATCAGTCTATTTATATCCCCACTCAAACCCTAGCATATATGAGGCATTAGAGTCCAATTTTGGGTCAAAAACAAGTCGGAATTCGCGTCCAGAGCCAACACAAGCGCAGGGGCGCTGAGTTACTGGTTTTCCAGTGCAGGGGCGCGGGTCCCCTTTCAAGCCTAAAGTTGCCTTGTTGCTTAGCCTTCAAAAATCCATCACTTAGGCTCCAAATTGATCTTGTTTTCTTCCAAATGATCATGTTTCTTTCCAAATGATCATCCCTACAAAATAACATCAAAACACACAAAAAAAATAAAAAGGAATATAAAATAATTGAAAACTTGCAATTTCATCAAGCCGAAAATACTCAATTCGTAGGTATAAAACCCACTCATCAAATACCCCCAAACTTAAATCTTTGCTTGTCCTCAAGCAAAATACTAAGAACAAAAACTTTTAAAAATTAATCCTAACAATCAACTACTTAAACAAAGGATTAATATGAATCTGAATAATGGCCCCAAAATTTACTACAAATAATAATTCACGGGAAACTTCAAAACGGTGCAAAGTCTAACAATTCAATATACTCCTTAATTTTACCTCCGCTCATGACCCTTTAAATACATGTGCATATTCGAACTGTTTAAACTAGCCATCACCCAGATACATTTACGTAGTTAAGCGCTCCGTAGGAGATACTTAATATCAACTCTATAAACTTACGTTTCACATCAACCTCTGCTAATTAAGACAAAACATATAACTAGAAGGTACAAAGATATTATTATTATTATTATTTTTTCATCTCTCTCTCTCTTTCTCTCTTTTTTTTTTTCTTCTTCATTCATTTGGTGAGTGCATTTTATACTCCATCTCACCTCCTATTGAGCGAGTACGTTTTACGCTCCATCTCGCCTTTTCTTGAACGAGTGCGTTTTACGCTCCATCTCGTTCTCAACATGTGTTTATGAGTAAGTGTGTTTTACGCTCCATCTCTACTCACCACATGCCCTTTCTTGTTTCTTGTCTTCCTATTCTTTTTTCTAACTCATGAAGGATCAAATCAAAATAATTTTCAAAATTCTCATTTTTTTTTATACACTAACCCATCATAACCAATATTTATATGAATGCCTAAACTTGTTTTGAATGATGTTTAAATAAGTTTTTTAGAGTTTCACTGATATCTTCCACAAGCACTTAGCCAAATAAATTCTCTAAATGATAACTAATCAAACAGATTGATATGTGCTCATGAATGAAAAGATCATAAATAGTGTAAAACCAACTAGTATTTCAAACTTCAAATTCAACATGTTCATCAATTTCCCTTGAATTAACAATTAATTACATTCATCATTGGCCATGATCAAATTCAATCAACCCATTGCTCAAGTTGTACTAAAACATGCAAAAATATGCTATCTAAATGCATACCTAATAATGAAAATGCAAACAAGAAAACGCCCCCAAACTTAAACTAAACATTGTCCTCAATGTAAAAAGTAGAAAAAATTAAGACAGGGGACTTCCCTGAGACGTCGCTAGTTGGCATCGTCATCAGCGTCCTCGTCGTCTGCTGAGTCGGGAGTGTATTCGGGAAACATAGGTGGACTAGGAAACTCACGTTGCAAAGCTTAATCTTTACCCATGGAGAATGAACGAGATTGGTACTTTACTTTGCAAAGCTTGATGTTGCCCATGGAGAATAGAAGAATTCTTGGTTCTAGTTGATACTCATAGATGTCACTTGAGAGGTAAGATCGTTGTGTAAAGGAGTTTGGGACATCCAAGATGATTCAATGGAATTATGGGTGAAGATGAGTTGGGGTGTATGTATTTGTTTATAGGTTTAAAATTTTTAGAAGAGTAGGAGTTGATCTCAGGAGCAGTCCATGAATGTGGCGCTAAAGTGGTTTTTATAGTGCTGATTTTTCAGGAGCAAGGGCTGTTCTGGGTGCTGTGCAGGCCGAATAGACTATTTTGAGCGAGTTTTGGAGTAGCAGGGGTGTTGTTGCGCTGCCTGGTTGCTTTGGACAGCATTTGGGATAGCAGGGGGCGCTGCTGCGCTGCCTGGCTGCTTTGGACAGCACTTGGGATAGTAGGGGGCGCGCAGGGGCGCTGGGTCTAGCGCCTAGGCGCTGCCTTTTTGGATTGGGGATAGAATTTTAGCACTGGGGCGCTGAATCTGGCGCCTAGGCGCTGACTTTCTGGTCTTGCATCCTCATTTTGCTTGTTCAAACTTCATCTTTTTTTTTTTCTTTCACTCTTTTATTTTATTTGATGTTTTTTTTCGATCCTCGATACCTGCAAGCAATTGACACACTAATTCAAATGCACTAATAATCTAATATCATAATTACTCATAAAAAAAAACTAAATTGAAATAAAACGAAATAAAACTTAGAAACTAAAATTTGGGTTGCCTCCCAACTAACGCTTGTTTTATAGTCTTCAGCCTAACTACTGGCTGTTTCATCCCGGGTCGGCAAGGGTAATTGAGGTCTTTTGAGGATCAATGTCGCCACCCCAATAGTGCTTTAGTCTCTGCCCGTTCACTTTGAAAGTTCTTTTTGACTTGGCTTCCTCGACTTCAACTGCTCCATACAGGAACACTGGCTCAAACTTCCGCTCAATGATCTGCTTATCATGCCACATTTTTACCTTATCTTTATATAGCTTGGCGTTCCCAAGGGGATCTGAAATACAGCTTCCTACAAATACCTCATTCACTGCATCTTCCACCAAATCAACCCAAAAACATTCTTCCGCTTCCTCTGAAAATTTCATAGCTGAAAATACATTAAATTTCACCTCTTGATCTTGGACTCGCATAGTTAGCTCACCTTTTTGTACATCGATAAGTGTTATTCCCGTTGCTAAGAATGGTCGCCCAAGAATAATAGGTATTTCCCTATCTTCCTCACAATCTAAGACTATGAAATCAGCTGGAAAAATGAACTTATCCACTTTAACTAGAACATCCTCAACTATGCCCCTTGGATAAGTGAGTGATCTATCCGCAAGCTGTAATGTGATGTTAGTAGGCTTCGCTTCCTTCAAACCCAATTGCTGATAAACTGAGAGCGGCATTAAGTTAATAATTGCTCCCAAGTCGTACAATGCCTTCCCGAAAAACTGACTACCTATTGTGCATGGAATTGTAAAGTTACCCGGGTCTTTGAGCTTTGGTGGTAGCTTCTTTCGAAGAATAGCACTGCATTCCTCCGTAAGTGCCACTGTCTCAAAATCGCCTATTTTTCTCTTTTTTTGACAAAATTTCTTTCAAAAATTTCACATAGTTAGGCATTTTCTCTACTGCTTCTGCGAAAGGGATATTTATTTGGAGCTTCTTAAACACTTCCATGAATTTAGAGAACTCCATATCCCACTTCTGTTTCTGCAAACATTGTGGAAACGGCACGGGAGGCACAATAGGTCTCAGATTACCTCCCTTAGAAATTACAACTGGATCACTTTCCTTCTTCTCATGTTCCACATTCTTGCTAGCTTTTATTTCACCCTCGCTATTATCTCCACGTGACTGTTTTGGAGTTCCACCAACAACCTCAGGTAATTCTTTTCCACTTCGTAATGCAATAGCATTGTAGTGCTCCTTACCTTCCCTCTTAGGATTGATCTCTGTATCACTCGGTAGAGTGCCTTGAGGTCGGTTGTTAATGGCAGTAGCAAGTTGACCCATTTGGTTTTCCAGGTTTTGGATTGATACATCTAGATTGTTCATCCTTGTCTCATTCTGTGCTATGTACCTGGAAAACAGCTCCTCCAAATTCGACTTCTTTTCCTGCTGTGGTGGAGCTTGATTCTGAAAGCCTGGTGGGTATGATTGTGTTGGAGCAGAAGTTTGGGCTTGATTATTATTCCATGAAAAGCCCGGATGATTCCTCCAACCAGGGTTATAATTGTTGGAATTATTGCTATATTGCTGCCTGTTGTGGTTACCAATGTATTGTACTGACTCTGGACTAATTGCACATTGATTGCTCGGATGGTTCCCGGCACACAATTCACAAACAACTGCCACACTCTGAATAGGTTGCACTCCTAAAACATCAATCTTCTTTGTCAATGTAGCAACCTGTGCAGCCAATGCAGTAACCGCATCAACTTCATAAATCCCTGCTACCTTTGGGTGATTGATCCTTGTAGAAGGCCACTGATAATTGTTTGCAGCCATCGTCTCTAATAACTCGTATGCTTCATCGAAATTTTTCCCCATTAATGCCCACCTACAGCTGCATTGATACTGGTTCAGGTAGCACTAAACAACCCATTGTAGAACGTTTGAACTTGCAACCAATTAGGAATACCATGGTGAGGGCATTTTCGGAGTAAGTCTTTGAATCGCTCCCAAGCTTCATAGAGAGTCTCAGAATCATGCTGTGTGAATGAAGTGATGTCGTTCCTCATCCTTGCAGTTTAACTGGTGGAAAGAATTTAACTAAGAATTTTTGAGCTAAATCTGACCACGTAGTAATAGAACCCGACAACAATGAATGCAACCAACTCTTCGCCTTATCACGAAGTGAGAAAGGGAAAAGTCGGAGTCTAATCGCATTTTCAGAAACCCCATTGTATCTGAATGTGTCGCATATCTCCAGAAAATTCACCAAATGATCGTTTGGGTCATCATTAGGCAAACCCCCAAACTGCACTGAATTATGAATCATTTGAATGGTACCCGACTTGATCTCAAAATTGTTTGCTTGAATTGCGGGCCTTTGAATGCTCGATTGTATATCCGTCACAAGCGACATAGCATAATCCCTTAACGATTTTTGTTCATCTTCAGCCATAGCTTCTTGGTTGTTTACTTCTTGACACTGCTTTCTCAAGTTTCGGAGCCTTCTTTTGATTTCGTCTTCGTACGGTAGTAGCTCCTGACCTGTAGATCGTGTTTGCATACAAGATTCAAGAGTACTTGCGAAAAAATTAAAACAGAAAACTAAATAAGTTTAAACTAAGATCAAATTGATTGAAATTAATATTGAAATAATTACTAGAATAATTCCCCGGCAACGGCGCCAAAAACTTGTTGTCCGAATTTGGTATTGACAATTTACGTGCAAGTATACACGATCAACAAGTAATAAAGTGATAAGTAGAGTATCGTTCCCACAGAGAATTATTACTAATAACTTCTAAGTACTAACTTTATATCAATTCAATTTTATTTAAACAATTGGAATTGAACTATGGAATTACTAATTTAAGACTAAATCTAAAATTACTAAACAATGAGTGATTTTACCGGATAAAAGAATTTAAAATTACAACTTCCCCTAATGCTTCGTATAAATCTTTCCACTCTCTTTCCAGTTAATTGATCAAATTAAGTTGTTAACTAAGACTTCAAAATTAATTATCAAACCTCTTCCGATAGTAAGATAAACATATTTCTCCCAATTAAATTACTATATTCCTATGCAAAATAAGTTGGAATAGATTCATTAAGTTCAAACTCTCATAAAAGTTACACACGGCATATATGTATATTCCTATCCTATACACAAACCCAGCAATTCAATCCTAAGAAGAATTAACTAGGCACATGTCATCATATTCAGATCTAAACCTAGAATTCATCTTCCAATTTCATCTAAGTTATCAAATTAATTGTTGGCCACACAATCATATACTAAGTACAAAATATGAGAAACAACTTATATATGACCAACAAGAACTAGAAACGAGAGTAGATCAATTTAACTAGACATTAGGTTCCGTTGCAATCTCAATAAAAATTTAGTTCATAATGTAATTGAAAAACATCCTTCTCAAATTAAACAACATCTCAGAAAATCAAGAAGTAAAAGTAAGAGAAAAGAATGAAAACTTAGTTGCAATCTTCAACTCCTCTCTAGCCTTCAAGTCCGATTTTCTTCGCGTCGGTTCCTTCGATTCTTGCCTTCAATTTTTTATCAATCATTGGTCTTCTTTTCTTCTTTTTTTCAGCCCCCAAAATCAGTCTATTTATATCCCCACTCAAACCCTAGCATATATGAGGCATTAGAGTCCAATTTCGGGTAAAAAACAAGTCGAAATTCGCGTCCAGAGCCAACACAAGCGCAGCTGCACTGAAAATCAGCGCAGGGGCGCTGAGTTACTGGTTTTCCAGCGCAGGGGCGCTGGTTTTGGCGTAGGGGTGCGGGTCCCCTTTCAAGCCTAAAGTTGCCTTGTTGCTTAGCCTTCAAAAATCCATCACTTAGGCTCCAAATTGACCTTGTTTCCTTCCAAATGATCATGTTTCCTTCCAAATGATTATACCTACAAAATAACATCAAAACACACAAAACAAATAAAAAGGAATATAAAATAATTGAAAACTTGCAATTTCATCAAGCCGAAAATACTCAATTCGTAGGTATAAAACCCACTCATCATTGTCCCTTCAGCATAATAAGAAAGGCCAATTGTAGGCGAATTGTACGACAGATTCATGCTCTCCTAAGTAAGCAATTGGATGTATAGGCTATACTCATTCACCATGGCCTGAGGCAGATCCATGATTTCCTTTGTCTCTGGATATAAGTCAATACTATTAAATGCTGGGTTCTCAAAGACAACATCTAGCATCGCCGCCATCCCATCATCATTTTTTATTTCAATTTCTAAGTACTTTTGCATGTGATCCCCCAAAAATGATGGAAATCGATAAATCATCTTTAGTTGTGGTGTTGAACTATCCAGCTACATGATGGTAGACACAATTTTCAACAATTCCTCATATTTGGTTTCGTGTTTTAACTTAATACACTGTTGAGCTTGCCATTGTACGATACACCTTCTTCACTATATACAATATTACCTCCCCAGTAACATATTATGATTGACAGTCTTCCCAACATTTTATACCTTCATTCAAAAATACAGTTTGTAAAAATTCATTTAGTTATATGCCTCTTATTTTCTTAGGCTTCAGTAGAGATAACTTTAATGACACAAGCTAAAACATATATTTTGCAATATGACTCTTTATGTCATGCTGTAATATAGTTATTAGGTTTCAAGTTTTTATATTCTTTCTCAACCTCAAGTTTTCAAGTTTTTGACATATGGTTATACCTTCATTCAAGTTTTCAAGTTTTTGTAATATGGTTATACCTTCCTTCAAGTTTTCGTATTATGCCTCTACCTCAAGCCTATTCATATCGCTATGCATGACTAACATTTTTTTGGACTTGTATATGCATTATAAATCTCAAACAAATGGATAAGTATTTGAACAAATAAGTATTTGCATAAATACATCCTTATTATTTCAAAGTTGTAATAATAAGCCTTCTTTCCACATCGAATAAGATAGTGTTAGCAAAAATCTTGTTAGAAAATCCTAACACTCTTCTTTGTTTTTTTAGGGGGTAAAAGAATTATGTCTCAAATCAATTTTCTAGTTGAACAAAACTTAATCTAGTAGTCAAACAACTATCTTCCTCATCTTCTTCTCTGGAGATAATTTAATGTAACAGTAATAGTATATCATCTTTAGCACATTGTACAACTAGTTAATTATGAAATATCATATAAATTTTGTAGATCCCACATTTTTATAATTTTCAAAATTCACCATATCTAAATAGCTATCATCTGAAATAGTGAAAATTCACAAATCTTACATAATATATTATTATTCATTTGTGATACCATGTGTTAACAATGATATCATATAATTGTTACACTCAATATTTACTCTTTCTCTCTTCTCTCTATCACACACACACACATGCACATATACTTACACCAACCATAGGAGAACAACCAAAGCCGTCACCACCACCAATGATCATAACTATAAATTGCACTCATAGTTATACCCCAAAAATCTCTTAGGAAGGTAGCCTCCAAACATGTATAGAGAAACCAATGGCAAATTAATTCTCATGTCTAAGACCATTCACCAACCATTTATCTAATATTACTTAAATTTTCAAAATATCAAACGTAGTGCTAGCATAAAAACCAATATAAATGTCTTGCTAATAAGCCATAAAAACATTTTTAAATCAAACTAACTTGCAGCAAAATCAGAACCAGAAAAACACAAAGACAAAAAACAATGAGGGAAGAGAGAAAAATGTGGGGGAAGGGGAGCGAAGCCCAAAATAAAACAACATATATTGGGGCAAACATAATTTGATACCTGTTTGTTTGCCTTAATCGCCAAAAATAAAAATTGGATTTAGGAAATGCCTCATCGCAATATCACGATTGCTTTCAGCCAAATCCGACCTCTATATAAGCATTGATTTGTGTTTTAGAAATGGGGAAGGAGAAAGAGCTCGAAAAACACTGAAATTGTTTGAAACTGGGTCAAGAACTCACCTGGTTTAAGTAGACGAAGAATGCCAACCTAGGGCTCACGGGCTCTGAAACTTTACCTTGTCTTCTTCATTCAGTATGGATGCTTCAAGGGATCTGCAGTTTTTGGTTTTCATGAGCAAATGCTTTAAGGGATTAGGTTTGGATTCGACACACAAACTCAGCTTTTTGGATTCACAGTCGAATCTTATAGATGAATCTCACAGAATGATGGGGGAGGAGGAAAATGAAAGAAGGAAGGGATCACATAATTTGAGATAGAAGAGCGAAGGGATAACAGAGGGGTGTTTGGAGGGGAGTTTATATTCGACAAAAAAGCAGGTTTAAAGAATCCGCTTCATTAAAATGCTGAGTGAATAGCATAATTGATTATTTCGCTTTCTCATAAAGATGGAATTATTGAATCCGCTTTTAATAGCCTTTTTGTTATTTAAAAACAGATTCGTTGAACCTGCTTTTAACTGAAAGCGGATTAAATAAAACTGCTTTTAAAAACTCTCGTATGATGCCTATAAAAGCCCTTTAAAAGCAGATGTACTAACTCCGTTTTTTCAACAAAAAATGTTTTTGTTGACTCCGCTTTTAAAAACAGTCATAATTTGGTAAAATTGTTTAAAAAGAACGGTAGTTTGTTAAATAATTCAGTAGAGTTGTGAGTTATGTGTGTCAGAGATATTGGGGTTTTTTTTTTGTTATGGGTTTAATTTTTGGGTGGGATTTTGGGGCGAATTGTGGGCCATTTGATCAAAATGGATGAATTATAGGCCATTGGATTAAATTGGATGGAATGTGGACCATTAAAATAAAAGCAGATGAAATATGAGCCGTCCTTGTGCTTTCCCAACTTTGAAGATTCAAAATTGACTCTATCTTATTATTATAGATGTATATAGTTTTGCTTATGAGAAAAATATGAAATTTTGAAAACCTTAAGGGGTTACACATGGTTCCGTCTGTGATGGTACCCAATATGACAATAAGGAAAGCAAAAGCAACAAACTTATCTTTCCTTATTAATAATAACTAGTTGGTGTACACATGTGTTGCATGTGAACTGTTGCCAATTATAGTTTTAATTAAACTTCTTATTTTGTAGATTTATTTGTTGAAGAATGGAACATTTGAATATGTGTCTCAAGATCTAGTTTATTTCCATTAAACAGCAAAAACTGAAAAAAAAAAAAAAAAAAAACACAAAGAAGGTACAATACAAGTTAAGGACCAAAAGTGAAAAAGTTATATTTTTCATGACACCCCATAAGTAGTCCAATGAACTTTGCTCCACTTTTTAAGTAGGCAGGTTTTATCGTTGAGTGAAAATGTAAAAAGTATATATAAGCAATCAAGGGAGAGAGCTCTTCTCATTGAACTTCTGCTATTTTTTGGTGAAGGATTTGTCAATGTGTAGCGATAATTCCATTTGTTTTCCTTTCATGTCCAAGTCGAGCAATAACTATTTTGTGTTACATACATCGCTCTTGATCTTTAACCTTTATCATATTCTCAAGCATCATATATATTTCCTATGTCTGAATGAAACTCATCATATGAACCCTATTCAAATAAAAGAACAACACCAAATATAAGATCGATGGGTTTTAGAGTGACGTATATCCCTTACATTATTACTAAAAGAGTATTAAAAGACCCACATGAGCAAGAGATTTTTGAATGGTTCAGTGGCATATACCATGTCAAATAATGACTTGAAGCAATGAGGCCCGGAAGTACATTGACTCATGCACCTTTGCTCTTGACAAGAGAAAACAACATTTGCATTATCGTGTTCTAAAGTACGAACATACAACCAAAAGAAAAGGGAATAAGTGGATCAAAAGGTGTTGTACAATAATTGTGATCCTTCTACAGTTTGCAAACCACAAGAGAATTCAGGAATAAAAACTATTCTTTGGCCTACCAATGAAGACGCCACCAACATAGATGCTAGAGAAATTCATTAAACATTGAAGCCCTTAGCCTTGTTATGTCACCCTAACAAGTGCATAACATACATCCAACACAGCAAAAATAATCTACAAGAACTTATTTGTCGCTTACTTTGAATTTCTTTATAAGAGAAATTCACACAAGCTAAATGAAATACTTCTTACATAAGATCACAAAGTCATCAAGCCCGTATAATAGCATTTGATGAAATAATGTAAAATTATATTTTATCTAATTGAACATAGGCCAACATCATAGATGCATAATGCCAATTCGATGCACATTTGCAACCATCTCATATTTAGCTGAAACATCGCTACGAACGACCCATTAGAAGTGTCGATACCAGCCTAACATCCCATTTGTGTAAGAGTTGTTCTCGTTTGTGATGACCCTCTAACTTGCTTTGCTTAGCTTGTTTTTCAATTTATGCGTTGATTTTGTGTTTGCAGGTAGTTTAGGTGTAAAGGTAGATATGGAGCATCATGATAAGGGTTTTGGACGAGTTAGAGTTGAGGAAGATCCTTTAGAAGTGAAGCCAAAGTTCTTAGAGAAGAAATTCATAAAATATAAGTTGTACCGGTAGTACCTACCGGTAGGAGGGTGCTAAAACGAAGAATCTACCAGTCGAAAAAAAGACAATGTGTAAGCTACCGGTAGGAGATGTTAGGTTCTACCAGAAGAAAGGCTTTTTGGAATAGGTTCTACCGATAGGTAGAAGGTGTTTCTACTAGTAGCAGAACTCTCTGGAATATGTTCTACCAGTAGTTGACCAATGTTCTACTGGAAGGTTGTTTAAAATAATGTGGTTCTATTGGTAGGTATCAATGTTCTATCGGTAGGTCGACAACAAATTTGACTAAAAACTCTAATTTAAGTCTGATTTTGCCAAATCTTTTGAGAATTCTCTACCAATAGAAAACGGATATATTTTAGGAGAAGATATGCACGAAGATACTGAAGATCTTCCTTCCACACACCGGGTTGTGCTCCTCCTTGTTATCCAGCAAGCATCAGTTGCAGGATCTACTGATTCTGAGTTACGAGCTTCTACATTGTTTCCAGCATCTATTGTGCATTCAGAACATGATTGGTTGGTGGAGGGGCAACCTCCTTCTCTCGTGGTGGATTTTCTTCAGGCTGATTCATGGATCTGGTGGTGATCGCCATAGGTATAGGAAGAAGGGTGCTTAGGTGAGAATTTTGTCGATTCTCACAGACGGCGCCAAACTGATGATGCACAAATTGGATTTGCACACCACCTATCAAGTGACTGATAATTAATGCAGTAATTAAGTAGAGAGATAGTAACTCAAGTGAGACAAAGATTTAGAGTGGTTCGGTCAACGTGACCTACGTTCACTATGAAGGGCTAGGATGGCCTGGTATTTTATTATTTCGAGGAATGCAGGGAGAGTAGGGAGATACAAGCTATGAGAGAGAGAGAGAGGAGAGTGATAGCAGATGTGCTTGATTGTGTGTGATGCCCCCCAAATATTGGCAGGGCTTACAATTTATAGTCGTCTCCTAACAAATTGAAGCGGCTTATCAGTAACTAAAAGGCTAATTTGGTGGAGCTGACGTCATCTTCTCAACATATGAGGCAGTTACGGCGCTCCCCATAAGATCCGGTCAAAGGATGACGTGGTGGTTGACTTCTTCCAAGGCGGCGTGGATGAGGCTCTTGGATGACGCTTACTCCAAGGTGGCTTGGATGAGGCTCTTGAGATGACCCTTACTCCAATGTGGCTTGGATGAGGCTCTTGACTCTTGAGATGACCCTTACTTCAAGATGGCTTAGATGACCCTTACTCCAAGGTGGCTTGGATGAGGCTCTTGGGATGACGCTTACTCCAAGGTGGCTTGGATAAGGCTCTTTGGATGGCCCTTACTCCAAGGTGGCTCGGATGAGGCTCTTGAGATGACCCTACCTACTCCCTTGGTGATGTAGCCCCTCGAACCCTGATGAGCTTGACTGGGCGTGGACCTCTTTTGGGCTAGACCCATTGGATCTTGTCTAGTTAGATTCTTTATTCAGACTAGACTTATATCATGAGTTGGGCCCTTGGCCCTGGCCCATCAATATCCATTAAACAACTATTTTTTGTCTACAGTTGTGTTATTTATATCTAACTTTAATTTGATCGAATAATCAAAAGATTCATGTCTAACTATAGACCGAAAATAGCTATTTAATAAGTATTGGAAGCAAAAAATATGTATTTTATAATTTTTTTAAAAATTTTAAAATATTTTTTTACTGACTCAAACAAGACACAAAAATATTATGACACGATACAATTGAGAGTTATTTAACGAGCATTAATGGAAAAAATTCTTTTTGAATCATAAATATGAAATATTTAAACTTTAAGGGTGCAATTTATAATTAGTCTAAACTTTTTTAACAACAAAATGGATGTCAGTTAATCTCACGTGCACATTGATACGAATTTATGTCTTTTAGGGTGTAAATTGATATTCTTAAACTTTGAAGGTGCAAATTGAGATTCAAGTGATCTTTTAGAGTACAAGTTGAGATTAGCCCTTTCGAAATTATCAGCCTTATATTTGTGTATTCTTTGAAAAATTTAGTTGTTTCTTCTTTTATGTTGGTTATGATTTTAAGGAGCACAAGTGGCAAGAATGAGTAGTGAATCTCAATCCTACCATTATGTGAAACTAAATGAAAGTGTAATAAGGAGTATCTTAATCCTGAAATTTTTAAGTTAGTATCAATACAACTTTCTAGATCCAACAATGTAAATTGACACTTTAAAAAAAAAAATTGTCTCTTTCTCTCAAATTTGCCTTATTTCTTTTTCTTTCTCTTGATACCTCTCAAGTCTTTGCTCTAAAATGAAATATGGGTTTTTTGCCCATCAAATGAAAATGTGTTTGCATGACGTATCTCCTTGGCCAACTTTCGTGATTGTCAGGAAAGGCCATTCTTTCAACACAAATAAATGAGTCTAGTAGACTCTGAACTGAAACTCAGTTAAAATCTTGCATATTTGACTATAAAAAAAGCAACATCAGATACTAAATAAAAATTAAATTTATTTTTTGAAGGTTTAATTTAAGAATTATAAAAAGGGTAAATCACATAAATGGTCCCTGAACTTTAACCTTTGTTTTAAATTGCCCCCTAAAATTTTAATTTTTTTAATTTACCCCTTGACCTATTTAAATCATTTAATAAGCACCTTCTGTTAAATTCAGGCATTAAGTGGGAATGAAACCCTACACATGGCAACCGATGGTGGGCATTTTTAGCATATCAACATTTATGTACAGTTGGGTGCCAATTTTCCCTCCCATTCTCCTCTCTTCCTAATGCTTTGTTCTTCTTCAGTCCAGCTGACTGGGTATTGTGAGAAAGGCAACAGTGGAGGGGCAAAAAAGGGAGAGATAGATAGAGAGAGAGAGAGAGAGAGAGAGAGAGAGAGAGAGAGAGAGAGAGAGAGGGCATACGCACCACCAGTAGGCCGGCTCAGTTAACTTGACATCCCAAACCTTCACATTCCTACACCCAACCAACCTAGGTCTACACTCATCACCCAAACACGCCCCGATCCGATTCTACTTAGTATCACATTCTTCTTCTCATCAAACCTCTTCACAAACCTCAAACATTGCCCGTTTATCTCTCCTTCATCGGTAATCCCAACATTCTCTGCCACCTCCGCCAATCCCATGTACCACTTTTCACTCTCTTCTGGGTAGTCCTCCATTTTCATACCTCCCAATTAGTTGATAATTAATGATTTATGTGTTTTCGATCTTTTTGGGTAAATAAATATTGTCGATGAAGGTGCATCAAAAATCATGACACGTATGATGAGCATTAAATAGGTTCATGTGATAGCCATAGCAAAAACGTGAGGAAATAGTGGGTCAATAAGTAAAGCAAATCACCGAACTGACTCCTGTTCGGCAAAGTGGAGCTCGACATTGACAGAATCGAGCTCTACTTGTTCAGCCTCGGCAAAATCAAGCTCAACATTTAGAAATATATCTCCTTGAACGGATAACTACAATCAAGGGATTGATATAACTAATGAGCATGATTATCGGCACAAGAGGAGTTAGTCAATTGGACGACGTTAGGAGAACTTTCTGCTAATTTCCTAACTAAAATCCTGAACCGAAGGAAGGTGTGCCACCTTACAGCGTATGTTACCGAAATCTAAGCAGGAAGAATCATTATAAAAAGGACAATCAGAGTACAGTAAAAGTACGTTGAATCCTTTCTGCATTTCTTATTAACTCTCTAGTTACTGACTTAAGCAACGGAGTGCCTTCGATCGAAGCACTTCGATCCTTGGTAGTTTGTTCGTTTTGCAGGAAGGAATCGACAATGCTAAGAATTCGAACCCAAAAGAGTGTCTTGTGAGGTAATCCCATTTTTTCCCTCTATAATTTTTGGCGCCGTTTGTGGGAAAACCTTCGGAACAAAAAGCCAAATGTCGAGATTAAAGAGTACCATTGAATCGCTAGGAGCCCATGATGCACGGTAGGGCTCAGACCCCGAATATCGAGTGTCTTTTCCTTCCAACTTTGATATTAGGGAGGACATCACCGAAAGTACAGAAAACCCAGCAGAAGGCGATGAAATTTCTTCAGCAAGTTTTCGACCACCTCAAGACGCGGATCAAGGAAATACAATGCGGGGCGAATCCCTCCGTACCGAGGGGGAAAATGCCGCAATCAGTAAGTTGATACAATCATTACAGGATCGACTAGCCACACATGACAAGATATTTAAGAAATCTTATGCCAGGGAAAAGGACTTGATGCGAGAAAACGAGGAGTTGAAGGCTAAACTAAGGAGGGCAACTGAGAAATCCATGAGGGATGAGAAGGGATGAAGATCGACAGCCGAAGACCGAAAAAAACAAGCGCAGTGGAAGGGAGGAACCCTCGGATGAAGGGCACAGGAAAAAGAGACATCAATCTAGAAATAAAGACGAATGGAATCAATTCATTACCGAAGAGCTTGACAGCCGACTTAGGAGGCCAGAGCAAAGGACGGCTAGGGATCTAGCTAGGAGGGCCACAGGAGAGTACGGAGGATCTAATGATTCACCCTTCACCAGATGGATTGAGCAAGGCAAAATCCCTAGCAAATTCACAGTTCCGAACTTTAAGCTTTACGATGGTAGAAGAGACCCAACTTCATATATCCGACACTATCGGCAATTAATGACGATCCATCGGAAAAAATGAACCTTTACTGTGCACCATTTTCCCTAGTAGTCTCAGTGAATCAGCTATGAAGTGGTTCAATAGTCTGCCTAAGAATTCTGTAGACGGCTGGGGGCAACTTGCTGAGCAATTCACAGCTAGATTTATTACTAGCAGCCGTCAGCCTAAAGATGTTGGGGCCTTACTAATGTTGAAGAAGAAGAGCGGCGAAATGCTTCAAGAATACGCCCACCGTTATTGGGAGACGATGAACGAAATTGAAACCTGTAACCCAGAAATTGTTGTGGCGTCGTTCAAAATAGGGTTACCTAAGGAGCACCCACTGTAACAGTCCCTTACAAGGAGGCCGACCCTGGACATGGAAGAGCTCATGGCCAGGATTGAAATGTACGCCAAAGTGGATGATGACTTGGCGAGAGATCCAGGGAGGGAACATCTCGGCAAGAAACAGTTCGGCAAGGAAAGATTCACCGAACAGAATATTGACTCTAGAATGAAAAAGGAAAAGGAAGGGCTTCCCTTTAAGAATCCCTTCACTGGGGTGAATACAGTATTTAAGGAACCGATTTACAGGATTTTGACTCAGATAAAGGGGAAGCCCTACTTCAAATGGCCTAATAAATTGCTAGGTGACCCGACCAAAAGAAACCTGAATTTCAGATGTTTGTACCACCACGACATAAGACACATGACTGAGAATTGTCGGTCATTGAAGCGACACTTGGAAGAGCTGGTGAAAGCTGGTCATCTTTCCGAGTTTGTTGCAACAGGAGGAAACAGTGGTCCCGATGGAGGAGCTAACCCTCAGGACCGAACTGCAGCGATAGGTGTAATTGAAGTTATCCATGCAATAACCAATCCTCAAATGGCCACCAATAACTCAGCCAGGGCCTACATTCAGAAAACAGCCAAAGAAAGAGAGGTCTATGAATTGAGGATGACCCCCGAGATTAAGCACAAGAAGCCGAGGCTATATGAATCAGGAGGAACCATAAGTTTTTTCGAGCAGGATCTAATTGGAATTCACCAGCCCCATAATGATGCTCTCGTGGTCACTCTTCGGATTGCCAACTTTGATGTAAAGCGAGTATTGATCGATCAAAGGAGCTCTTCAGAAATTATGTATATGGATCTTTTTCAAAAGCTCGGATTGAAGTAGGAAGACCTCAAGCCAGCAAATACACCACTGGTAGGGTTCAGCGGAAAGACGATTATTTCGAGGGGAAAGATCACCCTTCCAGTATGGATAGGGCCGGTTGGGCTCATGAAAAAATTCTTAGTGGTAGATACCACCTCGGCATACAATGCCATCATAGGACGTACCTGGTTGCATGAGATGAAAGCGGTCCCATCGACGTTACACCAAGTTCTCAGGTTTCCCTCGGTTGAAGGGATAGTCAGTGTAAGAGGAGACCAGGTGAGTTCACGGACCTGTTTATTAGCATCGGAGAAAGGAAAGGAAGGTAATGAGGCAGGTAACGGTACCATGGACAAAGTTATGAAATAGCAACCAAGGTCCAACGGAGAGGTTGAAACGGAGCCCTCAACTGCACCGGCGGACCGAACTGTCGAAGGATTGAGTAAAGTACATTTGTACGAATTTGAGGATAAATACTTCCTGGTCGGTGGATCATTACGGTTGGCGGAACGAGAAGACCTATTGACGCTTCTGATCGAGTATGTTGACGTGTTTGCATGGACCACGAATGAGATGCCTAGAATCTCCCCAGAAATTGCATGCCACCGGTTGAATGTGGACTTGAAGTTCAAGCCTGTAAAGCAGAAGTAGAGAAGGTCGGCACCGCAGCATCAGGAGGCCGTGAAAGAGGAGGTAGCACAACTACTTGAATAAAAAATTATCAGGGAATTCCAGTATCCGACTTGGCTTTCTAACACTGTTGTTGTAAAGAAAAAGACTGGAAAGTGGAGAGTGTGTTGATTTTACCGACCTTAGTAGGGTATGCCCAAAAGATAGCTTTCCTTTGCCAAAGATTCACCAAGTAGTCGATGTAACCGCGGGGCATGAACGAATGAGTTTTTTGGACGCATGTAGAGGCTATCACCAAATCCGACTTGCCGATGAAGACCAGGAAAAGACAGTGTTTATAACACCCGAGGGGATATACTGTTATAAGATAATGTCTTTCGGTCTAAAGAATGCAGGGGCAACATACCAAAGGTTGGTGACGAGAATGTTCTCACACATGATTGGGGATACTATGGAAGTATATATCGATGATATGGTGGTAAAGAGTCGGAAGGTCAGCAGTCACACCTCCGAACCGAGGAAGACTTTTGATGTCCTTCGAAGACATCAAATGAAGCTTAATGCTTCAAAATGTGTATTTGGGTTGGGCTCCGAAAAGTTCCTCGGTTTTTTGGTGACGTACCGAGGAATTGGGTGAACCCAGATCAAGTAAAGACGTTGATAGAATTACAATCACCGAAAACCACTAAGGAGGTCCAGAGGTTAACAGGAATGGCAGCAGCACTGGGTAGGTTCATTTCCCAAGCTTCGGACAGGTGTAGACTGTTCTTCCATTCCATTAACAGAAAGGGAGGAATGGTATGGAGACAGGAATGCAAAGAGGCCTTTGCCGAACTAAAAACCTACCTGGCATCTCCACCCGTTCTCACAGCCCCAAGACCCGATGAGCAACTACTAGTATATACTTGGCAGTGTCCGAGCACTCGATGAGTGGGGCCCTGATGAGGAACAAACATTCCGTACTCAGCCCAAAATATTATGTAAGCAAAATGCTCCTCGATGCCGAAACGAGGTACCTACCGCTGGAGAAGTTGGCATTGGCACTCATGAGCTCGGCAAGGAAGTTGCGTCACTACTTTGAAGCACACCGAATCGTTTTCCTTACTGACCAACCACTGAAGACTCTTTTTCGAAAAGTCGATCTATCGGGTCGCATTTCAAAATGGGCAGTTGAGCTCGGTGAGTATGATATTGAGTTTGAACCGAGGACGACAATAAAATGGCAGGTGGTAACAGATTTCATCGCCGAGTTCTCACCGAAACGGGATGATAGTCTGAGTGGCGGACCTGAAGTACGTGCCGAACACATCCCCGAATGGAGTCTGTTTGTTGACGGATCATCCAACCAGAAAGGAGCAGGAATAGGAATTATGCTGAGGAGTCCAGAAGGATACATGTTAGAGAAGGCTATAAAGCTCAGTTTTCGGGCATCAAATAATGAAGCAGAGTATGAGGCCCTGTTGGCCGGAGTTAGACTCGCAATCGATTTAGACATAACACAGCTTCGGATATTTTCTAACTCACAACTCGTTGTGAGCCAAATATCAAGAGATTACATGGAAAAGGACGAAAGAATGGAGGCATACCACATTATGGCAAAGAAATAGCTAACCCGTATCCCAGAATTTTCTATTCAGCAGGTTAGTAAGAGCCCAGAACTCCCACGCCGATGCACTTGCCGCTTTGGCTTCTGCCACTGAGAGTGGAAGAGAGAGGATAGTTATGATCGAATTCAAGGCTGAGTCAAGTATTGTAACTTCGGCTTTAGGCGAGGTCTTCAACAGCGATCAGTCGCCGAGCTGGATGGACACAATTATCACCTATCTGAGAGACGAAGACTTGCCTGAAGATAGGAGGCAGGCACACAAGCTCCGATTAAAGGCAACAAGATTCTAGGTATCCCCCAGAGGGGAGCTTTATAAGCGTTCATTTGGAGGACCCTACTTGAAATGTATTCACCCAAGCGAGGTCCAAGACTTTTTATCAGAGATTCATGAGGGTAGTTGTGGGGCACATACTGGTGGCAGGTCATTGGCTCACCAAGCTCTTACCCAGGGATATTGGTGGCCCTATATGCAAAAGGATGCTCAACAGTTCGTAAGGCGGTGTCAAAAATTCCAGACATTCTCTCCGGTCGTTAGGAAACCAGCCCAAGATCTAATTCCCCTTTCCAGCCCATGACCATTTACTCAATGGGGACTGGACATTGTGGGACCATTGCCGCGGGCTCCTGGAAATAGGAGATTCCTCTTGGTAGCAACAGATTATTTTACAAAGTGGGTAGAGGCTAAGCCCCTGTCAAATATACGGGATACAGACACAAGGAAGTTCATATAGAAAAACATTATGACAAGATTCGACATACCCGCCGTATTGATATCTGATAACGGGACTCAATTCGAGAGTGGCCCATTTAGAGCGTTTTGCCAGCAGTATGGAATTCATAATCATTATTCCAACCCGGCTTATCCCCAAAGCAACGGCTAGGCGGAAATCTCCAACAAGACTATTCTTGATGGGATTAAAAAGAGATTGGAAAGCGCGAAAGGGAGATGGGTGGAAGAATTACCAAGCGTATTATGGACATACCGAATGACGCCAAGGCGAGCAACCGGTGAAATGCCCTTCGCTCTTGCCTATGGAATGGACGCTGTAATACCAACAGAGGTCAGCTTGCCTACTCTCCGAACTGAACTAGTCGCCAGTGGGGGCAACGACTCATCCATAGCTCGGGAATTGGATTTACTTGATGAGAAGAGGGAAACAACTGTAATAAAAATCGCATCCTATCAACAAAAAATTTCTCGGGCCTATAACAGAGCTGTTAGACCTCGTACTTTTAGAACTGGCGAGCTAGTTCTTAGGCGAGTTTTAGGTGAGTTTTAGGCTCAAGCAAGAATCCGACGCATGGGAAACTAGGAGCAAATTGGGAAGGTCAATATAAAGTTATTCGAGTAGGAGGAAATGGATCTTACGAACTCGAAACACTTGACGGCAAGGCAGTACCTTGGCCATGGAATTCATCCAACCTACGAAAGTTCTATTTTTGAAGTACCTTCATAAATACGAACTCCGAAGTACCTTCGGAAAGGGGCAAGGAAGTACCTCGGCCATGGAATTCATCCAACCTGTGAAAGTTCTATTTTTGAAGTACCTTCATAAATATGAACTCTAAAGTACCTTCGGAAAATAGGGGTGCCCCCTGTAGTGCACAAATTTTCAGCATCGCATATTTCAATAATTGTTATTTCCTTTTTATCGAATGAATACAAATCTTCATTATTCTCTAAGCATATGTCCAATATTAAACACGTCATACTGTCAAGGCAGGGAGGCAAAAAATCCTGATAGAAGCAATGGCTTAAGTCAGACGTAGTCACCTGATCGGATCCTGACTCTCGGTTAGACATGATGGTGTAAACCTATTGGGTAGTGATCTGAGCCTGATTAGATCAGCAGGTCGACACGAATAAAGGAACAGATAGGTTCAAAGCAACCAATTCTAGTTTCTAAGAGTTTATTTTTTTCTAAGTGTATAAGGTCCTAACTGAAAGACCGAGCTCTTAGAGAAGAGCCGAGCAGGCCACAACTTCTAAGAGTAGAGTTAAATTTGTTATGTGTATGAAGGTCCTGACTAAAGGACCGAGCTCTTAGAAGAAGAGCCGAGCCGGCCATAACTTCTAAGAGTTGAGTTAAATTTTTTCTAAGTGTATAAAGTCCTAACTGAAGGACCGAGCTCTTAGAGAAGAGCCGAGCAGGCCACTACTTCTAAGAGTAGAGTTAAATTTGTTCTGTGTATGAAGTTCTTGACTGAAGGACCGAGCTCTTAGAAGAAGAGCCGAGCCGGCCATAACTTCTAAGAGTTGAGTTAAATTTTTTCTAAGTGTATAAGGTCCTAACTGAAGGACCGAGCTCTTAGAAGTAAAGAGCCGAGCCGGCCACAACTTCTAAAGAGTTAAAATATATGTGTATTTAGGTCCAAGCTTGTGAACCGACCTCTTAGTAGGAGAGCCGAGCAGGCCTTAACTTCTAAGAACTAACTTTTTGAATCTTTTCCTAGTAAGTGGAGGTCCTAGTTGAAGGACCGAGTTCTTAGAAGAAGAGCCGAACAGGCCATAACTTCTAAAGAGTTAAAAATTTTACTGCATATTAAGGTCCTATTTGAAAGACCAAGCTCTTAGAGATAGAACCGAATAACCCTTAAGAGAATATGTGCCTGAAAGATCAAGTAAAAGGACTGAACACTCTGAAAGAAAATTAATAACAAAACCATCACATGATTAACAAAATAGGGGGGAGCAAAAAACTTCTTGTATACAAGTGCCCAAGTACAACCTGTGATCAAAATTTTTTTTTCATAAGGTTGACACTTTAAAACAATTTGCATAACAATTCTTTTCAGGATGGGGGAAGATCAGATGAACTTGTAGAAGGGTAACTAGAATAGAGCTCTGAAGATGGAGGGATGCCTGCAGCCACCAATGCCGCATTCCAGCCTTTAGTAAAGAACGCCTTCTCCAGCGTAGGAAGTTGGGAAGCCAAATCATTCTTGGATTTCTCCATTCCCAGTTCATAGGCCGCATCCTCTAAGCTCTTGACTTCAGCCTTGAACTTCTCAAACTCTTCTAAAAGACTAGAATGGTCAAGCTGAGCTTGGGAAAGTTCTACATTCAACGCACTTTCAGATGCCTTCAGACTCTCCACTTCATCAACAAGCTTCTTTTTCTCATCAGACAGGCTAAGCATTTGAGCCTACATAACCAACATTTCTTCACAAAGTTTGGCATAGTCTTCATCCACAGATTCCTTCTTAGCCAGAACAGAATTGCGCTAATGAATAGCCTCTTTCATGGCTTTATCTTTCCGTGCAATTCTTGCTTCGACCTCGTGAACTTTTTGAAGACCCTACTAAGCACAAAATCTTAGACAAAATAGCAGAATTAACAAAAAAAAAAATATTTAAAGTAAGGATAGATACCAGAACCATATGTTGAAGCGCCTGCCGATCTATCTCATCATCCGAAAGAGCTTCGTTGGCAGCTAAGTCTCGAGGAAGGATCACTCCTCTTACGATCCCCACAGCTACGTTGAAATCTTCAATGGCAGAGTCCCGAATAGTTATTTCTTTTCCTTTGGCCTTTAAAATGGGTCTAAAGGGAGGTACAACAGGCTCAGTATTAGTGACGTCTGACTCTAAAACTTTGCGTTTCTTAGAGATCGGTTCGTCAGAGAGAATGGTGTCAAAATCTGGAATGACGGCCGGAGTTGGCGTAGGAGTTGGTGCATCAAAAGTAGAGAGGTAAGCAAGAAAATTTCTTACCAGCCTGTTCCTCCCAGAAGAAATCTCTCTGGCGAGGTCTAGGAGATTGTTGCCGAACCGACTGAAGTGTTTGTCGGTCTTCGGCGAGTGTCGCATTTGGACGAGGTGGAACGGCTATAAAGGATGTGTAGGTGGGGGTGTATCCGAGTAGGGTATGTGCGGCTTGGTAGAAAAGGGAATCATGCTGAATATAATTGAGAGTTAGCCTTCAATTTTCATGCATGGTGGTCCCCCCTAGCTGTATGCAGGGCCTCCATCAATAGGGGGCTGAATGGATGGGTGTTGCAGGCTAGGACAAGCCTCCCCCAAGCTACCCCTTCTCTCCCATCCATTCATTAATGCAATGGCCTCCAAAGTCTTTAAATTGTGTAAGGGAGGCATGAAAATGTGTAAGGAAATGTTGGGGGAATGTGGGAGAAGTGTAGGTGGGACCCCCAAGCAAGTGGAGATGAGTTGCAGGCGTTTTTGGGCTATTCGGCATGGCGTACCGGTATTGTACCGTACCGGTACTTCGTACACCAGTAGCTTCGGCGTACCGGTACTGAGTACCGGTACAGTATAGTACCGGTACTGAATACCGGTACGGTTTTTCTGCTCCGGATCAGTCTTCTTAGAATTGGCATATTTTTTGATCTAACCTTCAGATTGAGCTGAAATTTTGAAACAATACAGAAGACATACAGATCTACAACTTTCATGTTTTGAACTTTTTCATATTCGAAGTGGATCATGGTCAAAATGGAGGAATACCGAGGCTCTGTTTCCAGATTGTGTGGCTGCTGGTGCTTTTGTTCCCAAACACCAATACCTCCTTGATTTATTCACTTTTAAGCCTCAAAATATTCACGTAATGTGTCCATGCCCTCACCACACATCCATCATAATTGCAAGGTCCTAAAATACATGTTTTAAGCTATAAAAACATGCAACATCGAGAATTCAACATTATTCATAAAATCGGCTAACTCTAAGTACTTAGATGCAAAAGTTGAGTAAAATTGCATGTAATGAGGCCTTGAAATATACAATATTTTGTGCTCATCACTTGGTAGAAAAGGGAATCATTGAAACCCCACGCCTTCTTCAGCTCTTCCATCTTCACTGATTGCTCAGAAATTCTACCTTTCACAGTCTCCCCTAAAAAATTAGGAAAGTGAGGAAGTCAAATCAGAGCTCTTTTTTTCAATATATATATATATATGAACAAGATACTAGCAAGACTATAACCAATCACCTGGTGCTCCCTCTTCGTAAGGGCATCTCTAGGAGGGAGTCTCACCAACAGCATATTCCCAATTACCAGAAACAAACACAATGTCATTTTCATGACCCTTGTTTGAGTCTGGGAGATGAGTCACCAAGTACCTATCCTTCTTCCTCACTTCCAAGTAGTAGTTATCTCCGGAAGGTTTGATAATATAGCAGTACAAGATTTCCCAAAGCCCTAAGTTCAGGTTAAGTAGCTTGTTGAGTGCAGCAACTCCCATCATGATCCTAAAGAAGTTAGGGCAGCATTGGATGGGGCAAATTTTTAGGGTAGAGAGTACCCAGAGAATGAGAGGATGAAGAGGGAAGCGAACGCCACCTTCGTTTATGGCTCGAGTGTACATAGGAATGGACTCTCTGGTTCCAATAAGGGGTTCATCTGTCCCAGCTACTCGAATATCGACGTCATCAGGAATTTGGTATCGAGCTTTGAATGCTCGGATTTCTGAAGGAATAAGGGGAGCCATGAAAGAAATTGAAGGAATAATGCTCAGAGCAAACGAGGAAGAAAGGATCAGAGGAAGCAGGTAAGAAGAGACAAAGCAAAGAACAGTCTGCCTTTTAAAAGAAGAGAGGGAAACTGAAGAGCCAAAGGACAAAGAGACTGATGCAAAGTATGCCACCGGAATGAAATTCATATTTTCAAGACACAGGTAATGATGGGTCCAAAGCACGAAATGACTGCCAGACGAAAAATGTCTAACACACATTTCTGGGGGCAAGTGAAGGTGCATCAAAAATCGTGACACGTATGATGAGCATTAAATAGGTTCACGTGATAGCGATAGTAAAAATGTGAGGAAATAGTGGGTCAGTAAGTAAAGCAAATCACCGAACTGACTCCTGTTCGGCAAAGTGGAGCTCGGCATTGACAGAATCGAGCTCTACTTGTTCGGCCTCAGCAAAACCAAGCTCAACATTTAGAAAGATATCACCTTGAACGGATAACTACAATCAAGGGATTGATATAACTAATGAGCATGATTATCGGCACAAGAGGAGTTAGTCAATTGGATGATGTTAGGAGAACTTTCTGTTAATTTCCTAACTAAAATCCTGAACTGAATGAAGGTGTGCCACCTTACAGCGTATGTTACCGAAATCTAAGTAGGAAGAATCATTATAAAAAGGACAATTAGAGTACAGTAAAGGTGCGTTGAATCCTTTATGTATTTCTTATTAACTCTCAAGTTACTGACTTAAGCATCAGAGTGCCTTCAATCGAAGCACTTCGATCATTGGCAGTTTATTCATTTTGCAGGAAGGAATCGACAAAGCTAAGAATTCGAGCCTAGAAGAGTGTCTCGTGAGGTAATCCCATTTTTTCCCTCTACAGTTGATGTTACCGGTTGTAAATCCGCATTCAAAATCCATCTGTGTTGAGAATAACTTTGACCTGGGAATGGCAAAATGGAGCTCGTAAATGGCGGGGATGTTGGGTGCCACAACGGAGACGACATGGCTTCTCTTGATGCCGAAAGAAACAAGGGAGGAAGTGAGTTGGAGGCATGGATGGTGAGTCTCTGACCACGTGTAGATGATGGTGTTGTAGACGACGGAGGGGCACTCGCCGTAAACAGTGGCGGCTCTTTCCAGGAAGGCCAGAGGAGTGAGAGGGCTTAAATTTGGAGCTTTTGGGTTCAATTGGTCCATACTCTGTTTCTGTGGCTGTGTATGGAGTTTTGGAGTATGAAGAGGAGAGAGGAAATGGAGGAAGAATTGCCGCCTAACAGTACATAAATGTTGATATGTCAAAAATGCCCTCCACCAGTTAACATTTGCAGGTCACATGTGAGGTTTCATTCCCATTTGATTTAAATATTTCAGGGGATAAATTAAAAAAATAAAAAGTTGAGGGGATAATTTAAAACAAAGACTAAAGTTTAGGGGCCATTTATGTGGTTTACCCTTATAATAATCTTCCCCACTTTACTTCCAAGTTTAAATGTTGTCTACCAGATCTGGCATTGCCTGGAAATCCTCTCCGTTTGCATCATCCTACTACATTCCCTCAAATTTCTTTATTTCGTATATGATAGCAATAGTTCAACCCTTCCTCAGTTATTCCTAGACCTTGAAAATTTAGTAGAAATAAGTAGAGTGGGGTTGGACAAGAGTGGTTAAGCTTGACTCTCACCGTCACATAACAACTTGGATAGCAATACAATACCCAAAAAAAATATTTTACTACATTATCAATAGTTACTATTTTTAATAGTCAATTTATGTCTTATGATCGATCGTGAATTATTTCAATCAATTGTAACTTCTTATTTATGAGTTGTCACTTGACTTTTAAAAGTTTTACTTTTCATGATCGATCATAATATTTTTCGATCGTGCTTTTTAGAGTTGTAACTTATACCCTAAAAAAATTATAACTTGACTTTAAATTTTGTAATTTCCAGTACAATATCTATTTCGTTATGGTAGTCTTCCCCCAACAAATTCTTTTTTTTTTTTTGTTGCACTAAAACAATTTTTAGGTATAAAAAAATTAATTTTTGGTCGACTTTGAGTTTAAATTAAGGTGAGGCCCACTCATCATTTTGAGTAAACTTTCATGACTTCGTATTCTACTCCATAAAGAGAATAGATATTCACTTATTCAAATTGATTAATAGGTGAATGAGAAAATAGGCTTTAAAGTGACCCTCTTGGAATGTAATAATAGAGGTTGGCAATGTGGGATATAACACCAATCCCACATTGATTGGTCAAGAAAGATTTGATAAGCATATATACCCCCAGTTTGCTTTATGAGTTGAGCCCTAAGGGCATTGCAATTTTGTGGATTGGGGAGGATCTATATGAGATTGAATTTGTCCACACACGCATTGCCACCACCTGCCTCGCTCGGGCCGGGCTTGGGTTTGGGTGTGGTTATGGGTCAGATCCAACCTTATCTTTTTGAAAAAAATCATTAAATGGGTCATTAAATTCTTAACTGTTTTTAATTTCTTGCCCATTGGAATTTAAATTTTGCATGAAAAATTTGAATTCAAAGTGTGCACCAATTGAAATTCGAATTGGTGTATGTTTATTAACAAACACCTTCTAGCATGCTTCAATTCTCATGGTGGTTGTTCGGAATAGACCCAATTTTGTCTATATAAAACCAGATTCATTCTGCATTAATTTCTTACGAAATTACTCATTAAGGTAGTTATTACACTCACCATTTTCGTGATTAAGAGCCATCATTTTTAAGAATACAAAACACATTCTGGTTCACTAAGAAAACAGATTGGAGTGAAACTTCTATTTGCGTGAAGATCATTGTATCTTGGGAAGTAGATGTCGAGATTTTCATTAGGACCAGTGTGGGACGAAATTTGTCTTAAAGACAGAGTATCCAACACTAGATGTTGGTACATTTTAATATTATATATAATTTATTATGTATTATTCATTGTACTAGTGTGTAATATTATATATAATTCATTGTGCTAATGTATAATGAATATACACGAATCTTTATATTCAATGTATTGTATATTTACATGTATCATATTATTACATAAGTGTATAACTACTTACATGTACATAAATATTATCTACTACATGAATCATATTTATTAGATACATGTATATTATGTATGCATGAATGAGTTGTATACATGAACTCTAAAAGGTTCTAAGAGCTTTGATTAACCCTAATTAGTATATAAATTAGAGTAGTTAAAATAAGTAAATTGGTAAGATAACTATCAATTAGGGTTTGTGCGTAAACTAGGGTTTTACGTGTGTTATGTCTGAAATTTCAGGGTTTGATGGGGAATTACCGGAAAATACAAGGAATAATATGTCAAAGCTTAAAAGAACAAGGATCAAAGTGTAAATCAACCAAGCAAAAGCCAGCAAAGCAAGAAGATCAGGATCCAGCAAAGCACCACCGTGTGGACGGTGAGGGGGCGTCTGGACGGTGGTCTATGACGGTTCACCTTCATCTGCCACCTCCTGCTTCGTCCTTTTTCTATATATAGGCCATGCATGGCCTTCTTCTTCACTTGGTCGGGCATAGAGGGAGCTCCAGAGAGAATTCCAAAGAAAGAAAAGAAAGAGAAAAAGAAAGAGAGAAAAGAAGAAGTCAGACACAAATCCGGTCTGTCATACACTCCAGCCGAAACTCTGTATTTCTACATTTCTGTTGTATCTTTCTATTTGGATAATTGAACTGCCGCCACCTTTTTGTCTTAACTGATAATAAAATGTGGGTGTGTTTCAGTTGTTCCTTGTGAAAGAAGTGTCTGAGTCTGTATTTCAGTTATAGGTATAATGAAAACTACCCGCACTCTTTGCTTGTCTGTAGTAATGGGGTGTGAGTAGTTACTTTTATCCTCCAGTGAGAGAGGTGAACATATGTATAATATTGGTTAACTTCTAGAAATGCTGATGTTTTATTTATATTTATATATATATGTATGTATTGTACACTTCATGCATGATACAGTGAGGTACGTAATTTCGGTGATGTGCCTAGAATTATGTCATCAGTGCATCATCAACCTGCCGGTTAAATATCTACAATGTTCCAATCGGTATGGCTTGACCTCCACTGGAGCACTGAGGATTTTCTATTGATGCATGGTACACAACCTAAATGATCTTCATGAATGACTTGTCCTTCTGGGTTATTAGGGTTGTTTAGCTTATATATATAACTATCAGATTAATGACCTAAGTGATCCTCATGAATGGCTTGTCCTTCTGGATTACTAAGATCGTTTAACTGGTATATATATATTACAGATGACCTATTGGTAATTCAAGTGATCCTCATGAATGGCTTGTCCTTCTGGTTTTCTCGGATTAGTCAATTAGCACATCTATAACCAGCTAACCTAAGAAGTTGCTATGTTATGATTTAATACCACCAGCTAACCTAAGAAGTTGTTGTGTTATGGTTTATTATATACGCACTTACTATCATGGGATCAAATGAGTAATTCAAATATTCCTCATGAATGGCTTGTACTTCTGGTTTACTCGGATTAGTCAATTGGCACATCTATAACCAGCTAACCTAAGAAGTTTTTGTGTTATGACTTAATACCGTCAGCTAACCTAAGAAGTTGCTGTGTGATGGTTTATATACAGCAGACCTACCGGTTAACTTTCCAGTGACATGGAAGTTAATTGATGTAAGGTAGCATTTCCGGTACCTGACCAATATAACGCATATGGGATCCTTAAACTGAAGGATACTTTTTATATTACTTTCTTTAAACAATATATCTGCAAATATACGTTTAATTAGACTAGTTATCAATCTAAGCTCACATCACAAGCTATCACATGTTGTCCTATTCGAAATAACAACTTCACTATTTTCATTTTATTTCCTAATTATTAAAACTCATCTTGGGATCGATACTTAGACTTAAAACCGAGAAAACTACAATTCGACCACTTATACTTGGGTGTATAATATAAATCAGATCACGAAATAGTGCGAATCAATTTTTTGGCGCCGCTGCCGGGGAGTGATGGTAATTTGAAATCAAATAAGATACAAAAGTTGTATATTTATTATATATATATATATAAAGTGTGTGTTTTCTTTAATAGTTTATGTATGTGCATTCATCAGTAGGTTCGGTAAATCAGTCATCTTTTTCGTCTTCATCATCTTCATCTACTCAAGAATCATTTGAATTAAGTATGACTCAAAACATACCTAGGGAAGAAAATCCTAGAGAGCAGGAAGTAATTCAAAATGTCTGACCCTTAAGAGAATATTTACATCCAACACGAACTAATGTCCCGTCGTGTTTTTCTTTTCCAACAGACGCTCCAAATATTAATATTAAGCCAGGAACAATACAGTTATTACCACAGTTTCATGATTTAGAAACTGAAAATCCTTATGTTCATATGAAAGAATTTGAAGAAGTCTGTGGAACCTTGCAAGGTAATTCTGAAATGATCAAATTAAAACTTTTTCCTTTCTCTTTAAAAGATAAAGCGAAACAGTGGCTTAACACTTTAAGAGCTAATTCTATCACAAATTGGCAAGCTTTGCAAACTGAGTTCTTTAAAAAGTTTTTTCCTGTACATCGTACTAATACACTAAGACGTCAAATAATGAATTTTTCTATAAAAGAAAGAGATATCAATGTTGGGAAAGATTTAAAGATCTTCTCCAAGCTTGTCCACATCATGAATTTGAAAATTGGACTTTAGTCGGTTTTTTTTATGATGATCTTCCACCTGCAATGCGACAATTTGTTGAAATGATGGCCCAAGGGGAATTTATGAATAAAAATCCTGAAGAAGCATTTCAATTTTTTGATACTATTTCTGAAAGTTCCTAAATGTGGGACTTGACTTCTTCAAATATAGTGAAAACTAAGCCATCTACATCCAAAAGAGGAAAATGTGTTAAAATAAGATGATGATTTAAGATCTAAAATGACTAATTTATCTCGAAAACTAGAAGACTTAGAAATGAAAAAAATAAAACAAGTGTCTGTTGTATCTACTACTGATCAAATATGCGAAATTTGTGCGTTGTCAGGACATCCTGCAGCAGAGTGTCCAACTATACCTGCATTTAAAGAAGTTTTGATTGAACAATCTAATGAAATTTTAACTTATAATAAGCCATATTTAAACCCATATTCTGAAACTTACAATCCAAGATGAAGGAATCATCCAAATTTTAGTTGGAGAAATACACAACCCACAAATCAAACACAAGGTCCACCACAATCACAAAATCAACAACAATATCAACCTCCACATAAAAGAACTCTGGAAGATACTATGAATCAATTTATTCAAAGTCAAATGAATTTCAATACTCAAACAACTCAAGTTTTTAATGATTTTAAAACTCAAACTTCTCAGAGTATTGAAGATATCAAGAGTCATCTAGCTAAGTTGACTCAATCCCTCAGTATGCCAGAAAAGGGAAAATTTCCATCTTAGCCTAAACCTCCGCAAAGTCAAAGTCAAGCTAATTCTGCATTCTCTGAACCTTCTCCAAGTCAAGTACAAGCAATCACAACATTAAGAAGTAGTAAAGTCATTGACAAAACTATTAAACCTAAAATTTCAAAAAAAATACGTAAGTCAATTCCTGTTAATGAACCACTCGAACCTGAACCTTTAGCAAAAAAACAACCAGAACTGAAAAAAAAGGAAGATCAACCATGTCCTAATCCTTTACCTTTTCCTCAAAGGATTAAGAAATCTACATCTGAAAAAGATCAATCTAAGATCTTGGAACTATTTAAACAAGTTAAGATTAACATTCCGTTGTTAGATGCAATCAAATGAGTTCCAGCTTACGCTAAATTTTTAAAAGATCTGTGCACAATAAAAAGAAAAACTAATGTACCAAAGAAGACATTTCTAACTGAACAAGTCAGTACAATAATACATCATAATACTCTTCTAAAGTACAAAGATCCAGGGAGTCCAACAGTCTCATGCATTATTGGAAATTTCCGAATTGAACAAGCTTTACTAGACCTTGGAGCCAGCTGTAATTTAATGTCATATTCGGTGTATACACAATTAGGATTAAGTGAACTAAAACCTACTAGTGTTACACTACAGTTAGCAGACCGATCAATAAAAACTCCACGAGGAATTATAGAAGATGTTATCATCCAAGTTGATCAATTTTACTTCCCAGCAGATTTTATCGTTATAAATACACAATCAATTTTTCATGCATCTACATACATACCTATTATTCTGGGTCGACCATTCCTAGCTATATCAAATGCGTTGATTAATTGTAGAAATGGAATTATGAAACTTTCATTTGGAAACATGGCCTTGGAATTAAATGTTTTTAACAGTGCAAAACAACCTAGAGAAGAAGATGAAGTGCATGAAATAAATTGTGTTGAGTCATTAGCTCAAAAGTTTTTTAAAAATTTTTTTCTGGAAAAAGAATTATATACATTAGAATCTGTATCTGATAATGAGTATGAAAATATAGAGAACCCAAAATGTGAAATCTGTTGTCTAAATCTGTAGAGTCCAATGTCAAAATCTTTAAGCCAGATTTAAAACCGCTTCCAACCAATCTAAAGTATGTTTTTCTAGAAAAAGATGAAATTCATCCCGTAATCATATCATCGAATTTATCTGAAAGTCAAGAAAAAGAATTAACAAAAATATTGAAAAATCATCAAAGTGTTCTTGGATGGACAATAGCAGATATAAAAGGTATAAGCCCACTTCTGTGTACTCATTGTCTATATTTAGAAGAAAATGCTAAACTCTCTCGTCAAATGCAAAGAAGATTAAATCCACATCTGAAAGAGGTAGTTCGCAATGAAGTACTTAAACTATTAGATGCTAATATTATCTATTCTATATCTGATAGTAAATGGGTTAGTCCTACACAGGTAGTTCCAAAAAAGTCTGGTATCACAGTAATAAAAAACAAAGAAAATGAATTAGTCCTGATGCGTACAGTCACATGTTGGTGTGTATGTATTGACTACCGAAAACTAAATTCCCTCACTAGAAAAGATCACTTTTCGTTACCTTTCCTAGATCAAGTACTCGAAAGAATAGCTGGTCATGCATATTATTGTTTTTTAGATGGATATTCTGGTTATAATCAGATTGAAATTGCGGTAGACGATCAAGAAAAAACTACATTTATATGTCCTTTTGGTACTTTTGCATATAAAAGGATACCTTTTGGACTATGTAATGCTCCAGCTACCTTTCAGCGTTGTATGCTAAGTATATTTAGTGATATGGTAGAACGGTGTCTAGAAGTGTTTATGGACGATTTTTCAGTATATGGTGATTCATTTCAATTATGTTTAGAAAATCTTGAAAAAGTGCTCATTCGATGTGAAGAAACAAACCTTGTTTTAAATTGGGAGAAATGTCATTTTATGGTTACACAAGGTATTGTTTTAGGTCATGTAGTGTCTAAAAAAGGAATCAAAGTTGATAAATCCAAAATTGATCTGATAGTTAATCTGTCTTCACCAAAAACAGTAAAAGATATTCGCTCATTTTTTAGGTCATGCAGGATTTTACAGAAGATTTATAAAAAATTTTAGTTCAATATCTAGACCTGTATATAATCTTTTATGTCAGGATGCATTATTTGAATGGCATGATGCATGTCAATTCGCGTTTGATAAATTAAAAAGCATGCTTATTTCTGCACCTATTATGCAACCTTTTGAAGTAATGTGTGATGCAATTGATTATGCAGTAGGAGCTGTATTAGGTCAAAGAAAAGATAAAAAAACCATATGTTATATACTATGCAAGCAAAACTCTAAATGATGCACAAATGAACTATTCAACCACAGAAAAAGAATTACTTAGTGTTATATTTGCTTTAAATAAATTTCGTTCATATCTGGTTGGATCGTCAATTGTTGTATTTACAGATCATGCAGCTTTAAAATACTTACTTACTAAGAAAGATGCTAAACCACGTCTACTATGATGGATATTATTACTTCAAGAATTTGATCTTATCATTAAGGATAAGAAGGGAGTAGAAAATGTGGTAGCAGATCACTTGTCAAGGCTAAATTATGAAATAAAGGAAGAACCAACTCCGATTAAGGAAACCTTTCCAGATGAACAACTGTTTGTTATAACAGAAATACCATGGTATGCGGATATAGCTAATTATTTAGCCACTGGTACTATTCCTTCTCATTATACCTGGTCTGATAAAAATAAGTTTTTAAACGAAGTACGTAACTTTTTCTGGGAAGATCCTTATTTGTTTAAATATTGTAAAGATCAAATAATAAGGCGATGTGTAACTAATCATGAAATTGGTCAAGTAATTCAGTTTTGTCACTCTGAAGCTTGCGGAGACCATTTTGCTTTAAAGAAAACCGCTGCTAAAATCTTGCAGTGTGGATTTTATTGGCCAACTCTTTTTAAAGATGTTCATATCTTTTGTTTAAATTGTGACAGATGTCAAAGATTGGGAGATATTTCAAAAAGAAATATGATACCTTCAAACCTTATTTTAATCATTAAAATTTTTGATTGTTGGGGCATCGATTTTATGGGTCCATTTCTCTCATCCTTTGGATATCTGTATATTTTAGTTGCATTCGATTATGTCTCTAAATGGGTAGAGGCAATTCCATGTAGAAATAATGATCACAAAACAGTGATCAAGTTTTTGAAAAAAAATATTTTGTCCAGATTTGGAATTGCTCGGACCATTATAAGTGATGGTGGATTACATTTTTGTAATAAAGTTTTTGAAAATCTTATGAAAAAATACTCAATTTCACATAAAATATCCACTCCGTATCATCCACAGACAAATGGACAAGTTGAATTAGTTAATAACGAAATAAAATATATTTTAGAAAAAACAGTAAATCCAGATCGTAAGGATTGGTCCTTAAGATTGACTGATGCGCTTTGGGCTTACCGTACTGCATATAAAAATATTGTAGGAATGTCTCCTTATCGGTTGGTTTATGGTAAACCCTGTCACTTGCCTGTAGAATTAGAATATCGAGCATATTGGGCAATCAAAATAATGAATTTTGATATGGACAAAGCTAGAATATCTCGCAAACTTTAAATTAATGAATTGGAGGAGTTGAGAAATGGAGCTTATGAAAACGCTAAGAGTGTGAAGTCAAGAACAAAAATTTTTCATAATAAAAACATCGTGCAAAAATATTTTGAACCTTCTCAAAAAGTTATGTTATATAATGTAAAGCTTCGTTTATTTCTTGGAAAACTAAGATCTAGATGGACAGATCCTTATATTGTCAAGCAAGTTTTTGACTATGGAGCAATTGAAATTGAAAATCCGGTGACCGGAACTATCTTTAAAGTAAACGGTCAAAATACTCAAACCATATTATGATGGTTTTACTCAAGATATAACTTATGTACAACTTTTTGATCCTATTTATGTGCTCTGAAAAATAAATTGTTGGTTAATTCTCAATAATATTACTAATTAGTTGTAATTTATTTGACAGAGTAAATCTCCTGAGTAACAGCTAGATATCCCAATCGGTGAAACGACAACAGACTGCTGAGTTTTCTTATCAATGTTGATTATCACTGTTTTTACATTGCAAATAATGTTTAATTTAAGTTGGGGAGGTATGAGTGTGAATTTATTATTTGTATTTAGAGTACTTATTTTGTTTTAAATTTGTTTGTCTTTGTGACTGGCAGACATTAAAGAATCAGATAGAGAGTCAACTTTTGAAAAAAAAAAAACTATTTTCGTTATTTTTATTATACAATGGACGAAAAACTATTTTGGTTAAGTTTAGTTCTATTACGTCATCTTCCAAAAGATATACATACATTGATCATGCAACAAGCTAGAAAAGTTAGAAATTTTTGAAAGTCAACCAAGACCCATGTGTGGAAAAAGTACATTTGCTAAACACCGACGAGCGAATCGTCTCGATGGTTGTGTAAGATATGGTCGGTTAGAACATTTAAGACAATATAATCAGTGTGCGGAACCAATTTCAGGTCGAGCGTCAGATCGTCTACGGTGGATTAGGTATGGGCAGAGTAAGGATTATCTTGAGGCGCCATCCTATTCTACCCCAATGTTAAGAAGATACGTAAGAAGTGAAGTTAACCGTGTCACTGGTATTATTGATACAGACAGTTCTGACACTGAATCAATATGATCAAATGATGTATTATTTTGGAATAAGTGTAAATAAATATAAATAACTATAAATTAATTAGGAAAATCAGTAAATAATCAATAACAAATAAAATAAAATAAAAATTATAAACCACCAATTTTTGACAAGAAAAAGAGTGGTTAGCAAAGTTTTGTAGAATAGATAAAATTGTTTTTAATTTTGTAAACTGCAGGAATTTTATGAATTACAGGAAATAAGAAGTAGCAACCTGCAGTACACAAAACAAAAACCAGCCAGGTAGCACCGTCCGAACGGTGGGCCTAGCGTCCGAACGGCAGTGCCCCTATAAATATCCTCTCCATGCATGGAACCGATCAGTTCATCTCCCTCGCAACCAGAATTCGAAAAAGCCGAGTTTTCTCCAAAGAATAACTCTCAAATCTGTTATATTCCACCGTTTTTCTTCAAATCTTCTTCGATTATTCACTTACTCATCACATTTTTAAGGTATCTACTGATTGAAATCAGTTGAAACAGAGTATTTGAAGAGAAATCGAGAAAAATATGGATTCAAGACGGCGAACGAGAGGATCTTCAAGTCGGGCACAACGAGATCAACCTCAACCACCTCAAGCACCTCCACAACAACCTGGACCAGGAAATATCTTCAATGAGGTGATGTTTGAGAATTTTGAACAACAGGTCTAGTATGATGCTAATTTTCTATCTAAAACTATCATTTCTAAAAGGCCAGTTATTTTTGAAGATTTTGAGAACATAGGAGTAAGACAAATCCTTACTGACAGAGGATGGTTGCACTATGTTAGATTTATTGCCCCTGCTTATGACTGTTTAGTTCGTGAGTTTTATAGTAATACTGAGATAATTGGAGAAAGACAATTGTGTGTGTTCGTACGAGGTATTATTTTTCAAGTTACACCGGCTACTATAGCCGATTTTTTTCAACCCATGCAAAGACCAGAGAACCCGCAATATCCTTACACTGAATTACCTGATTTGAATGACATAGGGAGAGAAGTAACGAGTAATCCAGAATTTGTTTGGGGTAGACCAAATAAATATATAAAGCAAGGGGATCTGACAGACAAATACAGAATTATCAATTTGATAACAGTGTACAATTTGCTACCCCGAGCCCAGAAGAATCAAATTTATACTGAGCAGACTTATTTCTTGTACGCATTTGGGATGGGACACACAATTGATCTGCCAAACTTAATCATGGATCAAATATTACTTGTTGTGGATAGAAAGAAACCTTCACTTCCATATGCTATGTTAGTTTCTTAGCTATGCAAGAACAAGGGCGTGATTATTGATCACATATGGAAAATAGTGGACCATTTTGGAGTATTAGATAAAACTTCATTGAAAAAGAGTCATGGAGGACAGCCTCAAGAGCAACCTGAAGCACCACCTCCACCACAAGATGAACCATTTCAAGTACCCGAAGAATTTCTTCCGCAAGAACAACATCAGCCACAAGAGGATAAACCATATGTACCGATGGATGACAGAACTAACAGACAAATTCTACTAGGATTGGAAACCACTGTCAATCAACTCAATCAGCGTATGGATGATTATGAGCAGAACCAAGCAGAAATCTTGAGGTAATTGAGAGAGCGTTTTGGAGGAGGACCTTCTACTTCTTAAGGACTGGAGATTCTACACAAAAACTTTGCTATCTTTCACTCAAATTTTTAATTACGCACTTTTACTTATGCACTTGAACTTTAATTTATATTTTGCACTTGTTTGTTTTAAACTTATTTGTCTTGAACTTATGTATGTTTTGCAACTTGTTTGTTTTGAACTTATGTGTGTTTAAATTTGTTTTTGTTACTTATGAAACTGATAGTTTTAAGTTAGGAAGACTATTTCATATAATTCATGGTTAAATTAAATTAGTATTTTAATGTCTTACAAGAATAATCTTAATCTGATCACGCGGGATTTTCATACTTTAGTTGTATATTATCTAAATATTTTTGTTTAAACTTATTCTTAAATACACAATTAGATTTCTTTATTGTTAAAAACCTTATGAAATAATACACTCTTTGCATATGTAGTGGAGATGTAAAACCTAGTTCAGATTTTGAACAAATCTTTCTTGGAGAGATATTCTACATCTACTCAAATACAAATCTTCGATTCAGCGGTAAACTTTCTTTGAATAATCTCATTAATTTTGTCTTGATTAGCACTTGTTAGATTATATTATTAACATTGTCCTTGAAATTCTTTTATATAGGAATTATACAGATGTATGAATTCTAGAAAATGATCTTAGGCTATTTTTAATTAATTTTGAGCCTTGACCATTTCTTTTACAAAATTATATCCTTAGTCAGCCATGATTGAGCCTAAAAGAGTATAAATTATTTTCATGAAACCAAAAAAAAACCCAAGCCACATGAAAATATATTAAACCTACCTTTGCTACATAATTTTCTTGCACCCTCTTCTAAATCAATATGATACAGGAAAAAAAAAAAGAGAAAAAGAAAAAAGGGGGGGGGGGGGAAGAGAAAAGAAAAGGGTATTTGCTATTCAAAGAAAAGAAAAACCCTTGAAAGAAATTTAAAAAGGAAAAACAGAAAGAAAAGAGCCAAGAAAGTGAAAAATGGAAATGATGAAAATGCAAAGTTAGAGAAAGTTAGAAAGAGGTGTGCCACAATATAAAAGGTAGCTTTTGAATCCTATAGACGTCGTTTCTTAAACCCTAAACCAATGGCCACATTACAACCCAAAGAAAGTCCTTTTTTATTCCAGAAATCATGCATCTGTATTAATCCTATTTATCCATAAAAGGAGAATGGTGATAATATGGCTAATATAGTGTTAATATCCATCCATAAGATTATGTCAAATTCCAATTTTATTCAAATACCCGTTCTTCAGATATACTACATGTGATATTATTTGCTTTGTTAACAATATTCCAATCACATGTAACTATTAAGAGAATAGTCACTATAACGTATGTGTATTCTTTGCTGAGTGTATTTCAGGAAATGATTGACATCAAAACTACCATGAAAGATGGTAATATTTCTTGAATGATTTTTCAAATAAAAGAAATCATTACATACACACTCAAGTTCTTATAAAAATATATAGATAATGTTACAACTAACGTGTGTTACTCTTATAGTGATCAAAAAAGGAAGTATTCTAGCAAGACATATTAATTTAATTTTACTTGTGAAAAATATGAATTATGAACTCCTAACTACTGAAGTTTATAGGTAGCTTCACTGAAAACCTTCACGAGACAAAACTCGTCTGCTTGATCAAAACCGTTGTTGTTCCTAACCTCCTAAAATCATCCTTTAATGTGTATATGATGTAGGTGCGAAGGGAGTGTCACTCTCCCTTGGGATGATGTCAAAAGAAAGGGTAACCGAATGGTGGGAATGAAATGGAGAATGAATGGAAATGAAATGAACAAAATGTGTGTGTGGTGAACAAAAGTGCTCCCCAAGCGTAAGGAGTCTTTTGAATGTCGTGTTTTACTTGGAAAAGTATTCCAAGGTCGTCTCCTCAGGGAAGGAAAGTTCAAGTGTGTGAAGGTGATTTTGTCAAAAAGGAAAAGTGTAAAATCTTTTGAGTTTTGGTTTGGGGAGTGAAGTTTGTGAATGAAAATACAATAAAAACAAGTGTTGGCTAATCCGAAGGGTTCATTCCAATGGGATCCCCAAATCAACTCGAAGCCTTCCTTGAATAGAGCTTAGATGAACGATTGATTCGTGGGAAGCTAGGGATGAAATGGAGGTGAGGATCCAAGCATAACCCGTGACCAGGCCTATGGGATATCAAAGACTCACAACCGCATCCACTCTCAACCCAGTCAAACCGAACCATCGTACTCTGAGAGGAGGAAATAAAATGAGTTAAAATGGCACACCCAAGAGGAGGTCTCCCTTGGATTAGCCAACTTAAAATCTAGCTACTCATAATAAAAGATAAGACATGCATAATGTAAAGAGACATGTAAAGGAAATGGAAATGAAAATGAGATGAAAATGAAACTTAGAACTTGTATTAATGCTAGGAAATGGTAAACTACAAAGAGAAGTTCATGTAACACTAAAATGGAAAAGTAGCAGAGAAGACAATTGAAACCCAGCAAAGATTATGAAAATGCAAGAACATTGAATTAAACTTGGTTAAACTAGAATTAAAAGAGATTACAATGCAAGAAATAAAGATTATAAGAGAACTACAACTTACTGCAATGAAATGGGTGAAGAAAATGCAAAAACATGAATTTTATCTCCCTAGTACTATTCATCATCTTCCTCCCTGAACTAATCCTAAGCTTAGGTAGCCACCCCCTTCAAAGCTTGTGAATGTTGAATATATGGAGTGTGTGAGTCTTGCATTTTCGTCCATAGGGGTCTCTAGCATGTGTGTGCAGGCCTCCCATCAATGGGAGGTGAGATGATGGCCCTTGACAGGCTAGGACAAGCTTAGCCTGCAACCATCATGGCTGCCCCCTTCTCTCCCATCCTCCTCCATGTCATTGCCTCCAAAGTCTTCAACAAGGGTGTAGTAGGCATGTAAATATGCAGAAAATGTCAGGGGGAAAGTGGGAGAATCATAGTGGGACCCCCAAGCAAGTGGAGCATGAGATGCAGGCGATCTGGGCTGTTTAGCATAGCGTACCGGTACGGCCTTTCCGGTACAGTTTCTGATCCGGACCAGTTTTTGTAGAATTATCATAATGTTTGATCCAACCGTCCGATTGAGCTTAAATTTTGACACAATATAGAAGACATCCAGATCTACAACTGTTATGTTTTGAACTTTTTCAGATTCAAAGTGGATCATGGTCAAAAAGGAGGAAAATCGAGGTACTACAACCAAATGGTGTGGGTGCTGGTGCCTTTGTTACCAAGCATCAATACCTCCTTGATTTCTTTCACTTTTAAGCCTCCAAATACTCAAGTAATGTGTCCATGCCTTCACCACACATCCACACTTAGTTGCAAGGTTCTAAAATCCATTATTTAACTATAATTACTGCAACATCAAAAATTCAACATTATTCATAATTTCGGCTAACTCTAAGTAATTAATTACAAAGTTGAGTTTAAAATACATGTAATGAGGCCATCAAATATACAATATTTTGTGCTCATCATCGTCCACTAGCAATTACCTAGGGGTTTAAAGGCTTATTGCATATACTAAATGCAATCGTGAAAAAATCTACGAAAATGATTTTACCTTTAAATGTATTTTATTTTCGTTTTGTTAATAGTTTTTATAATTTACTAGGGACTAGTAAAGTTTAAGTTGAGGAGTGTGATTAACCCTAATTAGTATATAAATTAGAGTAGTTAAAATAAGTAAATTGGTAAGATAAAACAGTTAAAAACTATCAATTAGGGTTTGTGCGTAAACTAGGGTTTTACGTGTGTTATGTCTGAAATTTTAGGGTTTGATGCATAATTACCGGAAAATACAAGGAATAATATGTCAAAGCTTAAAAGAACAAGGATCAAAGTGTAAATCAACCAAGCAAAAGCCAGCAAAGCAAGAAGATCAGGATCCAGCAAAGCACCACCGTCTGGACGGTGAGGGGGCGTCCGGACGGTGGTCTATGACGGTTCACCTACATCTGCCACCTCCTGCTTCATCATTTTCTATATATAGGCCATGCATGGCCTTCTTCTTCACTTGGTCGGGCATAGAGGGAGCTCCAGAGAGAATTCCAAAGAAAGAAAAGAAAGAGAAAAAGAAAGAGAGAAAAGAAGAAGTCAGACACAAATCCGGTCCGTCATACACTCCAGCCGAAACTCTGTATTTCTACATTTCTGTTGTATCTTTCTATTTGGATAATTGAATTGCCACCACCTTTTTGTCTTAACTAATAATAAAAGGTGGGTGTGTTTCAGTTGTTCCTTGTGAAAGAAGTGTCTAATTCTGTATTTCAATTATAGGTATAATGAAAACTACCCGCACTCCTTGCTTGTCTGTAGTAATGGGGTGTGAGTAGTTACTTTTATCCTCCAGTGAGAGGTGAACATATGTATAATATTGGTTAATTTCTGGAAATGCTGCTGTTTTATATGTATATGTATATGTATGTTTGTATATATATATATGTATATGTATGTATGTATGTATGTATATGTATGTATGTATGTATGTATTGTACACTTCATGCATGATACAGTGATGTACGTAATTTCGGTGTTGTGCCTGGAATTATGTCATCAGTGCATCATCAACCTGCCGGTTAAATATCTATGGTGTTCCAATCGGTATGGCTTGACCTCCACCGGAGCACTGAGGATGTTCTACTGATGCATGGTACAAAACCTAAATGATCCTCATGAATGGCTTGTCCTTCTGGGTTATTAGGGTTATTTAACTTATATATATAACTATCAGATTAATGACCTAAGTGATCCTCATGAATGACTTGTCCTTCTAGTTTACTCGGATTAGTCAATTTGCATATCTATAACCAGCTAACCTAAGAAGTTGATGTGTTATGATTTAATACCGTCACCTAACCTAAGAAGTTGTTGTTTTATGGTTTATTATATACACACTTACTATCATGGGATCAAATGAGTAATTCAAGTATTCCTCATGAATGACTTGTCCTTCTGGTTTACTCGGATTAGTCAATTGGCACATCTATGACCAGCTAACCTAAGAAGTTGTTGTGTTATGACTTAATACCGCCAGCTAACCTAAGAAGTTGTTGTGTGATGGTTTATATACATCAGACCTACCGGTTAACTTTCCAGTGACATGGTTAATTGTTGTATATACATCAGACCTATTGGTTAATTGTTGTAAGGTAGCATTTCCAATACTTGACCAATATAACGCATATGGGATCCTTAAATTGAAGGATACTTTTTATATTATTGTCTTTAAACAATCTATCTGCAAATATACGTTTAATTAGACTAGTTATCAATCTAAGCTCACATCACAAGCTATCACATGTTGTCCTATTCGAAATAACAACTTCACTATTTTCATTTTATTTCCTAATTATTAAAACTCTTCGTGGGATCGATACTTGGACTTAAAACCGAGAAAACTACAATTCGACCACTTATACTTGGGTGTATAATATAAATCAGATCACGAAATAGTGCGAATCAAGCTTATAAATAAGACTTCTAAGTTGAACATTTAAACACTTATGTGACATCATACAACACATTATAACAGTTCATAATATACTACACACACTTGAGAGTTTAAGCCAAAGAATGGTGTTTTTATGGTGAAGCTTTGGACTTAACCACTTATGCAGAGTTGGTTAGAGTTATACGACGGAGCTATCAAACTATTGTATCCTAGAGGGGACAAGTCATATGAGAAGGTCTGCTACATCAGATTTTGGGCTTTGCCATCCGCAGAGGACTTGAATCTCCTTAAAGAGAGCGAGATGCACCTGCCTCAGCTTGAATTGTTTCGTACCAAGTTTTATAATTTTGTATTTTGCTTTTCAATTAATGCAATTACACCAACATTACCGTTGGTCTAAAGATTTTATGTTATTGTTCGAAAATCGGGTTAGTTTTATGTGTTACAGTTTGTTCTTAATTGCATAATATAAATTAAAATTTTCAATAATTAATCTTCCATATAAATGTTGATGATACCATAATCAGAATACCATTATTTGCTTATCGTGGCTCAACCTTGAACAACATGACCTCAAAGACCAAAGCCGAAACAACAAATAAGCAGAATGACTGATTTGATGGCATAATCGAAGCTCGGCATCATCTAATCCAATTCAGAAATAAAGACCGCCCAAGCTAATTTCTTTACCTTCAACAAGCTCTTCCAAAAAGGAGAATCTTACAGATCACCAAACACTACTCAACTAGCTCATCCAATGGCCTCGAAAGTTCAACCCTTCCAGATGGCGTCACATTATTTCTAGAAAAGACACGTGGAACATTGTCAGAGATATTCTAATGGAAATATATCCCCCTTATGATTCTACTGATTGAGGGGACCACATAATTTGGGATAAGGACAAACCCTTGTATAAATAGGAGGATATACCCTAAAGAAAAGATATCTGAAATCTCATTGTAACAATCTTCTTTCCCAAGCAATAGAAAACAGAGAGTAAGAGACTTCATTAGAGTGGACTAGCCAAGATCTTCATCCTAGTGAACCACTGAATCACCTATGTCACTTTATTTATTTAAGTCATTACTCTTCTGCAGTGTCAAAGAGCTTTTCAACTCTATACCCGGAATCAATCGCTCACACACGAACACATTCCCTCCGACTCTCATACCTTTGTTTGACGCCATCAAATATTATCCTCCCAACATTTTCTTCTTTCTCCTATGAAATAACACCAACCTTCTTCCCCATATGTAACAGGTAAATTATTTTACGAAAAAATTTGCTAAATTAGTCGAATGAGCAATACATGGCCATTGTTTATATTAGGATAAATTAACCTCGTGAAATGTAACAAACTACAAAATTTAATGCTTTTGATCGAGATGCTTAAAGCCAAAATGTATCCAAAACCAACATGTAGCACATGGTCTTAGGCACTTTTTCCTTTTTACTCTTTTTAAGATTTTATGCCTTATTTCAAGGATTCCCCATTTATTAGGGAGTCTAGTGCTCTCTAGTCCAAGAAAAGTGTTAAGAGTTGAGACAGACAGTCGTAGGTGAGATATTAAAGGGCGATAAACAAAGGAAGAAAGACAGAGACAGTTCTTAAACTTAAAGCAAGATGAGATGACATAAATTTATCAGCTTTCTTACTTGTGCGTGGTATAGTACCTAAAAGGCAAGAATGAGGTAATGGTATATCACGAGTTTATTGGAACCTAATTTAAAAACTTAATTCAAGTGTGTGTGTGTGTGTGTGTGTATATATATATAGTTATTAAGCTGAATAATACTATTTAAACTTAATTTAATAATATAATATTTTTTATGGTGGTAAAAAATCGAGAGGCATGAGGTGGAGAGCTAGATGAGCTCTTGGTGGGTGTGTCATGTGCGTGTAAAAATGAATGAGAATACACAAGAAAATAAGTGGTTCACCAGCTGAAAAGCTTGGTTAATCCACTCTAATGGAGGCCCTTACTTCTTGATTGTATATTGCTTTTTTGAAAAAGAAGAGTACAATAGAGTTTTTTCCTTGCTTGAGGCCCCTTTTTACATAGTGATCATTGTCTTTTATAACTAGATATTAGGGGAATATTTAGGAAATATTTAGGGAATATTCAGAGAATATTTTGTGTGACTTAATGCCCAAGGTATGGTTTGATGGTGAAAATCATTCTCTGCCCCTTCTAGTAGTTTTCTGTATTGTTTGTTGTCTTCTAGAATCTAATTGTCTTTTGTATATTTTTCGGTATCAACAGTTGCACCCCAGCCCCGAGCAAGGATTGACCTGCAAACCTTGTTTGGGAGTTTGAGGGGTTTGTCAAAGAAGCTCTACGAGTCCTGAAAACCTTGTTTTGTTTTGGACTTAGGCAGTTTGAGCTAACTTCTTCTTTTAGGCTGAGGGGCCAAGCCGAGCTAACTAGTTTTAGAGCTGAGGAGCCTCCTGAGAAGTTTATGATGGGTTGACCAACCCGAATTCAATTGTTGTGGCTGAGCACTCCAAACTATGTGCTTTTGAGTGAGCCTTGGGTTTATTGTTAGTCGGGTAAGTCCAAGATACCAATGCCGAGCTTAATTGAATGTGAGGCTGAGGGGCTCGATAAACTTGAGGGACCTAATAAGGCTTAAGAGCCGAGCTGAGCCAAAGAGCTTGATAAGATTAAAGAGCTTATTAGGCCAAATAATTGAGTTGGATTGAAGTACCCGATATAGCTAATGAGCCTAACAATGCTGAAGTTGAATAGCCTGATCATGTTGAAGTTGAAAAGCTTGAGGTTAAGGCTGATGATCCTGAAAATGATGAGATTGAAGAGCTCTTTAGACTGAAGAGCCAGGGCTGAAGAGTCAGGTCTTGGAACGGCTGATGAGCGAGGCAATACCTTAGTTGAAGAGTTAGGTCATACCTTGGCTGAAGAGCTAGGTCTTACCTTGGCTTAAGAGCCAGATCATGCCTTTGCTGAAGAGCCAGGTCATACCTTGGATGAAAACCTATGTCATCATACCTTGCCTGAAGAGCTAGGTCACGCCTTATGTGAAGAACCATATCATACCTTAGCTAAAGAGCTAGGTCATTCCTTGGCTGAAAATTCAGGTCGTTCCTTCCATGTCATACCTTAGCTGAAGAGTTAGGTCTTACCTTGGCTGAAGAGCCAAGTCATGCATTGGCTTCAGCCAGGTCTTTCCTTAGCTGAAGAGCCAGGTCATACCTTGACTGAAGAGTCAGGTCATACATTGGCTGAAGAGTCAAGTCATTCCTTCCATGCCATACCTTAGCTGAAGAGTTAGGTCTTACCTTGGCTGAAGAGTTAGGTCATACCTTGGCTGAAGAGCCAAGTCATTCCTTCCATGTCATACCTTAGCTAAAGAGCTAGGTCATTCCGTCCTTGTCATACCTTAGTTGAAGAGCTAGGTCTTACCTTGGCTGAAGAACAAGATCATACTTTGGCTGAAGAGCCAGGTCATTCATTCCATGTCATACCTTAGCTGAAGAGCTAGGTCTTACCTTGGCTGAAGAACCAGGTCATACCTTGGCTGAAGAGCCAGATCATTCCTTCCATGTCATACCTTAGCTGAAGAGTTATGTCTTACCTTGGCTGAAAAGCCAGATCATACCTTGGCTGAAGAGCCAGGTCATTCCTTCTATGTCATACCTTAGCTAAAGAGTTAGGTCTTACCTTAGCTGAAGAGTCAGGTCATTCCTTCCATGTCATACCTTAGCTAAAGAGTTAGGTCTTACCTTGACTAAAGAGCTAGGTCATACCTTGGCTGAAGAGTCAGGTCATTCCTTCCATGTCATACCTTAGCTGAAGAGCTAGGTCTTACCTTTGCAAAAGAGCCAAGTCATACCTTTGCGGAAGAGTCATGTCATACCTTCCATGTCATACCTTGGCTGAAGAGCCAGGTCATACCTTGACTTGGCTAAAGAGTCAGGTCATTCCTTCCATGTCATACCTTAGTTGAAGAGCTAGGTCTTACCTTGGCTGAAGAGCCCAGTCATACCTTGGTTGAAGAGCCAGGTCATTCCTTCCATATCATACCTTAGCTGAAGAGCTAGATCTTACCTTGGCTAAAGAGTCAGGTCTTTCACTTGCATGTGTGAATATGCTTATTATCCTTCACTGAATAGTACAAGGGCCCAGGACGAGGTGATTAGTGATTGAGCAAAAACGGTGTTATTCCTAACCCCTTAAATACTATCCCTTAGAAGCCAAAGTGTATGAACGAAAGGGAGTGTCACTCTCCCTTGGGATAGTGTCAAAAGAAAAGGGCAAGGGGAAAGGAAATAGGTTGGTGGAAATGTGATATGTGAATGCACAAAAATGCTCCCCAATCGCAAGGAGACTTTCGTGGGGCATGTTTTACTTGGTGGTATTCCAAGGTCGTTTCCACGGGGAAGGAAGTAAACCAATTTGAAAGTGATTTTGGGAAAAGAAAGTGTAAAAATTCTTGTGGTGGAAAGTTGTTTGGTGAAATGTGTTTTGGTGAAAATGAAATGAGAAAGCAAGTGTTGGCAATTCCAAGAGGTCACTCCAATGGGTATACCATCTTAACTCAAATCACTCATCCGATTGAGCATGAATGAACGATTGATTCATGGAAAGCTGAGGATGATGTCGGTGAGTATCTAAGCATAAACCGTGACTAGGCCTACGGATTATCAAAGACTCACCGAATCATCCACCTTCAATCTAGTCAAACCGAACCATTGGACTCTAAAGGGAGGGAGGAGAAGGAGTTGAAATGGTATACCCAAAGGGAGATTCCCCTTGGTCTTGCCAACTAAAGGATTTAGCTACTCATACTTGAAATGAAAGTAACAATGTAAAGAGAGTGCATTGCAAAAATATGAAGTTCTAGAGTCACTAAATGCAATAAAACACAAGCTAAAAGTGAAAGCATTTCAATCCCATTTTTTACAGCTAAGACAATGAAAGACTTGAAGCATTAATGGTAGAAACTTTAGAAGAACATTAAACTAGCTAGGGACATGAAGGTAAATAGCATTAATGACATTCAATGAAATTCTAAAGGTTCATACCATTGATTACAAGACAATGCAGTAGAAGAAATGCAAAAATCACAACTTTCTCTCTCTAAAACTACTATTCATCTTCTTCTACGCTTGGAGCTTCTCTCTCTATATCCTTATGTTGATATCTATTCAATGCTATAGAATGCCCAACATTGGAGAGCTTGCCCTCCCCAAAAACGTGCCTGGAGTGGTCCTGTAGCTCCCTGAAGTGACCCCCATCAGTAGGGTGCAGCAGGGATGGCTTGGACAGGGGAGTGCAGAGCTTGTCTGCACACCCAACTCCTCCTCTCTTCTCTCTCTTCATTGATCACCCAAGCCTCTAACATCCAATCAAAAGTGTAAAAATGGTGAATAGTATTGTGGGCGTGTCAGGGAGAGCTGATTGTGGGACCCTTAGAGCAACAGATCTTGAAATGCAGAGATTCGGGGCAGACTCAGTAGACAGTACCGGTACTGAGTACTGGTACTGTACCGTACCGGTACTTCGAACACCAGTAGCTTCGGCGTACCGGTACTGCGTACCGGTATGGTACAGTACCGGTACTGCATACCGGTACGGTTTCTCTATTTCTTTCTGATTTTTTTCAACTTCTGAGCTTTACTTTAACCTTTCCTTCGCCCCCAAACATCCCAATGCATTTGGGAAGGCCTTAAGAAGCCTTATTTAGGGCCTTGCAACTGCAAACACCAAATAGCATCGTTAATACTTCAACTAACACAATTCGCATCATTTAAACTGCAAAAGCAAATGAAGTGAGATGATTAGCACATAAGAATATACACTATTTTGTGCTAATCAATTAGCTCTAAGGTTGGACTGGTGGAGTTGTTCAGCCGAGCTGGTGGACGTGTTTAGTAGTAGTATTTGCTTAGCTAAGCTGGCTGAGTTATTCGGACGAGCTCAAAAAGTAGTGATAGGTCGTTGGCCCGACAATCAAAGCTAGTGCTAGAACTGCTCGAACCCAAACACCTTTTGCTGAGCCCAATGGTTACAAGCAATCCAATCGAAGCCTTTGTGATCTCAAATGAGGCATAGGACCATTCAGATTTTGAAGTCATACCCTCACAGTAGCATATAGTTTCGGAATTGATGGAGAGTTTCATGGCCTCTTGCCGAAGGCTGACCAGTCAGAGGGCATTGTGGGTACAAGACCACTTGGTTGATTATCGATATTTTGGCTCATGCTTTTGTCTTGAACCATCAGTCAGTCGTTAGAGATTTGATTTAGAACGATAAAAATCGTTCCCACAGACGGCGTCAAACTGATGGTGGTAAAAAATCGAGAGACATGAGGTGGAGAACTGGATGAGCTCTTGGTGGGTGTGTCATGTGCGTGTAAAAATGAATGAGAATACACAAGAAAATAAGTTGTTCACCAGCTGAAAAGCTTGCCTAATCCACTCTAATGGAGGTTCTTACTCCTTGATCGTATATTGTTTTTTTGAAGAAGAATAGTACAATAGGGTTTTTTCCTTACTTGAGGCCTCTTTACACAGTGATCATTGCCTTTTATAACAGGATATTAGGGGAATACTTAGGGAATATTCGGGGAATATTCAAAGAATATTTTGGTGTGACTTATTGCCTAATGTATGGTTTGATGGTGAAAATCATTTTCTACCCCTTCTGGTATATTCTGTATTGCTTGTTGTCTCCTAGAATCCCATTGTCTTTTGTATATTTTTTGGTATCAACAGTTTTAATTTAAATATTCACTCTCATTAGAATGACAATTGATTTGACGAAATAGAATTCACATAGCCAACCCCAAAAATATTACAACAAGACTTTGTTGAGTTTAGTTTAGTTTAGTTTAGTTGAAATTGACAGTTGGTTCTAGTTGCTTTCGGAACTTGTTATCTCTTCAAGAATGATGTAATGGGTTGTGATGTATAAAAACAATATCTGTGTTTTTCATTTTTTTTTTATTTTCTAATGTGGCATTGTATTTTTCTATTTTTTAAACTATCATTTTACGAATCCTTATAAAGAAAACCGATGGTGTTATTTTACACGAATGAGCAATGAGCTTGGGTTGAAGGGTATGGGATGGATCTGAGCTACAAGGATCGTGAATTGATGGATGAACGTTCTAGCTATCCGAGGTGTTGTGTGCGCAACACAGTGTAAATATAGTGGTTCACCGGCTGGAGAGCTCGGCTAGTCCACTCTCTAATGGAGGCTCTGGCTCCTTTCCCTTTATTGATCTTCGATGAAGTTTACAGATTTTTTGTTTACCTTCCTTCTCCCCTTCGTTGGGGTAATTGTTCAGTACTTATAGTATTATTCCTAAACCTAAGAGATCTCCACAGAGATCTTCGCCCTTCATTCGTGGGATCCCCTTTAATTTTGGGAGGGGATCTTGGTCAATTAAGAGTTTTTCGCCTGGGATGTTGCTTGACTTATGTTTTGGAGGTGCCAGCTATCATCCGGTTGTTTCCTTATCGTTTCGGCTATTATTTGGGGTGGGGAGAGCTCGAGCTCTGGTCTTCTGAGCTCTGGAGCTCCGAACTGACCTCCCAATCTGATCTCATGGGCTGATCTCACACTTAGAACTGATTTTGGGTACCATCAGTTGCCCCCCAGCCCTTAGTCCAAGTGAACTTGGGTAGGGGCTGAGCTGAGGTCTGGTTATAGCTGACCTCCAATTGCCGACTTTGGTTCGCGTGTGAACAAGTTTTTGACGGTTACAGGTAATCATTTTCTTTCCTTGTTTCTCGCGCACATTCACCACTTTGTGCAGTTAGCTTTAAATGCCTTTGAATTGACACTAACGGCCATTTTTCCCCCTTGAATCCTCCTGTCAAGCCTTTTATCTTCCATCTTCTTTGCAGATTCAGACTCCCTCTAATCCTTCGGCGAATTTAGGGTTTTGCTGAAACTCGTCTTCCTTCGAATTGGTGTGTGTGGCTTGCTCGCTCCGAACTTTGGCTTGTTGTTCATCCTTGATTAGGTACGTTCTTGGCTCTCTAGCTGCTATTTTCGTTCTGGATCCCTCGAGTCTGAGGTGGTTTCTTCATTTTTGGACTTTTCGATTCAGTTATTTTAGAAATCGAGGCCTTTCTCTGATTCATCTTCCCCTTTTATTGGACCCTTACTCCACTGCTAGAATCTTCATTATCGCGCACAGCTGTGTCGACTCCAGAGTTCTCAAGGAGTTTTTTTCTGAAATTTCTCCCCTCTATAGGTCTTTTAAGCTTCTCTTTACCTGCCCAACTATGTCTGCTTCCTCTGGAGCCACCACTTCCTCTGTTTCCCTCTTAGAAGACCGATCTGTTGGAGAGGATTCTGACTTAGGTGCCGTGGGTGAGGAGATTGACAATTTCCCTAGCGTTGACTCTATCGATGCTCAGGCACATACTGATGAGCCTCCCTCTACTCCCTCCCCTGTGGTTAAGAACTCGAACAAAGGCAAGGGCAAAGTGAGTGGCGTAGGTGTTTCGGCTCCAGGTGTGGGGTCTGCTTTCAATCATGTAGAGCTCGTGGGCCCTAGCGAGGTCACTCCTACCCTCATGAAGGTTCTTGGTGCTCGTTATGGTTTCCCCCCAGGGGTTTAATGCTGGAGTCCAGATGAGTTCACCCCATATGTCTCTCAGGTTCACAAGAAGGTTTGCTTCTTCGTGGCTGCCTTTGAGAATGGTCTGCGCTTTCCATTACACCCTTTCATAAAGGGTGTTCTTCAGCATTTCAACATCTGCCCTGCTCAGGTCTCTCCTAATTTATGGGGGGTCCTGGAGGGTCTTCTTGTCTTCTTCAAAATCCACAAGCTTGGGGTTCCTACTATTTCCTTACTCATGCACTTCTTCAATGTCAAGCACACTGCTTCTGAAGGCTTTCTATATATCTCCAAATGAACAAAGGCTAGAGTAATTATTTCTGACCTCCCGACCTCCCACAAGCACTGGAAGAAACAATTCTTTTTCGTGGGGGGCTTATAGTGGGAGTACAAATCTGCAGATAAGACAGATACTCTTCCAATTCCTAGATCCTGGTCAGTCCCTGAAAATCTAGGTAAGCCCTTATCCAGACTAAATGTGATTGGGTTTGTTGGATTTCTCTGATTCTGCTTTGTTTATATTATTTCCCAGGTGGACGCCCTGACCTTAGTGAAGAGGATGAACGGGTATTGCTGAGGTTAGGGAGGTGCTCCTCATCAAAGTACTCTGAACTCATCAAACCATGGGTTCTTGTGGAGCAAGGGTTCAGCCCCCCTGGGGTAATAATAGAATCCCCTACCCCTCTTTCGGTCGAAGCACCCATTCCTCTTCCAGTTGTTACAGCTGAAGTGGCAGGTAGTAGTTCTCCTCTCCCTATTCGTCTTAAATTTTCATTCTTCTCTTATTCCTTCTTAACTTGCCCATTTTGATTCTTTAGGTTCCTCTTCGATGGAGCCGACCCAAGAAGAACTCAAAGCTAAGATAACTCTGTTGAAGAAGGGTAGAAGTGGGAGCAAACGCAAGGCAGAGGTCGGCTCTGGTAGCAGTCCTGTGACCCGAGCTAAGATGCAGAAATTGGGAGTGCCCCCCAGCTTCCCTGTCTCAACTACAGGAGCCTCTTCTAAACCATCGAGCTCTCCTACTTCGACTTCTGGAGCTCTTGCTTCCTCATCGAGCTCTCCTCGAGTCCCCTAGATCCCTCCATTCAAAGGGGCTCTGCAGGCTCCTGATAGAGCTCATGCGCAAGACCAGACCTCACCCTCATCATCTGAGGTTGAGAGGCCCTGGGGTTAATTCCTCAGCTTCAGCTTGTCTCTCCTCCTCTTGGACCATCTGAGAACATCTCCCAGCCATCTCAACCGAGCTCCAAGTTGGAGAAAGGGGAGTTCCCTAAAGCAGAAGGGAATGAAGATTCTTTCTTTGATAACATTGATCTTGCCGCAGGTGCCATCACTTCCATCATTCCTGATTCTGATGTTCTGAGGGCTGCCACTATACCTCTTGAGAGCTCCATCAACTCAGCTCTCTATGGAACTACAGCTGTAAGTACCTGTCATTCTTCTTTAAGCCCCCACCTTATGCTTGTCATTTCTTTTTATTCCTTGTTTCTGATCATATTTCTCCTCAGCTAGCTATACATGTGAGGGGTTTGCTGAGTCGAATCCGTTCTATGAAGAGTCTGTCAAGGCGTCCAAGGCGTGTGAATTTAAAGCCGCTGAGCTGACCTTTGCTAATGATGACCTCCAAGCTCAACTTCAGAGTCTTCGAGAGCATACGAAGAAGCAGGCTGCTACCATCAAGAGCTTGGAGGCGGAGAAGAAGAAAGCCGTAGAGGAAGAGAAGATGAGTAAAGATGACCTCAAAAAGGTCTCAGATGAGCTCAAACTTAAGACCGAAGCTTGGGTCAAGGTAAACCAAGAGAAGTTTGAGGCCTTGGGCTCTTTTAATGACATGAAAATAGAATATAGTGTGTTGGCAGAGGCGCACGATGTCATACTGGTTGAGCTTGAAGTTCAGAGAGCAGCTGTTAAAGAGAGGGATGATCTGGTTGCCAAGCTAAAGGACGATGTTGTTACTAAGTGGGCTAAGGGGTGGATTACTTTTCAGGAGATAGCCGAAGAAACCTACCCCGAACTGGACTTCAACTTTGACGTTCCAGCTGAGGAAGAGGTAGAGGCTTCAATTGAAAAATAGGCAGAGGCGCCTAGTTCAGCACTTGCCTCTGAGGCTGTCTCTGCAGGTTCTGAGCCGTCTACCTCATCGGCTGAGGTCCTAGCTCAGAGTACTCCCACCTCTGTATCCGCTGCTACTGCGGGTAATCCTGAGGCTTCCCTGACTCCTGCGCCTGCTGACCTTTCTACTACTGCCTCTTTTTCTGCTGACCTGGTGACGAGAGCTTTAACTGAAGTCGAGGTTTCTGCTCCATTGACTATTCCAAAGACTTCGACTGTTACTTTGCCAGAGGCTTCACTTGTCACCCTACCAGAGATTTCACCTGCTGATCCAACAAGCACTCCTACTGCTGACCTGCCAGGCTCTTCCCCTCCTGCCTCTTCAGGATCTTAGGAGTCCTTTATTGATGAACACACTTTCGAATTATTGATGTAAATGCTGAACACATTTTTGAATTATTGATGTAAATGCTGAACACACTTTGCTTTTGTTTTTGTTTTTGGAGCTCGACACAGTCTATTATGTCATTGCTTATTCTGTTAAGGTTAATTGTTTTGCCTGTCTGCATCCCTTGTCTGCACTCCTTTTATTTTGCATTCCTTTTTCTCTATCTGTATTCCCCTTGCCCCCTTGCTCGGAGGAGTTCTTTAGTCCTCCTTCCCAAGAAATATTGCTGGGTTTTTGTATGAAAACACCCCGAGCTCGTATAAAACAAATGTGGACAGCCCATGGTTCTAGGTGTTCCCAATTATATGGACACGAGGTGTAGCTTGGGCTTCTGAAAGAATTGTATCATCCCAACTATCAGAATGGACTCCCCAAATTAATATAAAGATACCATGTAATCAAAGGGTGAGCTTGCGTGTAAAACCCGGGAAAATTTGAAATTTTTCTGAGTAAGGGCAAAATGGTCATTTTGCCGCTATAATGGGATTTAAAATACGTGTTCTCTAGAGCTTGTATGACACAACGAACTTCACCGTTGGATTCGTATCACGAATTCTAGTCACACTGTCAAATTTCGTCGAATTCTGAAGTAGTCAATTTTTGCACGTCGTTCGAGGCGACTGGGTGGCGAATGACCTCACAAAGGTCCCCACAAATAAATTTTATATAATTTACGTATGATTGGATGAAAGTTCAAATAAAATCAATTTGAACTTAAACTGGAATCAAATAAATCGTTTCGGGACGGAAACGGACCCGGATCAGTGGGTGACGTGTGGCGCGACGTAGGCCGAGCATTTAAAATTATAAATAGGGACTTAAATGAGATATTTCAGCAGAAATATCCCATTGTTCAGCCCCTTTGGCCGGCCATAGAGAGAGAAGAGAGAAAACCTTGATTCTTCAAGCTTCTCTTTCGATTTCCCGGAGTTCCGTCGCTCGGATTCCATCGAGCCAAGACTTAAAGTCGCTCACCGCGACGAGGGCTACGTCTACGTACCGAGAAAAGTGGATTTCACCGAAGGTCCAAAGAAAATATTTTGGAGAAATCAAGTTCTTGGGCTAGTTTTTGGTGTTCTTGACGTCTCTACACTTCAATCTACGCTACAAGAGGTAGGGTTCTTCCTACTTTGGTTTTCTTCCTCTCCTTTGGGGCTGTTTTAGGGCTGGTTTAGGGGCTGAAATTATGGACTGTTTTGTGCACTAATTAGGGGTTGTTTTGTGCACTAATTAGGGGCTATTTTTGTGCACTAATTAGGGACTGTTTTTGGGGCTGTATACGGACTGTTTTTGAGGCTGTTTTAGGGCCTATTTTGGGGCAGTTTTGTGGCTGAAATATGGCTGAAATAAGGAATGTTTTGTGGCTTGATTTGGGGCTGCTATGTGGCCGGGTTGGGGGCTGTTTTGTGGCTTGATTTGGGGCTGCTATATGGCCTGATTTGGGACTGTTTTGTGGGCATGTGATTAGCACAATATATTGTATGATTCACATGTGCAAATCAATGTTAATTGAATGGTTTTTATAATTAAAAGATGGAGTTTTACTTCATAATTTCTCATTTTAGCATTTGATGATTGCAGGTTAAAAGTGCGCAACATAACCATCTTGAGGCTTCTCAAATACATCAAGATGAATAAGGGTGAAGGAAAACCAAAGGCAAGCTCAACAGGGGAGGACAGGAAGAAATTCAGGAAAATAAGGCCAGCGTACCGGTACGCTGACCCTACTGGAGTGAAGCGTACCGGTACGCTGACCCTACTGGAGTGCTGCGTACCGGTACGCGTACCGGTACGCCCGAAGGAATGTTGCCCAAATTCTGCGAACTTGTCTCAGCCGATTCCTGTGGACCCCACCATGTCTTCTCCCACCTGCCTCCTGCAAGCCCACAACACTATTCATTGTGTTCACACCTCTTTTGGACTATTGATTGCAAGAGAGCATTAATGAGAGGAGTGAGAATTTGAGCTGCTGGGTCTTGAGGAGTGCCCTGCCATGCCCTGTCCAAGCCATCACCTGCAACCTATTGATGGAGATCACTTCTCCAGGCTACTCCATGTCTCCTGCACGTTAGGGTTGATGAATGATCTCCATTACAAGGGGAGGATTAATGTATGTATTACAGGAGAGAGTTTTTAGAGAGAGAAGCTCTGGGCGAGGAAGACAATGAATAGTAGATTCTAGAGAGAGAAAGTTGTGATTTTTGCATTTCTTTTGCTGCACTGTCTTGTAATCAATGGTAGGAACCTTTATATCTTGAATGAATGCCATTAATGTCATTTTCCCTTATGTCATTGCTAGTTTAATGCTCCCATTTAAGTTCTACCATTAATGCTTCAAAAGTTATTCATGTTCATAGCTATAAAATAGATTTTCATGCCATTCACTTCTAGTCTATGATTTCTTGTGCTTAGGTACTTCAAAACTCCATATCCTTACAATGCATTATCTTTACATTGTCATTTCTAGTTTTAGTATGAGTAGCTAAACACTTGTTGTTGGCAAGACCAAGGGAATCCCCATTTGGGTATACCATTTCAACTCTTTCTACACCCTCCCTTTAGAGTCCCATGGTTCTGTTTGACCGGATTGAAGGTGGATGAATTGGTGAATCTTTGATAATCCGTAGGCCTAGTCACGGTTTATGCTTAGGCATTCACCAACATCATCCTCGGCTTTCCGTGAATCAACCGTTCATTCTTGCTCAATCGGAGGAGTGATTTGAGTTGAGATAGTATACCCATTGGAGGGACCTCTTGGAATTGCCAACACTTGTTTTCTCATTCTAATTTCACCAAAACACACTTCACCAAACAATTTCCAACAACAAGAATTTTACACTTTCTTTTTCCAAATCACTTTCAAATTGGTTTACTTCCTTTCCCGTGGAAACGACCTTGGAATACCACCAAGTAAAAGACGACCCACGGAAGTCTCCTTGCGATTGGGGAGCATTTTTGTGCATTCAACTATCACATTCCCACTGACTTATATCCTTCCCTATTGCCCTTTCTTTTCACACTATCCCAAGGGAGCATGACCTCCCTTCCCGGCTGAATAAATATCACACATACATTTTGGGGGATAGTGGTTAAAGGGTTAGGAATAGGCTTGTTTTTGCTCAATCAGCATACTAAGTGTTTACTTTATGCCTTGAGAATTAAGTGTGTTATTGCTTGATTATGTAGTAACATGCTTAGTAACATGTGTAGTAACATGCTTAGTAACTTGCTTATGGATTGTGTTGTGGGAGTACTTGTGTATTTTCTTGGCACTTGATGTTATGTGGACAATTTTGTGTGATAACATGATGGGTTGCTTTAAAGGTGTTTGATAGAATGCCTTGAATGACCAAAGTTGCTATTTTGGGGAAATTGAAATCATATGCTTAGTGTGTGATTTACAATTGGAAAGGGGTATATTGATATATGCTTTATGATATATTAGCATTATGATGATCATGGAAATTGGATGCATATTCTTGATAGCAATGCTTGAATGGACAAATGTGTTGATTGCTGCATATACACATTGCATATGCATTTAAGGTGGGGAGTAGCCTCTGTAGGAAATACTCTACTGGGCATGGCTCACCCTATACGGGAAACATTTCAGGTGGGGGATTTACGCCGGTGGATGACTCTCATTTAGGGCCGCAAGGGTGAAGAAAGTCGACTTGTGGCTTTTATAACTTCTTTTGTAAAACTAGACTTGTGATATAGTTTTGGCATGTAATGTAAGTAAAGAATTGTAATTGGACTTTTATGGACTAATTTCAATATAGTCTTGCATGTTTTGTATGAGTATGGATAAATGGACCCGGTGTGGTCTATATTTACTCATATATGACCCGGTGTGGTCATTGTTGAATATTGGACCTCGGATGGGTCTTGTTATTATATGGTGCACATGTTGTGTTTTGGGTAGAGCTCCCCGTACAAAGGAGACTCTGCCCAATTTTGTTAAATTATGGACCCCGGTAAATGGGGCATAACGTTGTGATATCGAGTTACTCGGTATCCACGGGCATTCCGCAGGTTGATGGGTAATCAACGGACCCCCGGATTTTGGGGCGTTACATTGCGTTGGACAATCGCTTTGCCCATATGAAATTAAAGGTTGCTATTGGCCGAAGGGTGAAAGCCAAAGAAGACCAATCTCTCACACAGATCGAAGCAGGGATGGAGACCATCTCTCTCCCATTAACAAGAGTCCAAGTGAACTAACACCAGATAAGTCTTTACGTAAGGCTAAAAAATATTGATGCGCGGAACACATACTAAATCCACAGCAAGACAAGTTCATATTATCCGAAAGAAATATCGTCACTTCTACATTTGTCTCCCGTAGCCAACTCGAACTTCTTATCATCACCATAAGAAAGAACAATGTCCTGTTACTTGCAACTTGCCGAATGAAAGTACTTTCCTGCTTATATCTCTGTAAAACCGATAGTAAAAAACCTCTTCGGTCTCTCATCAAGAAGCAGTCAAGTCCATTCTCCCAGTGATCGGACTTGATAAATACTGGAGACTTATCACTAGGGATTTCTTAGAGCAAAAATCTGAGTCGACAAAGCAAATTCCACCAGAAGGATTCACATCAGCATAAATCAACCCGAAGGCAGATCAAAAAAAGGATGCCCTCTTGTGTAATTTGAGCACTTCTGACCAGAAAATTGAACAAAATGACCTCCAGGATCAGTGAAACTAGGAAAATTCATACTCGCAATCAAGAATATAATCGGTAACTTTTGAAGAAATGGTTGGGTTCTAATCCGAACTAAAGATTGGCGCATCATTGGCAGGATCACAAAAAGAGATTTTCTAATATAACTAGTGGTGGAAGCTAAGGGATCAAAGCCTCTTTTCTCAACATGTAGGGAGAATTATTCTTACAGACAGAATAGGATTAACATCACCGACGAACATTTGAATCCTATTCCAATCCAAATCATCTCATTCAGGTGACTCCTACTCAACCGTGCCACTATGTGCGATAAATGTTGACCTGAGAGGTCTAGAGTCTACCCATTCACTTTATGAGAGAAATTCTTATTACTTGCAAATAAGAAACAGAGGATCTACTCGTAAGCAGGTAGATCTGACACTGATGAGACATAAGGCACAACCTCAATCGAACAAAACGATGCCAGCTGAAATAAGAATCAGCGTCCTCTTATAAGTGAAAATGCCTAAGCTCTTGAGCTGGGTTACTGATGTTATATATCACTTCAAGGGAGTGCTTCCCATATACAGACATGATTGATTTTTTGAGTTGCGCCTTCAGCGGAGTACCTTCCGCGAATGAATAAGATTAAACTTCAGAGCTAATCTTTTTGTGGAGTACCTACCACGGAAAAGATGCCTAACAGTGGAGTACCTCCAGCGAGTAAATAAGATTGAGCCTTAGAACTAATCTTTGTGGAGTATCTGCCTTATGAGAGATGGCACAACATCACCATGGAGTACCTCCAGTGAAGAAATAGGATTAAGCTTCAGAGCTAATCCTTTTGTGGAGTACCTACCACATGAAAGACCCGAGAAGGCTCAGGCATAAACCAACCTACTGCCATGGCAGGGAGGAAAAAATCCTGACAGAGGCAGGGACCTAGCTCAGGTGCAGCCATCCGATCAAACTTAGGCCCACGGCTAGGCACGACGGTGTAAGCCAAATGGGTAAAGTTTGAAGACCGATTAGATCGGTGGATCGGTGCAAGGGCCATAATAAGTGACCAACAACTGATGCCCGAACCCTTCAATGAGGCAGGTCCTCTTGGCTAGGGGAAGGGGGTCATGATTGAAAATTTTCTTAAGTATTGAACTCCCGAGCCCTTCATTGAGGTAGGACCTCCGTGCCAGGGGAAAGGGACACAAAAAACGCCTTGTCATGAGGAACAATACATGGCAATTAATGAGAGAAAGGATTGTAAACAGATAATATCTTCCAGTGTGCCACATGAAAAATATTCTCTAGGGGCAAATGAAGGGGTCGATAAATTCTGATCATATCTAACAATTAGACTTTGAACACGTGGCAGGTTACATGTGCTAAAAAGAGTTATTTGGAATAACTCTACTATGACCGAGCAAGTAGCTAGGCTATTCGGGCCGAGCTAAAGTTGGTCCGACCGAGCAAAGGACAAGATCCGACCGAGCAGATAGCTAGGCTATCCCGGTCGAGCTAAAATTGGTCTAACCGAGCAAATAGCTAGGCTATCCCGACCGATCTAACTTAGTTCGGCCGAGCAGAGAATAAGATCCGACTAAGCAAATACCCAAAAAGTCAGAGATGGTGTTAGGCGACCAATGAGGAAATTGCCTAAATCATAGGAACACATAATTAACATGTGACCTAAATCAGCTAATGAGAAAGGAAACCCTATAAGGGTCAAACATGAATTAAGGAATGAATGATTGAAATTTAGGTGTGCCACCATATTCTAACGAGGAGGGTAGTCCTGAATAATCGGGGACAAGCTCCATATAAATACCGGTAAAGCTTAAGTCTAAGATATGCACACTTTGTCTAGTAAATTGAATACACTTTCTCCTGTCATTACTGACTTAAGTATCGAAGTGCCTCCGGCCGGTACCCCACCGGTCTATGGCAGTTTGTTTGTTTTGTGGGTTATAGGCGATCTCGAGTACTCATCCCAAACGAATCTCTTTATTTTGATAGGTGCGGATTTCCCCCCCCTACAAATATAATTTTAGAGGTTTAAATTCAATAAGAGTGACATGGCCACATAAATTAAAAAGGGTAAATTTCATTGACAATCCCTAAATTTAAATCATATTTTACTGACACCTCTATGGTTTTTGAAATATCACTGCATACCTCTGTCTGCTTTTGTTTCCTAATAGAATACATAATTTTACTAAATTACCCTTGCTAGAACTCTCATTGTATTTAATTACCCTTACTCAAATTAATACAAAAATAATCTATAATTTTATCAAATTAACATCAAATTGGCATTTAATTTTGTTTAGTTAATATTCAATTTTATCCAATTAATATTTAATTTTATCAAATTAACACTAAATCAATATTTAATTTCATCAAATTAGCACCAAATTAACATTAAATTTTATCAAATTAACATTAAATTTTGCCAAATTAACATTCACATTCATCAAATTAGCATTCAATTCATCCAAATTTACATTTAATTTTTTAATCTAATACCAAATTAATATTCAATTCATGAAATTAACACCAAATTAACATTCAATTTTATCAAAATCACATTAAGCTTCATCAAATTAATATTCAATTTGATCTATTTAACACTAAATTAACTATCAATTTTATCAAATTAATATTAAATTTCATTAAATTAATACAAGACTTTACCAATCATTTTATTTCAGCAAACTAATATTCATTCTCATCAAATCGATATTCAATTTTATACAATTAACACCAAATCAATATTCAATTTCATCAAATTAATTCCAAATTAATATTTAATTTCACCAATTTAACATCAAATTTATTAAACTAACATTATTTTTTGATTAAATTTCAAATTAACATTCAATTTCATCAAATCAACACCAAATGATCATTCAATTTTATAAAATTAACATTCAATTATTTGAATTTAATATTTAGTTTTATCAACTTAATATAATTTTTTAAAATTAACATTTTGTTTGATACATTTTTTTATATGAAACATTCTATTTAATCCAATTAGCATTTAATTTAATTTAATTAATATTAAAATGATGTTTACTACTACTTTAAACTTATTAGTATAGATGACCAAGAGTAAATTTGGTAATTCATAAAAGAATAAACCATCACATCACATCAGAGATAGTTTGTAAAACGTGTATATAAATTACAGGGGTGTGCAGTAATATTTCAAAAATCAGAGAGGGTGTTAGTAAAATATAACTTGAATTCAAGAAATTTCAATGAAATTTCCCCAATTAAAACGTATAAAAAATAATTTTTAAAAGTTGAGGAGGGCCATCAGGGGCGCACCAAGAATTATGTTCGGGAGGAGGGAAAGTATGACTAAAAAAATTCACCAACAAATATAGATTTTTTTTTTTAAGTTCAACCATTTTAAAATGTGATATGATTTAAGACTTAATTAGTAAATGAAACAATATTAATCAGTTTCCATTCGGCCTTAACAAAATATGATCAAGGAGAACATAAACTATTTTCTTAGTACATTTTAGCTTAATTTATAATATAAAACAAGGCAGCTTCAACAAACTCATCGAACGGTCTTAAATTCATTCATCCAACGGTTAAAAAGTTAACATTTTATCCCTTAATATTTCCCCCCTAATTCCATCACATCCAATTTTCTCTTTCACCCTCACTCAATGTCAGACGCATTCTCTCTCTCTACCATCGCCCCCCTCCCAGGTATCTCTCTCTCTCTACCCACGATCTGCAATCACCACAGCCCCACACGGGCGCAGCTCCTCTGCTGTTGGGAAAAAAACTGCAAAATGTGTTGTTACCCATACATCGACGTTTTGGCAAGTTTTGTATAGTAAATTTTTTTTTTTCCCCCAAAACAACCTAGTCAAGTCTTTCTCCCTATACCACCTTTGCCAAGCTCCTACTTGACAAGGGTGACTAAACCACGTTTGGGGCCTAAAGTGGCCAATGAGACTTTTTTATTTTCTTAATAATAATTTAATTTTTTAATTGAAAATATATTATTTTTACTTTTTGATGAGATTCAAAATTGCTAATTATTTTTTTATTCAAATTTTGTTAATATTTTTTTTTGATTAATAATATGACTTTTGATCATAAATATTTATAGAAATAAAATTAATTTCTTCATTAATATTTTAATGTTCTTTTTATTTTTTTTATATGTTCTTTATCGAAACTGTGGTATTAAATGATTGACTTTATTATAAATAAATTCATTGTTATCTTTCTTTTGAATTATTTTACTATCTTTGAATTTTACTTATTTATCTATGCAACTTTCACCTAAATTTTTGTTATATTTTATTTATTACGAATAAGAACTTTATCAAATCATTTTTTAAATGAGAATAAATGGTTTAATTGGTGTTTTGCGTTCAAATGAGAAAAAAAAAAAAACAAGTTTAAGAGAAATAAAGAATGTGTTTGGTTTAATTTTTTTTTTGGAGAAAAAGATGGATTTTGTCTGCACTTTTTTTTTTTGTTAATATTTTTTTATCCTTTAATAAATGTGATTGTGTGACGTGGTCTGGATTTTTGGGCCCAAATTTTTAATTTTTTTGTTGGTTTACTCTTTCAAAAATTATTTTGTTAGGCTATATTATAGTAATTTTTATTTTTTAACTTACATTACATTATTGATCTTTAAATTTGAGGCTTTTTTTCATATGTGGGGCCTAAAGCCCACGCTTTTATTTTTACACTATAGGGCCGACCCTATTACTCGGTATTCCTTGCACAAACACTGTACATTCAAGACACATAACATTCTCTCTCTCTTTCTCTCTTAATTTTGCCATTAATTTCTCTCTATATTATCCCTTCTTTGGAAAATTTAACCAGTTTTACCACCCACTAAAACCCTAACCAAGGTGTAATTTTCATTGACTACCAAACTACATGAGCGTACTGCCTGGATTTGGATCTAATATGGGCTATTACCGATTATGCACCCTAATTGTTTTCACCTTCAATGGAGAATTGAAAAAGGTGGTAGTGAATCATCACTTGTCTTTCAGAAAATGATTCTCCCCCCAAGCAATAATTTTCAAGTTCAACACTAGCCTCAAAATTATTTTGAGAGAAATGCACCGCTCCACTATCGTATGAAGATGCGCCTCTCCTTCTTAGTTGCTACTCGTATATTCCGAATCCATGGTTGTGACTGTGACAATAATGTGGATTATGGACGATTCAGGTGGTTTACCAATGCGATAAGCATTTTGTTTTGGTATAGGGATTGCTGAAAATTGCATAGGAAAAAATAAAAATTTTAAGTTTTTGTAACTGGTTGAATGTCTATTTTTGGTAGAAACTTGGTCGTTGATTTAGTAGAGGGAATGATTATAGCACAACAGTAACAAATGAAGGTGGAAGATGATGAGTTTCTGGTGGCATATGATGGAGGAGGTGATGTAATGACTGATCTCAGATAGAGAGAGATGGAATACAGAGAAAGGCTTTCTTTTTTGGGGAAGTGGAAGCTTGACTGTGTTGTTTTTTGGGGAAAAAATTTTACTCTACAAAACTTATCAAAACGTCGGTGTATGGGTTAATGTTTTTTCCCAACAACAGAGAGCTGCGCCCACCCCACACTACTATCACATCCACCACCCCTTAAGACTAAATATTTATTTGTTTAGTCTGTTATATCTCAAAAGGCAAAACAAAAAATTTGTAAATAAACATATTTTAATAAATATTTAATATTACTATTATTACTAAATAAATATTTATAAGACCTCATATAGCATTTTCGCCTAGGGCCCCAAACTAGGTTGGGTCGCCCCTACTCCTCACTCTTCCCTTCTCTCTATCTCTTTACCTCTTTCTGCTCCTATCACACACGCACGCACACACACACACAACGACACACATAATAGGGCTCGATTTCTGTTTTGGGATTTTCGCAAAACACACAGGATTCTGGGTTGGGGGCTTTTGGTTTGTATTTTCGGGAGGGGGTTTGTGTTTTGGGTTTTCGCAGAACACACACACACACACATAGAGGCAACATCAGAGGATTCTGGGTTGGGATGCTTTTTGGGGTTTTCAGAAGGGGGTTGGTTTAGGGTTTTCGGGAATGGATTTGTGTTTTGTGATTGGATTGCGCCAATTATAAAGCAGAGCAACCTCTCTTTGATTTCTTCCTAGTAACCCAAATGCACACACATGCGTACTTTCTTCTCTTTCTTAATATTTGACTCTCTGTCTTTACCTGATTGTCCAGCAGTGATGGTTAAGGGTGCGAGTGGGTTTTCTACGGGTTGGGTGTCTCTTGGATTTCCCTTTCGTTGTCATATTCTTCTATCGAATTGTCACTGCTTATAGTGTAAACGACTACTGGATTTGTGGAGCATTTCTTGGTGATTGGATCAAGGTTTGATTGATTTATTGTGGTTTTCATCCTTTTCATGTAATCGATAGCTAGAAATCTAAATCGTTACTCTCACTATTGCTAGACATCAACAATGGATTTTCCACTGTAGCATTTTCTATGGGATCATGGACTGGTAAGTTTTTGAGAAAGACCTCAATCAATGTGTTGGACCTTCCTAGTGAAATTCATTTGGCTGATCATTTGTTTTGTTGCAGATGACCATGTTTGGTGGAGAAATGTTGACGATTTTATGGTAAATTTTCTCTTACTTATGCTTTGGAATCATTTAAGCTATCTAAGATAAAATTTAGAATGTATGTTGTCCCACTTATCAATCAGATGGCTATCAAGTTGAGTCCCGACTCATTAGGAGCTATGACAGCTTTAATATCACCAGGTATTTCTTGATTTTTCCTCATTAATGTTCCCTTGAACATCATTGACCAAGTTCAGAAGCTTTATAACTATTTAGGAATTGTGAGAAAATTTGTACATTTGATAGTGGCCACTCTAGCAATTTTTCCATATTTGAAAACTTACTTGTTTTGTTTATTACATTTCTGGCAGAGTTTTGAAAATTGGTTTTTGGTATCCAAAGACATGGAGCAAATGATGGGTTCATTAGCAAAGAAGGTGTTGCAAAGTATTTAATACAGCTTTCAGAAACATCCTTTGCTAACCAAGGTTTCTACAGCCTATTAGGTTCACTATCAATGTTTACCCAACTGCTGAGAGATAGAAGCCCACACACCTCTGACACATGTCTACTTTTCTTCTCAGTGCATTGCTACATGGACAGGGACTGAAGTCGTGCTTGCTAATATGGGTCTCTTCAATGTAAGGATCTGGGTCTCTTCAATGTAAGAATAGTCCAAGTAAATGATACTATGGAAATATTCTAGCACATTTAATAGTACCTCGATAGTTGAGTCCAAACAATATGTTTTCTCTCTGTTCGATTCAAAACTAACCAAGGACATAAGAATGTTTAAAATATGTTTCACACCCTTTATTCCTTTGGATATGCCTTAAAGATATGCTATGTGGCTTCATTTTCAACTTTCATATAAATATGATCAATATAAATGTGAGCTTCCATTTATTTTTGTTCTAATTTTGTAGCATTTCGAAGTCCTGTGTGGTATGGTTATTTGATTGGATTAGGTTGCTTCTTTCATTTGATGGGTTTGGTGTTTTGTGATAATCCAGTGCATTTAAGCAGTCTAAGTAAGTGATGCAATGACTTCTGTTTGTTTTCATCAATATTTGGCAAAATCAGACATGTAGATGTCGTTGATAGCGTGGATTCAACATGCAAACATTGTTGAATTTAAGGAGACGTGGGTAGAGTTGGTGAGATGAGCAGTAGTGGAATTATATTCCATCAAGTAAACAGTTCAAGGGCGATCATGTTGTTTCTAAATTGGTGGTAGTAGATTGTAATGCAGGATTGCTATGTTAATATTTTTATTGGGTATTGTTAAGGGGGAGACATGTAGGCGTTACAATATTTCCCAATTTCACAAATCTTAGTATGTGGAACTATGTGTTGATGAATATCCTTGGAATAGGGTTAAATGATGAAAACATCAAACAACCAATATTTGTTGGAGATAATTTTTCACTACTGTCAGAACTTGTCTTCATGGTGTCTAATATGTCCAATTTGTCTAATTAATGGTGTCTACTACTATTTATGTAAGGCGTTTCCATTTTTTTTTGTAGTTTTGTTGGTTGTTTCTAATTAACCCACTCATGCATTGCCAAATTCACTAGTAGTTTGTTTTTTTTGGTGATTTTAACCATCTCATAATTAAGTATGTTTCTGTCAAAATTTAATATTGGTTTTTAGTCCAATTATGATATGGGTTTTATCAAGTGTTGATTTTAATTCGAATATTATTTTAAAGCTCCATCACTTTGAAATTGAATTCTTAAGTTGTATTAAATTCTATCTGATTATGCTTATATTAAAATTACACGATGAGTGTTATTCATTTTCAAGGTTTGTTATTATTGAAATTTAAACGGTGTGGCTGGCACCAATTATCTTTAGGGATAATGTTAAAATGTTACAATTATTTTTATGATGTTAGTATTTTACAATCGGGTGGGACACAGAGTTGCAACGTTTTTTTTTTTTTTTTTGTGGTTTCTATCGTATGTCGTGTTTTATGAGAGATATACCATTACAATGTCTTTATGTTATGTTTCAGTGGGGCATCAACAGTTTTCGATGAATATAAATTGTGGTAAATGAACGACCTATTGTGTGGGGGTTCAACTTTTGTTTTGATTTTGTGTTGCTAAGTCTATAAATTATGTATACAAGTTAATATTTTTTTGAGTCTTGATTTTAGAGAATTTTTGTCGAGGTTTTCTTTTAAGAATAGTGGACCTAGATTGATTTTAAATTATATAATTTTTAAAAAAGAAAATATTTTAATAATAATTTCTATTAAATATTGATTTTTTTTTTATATTATATAGTGTCTTCAGATACGGACATTAACTAGTTAATCATATTCAAGTCAAATTCGGATCACAATTTAATTCATTGACCTATCAAAGAGGAATGAAGTAAATATGCTTAGAATAGTCAATAGGATAGTTTTAAGACTTGAATTTAGTTATAGCATCCGAGAAGAATTTGTTGGACCAACTGAGATAACTCCTTCAAATTATAATAATAATAAATTATTGGGTAAATTACATCTATCTTTCCTAAGATTTGGTCAAATAACAATTGAACCCCCTCTTCTTTAAAAAATAACAGTGACTTCCCTTCTGCTATAGTTGTCTATAATAGATTCTCCCTACCGTTAATGTGCCGTTAGAGGCACGTCTATAATTTAATGATGTAAACAACCTAATTTTTGTAAATATCAATATTACCCTTATTTAGATTGTAGACAAGCTAAACCCATTATCAAACATGCCATATTCATATTATTAATATTATTATTTTTCAAACAAACACCTATTAAAATTGAATATGTTATTACATGATTGTCCGTGTCCGAAGACACTATGCAAACAAATACATTTCTAAGAAGAGGGGGTCGAATTCCATTTGACTTTCGTAGACATTAACCTCATGTTTTTTTATTTATTCTTAACCCTTAACTTTGGCATTTTGCATTTGACAACTCTAGGACGAAGCAAGATGCCTATATGAGCTAGCAAATTTTAGTGATTGAGGTTATGAGGATGAAGAGAGACCAACGGTGACAGAATTTATTGGTTAGAATTGTAAAGTAATTTAGCGTGTTATATGTTTTGGGATTATCATTTTTTTTTTCTTGAGTTTGTTGTACTAAGAGAGAGACTTAGGATTATAAAATATGATTTTCTTAATTCTTTTTCATATATTGACTAGGATGATTTTGACCTATATTTTACTTATTATGGATGTGAATTGGATTAAAAAGCAATTGCTTGCGCCAATCAGACATGAACTATGTATTTCACATATCATATAGGTCGTGTTTGATTTAATTGTGTTATAAACAAGTGATGTTAGTTTTAAGTCATTCGACAAAATTAACTAAATTAGTTGTGTTAGGAATGAAGGGTTTTTTACACGAATTTGAAATAATACGAAATAATATAATACCTAGGGCTGTCAAAATTTGACACGACACGATTAACCGACACGAATTAAGCGGATTTGTGTGAGATTTTAACGGGTTTGAGTGATAAACGGGTTGACACGTCAAACACGTTTAATAAACAGGTCGTGTTCGGGTGAGACCTGTCAAACCGTTTATCACACGTTTACCCATTTAAATAAAATTAATATAATAATAAATTAATAATTATTTTAAAAAAATTAGCAAGAAAAAAAAGAAGTAAATAAATCAATACAAAAAAAAAAAGTAAAATAGTAGTTTAAAAACAAAGGAGGGGAGATGGGAAGTACTTCAAAGACAAAGGCAAACCAATGCCATTTGTTTTTGTCCCACATTGGAAAATGAGAGGAGAGGGGGAGGGTTGAGTTGCCTATAAAAAGAAAATGACCCCTTACCTTTTTTTTTAAGCCTTTAAGTCTGATTTTTTATGAGATTTGGCTAAATATTCCTCTTTTTTGAGGTAAGTACATTTGAAAGTAAAAAAAAAATTGAGTATTAAAATTTATTGATATAATTATTTTAAAATTAAATGGGTTAAACGAGTCGTGTCGTGTTACCCGTTTATTAAACGGGTCGTGTTCGTGTTAAGATTTTTTACCCGTTTATTAAATGTGTCTTGTATGAGTTTACATATTTTTCACTCGTCACCCGTTTAATCCAACACGTAACTGTTTAACTCGACATGTTTGACACCCCTAAATTGATACCACACAATTTGGCCGACAGTCATTGCGATTAGTCAAACGTTTTTGTGATTAGTCATTTTTTGTGGTATACATTTGCGGCTTGAAGTAATATATATTGACTTCCAGCACGGATTCACGTGCTTGCGTATTGACCTGAATTGTTTCAGGCAATCGTACTCTTGTCGTTAAATGCTATCCTCCGTGGAAGATCCCATCCATCAGTGCTGGTTCATTTTGAACCCCAATTTGTTTTCATACCAGATAAATGAATATATGGGTATTATTATGCATTGGTTGTGAGAGAGACCCAGAATTGTAATTATTACTTTCAAAACCCCTTGAAGCTTCTGCCATTAATGATCAATGGCTTCTTCTTCATCTTCCAAGTATCCGTATCCATCGGAGGATTTCGATGTCAGAGACTTTGTCACCATCAAGCTCTCTAACACGAACTACAAAACCTGGAAAGCCATAATACTTCGCTTAATTGGGACTCAAGGTCTGCTTGGGTTCATCAATGGCGAAATATCACCACCTCCTGCAGAGAGGATTACAGTACCCGATGGGAGCGATGGCACATGGGAGAAAGAGAATACGGAGTACAAGGAATGGGAAAGATCAGATGGGCTGTTGAGAGGTTGGATCTTAGCAACACTCAACCAAGATCTCTTACCTCAAGTGTCCATGTTGAAAACTGCCCAAGATGTGTGGTTGAGCCTAGAAAAAGCCTTAAATCAGCCTGTCTTGGATGAAACTAAAACCTGTAAGGGAACTCTCTCTGTATACTATCTATTTGCTTCTAGTAATGTTGAATTTAAGCTCACAGTTCACAGTTGTAAAAAGTTAAGAGGATTTGAGTTGAACTCGAGCCGAAGTCGACATCAATTGCTAATGAAAATTTCTTTCCTTCTCCTTTTTTAATTTATTTTTATTATTTTAAAATAAAAATAATAACATGTGTATATTATTGTATATAAACCACAAATTATATTGAGTCACAAACTAATAAAAAATTAAATGATTCAACTTACAATAGAAATGATTAATGTATGAAGATAAAATTCAGATGCCTAACTCTCGTACTATGATAGGGGGTGGAAACTAAGTCAAACTTAATCGTCTCCAAGGACCCAAATCTCTCCTATCACCTCACCAACCTTAAAAACACTAATCAGCCCTTCGCTTGGATGGGCCAGAAGACCATCATCAACCTCACTATACCTTACAACAGTCCATCTCTTTCTCATACCAGCTGTCATCTTTTGCCCTATAGAGTAATGTAAGTTTCTTGAGCTTTGATGATTTGTTGTGGAAAATAATGGCAACGTATTGCTTGCTGGAAATTGGTTATTTTAATTGGAATTGAACTGAATCTTAATTTAGAACTGGGTTAGAATGTGGAAACTTTCAGTGGATTTGATAGTCAAGGGATGACATGAATTTCAAACCTGTTGGGTGTGTGGTTATAGTTTACCAAAAACAAATTGTTGCTATATATGCTTTTTATTTATGTATACTCATATGGTATTGTCTTTAATTTGTCATCATCAAATCTCACCACCTAAATCGATTATTGTCTCTGGTAGCTTAATTTGAAGTGTGTATTAAAAAATGCATGAGAATCATAGCCTATAATGCATGAAGTCGATAAAAAATAACCCATAAAATATATCACTACTCTTTCCCTAAAGAAATCAAAGACAAGTTGTTTGTCTCCATGAGCTAGGGGCAGAGCCAGAAATTTCGTCTAGAGTGGGCACATTGCTTAGATACTTCAATTTTTTTTTCTCTCAATTAATAAAAATAAAATAATATATTGAAATTTATTGCATTGTATTTGATACTTATAGATTCATAAGATACAAAAAAGGTTAAACGTCGATAAATATAACATATACAAATAAAAAAAATTAAAAAAAAAGCTAATTACAATCCTTCACAACAAATGAGACTAACTGTGTAAGAGATAATAGTGTTTCTCTATATAACCAATTAAACTATTAGCCATTGATCCCTCATTCAGTTATGCAACCTAGTTTTTATTTTCTCTATAGCTCAAAAAATGAGTCGGACATGTCAAAAATTTATCTAAATATATCTGTAAAGTATCTAAATGCATCCAAAAAATTTATAGTTATTTAGTTATGTGGCTATACTAATTGATAGAACAAAAAATGATAGAGTGGGCACACTTAAATATAGTTACAATTATTTGAAACATACAAAAAAAAAAATTCAGGGTGCCTTGACCCTTGGTGGCTTTGGTTCTATGATCCTGACTCTGGGTCAGGGGTTTTAGGTTTGTGGAAATAGAAGCAATTCAAAGTTATGTTTGAACAAACATTTTTTTTTTGTTCATACGTGATTGATGACAGGGGAAAACAGAGCGTCTAGCAAAAATCTTGCCCATTACCTGCCTCTGTACGAAGCTGCACTCCAAGGTGACTGGGAGACAGCCAGCACAATTTTGGAACATGATCCAAAAGCTTTCAAGGCAATAATCACAGGAGCCTCAGAAAGGGCTTTGTTTGTGGCGATTAGATCACCAAGGAAAAACCATTTTCTAAAGAAGCTGGTGGAGCTTATGTCAACAACCGATCTGGCTCTCGTTGACGAAGAAGGCTCAACAGCTCTTCATATAGCTGCAATAGCTGGCAACATCGAGGCAGCCAAGTTGCTAGTGAATAACAACTCCGACCTGCCTAATATTTTGGACAATAGTAACTCACTACCTCTCCATTCAGCTGCAGTTTGCGGCCAACGGGAGATGTTTCGCTACTTAATGACAGTTACAAACGCAAACATGGAGCCGAAGCCATTCGAGGATGAATCAGGTGTTAGACTAGTTCGTGCCCTGATAACTTACGGATATTATGGTGAGTAGAAGGTTTTAAACACTAAATGAAGAATAATACATATAAGAAACCAGCATGATTTCATCATTTTTGGCTATTATATATTTAATACTAATTAAAAAACATTTAATGTGCCAGAAAGAAAGCTAATATGGTGATTGATTTCTCATTAATCTGTCTTTCCTATCAATGTTACAGACCTGGCTTTCACTTTGGTTAAGTGCTGCCCTAAGTTGGCATGTTGGGATCCATCTCCTTTGCAATCAATTACAGAAAGACATTATGATTTCCAAAGTGGAGCACGCTTAAAACACTGGCAAAGATTGATCTACAAATGTTAGTCTTTTCAATCTTTTTCCTCTTTTGTGTTTCTTATTATGCAAATATTTCTTCTTTGAACACTGTTTGCATATTAACTTCTGTACCTTTTTTTGGTCACATCCTAAATTTTCAAAGTAAGATTTGATGTTGTGTATAATTCTATCTAATATATACCAGTTCTCAATGTCCAAACCTGGTTAAATCTGATGATCAGTAATGACTGATGGCTCTCCCATTATCTGCAAGATAGAAACTGATCAAACGGATGGCAGAGCTCACCAGTAATGGATATTTTGACGTGCATTCCTGGCATCCTGCCCTCCATTTACTCTCTAATCCGGCTCAGTAAATTGTTAGCTAGAGGAATTGATTGCTGGTTCTTCTATTAACAGCGCAACTTGCACTGGTGGATCACGAACCTGGGAGAGTTTTTTGATTGTTGGCTCCCATGTTTTAGCAGGAGCAAATGAGGTCCTAGAAATGTATTTCAGATTTTTAGAGGGCCTGGGTTGATTTGAGGGAGCCATCTCGCTGATGATGTGTTTTGATTTTATAGGAAAACAATGACAATTTGTCTTTCACAGATATTGTCAAATTGTTGATGTTAAAAACTAGTTAGACCTAATGATTGGTAATGGTTGATGACTCTCGCATGATCTGCAAGACAGAAACTGGTCAAAGGAGTGCTGAGGCTCGTCGGTATGAGCCGATAAAGACTCACTGATACTTAATTCAGTAAAAGAAACTGATATTCTAAAGAGGAACATTAGGGTCCGAAGGCTGAATAACAAGCGCGTATTGCATTCCTTAGCTATGAAGGTTCATCCCCTTTATATAATGGATGCCCAATGAAGCAGGCGAGACTATACGAGGTGTTGGATTTCATGGGATGCTCCTGTCCATTATGTTTCATTTTGGATTTGCCTTTGTAGCGACTTCCTTCTTGGAGAATTCTGGGTTATCTCTAATGCATGCACCTTCTTATTAGATTTACACTGGAATCCTGCTCGTGTCTCTCTATCTTGTATTGTGCTAACAGACGAGGTGAGGTGAGCAGGAATTTCAAGTAAGAAGATGAGGAGGCAGCTACCTAATCGTCAGATTACCCACATTTATGTCCTCTAGTCATAAGGGGAAATTTCTATTCTCTGCCACTATGACATGCAACCTCGAATATTCAAACACTTTGAAAGGATGACTACTAATATGCGATTTTGGCCTTTATTTGACCACTACTAGCACATCACCAGTATGTTACACCAATCGTAGGGGATTTCCTCCTCCAACAGATCTTGGTTTTCATTTGATCACTACAAACTGGCACCACCCAGCTGAATCAATCAGAAACAAAAGGTATCATCTAGTAAAAATTGTATGGCAACTCCTAAATAAAGGTACTATGTCTACATTACACAGGTATGAGATGCAAAGCTTAAGCAAATACACAGATCAAAGTCTGCTTCTATAACTTCTACCCACTCCTCTATCTCTCAGTTCACGAAGCATGCAAGAGTTGATGCTTCCTGTAGCCCCATGTCTCACTTTTATTTATCTTGAGTGTCAGACATCCTTATCCTGCCAGTATATCAGTATCTCTGGCCGGTTCAGCGTTCTGCTTTTCTTTTCTCACATTTGATTGTGTAGTAGTCATACTCACACGCATGTCGTCCTTGTGATTTAGTTTTGGCATCAACAATGGAAATATTATTAACAAGACTATATAAATTTGTACTCGACTGAGTAGTTTGTGTTTGAAAGAGCATTAGACTAACCTTTTATTTTGTGACCTTTGTTTTGTATAAGCATTAACATTTTCTTCGGTCATATAGGTGTTCCTGCACAGTTGGAAAACCTTGCGGAACAACATAGTGGAGGGGACATAGAGAATCATTTCCATGGCTTCATTTTGGGTTCGTCAAAGTTCAATCCATGTAATTTTTCTTTCCTTATGCTTTTCCTTCTCCTTAATCATTACATTTTTATTTTCCCTACTTTTTTTTAGAATTAAAGAAGGCATATAGGTATGGATCTCGCACTATATCTGTTAGACCCAATCTTTGATGCAATTACATATTACTAAATTTAGTTCTATAAGCCACATGCTTAAAGAATACATGTCATACAAATAGTCATCAAGTCGGGGGGATTGGATTTATGGAAATCAAGTAAAGGCTGGTTGATGACGATTTGACATCATTCAAAACACAAACACCTAATACATGTGAATTATTGCCCAAGAAATAAGAAAGTAGAGAGTATCAGATACTTTGTGTTGGATTTGTGCAGTGATTAATCACCATTGATACCATTTGTTGGGAGATAGGAAAAACAATAGAAAGAAACAAAAGGATATACGTAGTTAGATACAATGTATTTGTTGATAGAGTTATATATTAAAAGCTTACTTTTTGTAATGAAACTCAATTTATTATTTACTATAATTTCTTTGTTTCCTATTTTAATGAGAATCTGTATGGATAAAATATTTGTATTGTATTAAATATATGATGTGCATGTGTGTCTTTTATTTTACATCATAGATAATCTGGTGTGTAGAGTTCGGCTTATACATAGAAGATCAGATTATCATATCCTTGTATAATATAAGTAAATGTTCACACTATTAGATGGAATTGGACACACCATCATTAGGATTGTAGTGCAATCTTCTGGCATAGTCTGTCTTGGCTATAGGAGATTGTCTGATGTCTCGGATTATTGTACTATTACACTTTATATATTGGATTGGATCATTATTGAGGTTATTTTATTTTTATTAACTAAAAAGAAAATAAATACCTCATGGTTATTATGATTGCTTAAGCTTTTAATCCTGATATATTTAATTGACACGTGCATATAATGATTGTTATTTTAATTTATAAAAGAGTGAGATCCATATTGAGTCAATAAACTCAGTGAATTGGGAGATGACATTATTTGTATGGTAAAAAATAATTATTAAAGGAAACCACGTACTGGTATTTAAATGGATTGATGATGTCCTCTTGAGGAAGCTCATAAGTTTTATTCATGTCAAACTTTGCAGGTGGATTTAATTATTCGACATGACAAATAAGTTGAGTGGTAAGATCTTAAGGATAAAAAGAAGTCAATTAAATATAATTTTTATTCATGTCAAACTTTGCAGGTGGATTTAATTATTCGACATGACAAATAAGTTGAGTGGTAAGATCTTAAGGATAAAAAGAAGTCAATTAAATATAATTGTCAATAATTTAATTAATTTATGGACATTTGTAATTTGAAACGTGGGGAGATTATTAAGTATATGATAATGAGGAGCTCAAAATATTATTTTGAGATAATATCCATGAGATCAATAATAAATTTTTAGTGGATTAACTTATTATTAATGGATCATAGGATGTTTGTCCTGGGTTGGATATAGAATTCCTAGGCCCATTGGAAGCCCGACCCCTATTTTTCCTTAAGGTCTCTACTGTTACCTATAAATAAATGCAGTCTCTAGTTCTCTCAATCATAACCTTTACCTTCACGTTCAGAAAAGGCAGAGAGAGAGCAAGGGAGAGAATTCGGAGAATTGCAGCCCACATTGCATTTGGATTTTTGGCATGGAAAGATATACGGTAGAAGATCGTGAGGTTCATCGAGCCTACTGTTCGATCTGCATCTGTTTTTCATTCGTGCGGATCTGCTCGTCAAAGTTCCGTTTTGTAGGGTTAACAAACGAGTAAAATTTTTTGTAATCAATTATACGCGCCATCAATGGATCTTGGGATTGCCGTTCTAACATTGCATCGGTATACCATAGACCAAAAAGCTATATCAGTGCTTTTTTATCTGTCAATCTGGTAATTGATTATAGTGTATTCACCCTCATTTATAGAGTAAAGAATTGATAAGATAAAGATAAAACAGTCACTCATGACTAATGACTATTCAAACACTCTCGGATCTCTATATTTTATATCAGGTCACTAATAAATCAATCCGCAGTATATTAGTACTCTATCAATTCTTTTTCTCTTTGATATAGGGTTTCACATGTAGTTACTCAACATACTCTCCCTCATTTGTGAAGCATATCAAGTGTAGCTCCCCCTTGATCTTGAGATCAATTCACTTACTCTCTTCAAGGACCACATGCAAATCCTCCCTTATGAGTCTACCACAATGCTCTCTATCTTTCAAGAGTCTTCGTCATAGCCCACATATTCTATGCGTCTCGGCCCACATCTTACCTATTCTTGGGAGGACTCAGTGGTCAACTACTTCACCAATTTGTCAAAGTAAAGTCTTGTAACCCGTAAACCTATGAGACACCAAATCAATACTGAGTGGAATACGACCCAATATCTCCCAAACTGTTGTCTTAACATGTTTACAACTCTAATATCCCAAATTCTTGATGAACCATCTTCAACATTGGTACACTACATTGCTTCAGTTCTACAATAATTCATCAGTCATACAATAATTCATCAGTCAATGTTTTGATGATATTCGTCCGGGATCCATACATTTCATCAAAAAATTCTAAGATTACTTCCTTAATGTATGCAAGACGACATCAATCTTTGCACGATGTTGTACACACGTGGCTAGAGGAGCCTCTCCTTTTTGATTGCTTATTGCAATAAAAAAGTCTTGAACACCAAGAATCTTAATGGCGGGTACTTCCAAAAGGCATGAAGAAGATGACAGAACAAAAACAAGTCTTGTTGCTTAACAAGAATCACATATATTTCTACTCTGATAGTTGCTCTATGATCATCAATCTGATCTGATAAAGTTGACCCATGATTGTCAACAATTTGCTCTGATTAGGCTAATCTAGGATCGTTAATTGAGCTCTTATAATTCAAGGTCGTCAATCTAGCTCTGATCGAGTTGACATGGGATTGTTAACAGCGTGCTCTGACACCACTTGTTAGTTTTGCACAACGATTACTCAATATTGATACCACTAGTTAGTAGATAGGAATAGGAAAAATAATAAAACATAACCAAAAAATATACGTGGTTCAATACAACGTACTTACATTGGTACACTGTACTTATATCCATGAACTAAAGATATATATTGATGCTTTATCATGTGACAATCTAGTAACTAAATAAGTTGTACTCAACACCATTTATAGGGTGAGGAATTGATAAGATAAAGATATAATAAGGCACCCCATGACTATTTAAATATTGTAGGATTCCTATGTTTCCTATTAATTCTCTAATAAACCTATCCATGGTATATTAGTGCTCTACTTTCAATTCTTTTCCTTTTTTTTCCTTTTTTATTTTGGGTTCTCAGAAGTAACTACCCAGCAGTTTGGAATGCGTCATTGGGTAGTTGAATTGAAAAAACCAATTTTTTCATTTTGGCCCATCATTTTCATTATAATATCATTTAGGAGTATAGAAAATATGCATTTTAAATAGGCAAACCTCCCATGCAGGATACATGCCTAAGGTGAGATTGAGTCCACAAATATTAGTTAAAAAGATAAAAATGGCCCTCCTACATTCTAGTTGTATCTCTCTCTCTCACTGTTGGTCTCTGCCAACAAAGATCTGCAAAGCCCCACCCACCACCATCATTAACAGCCCCCCTCCCCACTAGGTTTGGGTTCCGATTCCGACGGAGTCGGAGAGCACACATCTGACCCCCGACTTCAGTCGCAATGCATTTTTAGCTCCGATTCCGACTCCGAACTATTATAATTTTGTCTCTGAAAATTGTCACAATCCAAAAAAGTAAAAAAAAAAATCAGAAATTTGTTAAATGTTTTTCACAATATAGATGGTAGCAGGGAAAACGAGCATAGAAGCAAAGAAAGAAAGGAGCATAGAAGCAAAGATATAAGACTTACTAAAAGATTCAAATTTACTACAAATCCAATTAATTGAAAATTAACTTACAAATATATGATTGTTGAAAGATCTTCTTTTGCATCGTAAAAAAACTATATTACAATAACTTGAGAACTAGGGATGGGGAGTGTTTGGAGAGAACTCTATGTTGGCAATTTCTTTTTGCCTCCCTCTTTACTGAATTCTTCAATCCTTATATAGGCTTGAGGTTATGAATTCTGAATAATTACTGGGGCCCGGAGCCATGTGTTGCTGTCTTTCTTCTGAGTAAAAGTAGAGCTGCATCTGACTTGAATAGTACTTGTCTGTTGAATGATTACTGCTTTTACTTTGCCTTTCGGTGGAATTACTTGGGTGAAGGCTGACTTTTGTGTAGGACGAGTTGATAACTGGGTCCTGGCTACTGATTGATTCCCTCTTTTGGTTGAAAAGGCTGACTGATTTCTCTTTTCGGTGGAAAATGAGTTTTGGTTACTGAAATGATTCTCCAGGCGTGCTAGAGACAAATTTTCTTTCTTTTGAGGAAGAAAGTAGTGATTGAAGTCTTTATGCACATGGGAGTTGGAATCATGGACTAGACAAGTCATAGGCATCATCAGGATTTTGAGCATCCTAAAATGGATCCAATGACTGGCTTACTGAGGCTTGTGATGAGGCAGAGGAATCATCATCATCTTGACTAGCTTTCTGGAGTAGTTTCTGGCAAGCTCGATTAATTGTGATTTATTCTTCTGTGGTTTACTTGAAGTCTTTGGTGAAGACTTGGTTTTCTTTTCTGGTGGTGCTGAGGCACTCGGAGTAGAGACCCTGAGTGCTGGAGCTACTGCATTTACCACTGGTGGTGTATTAGTAGTTGAACTTGTAATTTTAACTGGAGTAGGAAATTTTCCGGGAAATTCTATTTTAACCTGGGCAATGATACGTTGGTAGTCAATCTTAGCCCATCATTTGACATAGAATTGTCTGGTAACTGTGTTTGCAGCAATGGAGTACTGCCATTTTAGAATCCACGGAACCTTATACTTACTCATGAAAAGGAGTAATGTAGGAAACTGTGAATCATGTTAACTAATTTTAAAACAGGAGGAAAAGTAGATTACTTGATCTTGAAGATCAGTTGGAAGGATTTCAATCATGGGGCCGTGCATCTGCCACCACCGTAAAAACCCAGAAAGAATTTGGCTTTTGAAATCCTTAGTGAACTGGAGGAACCTAGAATGAGTATAAGACTCATCCTGATAGAGTAGCAGTTTGAACTATGACTCTATGTAGTCATAGTAACTAAATTGCTTGATGTGACCTGGGAGATCTCTGAGCAAAGATTGGTGAGATCCCCTTCTTTTAATGAAATAAACTTTAGTATATATAAGGAATGATATACTATTTTACTAGCATCTATCCTATCAAAGATAGGTTTGATGAATATTGACTGGGTATGAAATAGGATATCTTGGTAAAACTGGAATATTTTCTCAAGATCCAATGGAATGAAATTTTATTTTGGTTCAAGGTATACATTAACTAGGTCAATTGAGTTTGTTAAATGGGCATGTACTAGTTCAATGATGAACATGTTAATGGCCGTTGGTTTTGGGATGTAATCAGTTTGGGTTAACTGGGTTGATCCTGTTGGATAAGGGTTGGTTAACTGGGTAGGCCTCATAGAGGACATAGGTTGGGCTGGATATGGGCTTATGATAGCCAATTTGTAAGTACTTGGGTTTACTAAAGCAGATGGTCTGACGGTTTACTAATTTCAATGGTGGTAAATGACTGGACTTTGGGTTTGGACTAGACAAAGCTAGTTGTTTACCATGGGCTTTATCGGGTTTTTTAGAGGAGGTAGTGGATTTCTTATCTGCCATGAGGTTCCTGTAGGAATTCATGGGTCAGGAAATCAGGAATACAATTATTACTGCCTTTTATATATTCTATATCAAAATCGAAAATACTTAAAATCGATTGCCATCTGGCAAAAATCTGCTTACTAACAATGTTTTTGACATCTTGTTCCAAAACTTATTTTGCTAATTTACAATCAACACTTACTAAGAATTTTTGATTTAATATATCATCCTGGAATTTCGAGATACACAAGACAATAGATAAAATTTCTTTTTTAATTGTACTGTAATTACTTTGTGCACTATTCCAAATTCCAGAATGGAAACAAACAATTTGTTCCGAAGAATCTGAATTGTCTTTTTGAAGAAGGATACCTCCATAACCAATGTCAGAGGCATCTGTCTGGATAATTTTGAAAGAGTTTACTAAGGGAATACCAAGACAAGACAAAGTCTTGATATATCTTTTGACTATAGAAGTATGAACTGATGACCAAGGAGGAGGATTTTCTTTCAATCTCTCATACAATGGTTTAACGATCTTTCTAAGATTTTGGTAGAAGTTTGAGACATAGTTCAAAGACCCTAAGAATCTCTGTAACTGGGTTTTGTCAGTAATTTCATTAGGAAATTTTTCTACAAATTGGATAGATCTACTGATGGGAATAATGGTTGACCGGTGGATATGATATCTGAGAAATCTTACTGAAGTTTGAAACAACTTAATTTTACTGAATGAGATGACTAGACCATTATGTCTGATAATCTCTAAATAGGCATAGAGGTGTTTTCAATGTTTTTCTATTGATTTGGAAAAAATGAGAACATCATCTATGTATGCAATAGAAAAATGGCTTACTGGGTTGAATATTTCATTCATTATAGTTTGAAATTCACTTGGCGCATTTTTCAATCCAATGCAGTACATTTCATTTGTAATGACCAAAGGGTGTTATAAATGCAGTTTTATATCTTTCTTTTGGACTTATTTGAATTTGCCAGAATTCACTTTTTAAATTAAATTTTGAAAAGATTACTGCTTTGCTTATTCTTTTTATTAGATCTTGCTTTCTGGGGATTGGATACCTGATCCATTCCAACACTACATTTAAAGGTTTATAATTAATTACTAGTCTTGAAACTCATTTTTCTAATTCTGCATTTTTTATGACATAGAAAGCGGGACAGGACCAAGGTGATTTACTTTTTCTGAATATACCATTTTTGAGTAACTCTGAAATCTCTTTTTTGCAGATTTCCATTACTTCATGATTATTTTGAATTGGTCTTGACTTTGTAGGTATATTTTGTTCATTGAAACCTGTGATGTTAGATAATTTTACTATGTTTCTTTTTGTGCCAAAAAACATTAGGAAGATAAGAGCATATTTGATTTTTTAACTTTTCTTTAAACCTTTCAATCTTTTGAATTAAAATTGGATTGTTTAACTGTTCTTGAATTCTTTTGTAATTAATTTCTTCTTTAAGAAATTTTACTTGATTGCTTTTTTGTGTTACTAAATTAACGGACTTTGAGATTGAATAATCTTTGAGTCTTCTTAATTCTTTTTCCTGAGGTTTAGATAAGAACTTAAAAGTTACTAATTGACCAAAAAGTTTAGTAGATACACCTTCTATGTCTGTAGTAAATGGATATAAGAGATGTATAAATGGTATACCTAGGATAACTTTATCTGTCATATTTTTGTACTAAGACAAATGTTGTTTTGAAACATACATTGTCTTGACAAATATGCACGTTTGGTAACTTGTATTTTATACTCATTTTACTACCATTTGTTGAACTGAGTCTTTCAGTTGTCTTATGATAATACTTGCTTGGTATACGTCCTTCCTGGATGCAATTCAAACCTGTACTAGTATCTATAAGGGCTATAACTTCTAACTCATAATTATCATCAATTATGATTTTAACTTTGGAATGCCATTTTTTGAGATTTAACTTGTTAATTAAATTTAACCTATTACTATTATTAGTTGTTTATGAACATCCATCGTCAGATGGCAGCTTCGTTACACCCAAGGGTTCCACATTAGAGGTGGAGGCTATAGGTATTCGCTGGGAGCATGTTCTTATTGAACTGTGTGAGCTATTTGAGCTAGTCAGATTGACTGGAAGTTGGGCTTCTTGATTTTTTAAATTTGTTTCTGGTTTGAAGAAGGTTTAAAGCTTCCTCTAACTTTTTATCTTGTAGTTTTAACTCTTTGATTTCTTGTTTTAACTTATAAACTTCCATTTGGAGATCTTGTAAAGTTACTTCTTTCTGTTTTTTTGTACTGAATCACTCTATAGTTTTATTTAAGCTAATTAACTGCTTTTCACTAAAAGATTGTTTAATGTCTTTTTTGACAAACAAATCTTTTAGTTTTTTGATATATTTTTCCTTTAATTCTGGATCTTCAATCTTCCTGATAAGATCTATGAGGATGTTTTCTTCCTCAGTTTGTTTGGTTAAAATTTTGACTGTTTTACAACAATTATCTTTGCATCCTATTTTTATATCAAGATCACTAGAATTGCTATATATTGACTGATAATCTGAAGAATTTCAGGATTACTTGAATCATCTGAACTTTTTTCATTTTGACTTACTTAACTTAAAGATTGTTTTGTCTTCATCTTCCTGAGACAAGTTTAATTATTTTCTTTTCTTTTTTACTGGACATTTTGGGCTGATATGTCCCTTTTTACCACAATTAAAACATTCAATATCCTTTTTACTTTTATCTTTCTTATAAGTCCTAGACTCATGAAATTTTTTGTGTTTTTTACTTGACTTTTCATAGTAGTCATTTTTTGGAATTTTTTTTTTACTTTTCTTATAGTAATGTTTACTTCTACTATAAGGTTTAACTGATTTGTGTTTTCTGCGAGATGGTACTACTGAGAGTAGACCATATTGTTCAAAGAAATTTCCTAATTCATATTTAGTTTTTTTTTTTTTTTTATCATTTTTCATTTGGTTACTAATTTTCATATCAATATACATTCTTAATCCTTCCTTTTGAATGGTATTGATAATATCACCATATGTTAACTGATCATATTCAATGATTCCTTTTGGTTTACTCGGTGTTTCTCTAATCTTGTGTGCAAATAGATTAGGTAATCCATTAATAAATTTGTCTTTCCAAAAAGACTTTTCACAGTCTTCTCTGATCATTACTCTTGAGATGAATATATCTTTGTACCATCTAAAATCACTTAAGGTTGGGCACCTTAGATTACTGAGTTGATCATGGATTCAAGATGATATATTACTAGGTGTACCAACAAAATGTTTGATTATGGTGTGTATTAGTGTGTTTACTCTATCTGGTTTTGCTCTTCCTATCCTTTCATCAAAGATTGAATTTTTATCTTCATCTAACTCGACAGCATGCTTGATGCTATCTCTATGTTCTTGACTAAGGTAGTTATCCCACCAATTCTTTAACATTCTTGTAAATCCAGAAGTTATTAAATCAACTATTTCTGGTTCAGTACAATCAAGGTTGTTAATATAACTGTTCATAACCATGGACATATGATTTATTTTATTCAATATTTCTTGTTCACTTAATCCATCTATGTTCCATTCATAGAGTTTGTTGGATTGAACTGAAAACTGATTACTGATGTTCCTTTCTTCATACTGGAGGTCAGGAGGTGTAGGTCTAGCATACCAATTTTTGGTGATACTAGTAGGATTAACTTTTGAAAATGTTAATTTGCTAAGATTTTGAGTACCAACCTGTTTTTCTAACTTTCTGATTTCAGAATTAGTAGAACTTTTTTTGATTTACTAGTTTCTTGAGATTCATTATCGTCAAAAGTTTCTTCACTATTTTGATGTATAGTATTAACTTGGGATGATCCTGGTTCAACTTCCATTTTTTGGATGACTTCTTTAAATTTTGAAGTCTTTTACTATCTTTAATAGAGATACCAAGTTTACTTCTATCTTCCGGTAACTGTATTAGATGTTTCTCTAATTTTTTACTGGTTGATGGTTTTAGATCATCAATCTTAGTTTCTATTTTGTCTAACTGTTTACCAATTGTTTTTAAACATTGATTGGTAAAGTTATTTTGCTCAATTATTCTTTTTTGAGGTTCAGTTCCTGAAGGTAACTTGAATGGTGATGCCTTTACTTCAGAATCCTTGTGACTAATCACTATGGTTTCTGTCGGAGGATGACTTGAAGATACTGTGGAGGCATCTTCTTTCTTCCATTTATGTTTTGTAACTACTTTAAATGATTTGTAATGGTTTTCTAAGTAATCGAAGAAATAGATTTCACATCCTATTTCATTCATAAACCTAGTCTATTTTTCAAATATTCTTCCTTGTTTACTATATCACTATATTTACTATTAAATTCTCGTCTTTTAGATTTATTTTCTTTAGATTTGAATTCTTCATACCTTCTATCAACATTAATTATAAATAGTTCATTTGTTTTACTGATTGTTAGTAACTATTTATTTACTATGTTACTCTCCTTGTAAGTTGCAGAAGGAGAAGGTGAGGAGCTCTCATCATCTTTTTCTTAGAATTTTGATCGAGTTGTGTAACACGGTTTACTGATTTGTGAGGAAGTATCAATTCCTTTTAATTTTAACCTTTTGTCTAACTCTTTTGCTAAATCTTTATCTCTTCTAGACACACTAGAATATGTAAATTCAGATTTTCTTCCTTCATTAATTTGGAGTGGTTTACTATATCTATTAGATCTTTTATCAAAGGAGATTCTTACTAATTCATCAAAATTTTGTTGGATTCCTTCTACGTTGACTGAAGTATTTTGATGGTTTTGATTGTAACTTTCATTTTCAAGCATCCAGCAGTCTGGAAGATTTATATCTTTCCATTGAAGTTGCCGGGGTCACTTGGTTGAATTAATAGAGTTTTGTCTTTTGGACTTTTACTTGATGCATGAACGTTCAAATTTGTTGTTATGCATTTGTAATAAATTCTATAAATTAACATCATTGATTGACTACCATCTGTCATTTCTGTGTATTCTCCTGAAGTTTTTATGTTTAGGATTAAAGCAGTTAACAAATTGGGATCACTTAGACTTAGGGTAAAGTCTGGGAAACAATTAAAATATACTGGACCACTATGTAGGCTTGACTCCATTATTCCTCAGATACTTGTGCTATAGTTTTTAAACCTGGCATCTCTTAGGCATAACAAAATTGAGGAGTTAATTCCTCAGTTTGATAATAGTTTTACTGCAACTTGAATTAAGCCATATTAGATCCTTTTACTGCAACTTTAATTCCTCTGTTTGATAATGGTTTTGCTGCGGATTTTTGGCAATTGAGAACATCAAATCCTTTTATTGTATTCCCAACCCGGCTGTAAAGGTTGTAAGGGCAAACTTTTCGTCGAGGATGTCCACCTTTAGGGATTTTGAGTTAAACCTCTGGATATAACTTCGTAGTGATTCGTTTGGTCCTTGTTTCACATTCAGCAGATGGTAACTCGACTTTCGGTAGGTTCGAGCTCATATGAAGCGAGATACAAATGAAATAGAGAGCTTTTTGAAAGAGGAGATCGATGCTGAGGCCAGCCTGTTGAACCAGGCTAGGGCCGAGCCCTTCAGATTGATAGCGAAGGCTCGGCAACGCACTGGATCCTGATGGTTTTTGTTGGTGTTTAAGTGATCCATGGGTTCCTTTGTCCCATCAAAGGTCTCTATTTAGGGCATTCTGAATTTTTGGGGAGAGGGAAGTGCAGCACCCCAGGGGTGAATGGAGATCTGAACCATAGCGTCCATGGTCATCGGAGTTTTGCTTTTTACTACCTCCTTCATTTGGCTAAGCTCTTGTTGTATCTCTCTGAAGCGTTGTTCTCAGAATTGCTCCTTTCCTTCTTGCTGTAGAGGGTCTGTGGGGAATCTGTTTCTAGGAACTCTTTTGTTCTGGCTTTGGACCTCCTCATCCTTCTCATTCCTCTGAGCCCAGCGGTGGACGTTGTCAACTGAATGACTATGCTCATTTTCCTCTGTAATCTCCCTCAAGGGATTCTGATGATGATGTTCCCTTAGTGGGGGGATCATCTTGGTTTGGCTCTGCCCTCTAGGGTTGCTGGGTACGAATGAGATTCAGTAAGTCCTCATTTTGTTGGAAGAGGCGATTGTTGGCTTGATAGAGGGCCTCGAGTTCATTGTTCGGAGGAAGGTCTGCCATAAGTGGATCGATTTCTGGGTTAAGCAAAGGATTCGTAGAAGATCCCTGCTATCCCCCGCGGCGATTTCTTGTTGGTTCTGCAAACGTAAGGGATTCTTTTGATTTCTGCTCATGTTGCGCGTAGAAACCATCAATTATTGAATGGATCAGTAGAATTTTAATAAGAAGCAAACAGTTCCCATAGACGGCGCCAACTGATGGGTCGTTCTACACGGCTGAGCAGCAATAGGTTATCTAGAGATTTGAGAATCACTGGAACGTCCAATCAGAGCTTCTAGGCTCGTGTTGTTTAAGCAGTATAGTTTGGGGAATAATAGTCAAAGGGTTTATAGTGGTTCACTAGCTCGGGAACTCGACTAATCCACTCTAATAGTGTCTTGCTCCTGGGAATTTTTTTATTTATCAAAAAGGGGAGATTACACATGATAATGGTGTAGATAAATTGATTGCTTTCCATTGTGAGGGATTTGACCCTTATTTATAGTCTTCAGATGTCTTGCGTGATTGCCTTGCGTAATCCTTGTCACTTTCTTGTAACCGACACTTTTTTGGTGTAATTAGTGTGGATAGTGCTAAGGCAGCTGCAACTCATTGCCAAAATGTTGGGCCGTTGCGAGTTACATGCGTCCTTTTGAAAGGTGTCAGCTGTCGCTGTCACCATGCCCATGAGGATCTTGTTGCTGGAGGCCTCCGACCAGCACACCCCTTGTTGCTTGTAATGAGCTGGGTGACCCGAGCTCAGCCTTAGTCAATTTACTGGTATCATCAATATATATACTAGTTATTACTTGTGCTGAAAATTGACACAATCCAAAAAAAATAAAATAAAAAATCAGAAATTTGTCAAATGTTTTTCTCAATATATATATATATATGTTAGTTATTGCTCGTGTTTGAAGACACGGTATAATAAAAAAAATTATCAATCATAAATATATTTGTATTCACACCCAAAATTAAATCATAAATATAGAGAAGATAAATAAATTTAAGCATCAATTGTAGTGGGGTGAGCGGGTAGTGGTGGTGGGAAACAGTAATGGTTATGGTGGATGGCGACGACCGTGGTGGTGGCAGCCTTGAGTGGCAACGGTGACGGTGGTAGTGAGTTTTGGGTAATGATTGTTATAGTGGCAGGTATGGGTGACGGTGGTGGTGGGTGTTGGTGATGGTGGACGACGGTGATGGTGGTGGTGGTGGGTTGTGACGATGGTTTTGGTGGGTGTGAGTGGTGGTGGACGACGATGGGTGCTTGTGGGCTACGGTGGTGGTGGGTTGTAGTGAATGACGGTGGGGGTGGAGGTGTGGTGGAAGTGGGTGACAGTGGTTGGCGGCAATGGTAGGTGACGACAGGTGGTGGTGGGTTGTGGTAGTGGGTGGCGGTGGGTGGTGGTGGACAACGATGGTGATGGTGGGTGGTGGCGGTGGGCGACGATGGTGGTGGGATGATGGTGATAGTGGTAATAAATATAAAAATGAGATGATGATGGTGGTGAGTGGTGAGTGGTGAGTGGTGGCAGTGGGCGACAGTGGTAATAATCGGTGGTGGGTGACGACGATGGTGGTGGTGGTGGTGGTGGGTGGTGGCGATTGGTGGTGGTTTTGGTAGAGGTGACGATAGTCGTAGGGCGGTGGTGGTGGCAGTGGTGGTGGTTGTGGCAGAGATGGTGGTTGGGTGGTGGTGGCAGTGGTGGGGCAGTGGTGGTAGGGTGGCGGCAACGGTGGTGGTGGTAATGGTTGTGGCAATAGTGGTGGTGGGGGGGTGGCGGCGGTGGTAGTTGTTGTGGCAAAGGTGGTGGTGAGGCGGTGGTGGGGTGCTGACAGCTGTGGTGGTGGTGGTGGTGGTGGTGGGGCGGTGGGGATGGTGGTGGTGGTGGAGTTGTTCCAAACACAAATTTTTTTTTTTTTTCAAGTGCTTATGAGAAGTTATAAGTTCTAGAATTACTTTTGAAAAGTCATCCCAAACACACTTTAGGGGGCCTATTTTCTCTATTAAATTTGAAGAGTTAATATTAGTCGTCGATTAACTTTAAAGTAAAATTTAAAACAATCTCAACTGCGAAAAGTAAAAATCATTTTGTGTATCTTTTAAAATTTGAATTGTCTTGTACTTTATTATATATAGATATATAAACATAGATAGAGAGAGTTAATGCCTGAGCTTCAATCGAAGATTTGAGAGAGCTTCAACCAGAGATCTGAGAGAGCTTCAATCAGAGATCTGAGAGAGCTTCGCCGGTGCTAGCTTGTTGAGATCTGAGATTTGCTCATCGACTGTAGAGAGATGGAGAGATGAAGGGCTGTCATTGACTCATCAACTGTGTGTGAGAGAGAGAGAGTCAGAGAGAGAATCCTCGTCGTCTAAGAGAGGGAGAGGGAGAGAGAAAGGAAAATAAATGTGGCCATGTGGGGGTGGGCTGGACAGTGGGCTTAGATAGAGACGGTTTTTAGAGACAAACAAAGATAATGTTTTTAGATTTAAAACTATATAATTTATATAAAATTATTATTTAATAAAAATTGGAGTCGGGGAGTTTTTTTGAAAAGGATTTATGGGTTTTATTCGACTCTGACTTTGATAAACTCTACGGCGGAAGCAGAGGCACAGGGGGAGTTGGAGGCAGAGGCGGAATTTCGGATTCTCGCACACCATTACTCCCCACCCATCATCATCAACAACACCCCTTTTTACCAAACCCGCTTCAAACCTAGGGCAAATAAAACTAAAAGGAACAATTACAAATGGACTTACAGAGGCTTGCACAACCGAGGAAGAATGGTGAAGGCGAGAACCAGTCACACATGTAGAACGAGTGACGCTGGCAATGGCAGAAGTGACTAAGGGTTGACTGCTTCTCTGATTTTGATTTCGATTCATCTGCTATTTTTATTCTGTTCTATTTGGTTTGCAATATGGTGCGGTTCCATTTCAGTTAGATTTCGTTTGATTTGTTTTCAGATGGAATTTGATCTGTAGTGGATTGAATTCGATTTCCAGTGGGTTGATTTTATTTTGGTTCAATTCTCCTTCTGGCCGTTTCATTTTTCAAGTTTTGATTTTAGATGTTTGAAAATTGTCGTGATATATGGAGTGTGGGAATTTGCTGGCAGAATTAAAAACTGATATTGCGAAAAACTCTTGGTTAGCTTTCACTCAGCTACATTTGGTTCCTACCTATTTTTTAAAAAATAATATTTATTGGTCAGAAATTCTAAAAGTTTGATGAATGCAAGTGAGGATGAGATCTGCACAGGAGCATATTTTGATATGCACGGGATGATTATTTTTTGTTTTGCCGGATTTTGAGAAGCTGAGGCAGGAGCTGCCGGAGAAGAAGAGGGGTTATCGGTTTTCCCCTTAACAGCGTTAATTATGCTTTTTAGCCCACAAACTACATGAAGTTTATGTGGCTTTTTGGAAGGCAAGGGAGGTGATCTGCAAAAGGATCTAAGCACAAGGTGTTGTAGTCCATAATCATGTCGATTTGAGCACCGTACTATGTCCAAATCTATTAGTATGGGACCAGGGCTTGGACAAAACTGGCTATTTTCAGGAGAAAAGGGTCCCGTAGTCCCAGTTGCTGGCTTGAAGCTTCGACATGACTTTATTTCCCTTGCGGAAGACTATGCACTATACATGGAAAATTGTTTTCTAGAGATATGTTTACCAAAGTCTTCTACCAGATTTGGTATATAGGAATTTTTTGTTTTGTTGTGGCAAACCCTTTAATTCTTGGTTGTTATGGTTGTGTACAGTGAGGCAAAAGTCGCATTCAAAATTCTGGAAACTTGCAGGAAAATTAGGTATGTAACAGGTTAATGGCTACTTCATGTGCATATCCGCATTAAATATTGTTTGGTATCTTACCTTAAGTTCATTTGATTGCAGTGCCACAAATCAAGCACATCCAAGAGATAAAAGTGAGACAATATCCAGCAGTTCGACTTGTGAGACTCCTTTGCATGGAAATTGTGAAGTTGGATTACTCAAAAGCTGCATCAATATTTAGAGATGCACTGGAAGTTGCAGCAATTACTGGGGTTCGTGAAGTTGTTGAAGAGATTTTATGTTCGTGTCCTGGTGCAATTTATCTTAAATATGATCTTGACCGGTCGATTTTTCATCTTGCAATTGCGAATCGTCGTGAAAATATTTTCAATCTGATTTATCAATTCAATGAATTTAGCAACCTATTGATCTCCAGAGTAGATAAGTCAAAGAATAATTGTCTACATTTGGCTGGACTTTTGGAAAATCAACAGAAACTGAATCTCAGAGATCATGCCGCAGGTGCAGCTTTTCAGATGCAGCTTGAATTACAGTGGTTTAAGGTAACAATGAATCTCTTTTATACTAGGAAAATAATATATTTCATGTCATTTCCATTGTGCTTAAGCAAGCATTGCCCTACTTGGCGTAGCTTGGTTAAGAACGCCAGGTAGATGTGATTATTGAACAATACACCTTAGTGGTTGGTGTCTAGCCTCCTTTGCTGATATGCTAAGACTCATAGGTTACTGGATAATAAGAGCAGAGGAAAAGTTTGAGAGAAGCTTTATCCTCTCACAACACTAGGAGCAGGATTTGAATATTTGATCTAATCCACACTCAATACTAAGAATAGGTAGTAGGATTCTCAGGTAAAGTAATCTGGAATCCCAACATCATTACCAAAGTAGATAAGAGCTTACAGGCTTCATTCAACATGTCCTTAATATGTATCTTCAAGGCTTCAGATCTTCGTTTTCCTGCAACTCGCATAGTAGATTCATATTAACAAACCCATCATACAAATTTAGGTAGTATCTTAAATCACTTATGGCTCATGCTTCTGTTCCTCTTAGCATAAATATTGAACGTCACCTAGTTAATCTCTCCATAGCAACGAAAACAAACATATTATATTGATGTAGGCAAGGTAAATAAACTTAAACTTGACAAAACAATACCATCTAGTGCATTTAACACTTGCCTATGACTTCAAACCAATTGATTCACATATTTTCACATTATAGTGATAAGCATAGTTGAAAATCCCTTTGAGGATTTTCAAAACATAGTTAACATCATTCAAGGTGGGTTTAAACAAGTATGACCCCACTCTTTGTGAACAGGGTTTTATTAAATGAAAGCATATTATGAACTTAATCCATATACTCTTAATAGCCTAAGATACTACACATAATTCTAAAAATAACCTTCCTCTTATTGACTTTGCATGAACACAGAGAGTCCATACACACACACACACACGCACGCACATACACTTTTTGCATGAAAACTACAAACGCACTGAGTTTATTACAATCACAATGCACATGCTGCAAGCAGTTAGATTAATTGAGTTCTTCTGCCTTCAGAAACATGTATACGGTTGAAGTAATTAGTAATGTTTCTCTATATACTGTGTGTCTCAGTTGGACTAAGTTGTTATAATACTGAATTTCAATGACAAATCCTTATATATGAGTTCATTATCTGATCGCAACAATTCCCCTTCCAATCTCACAACAACCACTACTTTTTGTGCCATCACAAATCAACAGTCAATCCAACCACTCCAGATCTCCTCACCTATGACTCCACCAACAAAAAAACCATCACACCCCACCTTTTTTGTGGATGTTTATAAAAAACTTAACCATAAAAAATAACAAATTAAATCATAAACAATCACATGTATGACATTGACTTTTTCTCGGAGACAAATGTCAGATTTTAAGATTCAAATCTTATCAAAACCTTCTCATTTCTGTCTTTCAATCAATACATCACTCTAGTGAGACCAATCTGAGCCCAACAGCATAGCCAACTAATTAATAAAAGTTGAGAACGAGGCCAGAACCACTAGACCACAAGTACGAATGCATTTATTCTAGACTCTCTCGGTCTCTCCCCCTCCCTCTAGCTAACTACCTTTCTATAGTCATCTACTTTTGTGGAATCCCGGCCACATCCACCAATTTGTTAGTTTGAGAGTTTCCAAGAGACCGAGACCCAATTTTGTTTTAGAAATAACTTTGTACGTTTTGGGCCTTCCATTTCAATACCAAATCAAAGCCGGTGAGCTCAAACATCGCAACTCATGGAAAAAAACACCACCATTATTTTGTTGTGTGTTGTTGTATAACCTTGTGTATGCGGGGGGGTGGGGTGGGGGTGAGAGAGAGAAAGGAAGAAGGTGTTTGGATATGGGTTATTTTGTTTCAATTCTACGTTTTGGATTTGGAGTTAATGTATTTTAAATGAAGAAACTAACATTTTTTGATGAATTTTGATGATGCAAGCCATTTCTGCTAACATTACTAATGTTTGTTCCATGGAGAGGGTCTTCTTGTTAAATCTTTGAAATGTTTGGAGTATCAACATGATAAATCTAAATTTATAAGGAAGTGTCATTGCAATTTATTTGTTAAATTCTATAAGACGTTTTATTTGCGTATCATTTAACTATTAATTAATGGAATGATGATACCTACAGAAGAAATGTTGCCTTGGATATTTATAAAGAATTACTCAATGCATTGCAAACTTGCTTTCTAATAAAAAATCACCAATTTTGTAGGAAGTAAAATTTTTTACTCTGCTTCCAAATCGAGAACAGAAAAATAACGAGAAGAAGACACCAAGGATGTTATTTACAGAGACACACCAGGAGTTAATTAAAGAAGGGGAGCAATGGATGAAAGACACATCCAATTCATGCACAATTGTAGCGGCATTAATTGTTACAGTTGTGTTCGCGGCTGCCATTACTGTACCAGGTGGAAACAATGGTGCTGGCCTTCCAAATTTCTACCAAGAAAAAGCCTTCACAGTGTTTGCCATATCGGATGCCCTTGCTCTTCTCTCATCAAGTTCCTCTGTGTTAATGTTCTTATCCATCCTCACATCACGTTATGCAGAAGATGACTTTCTCTATGCGCTACCCAAGAGATTGATTATAGGTCTTGTGACCCTATTTCTTGCCATAATATTTATGATGGTAGCCTTTGGAGCAACACTTTATATTGTTTTTGGAGATAAAAAAGCATGGATTCTTAATCTCGTGACTGCGTTGGCAAGTCTACCTGTGCTCTTGTTTGCATCCTTGCAATTTCCCCTCCTTGTAAATATGATGAAATCCACCTATTGCCCTGGCATATTTGGTAAGAAAAGTGATCGTATCATTTTCTAGGTTATGCACTTTCATTGGTGCAAATGATTTAGCTTTTTTCTTTTGGAGAGTAAATGTGTGTAGCACTTATATAATGCAAAGAGGTTTGAAAATGCATGGTCAGCTAATTTTGTTGTTTTAACTGTTCAAGTGGAAATTAGTTGGTATTCTTATGTTTTAAGTGCTCGTTTATTAGTATTCTGTCACAGTTGGTGGCTTTAAAGTTTTTAACTGCTCGTTTACTATACATACTTTTGTTGTTGTAGACTTTAGTGGGCAAGACTGGGAAGCAAATGCACCAGTTATGTACTTCTGGGTATACTATTCATGTTGCAGACAAAAGAAGATGAAAATTGAACGACAGTTGGATCACTTTTTACTCTGCTTAAAGGCTAAATGAAATTCCTATTGTGCGTTTTTATGCATATCAAGTATTCATGGTAACAAGAACCTGTCTATCAAGTTTTTTTTCTGGTCACAGTGCATACAGGGAAGGAGGCTGGTGGACTCGAACTTTGTATTTGTGAGCGAGGTGGAAATGGCACCTTATCACTGGACCAGTCTTTTTTTGCTTGTCCATCATGTTTAAACACCAAAGATAATGTGCATGCAGCTTATTATAGAATTGTTGAATTCTGAAAACAAAGGGAATAACCAAATTTTTGAGTAGTGTGATCGAGAACTGTTGGAATCAGAGGTCATTTAAACTTGTGGATACAATGCAAATTCGAGTTAAATACAATTATTGTAGACTACATGAATTGAAAATTTTAGATTCTCTTGCAAGGGTAGAAATGGCTGAAAATTCGTATTTGAGTAACATAAAGAGTTACGCTGATGGGTTGAAAGTTACATGTAAGTGTAGAGACGCAAGTTACTAATTCCTGTACTCTCGCATGCTATGCGAGCACTCCACCATCTGAACTGCACCCCAACAATATAATTTTTTTTGACAAACAATTGATTCTAACCAATCCTCATACATAAATGCACTGATGATTTGAAATCCAAAATTTGGTAAAAAGTTTGGTTGGCACATTTTTTTGGCCTCTTTAAGTCGCATCTTGACAAAAATAGGCCTGCTTTTAAGTGACCAGGGTCAGGGCAATAATAATTATGACATTGTCCTATTGATTTGAGGTCTCCTTCTGATCCCGAATACGGGCGGGATTTGGTTGTAGTCAATAATATGGTCAAAAAGACCATCTGTTGATAGTACTTTTGGTAAGCAAAGTGATGGGTTTCTTGCACTGGCAAACAATGGTGAAACTTTAAGCTCACCAAATCTGAATCAATCACAATCCAAGATTGAATGATTGAGATGTCTTTTTTGTTTTGAGGAGTATATTTTTGGAGTAGTACTGTGTACTAATTGATTGTCAGTCATTGAGTGACAGTCGATCTAACTAATTTGTGAATGTACCATTTTTAATATTTCTGTCTATAACACTTGTATAGTGCCAATGGCTGTTAGAATTGCATGGTCAACAACTTCGATTTAATTGTTTTATCTACTCTTCACTACTGTTGTTTTTGTTGTTTTCAACTACTGGGCAAGACTAGAAGCAAATGCATGAGTACTGTACTTCAACTAATGATTTTCATGCGACAAACAAATGACGCTTGATAATTAAGTTACCTTACGAAAGAAAATTAATACATGAGCCCTTCCAAAAAGACTTTCTAATTCGGGAACAATTCTGATAACAAATTGGATCAAATTTTGTTGTCCTTCAAGGCAAGATGAGATTTATATTGTTCAGATGATACCCCTATATTTGTGAATGCCGTTGAGCTATATGTCTTAAGGCTAAATATAATGTGCATGAAGTAGACATATTAATTTTTCAGACATAAGATAATTTATTGGGAAAAAAATTCAATGATTATAGAATTCCAATAGGAAAAAAAAAGGAAATAACAAAATTTTCGGAATTCATAATGACCTTATGCCTTTTTGGGAGATTGAGAATTATTCCAATCAAAATCATTTGGGTTCTGTTTGGAACAAAAATATAAAATCTCAATATTTAGTGTATTGACACCTGTCATCCCCAGATTTACTAAGGAAGTGCCACATGGCAGAATCTGAAGAAAGGTTAAAGATGATTAATTGCAGGCACATTTGAAAAGAATGAAGTAACTAACTGAGATTTACCATTATGTAACCATTGAGGGATGCAAAACTCTCGAAGAAGATGGTTATAAAAAAGACATTCAATGAAGGAAAGAAGAAATGTTCAAACCCCCAAAAGACCCATGATTAGGGCATCATTAGGAGTAATTTTTATACTAGTTTAGGAGTAGTTAGTACTATAATCAAAGATGTTTTATTCAATCTCTTGTAACCGAAGTCCTTTCGATTGGATTAATAAAAGAATTATTTTTTATTAGTTCTCTGTTTTAATTTCATCTTTTCACATTAAGAATCTTTATTGTTTTCATCCAAGGAAGTCCTAAAATAAGGTATTTGAACTCATTCCAAACAATAGCCTGAAAATTGTCTGTCGATTAGGAGATTTCTATCGATCCTAGCAGATTTTGGAGCAATAATCTTTTGGCATGTCCGGTGAGATAACATTACTAACTTGGATAAAAAAAATGGTTGAACAAGGAAGTAAGACAAAATCGTATTTGACATGGAATGAAATAAACCTGTGCAAATGATGCCAAACAGGCCATGAAACAAGTTCAAGTGCCAGCTAAATGGAATCTGCAAATTCAAAAAATGGACAGTCCAATGGTTAGGATAGTGTGTAGATGTAAGAATTTGTGCAAAACCTGAAACAGGTATTGCATAATCCTAATTCTGACATAAGGCAAGACTTAGTTAATGACATGCATGAGTTAATGAGTGTCTAGACACCAATGTCTAGGTCAATTAATCAAAAATCAACCACCATCATTAGAAATCAAACGATGGAAGAAGAAAACACCAACCGTATGGTGTTTCCCATGGAAAACCAAAGGCTACCACCGATGGTACCCAACGTAAGACCAGGCCCACCACACCAAAATTACTTCAACATGGTGTTCAATGGGGAACCTGTCGAGATGTCCCTAATTTCTACACAGGTAGGAACTCTAGGGGTAGAAATCAGCCAAGTATGGCCCCTGAATTCCCCAGAAGGAGTCGTGAAAGGCATGCCACGCCTCTAATAGAAACATTGGAAGAATTTAACCAAGGCCAAAGGGTAACTTCCTGACCAGTTTGAAAATTTCGAAGGCCACAACAATATGGCCTTTAACAGAAACCAGTTGGTTGAAATGATACAATATTTGAATGGTCTTGGACTTAAAAAATATGAAAGGCTTGTGTTTAGGAAGTTATATCCACCATGGTTTGACTTTGAGGAATTCTCAAGGGGTTATAAAATCACAGAATTTTACTTTTTCTCTAGTGAAGAAAATTAATCAACCATAGAACTCATGGGCAGATTCAATTTCAGTGTGGGGAAGTTGGAAATAATGAGAATTTAAAAATGAAATTGTTCCCACAATCTTTGACTAAAGCAAATTTTGCTTGGTTCATGAATTTGGCTACTAATTCAATTTAGTCTTGGCAAGAAATGGAAGAGCAGTTTAATGTTCAATTCTTTAGGAATGCACCAGAGGTCTCAATGGAAAATCTGCCGAGATTAAGTCAGAAATCAAATGTATCTGCAGACTAGTATGTTGACAGATTCAAAAAATATAGAAATAAATTTCTTGTTACCTGCTTGAAATTGAATTGGTTAAATTAGTCTAGAATGGTTTAGACTTTGAGTTAAGAAAGAATTCGAAGAGATGGAGTTCAAAGATCTCTTTGAACTCTTAGCCAAGGCTACTAGATATGAGATGTTGATCAGAGAAGTGCAACAAAGGAAAAATAGTTCACTGGGAACTTATTTCCAAGATTTCGATGGGGAAGTTGAAATCGATGTGGCACAGATCATAAGGAAATCACCAAATGTGTGTGATGCCTTGAAAAAGATTGAGGATCCTCTGAACATTCCATCTAGCCATCCTTCAAAAAGGATGCACCCCCAACCTATTAACAATATTCATTTGATCTATTGATGGTTGATTGCTTGATCAAAACTGTTGTTGTTCCTAACCTCCTAAAATCATCCCTCAATGTGTATATGATGTAGGTGCGAATGGAGTGTCACTCTCCCTCGGAATGATGTGGGAAATGGGGCAACGGAATGTTAGTGGAAATGAAATGTATGAAATGGGAAATGTGCGAAATGAACAAAAGTGCTCCCCAAGCGCAAGGAGTCTTTTGCTTGTCGTGTTTTACTTGGAATTAATATTTGATTAACCCTAATTAATGCATAATTTAATTAGGGTTAATAGGACAATTGTGTTAGTTAAACTAGTCAAAATAAGTCAAATTAGGGTTAGTATGTAAATTAATGATAATGCATTAATTGTTGTTCTTTTCAGGATTTCTTTGTGTCAAAGCTACAAATTACTGGGGAGCCAATTATCAAAGCATAGGGTGTCAATTATTAAAGCTCAAAACAAAAGGAGATCAAAGTGTAAATCAAGATCTTCTTGATATTTGTAAAGGGCATCTTTTAGGATATACTAAGGGCATCTTTTGGATGCCTATAAATACCACCCATTGGGGCTTGTAAAGATAATCTTTTCTTTCTTGTATCATCTTTCTTGTAAAGAGCATCTTTTGGTAGTGGAAAACCCTCCAAAAGTCTTGATTGCTTTCTTGTATCATCTTTCTTGTATTATTGCTTTCTTTACTTTCTTGTATTATTGCTTTCTTTACTTTCTTGTATTATTGATTTATTTACTTTCTTGTATTATTGCTTTCTTTACTTTCTTGTATTATTGCTTTCTTTACTTTCTTGTATTATTGCTTTCTTTTACTTCCATTGTTGAGCTTCCTTCTTCCCTTAGAGGAGTGAAACTCTTTCACTTTTCTAGAGCTTTACCAAAGCCGTGAAGGGTGAAACGTGATTCACTCATTCTTTGTCGAAGATCGGCTCCTTGTGTAATATATTTTTACCTTGTAATTCCTCTACTTGGAGGGATGAGTATCACTTACTTTTCTAGCTTTACCAAAGCAATGAAGAATGAGTAGTTTCTCATTCACTCTTTAGCAAGAGGTGATGTACATGAATAAATTATCCGGAAGTTATATTGATGCATTTCGTTTATGCTTAGCTCCAATCTTCATTTCTTCATATGTCTTTTCATTACATTGTTGTCTTTACCTTAAGCATGAGTAGCTAAATATTTAAGTTGGCTAATCCAAGGGAGACCTCCTCTTGGGCATGCCATTTCAACTCATCTGTTTTCCTCCCCTCGGTGTACGATGGTTCGGTTTAACTGGGTTGAGAGAGGACATGGTGTGAGTCTTTGATATCCTGTAGACTTGTCACGGGTTATGCTTAGATCGTCACTTCCATCTCGTCCCTCGTTTCCCACGAATCAATCGTTTATCTATGCACCATTGGAGGAAGGGTTTGAGTTGACTTGACATTTCCATTGGAGTGAAACATTTTGATTAGCCAACACTTGTTTCCCATTTCAATTTCATCACAACATCAATCACAAACCAACTTCAAACAACAAAAAGATTTTACACTTTTCTTTCACTAAAAATTACCTTCTACACGATTCACCTCCTTCCCTGAGGAGACGACCTTGGAATACAGTTCCAAGTAAAACACGACACACAAAAGTCTTCTTGCGCTTGGGAAGTATTTTTGTTCACACACACACACACACACATTTCATTGATTCCACCATTCCGTTGCCCTTTCTTTTGACATCATTCCAAGAGATAGTGACACTCCCCTCCACACATAGACTTTACGCATTGAGGGATGATGTCCGGAGGATAGGAATAACAACGGTTTTAGTCAAGCATTTTTGGCGCCGTTGCCGGGGAAGACAAGCGTTGAACCTAGAAGGTGATTTCCGGACAACGAAGGTAAGTCCCGTGATGTTCATCATGGGCTGAGGTACGTTGATCCTTGTATATACTTTTGTTATTTGCATTTTCATTTGTAGATAATTTTGTATATGTGGGTTCGGGACGAACAACATCGACTAGTTAGGCAACCCATGGACCCCAACATGAATCTTGACCTAGACCTGCCCGAGGATGCGGGTGATAATTTTAATAATGTAGGTGCCAACCCGAACATGCAACAGGGTGGGGGAGGACAAGAACCTAGAATGCCTAATCCGAGAATGCAAATTCCCCTTCCCGTAAATGAAGGGAACAACATCCACATTGAGCCTCCGGCGAGGTCAATGAGAGATTTCCTCCAACCCACACGAAGCACCACACCATCATGCATCCGACTCCCACCCCAAGCTCATCTCTTCCTAGTTAAGCCAGGGATGTTGTAACTACTTCCCACGTTCCACGGAATTGAAAAGGAGAACCCCTATTTGCACATAAGGGATTTCGAGGAAATAGTTGCGACCTTCCTCACCAATCATGGTATGGAAGAGCTAGGATGAAATTGTTTCCCTTTTCCCTGAGAGATAAGGCAAAAACATGGTTTAACTCCTTGAAACCTCGATCCATAACATCTTGGAACCAAATGCTCTCCGAGTTTTTAAACAATTTTTTCCCGGTTCATAGAACCACCACTTTGAAAAAAGAAATTCAAAACTTTTCGGAGAAGCCCAACGAGCAATTCTACCAATGTTGGGATCGGTACAAGGAGTTATTGCAATCCATTCCACATCATGGTTTCACAGCATGGCAATTGGTGAGTTTCTTCTATGAAGGAATTACACCGAGTCATAGACAATTTATTGACATGATGTGTAATGGCGAGTTTTTGAACAAAGACTCCGATGAGGCCCTTGACTACTTTAGTACTTTGGCCCTGAATGCACAATCTTGGGACATTAGGGATCCCACCGATGTACCAAGATCTTCTCCTCAAGGGAGTGGCCAAACTCAAGGGGGAGGGATGTATGACTTGAGAGACCGGGAAGACTTGATTTCAAAAATTTCTAAATTGTCAAAGAAAGTTGAAAGTCTTGAAGTCAATAGGAGGCACGAGGTGTCTAATGTTTCAAAGATAAAAGAGTTTTGCTCAATTTGTGAAAGTATGGGGCATTCCATATCGGATTGCCCCAACATTCCGACACTTAAGGAAGTGTACCATGAGCAAGTACATGCCTTTAACCAAACGAGGCAATCATTTTCTCCACATTCAAACACCTACAATCCGGGTTGGAGCAATCACCCGAACTTCAGTTGGAGAAATGAAAATCCCATTCCTCATGGTTCAAATGCATATTCACCTCCTGTACCTCCTAGGCAAAATCAATTTCAATCCCAAGGTCAAGGGCAAGCGTCTAGCTCCCAATACCCCCCCGGTCCAATCCGCAAGGGTATTCGTCAAATCCATCCCCACAAAATTTCTCCCAAGGTCCATCTCCCCAAAGTTCTCCCCAACAAGCACCATCTAATCATTCCACCTACCAAACCCCCATAAGAGGAACTTGGAGGATGTGCTCAACAATTTCATCCAAAGCCAAACCACCTTTAACAATAACATTTTAGCTCAACTCACCAAAATTACCAATCACATAGGGTTGTCACAACAAGAAAAGGGGAAATTCCCCGCTCAACCCCAAGAGAACCCTAAGGGCCAACACGTGATTGAGTCATCCGAGTCCACTAAAGAGAATTGTGAGCAACTCAAGGCTGTCACCACCCTTCATAGTGGAAAACAAATCGATAAATCTGTTGTGCCAAAGGTTTCACCCAAAACCACATTGCAAAAAGAAGAAGAGACCATGGGTGACACCAACAAGGGTGAGTCAAGTGAAAAGAAAGAAAGAGAGGAAGTTAAGGAAAAGAAATTGGTTGATGATAGTGTGATTGTTTCCCCTATTCCTGCCTCGTTTCCTAGTCGTTTGAAGCCACCTGTCAAGGTGGCTAATTATGCTGATATTTTGGAAATGTTTAAGCAGGTGAAGATTAACATTCCACTCCTCGACACCATCAAGCAAATCCCATCTTGTGCAAAAATTTTGAAGGATCTATGCACGGTGAAGAGGAGACTGAATATTCACAAGAGAGCATTCCTCACCGAGCAAGTGAGCTCAATATTGATGACCAACACTCCTCCGAAATTCAAAGACCCCGGTTGTCCAACAATTGCCATCACCATAGGAAATTGCCGGGTGGAGCAAGCATTGCTCGATTTGGGGGCTAGTGTCAATCTCCTTCCTTACTCAGTGTATCAACAACTTCAGCTTGAGGAGTTAAAGTCCATCTCAATCACGCTTCAATTGGCGGACCGTAGTGTCCGTACACCAAGGGGAGTAGTTAAGGATGTCTTAGTTCAAATTGATAAATTCTACTTTCCCTTCGATTTTATTGTGCTTGATACACACCCTGTTGCAAACCTTAGCTCCCAAATTCCCGTAATACTTGGAAAACCCTTCCTTGCTACATCTAATGTTGTGATAAATTGCAGTAAGGGTCTAATGAAGTTGGCATTTGGGAATATGACAATGGAACTCAATGTATTCAACTTGGCAAAGCAACCAGGTGATGACGAGAAAGTAAGTGAGGTCAATAGAATCGACACTTTGGTTGAGGAGCACTTGGAGCTGGAGGAGATGTTAAAATTCAAGGAAGAAGGAGTTGTTGATCTTGAAAATTTTGAGGAGCAAGAGGAGGTAGAAAATTTGAAGGGGGTGGAAAGGTGGATCCCTACATTCGAAGAGTTACCCCATCAAGAAAAGAAAAATTTTCCATCGAATAAACAAAATCCAAACTTGGAGTTGAAGCCTTTACCCTCCCATTTGAAGTACGCCTATCTTGGTAAAGGTGAAACTTTTCCGGTAGTTATAAGCTCGACCTTGAATGCGGAACAAGAAGAAAGACTCTTGGAGGTATTGAGAAAGCATAAATGGATAATTGGTTGGACAATTGCCGACATCAAGGGAATAAGCCCTATCATTTGTACCCACCGCATTTATCTTGAGGAGGATACCAAACCTTGCCGACAACCTCAGAGAAGGTTGAATCCCATCATGAAGGAGGTGGTGAAGGATGAGGTATTAAAACTACTTGACGTGGGCATCATCTTTCCGATTGCCGATAGTAAGTGGGTTAGTCCCACGCAAGTAGTACCAAAGAAATCTGGAGTCACGGTGGTGGAGAATGCTGAGAATGAGCTTATACCTACGAGAGTCATAACCGGGTGGAGGGTTTGCATTGACTACCGGAGGCTTAACGCATGCACAAGGAAAGATCACTTTCCAATGCCATTTCTTGATCAAGTTTTGGAAAGAGTAGCAGGGCACCTATTCTATTGCTTTCTAGATGGGTACTCTGGCTATAATCAAATAGAGATCGCATTGGAAGATCAAGAGAAGACCACCTTCACATGCACCTATGGTACCTTCGCCTACCACCGCATGCTGTTTGGACTATGTAATGCTCCGGGGACTTTCCAACGATGCATGATGGGGATTTTTAGTGACATGGTGGAAAAGATAGTGGAGATCTTCATGGATGACTTTTCAGTGTTTGGGGACTCATTCGATGGATGCTTGGGAAATTTGGAGAGAGTGTTGGAGAGGTGTGAAAAAAAAAATTTAGTCTTGAACTGGGAAAAGTGTCACTTTATGGTGACGGAGGGAATTGTACTTGGCCATATAGTTTCGGCAAGGGGTATTGAAGTCGAAAAATCTAAGGTGGAGGCCATCTCCAACCTCCCTACGCCAAGAGTCATCAAGGACATCCGGTCGTTTTTGGGCCATGCTGGGTTTTATCATCGCTTTATAAAAAATTTTAGTGTATTGGCCCGACCCTTGACCAACTTATTGTCTAAGGAGGTCCCATTCGAGTGGTCGGATGATTGTGAGGCATCTTTTAAAAAACTTAAAAGCATGTTAGTCACACCTCCGATCATGCGACCACCCAGGTGGGATCTACCTTTTGAGCTCATGTGCGACGCGAGTGATTACGCGGTCGGTGTAGTTCTCAGTCAAAGGGAGGAAAATAGACCATATGTAATATACTACGCTAGCAAAACGCTCAATGAAGCTCAAATGAATTACACTACCACAGAAAAAGAATTGCTAGCAGTAGTATTTGCTTTAGATAAATTTCGCTCTTACATCATAGGTTCACCTATTGTTGTCTTTACTGATCATTCTGCTTTGAAGTATTTATTGTCTAAGCAGGATGCTAAACCGAGACTCATTAGGTGGATACTCCTCTTACAAGAATTCAACTTGACGATCAAGGACAAGAAAGAAGTTGAGAACGTGGTAGCAGATCATTTATCCCGACTTGTGGTGCAAGAGGCCGATTAGCACATTCCTATCCCTGACTTTTTTCCTGACGAACAATTGCTTTCAATTCATTCTGTGTGTCCTTGGTATGCTGATATATGTAATTATCTTGCAACAGGACAGATACCACCGCAGTGGAGCCCAGAGGATCGAAGACGATTTATGGCAGATGTGAAGTACTTTTACTTCGACAACCCGTACTTGTTCAAGTACTGTCCTGACCAAGTCATGAGGAGATGCGTACCTGAGAATGAACAGCGGGACGTCCTGGCATTTTGTCATTCACAAGCATGCGGTGGCCATTTCTCTGCGAAAAAGACTTCAGCTGAAATTCTTCAATCAGGTTTTTATTGGCCCTCTCTTATAAAAGACTTTGTTTCATTTTGCAAAGAATGTGATAGATGCCAGCACTTGGGTAGTGTGACCCGAAGAAACATGATGCCCCTTTCCCCTGTGCTTGTCATAGAAATATTCGACTGTTGGGGCATCGACTTCATGGGTCCTTTCCCTATGTCATTTGGTTATCTCTACATTCTACTGGCAGTGGACTATGTATCCAAGTGGGTGGAGGCTATCCCGACCAAGACTAATGACCACCAGGTTGTAGTCAAGTTCCTCAAAGAGAACATTTTTTCGAGGTTTGGGATGCCTCGTGCGATAATAAGTGATGGTGGATCACATTTCTGTAATAGGCCAATTGCATCTTTAATGTTTAAATATGGCGTTACACACAAAGTATCCACTGCATACCACCCACAAACCAATGGCCAAGCCGAATTGGCCAATAGGGAGATCAAAAACATTTCAGAAAAGACGGTTAACCCAAACAGGAAGGATTGGTCCGAGAGACTGATTGATGCTTTATGGGCCTACCGCACCGCCTACAAGACTGTATTAGGCATGTCTCCCTATCGGCTTGTCTTTGGAAAGGCTTGCCACTTGCCGGTCGAAATGGAACATAAGGCCTATTGGGCCATTAAGACTTTGAACTTCAACCTAAGGATGGCTGGAGAGCAAAGAAAGTTAGAGTTGAATGAATTAGAGGAGATTAGAAGAGAGGCGTATGGAAGCTCCAAAATCTCAAAAGAACGGACCAAAATCTTTCATGACAAATCCATTGTGAGGAAATCATTTGAATCCGGGCAAAAAGTGCTTTTATACAATTCTCGTCTATCCATTTTCCAAGGAAAACTTCGATCCCGTTGGGATGGCCCCTATCTTGTCAAGGTGGCCTACCCCAACGGAGCTATGGATGTCACAAACCCTGACAATGGCCAGACATTCAAGGTCAATGGCCAAAGGCTTAAGCCATTCTTTGAGGGTTTTGAAGGACAAATGGTGGATAAGGATTTAATTGATCCGGTGTATCCGGATTTGGTGGAGGAATAGCTAGTGTTTATGCTTTTTAGTATACAGTTGCTTTTATTTATTTATGTTATTTTTATGTCACTTACTTTTTTTGGTTATATAGTATTGTTTTTCTGAGTTTCAGATATTGGTGCTTTTATCGAAGCTAAATTGCAAGGTGTTTTCTAACCCTACTCATTTTTTTACTGTCCTTCATTGAATATCATACCTTGTTGTTTCATTGAGGACAATACATGATTCAAGTTGGGGGGTGAGGAGCACTATTTGCATCTTAAACCAATGTTTGTGGGAATATTCTGCGCGAATATTCGCGCCTGCCGACACTAGCGCTTGCCGACACTCGCTTTTAAAAAAAAAAAAAAAAAGGGGCCGACCCACTGGAATGCCTTTATTAGGCCTCCCACTTTTTTTTTCCCCCATCACCAGTGTTGGTCCCCCCCCCCCTTCTTCTTTTCTTTTCTTCTTCTTCTTCTTCTTCGTTGTTCTCTGTAAAAACAACCCACCCTCTACAAATTCATGGCTGTAGAACCCGAAGACCCAGTCCTTTGTTTAATAATTTGCGTTATATGTCTGTATTTGTTCATGGGTGTTCTTCTTCTGTTCGCATTTAAGATTAAGGGTTTCCAGCCGAACCCAGATCTCCCTAGAAGATGATTAATTGGTGTGTGTTGTTTGTAGGTTTCGGCAGATGAACAGATTTGTACCTTACAACCTCATTTCCAAACTCCATACACTGGTAAATTTGAAACATTGGGGACAATGTTCAGTTTAGATTGGGGGGTGTGGATCTACTTTCTCTAGTTTCGTACTTGTAATTCTAGTTTTAGATCTGAACAGTTCACAGTCTTGCAAAAAAAAGGGTTCTGTTTATTTTTATTCTGGATTGTGTATTTTTACAGTATTTGTGTCTATATTTCATGATCACATCGGATGCAGCTTCAATTGTCTTTATGACTGGCAGACGTTAAAGAACCATATAGGGTGTCTCTAATTTTAGCAAGCATGGATAGTAAACTTTTTTGGTTCAGTTTAGGCGTTTTACGCACCTTTCCATCCGATGTGTATGCTGTGATAATGAAAAGGCAAGAGTTGTGAGAAAAATTGAAATCCAGGAAGCACAAGTAAAACCATTGTGTGGCAGAAGCACTTTTGCTAAACGTCGTCGTGCCAAACGACTGGGTGCTTGTAAACATTGTGGCAGGTGTTTTCACATGAAAAAATACAATCAGTGTTTTGAACCAATTTCGGGTCGTGCAACCAATCGATTAAACTGGATAGTGTATGGGCAGAGTAAGGATTTTCCTGACACGCCATCTTATTCCAGCCCGGGACTTACACGTTATGTGTTACAAGAAGTTGGAAGGGTCACTAATAATGACATAAACACAAGCGATGACTCGGATTAGATTTTGACTAATAAAGACAAAGTTGTGGAAAAACGTGTTTTAGGATGAAGGTTAAGGGTCCAAACTTTTTTGTAAATATTTTTTGTACAAAGTCTTGTTGTTGAAATAAAGATGTGGGCCGAGTAAGGAATGTCCTAAAATGCCAACCTATAGCGTGGGTAGGGACTGATCCTGAGACGCCATAAATTTCCAAGTTCAATTTGTGCATTTAGTCTTCTTTCAATTTTCATAGATAAATATGTATGTAAATAACTTTGATTTTGTTTGATTTCGAATTCCAGAAAAAAAAAAAAAAAAAAAAAAAACCTCATTTCCTTGAAAAATGGTATTTTCTCTATGCTTAAATGTCAAATGTACATTGCTATTTGTTATTCTTAAGGTACAGAATGATCAGACTCGAAAATAGAATCGGTATATAACCGACATTCCATGAAAAACCTGACATTACCAATGGAGATGACAAAGAATACCATGGTAAGTTTTGAGCCTTACTATACTTTTGAGAGACAATTAACATTTATTCAAGTAAGGTCTTTCACTCTCTATTTTTGAATAATCTCATTAAATTTGCTTTGATTGACGCAACTAAGGCAATCTGTTGACATATCCCCCAAGAAATCTGTTCATACGACACATACATGTGCACATACTTGAGAAAGGATCTTAGGCCATCTTTGACTTAATTTTGAGCCTTAAGTCTTTTCTTGTACAAAATTATATCCCTAGTTAACCGTGATTGAGCCTTCAATGAACGATCTTTTTCCAAATAGCCCGTATAATTACCAAGCAACAAGAGAATATACTTGACATACCTTTGCTATCTAATTTTCTTGCACCCTCTTATAAATCAATATGATACAGAAATGCAACAAAAAGGGAAAAAGTTATAGAGGCTACTATTCAACGACAAGAAAAAGCGATGAGAACAATTGAAACAGAAAAGAAACAGAAAGGCGGGAAATTGCCAAGAAAGTGAAAAATGAAAAAAAAATAAAAATGAAAGAAATAAATATCATTTCTGGGCAAAAAGTCGAAAAGCTAGAAAGAAGTGTGCTACACTACATAAACAGAAGATAGCTTTTGAAAACCTCTGACGTCATTTAGTTAGCCATTGACCTCTGGCCACGCTACAACCTATGAAAAGCCCTAATTGATCTCAAGTCTATTACATGCGTGTGTTGTTAATCAAAATTGGGATATGGTAAATAACATTTCTTTAAATTGCGTCAATATTCTTTCATGAGATTATGCCAAACATAAGTAGTTGCTTCCTTAAAATTTCACTCCTTTCCTAATTGTGCATGTGATTTTTCGATTGGCCACCCTCTGATCACATGATCTGTGAGCAACAAGTCACTATAATCGGAGCGAACTTTTGCTGAGAGCATTCTACGAGAGGTTTGTGGAATCGAAGCTATCCATGGAAGGTGGAAAAAGGGAGTGTTTGTTATGTAACAATTCCTGTGACGTGAATGATCATTCTTACTACATAGGGAATTTCAAATACCAATATAACAAGTGTTTATTTTTGCATATATTTCGTACCAATGACAGAGAAGTGTTCTATTTTTCTTTAAAAAAAAAAAAAAATTTAAAGGATGGGGTGTCTCAACGATCATGGTGCTAACGCATATACACATAGTTTTAACTGGAGTTTGTAGGTAGCTTCACTGGAAACCTTCACGAGACAAAACTCGTCCACTAGGGATCACCTAGGGGTTTAACGGCTTGTTGCATATGCTAAATGCAATCGTGTTATCTACGAAAGTGATTTTATGTTGTTCTGTTGTTATTTATTACTAGGGACTAGTAATGTTTAGGTTGGGGGGTGTGATTAACCCTAATTAATGCATAATTTAATTAGGGTTAATAGGACAATTGTGTTAGTTAAACTAGTCAAAATAAGTCAAATTATGGTTAGTATGTAAATTAATGATAATGCATTAATTGTTGTTCTTTTCAGGATTTTTTTGTGTCAAAGCTACAAATTACTGGGGAGCCAATTATCAAAGTATAGGGTGTCAATTATTAAAGCTCAAAACAAAGGGAGATCAAAGTGTAAATCAAGATCTTCTTGATATTTGTAAAGGACATCTTTTAGGATATACTAAGGGCATCTTCTTGATATTTGTAAAGGGCATCTTTTAGGATATACTAAGGGCATCTTTTGGATGCCTATAAATACCACCCCTTGGGGCTTTTAAAGATAATTTTTTCTTTCTTGTATCATGTTTCTTGTAAAGAGCATCTTTTGGTAGTGGAAAACCCTCCAAAAGTCTTGATTGCTTTCTTGTATCATCTTTCTTGTATTATTGCTTTCTTTACTTTCTTGTATTATTGCTTTCTTTTACTTCCATTGTTGAGCTTCCTTCTTCCCTTAGAGGAGTGAAACTCTTCCACTTTTCTAGAGCTTTACCAAAGCCGTGAAGGGTGAAACGTGATTCACTCATTCTTTGTCGAAGATCGGCTCCTTGTGTAATATATTTTTACCTTGTAATTCCTCTACTTGGAGGGATGAGCATCACTTACTTTTCTAGCTTTACCAAAGCAATGAAGAGTGAGTAGTTTCTCATTCACTCTTTAGCAAGAGGTGATGTACATGAATAAATTATCCGGAAGTTATATTGATGCATTTCGTTTATGCTTAGCTCCAATCTTCATTTCTTCGTATGTCTTTTCATTACATTGTTGTCTTTACCTTAAGCATGAGTAGCTAAATCTTTAAGTTGGCTAATCCAAGGGAGACCTCCTCTTGGGCATGCCATTTCAACTCATTTGCTTTCCTCCCCTCGGTGTACGATGGTTCGGTTTAACTGGGTTGAGAGAGGACATGGTGTGAGTCTTTGATATCCCGTAGACTTGTCACGAGTTATGCTTAGATCGTCACTTCCATCTCGTCCGTCGCTTCCCACGAATCAATCGTTCATCTATGCACCATTGGAGGAAGGGTTTGAGTTGACTTGACATTTTCATTGGAGTGAAACCTTTTGATTAGCGAACACTTGTTTCCCATTTCAATTTCATCACAACACCAATCACAAACCAACTTCAAACAACAAAAAGATTTTACACTTTTCTTTCACTAAAAATTACCTTCTACACGATTCACCTCCTTCCCTGAGGAGACGACCTTGAAATACAGTTCCAAGTAAAACACGACACACAAAAGTCTTCTTGCGCTTGGGAAGTATTTTTGTTCACACACACACACATTTCATTGATTCCACCACTCCGTTGCCCTTTCTTTTGACATCATTCCAAGAGAGAGTGACACTCCCCTCCACACATAGACTTTACGCATTGAGGGATGATGTCCGGAGGATAGGAATAACAACGGTTTTCGTCAAGCAGTATTCCAAGGTCGTCTCCTCAGGGAAGGAAGGGAATTGTGTGAAGATGATTTTGTGAAAAATGAAAAGTGTAAAATCTTGTAGTTGGTTTGAGTTTTTGTGATTGTGTTCTTGATGAAAATAAAACAAGTGTTGGCTAATCCGAATGGTTCATTCCAATGGGAATCCCAAATCAACTCGAAGCCTTCCTTGAATAGAGCTTAGATGAACGATTGATTCGTGGGAAGCAAGGTACGAAATGGAGGTGAGGATCCAAACATAACCCGTGACCAGGCCTACGGGATATCAAAGACTCACAACCGCATCCACTCTCAACCCAGTCAAACCGAACCATCGTACTCTGAGATGAGGAAAGAGAATGAGTTGAAATGGCACACCCAAGAGAAAATCTCCCTTGGATTAACCAACTTAAAATCTAGCTACTCATGAAAGCAAGAAAGAAATGCATAATGTAAAGAGACATAATTGAAATGGAGCATGAAACTTAACTTAATGCAAAAAATCTTAAACTATGAATAAAAATATGTAATACCCATTTTAAACTTAAAAATGAAGATAACTTGCTGCAACAATGGTGAAATCTAAGATGTAGCATTAAACTTGAAATGTACTTGAAGTAAATGACATTAAAGATAATAAATGAAGTTTACACAAGTCTTACAATAAACTACAAGTGAAAGGATGGAAGAAAATGCAAAAATCTAAGTTTTCTATATACTATTCATCATCTTCTTCCTTGAACTACTCCTAAGCTTAGGTAGCCACCCCTTCAAAGCTTGTGAATGCTGAATATATGGAGTGTGAGAGCCTTGCAATTTCGTCCATGGTGGTCCCCCTAGGTTTGTGCAGGCCTCCCATCAATGGGAGGTGAGTTGATGGCCTTTGGACAGGCTAGCCTGCAACCCACCATGGCAGCCCCCTTCTCTCCCATCCCCATTAATGCCAATGTCTCCAAAGTCAAGAAAATTGTGTAAGGATTGCATGGTTATGTGTAGAATATGTCAGGGGACAAGTGGGAGAAGTGTAGGTGGGACCCCCAAGAAAGTGGAGAAGACTTACAGGCATTCTGGGCATTTTGAGCTGTTTCAGAAGAGCGTACCGGTACATCGAACTCCAGTAGGTAAATCGTACCGATATGCTTCTGCTCCGAACCAATTTTCGTAGAATTATCATAACTTTTGATACAACCGTTCGATTGAGCTGAAATTTTGACATAATACAGAAGACATCCAGATCTACAACTTTCATGTTTTTCACTTGTTCAGATTCAAAGTAGATCATGGTCAAAATGGAGGAAAACCGAAGTACTTCCACCAAATGGTGCGGGTGCGGGTGCTGGTGCCTATGCTACCAAACACCGATACCTCCTTGATTTATTTCACTTTTAAGCCTCCAAATCCTCAAGTAATGTGTCCATGCCTTCACCACACATCCACACTTAGTTGCAAGGTTCTAAAATCCATGATTTACGCTATAATTACCTGCAACATCGAAAATTCAACATTATTCATAAATTTGGCTAACTCTAAGTAATTAATTGCAAAGTTAAGTTAAAATGCATGTAATGAGGCCATCAAATATACAATATTTTGTGCTCATCACTGATGCTCTATTTAGTGAGTTAATCAGCCAAAAGTTTGTTGTCTTGGCTCAAGGACATAATATTCCACTAGAAAAAAGATAGAAAAGGAAAAAATTACTATAAATGGTATAATTCTTTTAGGAATTCAACCAAGAATTGTATTACTTTTAGAAATTGTGTGCAGGATTTAATTTAAAAAAGAATTCTTAAATATGCTTCAAAATAAGAAGTCATGCAAATAGACAATTTCCCTAAAGAAGTTAATATTAATATGGTGTCTATAAATTTGCAGGAAGACAAGAAGATTGCTAATAAAGTTGTTGGTAATGAGAGAATTGTTCCAAAGATGAGAAAGCCAGTCTACAGCAGGCTTGGTCCCAGGGAGGAAGAGCCATTGGTCATGTGCATTAAGTATGCCAATGAATTGGCCGAGTCAGGAGCTATACCACTGGATGATGTGGTAAGAGAGTTCACAGGCAAGGGTCTCCAATTCAGAACCAGAGGAGAAGGGGACATTCAGATCTATAATGGCAATGAAAATATATTTGATGGTGCTAACCCAGTAATTTTCAAACTTCAAGAAAAATACCAACACGGGCATGGTCCCTATTACTTTCTTGAGAATCAGGGTATCCCAGGAAATACTAGTTATCAAAGCCAAGGTAAGAGAGAATGACTGCGAAAGATGGACCATTTTACTGGACCATCGATGGCTAGAGAAGGTATTTGGTAGAAATTCAAGAAGCAAGAACATCAGAAAAGGCAAAATCAAAAAAAAAAAAAAGGAAGATTTGAAATCATAACAAAAACTGGATCCAGAATAGTTAATCCTCATGAGGTTCATGATGAGCAATGGCACCATGTACAACATCCAAAATTACCTTTTGAAGCATGGTATCAAACACTTACTATGGCTCAAAAAAGGAGGGAACAAAAGAAATTTTCTGTTTGGATGATTAATCGAGATCCCACTCCTATTGAGGGCTATCCAAAACAAGGTTCATCAACGGGGAAGAAAAATCCTACATGGACTAGATCACAACATAAAAAGATCAAGGAAGTTCATACAAAGAAAGACATCCTAGATCAGAAGATTGCTGAGTTCAAGCATATCCTGGATCTATTTGAAGGAGAACTAGAGTAAAGACCAGAGAATCTGTCAACAAAAGGCAAGGAAAAAGTAGAAGAAGAGAAAGAAATGCTCTCAGATAAGGAGTTTATGGATTTTGAAGACATAGAGCCTCTCCTTGAGATGAGGCAGCATGTAACATGATTGTGGCTCTGCCTGAGGCATTCAAGTATAATATAGCATTGAGTAAGTGAAAATCTTCATAAAATCTGTATATGAATCCAGACTTGATGATAGGTTTATAAGTATAAAAAAAGAGCCTGGGGGGAGGAGATGGAGGGGTGTTTCATTCCTCCTAAAAAGAATTGGTCAAACATTTGAGACCATTGTACATACAGGCACACATCGATGGTCAACCAGTTAGTAAAGTATTGGTTGAACAATGAGGCAGTGGTCAACATCCTACCTTCAAGAGTGTTGAAATTTTTGAACAAAGGAGATGAACACTTGGTTCATACTGACATAACAGTCAGTAATTTTGTTGGAGGGTCATCTTTTGCAAAAAGAATTCTTCTTGTGCAGATTCAAGTTGGCAATAGAAAAAATTCAACAAAATTCTTTGTGGTAGATTCATCATCCAACTTCAATGCTCTCCTAGAGAGAGATTGGATACATACCAATGGTTGTGTGTCATCATCCTTGCATCAGACATTAATCTTCCTGACAGACAGAGATGATGAAGGAAGAAAGGGGATGGAGGTACATTGGGCTGATGCTAACCCTTTCTCTACAGATGCACACAATGGGAAGCTCATTTTTTTTTATCATAAAGGCTTGACTTCAACTGAGCAAAGCAATTGCAAAAATCCAATTCAACAAATATGTTGAAGAAAGTTGCATCAAATTTTCCATGATTTGGCCATACCTAGTTTCTTGCAACCAAGGCTTGAAAACAAAGAAATGAAAGAAATTAATGGATAAAGCTTGCAAGAGGCTCTAGAATGGAAAGATGACTGTCATTAAAGCCACACTGAGAAGGTTATTTGCATATACCTTAGATGAGAGAGTGAAGGCATTAGGTGATGCCTTTGTCGATTGGGCCAAATGTGTGCTAGAAAGTGGCCCAAAAAACATGAACAAGAATATAGGAGTAGAAAATCTTCAGTCTGTACCTGTAAACCTTGATGATGTAAAGACAGATGTCCAAGACCCTCTAGAGGAAGTCAATATCAATTCAGCACTTGGAGCTTACTTCAAGCAAAGGTTGATTGAATTGCTGATGGAATTCAAGGACTGCTTTGCACGGAGTTATGAGGAAATGTCTAGCTTAGATAGATCATTGTTGAAGCACAGATTTCAATTAAGAAGAATTTCCATCCTCAATGCAACCACCTAGAAGGATGGCCATTGTAGTCACACTTCTAGTTAAAGAGAAGATTGAAAGGTTGCTGAAAGCAAACTTCATAAGGATTGTCAAGTATGTTGAATGGCTATCTAATGTTGTTCCAGTAATCAAAAAGACTGGAAAAATCAGGGTGTGCATAGATTTTAGAAATCTAAATACTACAACCCCTAAGGATAAATATCAAAATACCTGTGGCAGATGTTTTAATGGATACTGCTGCTAGGCATGTTATTTTGACCTTCATGGATGGACATGTTGGCTATAATCAGATCTTTATAACATAATAAGATGTCCATAAAACTGCCTTTAGATACCCAGGTGCACTAGGTACCTATGAATGGGTGGTAATGTCATTTAACCTTTAAAATGCAGGGTCCACCTACCAAAGAGAAATGAACCTGATTTTCCATAATATAATTGGGAAATTGATGGAGGTTTACATCGATGATGTTCTTGTCAAATTTGATGACAAAGAATTATATTTGAAAAACTTTAGGAAGGCTTTCTAAAGAATGAGAATGCACAAATTAAAAATGAACCCTTTTAAAATGTCCATTTGGAGTTTCCGCTGGCGATTTCTTTGGTTTTTTAGTCCACTAGAGAGGAATTGAGGTGGATAAAAGCAAAGCTAATGCCATCATAGAGGCCCAAGCCCCATAAAGTAAGAAAAAATTGCAGAGATTCCTAGGCCAAGTGAATTTCCTAAGAAGGTTTATATATAACTTTCCAGGAAAAATAGTGGCTTTTTCACCTTTGTTGAAACTAAAGTCAGAGGTGAATTTTAAATGGGAATACTTGACAAAGCCTCCAGTGTTGATACTGCCAAAAAAAGGCAAGTCATTGAAGCTATATATTTTAGCAAGAGAGAAGTTCATTGGCAACCTACTTCCACAGGATAATGACCAAGGCCATGAACAAGCAATCTATTACTTGATTAGAAAATTGAACAAAATGTATTTACTCTTCAATAGAAAAGCTTTATTTGACTTAGTACTTTTCAGCAATAAAATTAAGACATTATTTACTTCCATTCACTATTTGCATCATTGCTCAAACTGATGTGTTTAAATATATGCTTACAAGAACTCTGTTAAGAGGCAGAATGGGGAAATGGATCTTTGCCTTGACAGAATATTGTTCCCAATGTGTGCTACAAAAGGTAGTTCAAGTTCAAGTTTTGACTAATTTCCTAACAAACCATCCAAGTGTTCTTATTGAAAAATATATATTTGAAGTGGACTGTATAGGAATAACACCATGGAAACTGATGTTTGATAGTTCCAAGAATGAAAAAGGTGTAGGAGTTGTGATTGTTTGTGTCACCAGAACTGAGAATGTTTCAATTTGCCTATCAGTTAGATGAAACCTTGGTTTTGTCAAATAATCAGGCTGAATATGAAGCTTTAATCATAGGCCTAGAAACAACTATAAATATAAAAATCAAAACTTGGTGGTGATTGGTGATTCACAGTTAGTAATTCTACAGGTGCAAGGTTGGTATATATGTAATCATCCTGCCCTAGAGAAATATATAAATAGTGTACAATAACTTATTCAAGGTTTTGAAGTTGTTCAATTTGAACAAGTAGACTCCACAATGGAGAAGCCAATTAAATGGCTCAAGCTGCCTCTGGACTTAGAATTTCAAAAGGTATGAATGAAAGAATAATTAAAATACAGAAGAGATACTTACCAACAGTGGTGTCATGGCTATTCTTACTAACCATAAAAATAGAGGAATCTAACTGGAACTTCCCTATCATGAAGTATCTACAAGATCCATTTCAAAGAACAGAAAGGCTTGTTAGGAATCAATCAGTAAATTATGTCCTCATGCAAGAGCAGTTGTTCATAAAAACATCAGAAGGCCTAATGCTATCATACATCAGCAAGTTGGATGCCATAAAAACTATGGCAGAAGTTCATGAAGGAATTTGTGGATCTCACCAATTAGGTGAAAAAGATAAGATGACTGATTCATAGGTATGGTTATTACTGGCCAACCATGAGAAAAGATTGCATCATCTATGCAAAGGGATGTCAAGATTCTAAAAACATGGACCTATTCAAAGGGTCCCTATAGTTGAGTTGTATTCAATTGTGAAACCATGGTCATTTAGAGGTTGAGCAATGGATTTGATTAATCAAATTCATCCTTTCCCCTTTAAGCAACATTCATATATTATAGTGGCTATTGATTATTTCACAAAATGGGTAGAAGCAGTACCAATGAAGGTTGTAGACCAACAACAGGTATTGGTTTTGTGGGAAAAATTTAACACTTCACGTGAAGGATCTTTCCACTTGATTATATACGAGGAATTGCACGCTAGATCTAGAGGGAGGGTGAATTGGTTAATTAAGATTTAAGCTCGAATGACCACAAATTTTAACCTAAATCTACTACAATAACCTCATCACACAATGATATAGAAGTTAAGTGTGAGAACCCCTTTTCAATCACCACAATCCAAAGCACCCATGTAGATTAGTGTATTATTTTTTAGTCTATTCTAGCTTATAGAGGTTTACTTTAGGTTTAAGAGATAGCTCCATATAGATAGGACACAAAATAGGGTTTAACTTGGAGACCAATAAAACATAGATTTGCGTCGACTACTAAAGCAGTGGGAGGGAGGTCATAGGTGTAAAACCCCGATTCAATCACGTAATATCCAGAGCGCTAATAACCTTCACAATCACTAAGTGATACAGTCTCCAAATAATGAATAAATTCTGATACTAATTTCATATACATTAATTACATGTACATCTAGACTATTACTGTCACGCCCCATCCCGGTCTCCCAAGGATGAGACGCGACTAGGTTTTTGATACACCTGTTTACATATATAATCAGGATTAATAAAACATAAAATAATCCCACAGGTGCAACAACACCACCCATCCGCTTAGTCAATAAGCATGATGGTAAAACTTGTCTCATAACCTGTACCATATATAACACCTGTACTAATGGTTTATTTCCCAGGTTATAGACATATACAAAGAAATCCCACACCCACATAGCATACATCACAAGTACGCTTGTTGAGTCTATATACAAATATATGCTATTTACCTGACATGTTAATCTCTCATAAATAAACTATATAACTCAGCAAAATAAATACACAATAACCTGAGTAAAATCACACGAACTTCGTTGAACCACTAGACACAATTCAACCGACTAGACAGTGGACTGATCTGAAATTTTTCTCTACAATACCTGAAAAAGAGAAACTATAGGGGTGTGAGCTAAACCACGCGCTCAGTGAGTATACATGCTGTATATGAAATGGAAATGATAGTAATACACTGAAGTAGGTAGATACTACGTAGATACACGTATCAAACAACAACATCATTCCAATTCCAAAGAATTCACAAGCCACATCACATTCACACTACCCCTCATCGGGTAATCGATCTCACATGGATCCGTGTCTCCCGAACCTTCCGGGAACACCACAGTGCTAGCACACCACTGCACGCCCAGTGATCAGGCATCGACGCCCCTGTCTCAAACAGTGCGCCATATTCCACAATACACAATACACAGTACAAAGCATCATTCAATCACATAAGCACATAGCACATAATCCTGGAGAAATACTATTAAATTCTATCATTTACTATCATCTTATAATAGCATTTCTAAAACATATAAAGATATACACCCACCTCAAATACACAGATCTACGACCCTTCGGTCCTATCGGTAGATCCTTCCGGTGTTACCGTATTTGTTCCAACACCGACAGTCTCACCTGTTCCACCTAACACATTTGTAATTTCAATATCAATATGTTTATCACACATAATAATTAATTATGCACTAAAACATGCAAAGTGATGCACCCCAAAGTGTCCCGGTAACTCCGATTACCGCACTATCCACTCACACATTAGCACTTTTATTCTAGGGATCACATTTCCTCCCCAAATATTCAAAATCACTCACATTAATCACAATTATGATTAAGTAGGTCAAACACATTGACCGGGGGTCCATTTTCACACATTTCGACCCCGAATCCTAAAAATCGCACTTTCGGCATTTCGTACATTTCGCACCGGATATCATAGTCATTTGCATTCGAAAGTCATATTATCACATCAAACATCATTTAAAAATGATGCATGCAAAATTTCAAGTCATTTGGATTAAAATTCACACATGTGATAATAACATTTAAAAATTAGGGTTCCGGCGTTACCGACAACTCTTTCCAATTTCTATCACATTTTTATTTAAAACCGTCAAACTTAATCATGCAATTCAGCCTCTTATTAACCCTTTAACCTCTCTGTTTCTCTCCCAAATATCTCAATTCCAACACAGCCTATCTAAAGCATTTCCAAGCATTAATATATGCATTTCCCACATTTTTTTTTCCACACTTAATTTAATACCCCTTCTTACCAGCCCCTAAAATATACTAAATACACTTAATTTAACTCACAAAAATCGGTTTTGAACTCAAAATAACACAGCCCATGAACTTTAAATTAAAACAGTCCATTAAAATTAAATAAGACAACTCATGTATTTAAATTAAACCAGTCTACTAATTAAATATGCTAAAATAGCTCACACATATATAAATACGTACATACTAAAATGAATCACAACTCAAACTAAAATTTAATTCCACATACCTTCCTTGCTCACGGTATCAAGACGACCCACATACGTATATTTTTTTCTTTCCTTAATGTCTTCTTCCCTCTTTCTGTTTTTTTTCCTTTTTCTCTCGCTCACAGTCCCTCACTCTCAGCTTCCCAGTATATCAGAACACACACACACACACACTTTTATGTTTTAAACACACAAACACACACTTCACACCATAAAACACACACACCTACACACACGGCACTCCCACACACACACACGGCACACTTACATATATATATATATTTTATATGCCAACACCTGTAAAGGTGTCCCTTCTAATGGGGTAATTACGTTTGCCTCCCTCCAAGTTTTTTAAATGATTTCGAAATCGACCCACTAATATTTTCACACATAAAATTCTATAAATGGGTCTCACTAATACATCATTAATGGGGTCCACATACCCAATGTATGCTCACACACATCATGGCTATGAAAGATTTATTTTAATTAATCTTTTATTAATTTCACGTAATTGCAATTTAGCCCACATAATTATTTTAAGATGCATGCAATGCATGATTTGGGTCTCACAACTCTCCCCCACTAATAAAAATTTCGTCCTCGAAATTACTTACCTGGACTAAACAAATGAGGATATTGAGCCCGCATACTCTCTTCAGTTTCCCAAGTTGCTTCCTCTACTGAGTGACTACGCCACAACACCTTCACCAATGGTATAGTCTTCGTGCGTAATACCTTCTCCTTTCTACCCAAAATCTGAACCGGCTGCTCCACATAAGTCAAATCCTCAGCTAATTCCATCGGTTCTGAAGTCAACACATGTGATGGGTCAGGCAAGTACTTCCGTAGCATAGACACATGGAATACGTCATGCAACCTGGACAATTCCACTGGTAACTTCAACCGGTATGCAACAGCTCCAATCCGCTCCACAATGCTATATGGGCCAATATACCTAGGAGCCAATTTTCCTTTTCTACCAAATCGAATGACCCCTTTCCAAGGTGATACCCGTAGAAATACTCGATCACCTACTTTAAATTCTAAGTCACGTCGGCGATTATCTGCATAACTTTTCTGCCTGCTCTGTGCACTCCGTAATCTTTCTTGGATGACTTTAATCTGATCTGTAGTCATTTGCACAATCTCCGGACCCAATAATTTCCTCTCACCCACTTCACTCCAGCACACTGGGGTCCTACACTTCCTTCCATACAAAGCTTCATATGGTGCCATCTCAATTGAACTCTGGTAACTGTTATTATAAGCAAATTCAATCAAAGGCAAATAATCATCCCAGTTACCTCTAAGGTCCATGACACAAGCTCTCAGCATGTCCTCCAATGTCTGAATAGTACGCTCCGTCTGTCCATCTGTTTGTGGGTGGAATGTTGTACTAAACTTCAAAGTAGTGCCCAATGCAGTCTGTAAGCTAGGCCAAAACCTTGAAGTAAAACGTGGATCCCTGTCAGAGACAATAGATACAGGCACACCATGTAATCTCACAATCTCATCAATATATAATCTAGCTAATCTGTCAAGAGCATAGGACATCTTAATAGCTAGAAAATGAGCAGACTTTGTCAACCTATCAACGATCACCCAAATGGCTTCATGTCCTTTCTGCGTACGGGGCAAACTACTCACAAAATCCATAGTGATATGCTCCCATTTCCACTCTGGAATCGGTAGAGGCTGTAATAACCCGGCTGGTCTCTGATGTTCAGCCTTCACCTGCTGACAAATCAAACATCGAGCCACAAACTCAGCTATCTCTCGTTTCATTCCAGACCACCAATAATGTTCTCGCAGGTCACGATACAACTTTGTACTACCTGGATGCATAGCATATGCTGAACTATGGGCTTCCTCCAGAATCTCTCTTTTTAACCCTGCATCGTTAGGTACACACAATCGAGATCCAAATAATAAAACATCAGCACTATCAACAATAAAATCAGTCTTCACTCCAGTCTTCACCTCTTTCTTCAATTTCTCAATCTGGCGATCAAACTGTTGTGCCTCTCTGATCCTGTCCACCAACACTGGTCTCAAAGTCAGTGTAGCAAGTAAAGTTGTAGTCTCTCCTATCCCCAACTGCACTCTCAAAGATTTCAAATCAACAAATAAACCTCTTTGAATCACTCGTAAACTAGCCAATCTGTGTGATGATTTTCGACTCAACGCATCCGCCACAACATTTGCTTTCCCTGGCTAGTAATGAATAGTGCAGTCATAATCCTTTATAAGCTCAATCCAACGCCGCTGCCTGAGGTTCAACTCTTTCTAGGTGAACAGATATTTCAGACTCTGGTGATCAGTATAAATCTCACACGTAACCCCATATAAAAAATGTCTCCATAACTTCAGCGCAAACACAATAGCTGCAAGCTCCAAATCGTGGGTAGGATAATTGCACTCATGGGGTTTCAGCTGTCTAGAGGCATAAGCTACCACCTTACCGTGTTGCATCAACACACAACCCAACCCTTGATGTGAGGCATCACTATAAACCACAAACCCTTCATTACCTGACGGAATGGTCAATACTGGTGCAGTCGTCAATCTGGTCTTTAGCTCCTGAAAGCTCTGCTCGCATCTATCAGACCACTCAAATTTCACTCCCTTCCGAGTCAATCGGGTTAGAGGCATAGCTATAATGGAGAAATTTTGTACAAACCTCCGATAGTAACCTGCCAAACCCAGAAAACTTCGAATTTCTGTCACTGTCCTCGGTCTCTCCCAGTTAACTTCTGTATCAATCTTTGCTGGATCAACACATACACCATCACCAGAAACTACATGCCCCAAAAACACCACCTTGTCCAACCAAAATTCACATTTACTGAATTTGGCAAATAATTGCCTATCTCTCAATGTTTGCAGTACCACCCTCAAATGTTGCATATGCTCCTCTATACTCCGAGAGTATATTAATATATCATCGATGAACACTATCACAAATGAATCAAGATATGGCTGGAATATTCGATTCATCAGGTCCATAAATACCGCAGGAGCATTAGTCACACCAAATGGCATTACCAGAAACTCATAGTGCCCATACCTGGTCCGAAAAGCAGTCTTCGAAATATCACTATCCCTGACTTTCAACTGATGATACCCTGATCGAAGATCAATCTTTGAAAATACACGGGCACCCTGTAACTGGTCCAGCAAATCATCGATACGTGGCAATGGGTACTTGTTTCGGATAGTACCCTATTTAGCTGCCTGTAATCGATGCATAATCTCATAGTGCCATCTTTCTTCTTGACAAATAGCACTGGTGCACCCCAAGGAGATACACTAGGCCGTTTAAATCCTCGTTCTAACAAATCCTTCAATTGCACTTTGAGTTCCTTTAATTCAGCCGGAGCCATCCTGTATGGAGTAATGGATATTGGACTAGTTCCTGATACAAGCTCTATCGCAAATTCCACCTCCCGATCCACTGGCAACCCTGGTAACTCGTCAGGAAACACATCAGCAAATTCGTTAACCACAGAAATATTCTTCAATTCAGGAGTATCTCTCTGAGTATCTTTCACGTAAGCCAAATACCCATAACATCCTTTCCTGAGTAATTTCCTGGCTTTAATTGCTGATATCAAATTCCTTGGCTCAGGACGTCGCTCTCCAAAAAATCGAAACAAAGGAATATGTGGAATTCTAAATACTACTTCCTTACGAAAACAATCAATAGTAGCATGATAAGCAGACAACCAATCCATTCCTAAAATCAAATCAAAATCTTGGAAGTCCAAAGGTAACAGATCTGCAGGTAATTCTCTATTACCAATCTGAACTAGGCACTCCCTATATACTACCCTGGTGGTCACACATTCACCCGTGGGAGTAGCTATAGTCAATCCACAGTCTAACGGAGTAGGTGGTCTATTAACATGCATGGAGAATGGCAGTGATATAAATGATAGTGTGGCACCCGAATCTATGAGTACTCGTGCCTGTTGACCAAAAATAGAGATCATACCTGTGACCACCTCTGGGGTCGCCTGAGCATCCCGCTGGGTAAGTACAAAAACACGACCTCCAGCCTCAGGTCCACTCGGTCCACTGCCACCAGCACCGCTACCTCTAGTGCCACCTCCAGTACTACCTCCTCGTCCTCGACCTCTGCCACTCGCTGCTCCTCGGAACACCGAAGATGCACTGCCCATCGATGAACTCTGGGCAGAGTATTGTGGACAATCTTTTTGCATATGTCCCTCCTGACCACATAAAAAGCAACGCCGTGACATAACAGGTCCTGGTCCTCCCATAGGACAGTTTCGTACAATGTGTCCAATCTGCCCGCATCGGTAACAAGTAACTGTACTCCCCCGAGACTGTCCCATCACTCGACCCGGTGCAAATGAAGATGATCCACTCACTCCCTGTCCTCGACTCTGGAATGGAACTCCTGATTTCTGTTTACTTGCACCCTTCGGACACATTCCTCTCCAAGCTCTGCTAAAGAAACCTCCCTTGGAACTCTGTCCACTTGGCTCATATCTTCCCCTCTTTGCCTGCTCACTTGCACTTTCTATCTCCTTCAAATCAGCTTCCACAATCAGGGCTTTGTTGTATAAGTCTGAAAATGTGGTTAATTCCAGCATCGACACACGGGATCTAATATTATAATTTAGCCCCATCTGGAATCTTCTACATCTTTCCCCCTCATCCGCGACAACAGAAGGCATAAATCTAGATAAAGTACTAAATTTACCCTCGTATTCCAATACTGTCTGATTCCCCTGCTGCAGATGTAAAAATTCATTCTGCTTCTGATATCGATAACTCGAGGGAAAATACTTCTTGTCAAAGGCATCTGTAAACTGCCGCCACGTGGGAACTTTAGGAACTGTACTGGCCTCCCCTTCAGTGCATATTGGCAGCAATGCTCTCTCCATAGCCTCCCACAAATACTGAGCCTCCTCCGCTAACATAAAAGTGGCCAACAACAATTTATCTTCCTCGCCAACTCCCATTACCTTGAATATCTTCTCGATGCGTCGTAACCAATTTTCTGCTTCCAATGGACCTGCAGTTCCCGTAAATATTGGTGGATCAAGCTTTTTAAACTGTTCATACAATGTACCCCTGGGCTTTATTGTTTCCACTCGCGTTGTATGTTGCTCAAAGTACTTAGCTGCTGCCTCCCACAATTGTCTAGCCTCCTTATCACCCGGTTCCTCCTCCACTTGGGGTCGTTTTCCCCTATCTCCTGCCCTAGCAGATGACCCTTCTCCCTCCATGTATCACTGTAATAAATGTGAATATCGCATATAGGTCATGATAGCATGCAGTACATATTCCACACACTCACACGGACCCCTAACACCCCACCTAAACAGACCAATTCCTAAGTCCACTGTCACACTAGACTCAACTCGACTACAAAACTATAAACTTTAGCTCTGATACAAAAATAATTGTCACGCCCCATCCCGGTCTCCCAAGGATGAGACGCGACTAGGTTTTTGATACACCTGTTTACATATATAATCAGGATTAATAAAACATAAAATAATCCCACAGGTGCAACAACACCACCCATCCGCTTAGTCAATAAGCATGATGGTAAAACTTGTCTCATAACCTGTACTAATGGTTTATTTCCCAGGTTATAGACATATACAAAGAAATCCCACACCCACATAGCATACATCACAAGTACGCTTGTTGAGTCTATATACAAATATATGCTATTTACCTGACATGTTAATCTCTCATAAATAAACTATATAACTCAGCAAAATAAATACACAATAACCTGATTAAAATCACACGAACTTCGTTGAACCACTAGACACAATTCAACCGACTGGACAGTGGACTGATCTGAAATTTTTCTCTACAATACCTGAAAAAGAGAAACTATAGGGGTGTGAGCTAAACCACGCGCTCAGTGAGTATACATGCTGTATATGAAATGGAAATGATAGTAATACACTGAAGTAGGTAGATACACGTATCAAACAACAACATCATTCCAATTCCAAAGAATTCACAAGCCACATCACATTCACACTACCCCTCATCGGGTAATCGATCTCACATGGATCCGTGTCTCCCGAACCTCCCGGGAACACCACAGTGCTAGCACACCACTGCACGCCCAGTGATCAGGCATCGACGCCCCTGTCTCAAACAGTGCGCCACATTCCACAATACACAATACACAGTACAAAGCATCATTCAATCACATAAGCACATAGCACATAATCCTGGAGAAATACTATTAAATTCTATCATTTACTATCATCTTATAATAGCATTTCTAAAACATATAAAGATATACACCCACCTCAAATACACAGATCTACGACCCTTCGGTCCTATCGGTAGATCCTTCCGGTGTTACCGTATTTGTTCCAACACCGACAGTCTCACCTGTTCCACCTAACACATTTGTAATTTCAATATCAATATGTTTATCACACATAATAATTAATTATGCACTAAAACATGCAAAGTGATGCACCCCAAAGTGTCCCGGTAACTCTGATTACCGCACTATCCACTCACACATTAGCACTTTTATTCTAGGGATCACATTTCCTCCCCAAATATTCAAAATCACTCACATTAATCACAATTATGATTAAGTAGGTCAAACACATTGACCGGGGGTCCATTTTCACACATTTCGACCCCGAATCCTAAAAATCGCACTTTCGGCATTTCGCACCGGATATCATAGTCATTTGCATTCGAAAGTCATATTATCACATCAAACATCATTTAAAAATGTTGCATGCAAAATTTCAAGTCATTTGGATTAAAATTCACACATGTGATAATAACATTTAAAAATTAGGGTTCCGGCGTTACCGACAACTCTTTCCAATTTCTATCACATTTTTATTTAAAACCGTCAAACTTAATCATGCAATTCAGCCTCTTATTAACCCTTTAACCTCTCTGTTTCTCTCCCAAATATCTCAATTCCAACACAGCCTACCTAAAGCATTTCCAAGCATTAATATATGCATTTCCCACATTTTTTTTTTCCACACTTAATTTAATACCCCTTCTTACCAGCCCCTAAAATATACTAAATACACTTAATTTAACTCACAAAAATCTGTTTTGAACTCAAAATAACACAGCCCATGAACTTTAAATTAAAACAGTCCATTAAAATTAAATAAGACAACTCATGTATTTAAATTAAACCAGTCTACTAATTAAATATGCTAAAATAGCTCACACATATATAAATACGTACATACTAAAATGAATCACAACTCAAACTAAAATTTAATTCCACATACCTTCCTTGCTCACGGTATCAAGACGACCCACGTACGTATATTTTTTTCTTTCCTTAATGTCTTCTTCCCTCTTTCTGTTTTTTTTCCTTTTTCTCTCGCTCACAGTCCCTCACTCTCAGCTTCCCAGTATATCAGAACACACACACACACACTTTTATGTTTTAAACACACAAACACACACTTCACACCATAAAACACACACACCTACACACACGGCACTCCCACACACACACACACACGGCACACTTACATATATATATATATATTTTATATGCCAACACCTGTAAAGGTGTCCCTTCTAATGGGGTAATTACGTTTGCCTCCCTCCAAGTTTTTTAAATGATTTCGAAATCGACCCACTAATATTTTCACACATAAAATTCTATAAATGGGTCTCACTAATACATCATTAATGGGGTCCACATACCCAATGTATGCTCACACACATCATGGCTATGAAAGATTTATTTTAATTAATCTTTTATTAATTTCACGTAATTGCAATTTAGCCCACATAATTATTTTAAGATGCATGCAATGCATGATTTGGGTCTCACAATTACAACTTACACGTCTCAGATATAATACTCTTTCAACTTAACCCTTATAACATAACACATTTTCAAATCTTCATTAAAGAAAACAAAGAAAACATCGACAGTTCAAACATATGCGGACTTCCTTGCCACCAGCTAATCTGAAAAAGGGAAAATAATGTAGGGTGAGCATCAACAGCTCAGTAGAGTAACTCAATTTCCAAGCAAACGAGTTTGAAAATAGTATAGTTTAGCATGATTGGGAAAAAATCCAAACAAGCATTTGATACATCTATATGAGAAACAGTAAATGTTGAGCGAAAATAGTTAGGTTTGAAAACAATAATACGGTCACAACATCAATACAGTGCCACACCGGTGAACAAATAATCCTAATAGACCACTAAGGGTCAATACGATCCATACGAACATACGATCCAATAATTTAGGGGACTTTCACCCCAAGGAAGATACGCTCCCAAGTCAATACGATCCAATTCAGTACCCAAGTCCGAAGACCAACAGGGCCACCCAAGCATTTACTAACTCAATGAGAAACCCTCTACGGCCTCAACCTGAAATGTAAACCCTCTGCCACTCAAACCTGTGTGCACTTACATTTCATTTAAAAGGATCCCGGAGTTTCTTTCAATATGAACAATACGAGTAATACAATCATTTCCAAGGATTCATGTCAATATTCAAAACACCCAATCATATATTTCAAAACATGCTCAATCATCATAAATAACATATGGAATAATTTAGAAACAAGTTTGGAAAGCATCGCCTGATCCGGAATTGAGAAACCCTACCCGCTCGGTATTTTGATCTGAAATAACCAAAAATTAAACAATGTTATTTTTCAATGAAATTTAATTCACATACTCAATTAACTTACCTAAGAATGAATATAAAATTTATTTTCTCCAAATTACTCAAAACTAGGTCAAATTTACCCCGGAGGGCAAAATAGTTATTTTACTCCTTATTTTGATTCGGCCTTCAGATCGACTTGAAATTTTACCGGGACCTCCGCATGGACGTTACGAACTTTTGGCACCAACCAGAGGTCGGACGAGGCCAAAATTTACGTCGGAGTCCACTGGGATCCCCCACCCCACTTCATCTTCAACCTTTGTTTGTTTGACTTTTGTCCTAAGTGCAGAAGTTTCTGCTCAACTACCCAACTTTGACCCCCTAGTTCTCTCACTACAGTACACCATCTCCTTTGATTTCAACATACACATACTCTTTGGATAACCTAGTTTCAATCCCCCTCAGACTCAACCTTTGAATTGAATTCTATCGTCATCAAATTATTGGTCAAAGTTGGCCAAAAACCATTTTTTTTAACACAAGGGCAGACCTGCAACTGCCCGTTTCACCCCCAAAACGACCTCTAAATCCAATTCTGAGACCGTAAATGGATTCCTTAACCCCAAATTAGCTAGACCCAAGCCCCCTTTCGAATCTCAAACAAGTTTTTATCAAAATGACATTTTCACTTTTTCAAACCCTCCACGTCACCATTACACCACCACATATCACGGCAAACCACCACACCACCACTAAACCCCCCCCCCCCCCCCCAAACTCAAAATTAACCCAAATCATGCTCAAATCTCAAACCCGTTTCAAAATCCAAAAACCCATTAAACTTTAAAACACAAATTCATGCATTAATACCAAACCAAATCAAAATCTAAATACATATATGAGTTCCTAACATCCATATTAGGCTGTGAGTATACCTCTTAGTGCTCGAAGTAGTCTCTGCAAGAATCCGAAATTTCCAAGTCTATACTTTCTCCCTCTAACTTCTCTTTTTTTTCTCTCTCTTCCCACCGAATCTTTCCCCATTTTATTCCCCCCCCCCCCCCCCAAGTAGCTCACTCAGCTTTCTCCAAGCAGCTGGGTGTCCTCCATGCAACCTAGCAAGCCTCAATCAGCCACCTTGCATGTGTAGAAGACCCTTGAAGCTTCAATGGCATTTTGATAAATTCCCAATTTTGTCTAATTTCAAAAATGAAAAAAAATATTTTTTTTTTTCACAATTACATATATATTAAATCAAGCACTATAAAATTATCTGTTAAATTTTTGGACATCGAATTGATCTCCAATTGGATCCGCTAATGAAACTCCCGCATTTTTAATTCACCGATACGCACTAATTTTACTTCGTCCATTTGTGCTTCCCGACTCGTTTCTTTTTTCACCAACCAAATTTCTACATCTAGCAGACCTCCTAACCATCTCTAAAACATCTATGCACCGCACTAAATTCATTAATTTACAGTCCGCCTATCCGTACTCCGAACCCCTAATCGATCGAATTCGCACAATAACCTCAATCGTTCTGATCCTTTCGATTTGCGCGATTCAAATAGCCTATCATTGCTAAATATTTTCTTAAAAAATTTCCTCACCACAGTCATAACCTCAAAACACGTTCGAGACCTTACTCAGCTTGGTACAACTCACGAGACCCGACTCTCGGAATCACGGTTGTCACAATTGGGCGGTGGTTTATGGAGTGAAAGATAAGTCATTCTAGATCTCCAAGTAGTAGACCGATCTACATACTGCTCGAGCGACCTACAAACCTCTCGAGCGGTGGTAGGGCAGCCATCAATCGGTCTCCACTAGTTTCTCAAGTTTTCTCTCCCTAAGAGTTTCAAAAATTGCTCTGGCGAAGACTAGCAAACATTGAGCGATTCTACTAGTTTTTAAGCCAGAAACCAAGCAAAAACTTGACCTATTCAGTATGAAAGGGTCTTGATCAAATAGGGTCCAATAAATGACTCAAACAATCTTTTCAAAACACATTTAAGGTTTAGAAACCATTTTCAACGAAAAACCCTATGAGTCATTTTTTGGATATTCCAAATTCCATTTTGTTCACCTTAATAATCCTAAGTCTAACATTAAACCATGGGATCTAGGTCCCTAAATTCATTACCTTTGTCCTAAGCTTGAAGATGCATTGGATTAGTTTTGATGTAGCATTGTAGCTTGATCTCCTTCCTTTCCTATGTCGCTTACGGATCTTGATATTTGAAGCTTGATGACCATGAAATTTGGTTGAGATTTACATAGAAATTAGTCAATTACAAATACATGATCTAACAATCTCCCCCTTTAGAAATTTCGTGACAAAATACATAAGTAATAAATTAAAGATTACAACTCAAAAACCATTGAGAACAATACGAATTGCAAAATAATCTCAACACTCATGTGCAAACCCTACATCTTAAAATAAGTATAAGATCTAGTCGGTGGCGTGTACGTAGCTGTGACTCCGAGGCAAGATATCGGAGGTGTACATAGCCATGACTCCGAGGCGAGATATTAGAGGTGTACATAGCCGTGACTCCGAGGCAAGATATTAGAGGTGTACGTAGTTGTGACTCCAAGGTAAGATATCGGAGATGTATGTAGTCGTGACTCCGAGGCGAGATATCGGAGGTGATACTGGGTACGTAGTCGTGACTCCAGGGTGGGAATATTGGAGGTGTGTAAGGGTGGCAATTTTCAACTCAATGTGACGATACAACTTGAACTCGATACGAATTTTATGACATGAACTGGACTATAACTCGACATGAACTCGAAAATAACCCGACACGCGAACACGAAATATAAACGGGTCATGTTCGGGTTCAACCTGCCAAACCTGAAATTGAAACCCGTTTATTTAAGAATTGACACTTTCTCTATTTTCTTGTTTGTATGGTAACACGAACAATACGAAATTAACACAATCAACATGTTTAATTAGTATTATAGAAATAAAATATTAATTATTTGTAACTGTTTATTCAGTACTGACATTATTATTGTATAAAAAAGATATTTTTACTCATTATTATTATTATTATTATGTTTATTAAGTTAATTTTTAGTTTGTAGAAAAAATATGAGCATTGATTCAATTAAGTGAAAATATAATCTTAGTGTTAAATTTTTTATTTAAAGTTTATGTCAGTCAACACGAATATGAACAAGGAACACGACACGAAAATAAATAGGTGAAGTCAACACGACACGATTAATTAAATGGGTTGGGTTAGGGTTGACTAATGTTCAACACGAACCCGCAATGACCCGACACGAGCCTGACACAACACGACTCGATTGCCACCCCTAGAGGTGTGTGTGAATATATGTTTATGGTGTACATTTAAGCAATGGTGATGTTTATGGTGTACATTTAAGCAACGGTGATGTTTATAGAAGTTCCACTCTCTTTTATTATCTCTTGGATAATATTGTTATGTTAAGATGTGGTATTATTTCTTATTTCCTTTTATATGTACATTCACTGAGCTATTTGTGCTCACCTTCCCTAGTTCATGATTCCAGGTACCATGTGCAACTAGAGGAGTCTAGTGCTGGGTCTAGGTTGTCATGGGACAGTCGTCTGCGAAGTCTCTTTAATATCTCTTTAGTGTACTTGAGATCTTGTAATATTTGGAGTTAGACGTGCTTTATGGGCTGTTTATATGTTGTATGGCGGAGAGTGTGATCCATCTTAATTGTATCTAAGACCTGAACTCTATTTTAGACACTTATTATTGAGGCTTTTGTACTAAGTACTTGGAAGTATATGTACAGGGTATAGAGTTATGTCTAACAAGCAGGGTTCACACTATTTGTGTTGAGTGAACATACTATCTATAGGTTGGGGTGTTACAATAGTAAAATCTGGGAGTGACACGCAGAGGTGATCTAACGGTCAAGAGAAGGTCAGTGAGAGTCCAAACCTAACAAGACGGTTAAGAAAGTGGGACTCAAAGAATCCCGACAAACGAGGAAACACGATGTCAAGAGCCACCAGTTTGTGACAGTTTAGTGCACGTCTGAGTGTCTCGAGGAAAGAGGTCATGATTACAGTCATGACCGAAAATGATGGTTTTAACTGTTAGTGGTCCTCTCCTAACAAAATACTGAAGGCAAGGCTACAGAAAAGGATCCCTCGATCAACACAGCAACACTACACAATGTCAGCCTCTCTTTTACTTAGTTTATTTCCTTGCACATTTCCTTTAACTTGTAACCCTTCACTTTGGTTATTTTCCTTTCCATTTAGTGTTAAGTACAATAGTCCTTTCATTTACAAATTTCAGTCCTACTATTACTTTATATTCCAGTTGTCTTTGCACATTCTAGTCCATTCCATTGCTAGTTGAAAATTGTTTATGTCCTTGATCTCTGAGACATAAAAAATAACTCAAAGGTAGTTTTATGCCTCACTACAATTGCCTGAACAGTCACGATTTAAAAACCTTACGCTGGTTCAAATAGGAAAGGTCGTACGTGTTGGATTTTAAGTCCAATCGGTCTTTAGTACGCCCGCAATCTGAAAATACGCCAAACATTTTTTGGCACATCCGGTGAGACCCAAACGGAAAGCTACAAACAATGACTTTATTGTTAAATAAGATCTTCAGAATAAAGAAGAATTGGCAAACAAAATATCTCTTCGACAATACTGTGTGGGCAATCTTTTGGAATTAAGTCAAACTGCAAAAAATTGAAAAAGAAAAAAATACTTTTAAAATAACTGATGGAAAGAGAATTTTCATCTCAGACCATCCTATTGCTTATCAATAGAGTCAAAAACAATATAACTCCGAAGGAAAGCTGTTATATAGGGCTTGATTAAATGGGACTAGCTCAATATACCGTTTAGTATACAAATGTGTTTCGATAAAATCGAAGAAATGAAAAATTATGCATTCAACCAGAATCCATATGAATTGGATAAAGTCTCCACAGCCAATGACGATAGTGTCTACTATCATAATTTGGAAAATGCAATGCAACTATGACACAAGCCCCAACGTCAGATGCTAAATAGGTCAATTTTCCACGTTATGCTATCTCAAGTATTCAATCTCTCAAATGAAAAAAAAATCATATGTTTCGAGAAGTATATATATATATACATATATATGTTCATTTACTTGATAACTATCTCTGGTCACAGATACCAGGCATTCTTGTAATCTTTGGTCCTCGAAATGCCATATTACTCGAACAACCATATGCTTTTCAACATCATTTTGCCAAATCTACTTAAGAAGAACAGTCGCATATAACTGAGTTGGAGTATAACTTCTTAAACGTAACGAAAAAGAAGATGGTCAATGAGGAAGTGAGGGATTCCTCTGATGTAAATGGAGGTGTGGGAGACAAATTTCAAGTAGCATGGCTTTAAGGACAAATAATGCAAGCAAGAGGACCAACGTGAACAATAAAGTTCAATTTAAGAGAAAGAAAGCTAAGGTTATGATCGATGACTATACCCTTGTTTTCTTTTGGATCCATCATAGAATATCATGAATGATATTGATAACTTCATTATCTAACATCAATTGGATCAGGATTGATCATTTTGCACACTTAAGCTTTTGGACCCATCAGAATAGTATGATCCATGATCGATTTTGATTAACATTTAAATTCTTCAAATTAACATCTAATTTCATTCAGTTAACATTCAATTCACCAAATTAATAAAATATTTCATCAAATTAACATTCTAATTCAACTAATTACCATTGAATTAATTTTTATCCAATTAATATTTAAATAATCAAATTACACATGAAATTAACACTTAATTCATTTAATTTATATTCAAATTCATCCAATTAACACTCAATTGGATGAATTAACACTCTATGTTAGGTCCTGTCTTCAAATCACGAATTTTTCCCGTACTGTCCAAATATTATCCCATTGTGGAAAGAGAAATATTGGTGCTTCATAGTCCCCATCTTCGGTGAAAGTTCTGGGACCAAGGAATCACTCCTCTAAAGACTTGGGTTGATCCAGACCATTAGTGGTCTAATTGGGTAGAACAGATGGAGATTTACTTTTCTGACCAATGGAAGGAGCACAAGATTCAAGAATTAATTAAGCTCTCAACAAGCTCGGTGTATATGAACTGTTAGCTCATAGGCACAACCAATTGTTTTTGGTCAAAGTCGTGCAATGTCATGTTCCTTTCTACTGGCATGATGTTCCTATCAGTTCTTGACGCGGTGCACTTAACTGGGCTCTCATCAACTGGGATCGAAGTAACTTCAACCTTGAACCCCAATCTCATTCTGATAGTTATCCCAACCAATTTCGACTATTCTGACCACATCGCCATCTTTTACAAACCAAACTCTGGTTCTCCTTCTTACAAAGAGCACGTAGTTTTTCTCCTTCACTGACTCTATTGCTTTGTTCTTTGCATGCCCATTCTTAAAGTCACCACCGAGTACTATAACATTGCCATTCTGTTGGTAGACCAAAAAGTATTGGTCTTAGCCCCCTTTGTTTTGGGAGCTCTTTACAAAGGCCTCTTCGATATGGCGAAAGGGGAATTGATAGTTGCCATGGGGGCCCCTTTTGGTTGTTTCAGGTATGTCTATATGCTTATTTCCTTGAGATATCATCCATTGTGTACCTCCGTTTGCCAAAATTTTGTCCCATCAACTATGCTCACTACTTCCTTATGTCAGTTTCTCCATCCCTTCACAAGGATTTCAACTTCTATTTCAAAGCCTTTCATGACCTAGAATTCGACAGATATCCTCCGCTCTTCTTACCCATTTCTGAATGGCTCTACTCTTCATTGTGTATGAGGGATTACTTTGATGGTTTCATTGATCCTACTAATGAGCAAGCCAACCAAATTCACACCTTCTGGGGCAATGTCCTTCTACCTTGCTACCTCCACATTGGTGGTGCAGTCTATGATTCCAAATACTCTCGATGCAGCTTTGGGAACTGCTCCCCCAGTTAGATAGCTAGACAATTTGGCTTTACCCAGGGAATTCCAATGCCTTTCATACATCCCCTCATTGATGAGCATGCAAACCAAAGGGCCAGGCTCAGAGATCCTTATCAAGTTCATCTCATCTCCTTAGCCTATAACAAGGCTTTGAAGAACTTTCACTTTTAACATCTTCATGGGGAACCATCTACCTCTTCCTTTATAAACTGGTGGCAAGGTACTTTAGCCTTGATCTTCGATGACCACTCAGATGGTTATATATCTAGACTATGATTTGCCAATCGAAAACTCAATGACCTGTCCTTTCTACCATCAGACATACTCAGTGAACTCTAAGCAAAATCATTTGTACTACTTTTTGTTACTGCTGAAGGCCACCTTGTAACAGATCCTTTTGTCAACCCTGCCACTAGGGATGATTTGTCTAAAAAAAAAAAAAAGAAGCCCAAACATCTAGCAGAAACTGAAGAACAAGGTGTCTCCTCCTCCATGCAAGCCATAAAAATGGCAGGTGGAACAACGACAACTGAAGCTGGCTCAACCTCTTCCCCAACCCACCAAGGGACTGCTACTAGTGGAATGTCTGCCTCTGTTGTACCTTTTCTCGAAATAGAGATCTCTTTAGACTCTTCCTGGATCAGTGTAAAACCTAAGAAGGACTTTTAGCCAACAAATGGCTTCAAGACATGCTTGTCATTTTGCTTCCCCGTAATTTTCTTACTTTGTCTTATTTAATGGCCAATTTGTATGTGGCCCTCTTTACTTGTAAGTAACTCTTGGGAATGCAAATCTTTCTTTTCCTTTAACATCTATTTTCTATCTTTTGTCATTGCCCTTTTTTTTTTTTATGTATATTCTAGAACTTCCACAGCCATGCCTAATGGCCTTTTCACAAACTTTACCTCAACCCATATTGTAGGACTCCCACATAGTTGGATAATATTTGTTTTAAATGCCTCTCATTGATGGATTTCCTATGTTATTCTCCCTCGAGGGACTACAAGTGGTAAGCTCCACCTTGCAACACTTTTCCCACCTTAAAAGGTCCCTTTAAAGTGGGGGACCACTTGCCATATTCCTTATCGTTACTTCATAAGGGTAAGATAGCCTACCAAACCAAATCCTATTCAAAGAATCTTTTAAACTTGACTTTCGCATTATAAGTCCTTTTTATTTTCTTCTTCTGAACTTGGATATGATCCACCGCCTCCAATCGAATTTCCTCCAAATCTTTCAACCCAATGAACATTACTTGAGTGTTAATATCCGTTGACATATCTTGGTGCTCTGCCACGCTCCTTGACCTTACAATTATTTCCATAGGTATAATGGCATCATGCCCATACACCAAAATCAAATGATGTTCCTATGTTGGTCTTCTTAGAAGTTCTATATGCCCACAAGACGTTTGGTAGCAACTCATTCCATTGCCTTTGGTTGTCTTCTATAGTCTTTTCCAAAATTAACTTCAATGTCTTGTTAGTTAACTCTGGTTGCTCTTTAGCTTAGGGGTAATAGGGTGATGAGTTTAGCATCAGGATTCAATGCTTAGATACAAACTCTGTCACTTCTATTCATGTGAACATAGTGTCTTGATCAACAATAATTGTCTAGGGCAAACCAAATTTGCAAATAATGTGTTCCTTGATGAAGCCAATTACCTTCTGTTTATCTACAGCGTTCAAGGGCATTGTTTCTGCCCATTTTTTGATTTAATCAGTAGCCACTAAGATGTAGGAATGCTGCTTTGATAAAGAAGGGTGGATTTGGTCAATTAAGTCCATTTCCCAACCCCTAAATGGCTATGGTTTCACAATTGAATGCAATTCAATAACAGGGACCCTTTGGATTAGCCCATGCTTCTGGCTGGCTTGACATCCCTTTGAATAGGTGATGCAATCTTTTCTCATAGTTGGCCAATACTATCCATACCTTTGAATTAGTCATCTCATCTTTTCACCTGACTGGTGAGATCCATAAATGCCCTCATTGATTTCTTCCTTAACCTCCATAACATCTAGCTTACTGATACATATCAGTATCAAACCTTCTGGAGTTCTTTTGAACAACTATTCTTTCATGAGGACAGTTTATTACTCGATTTCTAACAAGCATCTCTATTTTCTGAGATGGATCCTGCAGATGTTTAATGATGGGGAATCTCCAGTCTGACTCTTCCATCTTAATGGCCAAAACACTGAGTAGCCATGCCACCACTATTGGCAAATAACTTTTTGGTATCTTAGTTATCATTTCATCCATTCTTTTTGGAGTCCTGAGTATAAAGGCAACTTGGACCATTTCATTGGCTTTTCCATTATGGAGCCTCATAACACGTTCAAATTGAACATCCTCGAAACCTTGAATGAGAGCTTGCTCCATGGTGATATATTTTTCCAATGTAGGATGATTGCACTTGTACCAACCCTGCGCCTGTCGAATCACCAATTACCAGAATATTCTTGATTCCCATGTCTAAAGCTATTTATAGGCCTAGGATTAAAGCCTCATACTCAACCTGATTATTTGATAAGACTAGTTTCTCATCTAATTGGTAAGGAAACTAGAACATCCTTTTTTCCTGTGATAATAGAACTACTCCAGCTCTTACTTTATCATTCTTGGACCCATCGAACATTAGCTTCCAAGGTACTATTTTTATGCAACCTATTTCAAATGTATCTTTTCAATAAAGATACTTGGATGGTTGGCCAGAAAATCAGCCAAACATTGGCCTTTAACTGCCCTCCGTGGCGCATATTGGAAACAATATTCTGTCAGTGCGAGAATTCATTTTCCCAACCTCCCTCTTAGTAAGGATCTTGTGAGCCTGTACTTGACTAAATCAGTTTGAGCAATAACACACACAGTAAATGAAAGTAAGTAATGCCTCAGTTTTATTGCTGAAAAATACAAGGTCAAACAAACCTTTTCTATGGAATAGTAATTACATTCCACACTATTTAACTTTCTACTTAAATAATAAATTTCTTGTTCGTGGCCTTGATCATTATTCTGTGCCAATAGATTGCTAATGGACTTCTCCCCTGCTAAAATATATGGTTTTAATGGCTTGCCTACTTTTGGAGGCATCAACACTAGAGGCTTTGTTAGGTATTCTTTGATTTTCTCAAAAGCCTTCTAGTGCACTTCTTCCCATTTGAAATCAGCCTCTGACTTAAGTTTCAACAAAGGTGAAAAAGCCACTGTTTCCCTGCAAGGTTAGAGATGAACCTCCTTAGGAAGTTTACTTGGCCTAGAAACCTCTGCAATTCCTTCTTGTTGGTTGGTGCCTGAGCTTCCAAAATAGCCCTGGCTTTGTTTTTGTCCACTTTGATTCCCCTCTAGTGGACCAGAAAACCTAAGAAATTGCCAGTAGAAACGTCAAATGCGCATTTCAAAAGATTCATTTTTAACTTATGCATTGTCGTCCTCTGGAAGGCCTTCCTTAGGTTCTCCAAATGTGACTCTTGGTCATCTCTTAATGACCACATCATCGATATATACTTCCACAAATTTCTCAATCATATCATGAAAAATTAGATTCATTGCTCTTTGGTAGGTAGCCCCTGCATTTTTAAGGTTAAATGGCATCACCACCCGCTCATATGTCCCCAATACACCTGAGCAGCTAAAAGCAGTTTTATGATTTCTTATTCTAGTATGAATATTTGATTGTAACTACCATGGCCATCCATAAAAGGTCAAAATAGCATGTCTGGCCGCAGAATCAATCAAGATATCTACCATAGGCATTGGATACTCATCCTTAGGGGTTGTAGTTTTTAGATTCCTAAAATCTATACATACCCTAATTTTTATAGTTTTCTTTATCAAAGGAACAATGTTAGAGAGCCAATCCACATATCTGGCAATTCTTATGAATCCTGCTTTCGGCAACCTCTCAATCTCATCTTTCACTAATAACGTAATTTCAATAGTCATTCTCCTGGTTGATTGCTTGTGAGGATGAAAACCCTACTTGATTGGTAGCCTGTGTTCCACCAATGACTTGTCAAAACTAGGCATTTCCTCATACTCCCATGCAAAACAATCTTTGAATTTTTTCAACAGTTCAATCATATGTTGTTTAAAGTAAGCTCTAAGAGCTACATTAACGTAGCTAGGCCTTTTATTAGCCTCATCACCCAGATTTACTTCCTCCAGTGGATCTTGAACATCTTCTCTTACATCATCCAGATTAGCAGGTGCAGAATGGAGATGCTCCACTCCTATCTCATGATTTACCTAGTCCGAGTCACCTTTTAGCACGTATTCAGCCCAATCAACAAAGGAATCCCCTGATGCCCTCACTCTTTCTTCCCAGATGTATGTAAACGACTTGGTTAATAAGCAAGTTCTATCCATCGACATCTTTGACTCCTTCCATCTCAAGTTTTGGCTATAGGAAACTAGGCCTGTCCATGTCATAGCAGATCTTACGTAATCTCTCTTTAGAATCCTTATCAAATGAGTTTGCACAAATGCCTTGCCCAATTGAGATTAGGTCCTTATGATAGAAATGGACTTCCACATTGAGTGCATCTACATGAAATGGGTTAGCATCTTCCCAATATACTTGCATCCCTTTCCTACCCTCATCATCATTTTTCTGACAAGAAAATAAGAGCTTGATGCAAGGATGATGTCACGCAGCCATTTGCATGTATCCAATCCCTTCCAAGAAGAGCATTGAAGTAAGATGAGGAATCTACCACAAAGAAAGTTGATGTGATGTTCTTGTTGCCTACTTGAAGCTGCACAGGCAAAATCCCCTTTGTAGAGAAGGATCCTCCTATAAAGTTATTGACTGTGGTGTCAGTATGCAGCAAGTCCCTTTCCGCTTTATTTAGGACTTTTAGCATCCTTGAAGGCAAAATATTCACCACTGTCCCATTGTCAACAAAATTTTGCTGACTGGCTGACCATCAACATGAGCTTGTATGGACAGTAGCCTCATATGCTTGGATAATTCCTTCCTGGGATGGTGCAATATCACTCTATCTACCCCCTAGTCTCCTTGCTCTATGCTTATAGACCTTCCATCAGCTCTGAATTGTTTCACAGTTTCTGCAATCACTACTACTGACTCAGTGCTATCTTCCACATCTCCTACCAATTGACTTGGTTATCTTGGCTTAGCCTTGAATGCCTCAAGTAAAGCCAATATCGTATTGCATGTTGCATCAACCTTGAGGAATGACTCTATATCCTCAAAGTCCATCAGTTCCTCATCTAAAAGCATGCCCTTGTCTTCTTTCATCTTCTCGTTTCTTTTTGCTGTTGAATCTGCTGAAACCTTCTCTGTGTCTTCCTCAGACAGATCTAGTATCTGCTTGAACTCAACAATCTTCTTATATATGAGATCTTGCTTAATTTGAAATTTTTTGATCTCCTTTTGTTGTTCTCTTGTCCATATTGGCTTTTTATTTTCCATCGATGGACTTGGCCCTGAATAGGCCTCAAGGGGAGTTGGATTTTGTCTGCTCATCCAGGCGGCAAATTTGTTGTGTTCTCTCCTCTTCTAAGTTTTGTTGAGTGGTTGGTACCATGCCCCAAATGGAATTTTTTGGTGTTGAACATGGTGCCATTTTGCATCATGAACCTCAGGAGGATTTACAATTCTAGACCCAACTTTTGTGATGATTTCAAATCTCTCTTTCCTCTTCTTGGTCTGTTACTCTTGGCATTCCCACCTTTTGATTTTTTTCCAAACAATTTATTTGGACTTCGATGGCCCAACAGAGGTCCATTCCTTGTACTTTTTCCCTCCTTGCTTGGCCTTGATAATAAGTGCCTCTTGCATCCCCCTTAGTGTTAGGAAAATAATGGAGACCAGGCTGGTACCTCTCCTTTACGTAAAAGATATCTGGGTCTGCACCATCAAATATATTTTCATAGCTATTATAGATCTGCACATCTCATTCACCTCTAGTGTTGAACTAAAGCCCTTTCTCGATGAATTCCCTTATCACATCCTCAAGTGGTATTGTATATGGTTTGGCTATTTCTTTAGCACATTTGCAACACATCACCAGTGGCTCCCCCTCTCTATGACCAAGCCTACTGTGAACTGACATTCGTATTTTGCAAACAATCCTTTCTGTGCCAACTAACGAACTGGAAAACTTCTTGTCTCCCTGCACAATAGCAGAAACCATATTAACATTTACTTCTTTAGGGAAAGGATCTTTATCTACTCCCATGGTTTCTTTTTCCTTCGTGGCATATTTAAACACTCCTTTTTAGATAAAGTCTTGTGCACGATTTCTAAAGGTGATGCAATTTTTAGTAGAATGCCTAAATGAATTATGCCACTTGTAGTATTCTTTTTCTTTTCGTCTTTTTCTGGTGGGACACTATGTCCCTGAGACATGGTTATGAACTTTTGGTTGATCATTTCATCAAAGAGAGTATTAGCCATCGACAAGTGGAATGAATACTGCCTAGAGGTTGGAGGTGCATACTTTTTAAAAGGATGGCTAGATGGCATATCGACAGGGTCTTCAATCTTTTTTAGGGTGTCACACATGATTGGTGCCTTTCTTATAATTTGTACAACATCTATTTCAACCTCGCCATTGAAGTCATGAAAATTAGTTCCTAATGAACTACTTTTTCTCTACTACTCTTCTCTAAGTAACTTTTCATATCTAGTGCCCCTGGTTGAGAGCTCAAAAAGATCTCTAGACTCCATTCCTTCGAATTTCTTTCTTAATTCGAAGTCTAAACCATTCTGGGGCAATTTTACCAATTCTACTTCAAGCAAGTAAACCTGGCATTTGTTTCTTGGCTTCTTGAATATGTCAATGTACTATTCTGCAGATTCATTCAATATGTGACTTAATCTTGACAAATTTTTCATTTACACTTTTGGTTCATTTCTAAAAAACTTAGCATCAAATTGTTCTTCCATCTTTTGCCACATTTGAATTGAGTTAGCAGACAAGTTTATGAAATAGGTAAAGGCCATCCTTGTTAGTGACTATGGGAATAACTTCATTTTCAACTTCCTATTGTTTCCAACTTCCCCACATTGGAAAGTGAATTTTCCTACGTGTTCTATCGTGGACTGATTCTCTTCGCTAGAGAAGAGATTCTAGGATCTCATATCCTCTTGGGAATTCCTCATAATCAATCCACAGTGGGTAAGGTTTTCTAGACACAGACCTCTCTGTTTTATGAAGGCTAGGACCATAAAGATCTTGAATCATTTCCACTAACTGGTTTCTATTGAAAGCCATGTTCTGGTGGCCTTCAATGTGCTCAGCCTGGTCAAAGGGTTGCCCCCTGTTCTTAGATTGAATTCCTCTATGGGTTCTATTATAGGCATGTCATGCCTCTCACAACCTCTTCTAGGGAACTCAAGGGCCATCCTTGGCTCATTTCTTCCCCTGGGATTTCTCTCTGGGAAGAAATTTGGGAATACTTCGGTAGGTTCCCCATCAAACACCATGTTAATGTGGTTTTGGTGTGGTAAGCCTAGTCTTTCATCAATAACTGCTGGTGGTGGCCTTTGGTTTCCATAGCAACGATGTTTTCTTCCTCCACCACTTAGTTCCTAATAGCAGTATTTGATTTCTAATTAATTGGTCCTGAGATTGTTGTCTAGACATTCATCAACTCATTCATGGCATTAACTAACTTTTGCCTAATGTCAAAATTGGGATTGTGCATACCTATTTTGCACAAACTTTTGCATCTATAAACTATCTTGGCCATCGAATTGGCCATTCCCAAGATTTGTAGGCTCCACTGGATTGGTACTTGAACTTTCTTCATGATTGCCACTTGTTTACGTCATTTCCACAGTTTCGTTAGTTCCAAACACAATCTTATCTTGTTTCCTTGTTCTCACCATTTTCCTTGATCCAAGTTAGGAATGATGTCCCACTGGGTGTGCCAAATGATTGTTGCTCTAAAATCTATTTTTATCGACAAAGGGAACTCAGTCGACAAACAATTTTTAGGCGATTGCTAGTGATGGGTTCAATTGCCTTGTTTCAGGGCTTTCTTGGATGAAATTTAAAGCAGTAAACATATAGAATTGTGAACTAATAAAAGAGAATCTCTTTACTAATTTAATCGAAGGATTTTCAGTAAAAGAAAGACTGAATTAACAACCGTGATTACATCAGTAACTAATTCCTAAAAAACTAACTTAACACTACTCCTAAAAATACTTAGATCGTGGGTTTTGTGGGGGGTTTGAATGGCCCCTTCAACTTCCTTCTTTTCTGCTTTTTATAGACACTATCCTTGATGGTTTCACCTCCATCGATGGATATCTGACTTGTAACTCCCAGGTTGTTATTCCTCTTTCAAATAAAGTTGTGTCTGACAATCTCTTGCCTTTTCTTAGAGTCTGCCACGTGGCCTATTCCTTAGTATCCCCCAATTCACCAAGTGTTTGTGAATTGAACATTCTCATAATTTTACATTTTAGATCCAAACAATGATTAATGGTAGATTTTCTATGTCCACAATCAATGCTCAACTGGCTGAGCGCATCTCTCTCTCTCTCTCTCTCTCTCTCTCTCTCTCTCTCTCTCTCTCTCTCTCTTTGTGGAGTATGTATGGTGATATGTGAATCCCTAACAAGGATCTCCTCTTCCATGTTTTTCTTCTCAATTTTTCTCCTTGTTACATTAATTATTACGTATTTGTAAGAGACTTACATACAACGATCCCACTTGAATTCACTACTAGTGATCTATTAAGAAATAAAATACAAAAAAATATATATTGGATAAAATCTCATTCCACCAAGGAGCGCTATAAAGATATTGTAAGAATGATATAGTAAAAAAAAACCCTTATTTTTATGCTAATTTGCAGTCAAAATGGATTTCATTTGGTTTTGTTACCATCTGGACCTCAAGCAGTCATTTTGTGTTGAGGATGCTTCAAATCAAAATGAAAATAGAGATTTTTTCTTGTCCATTAAAAAACTTCTTGGAATCTTGGTTTTCTTTATGTCGATTTGTCCTAATAGAAATTGTGGCTCCCCATAACTCCTTGTTGTCCAAAATTGGTATTGACAATTTACGTGCAAGTATACACGATCAACAAGTAATAAAGTGATAAGTAGAGTATCGTTCCCACGGAGAATTATTGCTAATAACTTCCAAGTACTAACTTTATATCAATTCGATTTTATTTAAACAATTGGAATTGAACTATGGAATTACTAATTTAAAACTAAATCTAAAATTACTAAACAATGAGTGATTTTATCGGATAAAAGAAGTTAAGATTACAACTTCCCCTAATGCTTTGTATAAATCTTTCCACTCTCTTTCCAGTAAATTGATCAAAATAAGTTGTTAACTGAGACTTCAAAATTATTTATCAAACCTCTTCCGATAGTTAGGTAAGCTTTTCTCTCCCAATTAAATTGCTATATTCCTATGCAAAATAACTTGGAATAGATTCATTAAGTTCAAACTCTCATAAAAGTTCCACACGGCATATAAGTATATTTCTATCCTATACACAAACCCAGCAATTCAATCCTAAGAAGAATTAACCAGACGCATGTCATCATATTCAGATCTAAACCTAGAATTCATCTCCCAATTTCATCTAGGTTATCAAATTAATTGTTGGCCACACAATCATATATTAAGCACAAAATATGACAAACAACTCATATATGATCAATAAAACTAGAATCGAGAGTAGATCAATTTAACTAGACATTAGGTTCCGTTGCAATCTTAATAAAAATTTAATTCATAATGTAATTGAAAAACATCCTTCTCAAATTAAACAACATCTCAAAAAAATCAAGAAGTAAAAGTAAGAGTAAAGAATGAAAACTTAGTTGCAATCTTCAACTCCTCTCTAGCCTTCAAGTCCGATTTTCTTCGTGTCGGTTCCTTCGATTCTTGCCTCCAATTTTCTATCAATCCTTGGTCTTCTTCCTCCTTTTCAGTCCCAAAAATCAGTATATTTATATCCCCACTCAAACCCTAGCATATATGAGGCATTAGAGTCCAATTTCAGGTCAAAAACAAGTCGAAATTCGCGTCTAGAGCCAACACAAGCGCAGCTGCGCCATAAATCAGCGCAGGGGCGCTGAGTTACTGCCCTTTCCAGCGCAGGGGCGCTGGTTTTGGCGCAGGGGCGCGGGTCCCCTTTCAAGCCTAAAGTTTCATTGTTGCTTAGCCTTCAAAAATCCAACATTTAGGCTCCAAATTGACCTTGTTTCCTTTCAAATGATCTTGTTTGCTTCCAAATGATGATTCCTATCAAATAACATCAAAACACACAAAACAAATAAAAAGGAACATAAAATAATTGAAAACTTGCAATTTCATCAAACCGAAAGTACGCAATTCGTAGGTATAAAACTCACTCATCACTCCTATCAATAATTGAATCATTTTTTAATGTACAATAATCTATCAGACTTATTCAAAATGGTAAATCGAATTGAAACAATTATACGACTTGTGAGATTTGATCTCAAAGTCTGTCATTAAATATTACTTATTGAATCATTCATTTACTCGTTTCGACTAGATTTTTAAGTACCAATATTGTACAATAGGTTAACACCAAGTCTTGGTTGGCCAAGTGGGCAAATTTGGGGAATTTAGTACGATGGTGTAAATGTGCAAGGAATGGAGAGGATTTTGAGGCAAAACTAGCTCTAGATTGAATTTCCAATTTGGAATTTAACAGGCGAAGGTTTTTGTATAAGAGTTCTTATTTTCATGTGTAGTTCATGTTCACACTGGTGCTTTCATATGCGTTTTGATACCTTCTAAGTTCACACCAGTACTTTCACTTGTTATTTACTTTCGTTTCCCCTACTTGGTAACTCTTATCAATAATTGAATCATTTTTTAAAGTACAATAATCTTTCAGACTTATTCAAAATGGTAGATTGGATAGAAATGAAAATACGCTCATGAGATTCAATCGCAAAACATGTCTTTAAATATTCACCTATTGAATCATTTATTTACTTGGTACAACTAGATTTTTAAGTAGGGTGGGCCTATTCCCACCCCACAAATCTCCGTTCTCACCCCATAAAATTATAAATAATAAAATTACTAAGTTCACCCCATCTATACCCACCCTACTAGTAATTAAGTCCACTACATTCTATACTCACCTCATTAATAACTAAACTTATCTCAATCTTTATTTTTAGGGTTTCTTTCTATACCCCATCACACATAGTCTATACAAAATATACTCAACTGGATTATCTACTAAAATTGAACAAACGATTATGTATAGACAATATGATTCAAGAGAGAGACTTGATGATTTTTTTTCTTTTCCTTTTCAAGAAACTTAGCTTTAGATGTGACCTGCAATGAATATTCTAAGATATTTCTTTCTATTTATTGAGAAATTACATGTGAAGAATATCTTTTCTCTGCGAATTCCTTCAACCGGAGATTAAGAAAGCAAGAAAGAGGAGCGCAAAGAGAAATCAAAGTACTATTTCAACAATAAAATCAAAGAAGGTAAAGATCGGATGACAACAATTGAAGCAATTTCCATGAAAGAAACCTAGAGTCGAATCCAGCTGAATTATGTGTGTGATATCATGATCGGACTTCTTGTAAAAACTTTCTGAAACTAGTCCGTTGTAGTATAATTCAAACAAGGTCCAAAATGGTGTTGTTTTCATTAACTTCAAATGTTGTGTGGTTACTTGATGTCTTTCATCACACTGATGAAAGACAACAGGTTGGACCTAGACTAGTCGGTGGAAGACCTCATATGTGTTTTCTTTGTCAACATGGTTTAATCTATATACAGAGATAATAGCAAGTACATTAAGTTACAGGTACATAGTTCAGAATAGGGAAAATAGTTACAAGTACATTATTGAATAATCTAAGCCAACGATACACTACTAAATCGATAGCAAAATAATCTATTTGTTAAGATTTCATTGCATGAAACCCTACTTTTAGTTTATTTTATTGCAATGAAATCCTATTTTACATGAGAGAAGGTTTTCTACTCTTGGTTGTCATTCATGTACATAGCATAGACACAATAAATTTAGGCTACAGGTACATGCAAATTTTTTTTAACAAAATGAGGGAGCAACTATGTGCATTTATATTCATGTAACAGGTACATTACAAAATACATAGCCAAAAAAACAAGTACGGATTGAGTTGTATTTACATGAAACCCTAGTTTTTTATTAGTACAATAATAATGTACCTACACGAGTGAATGGTTTTTTGATATGGTTCCTATTGGATTGAATGTCCTCTGAGACGTTAACTGTCTGAGTATAGTGTTTGTAAATGTACAAAATACCTTTACTGTTGAATTAGTTTAAGCTGAGGAGTTTTTTTTGGGGTTTTTTCATTTTTGAATGTTAATGGATTAGGAAATACAGTCATTTACACATATATTTTTTGAATTTCAGATATCTTTAAACGTGTTTTTTTGGTGGACGTATCGCGTGTCTATGAATAGTACAGGTACACAATCAAAGGCACATGTCTTTCCACGTAGTTAGTTAGGTATACGAAATTAAAGTATCCAACGGTGCTCGTACATTAAAAGGTAAATATACATGTGGATTTTTCATTTTTTTCAAAAAAAAATAGAGAAAAAGAACATTTTTTCAGGTCCTCCAACTCTGCCTCAAGATTTTTGCTCTTGTTCCTCTTCTTCTGCAACTTTTTGATATATTTTTTTGCCAAATGTTTCCAGTTGTCGCATTATTTGTTGGAGGAGTAGGGTTCATATTCTAGCCAGTTGATTTCTTGCTACATGCCATTTTGTTGAGCATTGGCGTTGTTCAGAAAACCAGTAGACTTTGTTCTTTGTTGCCTTGAATGCTCCATTTTTTGTTCTGTGTTTTGTTCTTGTTTTTCAATGTCTATTTTGTAACGATAAATTCCGTGTGTAATATTAACACAAAAGTAATGTCAAAATTACAATTGTTGATAATTTGACTTTTGAATAAAAAAAGTGGTGTTGACTCTCTTCGGCGTGCTTCTCACGTGCACTGTCCTCTAATTTTTGGTGAATTTGGTGAAGATGAGGGTCAGACCAGCATGTTTCTCGATCTTTGATTCAGTGGTGGCTTTGACGAATTTGATGAAGATGAAAGCCTGATCAACGTGTTTCTCAATCCTTAATTTGATGATGACTTTGGTAGATTTGTTGTAGATAAGGGCCTAATCGGCGTGATCCTTTATCTTCAATCTTTGATTTGGGGATGCTTTGATGGATTTTTTGAAGACGAGAGTCGGATTGACGTGGTTCTCGTTCTTCAATATTTGATTTGATGGATTTGTTGAAGACGAGGGTTAGATTGACATGAATCCCTTTCTTCGATCTTTGATTTGGCTTTATTGGATCTTCTCGATCCTTTGATGGATTTGTTGAAGATGAGAGTCAGATTGACGTATTTTCGTTCTTCAATATTTGACTTGATGGATTTATTGAAGACGAGAGTCGGATTGACGTGAATCCTGTTCTTCGATCTTTGATTTGGCTTTATTGGATCTTCCCAATGTTCTTTATGTTAAATGGCTTGAAGATGATTTGAATCTCTTGAAGAAAGCCATTGGCGGCGTTTTTTCTCCTTAGAGATGGATTTGCAAGACCTCGATTGGGGGTAGAAGGACATTGGCGGTGTTTCTTCTCCTCAAAGATGAACTTTCAAGACTTCAGTTGGAGAGAGACTCAGACAGAGCTTCGCTGTTGATCTTTCCTTCTCCACCTGAGATGGACTCGAGCAAAACATTCTTGATCTTCCCTCCTCTTTTGTTTCTCTTCTTGGCCTCCCTCTTGGCTTCTCCTATTTTTGGCCTCCCTCTTGGCTTCCTTTTTGGCCTCTGTCATACCCCTATTTATAGTGTTGGAAGTAGTTATCCATATAAAAGCATTTTACTTGAATACCCTTTGTATGGGTCTTAGGTAGTGGGTCATCCATATTAATTTAATTTTATGGGCTGGAATTTAGGTCCAATTTGATTTAATTTGACAAGCCTTATTAATTAAATTTGGGCTTGTATTATTTGGGCTATGGAATTTAAGTCCAACTCAAGCCAGTTTAATTAGATTTAGGCTTGTATTATTTGGGTTTATGGAAATTAGGTTCAGAACAATTTAATTTAGAAACTCATTAGATTTGGACCCACTAATAAAAATTATTTTATTTGTTAATTTTTTATGTCTACATATTTATAGAGGTATTTTGATGGGGTAGATAAAGAGGATTAATTTTATGTTTATTTCGGTGTTAATTGATTAATTAATTGAAGAGACATTTGTGTAGTCCAGACGTCTCTTCGCAATGTATCTATACCAGAAATACACTGAAATGAGTCGATATTAATCAATGTATGTTACTGTATTTGTGAACCATCATTTAATGGGTGGAGCAGCTTATCTTCGTTTAGTGTATCTGTATGACAAGTTGTGTTATTATAGAAGAAGGTACACTATACTGACGTACATTTTGAGAATTAATGTTTAAATTTGATGATGACATTGTCATTATTTTTTGTAATATTTAAAGATGTTAGTTATATTCGTTTCTTTAACTTTTCAGCAGGGACCTAATTCAAAAGAAAATTGGCGATTGGTTTTTTTTTTTTTTGAAATCTTATTGGACCTAGGACTGGCCTTCAAAAAACTCTTTTATTATTATAACACCAAAGTCTTGTTTGGCCAAGTGGGCAAATTTGGGGAATGTAGTTCGATGGTGTAAATACGCAGGGAGCAGAGAGGATTTCGTGGCAAAACCAGATCTAGATAGGTTCCAATGGCGAAGGTTGTTGTAGAAGAGTTCTTATTTTCATTTGTAGTTCATGTTCACACTATGCTTTCATTTACGTTTTTGATACCTTCTAAGTTCACACCAGTACTTCCGCTACGAAAAATGTACTGGGTCCATTTGAGAAAAAAAAATATAAATACATAAATTAAAGAGTAATGCTACATGAACTTAAAATTTAGACTTGATAATTACAACCATTGAATAGGTAATAGGTCCCAATAAATGTTGGAACCTACAGTTAAATCAATAGTTGTAATTATCAAGTTTAGTTTTTAAGTCTAATTTTTAAGTCCATATAGGATTACTCTAAATTAAAGGATTATATAAATACCTCCCAGTGCTTCAAGGTGGTAACAGACAAAACGCCATGAACTTCGATTTTTTTGACTAAACCTCCCTAAAATTGTCATGAAATTTTATAATGTTAGTTGGGTGGAATTGTATTTTTATCCTAATTTGAGCGTGATGAATTAGACCAAATTTAACGATTTGTTCACTAAGAAACTCAATATTGATATTATGTGATGAATATCAAGTGACACTATTGATATTGTGTAATGGTTACACTCAATATTTTTTTCTCATTCATGGATGCTAGATAGCAGGAAAACAAAAGATTTAAGAAGATATTATTGGTTATAATTGTTAAAATTAAAAGTATTTTACATTTAATATTAAACTCATAATTAATTCAATGACTACAATGAATTAGGTCTTTAATTAAGTTTTCAAAATAGAACTCTCTAGTATTAAGCAACAATTTTAATTTCTGAATGTGGAAGTACTGCAACCACACTTGATTAACCTTTCCTCGTCTATATATCCTTTTCTATTGCTATTGATGCATCATTCTAAATTGTACTGGTCATTATGTATATACCCATAATTTATGTGTAATGCTAGATGGACTTAAAAACTAGACTTGATAATCTCAACCATTGAATAGGTAGTAGGTCCCAATAAACGTTGAGACCCACAAAGAAATCAATTGTTGTAATTATTAAATCTATTTTTTAAGTCTATATAACATTACTCATAATTTATTCAGGATCATTGAAAGTAAGGGGGGTAGTGACTCCATTCAAGAGATGACAATAACCAACATATGTATTGATGATGATCTCAGCCACCTATGTATTGATAAAATTTACTCTTTTACGAAGAAAAAAAATAATATAAATAAAGTTGATTTTAATACTGACACATTGGGATATTAAGATATTAAAATTATTTTTAGTCAAACTCTTCCTATCTAACATCGATGAATGGCCTCAGGTTTGCACGTTTGCATGTGGTTAAGGTAGACCCGTAAAATAAGTAAGTCATAAATAAATGATAATAAATACAAAAAAAAACCATAGAAATAAGGTCCCCAATTGAATATGGAAGCACTGGTATGAACATGAGCTGCCTATGAAAACTAAATAGTTGTCACTTGCATGATGAAGGGTTTCAGAATCTTTGGTCATGATTTGAGTACTGAATTTGCACACGTGACTATTGGCCCATCTCTGAAAGAGTCGTTTGATGCGATAATACTTCAACCTAGCAAATGGACAAAAACACAGCCAAGTAAACTACAACTTAGTCTAACAAATTTGGGTTCACCCGCGCATATCTGAAAAGGCCCGGTTATAGCAGAAATAAAAAAAAACTAAAAAAAAAAAAAAATATATATATATATATATATAAATCAATTGAAAGTGGTATATTCGATAGATTAGTATTCTCGAACTGGAAAGTGTGTGTTGAACAAAGACTGACGAAGTATGCTGAGAAAGAAATATTATAAGGCTAAAATTTGAATGAGAGTTTAACTCTATAATAGTAATAGAAAGCTAGACTATCATTAGAAAACCAAAGCAGTTGTTAGGATAAGAGCTTAGATTAATTAAGGTGTACATTTTAAACATGTGGCTTATAAAACTGACTGGTAAGATTAAAGGTCCAGTTTGATTACAAAATTGACTAAAATGAATATGGTTAAGTTTCCTTTCATTTAAAAAAAAAAAAAAAGTCTGGTTAAGTTTGGGGTGTGCCATCTAACTTCTACCAGGATTTTAAGTACGATTTGGTCGATGATATGATTTTATAAATACCAAATGAGATTAAGTCTTAGGGGTCGTTTAGATGTCATATTAAGAAAAGAGGGATTGTATTAGGAAATACAGGATAATCCTGAATAGATGGATAAAATCTAAGATTAAACAAAAAGGATAAAGATAATACAAATTCTAGTTAAGCGTTTGTTAAGTAAAGTATTAAGAATTGAATAATAAGTATCAAGTCCAATATAATGTTTGGTTTGATAATTTATTCAATGGTATTAAATGAGTGGACTAAAATGCCCTCAATCATCTCCAATTTGATCCCTCATAATGATCAAATATTTCGTAGGGCTATATCAATAGAACTAAAAACAATGTAAATATTACTTATTATGAATATTTTTAGATAATATTAGGATTAAGCAAGCATTCTTTAATTGTGTAATTGGATATATGCATGGCTTATTATTAATATCGTTGTTTATCATTATCTATTTGAATGCCATATGATGTGCATGTTTTACATGTTTTCCATATAAGGGAGACGTGAGGTCATTGTAAAAAAGTTAAAGGTCGGTTTGTTAAGAAGTCAGGATTTCCATATAATTTTTATTAAAATAAATAAGAAGGAACTTAGGTATGTCTCTCTACAGGTTGATCTATGGCAAGACCTGTCATTTGCCAGTAGAGATTGAACACCGAGCATATTGGATTATAAAATCATTGAATTTTAATTTGGGTCTAGCTGGTGAGCACAGGAAACTGCAATTGAATGAGAAACCCTATTTTCATTACCCAAGATTTAGGGTTTCTCGCTAAGGAAGATGAAGCGGTTTTTGAATAGTAAGAAGAAGTGGCAAACGTTTTCCGAAGATGAAGCTTTTCGCAATTGAATGTTCCTTAAATCCAGCGGTTATGCATAATTACTGTGTATCTAATTAATTTTAAGATATATTCCTGAAACCGTTTTTAGGAAAGTAAAATTTAGAAAATGGGCAATTAAGTCCTTATATTTCAGCAGTGTACTTTTTTACCACACATTTTTTTCTATGTATTTTTTTATAATTATGTCTAATTTAGTGTACCGACTTTCAAATGACCCATTAATTATTTAATCGGTCAAAAGAGTCAATCATATCAATTAAACACTCATGTTAATACATCAACCCCTCTTTCTCTTTTCTCTCTCTCTCTCTCTCACACATGCACACAGAGTTAAATTTTTTTTTCATCTAAAAACAAAACAAAGGATTCTCTCTCTCATTTGGCTTGTGACCACAGACCACCTTTCTAAATCACACAAGCAACTTCACAAAATTAGCCCTAGTATATTATTTGACTATGGGAAACCCGTACCTGAAGGTACGGTGTAATGTGAATGATTTTAAGAGGGATGTTGATGGTTGTTGGATGAATCTATATGCCCTGTTTTATATTATAGATATTCACACTTTCTCTTTTTCAATTTTATTTTGTAAAAAATATAGTGTCAATTCACTTATTCTTTTTATTTTATTTTTTTGATAGGTGATATTAAAGGAGAATCACATTATAATATCCTAAGTTTTAGGAACACTAGTGATAAAATTAAGTTTTATAATTTTGATTTTTATTAAGTTTTTTTCTTATAGAGAGAATTTGATTGATTTGTATAAAAAAATTGGATTGTCAAAAATTTGAGGTTACTAAAAAATGAACAATTTAGATACGAGGAACTTAAAAAAAAAAAAAAAACCCTTAATAAATTTAATACAAGTAATAAAAAATATAAAAAAAGACTTAGGTGAAAATTCTGAAATGAACAAGTGATAGATCTTAAAGAATTAGAAGATATTAAAATTATATACCGAAAAAAATAATAAATAATTATTTTTTAGGATGGTTAAACATGAATTTGAAAAAAAAAAAATTTGAATAAAATTTTTTATATTAATAATAAAAATAAAAAATGCCTCTTTTAGAATCCTCGCTTTAAGCCCCAAAAGATCTCGGGCCGCCCCTTTTTTTTAATTTTTTGCCAGAAGGTTCACCATAGTTGAGATTCACCCAGTATTGCTATTAAGCACTCTGACGTTGGTACTAGAGTTTCTAATCAGGACTCTTCAAATCTTCAACCTTTCATCAATGGCTTATCCAAAGTTCATCTAATGGTGCTCGAAATTAATTGGACCAAGCTACAAAATCGATTTGGACGTGATTTAGAAAATAAGTGTATGTGTATATATGTCTAAAAGTGTGCTAAATGTTATATGCAAGATGAAACAACAATATGAATAGTTCAGCCTGGCCGAAGGACCGGAGTTACGTCCACTGTAAGAGAGGCTTTTGCTCTTTAGGAATTGTATTACTTGGGAAAGAATATTGTTGTTATAAGCTATGAAGCACGGATACGGATACGGGATACGGGTACGATACGATACGGATACGGCGATACGACAAAGTCTAAAAAAGTAGGATACGGGTACGGCCAAGATACGGCAATAATAAAATATATTTAATATTTTTATTATTTTCAACCAACTTAATACTTATATATTTTGGTAGTTCTTTAACATATAATAAGAAAAATTAGTAATTCTTTTTACTTTCAAGAAAATATATATCGTATCGCTGTGACATATTCACAAAGTGAAGTGACTAATTAAAGGAATCAAAGCTAACATTTACCTAGTATTTAGAAGTAATTTTGCTAAAATTATAGTGTAATAACTTTATTTTATGCTATTTTGACATGTAATTGTAAATAATACTTAAAAAACACTCATGTACCTTTGAAGTAATATGAATTTTTTGTTAATGTATTGTATGGTATGTGAATTCGAAAAGAGATGTTAAAAGTTCAACTAAAAAATTATATATGTTGCTCGACTACAAAAGTATCCGTGAAGTATCCTAATATTTAATTATTATCGGATACGTAGAAGGTGTATCCGATACGTATCCTCGAGTATTCGACGAGTATCGTATCCGATAAAGTATCTGATACGGGTACGTCAACCTCAACGAAGTATCCGTGCTTCATAGGTTATAAGGTATTTGGTTGGAAGCCTTTTACAGAGTATTGTATGGGTTTATGTTAGGTAGTTTTTCTTTGTCTATCTGTATGATATCCTTAGCTATTTATACATCCAGTTGTTAGGATTTCGTGGGGATTCATTTTCTGGCTAATTCGGTGGTCCTCTCTGTGTTTGTCATGTTGCTGATTCTGCCATCCTTAACGTTTGTCTGCACTCACTACGCGTCGACTGGAATACGTGAGTCATCTCCACTACCGGTAGATATTCGTTCATCAGGATTCTCAAGTATTGCACCCTTGTCCCTTGTCCACGTGTTGTGTTACAGCTATTGCTGAATAGCCTGGTGTCGTGCTCCCATTTCCCGAGCTGATACCTATACTGAACTTGTCGATGTCGAACTATTACCTATTCCAAGCTAGTTTGTTGTGGGCTTCTATAGAACTGGGCTGCAGCCCAGCTCGAGCCCAATGAATGCCATCTGGATGAGACGTTTAGATCGCCTTATGAAAGCCCAAAGGGTTTCGGGCTCTAAAGGAGGCCCAAACTTAAATCCATCAAAGATTGATGTGGGAAACTTGGTTTCTATTAAGCTCTCTGAAACCAACTACAAGGCATGGAGTTTGATAATGTATGGTTTTTGTTAAGAGTATTAGGGTAGTATGTGTAGATTGTCTATAGTAAGAGGGTGTATGTGTAATTATTATTATTGTGAGTTAACTATAAATACAAGTGATGTATGAGAGCTAGGTTAAGCTTTTAACCTCTCTCTGTTTTCCCTCTTAATATTGTCTCTCATATTATGTTAATCCTCCAAACTTAACATGGTATCAGAGCAATTCCGATCATAAATATATTTTTTTTTGAATAAATTCACTTTGTTTATGGTGGTACTATTGTTGTGGTGGTGGCAGTCGACGTTGTTGTAGTCGACTGTGGCTTGTGGTGTTGTTGTGGTGGTGGTAGTCGACTGTGGCTTCGCTGGTTGCTTGCTGCGTGGTGGTGTAGTCGACGGTGGTGTAGTCGACTGTGGCTGCGCCTGGTTGTTTGCTTCGTGCTTCGTGCTTCGTGGTTGTGCGCCTGGTTGTTTGCTTCGTGCTTCATGGTTGTGCAGTCGGTGCTGGTGTAGTCGGCTGTGTTGTAGAAACTAGGGTTTCATTGATACCCTAATCAGGCGAAGAAGACAAGGTCCATCGGGTCGGTTCCAGCCCAAGGTCCAACCCGAACCAGTTCAAGATTGGTCCAGCCCAAGGTCCAACCCGAACTGGTTCAATCCCGGTTTGATTCATTCCGGTCCGGTTCAGTGATCTAGAAGCCCAAACCGGTCCGGTTCAGTGATCCAAAAGCCCAAACCGGTCCGGTTCAGTGATCCAGAAGCTCAAACCGGTCCGGTTCAGTGCTTCAGCCCGATTTTTCAGTCCGGTTCAGTGTCCCAGCAGGCCCTTGTGGGCCGGTTCAGTGCTTCAGCAGGTCCTTGTGGGCCGGTTCAGTGTTCCAGCAGGCCCGTGTGGGCCGGTTCAGTGCTCCAGCAGGCCCGTGTGGGCAGGTTCAGTGCTCCAGCAGCCCCTTGTGGGCCAGTTCAGTGTTCCAACAGGACCTATTTGGTCCGGTTCAGTGGTCCAGCAATCTTCTCTTCTTTGGTTCAGCAGTGCAGTAAGTGATTCTTGTACGGTTCAGTGATCTAGTGATTTTCTTCTTTTATTTGCTGTCCTTATGGAACTCAATCAAGACACTGGGTTGGTTACTATTACACGAGAGGAGTATGCTCAGTTCCTGTCCCAGCAACAGGCTGTTCCATCTCCCTCCACTGCTACTTTTGCCCAGTCAGGTACTGCTTCCACTTGTTTATTGTCCTCCACTCGCAGTCCCTGGATCATAGACTCTGGCGCTTCTGACCACATGACTGGTGCGTCTGAAGTTTTTTCTACTTATCAGTCTGCTACTTCCACACGTAGTGTTACTCTTGCTAATGGTACTTGTTCTAAAGTTTCAGGTCTGGGGACTACTCACTTGAATCCTGATATGTCCCTATCTTCTGTGTTATTTGTTCCTCAGTTTCCGTTTAGTTTACTTTCCATTAGCAAGATTACCCGTTCTCTCAATTGTTCTGTAACATTTTATCCCTCTTATTGTGTCTTTCAGGATCTCAAGACGAAGAGGAAGATTGGTACGGGGCATGAAACTGGTGGTCTATATTACCTTGACTTTGATTCACCTACCCGGGCTCTACAGACATCGTTGTCTCCTTTTCAATGGCATTGTCGTCTTGGACATCCCTCTCTCCAGAATCTGAAGCGAAGTTCCCAGTCTTAGTTCTGTGTCGTGTTTGCCTTGTGAAGCTTGTCAACTCAGTAAGCATCACCGTGTGTCATTTCAGTCTAGAGTCAATAATCGTGTGTCTAGTCCATTTGAGTTAGTACATTCTGATGTCTGGGGTCCAATAAAGAATATTTCATCTAATAAATATCCTTATTTTGTGACATTTGTGGATGACTATTCTCGTGTGACTTGGTTGTTTTTTATGAAAGCTCGGTCTGAATTATTCTCTATATTTGAGACCTTTCGTAAGGAGATAAAAACTCAGTATGGTTGTCGTATACGTACTTTACGTTCTGATAATGCTCGGGAATATGAATCTGATCCTTTTTCAGCTTATCTTAGTAAAACTGGCATTATTCATCAGACTTCTTGTGCTTACACATCTCCACAGAACGGTGTTGCTGAACGCAAAAACCGTCATTTGTTGGAAGTCACCCGTGCCTTGTTATTCCAGATGAATATTCCCCGGTATTTTTGGAGTGATGATGTTCTTACTGCTTGTCATCTTATTAACCGTATGCCATCATCTGTGTTAAATGGGCAAAGTCCATATTCTGTCCTTTTTCCTAGTAAACCCTTATTTTCCTTACCACCTAAGGTTTTTGGTTGTGTCTGTTATGTTCACAATTTGGGTCCTGGGTTTGATAAACTTGACCCTCGAGCTACCAAATGTGTATTTCTTGGTTATTCCCGCACACAGAAGGGGTATCGTTGCTACAGTCCTTCTCTGCGACGATACTTTACTTGTGCTGATGTCACGTTTAAGGAATCTGTTCCATATTTTTCAGCACCTTCTCAGCCTTTGGATCTGGACTTTGGGTCATCTCCTGTACCACCATGTACTTCAGATATTCCGCTGCCCATTGTGTTGCCATCTACTTTACCTCTCCGTGTCTACTCTCGCCGTCCTCGCCCATCGACTGAGGTGCCCGTACCGTCTTCCTTGCCGTCTGCTGATCTTGGTCCATCAGGTAATTTAGACTCTCTACCTATTGCTCTTCGAAAAGGTACTCGTTCGTGTGTTACTAATCATCCCATTGCTCATTTTGTTTCATATGATGTCTTGTCTCCTGTCTTCTCTTGTTTTACCTCTCAATTATCTACTATATCTATTCCTAAGCGTTTACAGGATGCATTATCTGATCCGGGTTGGAGGAAAGCTATGGAGGATGAGATGAATGCCTTACATCATAATGGGACTTGGGATCTCGTTCCTTTACCTCCTGGTAAACGAACTGTTGGTTGTCGTTGGGTGTATACTGTTAAGTTTCATCTGGATGGTTCTGTGGAGCGTCTCAAAGCCCGGCTTGTTGCAAAGGGTTTTACTCAGACTTATGGTGTTGATTATGAGGAGACTTTCTCTCCTGTTGCTAAAATTTCCTCTGTTCGTATCTTGATTTCTTTGACTGCTAATCTTGATTGGCCCTTGTTTCAGTTAGACGTCAAGAATGTCTTCTTACATGGTGACTTGGTTGAAGAGGTATACATGGAGCAGCCACCTGGGTTTACTGCTCAGGGGGAGTATAGTAAGAGTGTATGTCGGTTAAAGAAATCTTTGTATGGTTTGAAGCAGTCACCGAGGGCATGGTTTGGTAAGTTTTCAGATGCAGTTTTGGAGTTTGGTCTTCTTCGATGTCAGACAGATCATTCTGTGTTTCATAGACAGACAGGTGCTGGATATGTGCTATTGGTAGTCTATGTAGATGATATTGTGATTACTGGAAATGATTCTGAGGGGATTGCCAAGTTAAAAGTATTCTTGCAGGATCGATTTCACACTAAGGATTTGGGAAAACTCAGGTATTTCTTGGGTATTGAAGTGGCTCGATCTAAACAAGGTATTTGTTTATCCCAGAGGAAATATGTGCTTGACATGCTAGATGAAGCAGGTTTGTTGGGTGGCAGGCCTATTGATGTTCCTATGGATCCGAATCAGAAACTATTGATGGATGATGGTGCACTGTTTGAGAATCCGGGTCGGTATCGCAGATTGGTTGGGAAGCTCAATTATCTCACTATTACTCGACCGGATATTTCTTATGCAGTCAGTATAGTAAGTCAGTTCATGGGGTGTCCTAGAGTACCACATTGGGAGGCAGTTACTCGTATTCTGCGATATCTCAAACGAGCTCCTGGACTTGGATTGTTATATCGAGCTAATGGACATCTTAGAGTGGAAGGTTTCTCAGATGCTGATTGGGCTGGCTCTCCTTCTGATCGGAGATCAACCACTGGTTATTGTACTTTCTTAGGAGGTAACGTTGTCTCATGGAAAAGTAAGAAACAATATGTGGTAGCGAGATCCAGTGCTGAAGCTGAGTATAGGGCAATGACACATACGACGAGTGAGTTGACTTGGTTACTACACTTCCTCCAGGAAATTGGACTTCCAGTTCAACATCCTTTACAGTTATTCTGTGACAACCAGGCAGCTATCCATATCGCTGCCAATCCTGTGTTTCACGAGAGAACCAAACATATTGAGATTGATTGTCACTTTATTCGGGACAAGATAGTAGCTGGGGAGATTACAACTCCATTTGTGAAATCTGAAGATCAGCTTGCAGATATGTTTACCAAAGCATTGAGTCGTACACGTCTTACAGCGATTTGTTCCAAGCTTAGATTATATGATATATATAGTCCAGCTTGAGGGGGAGTGTTAAGAGTATTAGGGTAGTATGTGTAGATTGTCTATAGTAAGAGGGTGTATGTGTAATTATTATTATTGTGAGTTAACTATAAATACAAGTGATGTATGAGAGCTAGGTTAAGCTTTTAACCTCTCTCTGTTTTCCCTCTTAATATTGTTTCTCATATTATGTTAATCCTCCAAACTTAACAGTTTTATTCAAGGATAAAACCAGAATTTTACCATAAGAGGGGCCAAACAAAAATAATTACATGTTTAAAAAATTTATTCTATAATATTATTAATCAAGTTATCTTTAATGCCAAATTGTTACTTTTATAGAACTTATTAAATCGACTTTTATATGACATGAATTGTAAAAATTGGTTAGGTCATAAAATTTTAAAACCTAAAAATTGATTCTTGCCTATCGTCGTAAAATCAACTTATGACAATGTCATGGTCAACTTATTATCTCCTTCATTACATTATGATAAAATGACTACAAATAAATTTTTGTCGTAAATATTGATTTCACGTGATACTATTATAAATTTTAATTATGACAATGTATTATTATGATATATGTAGCATATGTAACCAAAGCAGCTTCTCTTCCTCTCTTTTTTTTTTCTTTTTTCTCTTGGGTCATAATACTCATACAAATAATGTGTCTTAGTCTATAAAAGAAACATCAATTCATGTGATTAACGGAGCCTAAGATGGAGAATTGAGTCTCGATTTTCTCAGTTATGCTGCTACGGACCTCCTTGGTGTAATATTCGAGTTGTGCAGATTGCTCTGCAGTGAGGGATCCTTCAAGAAAAGCTCTAGATCCTCATTTGCGAGGTCCACCTCGCGAACTAGGGGCGGAATGTGTTCAGAGGAAGTTTCTTTGGAAGCCATAGAAGTAAAGAAATATAGAATGGAGGAGGCAAAAGACAATTGGAGAATTGGGAAAGATTCAAGCAAGAATAAAAAAATTTCACAAGACAAGTAGTCGATCGAGAATTCAAGAAAAACCTTAAGTTCTTTAAGGAAGATTGTTGTGCGCGATGATTTTCGTACAATAAATGGTGAACTCAAGATTACCTGAAAAGTCAATGGTCCCATAGCAAATGGATGTGAGAGATGGTATAAGGAGTGGTGATGAATTACTTTTCTAGCTTTCGGAACGATCCCGAATTATCAAGACGAACTCTGTCACTCAAAAAGAAAGGTTAGAAAGGTGCCGGAGTGTTTTTCGACGTGACCCCTCCAACGATCAAGTCAGTATGTGTGAGAGAGAGGTAGGAAACACTATTCTATTGCTTGGGTGAGAATGTGTGTACCGTTGTTTTGAGTTTGTGAGAGCTATTTATACCTCCTTGGAGCTAATCATTGTGAACTGCCAGGCCCCTCATAGGGAAGGCTCCTCATTGGGCCATTTGGAAGGCAGTAGGTGGTGCTTATTCCTCGGACCGCTGAGCATTTAATGTTCCCCTTCCGAGGTCCGCCGAGCAATCAATGTGTCACATCCTTCTGAAGAGTCATTTAATGTTTCCTTGTGGTGGCTGTGCACGCGCAATTGCACTTTTGTCCATTGACTCCCGATTCTGTGTTTTGCACCTCGTGCATCATTCGTATTGGTCACTAGCCTACCCTTTTTGTCATTCTGACGGCCTTGGGAAGGTGAATCAATGATTATTGACCAATTCTGATTTTGAGTTACGATAACCGTCAAAATCGTCATTCATACCTCGCCGGCGTGGGGAACTTGGAGCAGAGGTGAAGTGTCTGGTAGAGGATCATCGGGGCGCCACACGTTTCGAGGACACGTGTCAATCGTTGTTGGCTTCGAGGTCCCTTACGCTAAGGACACAAGTCAATATTAGGTGCTCCGAGGGAATTCATGCCGATGACACGTTTCAATGTATGCAGCGTCTAGGGGGTACCTTCACGCCGAGGCCACGTGTCGTTCTCAAAAAGATCCGAGGGTTACTCATGCCGTGGACACGTATCATTCGAGGGATCGCCCACGTTCCTCATACCGAGGACACGTGTCGACTCCTTGTTGATTCTCAGAAATGTCCCATCAACTGCCCACAGCTCTTGATCTTTGCATGGCAGAGGTGACGTAGTGTGAGAAGATGAAAGGGCTTGACCCTTTCTTCCATGTGCAGTTGTTTTCCCTTTCTTGGGGTCCATGCCTCATTTAGTGCACCCCTCCTCGTCAGCCGTGTGCAATCATGGCCTTTAGCCCTATTTAAACAGAGTCATTGCCTCTCTTCTCCATTTTTGCAATCTTTGTCGAACCCGAGATCTACATTGGAGTTTCATCGAAGAGAACGTTGTTTGCCTTAACGCCCTAAATTCCTCAGAGTCCACCGGAGAAAAGAGCCACCAGCGTCTCCTCTATATCAACGTCGTGCTCGTTGGTGAGTAACTATTTTTTTTTTCTTTCTTTGTGACCTTTTTCCTTCTGTCTTTCTGCCTTCATTTTTCTTCCTTTGCATCCTCAGTAGTGACCCTTAGGTCACCTATCCTTAGGAAGCCTCACTTTTCGAGTCCTTTTCCTGTTTAAACCATGCCGAGACATTGTCGGAGTGCGAACTTCAGGGCCGATAAGGCTAGTCCTTGGAGATAGCCATGTTCGACCCATCTCGTCTCTCCCTCAGCCTGATCAAGGAGAGAGCCGCTCTTGCCGTTGGGCGGGGGCTATGGCTTAGGCTCTGGCACCACCCTTCCCGTCCAAGAATGGACTCGCCCTTCTGGGATGCCAATCCCGAGGGCGCCACCTCTAACGCCTCCAGCTATGATGATGGTTCTGGCCCGACTCCACCAGGGTGCAACTGAGTCCGCGATAGGAATCCTCAAGACGAGGAGAGAAGAATAAAGCAAAGGCACAATGGTGCCGCCCGTGGCAGGGGTACTCTTGCGTCGACTCCATCGTTACCTCTCCCCACACTGCCTACGCCGTGAGTGAGGCGATCCATTTTGACGCCAACATGGCGATTCACTGGGGACGTGGGAGAAACCACTTGTTTCGCTCCATCATCTAAAACTCAGTGGTGGTAGGGCTTCAATACTTGTGAATTTTTTTTCTTCCTTTTTCTTTAGCTTTCCCCTCAACGTAACTTTCCTTTCTTTGTCTTTTAGGCGGCTCAACAGGTGGTAGTCATCATCGAGCGATTCCACACCCATCAGGACAAGGTCTAAGAGTGTGAGAGACTCCAAGCTGACCTCGAGAAGTGTGAGAGACATTTGGCTGCTCGGGACAAGACCCTTTCCTCTCAAAGGGCCCAAATTGTTGAGCTCTTCAAGGATAACCAAGTTGCCAAATGGGAGGTTGACAAGGTCAAGGCTTCACTTGTCGACGCCGAGAAGAAGATCACCGAGGCGGCAAAGCAATTATCCCTAGCCGAGGTGAGGGTAGCTAAGTCAGAGCAGACTTGTGTTTCCCTTACCTAAGAGTTGGACAAGCTAATAGCTGAGTTGGAGGCCAATAAGAAGTTGGAACAGAAAATCATTGATTGATGTGTTGATGACATCCTGGTGGCCTTTGAAGAAACCAAGAGGGAGCACTTCAAGATCGGGTGGGACGAGGCACTTCGGGCTGTCGGGGTCCCTGCCGAGTCTCCATTCTTCAAGGAGCATGAGTACATTCCTTCTAAAGAGATGGTGCCAGTCGCAGCTGAAGTCACGACTAGGATGCTGGGATGTCCCAAGTCTCAAACTCAGTTCCATCGGTCGAGACTGTGGACCCTACTTCCGCACCTCGGGATGACTCTGCTCCTCCTCCCACCGACACTACTCCAGCTTCAGCTCCAAGTCCTGTTGATGCTGCTCCAACTCCTACCTTCCCTGTCACTATGCCTACCCCTCAGGGTGATGCTTCTACTATTCCTGCCGACCCAGCACCTTCTTCTGGCAGCGTTGACTCCTTCTCTGCAAGCATTGACAAGCTTTTTGGTGACCTTGGAGGCGGCATTGGGGGCTAGGTCACTGGGCCTCCTAACACTTAGCTTTTTGTCTTCTTGTAACTTAGTTTTTATTTATGTATCTTGACGGACGCAAAGCCCTCCCTTCTTTCAATATGAGAACGCCCTTTCTTTTTCCAAGTGTTTGTCTCTTCTTTCATCTCTTTTTTTTTTTTTTTTTGAAGTGCAATTCCTCGGGACCAAGGTTTAAAGACCCGAGGCCAGTATCCTCTTTTTCCCCGGGGGTAGTGGCCTCCCTCGGCCTCGGCTTCTTTATAGGGAAATTTCTAAGTGTTTCCCCTCGGGGGCCATACCCCGTCCAGGAGGCTTCGCCCATTGGGTCTTTTTTGGGGTGAGTCTCCTTCTAAGGCCTCACCCTCAGGACCATGCCCCATCCAGGAGGCCTCGTTCCCTGGGTCTTTTTGGGATGATTCTTTTTTCTAAGGCCTCACCCTTAGGACCATGCCCCCTCCAGAAGGCTTTGCTCTTTTGTTTCTTTGGAGGTAAGAGTCCTAAAACTCCATTTCTAGGGTCATGCCCCCTCCAGGAGGCTCTGCTCCTTTGTTTCTTTGGAGGCAAGAGTCCTAGGACTCCACCTCAGGGGCCATGCCCCTTCTAGGAGGCTCTACTCCTTTATTTCTTTGGAGGCAAGAGTCCTAAGACTCCGCCTCCGGTGTCATGCCCTCTCCAAGACAGCACACTTAGCAAAAATAAGTCTTTTTTTTCTCAAAAATAATATTTTTTCAAATTCATTACATTTCAAGGTCGAAGTACAGTATTTCCATCAATATCCTCTAACTTGTACGACCCAGAGCCTCCCACTGACGTAACTTTGTATGAACCTTTCCAATTATGACCCATTTTTCCATTGGTCGGGTCACGGGTGTTCCTGACTACTCTTCTGAGCACCAGGTCGCCTACTTTGAATCTTCGGGGTTTTACTTCATTATTATAGAGTTTGGATACCCCTTCTCGATACTTAGCTAGTCTCAAGGCAGTCATTTCTCTTCTTTCCTCTACGAGGTCCAAGTCCAGACTAAGTTGGTGATCGTTCTCTCTAGTATCGATAGCTTGTGTTCTTATAGTATAGAGGCCTACCTCCAGCGGGATTACCGCCTCTACTCCGTATGCAAGGGCATAAGGTGTTTCACCCATTGAGGTCTGCGGTGTTGTTCTGTAAGCCCAAAGGACATTCAAGAGCTCATCCACCAATTTTCCCTTAGTTTTCTCCAATCTCTTCTTGATTCCGCTGACGATGGTCTTATTTGAAAACTCTGCATGTCTGTTGGCTTATAGATACGAGGGCGTGGATAGTAATTCTTGATTCCGAGGTGCTCACAAAAAGATTTGAAGGGTCTGCTGTTAAACTGGGTCCCGTTGTCCTACACAAGTGCACGAGGGACTCCAAACCTTGTCACTATGTTCCTCCACCAAATTTTTGGTATTTGTGTCCCTGATATGAGTTAATGGCTCAGCCTCAACACACTTTATGAAGTAATTGGTCCCAACTATTAGGAAATTCTTGTCTCTAGGAGCCCTTGGGAGGAGCCCGACCAGGCCGAGTCCCCATTGGTCAAATGCCCAAGGACTTGTTAGCGGGTGCAGATCTCCCGCTGGCTGTCTGATAGTGGGAGCGAACCTTTGACATTGGTCACATTTTCGGACATAAGCTTACACATCCCTTTGCATCCACGGCCACCAATATCCCTGCGACATGATATGATGGGCCATTGATCGTCACCTGAGTGCCCCCCATGTATGCCTTCGTGCACTTCATACAGGAAGAGCTCAACTTTATCTTCGTGGACACAAAACAAATAGGGTTCGAAGAACGATTTTCGGTACATATTTTGATCCGGGGAGGCCCAGAACCTTGGGGCCCTTAACTTTATATTCCTGGCTTCCTTTAGACACTCAGGGAGTTCCCTGGAGACAAGGAACTTAAGTAGTAGATCAATTTAGCTAGGGGGCTCATCCCCCTCCAGGATGGCTACTACTCCGGGGATGTCGTCTATGTTGGAGTTGGGAAGGAACTCCACAGTAATCCTTCATGCCATGTCGGAGTCCAACGCCAAAGGCAGACATGCCAAGGGGTCGGCGTAGGCATTCTTATCTTGGGGGACCTGCTTAACTTCCACCTTCCTGAACTTGTGGAGCAGGTTTATTGTCTTGTGGTGATAGGCTTTCATTCTTGGATCCCTTACTTCGAACTCTCCGTTGATTTGATTAACCACCAGTAAGGAATCACAAAGAACCATCAGCTCAACGGCCCCCGCCGTATCGACAATTTTGAATCCAGAGATGATGGCTTCATACTCTGCCTCATTGTTGGATGCCTTGAAGCCCAGCCGTGACCAATCCCTCCGGGGAGACTAATAACACTCCGATTCTGAACCCCCTTGCTGTTGGAGGATCCGTCTACGCAGAGTCTCTAGGAGTGCACTTGGCCGTCCGTGGAGGGCTTCTCTTCGGGGGGAGGTAGCTCCCCCTTGGTGAATTCGGCTATAAAGTCAGCTAGTACTTGACCCTTTATGGTCGTGCGAGGTCTATAATGAATATTGTGTTCCCCTTACTCCACGGCCCCATTTCTCTAGCCTCCCGGAGAGGTCCGTCTTCCTAAGGATCGCCTTCAAAGCTTGATCAATTAGGATGGTGATGGGGTGTGCTTGAAAGTAATGCCTCAACTTTCTTGCGCCCGTGACTAGTGTTAGTGCAAGTTTTTCCAAAGGCAAGTATCTTATCTTCGCGTCTAGGAAAGCTTTGCTTACATAATACACCAGCTTATGTTCGTGTTCATACTCATGGACCAGTATGCTACTAACGGCAAACTCGGAAATGGTCAAGTAGAGGAATAACATCTCCCCCCTTTCTGGAATCGACAACGTTGGGAGGACCCTGAGATACTCTTTGATCTCTCTGAGCGCCTTCTCGCACTCTTCTTTCCAGGTTTCCTTCCAGGACCTCTTGATGGAAATGAAGAAACACTAGTATTTGTCTAACGATTGGGATATAAAACTATTTAAGGCGGTCAACATTCCCATAAGTTTCTGGACTTCTCGGACGGTTCGGGGGCTACTTACGTCCATGATAGCCTGTATCTACTCCGGGTTGGCCTCGACGCCGCGTCGACTTACTAAGTACCCAAGGAACTTTCGAGAGCCAACTCCAAAAGAACACTTAGCTGCATTCAGCTTTAGCCCATACTAACGAAGAGTGGAGAATGCATCCTCCAAGTCCGCAACGTGGTCATTCCGACTCCTACTCTTAACCAACATATTATCAATGTGTATCTCCATGGTGTTCCCCATCTGTCGCTTGAACATCCGGTTCATAAGTCTCTGGTATGTAGCACCTGCATTCTTCAACCCGAACGACATGACCTTGTAATACTAGACCCCCTTGGAGTGATGAAGGCGATTTTCTCTTGGTTAGATAGATGAAGGGGGATTTGATGATATCCAGCGCAGGTGACCATGAAAGTCATTTGTTCGTGTCCAGTCATGGCATCGACCAGCTGATCAACCTTAGGGAGGGGGTAATCATCCTAGGGACAAGCCTTGTTCAAGTCCGTGAAGTCTACGCAGACACGCTACTTCCCACTCTTCTTCTTTGCTCAGACGGTGTTTGACAACCATTCTGAAAATTGCACCTCCGGGATGGCGTCAGCCTCCAGGAGCCTCTCCACATCTTCATTCACCATTTGGGCGCCATGCGCCGAGGCTTTTGCTTTATGGGCTTATGATTGGGATCAACATGAAGTCTGTGAGTTATAACAACGAGACTTATGCATTTCATCTCTGCGGCATCCATGCGAACACATCCACGTTCTTCCTTAAGAAATTAGTCATCTCATCTTGCTCAGCAACAAACATGGTGGAGCTGATTAGGAAGTATCTCTCCTCTTCCCCCTCCCTCAAGAGCACCTTCTGAAGGTCCTCCATGAAGCGGTCGACTGGATCAATCTACGGCTTATCGATAGCAAGCTGCCCGGATTGTAGTTGCTATTTGTTCAACACTTCCTGCGGAGCACGCTTCTTTTCCTTTGAGGTGACCCCGGCTTTCACGGCGGCATAAAAATAACTTTTTGTAGAAGCTTGGTATCCATAAATCTCCATTATTCCCTATGAAGTGGGGAACTTCAATTTCTGATGGTGGTTGGAGTGCACTGCTCCAAGCGACTGCAACCAAGTCTGCCCCATGATTATGTTGTACGGTGAATCATAATCGATCACCACGAACTCCGTGTCAATCGTGACAGGTCCCTTGGTGACCGTCAGAGTGATCTTTCCTAAAGGTAGGACAAACGATCCATTGAACCCAACGAGGGGTGCCTTGACAGTGGTGAGATCCTTGGATCCGAGTCCCATTCATTTTAATACATCGAGGTACATCACCTCCGAGGAGCTCCCCGAGTCCACCAGAACCCTCTTGACATCAAAGCCTCCAATTCGCAAAGTTATGATTAAGGCATCCTCATGGGGGAGGACTACGCCTACCAAATCGGTCCAAAAAGGTGATGCCTGATGAGAGCAAAATATTGCATATTTGATGGCCTCATTATATGCATTTTAACTCAACTATTGCATTTAAGTACTTAGTGTTAGCCAAAGTTGTGAATAATGTTGATATTTTGATGTTGCATGTTTTGATAGCTTAAATGATGGATTTTAGGACTTTGCAACTATGTTGGATGTGAGGTGAAGTGGTGGACTCATGAAATGAGGATTGAGAGGCTTGGAAGGTAAAGAAATCAAGAAAAATGCATTTTGGATGAAGACCTTCCGGAAGGTTTATGAAGACCTTCCGGAAGGTTTAGCCCACTGGAATTTCGTAATTTTGACACTGTACCACTGTTTTTCTAAATTTTGACCATGATTTACTTCGAATTTGAAAAAGTGCAAAACATGAAAGTTGTAGATATGGATGTCCTTTTTATTGTGTCAAAATTTCAGCTCAATCCAACGGTTGGATCAAAATTTATTATTTTTCTACCAAAACTGGTCCAGAGCTGTCACCAGATTCCAGTAGGTTAAACCTTCCGGAAGGTTGTCATCGTTCTTCCGGAAGGTCTTGCCCAGAATGCGAAAAACAGCCTGTAACTCAACTTTGAGGCTTGGGGGTCCCACCTACACTTCTCCCACGCCTATCCCAACATTTCCTTACACATTTACAGGCCTCCTACACTCAAGTGGAAGACTTTAAAGGCCAATGCATTAAAGGAGGAATGGGGGGAAGTGGGCTGCCCAGGCTATGATCTCCTAGCCTGTCAAAGCCATCCATTCAGCCCTCTCTTGAGGGGAGCTCGTTCACACAGCTAGGGGGGAGCCTCTTGGACGTTTTGGCAAGTCTCCACACTGAATATATTCAACATTCAACACACAATGTAGAGGAGTTGGCTATCTAAGCTAGGAGTAGTTTTAGTGAGGAAGATGATGAATAGTGTACAAGTTTAGATTTTTGCATTTTCTTCACCCATTTCTCTTGTAATCTTCAGTAATACTTTTGTAAGCTTCCTTTATTTACTTTGAATGTCATTTACTTCAAGTGCATTGCAAGTTTAGTTATGCTTTCTTGATTCTACCATTGTTGTTTTTGAGTTTTGCATTTCAAGTTCTTAAATGGGTATTGAATGTTTATTTTCATAGTTTAACTTTTCTTGCATTAATCTAAGTTTCATGCTTAATCTTTACTTTATGTATGCCTTGTCTTTCATTATGAGTAGCTAAATCCCAAGTTGGCAAAGCCAAGGGGAACCTCTTTTCGGGTATACCATTTCAACCCACTCCCCTCCTTTCTCTCATAGCTCAATGGTTCGGTTTGACTGAGTTGAAGGAGGATAAGCTGATGAGTCTTTGATATTCCATAGGCCTAGCCATGGTTTATGCTTAGATCCTCATTTGTCTCGTCCCCGGCTTCTCACGAATCAATCGTTCATTCATACTATATTGAGGGAGGGATTCGAGTTGAGATGGTATGCTTATTGGAGTGACCTCTTGGAATTGCCAACATTTGTTTCTCATTTCATTCACAAACACAACCACAAAACTCAAACAAAAGATTTTACACTTTCTTTACCTTTTGCAAAATCACCTTCACACACTCGAACTTTCCTTCCCTGAGGAGACGACCTTGGAATACTTTCCAAGTAAAACACCGATAACGAAAGACTCCTTGCGATTGGGGAGCACTTTTGTTCACACACATTTTATTTCATACATTTTGTTCATTCCACATTCCCACCATTCCGTTTCCCCTATCTCTTGCATGAATCCGAGTGAGAGTGACACTCACCCACACACATAAGCCATATACACATTGAGGGGTCATGTTAAGGGGTTAGGGACAACAATGTTTTCCACCAATCAATGCCTCCTTGATCCATCTAGGGTCTCTTACTTGGCTGGCCCCCGTCTTTCTATTTCCACCTTCCTAGTGAAGGCTACCCTTTTCAGGTCGGACCTAAGAGAGTTGGTCGTCAGCCGCTCCAGGGAACAGACGTGGATGACGTCAATGATGTTACCGCGGACAGCGGCATGGTCGTTAACGGTGTGTGTCTCCCTTGGCGGCTCCTCCTCAATGTACTCTTTGAGATGTCCTTCTTAGACTAACTTCTCTATGAAGGACTTGTATACTCGAAAATCCTCGGTAAGGTGCCCCACGTCGTTGTGATACGAACACCTCGATTTTTGGTTCCTGGTGGACAGATCGCCTTGCATCCTTGGCGGCCATTTGAAGAATGGCTCCTTCTTAATTTTTTGAAATAGCTTGGTATTGACCCCCCTGAAGGAATTCCCTGATGCCAAGACCAACCCTTTCAGAGAAGGGACCCCCTCATTCTCCTTATCTTTTTTCCTTGGGGCTAAGTTTTTGCCTTTGTTCCCCGCCAATTCGTCTTTTATTCGGAAGTACTTGTTGATACGGGCCATCAGTTCGCTCATGTCCACCGGTGTCCATTTCGTTAAGGACCTACAAAGATCTGTGTCCTGAGACAAGCGGAGTCTGAAAGAGGCTGCTACCATGACGTCGGAGCATCCCTCCACCTCGTTCACCTCCTCCCAATAGCGAGTGGCATACTGGCGGAGTGTTTCAACTTCCCTCCGCCGGAGGGTCAACAATGATCTAACATCCTTGGGGCACTTGCTCCCCGTGATGAACCGCACGGAGAACTGTCTAGTCAACTCCCTCCAAGACCCTATGCTATTTGAAGGAAGGGTCTCGAACCACTTCATGATTGCATCGCCTAGGCTCATCAAAAACACCCGGCACAACAGTCTGTGATCTAAGTGATATAGGGACATCATTTGCTTATATTACCGAAGATGAGCCTCCATGTCAGAACGTCCATCATAAACTTTGAACCGTGGCACCACAAACTTCTTTGGTACCTCCATCTCCATAATGTTTTAGGTGAATGGTGACAAAATAGCTTCGTCATCCACGTCGTCATCCGGGGTGGACTTGTCCATCCTCATAGAGTCCAACTTGGACCTGAGGTCTCCCCCATCCTTGTGGTGTCTCCTTTCACCATCGTCGCGATGGGCGGCATGCCCCCCAACTCCGCCATTCTTCATGGAGAGGGTTGATCCCTCCTCAGACTCCTCTGCACCCCCTCACCCAGACAGCCTCCAGCGGAGGTCATTCCAAGTCAAAGGTTTAGCCATCTTGGCTGGGACCTCCGGGTCCTGTCCATTGGCCCTCGAGTGCTTCGGAGCCTTAGAGCCCCCGTGTTCCGCCATTAAGGCGTTTTCTCAAATCACCGGCCCCCACCTCCCTGACGGATGGCTCCTTAGACGGTCATAAGTTTTGAGATCCCCCATTGAAAAATGCAAACTCGTTGAGTTTGTTAAGAATATTCACTTTATTTTCCTCTACCTACCTTAATCAATCCTCCAACCGTTCTTCGATGAGATTGACAAGTTGACAGGCTAAGGGGTCGTCCCTTTCTCCCCCAAGGCTTAGCTCAGTTTGGTGGGTTCTCTCTCTAGAATGGATCGAAAACTCTTTGTTGATACTCTCAACGTGATCCTTCGTTCTCGATATGGAAGGAGTCGGTACCTCTACATTTCTTTGCTGAGGACCCTTTCCTTTCAAACGAGTGTTCACCATGGTCACTAACTCAAGAAAACTTGGTCGTTTCCCATAGACAGCGCTAAATTGTGCGCGGTGATTTTTGCACAATAAATGAATAGACATATCTATCCCCTGATATGCTGTTTTGGAGGATTGACAGAGTTCAATATAGCTCACGTGGAGGTTGGGAAAAATTTTGCACCAATATATATATATACACACACATACATACATATAAGTTACATATATACATGGGAGAGAAGACGTGAGAACATGAGGGGGGGGGGGAGAGAGATATACGTGACCACTAATGGAGCTACATACCTTAATTTTTTTAAAAAAAATTTATATACATTTATATATTTTAAGAATTAAACAAATATTTTTTACTTCAATTTTATTTTTAAAGACTTTCTAAAGATGATCTTAATATTTATGTTATGAATTTTTAATTTTATTTTGTTAATTTGAAGTGAATATGCTTGCAATTGACATTCAAATAAATTTTATTTTTCTGCTCTCTATTTTTGTTTGACAATTGATTGTAGTGTTTATTATTTCTCAATTCAATTTCAAAATTTTTACGATATTTTGTGATTAAATTTTAGTTTAGTGACTTTACTATTCTAATATCTCAGTGATAATGTTTGAAAAAAAGTTTATTGAATAAATGTAACGGATGGTCAGTGGATAACTGGTAACTTTTTAATTACACAATAGTAATTAACTTAAGATGTTTATAATGATGGTACTTAGTAATTTTATATACATACACAATATATATTATTTTTTGGTCTTTTTATGAACGGAGATGTATCAAATATATATATATATATATATATAATAAATCAGCTAGCAAGTTGAATCTTATCCCCTATACATTTTCCCCCAAAAAAACATCACATATTCCATCATTTAATATTTAGTTAATTTGTAGTTTAACATAACTTTTATTTCATATCTTATTCATACACGATAGTGTATACATGTTGAAAAATTTTTATCGAGTTATGCATTTTGAAAAAAATTTGACACTATTTTTAAGAAAATGATAGGTGAAAATTAATTTTAAATGATGTAAGTAAAGAAATTCATTTTAAAATTGGTATAGTGAAATCAATTTTTTGAACGCTAGAATTTTATATTTTATCGTGCCTTCAGACACGGGTTATGACTAGTGATATGATAAATGAAAATGTATCATTTTATCGTGATTGGTTAAGAGGAGAAAAAAATTAAAACATATAATTAAAGTCTTCACCCTAATGAAAATTCTTGACTCCGCCCTTGTACGTGAGAACTTGAGAAAGAGAGAGACATTTCTGTGAAGAGAAAGAGGAAAAGAAAGATATTGGATGGGATCGCTAGTAAAAAGAAAAGTCAACATATAGATTGAATAAGAAAATATATTTATTATTATTTAAATTAATTTATTGACTTAATATATAATTAACAGCAAATTTCAATGAATATCGATGCTCACTATCGAACAAATAATTGTGATTGATTAATACAGTAAATTACAGTCAAATGATATTGCTCTAAATTTAAACATCCGCTGTCCAATTGTTTGTGGTGATGTCATGCATGCACACGCACACACACAGAAGGGATGATATCAGCCACGGTATGCATTGATAAAATTTGATTTGAGTGCTTCAAATTGAGAGTTAATTAGTATTAGTCGACTCTTCCTAGCTGACATCCATTAATGGTCCCATCAAGTGTGGGTTATTTTAAACATGAACACATGATGAATCATACCTATATAGAGATAGTTCGGTCAGTACTTGAACGTTCACAATAGTTTGACTTGTGAAAGAGTTGTGAGAGAGACCCACATTTTGCCGTTGAGAACTCTGTGATTTTGATTTCCATCAATGGCTTCCACATCTTCCAAGTATCCATACCCATCAGACGTCGATGTGCGAGACTTCGTCTCCATCAAGCTCTCTCAAACCAACTACTCCACCTGGAAAACCATAATGCTCCGTTTTATCGAGAGTCAAGGTTTTGTTGGTTTCGTCGATAGCGAAATATCACCACCCCCTGAGATAATCACTGTCTCAGAAGATGATGCTGATGGTTCTGTCAACGGCGAAAACGAGATGCAAAACACCGATCATGAGGAGAGGAAAAAATCAGACGAGCTGTTAAGAAATTGGATCCTAGCAACGCTCGACCAAGATGTTCTTAAACACGTGGAAGGATCGAGAACTGCCCAAGATATGTGGGCAAGGCTACGAAAAGAATTCACTCCCTCTCCGTTGCCTGAAACTGACACCGGTAAGGGAATTCTCTCTCCGAAATTACATTGTGTAGATTCGCTTTAGAGTAACATTAAAATCTTCCATATTGTACGAGAATAGCATAAAAAACTTGGGTCAACTTTTGGTTGAAAGTCAATATCAGTAATATTGCGAATGAAATCTACTAAGTCAAATCTGTATATTTCACTAGGATTGCTCTTAAAATTAAACTAGCTAGTGGGGTGAAGAGTCGGTTAAATGTGATAATCACAGAGCAAAAGAGTGGGGAGTAATAATGAACCGGAAAACTAACGAACCCGAAGAGACCTTCTCTTGAACAAAATGGAAATCAAGCTCGATGTGATTTGTACAAGTGTGGAAAACAGGATTCGAAGCCATAGAAACGACATTATTGTTGTAAAAAAATAATAATTGAGTGCAGGGAAGACAAACATTGAGATATTGAAGAATAAAATTGTTGGTCTTCACAAAGGATTTCATCTGCGACCGACGGGCTCAATCTCTTTTACAGAGAGATCTTAGACGATTGCTTAATGTTGGGTTCAATTGTCTTGTTTTAGTACTTTCTTATATGATCTTAATCGACAGATTTAAAGCAATCAAAATGACAATAAATAGATTAAAAAAAGGAAAGACACTGTTATTAATTTTGAAGGTTTTTTGGAATACAAGAGACTAATAAAACAATCTCTGGAACTAATCCTACTTCTAAATCTAGCCTAAACCTACTCCTCAAATGCCCAAGTAATGGGTCTTTGATGGGTTTGATCAGGTCTCTTCCTTGTAATTAAGGCTTCTTTTATAGGAACCTTCCCATCGAAGGTTATACTAATTTCTTCAGGCAGTTCCCTCCAGTTTCTCTCTTATTCCAACTATAGCTTTTCAAATTTCTAAAGCCCATTCAGTATTGGTAACTGTTTCCTTTTCAAATTCCAAGATAACTGCTTTATTTCTTCAATTACAAGGGTTTTAATTATCCTTGAATTTGAACATGCTACATCAACTGATTGTATATCTATTTTTTTATTAAATGAATGTCATGTGGTAATTCTTCTTGGCTAACCTTTTCATTGGACATATGTCATTCACCCCTAATAACCTATTCACCAAAAATGTAGAATTTGGTCCAAACAATGTCCCCCTCATTTATTTGGATTAATTAATAACCTAATAAATGAACTTATGTGAAAAAACTGAACAGCGCAACTGTTCTTGCTATATAAACGTCTGAAGGTCCCACTTCTAGTTTCATTTTATCTTGCACTTCTTTTCCTTCTTCTTTTGTGTCCTTTCTAAATCTCCCTTGGCAGTTTCCCCTGAACTCTCATATGGCGCCCAAATGAAGGATGAGCCAAATGTCCTTTTCTTCATTTGTTTTAGATATATTTTATACTCCCCCGTTTTCCTATTAGCATGAGGTATGTTATTCGAGCATTATTATATTTTCTACAGATGTGAACGTAACGCTTGTTGAACTGGTTGTATCTCTGTTAGAAGCACCATTGCAAGAATCAAAGATAATTTCTACGGATGTGAATATAGTGCTTGTTGAACTGATTGTATCTCTGTTAGAAACACCATTTCGAGAATCATTTTTCTTTTTGATATTCTGATGTCATCCAACCTCTCCTTTGGGAAACAACAAGGGATATTGTAATGGATCATAACACCTAAAATAATGTTTAACTCTATGTCTGTTGCCAGAGTGTGCAAGTACGATGATATCTCTTTCTAGAGGAGTATTAGGATTATTTCCTTCAATCCATATACCTGCAACTTGGTCTGATGAGGGGGAGTTGTAAACTCGTTGATCTAGTTTAATATCCTTTGTAATATGAATTTCAAAATTATCCAGAGAAGGAAAATCTTTTAATCTACGTAAGAATTGAGCATAAGGATTCCTTCAAGGACTTTCTCCAATTTACTTACAACTCCCTCATCTAGGTTGATGTCTTGTAGTAACCTCATTCTATTTTGCACTTCGTTTTCGGTATCAAAGAAATATAACTGAAAGTAATACGGACTGTTTTGTTCTGGCACCAAGGCTGGTAGGTCATGATAAATCTGTCCTCGGACATGAAATGTATAAACTCCTTGTCTAGCCGTCGCAAGTTCCTTGTCAAGATTAACTCCAAAATATGTAAATGAAAAAAATGCTATTATAAGCTCGAATGTGCCTACGAAATTCAATCACCTCATCAGAATTGGTTATAAACAAATTGTGCAGCTCTTCTGGAACTTCTACATTCGCTAGTTGTATTTGACCATTATAACAGCATAATGTTGAGGGTTTATATTGGAGCTTCTTCGCGCCACAGTGGACACAAAAACGTGTCTTTTTCTAACTGATGTAACACACAACATATTGGTTCATATATTGTTTGCCCTATGAAAGAATATATGATGATCGGTTAGTAAAGTAATGAGAACTTAGTGGTTTTCATTCAATATATTTTATTTAACTAACCTTCAGATTCATTGGAGTTTATCTGGCCAATTTGTAACCAATCAATCCTTTGCCTTGTACTTCTATTTTGATTATTAGATATCCTTCTTTTGCCTCCCACTTTTTCGATGTACAATTCTCTTTATTCTTGAATTAATCGAGAATAACTCTTGTTTGCTCAGCGTGATGTCATTTTTGTAATATCCTTCTCTCCTTCTATCGAGTATACTTGTTTACTGCAACTTGTAGCAATATTAAGATATTACTAAACTAAAATTTATGAATGGAAAAAATAGTACATAGTAGAAAATAATTTCTTAGATTTTATTTCAGTTTTCTATTGGTTGACCACAAGGGTAGATAACCTTCTCCATTTAAGAACTCTGATTGCTTCCTCTTATTAAGATGATGACTAGATTTTTTTTACTTAAATAATTGTATATGTAGTTTTTTAATCAATTTATGTTACATTAGTATAATTCTTCAGTCATAATAAACTTTCTAAATTGTATTAAGATTTCATGTGAAAATAGATTATAATTTATTTTTGAGTAACTTGAATTTTTTAGAATTTTAATATGCTTAATAATGTGTGTGTGTGTGTGTGTCTATATATATATTCCCAATTGATCTAACTAATTTCTAATTATACTAAGGTTCCAATATGATTAGTATATTGATAATTATTTTTATTTTTTTCAAGGAATTATAAGTGGAATCATAATCCAATGAAATTCACAGAATTTAGTTTCTCAAACATTAGCAAAAAATACTCTCAATCACAAAATTCTAAAAGGATAGAACTTCTTTTTTTAAAATCTTTTTTCTTATACTTAGAGTAAGGAATTTTGAGAACATACAAAGTTTTTATAATCCTATAATAGAATATGAGCAATAAAAAATTAAGTTTGAAAATTTTGAAATGATATATCATTCAGATACATATATACTTTATATCTTTTATTAATTTTTGTGTACGAAAATTATTATTACATTAGAAAAAAATACTCTCAATCACGAAATTCTAAAAGAATAGAACTTTAACCTTTTTTTTTATAAATCTTTTTCCTTATACTTAAAATAAGGAATTTTGGGAACATACAAAGTTTTCATAATCCTATAATAGAATATGAGCAATGAAAAATTAAGTTTGGTAAATTTAAAATGATATTTCATTCAAATACATATATACTTAATATCTTTTATTAATTTTTGTGTACGAAAATTATTACTATTAACCACTTAATAGCATTAAAGACATCTCTATTACTAAACAAAAAGCGTCCCAGTATAAGTGGAAAATAAACCACTATGATATACATAAAAATAAAATGCATACAATACGACACTAAAAATATCTCCATGTGTAGATAGACATATCATATACTCTATAGTGGCAATTGGATTGTAAATTTTCTTTTTAAGCTTATAAGCTGTGGTAATAAGATCTGTCAATTTAAAGTTTTTCTGTATATGTTGGTAAGTTGTGATAATAATGTATGTGATTTGAATTTATTAAAAAAGGTGTTGTGTTATATTTTATTTAGATCCATTGTTCTATGTTTTTAAGCTACTTTATTATTTGCTATGTTTTAAAGTTTTTTTCGGAAGGTTGCTATGTTTTAAAGTTGTTTTGTCTATTTTTAGTACATTCTTATGGTACACAGGAAGAGACATATAATTTGATATAAAAAAAGGAGTTCGTCATTCTTTAAAAAATTGACATAGTTGATTGAAAAAACATACTAACACTCTATAAGCACTTACGAATTAGAAGTGATACTTGATTTTTAATTTATGCCGAATACTTGACCTGTCACACCAATCTCTTAGATAGCTACTTGATTAAATGAATTTTAATATTAATTTAATAACAATAAAAATTAATTTAATATTAATTCTACAAAGTTGAATATAAATTGGACAAAATTAAGTCAATTTTTGATAAAATTATATATTAATTTACAATTTAAGGTTCATTTCATTTTGAATACTATTTGGTGCTTATAGTCAGTGTGATATTTTTTATTTACATTAAATGTTATTTACAAATTAAGAAGCAAGTAACAAAATATATGACGTCAGATATATAAAAACTTTGAATTAGTTTCATAGAATAAATAATTGCATAACATGTAGTTTCATCTATTTTATGGAGTAAATAATAACAAAAACACGTGAAACAAAAAAAAAAGAATAATAGTATGAGAGAGAGAGGGAGAGTATAAGATAGATAAAGAGAGTTATATGAGAGATGAGAGTCTTAAACTTATAAAAAGAATGAAACTATAATTAGAACCATCAGATCAAAACAATCTGAGCAGCGAAAAAACTCAAGAGAAATAATTTAGCTACTTTATTATATAGATATTAAGTGTTCACATTAAATCAAAATAATATTTAAAATAAAAGATAAAGTCATGTGAGAAAAACAATGTGCTTTTAGTATAAGGCCTTACTATGATCACTTGCATAGCACCTGATGTGTATGACTGTTAATCAAACTGAGCTTGACTTGAATTCGGCTCGGGTTCGGCTCGTTCAGGCTCGGGTTGTTTTCTAAATGAGCTGGAACTTGAACAAGTTTTTAGGCTCGTTTAGAAAACAAGCCCTAAAAGCTCGGCTCAAACTCGATAGGTTCGATTCGTTTATGTGTAAATATACTCGAGCTCGGCTCGGGCTCGACTTATTTTTGACTCATTCAACTTGAACAATTTTTTAGGCTCGATTAAGAAACAAGTTTTTTAAACTCGGTTTGAACTCGACTTGGACTCGTTTGACTAACTGCCTAACTGATGTGTGATGATGAGACAAAAAATGGAACAGACGTTAGGTTTCTGACCACATTGCTATTTTTCAATCAAATGTGAAATTTTTTATTTTTTAGAGTGTAAATTAAAAAAATTTAGAATCTTTTAAAGCATAAATTATGATTCAAGTAGTGTTGACCCGGTGAATTACAGCCTGAACCGGACCGCTTTAGCTATTGGATCATTCAAGGAACCGGAAAAAACCCATTGACCCGACTGGTTTTATAACAAAATGTTGAACCGGACAATTTAATGCAAATGCTATAAGACCTGATTCTAGGACATTTTTGCCCAAATTTCATTTATCTTTGCCTCCTCTTCTCCTCGACTCCGATGAGGCGACGGGTCCTCACTGGTCACCCCAGGCCAGCCCCAACTCCCCTTTCTCTCTCTCACAACACAGTAGCACATCACTCAATCAAAGACTCGAAACACTCAGATTCTTCGACTCAGATCTTCGACTTAGATTTTCGACTGACAGGCTCACACTACAATGCTCATCAGGTATTACGTTTCTCTCTCTCTCTCTCTCCCTCTCTCTCTCTCTTCCTGCTAGTATGCTTCTACTATTATATTTCAGAATTAGTTGTTTGGTATTTGTATAAATTTTGGCCTATTTCAATTAATTGCTGGGTTTAATTAATTGTGGGTTGTTGATGTTGATGCTTAACTTTGATAGTTGTATATGAAATTGAATGTATGAGATATATGTTTGATGATTTTGGGATTTTTGTTTGATCTATTATACATTAAGCATTCTATTTTCATAATTATTATGATTTTTTAGACTATTTATAATTTTTTTTTATTTTTTTGTTATATGATCTGTTCGGTAAATGACTCAATGATTAAACCAGTGATCGATTGATCGGATCTCTTTATTGAGTTGATGACCGGCTGGATTTTAAAACTATACTCTCTGTATACTATCTATTTGCTTGTAGTAATGTTGAATTTGATAGCAACAGTACTACACTACTGGGAAAGGGTAAGGGTAAGGGAACTATCTTGTTTAAGCTCATAGTTCACAGTTGTAAAAAGTTACGAGGATTTGAGTTGAACTCGAGCCGAAGTCGACATCAATTGCTAATGAAAATTTCAAAACTAAGTCCTGTATAGAATGCAAAAAATTCATATCTGAGATAATTATTTCTCAACAACGACCAAACAAAATTAGTTACTCAATTACAAAATTAGATTCTAGACATTCAAATTTCTAAAGAATAAAATCTATTCTAGAGTAGGGAGATCAGGTGTGTTGCATCTGAAGCTGTTTGACGATAAATTTGAAGTTATTTGTCTATTCGATCATGTCAAAATTACAATTATTAATGGACAAGAACATATTTAACTTGTTTTCTCCTCATTTACAAAAATAGTTTAGATATTTCACTATATTTTATTTATTTATAATTTAAAGAAACTAAAAATCGAGCCGAACTCAATGCTAAGGAAACTAAGATGCTTGGATGTCAATTTGAATATTTTGTGATGCCAGACCAATAAATTACAATATCAAGAACTTCAACGGCGGCAAAGGTGCCACCCCACCTATCCAGTAGTTTTGTGATATTCTAGGATGAAATTTCACCTTCATACAAGGGCTATTACCTGTTTTTGGATAAAAATGAAAAACAAATATTAAAAGATGCTGTCTTATGTAATAACTAGCAATAACTCGTACCTAAAGATATGATTTAAAATAAAATCTGAGCGTTTAAAAAAGCAATCCCCTTATATTAAAAAACAATTTCTTTCCTTCTATTTCTTTAAATATCTACCAATTATTTTTTAAAACAAAATAATAACATGTGCACACTATCGTATATAAACCACAAATTATATTGAGTCACAAAATAATAAAAAATTATTTAAGTCACTTTAAATTTGATCCCAAAATATTATTTAATAAACGTCAATTCATTTAGTCTTATTTCTTATCTTATTTTTCAGTCACTACAAATATTGAGATAACTGAAAAAAGGCTTATCAGATATTTTTCCTGCATCTAACGAAGCTTAGTGGTTGGAGAATGACTAGTTGGCAAAGTCAATCTCAACACAATAACTTGGAAAAATGCTAATTTATAATATCATGATAATAAATGGTACTCAAAAAAAAATTTGGTACTATATCAAGAGTTATTACTTTTTAAGATCAAGTTACATTTTTAGATAATTCATAATCGACCATAAAATATTGTGATCGATCATAAATAACCCCTAAGAGCATCTCCAACCCTGACTTAAATTTGAGTCTAATTATCCAAAAACATTCTCTAACCTTGGACTCAAATTTAGACCAAATGCAGAAAAAACTTAGTTTGGACCTAAATTAAGGAGTTCCAAATTCTATACCAAATTTTCAACTGTAATTTTTTACCTTATTCAAAGCTCAAAAGACTTCTTCGACATCTTGTTTTCTGCCTATTCCCGACTCTTTCTTCTATGTTGTTTCTGTCGCCGATCGTCATTGCAGCATTTACAAATCCTTTGAAGATCTGTATGTAAGCTTCCTCATTTTCATCGTCTTGATTTCTTGATTTGTTTTATATTATTTAAACTCCAAGTATGCCATCAATTTTTTCTTTGATTTCTTCGAGTTAAACATGGTTGATGGTGCAAGCCTGACCCACAAATTATTGATTTTTTTTTAAATTTCAATCCTTCACTATCACAAATTTAGAAAATTCATTATTTTATTTCTTCAATCATCTATTCTTCAGATCAGACCCATGATAAGATAACTACCTTTTTTTTTTTTTGTTATTTGAATTTACAAAAGAAGATAAGAGATTAGAACAATCTGAGAATTCTGAAGTAGTTTTCTTTTGTTTTCTTTTTGTTTGTTGTGTTGTCATTTTTTGTTCACATTCATTTTATTCACTGGTGGTGTTGTATGCTTATTCAATTTTTTTTGAATTACCCATTTGTGTGGAGAGATATGAAAGTTTCATTTATTTTATCAGATTTCATGACTTGAATGACCAAAAAAAATGAGCTTTCGGACAATAAGAATTTAAAAAAAAAAAATTGGAATAGATATTTGAGTTTACTTATTGGAATATTCTATATCAAACCAAGTTTTTTATTCAAATTTAAACTCAAAATTAAATCTAAATTTGAGTTATGATTAGAGATGCTCTAATCAATTGTAATTTCATTTTCAAAGGCAAAATTTAACCTTTAAAAATTATAATTTTATCTTTAAAAGTTATAATTTGCATAATCGATCATAATTTTTACAATCGTAACTTATATTTTAAAAAATCTTAACTTGACATTAAAAAATTATAAATTTTGATATCATACCAACTTCGAGTAAATATTGAATACAACGGTGATATCATGTCACCATTGATGACATAGTATCACCAACCAATAATAAAATTCCAAATAGGAAAGGTGAACCTCACTTGAGTTTACATGGCAGGAGGGTGATAAGTTATTTGCTTACATGACAGGTCAGTTATTGATTTTTGTGGGGTCTATATGCTTATTTGTTTTAGTATTATTAGTTGGTGATACCACATCACTTTGCCACGTGGTATTTCCGTTGTAATGAATATTTTCTCACCAACTTCAGTATTGAACTCTTCCTAGACACGTAGATAATTTCTGTTGAAAAATTAGTAGATATTTATACTTGGGACAATGTGGAATCAACTTGAGGAGTAATACAAAAACTACAATAGTTTAAGGGACAAAATATAATAGAGTGAGCAGTTAACGGTGTTGAAGTGTAATTTGCTGGACAAAATAGAATAGAGTCAGCAGTTAACGGTGTTGAAGTGTAATTTTCCCATTAACAAGTTAGATAGATAGAGAGAGAGAGAGAGAGCAACCCCGTTTGCCTACGCTTAATCCCCTGTGGCTCCACCTCTCCTCTGCCGCGAAAACGAAACCGACCTCCCATCTCCGACTTGAGTGCCACTGTGTCACCACTGCAAGTGTGCTTCACAAGAGTTACATACCGGTGCGAGCCCCAGCTTGCTTGAGTCCCCACCTTATGTTCTGCCTTTAAAGCCCTCATGGAGGTGGAAACTGAGTCAAACTTAATCGTCTCCAAGGACCCAAATCTCTCCTATCACCTCACCAACCTTAAAAACCCTAATCATCCCTTCGCTTGGATGGGCCGGAAGACCATCATCAACCTCACTATACCTTACAATATTCCATCTCTTTCTCATACCAGCTGTCATCTTTTGCCCTATAGAGTAATGTAAGTTTCTTGAGCTTTGATGATTTATTGTGGAAAATAATGGCAACGTATTGTTTGCTGGAAATTGGTTTTTTTAATTGGAATTGAACTGAAACTTAATTTAGAATTGTGTTAGAATGTGGAAATTTTTAGTGGATTTGATAGCTGGGAATGTGGTTGTGGGTGGGTGTTATATAGTCAAGGGATGACATGAATTCCAAACTTGTTGGGTGTGTGGTTATAGTTTGCCAAAAACACATTGTTGCTATATATGCTTTTTATTTATGTATACTCATATAATATTGTCTTTAATTTGTCATCATCAAATCTCACCACCTAAATCAATTATTGTCTCTGGTAGCTTAATTTTGAAGCGTGTATTAAAAAATGCATGAGAATCATAGCCTGTATTGCATGAAGTCGATAAAAAATAACCCATAAAATATATCACTACTCTTTCCCTTAAGAAATCAAAGACAAGTTGTCAGTCACCATGAGCAAGGGGCAGAGAAATTCAGTTGGCACTTTGCTTAGGTACTTCAATTTTTTTTTCTCTCAATTAATAAAAATAAAATAATATATTGAAATTTATTGCATTGTATTTGATACTTATATATTCATAAGATACAAAAAGGGTTAAACGTCGATAAATATAACATATACAAATAAAAAAAAAAGGCTAATTACAACCCTTCACATCAAATGAGACTAACTGCGTAAAAGATGATAGTCTTTTGCTATATAACCAATTAAACTATTAACCATTGATCCCTCAATCAGTTATGCAACTTAGTTTTTATTATCTCTATAGCTCAAAAAATAAGTCGGACATGTCAAAAATTTATCTAAATATATCCATAAAGTATCTAAATGCGTCCAAAAGTGTATAGTTATTTAGTTATGTGGCTATACTAATTGATAGAACAAAAAATGATAGAGTGGGCACACTTAAATATACTTACAATTATTTGAAATATATAAAAAAAAAAAAATTCAGGGTGCCTTGACCCTTGCTGGCTTTGGTTCTATGATCCTGACTCTGGGTCAGGGATTATTAAGGTTTGTGGAAATAGAAGCAATCCAAGGTTATGTTTGAGCAAACATGTTTTTTTTTTTTTTGGTTCATACGTGATTGATGACAGGGGGAAACAGAGCGTCTGGGAAAGATCTTTGCCATTACCTGCCTTTGTACGAAGCTGCACTCCAAGGTGACTGGGAGGCAGCCAGCACAATTTTGGAACAAGATCCAAAAGCTTTCAAGGCAATAATCACCGGAGCCTCAGAAAGGGCTTTGTTTGTGGCGATTAGATCACCGAGGAAAAACCATTTTCTAAAGAAGCTGGTGGAGCATATGTCAACAACCGATCTGGCTTTCGTTGACGAAGATGGCTCAACAGCTCTTCATATAGCTGCAAAGGCTGGCAACATCGAGGCAGCCAAGTTGCTAGTGAATAAGAACTCTGACCTGCCTAATATTTTGGACAATAGTAACTCACTACCTCTTCATTCAGCTGCAGCTTGCCGCAAACGGGAGATGTTTCTCTACTTAATGACAGTTACCAACGCAAACATGGAGCCGAAGCCATTCGAGGATGAATCAGGATTTAGACTAGTTCATACCCTGATAACGTTCGGATATTATGGTGAGTAGCAGGTTTTAAACACTAAATGAAGAATAATACTTATAAGAAACCAACATGATTTCATTATTTTTTGGCTATTATATATTTAATACTAATTAAAAAATATTTAATGTGCCAGAAAGAAATCTAATATGGTGATTGATTTCTCATTAATCTAACTGTCTTTCCTTTCAATGTTACAGACCTGGCTTTCACTTTGGTTAAGTGCTGCCCTAAGTTGGCATGTTGGGATCCTTCTCCTTTGCAATCAATTACATTAAAACATTCTGCTTTCCGAAGTGGAGCACGCTTAAAACCCTGGCAAAGATTGATCTACAATTGTTATTCTTTTCAATCTTTTTTGTGTTTCTTATTATGCAAATATTTCTTCTTTGAACACTGTTTGCATATTACCCTTTTTTTGGTCACATCCTAAATTTTCGAAGTATGATTTGATGTTATATATAATTTTATCTAATATATACCAGTTCTCAATGTCCAAACCTGGTTAAATCTGATGATCAGTAATGACTGATGGCTCTCCCATTATCTGCAAGATAGAAACTGATCAAACGGATGGCAGAGCTCACCAGTAATGGATATTTTGACGTGCGTTCCTGGCATCCTGACCTCCATTTATTCTCTAATCCAGCTCAGTAAATTGTTAGCTAGAGGAACTGATTGTTGGTTCTTCTATTAACAGCGCAACTTGCACTGGTGGATCCCAAACCTGGGAGAGTGTTTTGATTGTTGGCTCCCATGTTTTAGCAGGAGCAAATGAGGTCCTAGAAATGTATTTCAGATATTTAGAGGGCCTGGGTTGATTTGAGAGAGCCAGCTCGCTGATGATGTGTTTTGATTGATATGAAAACAATGACTGTCTTTCACATGCATTGTCAAATTGTTGATGTTAAAGACTAGTTATACCTAATGATGGGTAATGGTTGATGGCTCTCTCATGATCTGCAAGACAGAAACTGGTCAAAGGAGTGCTAAGGCTTGTTGGTATGAGCTGATAAAGACTCACTGATACTGAATTCAGTAAAAGAAACTAATATTATAAAGAGGAACATTAGGATCTGATGGCTGAAAAACAAGCGTGTATTGCACACCTTAGCTATGAAGGTTCATCCCCTTTATATAATGGATGCCCATTGAAGCAGGCAAGATAATACAAGATGTTGGATTTCATGGGATGCTCCTGTCCTGGAATCCTGCTCGTGTCTTTCTATCTCGTATTGTGCCAACAGACGAGGTGAGGTGAGCAGACATTTTAAGTAAGAAAATGAGTAGGCAGCTCCCTAATGGTCAGATTACCAAATTTATGTCCTCTAGTCATAAGGGGAAATTTCTATTCTCTGCCATTACGACATGCAACCTCGTATATTCAAACACTTCAAAAGGATGACTACTAATGCACGATTTTGGCCTTTATTTGACCACTACTAACACATCACCAGTATGTTGCACCAGTTGCAGGGGATTCCCTCCTCCAACAGATTCTGGTTTTCATTTAACCACTACAAACTGGCACCACCCAGCTGAACCAATCAAAAACCAAAGGTATCATCTAGTAAAAAACCGTATGGCAACTCCTAAATAAAGGTATTATGTCTACATTACACAGGTATGAGATGCAAGCTTAAGCAAATACACAGATCAGAGTCTGGTTTTATAACTTCTACCACTCCTCTATCTCTAAATTCATGAAGCATGCAAGAGTTGGTGTTTCCTGTAGCTCTATGTCTCACTTTTATTTTTCATGAGTGTCAGAGATCCTCAACCTGCCAGTATATCGGTATCTCTGGCGGGTTCAGCATTCTGCTTTTCTTTTCTCACATTTGATTGTGTAGTAGTCATACTCATATGCATGTCCTCCTTGTGAATAGTTTTGGCATCAACAATGGAAATATTATTAACAAGACTATAAATTTATACTCGATTGAGTAGTTTGTGTTTGAAAGAACATTAGACTAACCTTTTATTCTGTAACCTTTGTTTTGCATAAGCATACTTACATTAAGATTTTCTTCTGTCATATAGGTGTTCCTGCACAGTTGGAAAATCTTGCAGACCAACATAGTGGTGGGGACATAGAGAATCCTATCCATGGCAGCATTTCATGTTTGTCAAAGTTCAGTCAATGTAATTTTTCTTTCCTTATGCTTTTCCTTCTCCTTTATCATTACATTTTTATTTTCCCTACTTTTGTTTTAGAATTAAAGAAGGCATATAGGTATGGATCTCACACCATAGCTATTATACCCAATCTTTGATGCAATTACATATTACTAAATTTAGTTCTAAAAGCCACATGCCTAAAGAATACATGACATACAAATAGTTTGACGCCATTCAAAACACAAACACCCAATACATGTGAATTGTTGTCCACGAAGTAAGAAAGTAGAGAGCATCAGATAGTTTGTGTTGGTTTTGTGCAGCGATTAATCACCATTGATACCATTGTGGGAGATAGGAAAGAAAATTAAAGAAAACAAAAGGATATGCGTAGTTAGGTACAACGTACTTGCTTCGGTATACCATATCTACATATATAGACAAAAAAGTTATATCAGTGCTTTTTGTCTGACAATCTGGTAATTGATTACAGTGTATTCAACCCCATTTATAGAGTAAAGAATTGATAAGGTAAAGATAAAATAGTCACTCATGACTAATGACTATTCAAACACAGTCGGATCTTTATATTTCATATTAAGTCACTAATATACAAATCCAATGTACTTTTTCCTCTTTGATTTGGGGTTTAACATGTAGTTACTCAACAAATTCCCCCTCATGCGTGAAGCACATCAAGTTTAGCTCCCCATTGATCTTGATCCACTTACTTTCTTCAAGTATCACTTGCAAATCCTCTCTTATGAGTCTACTACAATCCTCTCTATATTTCAAGATACTACTTCATGAATCTATCAAAGTAAAAAGTCTTGTAACCCCTAAACTTACAAGACACCAAATCAATATTGAGCGGGTATTGACCCAGTATATCCCAAACCATTGTCTTAACATGTTCTTGAAGAACCATTTTCAAAATTGGTACACTACATTGCTTGAGTTCTACAACAATTTAGCAGTCAGATGTTTTGATGATATTCATTCGGGATCCATACACTTCATCAAAAAATTCTTAGATTACTTCCTTAATGTACACAAGACAAAATCAATCTTCGCACGACGTTGTACACACGTGGCTAGAGGAGCCTCTCCTTTTTGATTGCTTACTGCAATACTGCAATCAAAAAGTGTTGAACACCAAGAACTTCTACTGCCAAAAGGCATGAAGATGACATAATAAAAACAAGTCTTGTTGCTGAACAAGAATCACCTATATTTCTGCTCTGATAGTTTCTCTATGATCGTCAATCTGATCTGATAAAGTTGACCCATGATTGTCAACAATTTGCTCTGATACCACTTGTTAGTTTTGTGCAGCGATTACTCAACATGGATACCACTTGTTGGGAGATGGGGATAGGAAAAATAATAAAACAAAACCAAAAGATATATGTGGTTCAATACAACGTACTTACGTCGGTACACCGTACTTATATCCATGAACCAAAGAGTTGTACCGATGCTTTATAATCTGACAATCTGTTAACTAATTAAGTTGTACTCGGCGCCATTTATTGGGTGAGGAATTGATAAGATAAAGATAAAATAGACACCTATGACTATTCGAACACTGTCGGATCCCTATATTTTCTATTAGGTCTCTAATAAACCTATCCACGGACCACGGTATATTAGTGATCTTTCAATTCTTTTCCTTCTTGATTTTAGGTTCTCACATTTAACTACCGAGCAGTTTGGAATGCCCTATTGGGTAGTGGAATTGAAATAACCAATTTTACGATTTTGTTCCTTCATTTGCATTATAATACCATTTAGGAGTATAGAAGATTGGGTCTGCAAGTGTTAGTTAAAAAGACAAAATTACCCTCCTTCATCCTAGTTGTATCTCTCTCTCTCTCACTGTTGATCTCTGCCAGCAAAGATCTACAAAGTCGCACCCACAAGGCCACAACCATCATTAACAGCCCGCCTCCCTACTAGGGTTGGGCTCTGACTTCGACAAAGTCGGAGAGTACACATCTGACATTTGACCTCCGACTCTGAACTACTATAACTCCGCCTCTAACTCCATCTTGTCGGAGGTGGAGCAGAGTTTTGAAAATAGACCATTCAAAAAAATAAAAAATAAAAAATTAGAAATTTGTCAAATTTTTGTCACAATATATATGCAAAATTTTTCAAATGTTTGTAACAATATATCTGAGATCTTCTCATCGATCAGAGAGATGGAGAGTTGTTGTTCATCGACTCAATTGTATGTGTGTGTGAGAGAGAGATTCAGAGCATCCTCGTCGTCTAAGAGAGACGAAAGAGAGAGGAAGAAACATAAATGTGGCCACAAATATAATATATATACATATATATAAACATAAAAAAGAAAAGAGTTATTGTCTTAACTTCAATCAAAGATCTGAGAGAGCTTCAACCGAAGATCTGACAGAGCTTCGCTGGTACTGGTTCAATGAAATCTTAGATCTACTCGTCGACTGGAAACTGGAGAGAGATGGAGGGCTGCTCTTCATCAACTCAACTGTGCGTGTGAGAGAGTGTGAGAGAGAGGGGGAGAAAGAGAGGGGAAGAAAAATGTGGGTTATGTGGGAGTGGGCAGCAGAGGCGGAACTAAGTTATGGCCTAGGGGGGCCATGGCCCCCTCAAGTTTTGCAAATTATATATTATAGCTTTAAAATTTTATTTTTGATTACAATTTATATGTCAAATTCTTTAAATTATACTTTATACCCTTGAATTATATTAATCTTAATTTTATTTTATTCCTGACTATTGATTTGACCACATTGAACCATTTTGCATACATTGATAAATCTTGGTATTTTACAAATCTTTTAATTTTGAATTATTTTAAACAGTTAATGGTGCAGTGTTTTCGAATTAATAATCTGGGGATAAAATAAATTAATGTCAGAATTAAGAGGACAAACTATGATATATTCAAACACCATATATATAGGGTTTAAAACCGTTATAGAATATGTATTTGAGAGATTTACTCTCCCTCTCTCTCTTTGCATTTTTCAAAGGTACAATGAAATCTAGTTCTACTCAAGGATTACATTGCTTATGTGATGAGTTGATCTCATTTTTATGTCGAATTGGTTCGACTAATTTCAATTAATTTTACCGATTTTATTGGAAATAAAAATACAACAATGTTTTGTGTGATATTGATTTGAATAGGTTCTATACATTTGAAAATTTGACATTAACAATTTTATTGAATGACTCACATTTAATTAAAATATCTCATTCCATCTCTATTTGGCCTCCCTAAAAAAAAAGTCTTGAGTCTGTCCCTGGTGGGCCTGGGCAGTGGGCTTAGATAGTGATTATTGATAATTTATAAAAAATTATTATTTAATAAAAATCATAGTCAGAGTCAGAGTTTTTTTGGAAAGGATCTATAACTCTTAACTCCGATTTCGGCAGAGGTGGACCAGAGTTAGAATTTTGGATTCTTGCACACCCTTACTCCCCACCCATCATCATCGGCAGCATCCCTCTTCAACAAACCCACTTCAAACCTAGTGCAAATAAAATTAAAAGGAAGACTTACATAGGCGTGCACAACCGATGAAGGATGGTGAAGGCAAGAACTAGTCACACATGCAGAACGAGTGAAGTTGGCAATGGCAGAATAGATTAGGGGTTAACTGCTTTTCTGATTTTGATTTCGATTCATATGCTATTTTTCTTCTATTCTATTTTGGTTGCAATATGGTGCGGTTCCATTTCAATTCGATTTCATTTGATTAGTTTTTTGATGGAATTTGATTTGTAGTGGATCAAACACAAATTCCAGTGGGTTGATTCGATTTAGGTTTGATTTGCTTTCCAACTGTTTCATTTTTCAAGTTTTGATTTTAGATGTTCAAAAGTTGTCATGAATTATGGAGAGTGGGGATTTGTTGGCAGAATAAAAAATCTATATTGTGCAAAGCTCTTGGTTAGCTTCCACTTAGCTGCATTTGGTTGCTATGTATTTTTCAAAAAATAATATTTACTGGTCAGAAATTCTAAAAGTTTGGTGGATGCAAGTGAGGATGAGATCTGTGCAGGAGCATATTTTGATATGCGCAGGATGATTATTTTTTGTTTCACTGGATTTTGAGAAGCGGAAGTGGGAGCTGTTGGAGAAGAAGCGGGGTTATGGGTCTTTCCCTTAACAACGTTAATTATGCGTTTTAATCCACAAACTACATGAAGTTTATGTGGCTTTTTGAAGGCGACGGAGTTGATCTGCAAAAGGATGTAACGTCAAGCTGTTGTAGTCCGTAATCATGTCGATTTGAGCATCGTAGTATGTTCAAATCTGTTAGTATGGGACCAGGGCTTGGACAAAACTAGCTATTTTCAGGGTCTCATAGTCCAAGTTAGCTGGCTCAACATTACTTTATTTCCTTTGTGGAAGACTATGCACTACACATGGTAAATTGTATTTTAGAGATTTGTTTACTAAAGTCTTCTACTAGATTTGGTATATACGAATTTTTTGTTTTTTCGTGGCAAACGATTTAATTCTTGGTTGTTATGGTTGTGTACAGTGGTGCAAAATTTGCATTCAAAATTCTGGAAACTTACAGGAAAATTAGGTATGTAACGGTTTAATGGCTACTTCATGTTCATATCCACATTAAATATTGTTGATATCTTGCCTTAAGTTCATTTGATTGCAGTGCCACAGATCAAGCACATCCAAGAGATAAAAATGAGACATCATCTAGTAGTTCAACTTGTGAAACTCCTTTGTATGGAAATTGTGAAATTGGATTACTCAAAAGCTGCATCAATATTTGGAGTTTCACTAGAAGTTGCAGCAATTACTGGGGTTCGTGAAGTTGCTGAAGAGATTTTAAGTTCATTTCCCGGTGCAATTTATTTTAAAAATGAGCTTAACCAGACGATTTTCCATCTTGCAATTGCGAATCGTCGTGAACATATTTTCAATCTGGTTTATCAATTCGAGGAATTTAGCAACCTATTTGTCTGCACAGTAGATAACAGAATGAATAATGGTCTACATTTGGCTGGTCGTTTGGAAAGTCAACAGAAACTAAATCTCAGAGATCGTGCCGCTGGTGCAGCTCTACAGATGCAGCTTGAATTACAGTGGTTTAAGGTAACAAATGAATCTCTTATAATAGGAATAGAATATATTTCATGTCATTTCCATTGTGCTTAAGCAAGCATTGCCCTACATGGCGTGGCTTGGTTAACTACGCTAGGTAGATGTGATTATTGAACAATGCTCCTTGGTGGTTGGTGTCTAGCCTCCCTTGTTGATATGATAAGCTCATAGGTTATTGGATTATAAGAGCAGAAGAAAAGTTAGAGAGAAGCTTTATCCTCTCACTCACAACACTAAGAGCAGGATTCGAATATTTGATCTAATCAACGCTCAATACTAAGAATAGGTATTAGGATTAACAGATAAAGTAATATGGAATCCCAACATCATTACCCAATTAAATAAGAGCGTACAGGCTTCATTAAACATATCCTTAATATGTATCTTCAAGGCTTCAGATCGTTGTTTTCCTGAAACTCACATAGTAGATTCATATTAACAAACCCATCATACAAATTTAGGCAGTATCTTAACTCACTTTTGGCTCATGCTGCTGTTTGTCTTAGCATACATATCGAATGTCACCTAGTTCAGATCTCCATGGCAATGGAAACAAGCATATTATATCAGTGTAGGCAAGGTAAATAAACTTAGACTTGACAAAACAATACCATGTAGTGCATTTAACACTTGCCTATGACTTGAAAGCAATTGATTCACATATTTTCACATTATAGCGATAAGCATAGTAATGTTTCTCTGTATACTGTGTCTCAGTTGGACTAAGTTGTTATAATAGTAAATTCAATGACAAATCCTTATATATGAGTTCATTTTCTGATCACATCCTAGCTGACATACATGATTGGGATGAAATTACTTATTTACCCCTAATTTGATTGGTCAATTCTTTTATTTGACAAAATGAAAGCACAGAGAGAGAGCAACAATCAAACCCTTCCCTTTGTGAGCCGCAACAATTCTCCCTCCAATCTCACAACAACCACTCCTTTCTGCCATCACAAATCAATAGTCAATCCAACCCCTCCAGCCTATGACTCCACCAACAAAAAAAAACCATCACAACCCACTTTTGTTGTGGATCTTTATAAAAAACTTAACCATCAAAAATAACAAATTAAATCATAAAAAATCACAAATTTACCATCATTCTAGACCCCATTTATGATGTTGACTTTATCTCAAAGACAAAAGTCAAGATTTTAAAATTCAAACCTTATCAAAACCTTCACATTTCTAACTTTCAATCAATACATTACTATTGAGACCAATCTAAGCCCAACAACATAGTCAACTAATTAATCAAAGTTGAGAACGAGGCCAGAACCAAGACCACAAGTACGAACGCATTTATTCTAGACTCTCTCCCCCTCCCACCCCCTGTCTCTAACTACCTATCTATAGCCATCTACTTCTGTGCAATCCCAACCACATCCACCAATTTGTGGATTTGAGAGTTTCCAAGAGACTGAGACCCAATTTTGTATGAGCTCAAACATTGCAACTCAAGGGAAAAAACACCACCATTATTATGTTGTGTGTTGTTGTATATCCTTGTGTATGCCAAGCGGGAGCGGGGGCCCGCCCCCAGGGGAGGGGGAGAGGGGGGGGGGGGGGGGGGTGGGTGAGAGAGAGAGAGAGAAAGGAAGAAGGTGTTTGGATATGGGTTATTTTGTTTCAATACTAAGTTTGGATTTGGAGTTGATGTATTTTAAATGAAGAAATAGGCATTTTTTGATGAATTTTGATGATGCAAGCCATTTTTGTTAACATTGCTAATGTTTGTTCCAAGGAGAGGGTGGTGTTGTTAAACCTTTGAAATGTCTGAAGTATCAACATGATAAATCTAAATTTATTAGGGAGTGTCATTGCAATTTATTTTGTGAAATTCTACAAGGCGTTTTATGTGCATATCATTTAACTATTAATTTATGGAGTAATGATACCTGCAAAAGAAATGTTGCCTTGGATATTTATAAAGAAATGTTGCAGAGTTGCTTTCTAATTCAAAAATCACTAATTATGCAGGAAGTAGGAAATTTTTCTATGGATCCAGATAGGAAACAGAAAAACACCGATGGGAAGACACCAATGATGTTATTTACAGAGACACACGAGGAATTAATTAAAGAAGGAGAGCAATGGATGAAAGACACATCCAATTCATGCACAATTGTAGCAGCATTAATTGTTACAGTTGTGTTCGCTGCTGCCATTACTGTACCAGGTGGAAACAATGGTGCTGGCCTTCCAGTTTTCTCCCAAGAAAAAGCCTTCACAGTGTTTGCCATATCAGATGCACTTGCTCTTTTCTCATCAAGTTCTTCCATGTTAATGTTCTTATCCATCCTCACTTCACGTTATGCACAACGTGACTTTCTCTATGCGCTACCCAAGAGATTGACTATAGGTCTTGTGACCCTATTTCTTTCCATAATATTTATGATGGTAGCCTTTGGAGCCACACTTTATATTGTTTTTGGAGATAAAAAAACATGGATTCTTGCTCTCGTGACTGCATTGGCAAGTCTACCTGTGATCTTGTTTGCATCCTTGCAATTTCCCCTCCTTATAGAAATGATCAAATCCACCTTTGGCCCCGGCATTTTTGGTAAGCAAAGCAATCGTATCATTTTCTAGGCTATGCACATTCATTGGTGCAAAATTCCGCACCCCAAATATGTATCGGTAATTATCCATGAGTGATGAATAATTTAGCATTTGTCTGTTGGAGTGTAAATCTGTGTAGCACTTATGTAAAGAAAACAAGCTTTGAAAATGCATTGTCAGCTAATTGTGTTGTTTAACTGTTCATGTGGAAATTAGTTGGTATTCTTTTGTTTTAAGTGCTCGTTTGCTATACATACTTTTGTTGCTGTCAACTTTACTGTGCAAGACTGGGAAGCAAATGCACTAGTTATGTACTTCAGGGTATACTCTTAAAGTTACAAGCTAAAGAAGATGTAAGTTGAGCGCTCGTGAAAAGGAATGCTAATTCAGCAACAATTCACATTAAAGAACTGAGAAACACTCGGATCACTTTTTACTCTACTTAAAGGATAGATGGAGTTTCTATCAAGTTTAAACAAATTCAGTAACCAATTATTTATTTTTATCTAGAACTGTTAGAAATAGATGTCATTTGAACTTGTGGATACAATGCAAACTCGAGATGAATGCAATAATTGTAGACTACACATATTGATAATTCTAGATTCTCTTGCAAGTCTCGAACATGAAACTGAGAGAGCAATCACTGAAAATTTCCTATTTCAGTTACACTACGTGTTACCCTGATGGGTTGAAAGCTCAATGTAAGTTTGGAGATGCAAGCAATTGATTCCTGTAGTCCATTATCAGAACTGCACCCCCACAACATAACTTTTTTTTTTTTTTGACAAACATTTGATGGTAACCATTCCTTATACATAATTGCACGAATGTAGGAATTCCTAGATAAGGTTACGATACCGTAAAGATATGCTACAAAAATTGATCTCCAATCATTGATTTTGGTTTGAATGATTTATAATCATTGATTGTAAAAAAAAAAAAAAAAAAAAACAGAGAGAATTTTACACGGGTTACTTTTTTATAGGATGAAAAGTGGAGATATGGTACTGAAAATAAGGGATTAAAAAACCCCAACACCAAAAACCCTACAAATATTATTGCATGAAATTAACACCAAACATTCAATCAAAAACACTAAAAAAGTATATTGCAACCCCCATTTAATGATAAACCCAATTAACACCCAAATTAACCATCCAATTTGATCACCCTCGAACAGTGATTCGATTGATGATAAAGAAAGATTCGATTGATGATAAAGAAAGAGAATTCTTAGTTTAGTTCTCTACCTTAACGACAGAAAAATGATTGATTAAATTCTATTGAGTCTGACTCATAGTGATCATTTATCAAAGAATGACTTTGGTTATCAAATACTTGAACAATTGGGAGCAATTTACTTATGATACTTAGTTGACATCCTGTTTAATAGAAAGATGGATATTCCTTGCTCATTATCAGACAATCACTTATTCACAGACTTGTGTGCGTGGTGTGTGTTTGTGTGCATGTGTGTGTGTGTTTGTGTAGTCTCTGTGTGTCAAGTGTTTGTGTGTATGTGAAGGAGAGAGAGAGATAGAGAGAGAGCAATAGAGAGGAGATCACCTGGATTAAGTGGTCGTTGAAGGTGGCTGGCCGTTCTTGGGGTGAGCCATGGTAGAGAAGAGCTAGAGAGAGAGAGAGGCCACTGGTTAAGAGAGCGACAGAGAGAGAAGAGCGTAGAGAGAGAGACACAACTACAGCTAGGTTGGAGTTATTTACCAAACTATCATTAGTTTTAAACAATTTTACCAAAATATGACAGTTTTGAACTTATTTACTAAACTACAACAGTTTTCAAAAGCGGAGTCAATCAATGCATTTTTATTGAAAAAACAGAGTTAATAAATCCGTTTTCATTACTTTACGTGTAAACAATAAAAGAAAGCGTGGATGGATATTCCACGTTTAATGAAAAAGGGGATTCAACAAATTCATTTTTGTAATGAAAGCATAATTACTAAATCCACTTTTAAATTAAAAACGGCATCTTCATCCATGCTTTCCAGAGAATGAGACTGTGTAACAAATTTTGTGTTGACCATGGAAAACGGATTTACTGAATCCGTTTCTACATTAAAAGCGTATCTAACAAGTTCGCTTTTAATGTAGAAGCGTATTCAGGGTGTAAGTTGAGATTAGCCCTTTTGAAATTATCAGCCTTATATTTGTGTATTCTTTGAAAAATTTAGCTGTTTCTTCTTTTATGTTGGTTATGATTTTAAGGAGCACAAGTGGCAAGAATGAGTAGTGAATCTCAATCCTACCATTATGTGAAACTAAATGAAAGTGTAATAGAAAGTATCTTAATCCTGAAACTTTTAAGTTAGTATCAATACAGCTGTCTAGATCCAACAATATAAATTGACACTTAAAAAAAAAAAAAAATTTGTCTCGTTCTCTCAAATTTGTCTTATTTCTTTTTCTTTCTCTTGATACCTCTCAAGTCTTCACTTCATATTTTATTTTCTTTTTGTTATCTTCTTTATCGTAGAATGAAATAAAATGAAATATGGGTTTTTTGCCCATCAAATGAAAATGTGTTTGCATGACATATCCCCTTGGCCAACTTTCGTGATTGTCAGGAAAGGCCATTCTTTCAACACAAATTAATGAATCTAGTAGACTTTGAACTGAAACTCAGTTAAAATCTTTGCATATTTGACTAAAGCAAAAGCAACATCAGATACTAAATAAAAATTAAATTTATTTTTTGATGGTTTAATTTAAGAATTATAATAAGGGTAAATCACATAAATGTCCCCTAAACTTTAGCCTTTGTTTTAAATCGCCCCCTAAACTTTTAATTTTTTAAATTTACCCCTTGACCTATTTAAATCATTTTAATAAGCACCTACTGTTAAATTCAAGCATGGAAACCCTACACGTGACCTACACATGGCAACCGATGGTGGGCATTTTTAGCACATCAACATTTATGTACAGTTGGGTGCCAATTTTCCCTCCCATTCTCCTCTCTTCCTAATGCTCTGTTCTTCTTCAGTCCAGCTGACTGGATATTGTGAGAAAGGCAACAGTGGAGGGGCAAAAAAGGGAGAGAGAGAGAGAGAGAGAGAGAGGGCATACGCACCACCAGTAGGCCGGCTCAGTTAACTTGACATCCCAAACCTTCACATTCCTACACCCAACCAACCTGGGTCTACACTCATCACCCAAACACGCCCAGATCCGATTCAACTTAGCATCACATTTTTCTTCTCATCAAACCTCTTCACAAACCTCAACCATTGCCCGTTTATCTCTCCTCCACCGGTAATCCCAACATTCTCTGCCACCTCTGCCAATCCCATGTACCACTTTCACTCTCTTCTAGGTAGTCCTCCATTTTCATATCTCCCAATTAGTTGATAATTAATGATTTATGTGTTGTCGATCTTTTTGGGTAAATAAATATTGTCGATGTTACCGGTTGTAAATCCGCATTCAAAATCCATCCGTCTTCAGAATAGCTCTGACCTGGGAATGGCAGGCAAAATGGAGCTCGTAAATGGTGGGGATGTTGGGTGCCACAACGGAGACCACACGGCTTCTCTTGATGCCGAAAGAAACAATGGAGGAAGTGAGTTGGAGGCATGGACGGTGAGTCTCCGACCACGTGTAGATGATGGTGTTGTGACGACGGAGGGGCACTCGCCGTAAACAGTGGCGGCTCTTTCCAGGAAGGCCAGAGGAGTGAGGTGGCTTAAATTTGGAGCTCTTGGGTTCAATTGGTCCATTCTCTGTTTCTGTGGCTGTGTATGGAGTTTTGGAGCATGAAGAGGAGAGGGGAAATGAAGGAAGAATTGGCGCCTAACAGTACATAAATGTTGATATGTCAAAAATGCCCTCCACCAGTTAACATGTGCAGGTCACGTGTGAGGTTTCATCCCCCTTTATCGCCTGAATTTACTAGAAGGTGTTGATTAAAATGATTTAAATATTTTAGAGGGTAAATTAAAAAAATAAAAAGTTGAGGGGATAATTTATAACAAAGACTAAAGTTTAGGGGCTATTTATGTGCTTTACCCTTATAATAATCTTCCCCACTTTACTTCCGAGCTGAAATGTTGTCTACAAGATCTGGCATTGCCTTGAAATTCTCTCCGTTTGCATCATCCTACTACATTTCCTCAAATTTCTTTATTTCGTCTGTGATAGCAATAGTTCAATTCTTCCTCAGTTATTCATAGACCTTGAAAATTTAGTAGAAATAAGTAGAGTGGGGTTGGACAAGAGTGGTTGAGCTTGACTCTCATTGTCACATAACAACTTGGATAGCAATACAATACCAAAAAAAATATTTTAATACAGTATCAATAGTTACTATTTTTAATAGTCAATTTATGTATTATGATCGATCATGAATTATTTCAATCAGTTGTAACTTCTTATTTATGAGTTGTCACTTGACTTTTAAAAGTTTTACTTTTCATGATCGATCATAATATTTTTCGATCGTGCTTTTTAGAGTTGTAACTTATACCCTAAAAAAATTATAACTTGACTTGAAATTTTGTAATTTCCAGTACAATATCTATTTTGTTATGGTAGTCTTCTCCCAACAAATTCTTTTGTTTTTTTGGATGCACTAAAAAAAATTTAAGTATAAAAAAAATTAATTTTTGGTCGACTTTGAGTTTAAATTAAGGTGAGACCCACTCATCATTTTCAGTAAACTTTCATGGCTTCGTAATTTACTCCGTAAAGAGAATAACATAGTATATTCACTTACTCAAATTGATTAAGAGGTGAATGAAAAAATAGGCTCTAAAATGACTCTCTTGGAATGTAATAATAGAGGTTGCGCAATGTGAGATATAACACAAATCCCACATTGATTGGTCAAGAAAGATTTGATAAGCAAATATACCCCAAGTTTGCTTTATGAGTTGGGCCATAAGGGCATTGCAATTTTATGGATTGGGGATGATCTATATGAGATTGGATTTGACCACACACATGCTGCCACCACCTGCCTCTCTCAGCTCGGGCTTGGGTTTGAGTGTGGTTATGGGTTAGATTCAACCTTATCTTTTTGAAAAAATATCATTAAATGGGTCATTAAATTCTTAACTGTTTTTAATTTCTTGCCCATTGGAATTTAAATTTTGCACGAAAATTTTGAATTCAAAGTGTGCACCAGTTGAAATTTGAATTGGTGTATGTTTATTAACAAACACCTTCTGGCTTGCTTCAGTTCGCATGGTGGTTTCCCGGAACAGACCCAATTTTGTCTATATAAAACCAAATTCATTATGCATTAATTTCTTACGAAATTACTCATTAAGGTAGTTATTACATTCACCATTTTCGTGATTAAGAGCCATCATTTCTGAGAATACAAAACACATTCTGGTTCACTAAGAAAACAGATTGGAGTGAAACTTCTGTTTGCGTGAAAATTATTGTATCTTGGGAAGTAGATGTCGAGATTTTCATTAGGACCAGTGTGGGGCGAAATCTGTCTTAAAGACAGAGTATCCAACACTAGATGTTGGTACATTTTAATATTATATATAATTTATTATGTATAATTCATTGTACTAGTGTGTAATATTATATATAATTCATTGTGCTAATGTATAATGTATATACATGAATCTTTATATTCAATGTATTGTATATATACATGTATCATATTATTACATGTATGTATAACTACATACATGTACATAAATATTATCTACTACATGAATCATATTTATTAGATACATGTACAAGTTAGGTACATGTATATTATGTATGCATGAATGAGTTGTATACATGAACTCTAAAAAGTTCTAAGAGCTTATAAATAAGACTTCTAAGTTGAACATTTAAACACTTATGTGACATCATACAACACATTATAACAGTTCATAATATACTACACACACTTGAGAGTTTAAGCCAAAGAAGGGTGTTTTTATGGTGAAGCTTTGGACTTAACCACTTATGCAGAGTTGGTTAGAGTTATACGCTCTTACTTGTGGGTAAAGAAATATCTCTTACTTGCTGGTAAAGAAATAACTCTTACTTTCCTAAACTCTTACTTTCCTAAAAGAGAAAAACACAATCAACCTTTTAATATGCTGATCACATGCCTAATTAAACTAGGAAAGTCTTTCTTTCCTAAAAAGAATAACTCACATGCCTAAATAGTTAAGGAAAGTCTTACAATCAGACCAATTTTAAACATGCCAATTTAAAGCTTAGCCTTTGCCGGAATCTTCTAGAACTTGAATCATATTGATGGATCTTTGCCCAAGTGGATCATGCTCCATGCTTGAACTTGCACAATCAGCCCATATATCTTGAATCAGCCCGTTCAATGCTTCCTTCATCCTTTTGCTCTCGCCCGAGTCATAGGACCTCCATTTATACTCAACGGATCAGATTGCATTGCATCACCTTGATCTTCTTGGCTCTTGATCTTGTAATTGGCCCATCTAAACTTGCAAAGGATCTTTAAGAGTAGGCCCATCTTGGTTCTCATCACTACACACACTTGAGAGTTTAAGCCAAAGAAGGGTGTTTTTATGGTGAAGCTTTGGAGTTAACCACTTATGCAGAGTTGGTTAGAGTTATACGACGGAGCTATCAGACTGTTGTATCTTGGAGGGGACAAGTCATATGAGAAGGTCTACTACATCAGATTTTGGGCTTTGCCATCTGCAGAGGACTTCAATCTCCTTAAAGAGAGCGAGATGCACCCACCTCAGCCTGAATTGTTTCGTACCAAGTTTTATAATTTTGTATTTTTCTTTTCAATTAATGCAATTACACCAACACTACTGTTGGTCTAAAGATTTAATTTATGTTCTTGTTCGACAATCGGGTTAATTTTATGTGTTACAGTTTGTTCTTAATTGCATGATATAAATTAGAAATTTCTTCAATAATTAATGTTCCATATTAATATTGATGATACCATAATCAGAAGACCATTAATTGCTTATCGCGGCTCAACCTTGAACAACATGACCTCAAAGACCAAAGCCGAAACAACAAATAAGCAGAATGACTGATTTGATGGCATAATCGAAGCTTGGCATCATCTAATGCAGTTCAGACATAAAGACCGCCCAAGCTGATTTCTTTACCTTCAACAAGCTCTTCCAAAAAGGAGAATCTTACAGATCGTCGAACACTACTCAACTAGCTCATCCAATGGCCTCGAAAGTTCAACCCTTCTAGATGGTGTCACATTATTTCTAGAAAAGACACATGGAGCATTGTCAAAGATATTCTAATGGAAAGATATCCCCCTTATGATTCTACCGATTGAGGGGACCACATAATTTGGGATGAGGACAAACCCTTGTATAAATATGAGGATATACCCTAAAGACAAGATATCTGAAATCTCATTGTAACAATCTTCTTTCCCAAGCAATAGAAAATAGAGAGTAAAAGACTCCATTAGAGTGGACTAGCCAAGATCTTCAGCCTAGTGAACCACTGAATCACCTATGTCACTTTATTTATTTAAGTCATTACTCTTCTGCAGTGTCAAAGAGCTTTTCAGCTCTATACCCATAATCAGTCGCTCATGCACGAACACATTCCCTCCGACTCTCATACCTTTGTTTTACGCCATCAAATATTATCCTCCCAACATTTTCTCCTTTCTCCTATGAAATAACACCGACCTTCTTCCCCATATGTAATAGGTAAATTATTTTACAAATTTTTTTTCTAAATTAGTCGAATGAGCAATACATGGCCATTGTTTATATTAGGATAAATTAACCTCGCAAAATGTAACAAACTACAAAATTTAATGCTTTTGATCGAGATGCTTAAGGGCAAAAATGTATCCAAAACCAACATGTAGCACATGGTCTTAGGCACTTTTTTTTTTTTTTTACTCTTTTTAAGCTTTTATGCCTTATTTCAAGGATTCCCCATTTATTAGGGAGTCTAGTGCTCTCTGGTTCAAGAAAAGTGTTAAGAGTTGAGATAGATAGTCGTAGGTGAGATATTAAAGGGCGATAAACAAAGGAAGAAAGACAAAGACAGTCCTTAAACTTAAAGCAAGATGAGATAACATAAATTTATCTGTTTTCTTACTTGTGCGTGGTATAGTACCTAAAAGGCAAGAATGAGGTAATGGTATATCACGAGTTTATGGGAACCTAATTTAAAAAACTTAATTTAAATATATATATAATTTGTTATAGTTATTAAGTTGAATAATACTATTTAAACTTAATTTAATAATATAATATTTTTTATGGTGGTAAAAAATCAAGAGGCATGAGGTGGAGAGCTAGATGAGCTCTTGGTGGGTGTGTCATGTGCGTGTAAAAATGAATGAGAATACACAAGAAAATAAGTGGTTCACCAGCTAAAAAACTTGGCTAATCTACTCTAATGGAGCCTCTTGCTCCTTGATTGTATATTGTTTTTTTGAAGAAGAACAGTACAATAGAGTTTTTTCCTTGCTTGAGACCCCTTTTTACAAAGTGATCATTGTCTTTTATAATAAGATATTAGGGGAATATTTAGAGAATATTCAGAGAATATTTTGTGCGACTTATTGCCCAAGGTATAGTTTGATGGTGAAAATCCTTTTATGCCCCTTCTAGTAGTTTCTATATTGTTCGTTATCTTCTAGAATACCATTGTCTTTTGTATATTTTTAGGTATCAATAGTTCCCCCCCAACCCTGAGCAAGGATTGACCTAAAAACCCTGTTTGGGAGTTTGTCGAAGAAGCTCTACGAGTCCTGAAAACCTTGTTTTGTTTTGGACTTAGGCAGCTTGAGCTAACTTCTTCTTTTAGGCTAAGGAGCCAAGCCGAGCTGACTAGCTTTAGAGCTGAGGAGCCTCCTGAGAAGTTTATGATGGGTTGACCAACCCGAATTCAATTGTTGTGGCTGAGCAGTCCAAACTTTGTGCTTTTGAGCGAGCCTTGGGCTTATTTTCAGTCAGGTAAGTCCAAGATGCCAATGCCGAGCTTGATTGAATGTGAGGCTGAGGGACTCGATAAACCTGAGGGACCTAATAAGGCTTAAGAGCCGAGCTGAGCCAAAGAGCCTGATAAGATTAAAGAGATTATTTAGGCTAAATAATTGAGTTGGGTTAAAGAGCCGAGCTGGATTGAAGTACTCGATATAGCTAATGAGCTTAACAATGCTGAAGTTGAATAGCCTAATCATGTTGAAGTTGAAAAGCTTGAGGTTAAGGCTGATGATCCTGAAAATGCTGAGATTGAAGAGCTCTTTAGACTGAAGAGTCAGGCCTGAAGAGTCAGGTCTTGGAACGGCTGATGAGCGAGGTAATACCTTAGCTGAAGAGCTATAAAGAATAATTTTTAAAAGTTGCGGAGGGTAATCAAGGCGCACCAAGAATTATGTTAGGGAGGAGGGAAAGTATGACTAAAAAAATTCACCAACTAATATAATTTTTTTTTTTTTAAGTTCAACCATTTTAAAATGTGTTATGATTTAAGACTAAATTAGTAAATGAAACAATATTAATCAGTTTCCATTCGGTCTTAACAAAACATGATCAAGGAGAACATAAAATATTTTTCTTAGTACATTTTAGCTTAATCTATAATATAAAACAGGGCAGTTTCAACAAGCTCATCAAACGGTCTTAAATTCATTCATCCAACGGTCAAGAAGTTAACATTTTATCCCTTATATTTCCCCTCCAATTCCATCACATCCAATTTTCTCTTTCACCCTCACTCAATGTCAGATGCCTTCTCTTTTTCTCCAACATTGCCCCCCTCCCAGGTATCTCTCTCTCTACCCACGATCTGCCATCACCACAGCCCCACACGGGCGCAACCCCTCTGCTGTTGGGAAAAAAATTGCAAAATGTGTTGTTACCTATACATCGACGTTTTGGCAAGTTTTGTACAGTAAATTTTTTTTTTCCCCCAAAACAACCCAGTCAAGTCTTTCTCCCTATACAACCTTTGCCAAGCTCCTACTCGGTACTCCTTGCACAAACACTGTACACTCAAGACCCAGAACATTCTATCTCTCTCTCTCTCTTAATTTTACCATTAATTTCTCTCTATATTATCCCCTCTTGGGAAAATTTAACTAGTTTTACCACCCACTAAAACCCTAACCAAGGTGTAATTTTCATTGACTGCCAAACTACATGTGCGTACTGCCTGGATTTGGATCTAATATGGGCTATTACTGATTATGCACCCTAATTGTTTTCACCTTCAGTGGAGAATTGAAAAAGGTGGTAGTGAATCATCACATGTCTTTCAGAAAATGATTCACCCCCCAAGCAATGATTTTCAAGTTCAACACTAGCCTCGACATTATTTTGAGAGAAATGCACCGCTCCACTATCATATGAAGATGCGCCTCTCCTTCTTAGTTGCTACTCGCATATTCCGAATCCATGGTTGTGACTGTGACAATAATGGGGATTATGGATGATTCGGGTTGTTTACCAAGGCGATAAGCATTTTGTTTTGGTATAGGGATTGCCGAAAATTGTATAGGGACAAATAAAAATTTTAGGTTTTCGTAACTGGTTGAATGTCTTTTTTTGGTAGAAACTTGGTCGTTGATTTAGTAGAGGGAATGATTGTAGCATAGTAGCAACAAAATGAAGGTGGAAGATGATGAGTTTCTGGTGGCATACGACGGAGGAGGTGATGTAATGACTGATCTCAGAGAGAGAGAGATGGAATACAGAGAAAGGCTTTCTTTTTTGGGGAAATGGAGGCTTGACTGTGTTGTTTTTTGGGGAAAAAATTTTACTGTACAAAACTTTTCAAAATGTTGGTGTATGGGTTAATGTTTTTTCCCAACAACAGAGGAGTTGCGCCCGCCCCACACTACTATCACAGCCACCACCCCTTCATCCTCTCCCCTCACGACCACGCCAACCCACTCCGGAGACCCACTTCGGCAACGACGATCTACCCCACACCACTATCACAGCCACCACCCCCTTCATCATCTCCCCCCACCATCACGCCAATCCACTCCATAGACCCACTGACAGACCTTGGACTGACCTCATTCACGCTTTCTCTCTTCTCTATTGGCTATCTCTTTCTATTCTTGATGCAGATCTCCTCAAATTCATGCCCTAAATTCACATCCAATTCATACCCTAACAGCTTCCCAAGATCGACTCTCTCTCCATTCAGCCGATGTTGTCTTTATCCCTCTCTATTCTCTCTCCTCACTCTTCCCTTCATACCAGGTATGTCTTCCTTTTCTCTATCTCTCTACCTCTTTCTGCTCCTATCACACACACGCGCACACACACACACAACGACACACATAATAGGGCTCAATTTATGTTTTGGGGTTTTCGCAAAACACACAGGATTATGGGTTGGGGCTTTTGGTTTGGTATTTTCTGGAGGGGATTTGGGTTTTGGGTTTTCACAGAATACACACACACACAAACAACATCAGAGGATTCTGGGTTGGGAGGCTTTTTGGGGTTTTCAGGAATGGATTTGTGTTTTGTGATTGGATTGCGCCAATTATAAAGTAGAGCAACCTCTCTTTGATTTTTTCCCAGCAACCCAAACGCACACAAATGTGCACTCTCTTCTCTTTCTTAATATTTGACTCTCTGTCTTTACCCGATTGTCCAGCAGTGATGGTTAAGGATGTGGGTGGGTTTTCTAGGGGATGAGTGTTTCTTGGATTTCCCTTTCACTGTCATCTTCTTCTATCGAATTGTCGCTTCTCATAATGCAAATGACTGCTGGATTTGTGGAGCATTTCCTGGTGCTTGGGTCAAGGTTTGATTGATTTATTATGGTTTTCATCCTTTTCATGTAATCGATAGCTAGAAATCTAAATCGTTACTCTCACTATTGCTAAACATCAACAATGGATTTGCCATTGTAGCATTTCTATGAGATCATAGACTGGTAAGTTTTTTAGAAGGACCTCAATCAATGTGTTGGACCTTCTTGGTGAAATTCATTGGGCTGATCATCTGTTTTGCTGCAGATTACTGTGTTTGGTGGAGAAATGGTGACGATTTTCTGGTAAATTTTCTCTTACTTATGCTTTGGAATCATTTAAGCTATCTGAGATAAAATTTAGAATGTATGTTGTCCCACTTATCAATCAGATGGCTATCAAGTTGAGTCCCGACTCATTAGGAGCTATGACAACTTTAATATCACCCGATATTTCTTGATTTTTCCTCATGAATGTTCCCTTGAACATCATTGACCAAGTTCAGAAGCTTTATAACTATTTAGGAATTGTGAGAAAATTTGTACATGTTGATAGTGGCCACTCTAGCAATTTTTTCCACATTTGAAAACTTACTGGTTTTGTTTATTATATTTCTGACAAAGTTTTGAAAATTGGTTTTTGGTATCCAAAGACATGGAGCAAACGATGGGTTCATTAGCAAAGAAGGGGTTGCAAAGTATTTAATACAGCTTCACAAACATCCTTTGCTAACCAAAGTTTCTACCGCCTATTAGGTTCACTATCAATGTTTACCCAACTGCTGAGAGATAGAAGCCCACACACCTTTGATACATGTCTACTTTTCTTCTCAGTGCATCACTACATGGACAGGGACTGAAGTCGTGCTTGCTAATCTGGGTCTCTTCAATGTAAGGATCTGGGTCTCTTCAATGTAAGAGTAGTCCAAGTAAGTGATACTATGAAAATATTCTAGCACATTTAATAGTACCTCGATAGTTGAGTCCAAACAATATGTTTTCTCTCTGTTCGATTCAAAACTAACCAAGGACATAAGAATGTTTTAAATATGTTTCACACCCTTTATTCCTTTGGATATGCCTTAAAGATATGCTATGTGGCTTCATTTTCAACTGTCATATAAATATGATCAGTATAAATGTGAGCTTCCATTTAAATTTGTTCTAATTTTGTAGTATTTCGAAGTCCAGTGTGGTATGGTTATTTGATTGGATTAGGTTGCTTCTTTCATTTGATGGGTTTGGTGTTTGGGATAATCCAGTGCATTTAAGCATTCTAAGTAAGTGATGCAATGACTTTTGTTTGTTTTCATCAGTATTTGGCGAAATCAGACATGTAGATGGCGTTGATAGCGTGGATTCAACATGCAAACATTGTTGAATTTAAGGAGGCGTGGGTAGAGCAAGTGAGATGAGCAGTAGTGGAATTCTATTCCATCAAGTAAAGGGTTCAAGGGCAATCATGTTGTTTCTAAATTGGTGGTTGTAGATTGTAATGCAGGATTGCGGTGTTAATATTTTTATTGGGTATTGTTAAGGTGGAGACATGTAGGCCTTACAATTTTTCCCAATTTCACAAATCTTAGTATGTGGAACTATGTGTTGATGAATATCCTTGGAATACGGTTAAGTGATGAAAACATCAAACAACCAATATTTGTTGGAGATAATTTTTCACTATTGTGAGAACTTGTCTTCATGGTGTCTAATATGTCCAATTTGTCTAATTAATGGTGTCTACTACTATTTATCTAAGGCGTTTCCAATTTTTTTTGTAGTTTTGTAGGTTGTTTCTAATTAACCCACTCATGCTATTGCCAAATTCACTAGTAGTTTTTTTTTTTTGGTGATTTTAACCATCTCATAATTAAGTATGTTTCTGTCAAAATTTAATATTGGTTTTTAGTCCAATTATGATTTGGGTTTTATCAAGTGTTGATTTTAATTCAAATATTATTTTAAAGCTCCATCACTTTGAAATTGAATTCTTAAGTTGTATTAAATTCTATCTGATTTTGCTTATATTAAAATTACACGATGAGTGTTATTCATTTTCAAGGTTTGTTATTATTGAAATTTAAACGGTGTGGCTGACACCAAATATCTTTAGGGATAATGTTTAAATGTTACAATTATTTTTATGATGTTAGTATTTTACAATGGGGGGTGGGACTCTGAGATGCAGCTTTTTTTTTTTTTTTTTGTGACTTCTATCATATGTCGTGTTTTATGAGATATATACCATTACAATGTCTTTATGTTATGTTTCAATGGGGCATCAACAGTTTTCGATGAATATAAATTTTGGCAAATGAACAACCCATTGTGTGGGGGTTCAACTTTTGTTTTGATTTTGTGTTGCTAAGTCTATAAATTATGTATACAAGTTAATATTTTTTTGAGTCTTGATTTTAGAGAATTTTTGATTTTAAGAATAGTGAACCTAGATTGATTTTAAATTATATAATTTTTAAAAAATAAAATATTTTAATAATAATTTCTATTAAATATTGAAGATTTTTTTGCGTTACATAGTGCCTTCAGACACGACATTAACTAGTTAATCAGATTCTAGTCAAATTCGGATCACAATTCAATCCATTGACCTATTAAAGAGGAATGAAGTAAATATGCTTAGAATAGTCAATAGGATAGTTCTAAGACTTGAATTTAGTTATAGCATCCGGGAAGAATTTTCTTGGACCAACTGAGATAACTCCTTCAAATTATAATAATGAAAAATTATTGGGCAAATTACATCTATCTTCCTTGAGATTTGGTCAAATAGCAATTGAACCCCCTCTTCTTTGAAAAATAACATTGACTTCCCTTCTGCTATAGTTGTCTATAACAGATTCTCCCTACTGTTAATGTGCCGTTAGAGGGACGTCTATAATTTAATGATGTAAGCAACCTAATTTTTGTAAATATCAATATTACCCTTATTTAGATTGTAGACAAGCTAAACCCATTGTCAAACATGCCATATTCATATTATTCATATTATTATTTTTCAAACAAACACCTATTAAAATTGAATATGTTATTACATGATTGTCTGTGTCTGAAGGTACTATGCAAACTGTGCGCACAGTTTTTTGCACAATAGTTTTTTGGAAGGTAGTCTCCTCCCTGATGAACTCGCCCCGGCGTCGAACGTCGGCTATCTCCCTGCAAGGCAAGGGTTGAGAGGGCCAAAGGGCCGGATGAAGTGGTGATGAACTGTTCTTGGGGTTCCTCGATCATTCAGGCGACTCAACGGGGCCTTCGACCTGATAGGTGGTCTCCCACAACAAGGAATAGGTTGAGAGGGCCATAGGGGGCCTAAGGAGTGGTGATGAATTACTGTTATGGTCGATCGTCGTCTCAGGAGGGTCCAGACGGGTTCCTGATACACACAGAAAGGAGTTAGAAAGGGCGCCGGAGTGTTTTTCGGCGTATCCCCTCCAACGATCAAGTCAGTTCTTTGATGATGGGGAAGAAGAAAACACTGGTTGCTCGTGAGAGTTGTTCTTGCGTACCTTTGAGATGTATTTTTGGGGACTATTTATACCCACCCGGACCTCATCATTGGTGACAGTCTAGAGAGTAGGTAGCGCTCAGAGATGGGGCAGTGTGCCCCTGACTTTGTATGGAGAAGGCCCCATTATTGATTGCTCGGATTCCCGAGCAATTAATGTTCTTTTCTTTGTCTGAGAGCATTGAATGCTCGGATCCCCGTGCATTCAATGCTCTTTGTTCAAGAATGGATTAGTAAATGCTCTGACGCCGGGACAATCAATGTTTCCCCTTCTCCGGCTTTACATGTCACAACGGACGTCCCATCAACAGTGAGTTCATTTATTGTTGCCTCCCAATTGCCGCATGTTGTCAGGGGCAATTTCGTCCGCGTGCCCCCCATTATTGTACTTACGCCACGTGTCCCGTTGTCATAGGTGGGACGTCCTGTTGGCTCTGATGCCTTGGCTCTCTTGTGCAGAGCGCCTCATGATTCCTAGCCTAGCCGAAGTAGCTCTGCTTGACAGCGACTGTATCTTGGGCAGGGGTCTGATGACAGGATTTATCACTTCAGTTAGCATCCCTCAACGCCGAGGGGGAACTGCATTCATGGGATAAGCTTACTCATGGCGCCGAGAGTATGTAGTTGGGAATTGGATAACCCTTCTTTATCGAGGCCAAGTCACTGTTGAGCACTTGTTCGGAATTTTGGAAGGCAGCATGTCGGCACCGAGGACACGTGTCCTCGCCGCAGAGAAAGATAACTACTCTGCCGAGGACACGTGTCATGATCCATAGTGATCTAAAAAACGTCCCATCACAAACAAATACATTTCTAAGAAGAGGGGGTCCAATTCCATTTGACTTTCGTAGACATTAACCTCATGTTTTTTATTTATTCTTAACCCTTAACTTTGGTAGTTTGCATTTGACAACTCTAGGATGAAGCAAAATGCCTATATAAGCTAGCAAATTTCAGTGATCGGGGTTATGAGGATGAAGAGAGACCAATGGCGGCATAATTTATTGGTTAGAATTGTGAAGTAATTTGGCGTGTTATATGTTTTGGGATTATCAATTTTTTTTCTTGAGTTTGTTGTACTAAGAGAGAGACTTAGGATTATAAAATATGATTTTCTTAATTCTTTTTCATATATTGGCTGTGATGGTTTTGACCTATATTTTACTTATTATGGATGTGAATTGGATTAAAAAGCAATTGCTCACACCAACCCGACATGAACTATGTATTTCATATATCATATAGGTCGCGTTTGATTTAATTGTGTTATAAGCAAGTGAGGTTAGTTTTAAGTCAACAAAATTAACTAAATTAGTTGTGTTAGGAATGAAGAGTTTTTCACATGAATTTGAAATAATATGGTACGACACAGTTTGGCCGACAGTCATTGGGATTAGTCAAATGTTTTTGTGATTAGTCATTTTTTGAGGTATACATTTGCGGCTAGAAGTAATATATAGGGTAAATTACACTGACACCCCTGATTTTTTGGTTTATTACACGGACACCCCCTGACTTTTGACAAATGACACCGAACTCCCCTGACATTTAAAATTTGTAACAGTCACACTCCTTCTAACTAACGGACGTTAAATTTGTCAACAGTCAAAGCTGAGGTAATCAATCATAATTCTCAAAATACCAAAAATACTCTCCAAATTTATCCAACCTCTCATTTATTTTTTTAATCTATATATGAAATATACATATATATTAAAATTTAACACTTATATGTTTAATTTCTAAATACATTACATTAATAAATAAAATATTAATTTTTTTTTGTTTATTAAATAATATTTGGTACTATTAGTACAATTTTAAAAATAATCAGTTTTTTAAAACCTTAATAATTACCTAATCCAATTATCTCATATTAAATTTATTTTTGTTTATTATTTATTTAATTCCATAAATTTTTACTCTTGCCACCATCACCACCAGTTCCGCCACCATCACCACCAGTTCTGCCACCATCACCACTGCCTAAACCTAACCACCGCCATCTGCCACCCAAAACATCCAAACACCATCAGCACAGAGAGAGAGAGAGCAGAGACAGAGGGAGAGAGAGAACAGAGACAGAGAACATTACACCCAAATCAACCATCACAGTTAATCACCACCCATCGCCGGCTCCACACCACGGAAACCACCACCACTTCCTCCTCCTCCTCTCTCTCTCTCCACACACATACATAGAGCACTGCCCCCTGTGACCACTGCAGTGGGTTACGAAAATTACACAGAACTTCTTCTAATAAAGAACAAGATCCGTAAATCCAACACCACCGCCACCACTGCGGTGGGTTTCGGAAACCACCCAGACACCTCCATTTCCAACTCTTCAACCACACCACACACACAAACCAAACAACCAAAATCGAACCCAACAAATCGAACCCCAAATCGAACCCAACAAATCAAACCCAACAAATCGAACCCCAAAATCGAACCCAACAACCACATTCTTCTCCCCCACCTCCATTTCCATTACCCACCACCAATCATCGCCTCCACACCATGGAAATCGCTTCCACCTCCTCTCTCTGCCTGTGTGTATATATATATGTATGTATATACATATATACACACACATGCACACACAGAGATGGGTTGAGGAAGAGAGAGAAGACTGATGATTGAGATTGTTGGTGGAAGAGAGAGAGAGAGAGAGTCAGAGAGGGATTGAGGTTTGGGTTTGGGTTCGCTGGTGGGAGAGAGAGAGAGAGATTGGGGTTTGGGTTCGCTGGTGGGAGAGAGAGAGAGATTGGGGTTTGGGTTTACGTTTTGTGTTCAACAGAGGGGAAAAGTTTGGGTTTGGGTTTGGGTTTGAGTTTGGGTTTGGGTTTGGGTTTGAGTTTGGGTTTGGGTTTGGGTTTGGGCTGGGTTAAACAGAGGGGCAAAGTTGTCTTTTTATTAGAAGAGTTAACTCCGTCTAACTATTGGGGTCTTAGTGTCATTTGTCAAAAGTCAGGGGTGTCCGTGTAATAAAGCCAAAAGTCAGGGGGTGTTAGTGTAATTTACCCTACTATATATTGACTTCCAGCACGGATTCACGTGCTTGCGTATTGACCTGAATTGTTTCAGTCAATCGTACTCTTGTCGTTAAATGCTATCCTCCGTGGAAGATCCCATCCGTCAGTGCTGGTTCATTTTGAACCCCAATTTGTTTTCATACCAGATAAATGAATATATGGGTATTATTATTATGCATTGGTTGTGAGAGAGACCCAGAATTGTAATTGAGCACCATCAATTATTACTTTCAAAACCCCTTGAAACTTCCGCCATTAATGATCAATGGCTTTTACTTCTTCTTCCAAGTATCCGTATCCACCGGAGGATTTCGATGTCAGAGACTTTGTCACCATCAAGCTCTCTGACACGAACTACAAAACCTGGAAAGCCATAATACTTCACTTTATTGGGACTCAAGGTCTGCTTGGGTTCATCAATGGCGAAATATCACCACCTCCTGCAGAGAGGATTACAGTACCCGATGGGAGCGATGGCACAAGGGAGATAGGGAATATGGAGTACAAGGAATGGGAAAGATCAGATGGGCTGTTGAGAGGTTGGATCTTAGCAACACTCCACCAAGATCTCTTACCTCAAGTGTCCATGTTGAAAACTGCCCAAGATGTGTGGTTGACACTAGAAAAAGCCTTAAATCAGCCTGTCTTTGATGAAACTAAAACCTGTAAGGGAACTCTCTCTGTATACTATCTATTTGCTTCTAGTAATGTTGAATTTGATAGCAACACTACTACACTACTGGGAAAGGGTAAGGGTAAGGGTAAGGGTAAGGGTAAGGGAACTATCTTGTTTAAGCTCACAGTTCACAGTTGTAAAAAGTTACGAGGATTTGAGTTGAACTCGAGCCGAAGTCGACATCAATTGCTAATGAAAATTTCTTTCCTTCTCCTTTTTTAATTTCTACCAATTAATTTTTAAAATAAAAATAATAACATGTGTACTTATCGTATATAAACTACAAATTATATTTAAATGATCAGCCCTTCGCTTGGATGGGCCAGAAGACCATCATCAACCTCACTATACCTTACAACAGTCCATCTCTTTCTCATACCAGCTGTCATCTTTTGCCCTATAGAGTAATGTAAGTTTCTTGAGCTTTGATGATTTGTTGTGGAAAATAATGGCAACGTATTGCTTGCTGGAAATTGGTTATTTTAATTGGAATTGAACTGAATCTTAATTTAGAACTGGGTTAGAATGTGGAAACTTTCAGTGGATTTGATAGTCAAGGGATGACATGAATTTCAAACCTGTTGGGTGTGTGGTTATAGTTTACCAAAAACAAATTGTTGCTATATATGCTTTTTATTTATGTATACTCATATGGTATTGTCTTTAATTTGTCATCATCAAATCTCACCACCTAAATCGATTATTGACTCTGGTAGCTTAATTTGAAGTGTGTATTAAAAAATGCATGAGAATCATAGCCTGTAATGCATGAAGTCAATAAAAAATAACCCATAAAATTCCGTCTAGAGTGGGCACATTGCTTAGATACTTCAATTTTTTTTGCTCCCAAGTAATAAAAATAAAATAATATATTGAAATTTATTGCATTGTATTTGATACTTATAGATTCCTAAGATACAAAAAAGGTTAAACGTCGATAAATATAACATATACAAATAAAAAAAAATTAAAAAAAAAGCTAATTACAACCCTTCACAACAAATGAGACTAACTGTGTAAGAGATAATAGTATTTCTCTATATAACCAATTAAACTATTAGCCATTGATCCCTCATTCAGTTATGCAACCTAGTTTTCATTTTCTCTATAGCACAAAAAATGAGTCGGACATGTCAAAAATTTATCTAAATATATCTGTAAAGTATCTAAATGCATCCAAAAAATTTATAGTTATTTAGTTATGTGGCTATACTAATTGATAGAACAAAAAATGATAGAGTGGGCACACTTAAATATACTTACAATTATTTGAAACATACAAAAAAAAAATTCAGGGTGCCTTGACCCTTGCTAGCTTTGGTTCTATGATCCTGACTCTGGGTCAGGGGTTTTAGGTTTGTGGAAATAGAAGCAATTCAAAGTTATGTTTGAACAAACATTTTTTTTTTTGTTCATACATGATCAATGACAGGGGAAAACAGAGCGTCTTGCAAAAATCTTGCCCATTACCTGCCTTTGTACGAAGCTGCACTCCAAGGTGACTGGGAGACAGCCAGGACAATTTTGGAACAAGATCCAAAAGCTTTCAAGGCGATAATCACAGGAGCCTCAGAAAGGGCTTTGTTTGTGGCGATTAGATCACCGAGGAAAAACCATTTTCTAAAGAAGCTGGTGGAGCATATGTCAACAACCGATCTGGCTCTCGTTGACGAAGATGGCTCAACAGCTCTTCATATAGCTGCAATAGCTGGCAACATCGAGGCAGCCAAGTTGCTAGTGAATAAGAACTCTGACCTGCCTAATATTTTGGACAATAGTAACTCACTACCTCTCCATTCAGCTGCAGTTTGCGGCCAACGGGAGATGTTTCGCTACTTAATGACAGTTACCAATGCAAACATGGAGCCGAAGCCATTCGAGGATGAATCAGGTGTTAGACTAGTTCGTGCCCTGATAACTTACGGATATTATGGTGAGTAGAAGGTTTTAAACACTAAATGAAGAATAATACATATAAGAAACCAGCATGATTTCATCATTTTTTGGCTATTATATATTTAATACTAATTAAAAAACATTTAATGTGCCAGAAAGAAAGCTAATATGGTGATTGATTTCTCATTAATCTAACTGTCTTTCCTATCAATGTTACAGACCTGGCTTTCACTTTGGTTAAGTGCTGCCCTAAGTTGGCATGTTGGGATCCATCTCCTTTGCAATCAATTACAGAAAGACATTATGATTTCCAAAGTGGAGCACGCTTAAAACGCTGGCAAAGATTGATCTACAAATGTTAGTCTTTTCAATCTTTTTCCTCTTTTGTGTTTCTTATTATGCAAATATTTCTTCTGTGAACACTGTTTGCATATTAACTTCTGTACCTTTTTTTGGTCACATCCTAAATTTTCAAAGTATGATTTGATGTTGTGTATAATTCTATCTAATATATACCAGTTCTCAATGTCCAAACCTGGTTAAATCTGATGATCAGTAATGACTGATGGCTCTCCCATTATCTGCAAGATAGAAACTGATCAAATGGATGGCAGAGCTCACCAGTAATGGATATTTTGACGTGCATTCCTGGCATCCTGCCCTCCATTTACTCTCTAATCCAGCTCAGTAAATTGTTAGCTAGAGGAATTGATTACTGGTTCTTCTATTAACAGCGCAACTTGCACTGGTGGATCACAAACCTGGGAGAGTTTTTTGATTGTTGGCTCCCATGTTTTAGCAGGAGCAAATGAGGTCCTAGAAATGTATTTCAGATTTTTAGAGGGCCTGGGTTGATTTGAGAGAGCCATCTCGCTGATGATGTGTTTTGATTTTATAGGAAAACAATGACAATTTGTCTTTCACAGATATTTTCAAATTGTTGATGTTAAAAACTAGTTGGACCTAATGATTGGTAATGGTTGATGACTCTCACATGATCTGCAAGACAGAAACTGGTCAAAGGAGTGCTGAGGCTCGTCGGTATGAGCCGATAAAGACTCACTGATACTTAATTCAGTAAAAGAAACTGATATTCTAAAGAGGAACATTAGGGTCCGAAGGCTGAATAACAAGCGCGTATTGCATTCCTTAGCTATGAAGGTTCATCCCCTTCATATAATGGATGCCCAATGAAGCAGGCGAGACTATACGAGGTGTTGGATTTCATGGGATGCTCCTGTCCATTATGTTTCATTTTGGATTTGCCTTTGTAGCGACTTCCTTCTTGGAGAATTCTGGGTTATCTCTAATGCATGCACCTTCTTATTAGATTTACACTGGAATCCTGCTCGTGTCTCTCTATCTTGTATTGTGCTAACAGACAAGGTGAGGTGAGCAGGAATTTTAAGTAAGAAGATGAGGAGGCAGCTACCTAATGGTCAGATTACCACATTTATGTCCTCTAGTCATAAGGGGAAATTTCTATTCTCTGCCACTATGACATGCAACCTCGAATATTCAAACACTTTGAAAGGATGACTACTAATATGCGATTTTGGCCTTTATTTGACCACTACTAGCACATCACCAGTATGTTACACCAATCGTAGGGGATTTCCATTTCCTCCTCCAACAGATTCTGGTTTTCATTTGACCACTACAAACTGGCACCACCCAGCTGAATCAATCAGAAACAAAAGGTATCATCTAGTAAAAAATTGTACGGCAACTCCTAAATAAAGGTACTATGTCTACATTACACAGGTATGAGATGCAAGGCTTAAGCAAATACACAGATCAAAGTCTGCTTCTATAACTTCTATCCACTCCTCTATCTCTCAGTTCACGAAGCATGCAAGAGTTGATGCTTCCTGTAGCCCCATGTCTCACTTTTATTTATCTTGAGTGTTAGACATCCTTGTCCTGCCAGTATATCAGTATCTCTGGCCGGTTCAGCATTCTGCTTGTCTTTTCTCACATTTGATTGTGTAGTAGTCATACTCATACGCATGTCCTCCTTGTGATTTAATTTTGGCATCAACAATGGAAATTTTATTAACAAGACTATATAAATTTGTACTCGACTGAGTAGTTTGTGTTTGAAAGAGCATTAGACTAACCTTTTATTTTGTGACCTTCGTTTTGTATAAGCATACTTACATTAACATTTTCTTCGGTCATATAGGTGTTCCTGCACAGTTGGAAAACCTTGCGGAACAACATAGTGGAGGGGACATAGAGAATCATTTCCATGGCTTCATTTTGGGTTCGTCAAAGTTCAATCCATGTAATTTTTCTTTCCTTATGCTTTTCCTTCTCCTTAATCATTACATTTTTATTTTCCCTACTTTTTTTTAGAATTAAAGAAGGCATATAGGTATGGATCTCGCACTATATCTGTTAGACCCAATCTTTGATGCAATTACATATTACTAAATTTAGTTCTATAAGCCACATCCTTAAAGAATACATGTCACACAAATAGTCATCAAGTCGGGGGGATTGGATTTATGGAAATCAAGTAAAGGCTGGTTGATGACGATTTGACATCATTCAAAACACAAACACCTAATACATGTGAATTGTTGCCCAAGAAATAAGAAAGTAGAGAGTATCAGATACTTTGTGTTGGATTTGTTCAGCGATTAATCACCATTGATACCATTTGTTGGGAGATAGGAAAAACAATAGAAAGAAACAAAAGGATATACGTAGTTAGAGACAATGTATTTGTCGATAGAGTTATATATTAAAAGCTTACTTTTTGTAATGAAACTCAATTTATTATTTACTATAATTTCTTTGTTTCCTATTTTAATGAGAATCTGTGTGGATAAAATATTTGTATTATATTAAATATATGATGTGCATTTATATATTTTATTTTACATTATAGATAATCTGGTGTGTAGAGTTCGGCTTATACACAGAAGATCAGATTATCAGATCCTTGTATAATATAAGTAAATGTTCACACTTTTAGATGGAATTGGACACACCATCAGTAGGATTGTAGTGCAATCTTCTGACATAGTCTGTCTTGGTTATAGGAGACTGTCTTATGTCTCGGATTATTGTACTATTACACTTTGTATATGGGATCGGATCATTATTGAGGTTATTTTCTTTTTACTAACTAAATAAGAAAATAAATACCTTTTGGTTATTATGATTGCTTAAGTTTTTAATCCTGATATATTTAATTGACACGTGCATATAATGATTGTTATTTTAATTCATAAAAGAGTGAGATCCACATTGAGTCCATAAACTCAGTGAATTGGGAGATGACATTATTTGTATGGTAAAAATTAATTATTAAAGGAAACAACGTACTGATATTTAAATGGATTGATGATGTCCTCTTGAGAAAGCTCATAAGTTTTATTCATGTCAAACTCTGCTGGTGGATTTAATTATTCGACATGACAAATAAGTTGAATGGTAAGATCTTAAGGATAAAAAGAAGTCAATTAAATATAATTGTCAATAATTTAATTAATTGATGGACATTTGTAATTTGAAATGTGGGGAGAGTATTAAGCATATGATAATAAGGAGTTCAAAATATTATTTTGAGATAATATCCATGAGATCAATAATAAATTTTTAGTGGATTAACTTATTATTAATGGATCATAGGATGTTTGTCCTGGGTTGGATATAGGATTCTTAGGCCCATTGGAAGCCCGACCCCAATTTTTTCTTAAGGTCTCTACTGTTGCCTATAAATATATGTAGTCTCTAGTTCTAGTTCTCTCAATCATAACCTTTATCTTCATGTTCAGAAAAGGCAGAGAGAGCAAGGGAGAGAATTCGAAGAATTGCAGCTCACATTGCATTTGGATTTTTGGCATGGAAAGATATACGGTAGAAGATCGTGAGGTTCATCGAGCCTACTGTTCGATCTGCATCTGTTTTTCATTTGTGCGGATCTTTTCGTCAAAGTTCAGTTTTGTAGGGTTAATAAACGAGTAAAATTTTTTGTAATCAATTAGACGCGCCATCAATGGATCTTGGGACTGCCGTTCTAACATTGCATCGGTATACCGTAGACCAAAAAGCTATATCGGTGCTTTTTTATCTGCCAATCTGGTAATTGATTATAGTGTATTTACCCTCATTTATAAAGTAAAGAATTGATAAGATAAAGATAAAACAGTCACTCATGACTAATGACTATTCAAACACTCTCGGATCTCTATATTTTATATCAGGTCACTAATAAATCAATCCGCGGTATATTAGTACTCCATCAATTCTTTTTCTCTTTGATTTAGGGTTTCACATGTAGTTACTCAGCATACTCTCCCTCATTTGTGAAGTATATCAAGTGTAGCTCCCCCTTGATCTTGAGATCAATTCACTTACTCTCTTCAAGGACCACATGCAAATCCTCCCTTATGAGTCTGCCACAATGCTCTCTATCTTTCAAGAGTCTTCGTCGTAGCCCACATATTCTATGCGTCTCGGCCCACATCTTACCTATTCTTGGGAGGACTTAGTGGTCAACTACTTCACCAATCTATCAAAGTAAAGTCTTGTAACCCGTAAACCTATGAGACACCAAATCAATACTGAGTGGAATACGACCCAATATCTCCCAAACTATTGTCTTAACATGGTTACAACTCTAATAGCCCAAATTCTTGATGAACCATCTTCAACATTGGTACACTACATTGCTTGAGTTCTACAATAATTCATCAGTCAATGTTTTGATGATATTCGTCCGGGATCTATACATTTCATCAAAAAATTCTAAGATTACTTCCTTAATGTATGCAAGACGGCATCAATCTTCTCACGATGTTGTACACACGTGGCTAGAGGAGCCTCTCCTTTTTGATTGCTTACTGCAATAAAAAAGTCTTGAACACCAAGAATCTTAATGGCGGGTACTTCCAAAAGGCATGAAGAAGATGACATAACAAAAACAAGTCTTGTTGCTTAACAAGAATCACTTATATTTCTACTCTGATAGGTGCTCTATGATCATCAATCTGATCTGATAAAGTTGACCCATAATTGTCAACAATTTGCTCTGATTAGGCTTATCTAGGATCGTTAATTGAGCTCTTATAATTCAAGGTCGTCAATCTAGCTTTGATCGAGTTGACATGGGATTGTTAACAGCGTGTTCTGACCATAGTTGTTAGTATCGTACGATATGCGATACGTATCGTACGATATGTTCCGATACGGAGCCAAAACGATACAGATCGTAGGTCTGTATCGTTTTTGTGTCGTATTGTTCGATACACGATACGTTTTTACGATACGATACGTATCGGTACGATACTAACGATATGCGCAAAAGCTGTTTAAAATTTTTTTTTTTTTTTTTTTTTTTAGAACGACGTCGTTTTGTATTAATAAGAGGCTGATTTTTTTATCCCTGCCACTGAAACGACGTCGTTTAGTGGTTAGGGTTTACAAAAAATAATTAAATCCCTCTTTTCTTCCCTCTTCGATGTTTGCTGCCTCCTTCTTCTGCGACCAGGGCTTCATGACGACGAAACGAAGAAACCCAGTCAGCTCGTCTCTGTTCTCGGTCTTCTCCGTTCTCTGTCTTCTCTCTCTTCTCGGTCCTCTCGATCTTCTCGGTCTTCTCTCGATCTTCTCGGTCTTCTCTCTGTTCTCGGTCTTCTCTCTCTTCTCCGTCTTCTCTCTGTTCTTCATCGACGGCAGCAAAATCTGAGAAGCCATCAGCCAAGCCATCGAAGCAGGATCTGCAGCTGCAGCTGCCTTCTTCTTCCTCCTCCAGCTACTCCAGCTAACCTGTGCAGTGTAAGAAATTATGTTAATTTATTTACAAAGCTATTTATTTGATAATTTATTTGGTCCATAATTTATTTACAAAGCTATTTATGTTGATGACTTGAATAGTTGGTGTAGTATTAATGAAATGCTATGTTTTTATGAGTGTAATCTTTTTTTTCAAAGGTATATATATTTTATTATTACTTATTTAAAATTGCACCGTATCTTACGATACACGATACGATACACTATTTTAAAAAAACGATACGCCTTCCGATACACGATTTGATAACTATGGTTCTGACACCACTTGTTAGTTTTGCACAACGATTACTCAATATTGATACCACTAGTTAGTAGATAGGAATAGGAAAACTAATAAAACATAACCAAAAAATATACGTGGTTCAATACAACGTACTTACATTGGTACACTGTACTTATATCCATGAACCAAAGATATATATTGATGCTTTATCACGTGACAATCTAGTAACTAAATAAGTTGTACTCAACACCATTTATAGGGTGAGGAATTGATAAGATAAAGATATAATAAGGCACCCCATGACTATTTAAATAGTGTAGGATTCTTATGTTTCCTATTAATTCTCTAATAAACCTATCCATGGTATATTAGTGCTCTACTTTCAATTATTTTCCTTTTTTTTTCCTTTTTTATTTTGGGTTCTCACAAGTAACTACCCAACAGTTTGGAATGCGTCATTGGGTAGTTGAACTGAAAAAATTGGATTTTTTCATTTTGGTCCATCATTTTCATTATAATATCATTTAGGAGTATAGAAAATATGCATTTTAAATAGGCAAACCTCCCATGCAGGATACATGCCTAAGGTGAGATTGAGTCCACAAATATTAGTTAAAAAATATAAAAATGGCCCTCCTACATCCTAGTTGTATCTCTCTCTCTCTCACTGTTGGTCTCTGCCAACAAAGATCTGCAAAACCCCACCCACCACCATCATTAACAGCCCCCTCCCCACTAGGTTTGGGTTCCGATTCCGACAAAGTCGAAGAGCACACATCTGACCCCCGACTTTAGTCGCAGTGCATTTTTAGCTCCGATTCCAACTCCGAACTATTATAATTTTGTTTCCGAAAATTGTCACAATCCAAAAAAGTAAAAAAAAAATCAGAAATTTGTCAAATGTTTTTCACAATATATATGGCAGCAGCGGAAAGGAGCATAGAAACAAAGACGGAAAGTAGCATTGAAGCAAAGATATAAGACTTACTAAAAGATTCAAATTTACTACAAATACAATTAATTGAAAATTAACTTACAAATATATGAATGCTAAAAGATCTTCTTTTGCATCATAAACAAACTATATTACAATAACTTGAGAACTGGGGATAGGGAGTGTATTGAGAGAACTCTGTGTTTGCAATTTCTTTTTGCCTCCCTCTTTACTGAATTCTTCAATCCTAGAGGATATGAATTCTGAATAATTATTGGGGCCCGGAGCCATGTGTTGTTGTCTTTCTTCTGAGTAAAAGTAGAGCTGCATCTGACTTGAATAGTACTTGTCTGTTGAATGATTACTGCTTTTACTTTGCCTTTCGGTGGAATTACTTGGGTGAAGGCTGACTTTTGTGTAGGACGAGTTGATAACTGGGTCCTAGCTACTGATTGATTCCCTCTTTTGGTTGAAAAGCCTGACTGATTTCTCTTTTTGGTGGAAAAGGAGTTTTGGTTACTGAAATGATTCTCTCCAGGCGTGCTAGAGACAAATTTTCTTTCTTTTGGGGAAGAAAGTAGTGATTGAAGTCTTTATGCACATGGGAGTTGGAATCACGGACTAGACTAGTCATAGGCATCATTAGGATTTTGGGCATCCTAAAATGGATCCAATGACTGGCTTACTGAGGCTTGTGATGAGGCAGAGGAATCATCATCATCATCTTGACTAGCTTGTTGGAGTAGTTTCTGGTGGTGCTGAGGCACTCGGAGCAGAGACCCTGAGTGTTGGAGCTACTGCCTTTACCACTGGTGGTGTATTAGTAGTTGAACTTGTAATTTTAACTAGAGTTGGAAATTTTACTGGAAATTTTGTTTTAACCTGGGCAATGATACGTTGTTGGTTAATTCTTAGCCCATCATTTGACATTGTATTTCCTGGTAACTGTGTTTTCAGCAATGGAGTACTGCCATTTTAGAATCCACAGAACCTTGTACTTACTCATGAAAAGGAGTAATGTAGGAAACTGTGAATCATGTTAACTAATTTTAAAACAAAGGAAAAGTAGATTACTTGATCTTGAAGATCAGTTGGAAGGATTTCAATCATGGGGCCGTGCATCTGCCACCACCGTAAAAACCCATAAAGAATTTGGCTTTTGAAATCCTTAGTGAACTGGAGGAACCTGGAATGAGTATAAGACTCATCCTGATAGAGTAGCAGTTTGAACTATGACTCTATGTAGTCATAGTAACTAAACTGCTTGATGTGACCAGGGAGATCTCTGAGCAAAGATTGGTGAGATCCCCATTCTTTTAATGAAATAAACTTTAGTATATATAAGGAATGATATACTATTTTACTAGCATCTCTCCTATCAAAGATAGGTTTGATGAATATTGACCGGATATGAAACAGGATATCTTGGTAAAATTGGAATATTTTCTCAAGATCCAATAGAATGAAATTTCATCAGGTATGCATTAACTATGTCAATTGAGTTTGTTAAAAGGGCATGTACTAGTTCAATGATGAACAGGTTAATGGCTATTGGTTTTGGGATGTAATCAGTTTGGGTTAACTGGGTTGATCCAGTTGGATAAGGGTTGGTTAACTGGGTAGGCCTCATAGAGGACATAGGTTGGGTTGGATATGGGCTTATGATAGCCAATTTGTAAGTACTTGTGTTTACTAAAGCAGATGGTCTGGCTATGTTACCAAGGATGTGGTAACGGTTTACTAATTCCAATGGTGGTAAATGACTGGGCTTGGGGTTTGGACTAGACAAGGCTAGTTGTTTACCATGGGCTTTACCGAGTTTTTTAGAGGAGGTAGTGGATTTCTTATCTGCCATGAGGTTCCTGTAAGAATTCATGGGTTAGGAAATTAGGAATACAATTATTACTGCCTTTTATATATTTTATATCAAAATCGAAAATACTTATAATCGATTGTCATTTGTCAAAAATCTGCTTACTAACAATGTTTTTGACATCTTGTTCCAAAACATATTTTGCTAATTTACAATCAACACGTACTAAGAATTTCTGATTTAATATATCATCCTGGAATTTTGAGATATACAGGACAATAGATAAAATTTCTTTTTTAATTGTACTGTAATTACTTTGTGCACTATTCGAAATTCCTGAGTGGAAACGAACAATTTGTTCCGGAGAATTTGAATTGTCTTTTTGAAGAAGGATACCTCTATAACCAATGTCAGAGCATCTGTCTGGATAATTTTGAAAGAGTTTACTAAGGGAATACCAAGACAAGGCAAAGTCTTGATATATCTTTTGACTATAGAAGTATGAACTGATGACCAAGGAGGAGGATTTTCTTTCAATCTCTCATACAATGGTTTAACGATCTTTCTAAGATTTTGGTAGAAGTTTGAGACATAGTTCAAAGACCCTAGGAATCTCTGTAATTGAGTTTTGTCAGTAATTTCATTAGGAAATTTTTCTACAAATTGGATAGATCTACTGATGGGAATAATGGTTGACCGGTGGATATGATATCCGAGAAATCTTACTGAAATTTGAAACAACTTAATTTTATTGGATGAGATGACTAGACCATTATGTCTGATAATCTTTAAATAGGCATAGAGGTGTTTTCAATGTTTTTTTATTGATTTGGAAATGATGAGAACATCATCTATGTATACAATAGAAAAATGACTTACAGGGTTGAATATTTCATTCATTATATTTTGAAATTCACTTGGCGCATTTTTCAATCCAATGCATTACATTTCATTCGTAATGACCAAAGGGTGTTATAAATGCAGTTTTATATATTTTTTTTGGGCTTATTTGAATTTGCCAGAATCCACCTTTTAAATCAAATTTTGAAAAGATTACTGCTTTGCTTATTCTTTTTATTAGATCTTGCTTGTTGGGGATTGGATATCTGATCCCTTCCAACACTACATTTAAAGGTTTATAATTAATTACTAGTCTTGAAACTCTTTTTTCTAATTCTGCATTTTTTATGACATAGAAAGCGGGACAGAACCAAGGTGATTTACTTTTTCTGATGATACCATTTTTGAGTAACTTTGAAATCTCTTTTTTGCAGATTTCCATTACTTCATGATTATTCTGAATTGGTCTTGACTTTGTAGGTATATTTTGTTCACTGAAACCTTTGATGTTAGATAATTTTACTATGTTTCTTTTTGTGCCAAAAAGCATTCGGAAGATAAGAACATACTTGATTTTCTAACTTTTCTTTAAACCATTCAATCTTTTGAATTAAAATTGGATTGTTTAACTGTTCTTGAATTCTTTTGTAATTAATTTCTTCTTTAAGAAATTTTACTTGATTGCTTTTTTGTGTTACTAAATTAACGGACTTTGAGATTGAATAATCTTTGAGTCTTCTTAATTCTTTTTCCAGAGGTTTAGATAAGAACTTAAAAGTTACTAATTGACCAAAAAGTTTAGTAGATACACCTTCTATGTCTGTAGTAAATGGATATAAGAGATGTATAAATGTTATACCAAGGATAACGTTATCTGTCATATTTTGTACTAAGACAAATGATGTTTTGATGCGTACATTGTCTTGACAAATATGCATGTTTGGTAACTTGTATTTTATACTCATTTTACTACCATTTGCTGAACTGAGTCTTTCAGTTGTCTTCTAATAATATTTGCTTGGTATACGTCCTTCCTGGATGCAATTCAAATCTGCACCAGTATCTATAAGGGCTATAACTTCTAACTCATAATTATTATCAATTATGATTTTAACTTTGGAGTGCCATTTTTGGAGATTTAACTTGTTAATTAAATTTAACCTATTACTATTATTAGTTGTTTACGAACATCCATCGTCAAATGGCAGTTTCGTTACACCCAAGGGTTCCACATTAGAGGTGGAGGCTATAGGTATCCGTTGGGAGCATGTTCTTGTTGAACTATGTGAGCTAGCTAGTCAGATTGACTGGAAGCTGGGCTTCTTGATTTTTAAATTTGTTATTGGTTTGAAGAAGGTTTAAAGCTTCCTCTAACTTTTTATCTTGTAGTTTTAACTCTTTGATTTCTTGTTTTAACTTATAAACTTCCATTTGGAGATCTTGTAAAGTTACTTCTTTCTGTTTTTTTGTATTGAATCACTATAGTTTTATTCAAGCTTGTTGGATATCATGTTTATTGCTCAGTCCGTAATTATAGGATCACGTCCGTTACGATCCTATAATTACGTGATTTGGTTTGACCATTATATATTTGTATTTATTGCTTTTTATTTCCTTCCTTTCTTGTAATATACTCTTGTGAATATAAATACATTGCCTGGCTCCTCCATTGAGTAAGCCAATACAATCTCCTTTTTGGTATCAGAGCCAAAGCACGTAACCTTCAATTCCCCCTCCTTCTTCCTCCCATTTATTCGTAGACCTAACCCTATTCCTTGTTGCAGACAAACAACGAAACAGGGGAGATTTTTGTTATGGGGGCACTCCCTTTGGTTCCTCTCATGAACTAAGGGTCCTTTGCTTCCTATTATGTTTGGGCTGCTGGTGTTTTCGGCGGCAAAGATTTGACGAACTTCTCCGCCGAGTTCTTTCCGGCAGATTTTTTTTTTTCGGTGGTCTTTCTAGACTTATTGGGCTGTTTCTTCAGCAGATTTTTTGGACTGTTCGTAGCAGATCTTTGGACTGTTGGAGGCTTGTTCGTGTTATACTCCGTATTGTTTTCTCGTGCAATCCTATTTTTTGTTATGGGGGATTTTAGTGGTAAAAATGTTGATGTAACTCCTGCTCAACATACACCTGCCCAGCGTGTGACTAGTGTGCTCTTGAATGGTACAAATTTTGCTTCTTGGTCTCGATCATTTCGTCTTTATTTAGGTGGAAAAGGAAAGACAGGGTGGATTCTTGGCACTGAAAAAAAACCGGCGATAGGCGATCCCAAATTTGCCAATGGGACATTGACAATTGTACAATTCTAGGCTGGCTCTTTAATTCTATGGAACCTAGGATTTACAATATGTTCATGTTCCATGAGACCATCTATGAATGTTGGAGTGCTTTATCACAGATGTACGCACATGCTCGCAATGAGGCAAGAATATTTGAGCTTTATCGGGATATCTCTCGTGCGTCTCAGGTTCTTTTACAGCTATCAGTAGCCGATTTTTTTGGGTACCTGCAATCTAGATGGGAGGAATTGGCTCAGTATGAGCCTTTGAGCGAATTTTCAGCAGATGCAGCTACTATAGTGGTCAAAAGGCTCAATCGGCAGCACACATATCAATTTTTAATGGGGTTGAAACCTGAGTTTGAACCTCTTCGTGCTCAGATTCTCAACACCTCACCTATGCCATCACTGTATGAGGCCTTTGCCACTATTGAGAGTGATGAGCGCCGTATGCGCCTGCTTCAGATGCCTCCTACTCATGCCTCAATTCTTGAGTCAGTTGTTGTTCCTGATCAGATGGCCTTTGCAGCTCATTCTGGGACCCGTCCTACTGGAGGCCCTATGACTTGCCATCACTGCAATGGGTCACCTTAAGCCCGTTGCTTCAAACTTCACCCTGAGCTAAAACAGAAATTTGCGAGGAACAGGCCTGGGGGGTCTTCACGTTCTGCTGCTGTTGCTGAGACAACTTCAGGACCCGCCACTTCTCAGTCAGATTTGAGCCAGCTTCAGGCACAGTTTGGTCTTCTCCAGCGCCAACTTGGCTCTCTTGTTCAGCGCAACGCAAGTACAAGTGTCACTCCTACTGCCACAGTGGCTACAGGTACTCCCTTTATGGGTTAAAACAGTCTCCAAGGGCATGGTTTAGTTGTTTCAGTGATGTAATTTTATCCATGGACTTTATTCGTTGCCAATCTGATCACACATGCTTCACTCGTCGCCAACCTGATGGACGGGGTATTATTCTTTCTGTGTATGTTGATGATATTATCATTACTGGAGATGACTCAGTGGGTATTGCTCAAGTTAAGAAGGATCTTGCCAGCTTCTTTGATGTTAAGGATTTGGGCCTTCTTCGATACTTCCTTGGGATAGAGGTTGCCAGATCTAGTCATGGGATTTCTTTATCTCAAAGAAAGTATACGTTAGATCTTTTATCAGATACGGGGATGCTCGGATGCAGACCAGCTTCTACCCCTATGGATCCAAATCAGAAGCTCTCTGCAGAATCAGGAGATTTACTTGATAACCCTGCTTCATATCAACGTCTGGTAGGCCGTCTCATTTATCTGACCAATACCAGACCTGACTTAGCTTTTTCAGTGAGTATCGTGAGTCAGTTTATGCATACTCCACGCACAACTCACTTGGATGCTGTCTATCACATCTTGAGATATCTCAAAGCGAGTCCAGGCCTTGGATTGTTCTATGGTTCGGGTACTCAGTCTGGAGTCTCATGTTTTACAGATGCTGATTATGCTGGATCCAAGATAGATAGACGATCTACCTCTGGCTTCTGTACTTTCTATGGTAAACACCTTTTATCATGGAAAAGTAAGAAGCAATCTGTTGTTTCTCGATCCTCTGCTGAAGCAGAATATCGTGCCATGGCACAAGGCACCTGTGAGCTTCTTTGGATTCGATCGTTACTTACTGAGTTGGGATTTCCAGAGACGGATTCTTCTTACTTATTTTGTGATAACAAGTCTGCCATAATGCTTGCCTCCGATTCAGTGCTCCATGAGAGATTGAAACACATTGAGGTCGATATCCACTTTATTCGAGAGAAAGTTCGAGCTAGCATTATTACTCCATCATTTGTTCCGTCTTCAGAGCAGACAGCAGATATGTTCACAAAGTCAGTGGGGCCGTCCCTTTTGAAGTCTTCTATAGTCAAGCTTGGCTTGATTAACATCTTCGCTTCAACTTGAGGGGGAGTGTTGGATATCATGTTTATTGCTCAGTCCGTAATTATAGGATCACGTCCGTTACGATCCTATAATTACGTGATTTGGTTTGACCATTATATATTTGTATTTATTGCTTTTTATTTCCTTCCTTTCTTGTAATATACTCTTGTGAATATAAATACATTACCTGGCTCCTCCATTGAGTAAGCCAATACAATCTCCTTTTAAGCTAATTAACTGCTTTTCACTAAAAGATTGTTTTATGTCTTTTTTGACAAACAAATCTTTGAGTTTTTTGATATATTTTACCTTTAATTCTGGATCTTCAATCTTACTGATAAGATCTATGAGGATGTTTTCTTCCTTAGTTTGTTTGGTTAAAATTTTGACTGTTTTACAACAATTATCTTTGCATCCTATTTTTATATCAAGATCACTTGAATTGTTATATATTGACTGATAATCTATATAATTTCAAGATTACTTGAATCATCTGAACTTTCTTCATTTTGACTTAAGTTGCTTAACTTAAAGATTGTTTTGTCTTCATATTCCTGAGACAAGTTTAATTGTTTTATTTTATTTTTTACTGGACATTTTGGGCTGATATGTCCCTTTTTACCACAATTAAAACATTCAATATCCTTTTTACTTTTATCCTTCTTATAAGTCCTAGACTTATGAGATTTTTTGTGTTTTTTACTTGACTTTTCATAGTAGTCATTTTTTGGAATTTTTTTTTTTACTTTTCTTATAGTAATGTTTATTTCTACTATAAGGTTTAACTGATTTGTGTTTTCTGCGAGATGGTGCTACTGAGGGTAGACCATATTGTTCAAAGAAATTTCCTAATTCATATTTAGTTTTTTTTTGTTTTATCATTTTTCATTTGGTTACTAATTTTCATATCAATAATTTCTTAATCCTTCCTTTTGAATGGTACTGATAATATCACCATATGTTAACTGATCATATTCAATGATTCTTTTTGGTTTCCTCAGTGTTTCTCTAATCTTGTGTGCAAATAGATTAGGTAAGCCATTAATAAATTTGTCTTTCCAAAAAGACTTTTCACAGTCTTCTCTGATCATTACTCTTGAGATGAATATATCTTTGTACCATCTAAAATCACTTAAGGTTGGGCACCTTAGATTACTGAGTTGATCATGGATTCAAGATGATATATTACTAGGTGTACCAACAAAATGTTTAATTATGGTGTGTATTAGTGTGTTTACTCTATTTGGTTTAGCTCTTCCTATCCTTTCATCAAAGATTGGATTTTGATCTTCATCTAACTCGACAACATGCTTGATGCTATCTCTATGTTCTTGACTAAGGTAGTTATCCCACCAGTTCTTTAACATTTTTGTAAATCCAGAAGTTATTAAATCAACTATTTCTGGTTCAGTACAATCAAGGTTGTTAATATAACTGTTGATAACCATGGACATATTATTTACTTTATTCAATATTTCTTGTTCACTTAATCCATCTATGTTCCATTCATAGAGTTTGTTGGATTGAACTGAAAACTGATTACTGATGTTCCTTTCTTCATACTAGAGGTCAGGGGGTGAGGTCTAGCATACCAATTTTTGGTGATACTAGTAGGATTAACTTTTGAAAATGTTAATATGTTAAGATTTTGAGTACCAAACTGTTTTTCTAACTTTCTAATTTCAGAATTAGTAGAATTTTTTCTGATTTACTAGTTTCTTGAGATTCATTATCGTTAGAAGTTTCTTCACTATTTTGATGTATAGTATTAACTTGGGATGATCCTGGTTCAACTTCCATTTTTTGGATGACTTCTTTAATTTTTGAAGTCTTTTACTATCTTTAATAGAGATACCAAGTTTACTTCTATCTTCTGGTAACTGTATTAGATGTTTCTCTAATTTTTTATTGGTTGATGGTTTTAGATCATCAATCTTAGTTTCTATTTTGTTTACCTGTTTACCAATTGTTTTTAAACATTGATTGGTAAAGTTATTTTGTTCAATTATTCTTTTTTGAGGTTCAGTTCCTGAAGGTAACTTGAATGGTGATGCCTTTACTTCAGAATCCTTGTGACTAATCACTATGGTTTCTGTCGGAGGATGACTTGAAGATACTGTGGAGGCATCTTCTTTCTTCCATTTATGTTTTGTAACTACTTTAAATGATTTGTAATGGTTTTCTAAGTAATCGAAGAAATAGATTTCACATCCTATTTCATTCATAAACCTAGTCTATTTTTCAAATATTCTTCCTTGTTTACTATATCACTATATTTACTATTAAATTCTCGTCTTTTAGATTTATTTTCTTTAGATTTGAATTCTTCATACCTTCTATCAACATTAATTATAAATAGTTCATTTGTTTTACTGATTGTTAGTAACTATTTATTTACTATGTTACTTTCCTTGTCAGTTGCCGAAGGAGAAGGGGAGGAGCTCTCATCATCTTTTTCTTGGAATTTTGATCGAGTTGTGTAACATGGTTTACTGATTTGTGAGGAAGTATCAATTCCTTTTAATTTTAACCTTTTGTCTAACTCTTTTGCTAAATCTTTATCTCTTCTAGACACACTAGAATATGTAAATTCAGATTTTCTTCCTTCATTAATCTAGAGTGGTTTACTATCTATTAGATCTTTTATCAAAGGAGATTCTTACTGATCCATCAAAATTCTGTTGGATTCCTTCTAAGTTGACTGTAGTATTTTGATGGTTTTGATTGTAACTTTCATTTTCAAGCATCCAACAGTTTGAAAGATTTATATCTTTCCATTGAAGTTGCTGGGGTCACTTGGTTGAATTAATAGAGTTTTGTCTTTTGGACTTTTACTTAATGCATGAACATTCAAATTTGTTGTTATGCATTTGTAATAAATTCTATAAATTAACATCATTGATTGACTACCATCTGTCATTTTTGTGTATTCTTCTGAAGTTTTTCTGTTCAGGATTAAAGCAGTTAATAGATTGGGATCACTTAGACTTTGTGTAAAGTCTGGAAAACAATTAAAATATACTGGACCATTATGTAGGCTTGACTCCATTATTCCTAAGATACTTGTGCTATAGTTTTTAAATCTGGCATCTCTTAGGCATAACAAAATTGAGGAGTTAATTCCTCTGTTTGATAATAGTTTTACTACAACTTGAATTAAGCCATATTAGATCCTTTTACTGCAACTTTAATTCCTCTGTTTGATAGTGGTTTTGCTGCGGATTTTTGGCAATTGAGAACATCATATCCTTTTATTGTATTCCCAACCCGGCAGTAAAGGTTGTAATGGCAAACTTTTCGTCGAGGATGTCCACCTTTAGGGATTCTGAGTTAAACCTCTAGACATAACTTCGTAGTGATTCGTTTGGTCCTTACTTCACATTCAGCAGATGGTAACTCGACTTTCGATAGGTCCGAGCTCATATGAAGTGAGATACAAATGAAATAGAGAGCTTTTTGAAAGAGGAGATCAATGCTAGGGCCAATCTATTGAACTAGGCCAGGGCTGAGCCCTTCAGAGTGATAGTGAAGGCTCGGCAACACACTGGATCCTGATGGTTTTTTTAGGTGTTTAAGTGGTCCATGGGTTCCTTTGTCCCATCAAATGTCTCTATTTAGGGTATTCTAAATTTTTGGGGGAGAGGGAAGTGCAGCACCCCGGGGGTGAATGGAGATCTGAACTAGAGCGTCCATGGTCATCGGAGTTTTGCTTTTTACTATCTCCTTCATGTGGCTAAGCTCTTGTTGTATCTCTCTGAAGCGTTGTTCCCATAATTGGTCCTTTCCTTCTTGCTGGAGAGGGTCTGCGGGGAATCTGTTTCTAGGAACTCCTCTGTTCTGGCTTTGGACCTCCTTATCCTTCTCATTCCTCTGAGCCCAGCGACAGACGTTGTCAACTGAATGACTATGCTCATTTTCCTATGTAATCTCCCTCAAGGGATTCTGATGATGATGTTCCCTTCGTGGGGGGATCATCTTGGGTTGGCTGTGCCCTCTAGGGTTGCTGGGTACGAATGAGATTCAGTAAGTCCTCATTTTGTTGGAAGAGGCGATTGTTGGCTTGATGGAGGTCCTCGAGTTCATTGTTCGGAGGAAGGTCTGCCATAAGTGGATCTATTTCTGGGTTAAGCAAAGGATTCGTAGAAGATCCCTACTGTCCCCCCGCGGCGATTTCTTGTTGGTTCTGTAAACGTAGGGAATTCTTTTGATTTCTGCTCATGTTGCGCGTAGAAACTATCAATTATTGAATGGATCAATAGAATTTTAATAAGAAGCAAACAGTTCCCTTAGACGGCGCCAATTGATGGGTCGTTCTACACGGCTGAGCAGCAATAGGTTATCGAGAGATTTGAGAATCACTGGAACGTCCAATCAAAGTTTCTAGGCTCATGTTGTTTAAGCAGTATAGTTTGGAGAATAATAGTCAAAGGATTTGTAGTGGTTCACCTGTTCGGGAACTCGACTAATCCACTCTAATAGTGTCTCTTGCTCTTGGGAATTTTTTTATTCATCAAAAAGGGGAGATTACACTGGATAATGGTGTAGATAAATTGATTGCTTTTCATTATGAGGGATTTGACCCTTATTTATAGCCTTCAGATGTCTTGCGTGATCCTTGTCACTTTCTTGTAACCGACGCTTTTTTTGTGTAATTAGTGTGGATAGTGCGAAGGCAGCTACAACTCATTGGCAGAATGTTGGTTCGTTGTGAGTTACATGCGTCATTTTGGAAGGTGTCAGCTGTCGCTGTCACCACGCCCACGAGGATCTTGTTGCTGGAGACCTCCGACCAGCCCACACCTTGTTGCTTGTAATGAGCTGGGTGACCCGAGCTCAACCTTAGCCAATTTACTTGTGCCTGAAAATCGACACAATCCAAAAAAATAAAAAAAAAATCAGAAATTTGTCAAATGTTTTTCTCAATATATATATATGCTAGTTATTGCTCGTGTCTGAAGACACGGTATAATAAAAAAAATTATCAATCATAAACATATTTGTATTCACATCCAAAATTAAATCATAAACATAGAGAAGAGAAAGAAATTTAAGTATCAATTGTAGTTGGGTGAGCAGATAGTGGTGGTGGGCGACAGTAGTGGTGGTGGTGGGAGACGGTGATGGTTATGGTGGATGGTGACGACCGTGGTGGTGGCAGCCTTGAGTGGCAACGGTGACGGTGGTAGTGAGTTTTGGGTAACAATTGTTATAATGGCAGCTATGGGTGACCATGGTAGTGAGTTTTGGGTAACGATTGTTATAGTGGCAGCTATGGGTGACGGTGGTGGTGGGTGTTGGTGATGGTGGACGACGGTGATGGTGGTGGTGGTGGTGCGACGACAGTGGTGGTGGTGGTGGGTTGTGATGATGGTTTTGGTGGGTGTGAGTGTTGGTGGGCAACGATGGGTGCTTGTGGGCTACGGTGGTGGTGGGTGGTAACGAATGATGGTGGGGGTGGGGGTGGGGGTGGGGGTGGAGGTGGGTGGCGGCGATGGTAGGCGACGACGGGTGGTGGTGGGTTGTGGTAGTGGGTGGCGGTGGGTGGTGGTGGTGGTGGGCAACGATGGTGATGGTGGGTGGTGGCGGTGGTGGTGGGATGATGGTGATAGTGGTAATAAATATAAAAATGAGATGATGATGGTGGTGAGTGGTGGCAGTGGGCAATAGTTGTAACAATCGGTGGTGGGTGATGACGATGGCGGTGGTGGTAGTAGTGGTGGTGGTGAGTGGTGGCGATTGGTGGTGGTTTTGGTAGAGGTGGCGATAGTCGTGGGGTGGTGGCAATGGCGGGGCAGTGGCGGTAGGGTGGCGGTAGCGGTGGTGGTGGTAATGGTTGTGGCAAAGGTGGTGGTGGGGTGGTGGTTGTTATGGCAGAGGTGGTGGTGAGGCGATGGTGGTGGTGGGGGTGTTGGGGTGCTGACAGCTGTGGTGGTTGTGGGATGGCGGAGGTGGTGGGGCGGTGGGGATGGTGGTGGTGGGTGGTTCCAAACACAATTTTTTTTTTTTAAAGTGCTTATGAGAAGTTATAAGTTCTAGAATTTTTTTGAAAAGTCATCCCAAACACACTTTAGGGGGCTTATTTTCTCTATTAAATTTGAAGAGTTAATATTAGTCGTCGGATTAACTTTAAAGTAAAATTTAAAACGATCTCAACTGCGAAAAGTAAAAATCATTTTGTTTATCTTTTGAAATTTGAATTGTCTTGTACTTTATTATATAGATATATAAACATAGATAGAGAGAGTTAATGCCTGAGCTTCAATTGAAGATTTGAGAGAGCTTCAATCGGAGATCTGAGAGAGCTTCAATCGGAGATCTGAGAGAGCTTCGCCGGTGCTAGCTTGTTGAGATCTGAGATTTGCTCATCGACTGTAGAGAGATGGAGAGATGAAGGGCTGTCATTGACTCATCAACTGTGTGTGTGAGAGAGAGAGAGAGTCAGAGAGAGAATCCTCGTCGTTTGAGAGAGGGAGAGAGAGAGAAAGGAAAATAAATGTGGCCATGTGGGGGTGGGCTGGACAGTGGGCTTAGATAGAGACGGTTTTTAGAGACAAACAAAGATAATGTTTTTAGATTTAAAATTATATAATTTATAATTTATATAAAATTATTATTTAATAAAAATTGGAGTCGGGGAGTTTTTTTGAAAAGGATCTATGGGTTTTATTCGACTCTGACTTTGATAGACTCTCCGGTGGAAGCAGAGGCACAGGGCGAGGTGGAGGCTGAGGTGGAATTTCGGATTCTCGCACACCATTACTCCCCACCCATCATCATCAATAACACCCCTCCTTACCAAACCCGCTTCAAACCTAGGGCTAATAAAACTAAAAGGAACAATTACAAATGGACTTACAGAGGCTTGCACAACCGAGGGAGAATGGTGAAGGCGAGAACCAGTCACATGCAGAACGAGTGACGCTGGTAATGGCAGAAGTGACTAAGGGTTGACTGTTTCTCTGATTTTGATTTTGATTCATCTGCTATTTTTATTCTGTTCTATTTGGTTTGCAATATGGTGTGGTTCCATTTCAATTAGATTTCGTTTGATTTGTTTTCAGATGGAATTTGATCTGCAGTGGATTGAATTCGATTTCCAGTGGGTTGATTTTATTTTGGTTCAATTCTCCTTCTAGCTGTTTCATTTTTCAAGTTTTGATTTTAGATGTTTGAAAATTATTGTGATATATGGAGAGTGGGGATTTGCTAGCAGAATTAAAAACTGATATTGCGAAAAACTCTTGGTTAGCTTTCACTCAGCTACATTTGGTTCCTACCTATTTTTAAAAAAATAATATTTATTGGTCAGAAATTCTAAAAGTTTAATGAATGCAAGTGAGGATGAGATCTGCACAGGAGCATATTTTGATATGCACGGGATGATTATTTTTTGTTTTGCCGGATTTTAGAAGCTGAGGCGGGAGCTGCCGGAGAAGAAGAGGGGTTATCGGTTTTCCCCTTAACAGCGTTAATTATGCTTTTTAGCCCACAAACTACATGAAGTTTATGTGGCATTTTTGAAGGCAAGGGAGGTGATCTGCAAAAGGATCTAACCACAAGGTGTTGTAGTCCATAATCATGTTAATTTGAGCACCGTACTATGTCCAAATCTATTAGTATGGGACCAGGGCTTGGACAAAACTGGCTATTTTCAGGAGAAATGGGTCCCGTAGTCCAAGTTGGCTGGCTTGAAGCTTCGACATGACTTTATTTCCCTTGCGGAAGACTATCCACTATACATGGAAAATTGTATTCTAGAGATTTGTTTACCAAAGTCTTCTACCAGATTTGGTATATAGGAATTTTTTGTTTTGTTGTGGCAAACCCTTTAATTCTTGGTTGTTATGGTTGTGTGCAGTGAGGCAAAAGTCGCATTCAAAATTCTGGAAACTTGCAGGAAAATTAGGTATGTAACAGGTTAATGGCTACTTCATGTGCATATCCGCATTAAATATTGTTTGATATCTTACCTAAAGTTCATTTGATTGCAGTGCCACAAATCAAGCACATCCAAGAGATAAAAGTGAGACAATATCCAGCAGTTCGACTTGTGAGACTCCTTTGCATGGAAATTGTGAAGTTGGATTACTCAAAAGCTGCATCAATATTTAGAGATGCACTGGAAGTTGCAGCAATTACTGGGGTTCGTGAAGTTGTTGAAGAGATTTTATGTTCGTGTCCTGGTGCAATTTATCTTAAATATGATCTTGACCGGTCGATTTTCCATCTTGCAATTGCGAATCGTCGTGAAAATATTTTCAATCTGATTTATCAATTCAATGAATTTAGCAACTTATTGATCTCCAGAGTAGATAAGTCAAAGAATAATTGTCTACATTTGGCTGGACTTTTGGGAAGTCAACAGAAACTGAATCTCAGAGATCATGCCGCAGGTGCAGCTTTTCAGATGCAGCTTGAATTACAGTGGTTTAAGGTAACAATGAATCTCTTTTATACTAGGAAAATAATATATTTCATGTCATTTCCATTATGCTTAAGCAAGCATTGCCCTACTTGGCGTAGCTTGGTTAACAACGCCAGGTAGATGTGATTATTGAACAATACACCTTAGTGGTTGGTGTCTAGCCTCCTTTGCTGATATGCTAAGACTCATAGGTTACTGGATAATAAGAGCAGAGGAAAAGTTTGAGAGAAGCTTTATCCTCTCACAACACTAAGAGCAGGATTTGAATATTTGATCTAATCCACGCTCAATACTAAGAATAGGTACTAGGATTCTCAGGTAAAGTAATCTGGAATCCCAACATCATTACCAAAGTAGATAAGAGCTTACAGGCTTCATTCAACGTGTCCTTAATATGTATCTTCAAGGCTTCAGATCTTCGTTTTCCTGAAACTCGCATAGTAGATTCATATTAACAAACCCATCATACAAATTTAGGTAGTATCTTAAATCACTTATAGCTCATGCTTCTGTTCCTCTTAGCATAAATATGGAACGTCACCTAGTTCATATCTCCATAGCAACGAAAACAAACATATTATATTGATGTAGGCAAGGTAAATAAACTTAAACTTGACAAAACAATACCATCTAGTGCATTTAACACTTGCCTATGACTTCAAACCAATTGATTCACATATTTTCACATTATAGTGATAAGCATAGTTGGAAATCCCTTTGAGGATTTTCAAAACATAGTTAACATCATTCGAGGTGGGTTTAAACAAGTATGACACCACTCTTTGTGAACAGGGTTTTATTATATGAAAGCATATTGTGAACTTAATCCATGTACTTTTAATAGCCTAAGATACTACACATAATTCTAAAAATAACCTTCCTCTTATTGACTTTGCATGAACACACAGAGTCCATATACAAACACACACACACGCACATACACTTTTTGCATGAAAACTACAAACGCACTGAGTTTATTACAATCACAATGCACATGCTGCAAGCAGTTAGATTAATTGAGTTCTTCTGCCTTCAGAAACATGAATACGGTTGAAGTAATTAGTAATGTTTCTCTATATACTGTGTGTCTCAGTTGGACTAAGTTGTTATGATACTGAATTTCAATGACAAATCCTTATATATGAGTTCATTATCTGATCGCAACAATTCCCCTTCCAATCTCAACAACCACTACTTTTTGTGCCATCACAAATCAACAGTCAATCCAACCACTCCAGATCTCCTCACCTATGACTCCACCCACAAAAAAACCATCACACCCCACCTTTTTTGTGGATGTTTATAAAAAACTTAACCATAAAAAATAACAAATTAAATCATAAACAATTACATGTATGGCGTTGACTTTTTCTCGGAGACAAATGTCAGATTTTAAGATTCAAATCTTATCAAAACCTTCACATTTCTGTCTTTCAATCAATACATCACTCAACAGCATAGCCAACTAATTAATAAAAGTTGAGAACGAGGCCAGAACCACTAGACCACAAGTATGAATGCATTTATTCCAGACTCTCTCCCCCTCCCTCTAGCTGACTACCTTTCTATAGTCATCTACTTTTGTGGAATCCCGGTCACATCCACCAATTTGTCGGTTTGAGAGTTTCCAAGAGACCGAGACCCAATTTTGTATTAGAAATAACTTTGTACATTTTGGGCCTTCCATTTCAATACCAAATCAAAGCCGGTGAGCTCAAACATCGCAACTCAAGGAAAAAAAAACACCACCATTATTTTGTTGTATGTTGTTGTATATCCTTGGGTATGCGCTGGGGGGGGGGGGGGGGGGGTGAGAGAGAGAGAGGAAGAAGGTGTTTGGATATGGGTTGTTTTGTTTCAATTCTAAGTTTTGGATTTGGAGTTAATGTATTTTAAATGAAGAAATTGACCTTTTTTGATGAATTTTGATGATGCAAGCCATTTCTGCTAACATTACTAATGTTTGTTCCATGGAGAGGGTCTTCTTGTTAAATCTTTGAAATGTTTGGCGTATCAACATGATAAATCTAAATTTATAAGAAAGCGTCATTGCAATTTATTTTGTTAAATTCTATAAGATGTTTTATTTGCGTATCATTTAACTATTAATTAATGGAATGATGATACCTACAGAAGAAATGTTGCCTTGGATATTTATAAAGAATTACTCAATGCATTGCAAACTTGCTTTCTAATAAAAAATCACCAATTCTGTAGGAAGTACGAAATTTTACTCTGGTTCCAAATCGAGAACAGAAAAATAACGAGAAGAAGACACCAAGGATGTTATTTACAGAGACGCACCAGGAGTTAGTTAAAGAAGGAGAGCAATGGATGAAAGACACATCCAATTCATGCACAATTGTAGCGGCATTAATTGTTACAGTTGTGTTCGCGGCTGCCATTACTGTACCAGGTGGAAACAATGGTGCTGGCCTTCCAATTTTCTCCAAAGAAAAAGCCTTCACAGTGTTTGCCATATCGGATGCGCTTGCTCTTTTCTCATCAAGTTCCTCTGTGTTAATTTTCTTATCCATCCTGACTTCACGTTATGCAGAAGATGACTTTCTCTATGCGCTACCCAAGAGATTGATTATAGGTCTTGTGACCCTATTTCTTGCCATAATATTTATGATGGTAGCCTTTGGAGCAACACTTTATATTGTTTTTGGACATAAAAAAGCATGGATTCTTGATCTCGTGGCTGCGTTGGCAAGTCTACCTGTGCTCTTGTTTGCATCCTTGCAATTTCCCCTCCTTGTAAATATGATGAAATCCACCTATTGCCCTCGCATTTTTGGTAAGAAAAGTGATCGTATCATTTTCTAGGCTATGCACTTTCATTGGTGCAAAATTAAGTACCTCAAATATGTATCGTTCATTATCCATGAGTGATGAATGATTTAGCTTTTTTCTTTTTAGAGAGTAAATCTGTGTAGCACTTATATAATGCAAAGAGGTTTGAAAATGCATGGTCAGCTAATTTTGTTGTTTTAACTGTTCAAGTGGAAATTAGTTGGTATTCTTATGTTTTAAGTGCTCGTTTATTATTATTCTGTCACAGTTGGTGGCTTTAAAGTTTTTAACTGCTCGTTTACTATACATACTTTTGTTGTTGTAAACTTTAGTGGGCAAGACTGGGAAGCAAATGCACCAGTTATGTACTTCTGGGTATACTATTCATGTTGCAAACAAAAGAAGATGAAAATTGAACGACAGTTGGATCACTTTTTACTCTGCTTAAAGGCTAAATGAAATTCCTATTGTGCGTTTTTATGCATGTCAAGTATTCATGGTAACAAGAACCTGTCTGTCAAGTTTTTTTTTTTTGTCACAGTGCATACAGGGAAGGTGGCTGGTGGACTCGAACTTTGTATTTGTGAGCAAGGTGGACCAGACTTTTTTTTTTGTCACTGGACCAGACTTTTTTTTGTCCATCATGTTTAAGCACCAAAGATAATGTGCATGCAGCTTATTATAGAATTGTTGAATTTTGAAAACAAAGGGAATAACCAAATTTTTTAGTGTAATCGAGAACTGTTGGAATCATAGGTCTTTTAAACTTGTGGATGCAATGCAAATTCTGAGTTAAAAGCAATCATTGTAGACTACATGAATTGATAATTTTAGATTCTCTTGCAAAGGTAGAAATGGCCCAAAATTCGTATTTGAGTAACATAAAGAGTTACGCTGATTGGTTGAAAGCTACAAGTGTGGAGACGCAAGGTACTAATTCCTGTACCTTTCGCATGCTATGCGAGCATTCCACCATCTAAACTGCATCCCAACAATATAATTTTTTTTGAGACAGATGATTTGAAATCCAAAATTTGGTAAAAAGTTTGGTTGGCACGGTTTTTGGCCTCTTGAAGTCGCATCTTGAAGAAAGTAGGCATGTCTTTAAGTGATCGGGGTCAGGTCAATAATAGCTATGATATTACCTTATTGATTTAAGGCCTCCTCCTGATCTCGAATACAGGTGGGATTTGATCGTGGTCAATAATATGGTCAAAAAAAACCATCTGTTAATAGTACTTTTGGTAAGCAAAGTGATGGGTATCTTGCACTGACACAAACAATGGTGAAACTTTAAGCTCACCAAATCTGTAACATTCATCATCCAAGATTGAATGGTTGAGATGTCTTTTTTGTTTTGAGCAATATTTTTTTGGAGTAATTCTATGTGCACTAATTGATTGTCGGTCATTTTTTTTTTTGAGAATAGATTGTCTGTTACTGATGCTCCGTTTGGTAGGAATGATGGAAAGAAAGAAGGATGGAAAGTAAGAGGGATACACTTTCTATCATTCAAGGAAGGAAAGTAGGAATGATACACTTTCTTTCCTTTGTGTTTGGTTGGATGGATGGAAAATAAAAATGGCTAATTTTTTTTTTTGTGTTGGCTAAGATTAGGGATGACAATCGAGTCGTGTCGTGTCAGATTCGTGTTGAATCATTACGGATTTGTATCGAATATTAGTCAAACTTAACTCAACTCATTTAACTAATTGTGTCGTGTCGAGTTGCGAGTTAACCTGTTTATTTTTATTTTTTATTTTTTATTTATTTTTATTTTTATTTTTAAATTTATTTTTAAAATTTTTTAATATATATATATGCATATATTAAAAGATATATAGACAAATAAGATACATCTCAACACAAATAATTAATTTTTCATCCACTTTCCTTCCGATTTTGGAGGGATTGATTTTGGTGAGTTGGAAGGAAAGTTAATCCATCAACTTTTCCATCTTTCCTACTTTCCTTCCTTACCAAACATGATGTTTTATCTATCCCTCCCACTTTCCATCCTTCCAACTTTCCATCCTTCCATTTTTTCATCGTACCAAACGGAGCATGAGTGACGATGGATCCCACTAATCTTAACCACTAATAATCCTTTGACGTAAAAATTTGGTGCATATAGTATTTTTAATATTTCTCTGTCTACTTGGCAAGACTAGAAGCAAATGCATGAGTACTGTACTTCAACTAATGATTTTCATGCGACAAACAAATGACGATTGATAATAGAGTTACCTTCCGAAAGAAAATTAATAAATGAGCCCTTCCAAAAAGACTTTCTAATTCGGGAACAATTCTGATAACCAGATTCGACAACAAATTGGATCAAATTTTGTTGTCCTTCAAGGCATGATGAGATTTATATTGTTCAGATGATACCCCTATATTTGTGAACGCCGTTGAGCTATATGTCTTAAGGCTAAATATAATGTGCATGAAGTAGACATATTATTTTTTCTGACATAAGATAATTTATTGGGAAAAAAATTTAATGATTATAGAATTCCAATATGGGAAAAAAAAGGAAATAACAAAATTTTCGGAATTTATAATGACCTTATGCCTTTTTGGGAGATTTAGAATTATTCCAATCAAAATCATTTGGGTTCAATTTGGAACAAAAATATAAAATCTCAGGCATATTTTGTAAAAACCGGGTAAGTTTAATTTTTTATGAAAAAGGGGCAAAACGGTAATTTGTCACTACAATACGAGTTACAAATCTGAATTTTTCTAGAGCCCGGATGACGAAACGGACCTCACCGTTGGATTCGTCTCGCGAAATCTAGTTATCCAGACAAATTTCATCGAATTCCGAGATAGTCGGATTTTTCGCGTTTTACGAGGTGGTCAGGTCTCGAGTGACCCCAAAAATGAAATTTTTATTAAAATTTTTGAAATTTGAGAAATAATTTAAATAAATTTCATATAAAATATTTTGAGCTTAAACTGGTACGAAATTTAATCGTTTCAGGACGAAAAAGGACCCGGGAAAAGGGGGAGCGTGTGGCGCGACGTGGGCCAAGCTTTAAAACTATAAATAAGGGGTCAAAAATCTGATTTTTCAGAGAGCATTCTGCTGGGTTCTCTGCTGGTCTTCAACTTTGGAGAGAAAAAGAGAAAAAAAGAGAGAAACTCAACTTTCTCTCTACGATCTACGGCCCTACGGTGTTCGAATCAACACGAGCCAATAATTAAAGTTGTTCTACTCGACGAGGGCTACGCCTACGTACCAAAAAGAGCGAATTTCACCGAAGTTCAAGAAACGGGATTTTGGGAAATCAAAGACTAAGAACTTGGGTTGTGTTCTTGAAGCTTCCTACGGATATTTTACGCTTCAAGAGGTAGGGTCTTCTCCTTAATTAGGTTTATTTTCAACATAGAATGATTATATGGAATGGGTAGGTTGTTAGAGAATTTTAACACTTGCCTATTGTTTAGAAATTGGTGAAATGGGTATTGGAAATGGATGGGTGTTGAGAATGGGTAGAATAATTTATATCATGAATTAGGTATGTGGAAATTACCTAATGTGATTCTTGAGTTATGTGATTAATTGGGCAAATTATGTGATGACATGATTGGATGCCTTGAAGGTGTTTGAAATAAATGCAAATGTGAAATCAAGTATGTTTGCATAGATAATGTGATAACATGCTAGGGACTTGTTATGAGTGTGATATTAATATATGTCTTATGATATGTTAGCATTATGGTAAGTGTGGGAATTATATGCTTGGAAATTGTGTTATACGAAGTGTTGATACATACAAGTGATTTGTTGTTGGGTATAAAATGTTAGTATATGTTTATTGATATATTGACATTGAAATGGATAATGGTGATTATATGCTTGGGATATAAATTGTCATGGGGTATGTTGATGTGTGGTTAATTGGGCCATATAGCATTTATAGCATATTGGACATGATTGTTGTATTGCAAATGTAAATTACATTGCATTATGCACGGAGGCATCACATTCATGAACATTGAGCATGAGTGGGGGCGTGTATGCATGGTTGTAATCAAACACCACATATGGTGAATGATGGGTAGGCTCGGGAAGGTTGGATTGAAGATCCGACTGAGTTGCACTGTTTGCATGGTAAATAGGGTCGGGGTTAGCAAGAAGGGCTAGAAAATCCCTCGGGTGCAAGACCCGGTAGTTGGGGTACGCACTCCCTTGGTTCGGTCCATAAAGTGTGTGGGTATACGCGGAACCCTCGGTGGAAGTCAATAAACTCCGTGTGGGTTGGGTTACCCTTGGTGTAAGTCCATAAATATCCATCCCAAGAAAGACCCGGAGATTTTAAAATAGCCATTGGATGTACAACATCTATGGCGGGGCTTAGAATATCCGGTTTTAAATACATGACATTGCATGTGTTGTGGGAGCCAATGAGGGCTCGGGTTGAAGTTGCATGAGTGAGTCTCATCTCATTTCATGGCATGACATAGTAATTCTTATCATTGAATTGCATATTCTTGATTGGAATGGTTGTTACTTGTTAAATGTTGCATGTGAACATTTCATATGCATCTAGGTTGGGGAGTAGCCTATTTAGGAGTTACCCTATTGAGCGTGACTCACTCTTTATAAGGACAACATTTCAAGTGCGAGGTACACACCAGTGGAAGGCTCTCACTTGGGGCCTCAAGGATGAAGAAAAGTCAACTTGTGACTTTTAATTCACATTTTGTAAAACTATTGTGAAAAACTATTCTTTTGTAAAACATCTGCTAAGTTAGTATTTGGACATGTAATGTATGTAAAAGAATTGTAATCAAACTTATATGAACTATTTTAATGTAACATGACATGTTATTATATGGGTATGGATAAATGGACCTGGTGTGGTCAATGTTTACTTATAAATGGACCTGGTGTGATCATTATTTATTTATAAATGGACCCGGTGTGGTCATTATTTATTCATAAATGGACCCGGTGTGGTCAATATAGTATAATTGAACATGTTGTGTTTGGGTAGAGCTCCCCGTACAAAGGAGACTCTGCCCGAATTTGGTTAAATTAAGGACCCCCGGTTTTTTGGGCGTCACATATTTAGTGTATTGACACCTGTCATTCCCAGATTTAGTAAGGAAGTGTCACATGGCAGAATCTGAAGAAAGGTAAAAGATGATCAGTTACAGTCACATTTGAAAAGAATGAAGTAACTAATTGAGATTTACCATTATGTAACCATTGAGGGATGCAAAACTCTCGAAGAAGATGGTTATAAAAAAGACATTCAATGAAGGAAAGAGGACATGTTCAAACCCCCAAAAGACCCATGATTAGGGCATCATTAGGAGTAATTTTTATACTAGTTTAGGAGTAGTTAGTACTGTAATCAAAGATGTTTTATTCAATCTCTTGTAACCGAAGTCCTTTTGATTGGATTAATAAAATAATTTTTTTTTATTAGTTTTCTGTTTTAATTTGGTCTTTTCATAGTAAGAATTTCTATTGTTTTCATCCAAGGAAGTCCTAAAATAAGGTATTTGAACTCATTCCAAACAATAGCCTGAAAATTGTCTGTCGATTGGGAGATTTCTATCGATCCTAGCAGATTTTGGAGCAATAATCTTTTGGCATGTCCGGAGAGATAACATTACTAACTTGGATAAAAAAAATGGTGCGAACAAGGAAGTAAGACGAAATCGTATTTGACATGGAATGAAATAAACCTGTGCAAACGATGCCAATCAGGCCATGAAACAAGTTCAAGTGCCAACTAAATGGAGTCTGCAAATTCAAAAAATGGACAGTCCAATGGTTAGGATAGTGTGTAGTTGTAAGAATTTGTGCAAAATCTGAAACAGGTATTGCATAATCCTAATTCTGACATAAGAGAAGACTTAGTTAATGACATGCATGAGTTAATGAGTGTCCAGACACCAATGTCTAGGTCAATTAATCAAAAATCAACCACCATCATTAGAAATCAAACGATGGAAGAAGAAAACACCAACCCTATGGCGTTTCCCATGGAAAACCAAAGGCTACCACCGATGGTACCCAACGTAAGACCAGGCCCACCACACCAAAATCACTTCAACATGGTGTTCAATGGGGAACCTGTCGAGATGTCCCTAATTTCTGCACAGGTAGGAACCCTAGGGGTAGAAATCGGCCAATTATGGCCCTTGAATTCCCCAGAAGGAGTCGTGAAAGGCATGCCACGCCTCCAATAGAAACATTGGAAGAATTTAACCCAAGGCCAAAGGATAACTTCCTGACCACAGAATTTTACTTTTTCTCTAGTGAAGAAAATTAATCAACCATAGAACTCAGGGGCAGATTCACTTTTCAGTGTGGGGAAGTTGAAAATAATAAGAATTTAAAAATGAAATTGTTCCCACAATCTTTGATTAAAGCAACTTTTGCTTGGTTCATGAATTTGGCTGCTAATTCAATTTAGTCTTGGCAAGAAATGGAAGAGCAGTTTCATGTTCAATTCTTTAGGAATGCACTAGAGGTCTCAATGGAAAATCTATCGAGATTAAGTCAGAAATCAAATGTATCTACAGACTAGTATGTTGACAGATTCAAAAAATATAGAAATAAATGTCTTGTTACCTGCCCGAAATTGAATTGGTTAAATTAGTCTAGAATGGTTTAGACTTTGAGTTAAGAAAGAATTCCAAGAGATGGAGTTCAAAGATCTCTTTGAACTTTTAGCCAAGGCTACTAGATATGAGATGTTGATCAGAGAAGAACAACAAAGGAAAAATAGTTCACTTGGAACTTATTTCCAAGATTTCGATGGGGAAGTTGAAATCGATGTGGCACAGATCATAGGGAAATCACCAAATGTGTGTGATGCCTTGAAAAAGATTGAGGATCCTCTGAACATTCCATCTAGCCATCCTTCAAAAAGGATGCACCCCCAACCTATTAACAATATTCATTTGATCTATTGATGACTGATGCTCTATTTGATGAGTTAATCAGCCAGAAATTTATTGTCTTGTCTCAAGGACATAATATTCCACTAGAAAAAGATAGAAAAGAAAAAAATTACTATAAATGGTATAATTCTTTTAGGAATTCAACCAAGAATTGTATTACTTTTAGAAATTGTGTGCATGATTTAATTTTAAAAAGAATGCTTAAATATGCTTCAAAATAATAAGAAGTCATGCATGTAGACAATGATCCTTTCCCTAAAGAAGTTAATATTAATATGGTGTCTATAAATTAGCAGGAAGACAAGAAGATTGCTAATAAAGTTGTTGGTAATGAGAGAATTGTTCCAAAGATGAGAAAGCCAGTCTACAACAGGCTTGGTCCGAGGGAGGAAGAGCCATTGGTCATGTGCATTAAGTGTGCCAAGGAATTGGCCAAGTCATGAGCTATACCACTGGATGATGTGGTAGGAGAGTTCACAGACAAGGGTCTCCAATTCAGAACCAGAGGAGAAGGGGACATTCAGATCTATAATAGCAATGAAAATATATTTGATGGTGCTAACCCAATAATTTTCAAACTTCAAGAAAAATACCAACACGGGCATGGTCCCTATCACTTTCTTGAGAATCAGGGTATCCCAGGAAATACTAGTTATCAAAGCCAAGTTAAGAGAGAATGACTACGAAAGATGAACCATTTTACCGGACCATCGATGGCCAAAGAAGGTATTTGGTAGAAAATCAAGAAGCAAGAACATCAGAAAAGGTAGAATCAAAAAAAAAAAAAAAAGGAAGATTTGAAATCATAACAAAAACTGGATCCAGAATAGTTAATCCTCCTGTGGTTCATGATGAAAAATGGCACCATGTACAACATCCAAAATTACCTTTTGGAGCATGGTATCAAACACTTACTATGGCTCAAAAAAGGAGGGAACAAAAGAAATTTTCCGTTTGGATGATTAGTCGAGATCCCACTCCTATTGAGGCCTATCCAAAACAAGGTTTATTGATGGGGAAGAAAATTCCTACATGGACTAGAGAACAACAGAAAAAAGATCAAGGAAGTTCATACAAAGAAAGACATCCTAGATAAGAAGATTGCTGAGTTCAAGCAGATCCTAGATCTATTTGAAGGAGAACTAGAGTAGAGACCAGAGAATCTGTCAACAAAAGGCAAGGAAAAAGTAGAAGAAGAGAAAGAAATGCTCTCAGATAAGGAGCTTATGGATTTTGAAGACATAGAGCCTCTCCTTTGAGATGAGGCAGCATATAACATGATTGTGGCTCTGCCTGAGGCATTCAAGTATAATATAGCACTGAGTAAGTGACAATCTTCATAGAATCTGTAGATGAATCCAGAATTGATGAGAGGTTTATAAGTATAAAAAAAGAGCCTGGGAAGCATTTCATGACCGAGAATTCGACAGATATCCTCCGCTCCTCCTACCCATTTCTGAATAGCTCTACTCTTCATTGTGTATGAGGGATTTCTTTGATGGTTTCATTGATCCTACTAATGAGCAAGCCAACCAAATTCAAACCTTCTGGGGCAATGTCCTTCTACCTCGCTACCTCCACATAGGTGGTGCAGTCTATGATTCCAAATACTCTCGATGCAGCTTTGGGAACTACTCCCCCGGTTAGATAGCTGGACAATTTGGCTTTACCTAGGGAATTCCAGTGCCTTTCATACATCCCCTCATTGATGAGCGTGCAAACCAAAGGCCAGGCTCAGAGATCCTTATCAAGTTCATCTCATCTACTTAGCCTATAACAAGGCTTTGAAGAACTTTCACTTTTAACTTCTTCATGGGGAACCATCTACCTCTTCTTCCTTTATAAAGTGGTGGCAAGGTGCTTCAACCTTGATCTTCGATGACCACTCAAATGGTTATATATCTAGGCTATGATTTTCCAATCAAAAACTCAATGACCTATATTTTCTACCATCAGACTTACTCGGTGATCTCCAAGCAAAATCATTTGTACTACTTTTTGTTACTGCTGAAGGCCACCTTGTGATAGATCCTTTTGTCGACCTTGCCACTAGGGATGATTTGTCTCAAAAAAAAAAAGAAGTCCAAACATCAAGCAGAAACTGAAGAATAAGGTGTCTCCTCCTCCATGCAAGCCATAAAAATGGCAGGTGGAACAACGGCAACTGAAGCTGGCTCAACCTCTTCCCCAACCCACTAAGGGACTGCTACTAGTGGAATGTCTGCCTCTACTGTACCTTTTCTAGAAATAGAGATCTCTTTAGACTCTTCCTGGATCAGTGCAAAACCTAAGAAGGACTTTTATCAAACAAATGGCTTCAAGACATGCTTGTCATTTTGCTTCCCTGTAATTTTCTTACTTTGTCTTATTTAATGGCCAATCTTTATGTGGCCTTCTTTACTTGTAAGTAACTCTTGGGAATGCCAATCTTTCTTTTCCTTTAGCATCTATTTTCTATCTTTTGTCATTGCCTTTTTTTTTTTATATGTATATTCTTGAACTTCCACAGCCATGTCTAATGGCCTTTTCACAAACTTTACCTCAACCCATATTGTACGAGTCCCACATAGTTGGATAATATTTTATTAAATGCCTCCCATTGATGGGTTTCCTATGCTATTCTCCCTTGAGGGACTTCAAGTGGTAAGCTCCACCTTGCAACACTTTTCCCACCTTAAAAGGTCCCTTTAAAGTGGGGGACCACTTGCCATATTCCTTATCTTTACTTCCCAAGGGTACGATAGCCTTCCAAACCAAATCCTATTCCATGAATCTTTTAAACTTGACTTTCGCATTATAAGTCCTTTTTATTTTCTTCTTCTGAACTTGGATATGATCCACCGCCTCCAATCGACTTTCCTCCAAATCTGCCAACTCAATGAACATTGCTTGAGTGTAAATATCCGTTGACATATCTTGGTGCTCTGCCACCCTCCTTGACCTTACAATTATTTCCATATGTATAATAGCATCATGCCCATACACCAAATTAAATGATGTTGTTCCTATGCTGGTCTTCTTAGAAGTTCTATATGCCCACAAGACGTTTGGTAGCAACTCATTCCATTGCCTCTGGTTGTCTTCTATAGTCTTTTCCAAAATTAACTTCAATGTCTTGTTAGTCAACTCTGGTTGCTCATTAGCTTGGGGGTAATAGGGTGATGAGTTTAGCATCAGGATTCGATGCTTAGATACAAACTCTGTCACTTTTGTTCCTGTGAACATAGTGTCTTGATCAACAGTAATTGTCTAGGGCAAACCAAATCTACAAATAATGTGTTCCTTGATGAAGCCAGTTACCTTCTGTTGATCTAGAACGTTCAAGGGCACTGTTTTTGCCCATTTTTTGATTTAATCAGTAGCCACTAAAATGTAGGAATGCTGCTTTGATAAAGAAGGGTGGATTTGGTCAATTAAGTCCATTTCCCAACCCCTAAATGGTCATGGTTTCACAATTGAATGCAATTCAATAACAGGGACCCTTTGGATTAGCCCATGCTTCTGGCTGGCTTGACATCCCTTTGAATAGGTGATGCAATCTTTTCTCATAGTTGGTCAATACTATCCATACCTTTGAATTAGTCATCTCATCTTTTCACCTGACTGGTGAGATCCATAAATGCCCTCATTGATTTCTTCCATTACCTCCATAATATCTAGCTTACTGATACATATCAGTATCAAACCTTCTGGAGTTCTTTTGAATAACTATTCTTTTATGAGGACATAGTTTACTACTCGATTTCTAACAAGCATCTCTATTTTCTGAGATGGATCCTGCAGATGTTTAATGATGGGGAATCTCCAGTCTAACTCTTCCATCTTAATGGCCAAAACACTGACTGGCTATGCCACCACTATTGGCAAATAACTTTTTGGTATCTTAGTTATCATTTCATCCATTTCTTTTGGAATCCTGAGTCTAAAGGCAACTTGGACCATTTCATTGGCTTTTCCATTATGGAGCCTCATAACATGTTCAAATTGAACATCCCCAAAACCTTGAATGAGAGCTTGCACCATGGTGATATATTTTTCCAGTGTAGGAAAAAGACAATTGGAGAATTGGGAAAGATTCAAGCAAGAATAAAAAAATTTCACAAGACAAGTAGTCGGTCGAGGATTCAAGAAAAAACCTTAAGTTCTTTAAGGAAGATTGTTGTGCGCAGTGATTTTCGCACAATAAATGAATAGATAGATCTCTCACCTGGTGAGCTCGAGATTACCTGAAAAGTCAATGATCCCGTAGCAAACGGATGTGAGAGATGGTATAAGGAGTGGTGATGAATTAATTTTCAGCTGTCCGGACGATTCCGACTTATCGAGACGAACTCTGTCACTCAAAAAGAAAGGTTAGAAGGGCACCGGAGTGTTTTTCGGCGTGACCCATTCGACGATCAAGTCAGTATGTGTGAGAGAAGGGGTAGGAAAAACTTTTCTATTGCTTGGGTGAGAATGTGAGTACTGTTGTTTTGAGTTTGTGAGAGCTATTTATATCTCATTTGAGCTAATCATTATGGACTACCAAGCCCCTCGGAGGGAAAGCCCCTCACTGGGCCATTTGGAAGGTAGCAGGTAGTGCTCAGTCCTCGGACCGCCGAGCATTTAATGTTCTCCTTTTGAGGTCCGCCTAACAATCAATGTGTCACGTCCTTCTGAAGGGTCATTTAATGTTTCATTGTGGTGGTTGTGCACACGTAGGGGCACTTTTTTCCATTGACTCCCAATTTTGTGTTCTGCACCTCGTGCATCACTTTGATTGGTCACAATCCTACCCTTTCTGTCATTCTAATGGCCTTGGGAAGGGGAATCAATGATTATTGACCAATTCTGATTTTGAGTTACGATAACCGTCAAAATCGCCATTCATACCTCGCCGGCGTGGGGAACATGGAGTCGAGGTGACGTGTCTGGTAGAGGACTCTCGGGGCGTCACATGCACCGAGGACACGTGTCAATCGTTGCTGGCTCTGAGGTCCCTTATGCTGAGGACACGCGTCAATATTAGGTGCTCCGAGGGAATTCATGCCGAGGACACGTGTCAATGTATGCAGCGTCCAGGGGGTACCTTCACGCCGAGGCCACATGTCGTTCTCAGAAAGATCTGAGGGTTACTCATGCTGAGAACACATGTCGCTCGAGGGATTGTCCACGTTTCTCATGCTGAGGACACGTGTCGACTCCCTGTTGATTCTCAGAAATGTCCCATCAACTGCCCCCCAGCCCTTGATCTTTGCACGACAGAGGTGACGTAGCGTGAGAAGATGAAAGGGCTTGACCCTTTCTTCCATGTGCAACCGCTTTCCCTTTCTTGGGGTTCATGCCTCATTTAGTGTGCCCCTCCTCGTCAGTCGTGTGCAATCATGGCCTTTGGCCCTATTTAAAAAGAGTCATTGCCTCTCTTCTCCATTTTTTGCAATCTTTGTCGAACCTGAGATCTACGCTGGAGTTTCATCGAAGAGAACACTGTTCGCCTTAACACCCTAAATTCCTCAGAGTCCACCGGAGAAAGGAGCCACCAGCCTCTCCTCCGTATCAACGTCGTGCTCGTTGGTGAGTAACTATTTTTTTTCTTTCTTTGTGACCTTTTTTCTTCTGTCTTAGTAGCGTCACACCGTCTTTCTGCCTTCATTTTTCTTCCTTTGCATCCTTAGTAGTGACCCTTAGGTCACCCATCCTTAGGAAGCCTCACTTTTCGAGTCCTTTTCCTATTTAAACCATGTCGAGACATCGTCGGAGTGCGAACGTCGGGGCCGATGAGGCTAGTCCCTCGAGGCCGAGGAAATATATGGTAAAGGGTTGCCAGGAGATCACTAACTTTAAGACCCACTACTCCATCCCTGTTGGGGTCGCTGTGACTTAGTTCATTCCTGAACTCCACAGTGCCGACGCTGGCACCGAGGCGGTGATGCCTTTCTACACCAAGGCCATCATAGAGGGTGGCATCAGATTCCCTCTTCATCCTATCCTTCCTCATTTCCTATCCTGATTCTGCCTTTTCTCAGGGTAGTATTGCCTAAACACCTTTAGGATCATCATGGGAGTGGTGGCCCTAAATGAGTGTCTTCAAGTCAATCTCGGCTTGGAAGACATCCTTTTTAGCTACACTTTGGTGAGGGTGATGTCTCGTGACACATCTTTCAGACTCGGATAAGGGGTACAAGGATGACTTGCTAGTCTACAACAGCCAATGAGAGAGAGGAGTTGGCCCCGAGTACGCCGATTTGTGGTGCCCTAAGCAATGGCGAACAACGAGTATGTCAGCTTCTCTCTCTTTTCGGCTTTTATCACCTCGACGGATCGTTGCTTGTCTTCTAATCATTAACCTGTTGTTCTTTGCAGGAGTTTCCGACACCGAGTCTATTCTGCCCCCTCAGAACCTCGTCAACCTTGCCAACATATTAATCGTCAGGGGATACCTAGGCAACGGATTCGGCCGGGCCGCACACGTGTTGCTAGACTATACTCTAGGGTATAGAAACTTCTCCCAAACCCCAACCATTTGATCCAGCTAGGTGGTTAGCACTATCCGGAAAGAACTTTGAAAAAGACCTTTGACAGAGCTACTAAAGCTGAGGTAGAGGTTGTCGAAGGCACAACTGCTGACGCCGAGGAACTCAAAGATCCATCCACCACCATACACACCGATCCATCCACCTCGGGCAAAGACATTTGGCCAGACTTCAACATTCTTCAAGGTCTTGACGAAGAAGACACCTTGGAGATAGTCATGTCCAACCCACCTCATCTTTCCCTCAACCTAATCAAGGAGATAACCACTCTTGCCGTCGGGCGGGGGCGTGGCTAAGGCTCTGGCACCACCCCTCCCATCCAAGAACGGACTCACCCTTTAGGGATGCCAATCCCTAGGGATGCCAATCCCGAGGGCGGCACCTCCAACCTCCAGCTGTCGATGACAATTCTGGCCCAACTCCACCAGGGCGCAACCGAGTCCGCGACAAGGATCCTCAAGATGAGGAGAGAAAAATAAAACAAAGGCACGATGGTGCTAGCCATGGCAAGGGCACTTTTGTGCCGACTCCGAGGTCCATACTAATGCCTACGCCGACCCCCACTATGCCGGACTGGTGCGGTAGGGCCCGAGATCGCGACAACCAGCGGATCCGGGTGATCGACTCCATCGTTGCCTCTCCCCACACTGCCTACGCTGTGAGTGAGGCGATCCATTTTGACGTCGACATGGCGATTCATTGGGGATGTGGGAGCAACCACTTGTTTTGCTCCATTATCCAAAACTCACTGGTGGCAAGGCTTCAATACTTGTGAATTTTTCTTCTTCCTTTTTCTTTAGCTTTCCCCTCAGCGTAACTTTCTTTTCTTTGTCTTTTAGGGGGCTCAACAGGTGGAAGTCATCGTCGAGCGATTCCACACCCATCGGGACAAGGTCCAGGAGTGTGAGTGACTCCAAACTAACCTCAAGAAAGCCCAAGGGGCTCTCGCCACTGCTAAGGAGGAGGTGGCTGCTTGGGACAATACCCTTTCCACTCAAGGGGCCCAAATTTCCAAGCTTTTCAAGGAGAGCCATGTTGCCAAAGGGGAGGCTAACAAGGTCAAGGCTTCACTTGCCGATGTCGAGAAAAAGATCACCAAGGCGGCGAAGCAAGTATCCTTGGCCGAGGTGAGGGTAGCTAAGTAAGAGAAAACTTGTGCTTCCCTTACCCAAGAGTTGGACAAACTAAAAGCTGAGCTGGAGGCCAACAAGAAGTCGGAATAGGAAATTGTTGAACGATGTGCCGACGACATCCTGGTGGCCTTCGAAGAAACCAAGAGAGAGCACTTCAAGATCGGGTGGGATGAGGCACTTTGGGCTGCTAGGGTCCCTATCGAGTCTCCACTCTTCAAGGAGCATGAGTACATTCCTTCTGAAGAGATGGTGCAAGCCGCAGCCGAAGTCACGGCTGAGGATACTGGGATGTCCCAAGTCTCAAACTCAGTTCCAGCAGCCGAGATTGTGGCCCCTACTTCCGCGTCTCGGGATGACTTTGCTCCTCCTCCCGCCGACACTGCTCCAGCTTCAGCTCCAAGTCCTGCCAATGCTCCTCTAGCTCCTACCTTCCCCGTCACTGTGCCTGCCCCTCAGGGTGATGTTTTTACTGTTCCTGCCGACCCAGCGCCTCCTTCTCGCAATGCTGACTCCTTTTCTGCAAACATTGACGAGATTTTTGGCGACCTTGGAGGCGGCATCGGGGGCTAGGTCACTGGGCCTCCTGAGACTTAGCTTTTTGTCTTCTTGTTGATAGAGTAGTATACTAAAAGCTTGATTTTTGTAGTGAAACTCGTTTTATTAGTTAATAAAAGTTTTTTCTTTCCATTTTATTGAGAATCTATATGGGCAAAATATTTGCATTATATTTAATATATGGTATGCATGTGTGTCTTATATTTTACATTGTAGATAATCTGGTGTGTAGAGTTCGGCTTATGCACAGAAGACCAGATTATCGGATCCTTGTATAATATGAGTATATGTTCACAATCCTAAATGGAATTGGACACACCATTGGTATGATTGCAGTGTAATATTCTGACATAATCTGTCTTGACTGTAGGAGACTGTCTGATGTCTTGGATTATTGCACTAGTACACTTTGTGTATTGAACAGACTCATGTTGATGTTATTATCTTTTATTGATTCAATAGGATAATAAATACCTCATGATTATTATGATTGTTTATGCTCTTAATCCCAAAATATTTAATTGTCATGTGCATATAATGTTTGTCACTTTAATTCATCAAAATGTGAGATTCATATTGAGTCAATAAGTTCAGTGAATTGGGAGACGATGTTATTTGTATGGTAGAAATTAAATATTAAAGGAAAACATGTCATAGTATTTAAATGGGTTGATGATGTCCTCTTGAGGAAGCTCATAAGTTTTGTCCATGTCAAACCCTGCAGGTAGATTTAATTATCCGACATGACAAATAAGTTGAGTGGTAAGGTCTCAACGAATAAAAAATGTCAATTAAATATAATTGTCAGTAATTTATTTAATTGATGGACATCTGTAATCTTAAACGTGGGAAGATTATTAAGCATATAATAATAAATAGCTCGAATATAATTTTGAGATAAGACTCAAGAGATTAATAATAAGTCTTTAGTGGACTAACTTATTATTAATAGATTGTAGGATGTTTGTTCTGGGTTGAACATAGGAATCTTAAACCCATTAGAAGTCCGGCCCTTATTTCTCCTTAGAGTCTCTGTCATAACCTATATATAGACATCTAGGCTCTCTAATTCAGAATATATTCATTACTCACGTTTTTTAGAGAGGCTGAAAGAGAGAGCAAGGATTTGGAGGTCTTGGCAGCCTACACAGCATCCAAATTCTGACGTTGGGGGATATATGACAGAAGGCCGCGAGATTCGTCGAGCTATCCTTCAGTTGCTCGTTGTTCGATTATGTGTTCGTGCTGAGACGAGATCAATCATGAGGGATCTCGAAGGTAAATCATAATTCCGCCTTGTAGGGTTTTAAAGGAAATTTTTTTATATTCGATACATACGCGTTGTCAACGACTCTTGGGACTTCCATTCCAACACTTGTAACTTAGTTTTTATTTATGTAGCTTGAGGGACGCAAAGTCCTCCCTTCTTTCAATATGAGAACGCCCTTTCTTTTTCCAAGTGTTTGTCTCTTCTTTCTTCTCTTTTTTTTTTTGAAGTGCAATTCCTCGGGACCGAGGTTTCAAGACCCGAGGCTAGTATCCTCTTTTCCCTCGGCGATAGTGCCTCCCTCGTCCTTGACTTCTTTATGGGGAAATTTCTAAGTGTTCTCCCTCGGGGGCCATGCCCCGTCTAGGAGGCTTCGCCCCTTGGGTCTTTTTTGGGGTGAGTCTCCTTCTAAGGCCTCATCCTCGGGACCATGCCCCATCCAGGAGGCCTCGCTCCCTAGGTCTTTTTGGGATGAGTCTTTTTCTAAGGCCTCACCCTCGGGACCATGCCCCCTCTAAGAGGCTTTTCTCCTTTGTTTCTTTGGAGGCAAGAGTCCTAAGACTCCACCTCCAGGGCTATGCCCCCTCCAAGAGGCTCTGCTCTTTTATTTCTTTGGAGGCAAGAGTCTTAAGAATCCACCTCCAAGGCCATGCCCCTTCTAGGAGGCTTTGTTCCTTTATTTCTTTGGAGGCAAGAGTCCTAAGACTCCGCCTCTGGGGCCATGCCCCCTCCAAGTACTTTTTCAAATTCATTACATTCCAAGGTCGAAGTACAGTATTTCCTTCCATATCCTCTAACTTGTACAACCCAGAGCCTCCCACTGACGTAACTTTGTATGACCCTTCCCAATTAGGACCCATTTTTTCATCGGCCGGGTCACGGGTGTTCCCGACTACTCTTCTGAGCACCAAGTCGCCTACTTGGAATCTTCGGGGCTTTACTCTATCATTATAGAGTTTGGATACCCCTTCTTGATACTTAGCTAGTCTCAAGGCAGTCATTTCTCTTCTTTCCTCTACGAGGTCCAAGTCCAGGCCGAGTTGGTGCTCGTTCTCTCCAGTATCGAAAGCTTGTGTTCTTATAGTATGGAGGCCTACCTCCAGCGGGATTACCGCCCCTACTCCGTATGCAAGGGCATAAGGTGTTTCACCCGTTGAGGTTCGTGGAATTGTTTTGTAAGCCCAAAGGACATTCAGGAGCTCATCCACCCATTTCCCCTTAGCTTTCTCCAATTTTTTCTTGATTCCACTGACGATGGTCTTATTTGAAGACTCCACCTGTCCGTTGGCTTACAGATACGAGGGCGTGGAGTAGTAATTCCTGATTCCCAGGTGCTCACAAAAAGATTTGAAGGGTTCGTTGTTAAACTGGGTCCCGTTGTCCGACACAAGTGCACGGGGGACCCCAAACCTTGTTACTGTGTTCCTCCACATGAATCTTTTGGTGTTCGTGTCCCTGATATGAGTTAATGGCTCAGCCTCAACCCACTTTGTGAAGTAATCAGTCCAAACTATTAGAAATTTCTTGTCTCCAAGGGCCCGATCAAGTCGAGTCCCCATTGGTCAAACGACCAAGGACTAGTTAGCGGATGCAGATCTCACACTGGCTGTCTGATAGTGGGAGCAAACCTTTGACATTTGTCACATTTTCGGACGTAAGCTTGCACATCCCTTTGCATCCACGGTCACCAATATCCCTGCGACATGATACGATGAGCCATTGATCGTCCACCTGAGTGCCCCCCACATATGCCTTCGTGCACTTCATACAGGAGGGGCTCAACTTTATCTTCGCGGACACAAAGCAAATAGGGTCCGAAGAGCGATTTTCGGTACAACTTTTAATTCGGAGAGACCCAGAACCTTGAGGCCCTTAACTTTATAGAATGCAAAAAATTCATATATGAGATAATTATTTCTCAACAACAACCAAACAAAATTAGCTACGCAATTACAAAATTAGATTCTAGACATTCAAATTTCTAAAGAATAAAATCTATTCTAGAGTAGGGAGATCAGGTGTGTTGCATCAGAAGCTGTTTGACGATAAATTTGAAGTTATTTGTATTTTCGATCATGTCAAAAATTACAATTATTAATAGACAAGAACATATTTAACTTGTTTTCGTCTCATTTACAAAAATAGTTTAGATATTTCACTATATTTTATTTATTTATAATTTAAACAACCTAAAAATCGAGCCGAACTCAATGCTAAGCAAACTAAGATGCTTGGATGTCAATTTGAATATCTTGTGATGCCAGACCAATAAATTACAATATCAAGAACTTCAACGGCGGCAAAGGTGCCACCCCACTTATCCAGTAGTTTTGTGATATTCTAGGATGAAATTTCACCTTCATACAAGGGCTATTACCTATTTTTGGATAACTAGCAATAACTCGTACCTAAAGACACGATTTAAAATAAAATTTGAGCGTCCAAAAAAGCGATCCCCTTATATTAAAAAACAATTTCTTTCCTTCTCTTTCTTTAATTTCTACCAATTATTTTTTAAAACAAAAATAATAGCATGTGTACACTATCGTATATAAACCACAAATTATATTGAGTCACAAACTAATAAAAAATTATTTAAGTCACTTTAAATTTGAGCCCAAAAATATTATTTAATAAACGTCAATTCATTTAGTCTTATTTCTTATCTTATTTTTCAGTCACTACAAATATTGAGATAACTGAAAACAGGCTTATCAGATATTTTTCCTGCATCTAACGAAGCTAACTGATTGGAGAATCACCAGTTGGCAAAGTCAATCTCAACACAATAACTTGGAAAAATGGTAATTTATAATATCATGATCAAAAAAAAATTTGGTACTATATCAAGAGTTAATACTTTTTAAGATCAAGTTACAATTTTAGGTAATTCATAATCGACCATAAAATAGTGGTATCTCTAACCTTGACTTAAATTTGAGTCTAAATTATCCAAAAACATTCTCTAACCTTGGACTCAAATCTAGACCAAATGAAGAAAAAACTTAGTTTGGACCTAAATTAAGGAGTCCCAAATTCTATACCAAATTTTCAACTGTAACTTCTTACCTTATTCAAAGCTCAAAAGACTTCTTCGACAACTTGTTTTCTGCCTATTCCCGACTCTCTCTTCTACGTTGCTTCTTTCACCGATCGTCATTGAAGCATTTACAGATCCTTTGAAGATCTGTATGTAAGCTTCTTCCTTTTCATCTTCTTGATTTCTTTTATACTATATAAACCCCAAATATGCCATCAAAATTTTCTTTGATTTCTTCGAGTTAAACACGGCTGATGGTGCAAGCTTGACCCACAAATTATTGATTTTTCCTGAAATTTCAAGCTTTCACTACCACAAATTTAGAAAATTCATTATTTTATTTCTTCAATCATCTATTTTTGTTAAAAACGATCCGTTTTTTGTGTTCTTCAAACCAGACCCATGTTAAAGTAACTACTTTTTTTTATTTGAATGTACAGAAGAAGATAAGAGATTATAATAATCCGAGAATTCTGGAGTAATTTTCTTTTATTTTTGTTTTTGTCTGTTGTGTTGTCATTTTTTGTTCATTTTCACTTTATTCACCGGTGGTGTTGTATGCTTATTCAATTTTTTTTTTAAATTATCCATTTGTGTGGAGAGATATGAAAGTTTCATTTATTTCATCAGATTTCATGACCTGAATGACAAAAAAAAAAAAAAAAATGAGCTTTCGTACAACAAGATTTAAAAAAAAAAAAATTTGAATAGATATTTGAGTTTACTCATTGAAATATTCTATATCAAACCAAGTTTTTTATTCTAATTTAAACTCAAAATTAAATCTAAATTTGAGTCATGGAGATGCTCTAATCAATTGTAATTTCATTTTCAAAGGCAAAAGTTAACCTTTAAAAATTATAATTTTATCTTTAAAAGTTATAATTTACATAATCGATCATAATATTTAGGATCGATCATACTTTTTACAATCGTAACTTATATTTTAAAAGATCTTAACTTGACATTAAAAAATTATAAATTTTGATATAATACCAACTTCGAGTAAATATTGAATGCAACGGTGATATTATATCACCGTTGATGACATGATATCACCAATCAATAATAAAACCTCAAATAAGAAAGGTGAACCCCACTTGAGTTTACATGGTAGGAGGGTGAAAAATTATTTACTTATATGACATGTTAATTATTGATTTTTATGGGATTCATATACATATTTATTTTAGTATTATTAATATGTGATACCACATCACTTTATCACCTGGTATCACGATTGTAATCAATATTTTCTCACCAACTTTGGTACCGAACTCTTCAGTAGATAATTTCCGTTGAAAAGTCAGCGGATATTTATACTTGGGACAATGTGGAATCAACTTGAGTAATACAAAAACTACAACAGTTTTAAGGGACAAAATAGAATAGAGTCAGCAGTTAACGGTGTTGAAGTGTAATTTGCTGGACAAAATAGAATAGTGAAGTGTAATTTGCTGGACACAATAGAATACAGTCAGCAGTCAACGGTGTTGAAGTGTAATTTGCCCAATAACAAGTTAGAGAGAGAGAGATAACAACCCCGTTTGCCTGCGCTTAATCCCCTGTAGCTCCACCTCTCCTCCGCCGCGAAAACGAAACCCATCGCCCATCACCGACTTGAGTGCCACCGTGTCACCACTGCAAGTGTGCTTCACAAGAGTTACATACCGGTGCGAGTCCCAGCTTGGCTGAGCCCCCACCAGGGGCGGAGCCAACATTTCACATTAGAGGGGGCAAACTATGATCGAAAAAAATTTCAACTCATTCATCGGTTTACCGAAAGCACCATTAAATTTTTAACTTAAACAAAATATAAATAAAAAATCATAAAATAACCTATGTTTAATACATTTCAACTCAATCACATACTAAAATAGAAGACGATGTTATATCAAATCTTAAAATTTGTACATAATGAATTGATGGTAAACTAATTTTTTAGTAATTTTCTTCAATGTACAAAACTACATAATCCGTGATAAAATTATTATTCATTTTATGTTAAGAAATCTAGTTGAAATCATCATTTACTTTGTTGGTGTACTTGATCCATAAACTAAAACATTGATTTTTTTTGGAGGGGGGTAATGGGTCACTAACTTATCGAAAATTGAAAAAAAACTAGGACTATTGTAAACATTTTCAAAAATTAAGGGGGGCAAATGTATTAAAATAATCAAAATTATCATTTAACAAAAGGATTCAAAAAGTCAGCGGGGGCAAGTGCCCACCCTCCTTCCTCTGTGGCTCCGCCCTTGGCCCCCACCCTATCTTCTGCCTTTAAAGCCCTCACAGAGGTGGAAACTAAGTCAAACTTAATCGTCTCCAAGGACCCAAATCTCTCCTATAACCTCACCAACCTTAAAAACACTAATCAGCCCTTCGCTTGGATGGGCCGGAAGACCATCATCAACCTCACTATACCTTACAACAGTCCATCTCTTTCTCATACCAGCTGTCATCTTTTGCCCTATAGAGTTGATGATGCCTAAAATAAATAGACACGAGCTCAGGAAATAAGCTCAGGTCGGGAGCTCCGGTAGAATAAGCAGAGTTCATCCAGCAGTGGTCAGAGCTCGTCTAGTCAGCGCTAAGAGCTCCCAGCCGGGGACACATGTTGGGAAATGATGAATGGACAGCAAGATGACAACGGATACAGTTATAAAGGAAGTAGAACCAATCCAAGGCATGAAACCCGTATTCAACTGCGATCCCCTCCTAAAACTAAGGAGAATCCCACGAAAGAAGGCAAAGATCTCTCCATTTGAAGCCAGCCATAAGGAGTTTAGGTAACTCCGGAATTATGGAGGAAGATAGGACACAATCCCTTCAATATAGGAAGTAATTCCGGATTAGAAATAAGCAGGAGGCCATAAAAGGGGAAGGCAACCTCCATCACAAGGGGGAGAAAAAAAGGCTAGGAACCCTAGTACCCTGAGTATTCGACTGTAACACGTTCAACTGATGAATAAAGAGAAAGGAGCAAGAGCCTTCATTGGAGAGTGGACTAGCCGAGCTCACTAGCCGGTGAACCACTATATTTCTATGGTATTTCACACATTATACATGACTAGATAAAGCATTCATTCACCACTTCATGAGCCTTGTAGCTCAGATGCCATATCAATCCCCATGCAAACTGTTCATACCAATTAATTTAGTTCCATAGCTCATCTCCGAAGGTTTACACCATCAGTTTGGCGCCGTCTGTGGGAACGACTGTTCCTTCTACAAATAAGCTGGTCTTTCAGTGACTGATGGTAAAGACACGAAATATGAGCAGAAGTCAAACAAACCTACCGCGAATGCAAGACCCACAGGAAGCTACCAACGGTAGACAGCCCGGGAATATCCCAGAGGTCAATTCCCCCATTAATAACGAGTTGGAGGCCCTTCGCCTCGTCAACCAATGCTTACTAAAAGAAAATGAAGAGCTATCAAAGCTCGTACAACGCCCACAGGAGGCACGACCGGCCCAAGAAGGCCAGAGTAATCCCCCTTACAGAGATCGGCGACACTGGGACCCCCTTAGAGAGGTCGGCGAAGGAGGAGAAAGCAGCCATACCAGGGGATATGCTCCTTTTGTACCCCCTAGGAATGGCCATAACGACGAGGTGCAAAGTCAGAACGACGGGGGGGATAGGGATGATTTTTTCCCTTATCCTCAGGACAGGAAAGAGCAGCGCTGGGAACAACGCTTCAAAGACATCCAGCAAGAGCTCAGCCACATGAAGGAGGCTGTAAAAAGCAAGGCTCCGGTTACCATGGATATCTTGGTTCAGCAAACTGAGTCCCCATTCACCACGGGAGTGCTACACTTCCCTCTCCCACCTAAGTTCAGGATGCCTCAAATAGAGGTCTTTGACGGAACGAAAGATCCCGTGGATCACCTCAACACTTACAAGAACCAGATGGAGTTGCATGGATACCAGGATCCTGTGCGTTGCAGGGCCTTTGCCATTACACTGAAAGGTTCTGCCCTAGCCTGGTTTAACAGGCTCCCACCAGCCTCTATCTCATCCTTCAAAGAGCTCTCCATAGCTTTCGTATCTCACTTTATAGGAGCTCGGATATACAGAAAGCCGAGCTACCACCTACTAAATGTGAAGCAGGGGCCCCAAGAAAATCTGAGGTCATACGTCCAAAGGTTTAACTCGGAGACATTGAAAGTAGACATTCCAGATGAAAAATTTGCTATAACGGCTTTCATTGCTGGATTGGGAGTGCAGTCAAAGGACTTGATGTTCTCTATATCGAAGAACCCTCAGGCAAGTATGGCTGAAGTATTAGCCAAGGCAGAGAAATATATAAATGGAGAAGAGACACTCCTTTCTAAGGTAGGAGGTACATCTTCACGAAAGGAGAAGGAAAAAGAAGAAAAGAGAAGGGACCGGAGTCCCAGGAAGGAGAAAGGGCGGGAAAGGTCCCCAAGAAGGGATAGAGACCGCTCACCCAAGAGGAGAGGAAATGTCAGAGATCGTTTGGGTCCCATGCAGCCAGAACTACAGCCCAGATACGGACCTCAGCGATTTACCCCTCTCACTGCCGCTGTGTCACAAGTATTGTATGAGGTCCAAAACGAAAGGTTCTTGAGATGGCCACCTCGGATGAAGGCAGACCCGGCAAAGAGAGACCCCACGAAGTACTGTGATTATCACAGGGATCATGGACACCACACTGATGATTGCATTCAGTTAAAGAAGGAAATCGAGTTCTTGATCCAGCGAGGTCAGCTGCGTCGTTTTGTCGCTAACGACAACCAGAACCAAGCTCTTCCACCTCCACCACCTCGGCAGCCGGCACCTGCGCCGCACCAGCAGCCTCTAGGGGAAATAAGGGTGATATCTGGAGGGTTCGCAGGAGGTGGAGAGTCAAGCTCAGCTCGGAAGGCGCACCTCCGGCGGATCAGAGCCGAAGAAGCTCTCGAAGTGTACGCTGTATCCAAGGCACCACGCTTGGATACGGCTATCACTTTTTCAGATGCTGATTTAGAAGGGTGCCAATACCCTCATGATGATCCACTGGTGGTACGAGCTGTGGTGGCAAATAGAACAGTTCATCGGGTTCTAATTGATAACGGGAGCTCGGCAGATATTATTTTCGCACCTGCGTTCGACAGGATGGACATAGGAAGGCAGAAACTTGAGCCAGTAAGCACTCACTTACTGGGATTCTCTGGGGAAAGGGTGCTCCCCCTGGGTTCAATCCAGCTCGTGCTCACCCTGGGGGACCCACCTTGCCAAGCCACTACCACTGTCAAATTCCTAGTAGTCGATGCACCATCTGCGTACAACATCTTGCTTGGAAGGCCATCCTTAAATTCTATGAAGGCAATCCCATCTGCCTATCATTTAGTCGTGAAGTTCCCTACAGAAAATGGAATCGGAGTGGTCCAAGGAGACCAGCGCGTAGCACGGGAATGCTACATGGCTTCTATAAAAAGGAAGGAGGTTGAGAACATCCAACTGGATGAGCTCGACATGAGAGATGAAATGGAGACAAGACCAATGCCATCGGAAGAGTTGGAACCAGTTCAGCTTGATGAGAAGCCAGAACACCTCGTTTATGTGGGTTCCAAACTGAACGCTGAGCTCAAAGGACTCCTCATCCAGTTCCTAAAAGAGAATATAGGAGTGTTCGCTTGGAAGCAAGAAGACATGAAAGGAATTGACCCATCGGTTATTACCCACAAGCTATGCGTGAACCCAACTTGCAAACCCATCAAACAGAAGAGGAGGAGCTTTGCTTCTGAAAGGCAAAAGGCAATCAATGAAGAGGTCAGCAAACTCCTCCATGCCAAGGCTATCAGGGAGGTTCATTATCCCACTTGGTTAGCAAATGTAGTTCTTGTAAAGAAAACCAATGGGAAGTGGCGATTGTGCATCGACTTCACTGATCTCAACCGAGCATGCCCCAAGGACAGTTTTCCTTTACCTCGGATTGACCTAATAGTGGATGCCACTGCAGGGCACGAGCTCCTTAGTTTCATGGACGCCTTCTCAGGCTACAACCAGATCAGGATGGATCCCAGCGATCAGGAGAAGACCTCCTTTGTTATTGAACAGGGAACATATTGTTATCAGGTCATGCCCTTCGGATTGAAGAACGCTGGAGCCACTTACCAGCGGTTGGTAAATAAAATGTTCCAGAAGCAAATAGGAGCATCCATGGAAGTTTACATTGATGACATGCTAGTGAAGTCACTGAAAGCAGAGCTCCACATCGAGCACTTAGCTGAGTCATTCCGAATTCTAAAGGAGTACAAAATGAAGCTAAACCCTGCGAAGTGCGCATTTGGGGTCTCGGCAGGAAAATTTCTGGGCTTTATAGTCAGCAGCAGAGGGATTGAAGCCAATCCAGAAAAGGTTAGAGCAATGGTGGAAATGCAATCACCATCCAACACGAAAGAAGTGCAACGTTTGACAGGCAGGATAGCTGCACTGAGCCGTTTTGTGTCTAGGTCCAGCGATAAATGCCAGCCATTTTTTCAGATCTTGAAGAAGGCATTCCGCTGGGATGCCAAGTGTGAAGAAGCATTCGAAGACCTAAAGAAATATATGAGCTCTCCTCCTGTTCTGGTGAGCCCTCTAGAAGGGGAAGTCCTCACCCTCTACCTAGCGGTTTCAGATTTTTCAACAAGTGCAGCGCTAGTTAGGGAGCGAGACAGAGCTCAGCAACCCGTCTACTACTGTAGCAGAGCTCTGAGGGGGGCAGATGAGAGATATCCAAAGATGGAAAAACTCGTTCTAGCTCTGGTTACAACAGCTAGAAGACTTAGACCTTATTTCCAGGCTCATACTATCGAGGTTCCAACAGATCAGCCAATGAAGCAAGTGCTACACAAGTCGGAGTCCTCAGGGAGGTTGGTTAAATGGGCCGTAGAGCTCAGTGAGTTTGATATCAGGTACAAGCCAAGAACTGCCATCAAAGGGCAAATTTTGGCAGATTTTATTGCAGAATTCACAGCAGCAGCGCCTATGGAAACCACGGATTTAGTACCGGACCTTCCCATATGGAAGCTTTCAGTGGATGGAGCTGCCAATGCTCAGGGAAGCGGTGCAGGAATGAACCTGACCTCTCCAGAAGGAATAGACGTCGAATATGCCCTCAGATTTGGGTTCAAAGCTTCAAATAATGAGGCAGAATATGAAGCCGTTATCGCTGGGCTTAATCTTGCCTATTCTATGGAAGCAGAGCAGCTGGAGATCTGCAGTGACTCTCAACTGGTGGTGAAGCAGATAGAAGAGTGTTACGAGGCAAGAGGCGAGAAGATGGTCCTGTACCTCAAAAAGGTACGAGAACTAATGAAACAGTTTGTGCAGGTTAAGGTCAGACACGTGCCTAGAATGGAGAACTCACGAGCATATGCTCTGGCAAGGTTAGCAACTGCCTCGCAAGAGGATTTGGATAGGCTAATTCCAGTAGAGCACCTTCCAAAGCCCTCGATAAGCATCGAAGAAGAGGAAATTCTATCAATTGAAGCTCAGCCGAGCTGGATGGATCCCATCGTAGAGTACCTTCAGAATGGAACTCTGCCAAGTAATGCCAAGGAGGCATCCAAACTAAGGGCCAGGTCAGCCAGATTTTCCCTGATGCAAGAGAAACTATACAAACGTGGATTTTCAATGCCTCTCCTTAAGTGCATAGGAGACGAAGATGCTAATTATATACTCAGAGAGGTACATGAGGGGATATGTGGCAATCACATAGGAGCTCGGGCCTTGGCAGGAAAAGTACTGAGGCAAGGATATTATTGGCCCACCATGCTCAAAAGCGCCACCGACTTAGTAAGAAAATGCAAAACTTGCCAAGAGCATATGCTAATATGTCCCACAGTCCTCCCGAGCTCCTAACCTCGGTGGTAAGCCCATGACCTTTTCAGCAGTGGGGGTTGGACATTCTGGGACCCCTTCCCACCGGTGTGGGGCAGTGCAAGTTTGCCATCGTAGGAGTGGATTACTTTACTAAATGGGCAGAGGTCGAACCTTTGGCAACGATCACAGAGCAAAAAGTTCAAAACTTCGTTTGGAAGTCGATAGTTTGCAGGTTTGGAGTTCCCAGAGCGTTCGTATCTGACAATGGAAAGCAGTTTGACAATTCAAAGTTCAAAAGTTTTTGTGCTAAGCTTGGAATCAAGAACTATTTCTCAGCTCCTGCCCATCCCCAGTCTAATGGGCAGGCAGAGGTCACAATAAGAACCATAAAGTCAGCTTTGAAGACCAAGCTAGAAAACCTGAAAGGCAAATGGGTGGAGTACATTCCGGAGGTATTGTGGGCCTACAGGACCACCGCCAGATCTGTGACTCAGGAAACCCCCTTTGCTTTGGCCTTTGGGACCGAGGCAGTGGCCCCAGTAGAGATAGGGCTCCAATCACCAAGGGTGGAGTTTGCAGATTCCGAGCACAATGATGAATCTCTCTTGCTGAACCTCGATCTCTTGGATGAAAAGAGGGACAGAGCTCTGCACCGTGTCCGCACTTACCAAAGGAAAACTGCGAGGTATTATGACAGGAGGGTAAAACACAGAAGTTTCAAGGCTGGAGATTTGGTACTTAGGAGGCTTCTGCTTGCAAGAAAGGATCCCACGCATGGGAAATTGGGACCTAATTGGGAAGGGCCCTATATCGTGTCAAGGGTAATCAGACCGGGGAATTATGAGTTGCAAACAGAGGAAGGAAAGGTTCTACCTCACTCGTGGAATGCCGAGCACCTTAAGAAGTTTTTCCAGTAAGTGTTACTTGTAATATAGCTATTTTTGAATAAGAAAGAGCAAGTCTTTTATTCACCCTTCAATGGATTCCAAAGTAAAGAGATGGGCTCTTCAGCTCATAAACAAACGATAAGCTTCAAAGCTTATAAATACGAGATGGGCTCTTCAGCTCATAAACAAACGATAAGCTTCAAAGCTTATAAATACAAGATGAGCTCTTCAGCTCATAAACAAACGATAAGCTTCAAAGCTTATAAATACAAGATGAGCTCTTCAGCTCATAAACAAACGATAAGCTTCAAAGCTTATAAATACAAGATGAGCTCTTCAGCTCATAAACAAACGATAAGCTTCAAAGCTTATAAATACAAGATGAGCTCTTCAGCTCATAAACAAATAATAAGCTTCCAAGCTTACCAAAAGCAAGATGAGTTCTACAGCTCCTCGGCGCATACAAGCTTCTAGGCTCGTAAAATTCAAGACTGGTCTCTTCTTGGAAACACCAACAGTCAAATTAAAGAACGAGCTCTTCTTGGAGACGCCAACAGTCTTTCCCCCGCGACTAGTGGTCCTTATGCACTGCCTACACCCTCGAAGACCCTAAAATGTCCAGTACGGCAGAGAGCACTCACAAAGTCAGATGGGAAGTGAGGTCAGTACCAACATGACATTTTGTTTTCCATCAACGCCCGTGGTGCGACCTATGGAAATCAGTTGGGAATTGAGGTCAGCACAAACATGATCTTCTGTTTTCCATCGATGTTCGTGGTCTGATCTCTGGGACTAGTCAGGAACTAAGGTCAGTGCAAACATGATCTTCTGTTCGTGTTCCGAACACCAAGAGCTCGTATATGGGCATGCATACTCAAAAATGAACAACCTAGAATTCAGAATATCCAAGAAAATAAACGTGCGGAAAAGTATAAAAAAAAAGGGGTCATAGTCTGGCATCGTTCAAGAAAAGAAAGAAAGATACAAGGGAACAAAAATCCTAGTCTTTCTTAAGTTCAGCTTTCAGCTCAGCAACCTCTCCCTTCAGGCTAGCATTCTCTTTTTGCAGCTCATCCCTTTCTTGCTCAGCCTTGTGAAGCGAGTCAAGAAGCTTCTGACCAATGGAGGTAAGGAAGATGGTGGACAGAGAGTCAGGAGAAGGAGAGTCATCCCTCTTACGCTTCCTTGAACTCGTGACGGTGTTTCCGTCCTTGTCAGAATCCCCGTCCTCATCAGAATCAGAGAAAGAGCTCCAGGAAGAGTAAGGAATAGTGGAAAACTCAAACTCAGTAGCCTCAGCCCCAAGCAAATAGAGGTTTGCGCTCGTCATCAGCTCGGAATAAGTCTTAGACTCCACAAGCAACAACTCGTTGATATTCACCATCCCTGGTAAACCCAGGTCAGGCGGATCTGCACAGCAAGGACATAATAAGAGCATATCTTTAAAAGGAAAATACTCAAAAGAGCTATGCTCGAGCTTACCAATACGAGAGAAACTCTTCCAGGACCGAGGAATCCTAGCTTTACGACAGCGATCCTCAGGAGACCTCCAAGCCTCTCCAGAAGCGAAGAAGAAACGCTTAGACCACCCTTCAGGGTCGGAGGGAAGATCTAGAACCAAAGGGCGTAAATTGAAATCCCTCCAACGGAAGAAACTGAAGCAGGGAGCATCATCTTCCTCAATCTCGAAGAAGTATAGAAACTCAGAGACAAAGGGGAACCTGCCAAGAGCATGCAGGCGGCAGAACAAGAAGAAGCTTACCATAGCACCCCATCCTCGTGGAGAAAGGCGAGAAGGGCACAGGCCATAATAGGCAAGAACTCGCCCAATGGCCGGATGAATGGGAAGGCGAAGTCCTATGCCCATAGCACCTTCAAAGAAACAGACTTCCCCTCGGGGGAGGTAGTTACAAGGCTCGTCGGAGGAAGAGACTCGCATAGGCAAGTCAAGATCAGGGAAAAACCGTTTTTTGATGTCCACCAAATCAGAATATTCAAGTATTGAAAGGGACAGATAGCGACAATGCCACTTCCATTCGATTCCAAAGGAGGATCGTTCCTGGAACAAAGAAGAAGCGGAGGCAGCCATCGAAAATGCTGGTAAGGAAAAAGACGCAAGAAATCAAGAAGAAAGTCAAGAATAGGTCATGCACTTGGGAGCTTTTCAGGAAACTAATAGCCAAGAAAGAGGGAATCAAGTGGCCTGTTTAGTTTCTTAATTAATGAAGGTAGCAGCGGTTATGGAAAGTGGCTACGGTTATGGAAAGTGGCTACGGTTATGGAAAGTGGTTGCGGTTATGGAAAGGGGAAAGACGTGGCGGTTATGGGAAGCGGTTGAGAGAAAAAAGCGCGAAAAGAAATCAGATATTACCCCTCTTATTTGCACTCAAAACAACCAACAAAAATTCTGACCCCACCAAGCAACGTATCCTCCATATTTGAGCCCAGCCCAGTCAAAAACAGAACACTTGTATAGCAAGTCTTTAAGGCCTACAATTCTAAGAGCCCTGCTCGCGTTAGAGAGGAAGAATTCATCAAAGGAACTTAACAGCCTCTGAAAGTTCATAACCTTGCTTAAAGAAGGTCTGAAGCATCCCTCAAAACAAGATGGGGGAAAAAGAGAGGTAAAACGTAGAAGAAGGTCTTCTATTTTTTGGACCAACGAAATTTTTTCATTCCAGAAAGGGATCCGTTGAAAGAGCAATGAAGCTCAGAAATAACCTTTAAGGTCCGACAACAGAGCAAAGTAGCTCAGAAGGAGCTCTTAAGATACAAAAAGAGCTAAAAAAGCGCAGTAAGAGCTCTTAGGTTCAGAAGAAGAGCTGCATAGCTCAGCAGGAATTCACGAGCACAAGCTATGCAACTCAGAACGAGCACGCCAGTTCAGAATATCAGACTAAGCAGCTCAGAACGAAGAAGGATAAGTAATGGATCCTTAGGGTACCAACCACTGAGCTTAAAAGGCTTAGGAGAAGCAGTTGAGCATAGCACCAAGCCTCCTGTCTTCTTCAAATCTAGTAATTTTGCTTCAAGGAGTGCATAGCACCCCTCAAAGCAAAAAGGGGCAAGGGAAGTATGCAAAGTTGAATACATACAGGTGCAGAAATTCAAAGATATATTCAAAAATATATAGGTGCTGAAATTCAAAGGGACATATGAATATGATAAACCAGCAATGAAAAAACAAAATGACGAACGATTGCAAAGTAGCACAAGGTCCTAGCCCAAGTCAAAGTTACATCTCAAAAATTCTTTACAAAGAAATTACAATTAAAAAGACCTAAGTTTCTGAAGGGGGAGTGGACAGAAGACCCTGCAGCTCGGCAGACACAGCATCAGCAGGAGAAGCAGAACCCAGGAGCTCAGGGGGCAAGGATCCTGATGCTGGAGGAGTGGAATTTCCGGGAACACTGACCCCAGGAGCCTCTGCCGTACCAGGCAATGATGTTTGTTCAAGTGCCTCGGTCACCAGGTCAGCAGATGAAGCCACTGCAAGAACAGTACAGGGGGAAGCAGAGGCATCTTGGAGTAGAGCTCCAGGAGGAAGAGCTGAGGTGTCTTCCTCACCACTAGAGTCAGATTCTTCCATTTCCTCCTCAGTAGGGATAGGAAAATCGAATTCGAGATCTGGGTAAGCTTTGATAGCTTTACGCCTAAAAGCAAGCCATCCAGTAGCCCACAAAGTGGTGGCCTCATCCTTAAGCTCGGCAATCTCCTTGCCTTTCTGTGTGACCAAGTTTTTCTGCTCCTCAAGCTCCTCGCAGAGCTTGCCATTTGCCTCATTGAGGGCGAGATAGTCTTGCTTGGCCTGGCTGAGCTCTTTCTTGGCGTCAAAGGCCTCTTGGCTGGCCTTGGTCCACGCCTCAACCTTAAGCTGCAGGTCCTCCTTAACCAGCCTCAGCTCGTCCTGAGCTTTCTTCTCCCCTTCCTCAGCTCTGACCTTGACGGTCAATGTATGCTTAAGGTCGGAAGCTTACTTCATCGATTGCTCTTTGAGATTCTCCACCTGAGCTCTGAGGTCTTCATTCTGAGTTCTAAGGCCTTCGTTCTCAACGGACAGTTCGGAAATTTTGGCCTTATATGTCTTCAAGACCTTAAAGGAGCTCTCTTGAGATCGGACTCGGTGCAGCAGACCTTTCGTATGAAGGGCAGCTTGAGAACATAAGGAAAATACAGCAAATCACATCAGACCACGAAATGCGAACAAGCAAAGAGGAACAGGGGCGAGCACTTACAACAGCCGCCCCCTGAAGAGCTGAAGAGATGGATTCCTCAAGGGGCATGGAAGCAGCCTTCAGAACATCAGATTCAGAAAAAATAGAGGAAAGAACTCCAGCAGCAAGGTCCATGTTGTCAAAGAAAGAGTCCTCACCTTCCTCCTCAGATTTTCTCTCCTTCTCAGTCGCCTTCCCAGAGGCACTGTATTTGAAATTCCCGGGTTGGAGATCGGGAATCAATTCCAAAGCCTTCTCGACCTCAGAGGAGGAAGGGGAAGCCTGACCCCCCTCTTGAGCAGGCGCCAACCTAGAAGGGGCCACTGGAGGGGAAGAGGGGATCGCAGTTTGTGGAGTCCCAGAGGAGGAGGGCGGAGCCTTGCTTGGAACCTGTTCTTCAGTTACAGAAGGGGGAGAAGACACCTCCAATCTGGGGATTTTAGCCCGGATACCTGGACCACTCCCAGAACTAACCCGGGACTTGCGCTTGCTGGATCTACCACCTTTCATCAGCTCATCCACCTTGGCCTTGAGCTCTTCTGGAGTAGACTTCATGGTAGAAGAACCTGGAATGTCTGGGGGGAGTAGGAAGATGTAAGGAGAAGAAGAAGGGAAGGAAGCGCAACGAAGAGGAAAAGAAAGAAGGTACCTTCGTCAGCCCCTAAAATCGATAATGGAATCGCCAAGGTCACCACAGGGGGACTCAGACCTAGCCGCACCAAATTTCGTGACTCAATCAGGTCAGCGTACCTCTCTGGCTTGATCTTCTCCAACTCCTCTAGCACTTGCTTATCCTCAGGGCTGAGCTCAAAACGATCACCTGAAAAAAGAAAGAAAGTGTGCCAATAAGGAAAAGGCTAAAGGTTTGCAAGTTCCAGATTAGAGCTCAGTTGACTTGAGGAAAGACTCACGCAAGTTGTCTGGTTCAGCCCAAGCTGTTGGGATACCGAGAGTATCCGACTTATCAGCAGGATTATACTCCCAATTGGTGCCCCCGACAAAAAAGAAGTGTTCCTTCCAGTGCTTATGAGAGGTCGGAATGTTAGAGATAAGCTGCCTAGCGTTGGCACGCTTAGAGGCATACAAGAAGCCTCCAGAGGTCGGCTTAACGTTGAAGAGCTCCAAAAACAAAGAAATACTAGGAAGCCCAAGTTTATGTTTCCTAAAGATGACTAGAAGACCAACCATGACACCATAGAAGTTGGGAGAAATCTGGGAGGGGCACACATGGAAATGTTGCAGAATAGCCTTGATGAAGGGGTGCAGAGGAAAGCGAAGACCGTTATCAAAGGAGGCAAGAAAGAAGCAGACCCTATTGTGTACTTGTTCTACATAGTAGACTGATTTGTCTGGGCACCAGGGTTCGACCCCAGGAGGAAAGCCGTACCGAATCTTATAAACTTTCATTAGCTCAGGGGCCTCTTTGCTATAGCCCACAGACTCGGCATGCTTAAAGGCAAGCCCCAAATATGTGGTCTTCCCTTCAACCCCAACTCCACTGACCTTGCCTTTGCCTTTGTCTGGCTTAGGAGGCAGGGAGGGGGACGTTGAGGGAGGCTCTTCGGTATTAACCACAGAATCAATGGCTTCCACCCCAGGGAAGTTATCTATCTCGTCACCTACCTCCCCTAATTCGGAATCCTCTTCGGCTGACCTAGACCCTAAAAGTGAAACAGAGGAGCGAGTGGCTCCAGAAGAGGCAGACATGATAGGAAGAGAAAAATGAAGGTTAAAGGAACGGTAAAGCAGAGGAGCACAGGACAGACACTCTTTGATAACCCTTGGGTCGGCACAGTAACTCCCGACGGCAAGGATGTGAACTATAGAGCTCCAATCAACGAAATGAGGAAGGGGGGCTAAGCAACGGTCGCGATTCCAAAAGTAAAAGAATCAAAAAGCCCAGAAATGTAGCAACCACCTCGAACTCGAGGGATCCAGAGCAAAAGGGGGAAGAGAAAGGGGCAAAGGACGTACCTAACTCAGGAATAGCTGTGAATGGAAGCCTGGAGCACTATCGGAGGAAGGAGGCGATGCGAATCTTCGAAACGAGGGCAGGTAATTCGATTTCAAGCAAGAAAGCAGAAAGGCTCAAGTAAAACGATCCAAAATCGCAGAGAAAATGGAGATGAGGAGCAGTAAGGGAGATGAACAGTGTGAAGAAAACGGTTCATGTAGCTGTTTCTGTGTATTTAAAGCTTGAAGGGCGTGGGCTGAGACATGCGCGGGAATCGAGGAGAAGTCATGATTACTGCAAACCGTCAAAAATCTCCAAGTCACGTACTAGCCACGTGAATATTTAACTCAGTCTGGAATGCAGGTCAGCCCTTACCTAAGCCAGCTTAAGGCAAGAGCTGGGGGGCAACTGATGATGCCTAAAATAAATAGACACGAGCTCAGGAAATAAGCTCAGGTCGGGAGCTCCGGTAGAATAAGCAGAGTTCATCCAGCAGTGGTCAGAGCTCGTCTAGTCAGCGCTAAGAGCTCCCAGCCGGGGACACATGTTGGGAAATGATGAATGGACAGCAAGATGACAACGGATACAGTTATAAAGGAAGTAGAACCAATCCAAGGCATGAAACCCGTATTCAACTGCGATCCCCTCCTAAAACTAAGGAGAATCCCACGAAAGAAGGCAAAGATCTCTCCATTTGAAGCCAGCCATAAGGAGTTTAGGTAACTCCGGAATTATGGAGGAAGATAGGGCACAATCCCTTCAATATAGGAAGTAATTCCGGATTAGAAATAAGCAGGAGGCCATAAAAGGGGAAGGCAACCTCCATCACAAGGGGGAGAAAAAAAGGCTAGGAACCCTAGTACCCTGAGTATTCGACTGTAACACGTTCAACTGATGAATAAAGAGAAAGGAGCAAGAGCCTTCATTGGAGAGTGGACTAGCCGAGCTCACTAGCCGGTGAACCACTATATTTCTATGGTATTTCACACATTATACATGACTAGATAAAGCATTCATTCACCACTTCATGAGCCTCGTAGCTCAGATGCCATATCAATCCCCATGCAAACTGTTCATACCAATTAATTTAGTTCCATAGCTCATCTCCGAAGGTTTACACCATCAAGAGTAATGTAAGTTTCTTGAGCTTTGATGATTTGTTGTGGAAAATAATGGCAATGTATTGTTTGCTGGAGATTGGTTATTTTAATTGGAATTGAACTGAAACTTAATTTAGAACTTGGTTAGAATGTGGAAACTTTCAGTGGTTTTCAGTGGTTATATATAATTCTATCTAATATATACCAGTTCTCAATGTCCAAACCTGGTTAAATCTGATGATCAGTAATGACTGATGGCTCTCCCATTATCTGCAAGATAGAAACTGATCAAACGGATGGCAGAGCTCACCAGTAATGGATATTTTGACGTGCATTCCTGGCATCCTGACCTCCATTTATTCTCTAATCCAGCTCAGTAAATTGTTAGCTAGAGGAACTGATTGTTGGTTCTTCTATTAACAGCGCAACTTGCACTGGTGGATCACAAACCTGGGAGAGTTTTTTTATTGTTGGCTCCCATGTTTTAGCAGGAGCAAATGAGGTCCTAGAAATGTATTTCAGATTTTTAGAGGGTCTGGGTTGATTTGAGGGAGCCATCTTGCTGATGATGTGTTTTGATTGATATGAAAACAATTACAATTTGTCTTTCACATACATTGTCAAATTGTTGATGTTAAAGACTAGTTATACCTAATGATTGGTAATGGTTGATGGCTCTCACATGATCTGCAAGACAGAAACTGGTCAAAGGAGTGCTGAGGCTTGTCGGTATGAGCCGATAAAGACTCACTGATACTGAATTCAGTAAAAGAAACTGATATTATAAAGTGGAACATTAGGGTCTGATGGCTGAAAAACAAGCGTGTATTGCACACCTTAGCTATGAAGGTTCATCCCCTTTATATAATGGATGCCCATTGAAGCAGGCAAGATAATACAGGATGTTGGATTTCATGGGATGCTCCTGTCCTGGAATCCTGCTCGTGTCTCTCTATCTCGTATTGTGCTAACGGACGAGGTGAGGTGAGCAGACATTTTAAGTAGATGACTAGGCAGCTCCCTAATGGTCAGATTACCACATTTATGTCCTCTAGTCATAAAGGGAAATTTCTATTCTCTGCCACTACGACATGCAACCTCGTATATTCAAACACTTCGAAAGGATGACTACTAATACACGATTTTGGCCTTTATTTGACCACTACTAACACATCACCAGTATGTTGCACCAATCGCAGGGGATTCCCTCCTCCGACAGATTCTGGTTTTCATTTAACCACTACAAACTGGCACCACCCAGCTGAACCAATCAAAAACCAAAGGTATCATCTAGTAAAAAACCGTATGGCAAATACACAGATCAGAGTCTGTTTTTATAACTTCTACCCACTCCCCTATCTCTAAATTCATGAAGCATGCAAGAGTTGGTGTTTCCTGTAGCCCTATGTCTCACTTTTATTTATCATGAGTGTCCGAGATCCTCAACCTGCCAGTATATCGGTATCTCTGGCGGGTTCAGCATTCTGCTTTTATTTTCTCACATTTGATTGTGTAGTAGTCATACTCGTACGCATGTCCACCTTGTGATCTAGTTTTGGAATCAACAATGGAAATATTATTAACAAGACTATAAATTTATACTCGATTGAGTAGTTTGTGTTTGAAAGAGCATTAGACTAACCTTTTATTCTGTGACCTTCGTTTTGCATAAGCATACTTACATTAACATTTTCTTCTGTCATATAGGTGTTCCTGCACGGTTGGAAAATCTTGCAGACCAACATAGTGGTGGGGACATAGAGAATCCTATACATGGCTGCATTTCAAGTTCGTCAAAGTTCAATCAATGTAATTTTTCTTTCCTTATGCTTTTCCTTCTCCTTTATCATTACATTTTTATTTTCCCTACTTTTGTTTTAGAATTAAAGAAGGCATATAGGTATGGATCTCACACTATAGCTATTATACCCAATCTTTGATGCAATTACATATTACTAAATTTAGTTCTAAAAGCCACATGCCTAAAGAATACATGTCATACAAATAGTTTGACATCATTCAAAACACAAACACGCAATACATGTGAATTGTTGCCCAAGAAGTAAGAAAGTAGAGAGCATCAGATAGTTTGTGTTGGTTTTGTGCAGCGATTAATCACTATTGATACCATTGGTGGGAGATAGGAAAAACAATTAAAGAAAACAAAAGGATATACGTAGTTAGGTACAATGTACTTGCATCGGTATACCATATCTCCATATATAGACAAAAAAGTTATATCAGTGTTTTTTGTCTGATAATATGGTAATTGATTACATTGTATTCAACCCCATTTATAGAGTAAAGAATTGATAAGGTAAAGATAAAATAGTCACTCATGACTAATGACTATTCAAACACTGCCGGATTTGTATATTTCATATCAAGTCACTAATAAACCAATCCGATATACTTTTCCTCTTTGATTTGGGGTTTAACATGTAGTTACTCAACAAATTCCCCCGCATGTGTGAAACACATCAAGTTTAGCTCCCCATTGATCTTGATCCACCTACTCTCTTCAAGTATCACTTGCAAATCCTCTCTTATGAGTCTACTACAATCCTCTCTATATTTCAAGATCCTTCGTCTTAGCTCACATCTTACCTATTCTTGGGAGGACTCAGTGGTAAACTACTTCATCAATCTATCAAAGTAAAAAGTCTTGTAACCCCTAAACCTACAAGACACCAAATCAATATTGAGTGGGTATCGACCCAGTATCTCCCAAACCATTGTCTTAACATAGTTACAGCTGTAAGAGCCCAAATTCTTGAAGAACCCTCTTCAAAATTGGTACACTAGATCGCTTGAGTTCTACTACAATTCAGCAGTCAGATGTTTTGATGATATTCATTCGGGATCCATACACTTCATCAAAAAATTGTAAGATTACTTCCTTAATGTACACATGACAAAATCAATCTTCGCACGACGTTGTACACACGTGGCTAGAGGAGCCTCTCCTTTTTGATTGCTTACTGCAATTAAAAAGTGTTGAACACCAAGAACCTCTAGTGCCAAAAGGCATGAAGAAGATGACATAACAAAAACAAGTCTTGTTGCTGAACAAGAATCACCTATATTTCTGCTTTGATAGTTGTTCTATGATCGTCAATCTAATCTGATAAAGTTGACCCACGATTGTCAACAATTTGCTATGATACCACTTGTTAGTTTTTTGCAGCGATTACTCAACATGGATACCACTTGTTGGGAGATAGGGATGGGAAAAATAATAAAACAAAACCAAAAGATATATGTGGTTCAATACAATGTACTTACGTCGGTACACCGTACTTATATCCATGAACTAAAGAGCTATACCGATGCTTTATAATCTGACAATCTGGTAACTAATTAAGTTGTACTCGACACCATTTATTAGTTGAGGAATTGATAAGATAAAGATAAAATAGACACCCATGACTATTCAAACACTGTCGGATCCCTATATTTCCTATTAGGTCTTTAATAAACCTATCCACGGACCACAGTATATTAGTGCTCTTTCAATTATTTTCCTTCTTGATTTTGGGTTCTCACATGTAACTACCCAGCAGTTTGGAAAACCTTATTGGGTAGTGGAATTGAAATAACCAATTTTAGCATTTTGTCCCTTCATTTGCATTATAATACCATTTAGGAGTATAGAAGATTGGGTCTACAAATATTAGTTAAAAAGACAAAATTACCCTTCATCCTAGTTTCTCTCTCTCTCTCTCTCTCTCTCTCTCTCTCTCTCTCTCTCTTTCTCTCTCAATGTTGGTCTCTGCCAACAAAGATCTACAAAGCCGCACCCACAACCATCATTAACAGCCCGCCTCCCTACTAGGGTTGGGCTCTGAATTCGACAAAGTCGGAGAGTACACATTTGACCTCCGACTCTGAACTACTATAACTCCGCCTCCAACTCCATCTTGTCAGAGGTGGAGCAGAGTTTCGAAAATAGACACAATTCAAAAAAATAAAAAATAAACAATTAGAAATTTGTCAAATAATTGTCACAATATATATGCAAAATATTTATGTTAAGAGTATTAGGGTAGTATGTGTAAATTGTTAATCGTAAGAGGGTGTATGTGTAATTCTTATTATTGTGAGTTAACTATAAATACAAGTTTGTATGAGAGCTAGGTTAAGTTTTTAACCTCTTTCTTTCTCTCTAATATTGTCTCTAATATTGTGTTAGGTTAATTTTTTTCACTTAACATGGTATCAGAGCAATTGCGATCTTAAATATATATATTAACACTGTTGTGGTGGTGTGGTACTGTTGTTGTGGTGGCGTGTGGTGGTACTGTTGTTGTGGTGGTTCTTGTTGGTGTGGTGGCGTGATCGTTTGTGGTGGTGGCGTAGTCCCTGTTCATCGTCGAGCTTGTTGGTGTGGTGGCGTGATCAATCATGGTGGTGGTGGTGGTGTTGGTGTGGAGGCGTGATCAATCGTGGTGGTGGTGTGGCCTCTGTTCATCGTCGTGTAGCGTTGTTCGTGGTGGTGGTGTGGTTGTGGTAGTGTGTTGCTGCCTTCGTCATGGTGTGTGGCGTCGTCGAAGATTGGTACCAGTGGGTTCTCTTGGAACCCTAATCAACGAAGAAGAAGGGATTCAACCCGTGGAGTCGGTTCTGGATCAGATCGGGTCAAGCCCACTGTTTTTTTTTTAAATTATTTTAAGTCCAGCCCAAGACCCGGTCTAGCCCACGGTCCAGATTAGACCGGATCACCCCCGGTTCATCTTCAGACCGGTTCAACGGTCCAGGAGCTCAGCTGATCCGGTTCAGTGGCCCAGCCCTGTTTTCCAGCCCAGTTTTGACTTCCAGCAAGTCCAGCCGGTCCAGTTCAAAGGTCCAGATAGCCTAGCCGGTCCGGTTCAGTGGTCCAGTCCGGTTCTCCAACTCGGTTTAATGGTCCAGTCCGGTTTTCCAGCCCGGTTCAGTGGTCCAACAGCTTCCTTTCCTCCGGTTCAGTCTTCCAGCAGCCGTAGTAGGTCCGGTTCAGCGGTCCAGAGAGCCCAGCTAGTCCGGTTCAGCGGTCCAGCTAGGTTCTCCAGGCCGGTTCAGTCTTCCAGCATCCTCTTTTCTTCTGGTTCAGCATTGTAGCACTCCTTGTTTGTTATTTGTTGCATTGTTATGGAACCCAAGCAAGATACCAGGTCTCTTACTCCATCTTTGCCTCCTCCGACTCTTATCAATGGTCACATGACCTCTGTTAAACTTAATGGGACCAATTATACTTTATGATCTCGATCCGTTCAAGTTTTTCTTTGAGGCAGAGGATTTAAGAAATATTTGTTGGATCCTAAACCCAAGGAAGATACTCATGGGTATGATTAGTGGGAACAAGAGGACGCTCAAATCATTTCGTTACTATTGAATAGCATTGAACCTAGTATTAGCTCTACTTTGCTCTACCTTGACACTGCCAAGGAGATATGAGATCACTTGGCCACTATGTATTCTGGTACAGGTAATTTTAACTGAGCTTATGAGGTGTGCAAGAAGTACTTCCGGTTGGAACAGAGTACTCTGAGTATTGAGGATTATTACTCTCACATTCGGGGAGTCTGTGAGGAGATGAAAACCTACCATCCGTTTACTACTGATGCAGCAGTTTGGCAGAAGCAACATGAGGACATGAATGTTGTTAGGTTTTTAGTAGGATTGAAACCTGAATATGAGGCTATTCGTTCTCAGATTTTGGGTGGTTCTAGTCTTCCCTCACTACTTGAGGTTTTCTCTCTTGTACAGCGTGCTACTTTGTCTACTTCAGGCATCGATCATGGTGTCTCCATTGATCGCTCGGCTCTTGTGGTTCCTAGTAGCCACAGTGATGGTCATCGAGGTGGACGCGGTGGTCGAGGAGGTCGTGTAGGAGGTCGTACGGGTGGTCGTGGGGGCCGTAGTGGACCTCGTTCTTGTACTCACTGTGGCCGTGGAGGGCACACTGTTGATTTCTGTTGGGATTTACATGGAAAAACTTTTGGTGCGAATCAGGCTTCCTATCAGGATGATACTTCTGTTGTTGCTTCCATACCTCGGTCAGCTCCACCAGACACTAGGTTGGTTACTATTACACGAGAGGAGTATGCTCAGTTCCTGTCCCAGCAACAGGCTGTCCCATCTCCCTCCACTGCTACTTTTGTCCAGTCAGGTATTGCCTCCACTTGTTTATTGTCCTCTACTCGCAGTCTCTGGATCATAGACTCTGGAGTTTCTGACCACATGACTGGTGCGTTTGATGTTTTTTCTACTTATTAGACTGCTACTTCCACACGTGGTGTTACTCTTGCTAATGGTACTTGTTCTAAAGTTTCAGGTCTGGGGACTACTCACTTGAGTCCTGATATATTCCTATATTCCGTGTTATTTGTTCCTCAGTTTCCTTTAGGTTACTTTCCATTAGTAAGATTACCCGTTCTCTCAATTGTTCTGTAACATTTTATCCCTCTTATTGTGTCTTTCAGGATCTCAAGATGAAGAGGAAGATCGGTACGGGGCATGAAGCTGGTGGCTTATATTACTTTGACTTTGATTCACCTACTCGAGCTCTACAGACCTCGTTGTCTCCTTTTCAATGGCATTGTCGTCTTGGACATCCATCTCTCCAGAATCTGAAGCGCAAGTTCCCAGTCTTAGTTATGTGTCGTCTTTGTCTTGTGAAGCTTGTCAACTTAGTAAGCATCACCGTGTGTTATTTCAGTCTAAAGTCAATAATCGTGTGTCTAGTCCATTTGAGTTGGTACATTCTGATGTATGGGGTCCAATAAAGAATATTTCATCTAATAAATATCCTTATTTTGTGTCATTTGTGAATGACTATTCTCGTGTGACTTGGTTGTTTTTTATGAAAGCTCGGTCTGAATTATTCTCTATATTTGAGACCTTTCGTAAGAAATAAAAACTCAGTATGGGTGTCGTATACGTATTTTACATTCTGATAATGCTTGGGAATATAAATTTGATCCTTTTTCAGCTAGTAAAACTGGCATTATTCATCAGACTTCATGTGCTTCCACATCTTCACAGAACAGTGTTGCTGAACGCAAAAATCGTCATTTGTTGGAAGTCACCTGTGCCCTGTTATTCCAGATGAATATTCTTCAATATTTTTGGAGTGATGATGTTCTTACTACTTGTCACCTTATTAATTGTATGTCATCCTCTGTGTTAAATGGGCAAAGTCCCTATTCTGTCTTTTTTCCTGGTAAGCCCTTATTTTCCCTCACTCCTAAGGTTTTTGGATGTGTCTGTTATGTTCACAATTTGGGCCATGAGTTTGATAAACTTGACCCTCGAGCTACCAAATGTGTATTTCTTGGTTATTCATGTACACAGAAGGGGTATCGTTGCTACAGTCCTTCTCTGCGACGATACTTTACTGGTGCCGATATCACATTTGAGGAACCTGTTCCATATTTTCCAGCACCTTCTCAGCCGTTGGATCTGGACTTTGGGTTATCTCTTGTACCACCATCTCTTCCCTCATCTTCAGATATTTCGCTGCCCACAATGTTACCATCTACTTTACCTCTTCGTGTATACTCTCGTCGTCCTCGACCATCGACTGAGGTGCCCGTACCGTCTTCCTTGCTGCCTTCTGATCCTGGTCCATCAGGTAATTTAGACTCTTTACCTATTGCTCTTTGCAAAGGTACTCGTTCGTGTGTTACTAATCATCCTATTGCTTATTTTGTTTCATATGATGCCTTGTCTCTTGTCTTTTCTTGTTTTACCTCTCAATTATCTACTATATCTATCCATAAGCGTTTATAGGATGCATTATCTAATCCGGGTTGGAGGAAAGATATGGAGGATGAGATGGATGCCTTACATCATAATGGGACTTGGGATCTCGTTCCTTTACCTCCTGGTAAATGAACTGTTGGTTGTCGTTGGGTGTATACTGTTAAATTTCATCCTGATGGTTCTGTGGAGCGTCTCAAAGCTCGGCTTGTTGCAAAGGGCTTCACTCAGACCTATGATGTTGACTATGAGGAGACTTTCTCTCCTGTTGCCAAAATTTCCTCTATTCGTATCTTGATTTCTTTGACTGCTAATCTTAATTGGGCATTGTTTCAGTTAGATATCAAGAATGCCTTCCTACATGGTGACTTGGTTGATGAGGTATACATGGAGCAGCCACCTGGGTTTATTGCTCAAGGGGAGTATGGTAAAAGTGTATGTCGGTTAAAGAAATCTTTGTATGGTTTGAAGTAGTCGCCGATGGCATGGTTTGGTAAGTTTTCAGATGCAGTTTTAGAGTTTGGTCTTCTTCGATGTCAGACAAACCATTATGTGTTTCATAAACAGACGGATGCTGGATATGTTCTATTGGTGGTCTATGTAGATGATATTGTGATCAATGGAAATGATTCTGAGGGGATTGTCAAGTTAAAAATCTTCTTGCAAGATCGATTTCATACTAAGGATTTTGGAAAACTCAGGTATTTCTTGGGAATTGAAGTGACTCGATCTAAACAGGGTATTTTTTTTATCACAGAGGAAATATGTACTTGACTTGATTCGCCACTTTTTGTGATCTAAATTATATTAATTATACACCCAAGTATAAGTGGTCAAACTGTAGTTTTCTCGATTTTAAGTCCAAGTATCGATCCCACGAAGAGTTTTAGTAATTTAGATTTTAAAATAAAAAAACAAAATAAAAAAAGTAAAGTTGTTGTTTGAAGTAGTATGATGTTTGATAGCTTGTGATGTGAGCTTAGATTGATAACTAGTTTAATTTAAATACACTGCGGAAATAAAGTGCGGAAATAATAAAATGCGTAAGTAAAGCGTATAAATGATAACAATATAAAAGATACCCTTCAGTTTAGGGATCCATATGCTTTATATTGGTTGATTACTGGGAATACTACCTTACAACAATTAACTTCCATTTTACTGGAAAGTCAATCGACAGGTCTGATGTATATAAACTATAACACAACCGCTTCTTAGGCTAACTGGTAGTAATAAATTATAATGCAGCAACTTCTTAGGAAAGCTGGTTATATTTACGTCAATTAATTAACCCAAGCAAACCAGAAGGACAAGCCATTCATGAGGAATACTTGAGTTATTCAATTGATCTCTTGATAACAAGTACATAAAGATTTAACCATAACACAACCACTTCTTAGGTTAACTGGTGGTAATATAACATAACACAACAACTTCTTAGGAAAGCTGGTTATAGACGTACCAATTAACTAATTCAAGTGAACCAGAAGGACAAGCCATTCATGAGGAATACTTGAATTACCCAATATATATATATATATATGCATGCCAGTGAAACGTCCTAAGTATTCCATCGGAGGACAAGTCATACTAGTAGGAACACCGTGGTTGTTAGACTTTCCGTTTAGTTAGATATATATATATATGCCAGTTAAACATCCTCAGTATTCCATCGGAGGACAAGCCATACCAGTAAGAACACCGTGGTTGTTAGACTGTCGATATAGTTAGATATATAGTAAGTAAAGAAACCCTAATAACCCAGAAGGACAAGCCATTCATGAGGATCATTTAGGTTTTGTACCACACATCAGTAGAAAATCCTCAACGTTCCAATGGAGGACAAGCCATTCCGGTAGGAACATCGTGGATCTTTAACTGGATGGTCTTATGATACACTGATGACATAATTCCAGGAACAGCACCAGAATTACGTACATCACTATATCATGCATTAAGCATATAATACATATATAAATAAATATATAAATAAAACAGTAGCATTTCCATAATCTAACCAATATTATACATATGTTTACCCTAGTTTGAAGGGTATAAACGACTACTCACGCTCCATTGTTACAGACAAACAAGGAATGTGACTATTCGTCATTACAACTAACATTAAACGGTAAATTGTACAACTTCTTTCACAAGGAACAATTGAAACACAACCACTTTTATTATCATTTAAGACACAAAAGTGGCGGTAGTTCAACTATCCGAATAGAAAGATACAATAGAAATGTAGAAATACAGAGTAACAATAAAAGTGTATCACGGACCGGCTAAGACTTTCTATTTCTTTCTCTTTTTCTTTCTCTCTTTCTTTCTCTCTTTGGCTTTGGTGTGGCCGGCCTTGAAGGAAGAGGTATTGGAAGGCTTGGAAGGAATGGTTTGAAAGCTAAACAAGGCACCCCTATTTATAGAGGCGGGGGAGGGAGTTTCGGCCAAGGAGGGTGGTCCCAACCACTAGCCCAACCTTCCAAAAGGTTGGTGACTTGCAGTAGTGCTAGGTGTCGTCTTCTTGGGCTGCCACTTGTCAGCTTCTTATTGATCCAAGTTTCTTTATTGCACCTTGGTCCTTTGTGACTTCAAGCTTTGCAAATTGGTTTTGTATTTTTCAGTATTTCTGCATTTGACCCTGTAACTTAAACATAAAATATTTAAAACTATAAATTAAGCACAAACTACAATTCATAATATTTACTTATTTTATCTTACAAAACTGATTACTTACTCATCCTAATTTATACACTAATTAAGGTTAATCACACCCCCCAACTTAAACTTTACTAGTCTCTAGTAAACACAAATTATAGAAATTATTTCACAAAATAATAATAACATAACATAGGTAAAATCATTTTCGTAGATTTTTTCACGATTGCATTTAGCATATGCAATAAGTCGTTAAACCCCTAGGTGATCCCTAGTGGACGAGTTTTGTCTCGTGAAGGTTTTCAGTAAAGCTGCCTACAAACTTTAGTAGTTAGGAGCTTATAACTTATACTTTTCACAATCAAAATTAAATCAGTATTCATGTGCATTGCCAAAATACTTCCTTTTTCTGATCACTACAAGAGTAACACACGTTAGTTGTAACATTATCTATATATTTTTATAAAAACTTGTGTGTGTGTTTGATGATTTCTTTTGTTTCAAAAATCACTCCAGAAATATTACCATCTTTCATGGTAGTCTCGATGTCAATCATTTCCTGAAATACACTCAGCAACTAATACATATTCGTTATAGTGACTATTCTCTCACTAGTTACATGTGATTGGAATATTGTTAACGAAGCAAATAATATCACATGTAACATTTCTGAAGAACGGGTATTTGAATAGAATCGAAATTTGACATAATCTCATGATCGGATATTAACATTATATCAGACATATTATTAACATTCTCCCTCTATGGATATATAGGGTTAATACAGAGATATGATTTTTGGAATCAAAAAAGACTTTCTTTGGGTTATAACGTGGTCATTGGGTTAAGGTTTAACAAACGACGTCAATGGGATTTCAAGAGCTACTTTTTATATTGTGGCACACCTCTTCCCAATTTTTCAAATTTTGAATGTTCATTCATTCCATTTTTCACTTTCTTGGCTATTTTCTTTCTGTTTTTTCTTTTCTTTGAATAGCCAATACCTTTTTCTTTTCTCTTTTCCACCTTTTTTCTTTCTTTTCTGTATCATACTAATTTAAAAGAGGGTGCAAGAAAATTATGTAGCCAAGGTAGCTTTAATATATTTTCATGTGGCTCGGATGTGTTTTTCGGGTATCATGAAAATAATTTATACTTTTCTTAGGCTCAATCATGGTTGACTAAGGATATAATTTTGTAAAAGAAATGGTCAAGGCTCAAAGATAATGAAAAATGGCCTAAGATCATTTTCCAGAAATTATTTATCTGTATTAATCCCACATAAGAGAATTTCGAGGATAATGCTAATAATATAATCTAACAAATGCTAATCAAGACAAAATTAATGAGATTATTGAAAGAAATCTTACCATAGAATCGAAGATGTTTATTTGAGTAGATGTAGAATATTTCTCCAAGGAAGATTGGCTCAAATTCTTCAATTGGTTATACATCTCCACTAAATATGTAAAGAGTGTAATATTTCACAAGGTTTCTAAAATAAAGAAATCTATTCGTGCTGTAACAGAATAAGTTCAAACGAAAATATTAAGATAATATACAACTAAAATATGAAAATCTCACGTGATCAGATTAAAGTTATTTTCATAGAACACAGGAATATTAACTTAATTCAACTGTGAATTATATAAAATAATCCTCCTAATGGAATTAACATGAAGTCCATATTAATTATCAAAAATTAGTTAGACATAAACAAGTTTAAAACAAACAGTATAATTTAAAACATAAAGTAACTTATAATTTAAGTGCATAAAATAAAAGTGCATAATGTAAAAGATGAGTGAAAGAAAACAAATTGTTTTGTAGAATCTCCAGTCTGTTTAGGAAGCAGAAGATCCTGCTTCGAAACATTCTCTAAAGAACTGTACTTGATTCTGCTCATATTCCTCCAGGCGTCTGTTTATCTGAGTAATATTGGTCTCTATTTCCAGTAAGATTTGTCTATCAGTTCTATCGTCCATTGGTATGTATGGTTGATTTTCTTGTGGTGTCAGTGGTATGAATTCCTCAGGTACTTGGAATGGTTCTTTTTGTGGTTCAGGTGATGCTTCAGGTTGGTTTTCCATTCGTGCTCCATGACTTTTCTTTAATGAAGTTTTATCCAATGCTCCAAGAGGTTCCACAGTTTTCCATGTCGGATCAGTGATCACACCTTTGTCCCTGCATAGCTCAGAAACTAACATAGCATATGGGAGTGAGAGTTTCTTTCTATTGACTGTAAGTAACATTTGGTCCATGATTAAGTTTGGCAGGTCGATGGTGTGTCCCATCCCTAACGCATATAGAAAATAAGCCTGCTCAGTATAAAGTAGATTCTTTTGAGCACGAGCTAGCAAACTGTATGCTGTTATTAAACTGAGAATTCTGTATTTGTCTGTCAGGTCCCCTTGTTTTATGTAATTCTTCGGGCATCCCCAAACAAATCTTGGATTTCCTGTTAATTCTCTCCCTACTTCATGCAAATCAGGTAGTTCAGTGTAGGGATATTGTGGGTGGGGTGGTCTTTGCATGGGATGAAAAAATTCGGCTATAGTAGTCGGTGTAACTTGAAAAACAACACCTCGGACGAAAACACGTAATTGTCTTTTTCCAATTATATCAGCATTACTATAAAATTCTCGCACTAGGCAGTCATAGGCAGGAACAAATATTCTAATATAATGTAACCATCCTCTTGCATCAAGAATTTGTTTTATTCCTATATTTGTAAAATCATCATAAATAACCGGTTGTTCCACAATGATGGTTTTGGAAATAAAGTTAGCATCATACCAGACCTGTTGTTCAAGATTTTCAAACATCACCTCATCGTAGACGTTTCCTGGATGAGGTTGTTGTGGAGGTGCCTGAGGTGATGGAGATTGATCACTTCGTGCTCGGCTGGAAGATCTTCTTGTTCGTTGTCTTGCATCCATATTTTTGACTGGTTCCTGAATTGTAACTGCAGATTGTTTCTCTGAATTTCTGCAATTCTGCTCCTGCAAGTTATAAAATTAAATACCACTCTATATATTCTACAAAACTTTTCTAACCACTCTTTTTTGTTTCCAAGAATTGGTTTTATTATTTCTTTATTTGCTATTTTTTTATTTACTGATTTTTCTACTTATTCTATAGTTATTTACATTTATTTATAGCTATGTACAGTTATTTCCAAAATTCTACATTTTGTTGATCATATTTAGTCAGTATCAGAACTATTTGGATCAACAACACCAGTGACACGGTTAACTTCAGTTATCACGTATCTTGTTAACATTGGGGTAGAATAGGATGGCGCCTCAGGATAATCCTTACTCTGCCCATACTTAATCCACCGTAAACGATCTGATGCTCGACCTGAAATTGGTTCCGCACACTTATTATATTGTCTCAAATGTTCTGTACGACTACATCTTACACAAGCACAGAGACGATTTGCTCGTCGGTGTTTAGCATATGTACTTTTTCCACACAAGGGTCTTGCTTGACTTTCGAATATTTCTAAATTTCTAATACATTTAGCTTTTTGCATGATCAACAGATGTATATCTTTTGGAAAATGACGTAATAGGATCAAACTTAACCAAAATAATTTTTTGTCCATATTTCAACTTTTAAGAAAGAAAAGAAAAAAATGACTCAAAAATTATTGAAAGTTGACTCACTATCCGGTTCTTTAACGTCTGCCAGTCACAAAGACGAACAAAATTTTTATGCTAAAAAGTAATTTCACACCCATACCTCCCCAATTTAAATTAAATTCTAATTGTAATGTTAAAACAACAATAAATAGCATTGAGTAAAACTAGCAATTTGTTGTCGTTCAGCGATTAGGATATCTGGCTTTCACTTAGGAGATTTAATCTGTCAAACAAATTACAAATAATTAGTTATATTATTTAAATAACAATTAACACACATAGACTGGATCAAAAAGTTGCACATAAGTTACATCTTGAGTAAATCCATTATAATAAGATTTAAGCCTTTGCCTGTTTACTTTGAAAATATTTTCAGTTAATGGATTTTCAATTTCAATTGCCCCAAAGTCAAAAACTTGCTTAATTATATAGGGTCCTGTCCATCTAGATCTTAATTTTCCAGGGAATAAGCGAAGTTTAGCATTGTACAGTAGAACTTTTTAAGATGGTTCAAAAGATTTTCTCATGATATTTTTATCATGAAAAACTTTTGTTCTTGATTTGGCAATCTTTGCGTTTTCATAGACTTCATTTCTTAATTCTTCTAATTCATTTATTTGCAATTTACGTGATATTCCAACTTCATCTATATCAAGATTCATTATTTTGATTGCCCAATATGCTTTATGCTCTAATTCTACAGGCAAATGACATGGTTTACCATAAACTAACCGATAAGGAGACATTCCTAGAATAGTTTTATACGCAGTACGGTAAGCCCACAGTGCATCTGTTAATCTTAAAGACCAATCTTTACGATCAGGATTTATTATTTTTTCTAAAATGTATTTTATCTCCATATTAGCTAATTCAGCTTGTCCACTTGTCTGCGGATGATATGGAGTTAATATTTTATGAGAAATCAAGTATTTTTTCATCAGGTTTTCAAAAAATTTATTACAGAAATGTAATCCACCATCACTGATGATTGTTCGAGGAATCCCAAATCTGGATAAAATATTTTCTTTTAAAAATTTGATCACTGTTCTGTGATCATTATTTCTACATGGAATTGTCTCTACCCATTTAGAAACATAGTCAACTGCAACCAAAATATATAGATATCCAAAGGATGGGGGAAATGGTCTCATAAAATCGATGCCCCAGCAATCAAAAATTTCAATAACTAAAATAGGATTTAAAGGCATTATATTTCTTTTGGAAATATTCCCCATTCTTTGACATCTGTCACAGTTTAAACAAAAGATATAAACATCTTTAAAACGAGTTGGCCAATAAAATCCACACTGCAAAATTTTAGCAGCGGTTTTCTTTGAAGCAAAATGACCTCCGCAAGCTTCAGAGTGACAAAACTGAATAACCTAACTGATTTCATGATTAGGTACAGAACATCTTATTATTTGATCTTTACAGTATTTAAACACATAATGATCTTCCCAGAAAAAATTACGCACCTCACTTAGGAACTTGTTTTTATCAGTCCAGGTATAATTAGAAGGAATAGTACCAGTAGCTAAATAATTGGCTATATCAGCATACCATGGTACTTCGGTTATTGCAAATAGTTGTTCATCTGGAAAGGTTTCTCTAATTGGAGTTGGTTCTTCATTTATATCATAATCTAACCTTGACAAGTGATCTGCTACTACATTTTCTACTCCCTTTTTATCTTTAATTATAAGATCAAATTCTTGAAGTAACAAAATCCAACGCATGAGACGTGGCTTCGCATCTTTTTTAGTAAGTAAATATTTTAAAGCTGCATGATCTGTAAATACAACAACTGATGATCCAACCAAATATGATTGGAATTTATCTAATGCGAACACAACAACAAGTAATTCTTTTTCTGTGGTTGAATAGTTCATTTGTGCATCATTTAGAGTTTTACTTGCATAGTAAATAACATATGGTTTTTTATCTTTTCTTTGACCTAATACAGCTCCTACTGCATAATCACTTGCATCACACATTAACTCGAAAGGTAAGGACTAGTCAGGAGGTTGCATGATAGGTGCAGAAATAAGCATGTTTTTTAATTTTTCAAATGCTAATTGACATGCATTATTCCATTCAAATATTATATCTTGGCATAGAATATTACATATTGGTCTTGATATTGAACTAAAGTTTTTGATAAATCTTCGATAAAATCTAGCGTGACCTAAAAAAGATCGAACATCTTTTATAGTTTTAGGTGAAGGAAGATTAGCTATTAAGTCAATTTTGGATTTATCGACTTCCATTCCTTTTTCAAAAACTATGTGACCTAAAACAATACCTTGTGTAACCATGAAATGACATTTTTCCCAATTTAAGACAAGGTTTGTTTCTTTACATCTAATCTGTACTTTTTCCAGATTTTCTAAACATAAGTGAAATGAATCACCATATACTGAAAAGTCGTCCATAAAAACTTCTAGGTGTCGTTCTACCATATCACTGAATATACTTAGCATACAACGTTGAAAAGTAGCTGGGGCATTACATAACCCAAAAGGCATTCTTTTATAAGCAAAAGTTCCAAATGGACATGTAAATGTAGTTTTTTCTTGATCATCTATTACAATTTCAATCTGATTATAACCAGAATATCCATCTAGAAAACAATAATATGCATGACCAGCTATTCTTTCAAGTACTTGATCTAGGAATGGTAACGGAAAGTGATCCTTTCTGGTGAGAGAATTTAGTTTTCGATAGTCAATACATACACGCCTGTACGCATTGGGACTAATTCATTTTCTTGGTTTTTTATTACAGTAACACCAGACTTCTTTGGAACTACTTGTGTAGGACTGACCCATTTACTATCAGATATAGGATAAATAATATTAGCATCAAGTAGTTTAAGTACTTCTTTGCGAACTACCTCTTTCAAATGGGGATTTAATCTTCTTTGCATTTGATGAGATGGTTTAGCATTTTCTTCTAAGTAAATACAATGAGTACATAGAAGTGGACTTATACATGTTATATCTGTTATTGTCCATCCAATAACAGTTTGGTGATTTTGCAAGACTTTTGTCAGTTCTTTTTCCTGAGTTTCAGATAATTTTGATGATATTATAACCGGATTGATTTCATTTTCTCCTAGAACAATATATTTAAGATTGGTTGGAAGAGGTTTTAATTCCGTCTTAAAAACTTTGACATTAGATTCCACAAGTTTTGGTAACAATTCTTCATATTGAAGATTCTTTGTGGATGTTTTTTCAGATTCGACTTCATGTATTGATTCTAATGCAAATAGTTTCTTTTCTAAAAAGTTCTTTTCAAAAAAACTTTGAGTTAAAGTCTCCACATAATTTACTTCTTGTATTTCTTCTTCTTTTTCTCTAGGCCGTTTTGCACTTTTAAAAACATTTAATTCAAAAGTCATATTTCTGAATGATAGTTTCATGACTCAATTCCTACAATTTATCAATGCATTTGATGTAGCTAGGAATGGTCGACCTAAAATCAGAGGTATGTATTCAGATACACATGACTGACAACATGTCTCTGTGTTTATAACAATAAAGTCTGCTAGAAAATAGAATTGATCAACTTGAACAATAACATCTTCCACAATTCCTCGTGGAGTTTTTACTGATCGGTCTGCTAATTGTAATTTAATACTAGAAGGTTTTAGTTCACCTAATCCTAATTGTGTATATACTGAATATGGCATTAAATTACAACTGGATCTAAGATCTAGTAGGGCTCGTTTTATTTGAAAATTTCCAATGAAACATGTGACTGTAGGACTACCCGGATCTTTGTAGTTAAGAAGCGTATCATGATGTATTATAGTATTAACTTGTTCAGTTAAAAATGCTTTCTTTGGTACATTAGTTCTTCTTTTTATGGTGCAAATATCTTTTAAAAATTTAGCATAAACATGAACTCATTTTATTGCATCCAATAAAGGAATATTAATTTTTACCTGTTTAAATAATTCGTGAATATCAGACTGATCTTTTTCAGATGAGAGTTTCTTGACCCTTTGAGGAAAAGGTAAAGGAATAGGACATGGAGGATCTTTTTCACTTTGTACTTCTTCTTGCTTTTTAACTAAAGGTTCAAGTTCAAGTGGTTCGTTTACAGGAATTGACTTACGGATTTTTTTCGGAATCTTGGGTTTAATAGTTTTATCAATTACCTTACCACTTCTTAATGTTGTAATTGCTTGTACTTGACTTGGCGAGGCTTCAGATATCACAGAATTAGCTTGACCCTGACTTTGTGGAGGTTTAGGTTGAGATGAAAATTTTCCTTTTTCTGTAGTACTTAAGGATTGAGTCAACTTAGCAAGATGACTCTTGATATCTTCAATGCTCTGCGAAGTTTGAGCTTTAAAATCATTGAATGCTTGATTTTTTTGAGTATTAAAATTCATTTGACTTTGAATAAATTGATTCATAGTGTCTTCCAGAGTTCTTTTCTGAGGAGGTAAATATGGTTGATATTGTTGTTGATTTTGTAGCTGTGGTGGACCTTGTGTTTGATTTGTAGGTTGTGTATTTCTCCAACTAAAATTTGAATGATTTCTCCATCCTGGATTGTAGGTTTCAGAATATGGATTTGAATATGGTTTAGTATAAGTTGAAACAGCATTAGATTGTTCAATTAAGACTTCTTTAAATGCAGGTATAGTTGGACATTCCCCAGCAGGATGTCCTGACAACGCACAAATTTCACATACTTGATGTGACGCCCCAATTTCCGGGGGTCCTTTATTCACCGTTGATAACCCATCAAACCGAGGAAGTATCCGTGATTGTCGCATGACCCGTCACCACGTCAATAGCATACCCTTGACCGGTATTTATAAAACGAAAACGAAGTACATTCACTTTTAATCCGTTGACCCATCCGAGGTCCAATGTACCACCATTGGTGGTCCATTAATGTCCATTTATAACCATTAAAGGAAGGAAACAATGGCCCAAAGACTTGGCAAAACAATATTAGAATTTCAGAAATTTGGAAGGCGTATCGGTACGCGTACTGGTACGGTGTGCCCACTGGACATCGGCGTACCGGTATGCTCTACCTTCTGGCTATCGTCGTACCAATACGCGTACCGGTACGATCCTGCCACTTTTACCCTTTTCCTTTGTTTTCCATTTCCATTCCATTCAAAACCAACCCAAACTCATCCAACACATGTAAAATGAAAATTTTCATAAAGTACAAGGTTCATAGCAACTCTATTACATTTAATTCCAAAATTTTACATGCCAAAAACTAAGGGGTCGTTTGGTAACGTTTTTGTTTTTGCGTCTTCAAAAAACCAAAAATAGAGACAATTTTTTGTCTTTGTTTTGTGGTAAAGACTGAAACAAAAAACATGTTTGGTAGTCATTTTTGTCTGTCAAATTATGAGAATAAAAACAGAAGACATGTTTGGTAACTACCTCAAGTTTTATCCTAAATATGTTTTATAATATCTCATTTTTTGTTTTCAAACAAATCAACACTTTATTTCATGAAAAATGATTTGCAACCATGAATTAAAGACCTTCAACAAAGCACCAATCTTACACAGCCACATTTCCGAAAAAATTAGCCATGGAATTTGCCTCCCTATACACATGCCCAAACTGATATTGCAAGAACACCTAAATGAGGAACCCAACTCACCCAAAAGGCCTTAACATGCACCTTACCGCAATCAATCCCCAAATCAGACAACCTAAATAAAATACAAATAGACGTTATATTTTTTTTTTTATGAAAGAGAGAATTTTATTTCCAAAATTGAGGCAATTACAAGAATCAAAGAACAAGTTGTTCTAAAAGTATGAAAGAAATGGCTTTAATCCTTCAAGATGGATTAAACCATTTCTAATTACATTTTGGGATCTCCTAAATTTAACTAGAAACTGCCTGCATACCCCACCATGTCTTCAAGCAACCTTGCAGAAACAGCCCAGTAAAAATACCCAGCTTCATACCTTTGCCTTCAACTCCCAGCTCCAAACGAAACAGACAGCTGGGGTGGAGCCAGCTACAAGAAAATTGAGCTCATAATGGAGCCTAGAGAAAGAAATCCAGCTGGAAGCCTATAACTGAGATAATAAATGATCTTGGGTTGTTATCAAGCTGCATCTGATAAGCTATCTTCGAACTAAAAGGTTATTTGGCCCAATGCTAATAATGGACTCTAGACCTCTAATAATTTGAACCCTGCAGATTGTTTCAGGCTAGTAAATGGTTGTTGTTGATATAGTCACACCTCTGAAAAATTAGACTGCAATATCACCCTAACCATTGGCATCGAGTCAAACTTTGCAACAGAACGACTAAGTGCAAATAATTACCTGCCATAGTATTTAGATATTACATTGTCTAAGTGAAAGTAGAAGAATTTAGATGTAACAATATGTCAATAAAATTTACCTTCTTTGCACTGTCTTGTAGTATTCTTTCTTCTTCACTCTGTAAAGAATGCATTTCCTTTATATCAGCACAAATTTACGTACTCAACAGCATACCAAGTAATGAGTATCACATGAAGGACTACAAGTTGAAGAGACAGCAAGTATACTCAAAAGGAGGACACGCATAGATATCTGAAACCACACACCTGTAATGTGATCGGATAAAGAAACAGCACAGCTAGTACTGGCTTCGGGACCATTTCCAACAGTTCATCATCCAAGTCATACACATCATAGCAGTCTGCCTCATCTGGTGGAACACCGAGGCCCCAAAAGAACTGCTCAATGGCCAAATAAAATAAATTATACAGATGCAATATCTCTTTTTCTTTTTTTTAACTACCACTATTGGAACTCCAAAAGTCTCAGGTGCTCCAAATTCTGTTTATCACCATGGTGTAATGAGGAGTGCCTGGAATTTTTCTCTTTTTCTCCCAACTTAAAGTCCTATTCAGACATACTTTATGTTTTCAACCCAAACAACTGAGATATTAATTCATCATCTAGTTCCTTCTGTATATTTGAAATAAAAACTAACTCTAACATATTTCGCATAAAGTTACAAAAAAAAAAAAATGAAGAATTGAAGTACTTCACTATACAATCAAATTTGACAAATTCCAACCCCAAGATTAGGCAAAATAACCATGAACAATATAAAGAAAAGACGAGCACACCAGAGTTTAGTCCATCCTTGTGTCATCCCACCGAAATTTATCCTAATCCATAAGGATTAAGACCGTGCTCTACTTCCCCACTGGCCCAAACAAGAGATAAATTTCTTCATTGCAACTCAATCAGTTATTTATTAGCAGCATTCGACACAATTGGATCATCAATTTCAACTAATATTTGTCTAAAATAAACATTCAATCAAGGAAAAACATGTTTATCCAAGACAGTGCCATTTTCAACGCTGTCCTTCAAGAACACCAAATCACCCTTTGTGTTCTAAGGAAAACCGCATTAAGAAAAAATGGAAAAGAAAAACAAAATCATAAAGTTGAAATTTCATTTTCTGAGACAGACACACACATACAGAGACGATCGACATACCTGATTCATGACGTCAGGGTTAGCTTCTAGAGGAAGCCATCTCTTAGCAGAAGGAATCTCAGCCATTGATCTCTCTGATTTCTTCTTCTCTTTGTTCCGACTGATTAATTGGAGGGGTTTTTTTATATCGCACAAAAGGTAGGGTTTTGATCGGAACTGAACGTGGAGTGAGACTCTCTCTTTCTTTTGGAGAAATTAGGGTCTGTGATGTACAGATCTATGTAGATCTATGGATATATATATACAGATCTATGTATATATATACATATATCTATACAAGTAAAGGGTTTCCACTTACCTTCTTCGTCTTCTTCGTACACGTCTGTGAGCCTTCTTCGTGGTCGTTTTCGCCTGTCGATCTATGGTTCTTCTTCGTCTTCGTCGATCTGTGAGTGGAAGAGAGAGAGTTGCTGAGAGAGATCAGGAGAAGAGAGACGTGCTGAGAGAGAGAAGAGGAGAGAGAGTCGTTACCACAAGAGAGAGTGATATGTGAGGACGAAAATGACAAATTACCCCATATTTATACTCTCTTATATGAAGTGGGATTTTGTGGCTAACAAAACTCGAAGGTCAGACCTCATTTATATTGAAAACGCGTGTTTTGTGTTTCACGTGTTTCTTAGAACAAAAAATTTTTGTTCCCATTTTTTTGTCTTTGTCTCCAAAACAACTAATATAAAACAAAAACAAAAACAATATCCAAACATATTTTTGTTTTCATTTTTGGCAAAAAATGAAAACAAAGACATAAAACACGAAACAAAAATAGTAAACAAACACACCCTAAGTTTTCATAATACTTTACAAAAACTCAAACAAAGTCACATTTCGGCTTTCTTCATCCTTGGGGCTCGAAATGGGAGCCATCCACCGGCGTATATTCCGCACCTGAAATGTTTTCCCACGAAGGGTGAGCCACGCTCAATAGGGTATCTCCTAAAGAGACTACTCCCCAACCTATATGCATATGAAATGTTCACGTGCCAACAAACCTATAATTCTCAACATTCCAAATTTTGAATATGCATTCCATGTTGGAATCTACCATGCCATGCCAATGAAATGAGATGAGACTCACTCACGCACATCATCCCGAGCCCTTCCCGGCTCCTCAACACATGCAAGTGGCAATGTGTATGAACCCGTCATTTATGTTGCACATCAAATGACATTCCAATCTAGGGTCTTTTTAGGGGTGGATGTTCATGGACTCACACCAAGGGTCACCCAACCCACACGGAATTGACGGACTTCCACCGAGGGTTCCGCGTACACCCACACACTTCATGGGCCGAGCCAAGGGAGTGCGTATCCCAATCACCGGGTCTTGCACCCGAGGGATCTTCTAGCCCTTCTTGCTACCCCAACCCTATCAACCATACAAACCGTGAGACTCAACTAGGTCATCGACCCAGCTCACCCGAGCCCACTCGTCATCCACCAAACGAGGTGAAGACAACCACCATGCACACACACCTACTAAATGCGATGTTCCCGTGCATATGGAGTATGATGTCTCATTGCAACCATAATACAATGTTCAACATGGTATGAGTGACATATGAACATTTTTAACACATTTCACACATTTCATGGCAAAATCATATCATAAGCACATAATTCCTATAACAAAATTTTCAAGCATGTTATCACATAATCATGCTATCAACACTTTAAATTCTCAAGGCATATATATAAACACATTACATGCCCACAATTCCATATAAAACAAGAATCACATTGGGTCTATTTCACATATCCAATTCTAGAAATTTCATTAGCAATTTCTAATTACCAATCCAAGCTAGGATTTATCTTTACCCATTTCAATGCCCATTTCACCCAAATTAACAACAATAGGCAAGAGATACACAATCTATTATCCTACCCATTTCACAAAAACATTCTAGGTTTGGAATAAACCTTAGTAGGAGGGAACTCTACCTCTTGAAGCGTAGAGAACAAACGTAGGAAACCTCCAAGACCCGATTCTAGCCCAAAACCCTAGCTTCCAAAAATCCCCTTCCTTGAACTTTGGTAAAACCCACGCTTTTTGGTATAGCCGCGTAGCCCTCGATGAGAGGAACAACCTTTCCTCTTGGCTCGTGTTGATTTGAGCAACGGGGAGGGGTAGATCGTAGAGAGAAGTGGAGAAAACCCTTGCTCTTTCCCTCTCTTCCTATCACGTTAATCGGCTGAGCAAGAATGGGGAGAAAATGTCATTTTCTCCCCTATTTATACTTTCTAAATACTTGGCCCACAATGCGCCACACGACCCTTCTTTCCCGGGTCCGTTTGCACCCCGAAACGATTAAATTTCGCTCCGGTTCGAGTTCAAAATATTTTTATTTTAACTTGCCTTCATTTATTTCCCAAACTTTAAGATTTTATTAAAAAGTTCATTTTTGGGTCTCTCGAGGTTCGATCGCCTCGTAAAACGTGAAAAATCTGACTATCTCGGAATCTTACGAAATTTGACATGGCAACTAGATTTCGCGAGACGAATTCAACGGTGAGGTCCGTTTCATCATCCGAGCTCTAGAAAAATTCAGGTTCACAACCTGTACCGTAGTGGCAAATTACCATTTTGCTTTTTTTTTCTTCACAAAAGCTCAATTTTACCCGGCCTCATAGGGTGCCATCTGTATGCTCACCTGATAACTGTTGTTGTAGGCGAACTCTACTAAGGGTAAATGTTCTTCCCAGCTACCCTTGAAGTCTAGGACGCATGCTCATAGCATGTCCTCTAATATCTGGATGGTCCTCTCCGACTGTCTGTCTGTCTGGGGATGAAAGGCCGTGCTCATCATCAATTTCGTCCCCAGGGCCCATTGGAAACTCTCCCAAAAATGGGCCGTGAACCTGGGATCCCGATCCGATACTATAGATATGGGTACCCCATGCAACTGGACAATCTCCCGTATATACAACCTGCAGAATTCCTCCAGGGTGAAGGTCATCCGCACTGCCAAAAAGTGTGCCGACTTCGTAAGCCGGTCCACTATCACCCATACCGCGTCATGTCCCCGCGATGTCCGTGGCAAGTGGGTCATAAAATCTATCGTGACGTGTTTCCACTTCCACTCAGCCACCTCCAAGGGCTGGAGCAACCCTGCTGGCCTCTGGTGCTCAGCCTTGACCTGTTGACACGTGAGGCATCTACTGACAAAGTCATCAATCTGCCTCTTCATCCCGCTCCAATAGTACTGGCGACGAAGATCATGATACATCTTCGTGCCGCCTAGATGCATAGCAAAGCGGGAGCAATGGAACTCCCTGAGGATCTCCTCTCTCAAACCCGCAGATTGGGGAACCACTACCCTTTCCCTATACCGAAGACTACCATCTGAGTGAATGGCCCAGCCCTCGTCACCGGTACCCGTCTGTACTCGATCCCTGATGGATGATAACTCTGGGTCCTGCCCCTGTGACTCAATCACCCTGCTCAGTAGGGAAGGTTTAGCCACCAAGCTCCCTAAGACACCCTGAGTGTGACTCCGATAATGCAGCCCAAATTTTCCCACAGTCTCGAGCATTCGCCACTCTCGGGAAGCCACACTAGCCAAGACTCCCCGTGATTTCTGGCTGAGTGCATCCGTCACCACATTTGCCTTACCAGGGTGGTAATGCAAAGTGAAGTCATAATCCTCCAAATACTCCATCCACCTGCGTTGCCTCATGTTGAGGTCCCGTTGTGTAAAGATGTACTTCAGACTTTTGTGGTCCGAAAACACCTCAAATTGTTCACCGTATAGATAGTGGCGCCAAGCCTTCAAGGCAAATACAATGGCCGCCAACTCCATATCTTGCGTAGGATAGTTCTGCTCGTGATTCTTTAATTGCCGAGAACCATAAGCCACCACTCTCCCGGACTGCATCAAAACACAACCAAGTCCATCCTTGGAGGCATCGCAATACACCGTGTACCTCAGTCCCCTCTCTAGAACAATCAAAATAGGAGCTGAAGTAAGCCTCCTCCTTAACTCCTGGAATGCCTTCTCACACGAATCATTCCACTCAAACTTGACCTCCTTTCGGGTCAATCTAGTCATTGGAGCAGCTAATCGGGAGAAGTCTTCGATGAACCTCCTGTAATACCCCACCAATCCCAAGAAACTACGTATCTCGAAGACTGACTTCGGCCTCTCCCAATTCATTACCGCCTCTACCTTTTCCGGGTCCACGGATACACCCGAAGCCGACACCACGTGCCTCAAGAATTTTACCTCCGTAAGCCAAAATTCACACTTGCTGAACTTGGCATACAACTGGTGGTCCTTCAAGGTCTGAAGAACAATTCTTAAATGAACCTCATGCTCCTTTTCAGATTTGGAGTAGATCAGGATGTCGTTAACAAACACCACGACGAACTGATCTAAATAGGGTTGGAACACCCTATGCATGAGATCCATGAATGCCGCCGGGGCATTCGTCAATCCAAATGGCATTACTGTGAACTCGAAATGCCCATACCGCGTTCTGAATGTCGTCTTAGGGATATCAGCCTCCCTGATCCTCAACTGATGGTAGCCCGTGCGGAGATCTATCTTGGAGTAGACCCGCGCTCCCCTCAGCTGATCAAACAGATCATCAATCCTCGGCAAAGGGTACCTATTCTTAATGGTGACCCTATTCAACTGCCGATAGTCTATACATAACTGAAGGGTCTTGTCCTTCTTCTTGGCAAACAATACCGGAGCGCACCTTGTCATTCTGTGCGGAGTCATAGAAATGGGAGAAGTACCGGGATGCAACTCAATGGTCAAGTCTACATCTCTATGTGGAGGTAATCCCGGAAGTTCGTCCGGAAAAACATCCTCAAACTCACAAACCACCCGAGGTAGACCCAACTCCTGTCTCACCTCGTCCTCTAGGGTAAGGCTCGTAAGCCAACCCATCAACTGTCCATGCCATCTAGAGTCGTGCACGGTTTGGGGTAAGGCGTCGTGCTTTTCCCCCTGAAACTTAAAACAAACACCGTCCGGTGTATAGGCAGTGACCCTATTTCGATCACAATCAATAACGACCCGATGTGCCGCAACTAGTCCATCCCTAGGACATCGAAATCTGACATGTCCATGACCCTAAGGTCCACGGTGAGTAGAATCCCCGAGATCTCTAACTCACAACCCCGACATATCCGATTAACACACACCTGAGGTGAATTCATATACAATGGCTCTTCCAAAGTATCAACCTCTAGGCCCAAATCCCTCACACATGTTTTAGAAATTAATGAATGCGATGCACTAGAGTCAAATAATACCCTAGTCCATAAGCAAAAGAGTAGAAATTTACCCTGAATGAATGACTGATCCACTGGCTCAGCCTGAGGTGTAATGGCATAGACACGTCCCTGGGTCCCCGAAGTCCCGGCCTGCATGCCCTGTCCTCGGCCTCGACCCATGCCCTGTTCTCGGCCTCGACCCATGCCCTGGCCCATCTGGCCTGACTGCGGAGTCCCCGCTCGGAAAGTGGTAGGGGCCTGAGTAGCGCCCTGGAACTGATATTGATTTCCCTGGCCCACGGTGGGGTAGGGAGGAACAAAATGTATCTGCGGCTATCCCACTGATGACTGGGACTGTGATGTCCCATAGCTCTGGGATCCTTGCGTCTGAGGACAATCCCGCCTCATATGCCCCGGTTGGTGGCAATGGAAACATGTCTTCTGGCCTGCCTGGTAGGTAGTCCTGAAGTTTCTCCCGTTCTGGGAGAATTGACCTTGGCCTTGGCCTTGATAGCCGCGGCCCTGTCCTTGTTGTCCATGTGGAGCAGAGGTCCTTTGCTTCTTCCCCGAACTAGAAAAAGAGGATTGGCCCTCCTTCTTCTTATCCTTAGCACCCGCTTCACGGATGCTTCGTGCATCATCAACCTCTCTCTCAATGGCCATAGCTGTCTCGACCATAGAGTCCAAGTCTTGCAGGCGGAGGCCCACAATCTTTCCCCGGATGGATAGTTTCAACCCATCCTCAAACCTTCTTACCTTGGCCATGTCCGTGGCCACGTAATCATCGGCAAAACGGGCTAATTCGGTGAACTTAGCCACATACTCCATCACAGTCATTGACCCTTGCTTCAAGTCTAGGAATTCCCGGGCCTTTGCATGTCGAACGGCCGTTGAGAAATATTTACCCATGAAGAGCTCTCTAAACTCTCCCCATGTCATGGCCTCTAAGTTCTTGGAGGCCGTCACTCAATCCCACCACAATTGGGCTTCTCCCTCTAACTGGAATGTAGCTAGTCTTATCTTAGTGGCATCTGAGGTGACCTCCATCGCCCCTAAGATCTTATTAACTTGCCAGAACCAATGGTCGGCCACCATCGGGTCCGCCCCTCCCACAAAGATTGGAGGTTTGTGTGCTTTAAACTGTTGGAGATTACTCGTGCCTCCATGTCCAGCATTTGCACTAGCTTGTGCAACAGTAGCCGCCATCATGCCCATGGTTTCCGTAAACGCTTGTTGGTCGAAGACCGGTGGTGGTTGATTATTGTTCCGCCCACCGCCTCGACGTCCTCTTCTTCCACTTGCCATCTACACACACGTCAAGTGGCAATGGCACACTAACTTAGTATCCCGAGATAGGGACCAAAGTTAAAAACGTTAAAATTTTCTCATTGTCTCACTAGTAGAGCGTATGCCTCCAATAGTAGACATCTACACCTTGAACTATCCCGTTTATTCAGTTTCCCACTCCCAAGGTTAAGTTCTCTAACCCAAGTGTGTCCATTTCCATACACATTTTATCATGCATATAATACACATATCACATTTCACATAACATGTAGCAATTTGAGCACATAACATGTAATGTACAATGAATGCAATGGTCTAGACCCATGCCCCATCAAACCCTAGGTAATTCACATACCTATGCTCTGATACCAAGCTGTGACGCCCCAATTTTCGGGGGTCCTTTATTCACCGTTGATAACCCATCAACCCGCGGAAGTATCAGTGATTGTCGCATGACCCGTCACCACGTCAATAGCATACCCTTGACCGGTATTATAAAACGAAAATGAAGTACATTCACTTTTAATCCGTTGACCCATCCGAGGTCCAATGTACCACCATTGGTGATCCATTAATGTCCATTTATAACCATTAAAGGAAGGAAACAATGGCCCAAAGACTTGGCAAAACAATATTAGAATTTTAGAAATTTGGAAGGCCTACCGGTATGCGTACCGGTACGCTCTACCTTCTGGCTGTCGTCGTACCGGTACGATCCTACCACTTTTACCCTTTTCCTTTGTTTTCTATTTCCATTCCATTCAAAACCAACTCAAACTCATCCAACACATGTAAAATGAAACTTTTCATAAAGTACAAGGTTCATAGCAACTCTATTACATTTAATTCCAAAATTTTACATGCCAAAAACTAAGTTTTCATAATACTTTACAAAAACTCAAACAAAGTCACATTTCGGCTTTCTTCATCCTTGGGGCTCGAAATGGGAGCCATCCACCGGCGTATATTCCGCACCTGAAATGTTTTCCCACGAAGGGTGAGCCACGCTCAATAGGGTATCTCTTAAAGAGGCTACTCCCCAACCTATATGCATATGAAATGTTCACGTGCCAACAAACCAACAATTCTCAACATTCCAAATTTTGAATATGCATTCCATGTTGGAATCTACCATGCCATGCCAATGAAATGAGATGAGATGAGACTCACACACATCATCCCGAGCCCTTCCCGGCTCCTCAACATATGCAAGAGCCAATGTGTATGAACCCGTCATTTATGTTGCACATCAAATGACATTCCAAACTAGGGTATTTTTAGGGGTGGATGCTCATGGACTCACACCAAGGGTCACCCAACCCACACGGAATTGACGGACTTCCACCGAGGGTTCTGCGTACACCCACACACTTCATGGGCCGAGCCAAGGGAGTGAGTATCCCAATCACCGGGTCTTGCACCCGAGGGATCTTCTAGCCCTTCTTGCTACCCCAACCCTATCAACCATACAAACCGTGAGACTCGAGTAGGTCATCGACCCAGCTTACCCGAGCCCACTCGTCATCCACCAAACGAGGTGAAGACAACCACCATGCACACACACCCACTAAATGCGATGTTCCCGTGCATATGCAATATGATGTCTCATTGCAACCATAATACAATGTTCAACATGGTATGAGTGACATATGAACATTTTTAACACATTTCACACATTTCATGGCAAAATCATATCATAAGCACATAATTCCCATAACAAAATTTTCAAGCATGTTATCACATAATCATGCTATCAACACTTTAAATTCTCAAGGCATATATATAAACACATAACATGCCCACAATTCCATATAACACAAGAATCACATTGGGTCTATTTCACATATCCAATTCTAGAAATCACATTTAGCAATTTCTAATTACCAATCCAAACTAGGATTTATCTTTAGCCATTTCAATGCCCATTTCACCCAAATTAACAACAATAGGCAAGAGATACACAATCTATCATCCTACCCATTTCACAAAAACAATCTAGGTTTGGAATAAACCTTAGTAGGAGGGAACCCTACCTCTTGAAGCGTAGAGAACAAACGTAGGAAACCTCCAAGACCCGATTCTAGCCCAAAGCCCTAGCTTCCAAAAATCCCCTTCCTTGAACTTCGGTAAAACCCACGCTTTTTGGTATAGCCGCGTAGCCCTCGACGAGGGGAACAACCTTTCCTCTTGGCTCGTGTTGATTTGAGCAACGGGGAGGGGTAGATCATAGAGAGAAGTGGAGAAAACCCTTGATCTTTCCCTCTCTTCCTATCACGTTAATCGGTTGAGCAAGAATGGGGAGAAAATGTCATTTTCTCCCCTATTTATACTTTCTAAATACTTGGCCCACAATGCGCCACACGACCCTTCTTTCCCGGGTCCGTTTTCACCCCGAAACGATTAAATTTCGCTCCGGTTCGAGTTCAAAATATTTTTATTTTAACTTGCCTTCATTTATTTCCCAAACTTTAAGATTTTATTAAAAATTTCATTTTTGGGTCTCTCGAGGTTCGACCGCCTCGTAAAACGTGAAAAATCTGACTATCTCGGAATCTTACGAAATTTGACATGACAACTAGATTTCGCGAGACGAATTCAACGGTGAGGTCCGTTTCGTCATCTGAACTCTAGAAAAATTCAGGTTCACAACCTTTACCGTAGTGACAAATTACCATTTTGCCCTTTTTTCACAAAATCTCAATTTTACCCGGGTTTTACACTTGATCAGTAGAAGAAACAACAGATAGTTGTTTAACTTTTTTCATTTCTAGGGCTTCTAATTTTCGAGATAGATTAGCTATTTTAGCTTGTAAATCATCATCGTCTTTCAAAATATATTTTCCTCTTTCAGATGTAGATGGCTTATTTTCCACAATATTTGAAGAAGTCGAGTCCCACATCTGGGAACTCTCTGAAATAGTATCAAAAAATTGAAATGCGTCTTCAGGGTTTTTATTCATAAATTCTCCTTGAGCCATCATTTCGACAAATTGTCGCATTGCGGATGGAAGAGTATCATAAAAGAAACCAACTAAGGTCCAGTTTTCAAATGCATGATGTGGACAAGATTGGAGAAGATCCTTAAATCTTTCCCAACATTGATAAAAAGTTTCACCTTCTTTCACAGAAAAATTCATTATTTTACGTCTTAATGCATTAGTACGATGCACAGGAAAAAACTTTTTAAAGAACTCAGTTTGTAAAGCTTTCCAATTCGTGATAGAATTTGCTCTTAAGAAGTTAATCCATAGTTTAACTTTATCTTTTAACGAGAATGGAAAAAGTCTTACTTTGACCATTTCAGAACTATCTTGCAAAGTTCCACAGACTTCTTCAAATTCTTTCATATGAACATAAGGATTTTCCTCTTCTAAACCATGGAACTGTGGTAGTAATTGTATTGTGCCTGGTTTAATATTAATATTTGGAGCGTCTATTGGAAAATAAAAACATGACGGAACATTAGTTCTTGTAGGATGTAGATATTCTCTTAATGGTCAGACATTTTGCACTACTTCTTGTTCTCTAACTTCTTCCCCCCTAGGTACATTTTGAGCCATACTTAAGTCAAATGATTCTTTTGTAGATTGCGAGGATGAAGATGATGAAGATGAAGGAGTTGACTGATTTACTGAACCTACTGATGAATGAACAGACATAGACTATTAAAAATAAACAAACAAACTATAAACATATAATACAAAGAAACAATTTTTTTTTTCTTTTTATATTTTTTTCAAATTACCATAACTCTCCGGCAACGGCGCCAAAAACTTGATTCGCCACTTTTTGTGATCTGAATTATATTAATTATACACCCAAGTATAAGTGGTCAAATTGTAGTTTTCTCGGTTTTAAGTCCAAGTATCGATCCCCCGAAGAGTTTTAGTAATTTAGATTTTAAAATAAAAAAACAAAATAAAAACAGTAAAGTTGTTGTTTGAAGTAGTATGATGTTTGATAGCTTGTGATGTGAACTTAGATTGATAACTAGTTTAATTTAAATACATTGCGGAAATAAAGTGCAGAAATAATAAAATGCGTAAGTAAAGCGTATAAATGATAACAATATAAAAGATACCCTTCAGTTTAGGGATCCATATGCTTTATATTGGTTGATTACTGGGAATGCTACCTTACAACAATTAATTTCCATTTTACTGAAAAGTCAATCGGCAGGTCTGATGTATATAAACTATAACATAGCCGCTTCTTAGGCTAACTGGTAGTAATAAATTATAACGCAGCAACTTCTTAGGAAAACTGGTTATATTTACATCAATTGATTAACCCAAGCAAACCAGAAGGACAAGCCATTCATGAGGAATACTTGAGTTATTCAATTGATCTCTTGATAGCAAGTACATAAAGATTAAACCATAACACAACCACTTCTTAGGTTAACTGGTGGTAATATAACATAACACAACAACTTCTTAGGAAAGCTGGTTATAGACATACCAATTAACTAATTCAAGTGAACCAGAAAGACAAGCCATTCATGAGGAATACTTGAATTACCCAATATGTCATATATATATGCATGCCAGTTAAACATCCTCAGTATTCCATCGGAGGACAAGCCATACCAGTAGGAACACCGTGGTTGTTAGACTATCCGTTTAGTTAGATATATATATGCCAGTTAAACATCCTCAGTATTCCATCGGATGACAAGCCATACCAGTAGAAACACCGTGGTTGTTAGACTGTCGATATAGTTAGATATATAGTAAGTAAAGAAACCCTAATAACCCAGAAGGACAACCCATTCATGAGGATCATTTAGGTTTTGTACCACACATCAGTAGAAAATCCTCAACGTTCCAATGGAGGACAAGCCATACCGGTAGGAACATCGTGGATCTTTAACTGGATGGTCTTATGATACACTGATGACATAATTCCAGGTACAGCACCAGAATTACGTACATCACTATATCATGCATTAAGCATATAATACATATATAAATAAATATATAAATAAAACAGTAGCATTTCCATAATCTAACCAATATTATACATATGTTTACCCTAGTTTGAAGGGTATAAACGACTACTCACACTCCTTTGCTACAGACAAACAAGGAGTGTGACTATTCGTCATTACAACTAACATTAAACGGTAAATTGTACAACTTCTTTCACAAGGAAAAATTGAAACACAAACACTTTTATTATCATTTAAGACACAAAAGTGGCTGTAGTTCAACTATCCGAATAGAAAGATACAATAGAAATGTAGAAATACAGAGTAACAATAAAAGTGTATCACGGACCGGCTAAGACTTTCTCTTTCTTTCTCTCTTTCTTTGTTGTGGCCGGCCTTGAAGGAAGAGGTATTGGAAGGCTTGGAAGGAATGGTTTGAAAGCTAAACAAGGCACCCCTATTTATAGAGGGGGGAGGGAGTTTCGGCCAAGGAGGGTGGTCCCAACTACTAGCCCAACCTTCCAAAAGGTTGGTGACTTGCAGTGGTGCTAGGTGTCGTCTTCTTGGGCTACCACTTGTTAGCTTCTTATTGATCCAAGTTTCTTTATTGCACCTTGGTCTTGTATTTTTCAGTATTTCTGCATTTGACCCTGTAACTTAAACATAAAATATTTAAAATTGTAAATTAAGCACAAACTATAATTCATAATATTTACTTATTTTATCTTACAAAACTGATTACTTACTCATCCTAATTTATACACTAATTAAGGTTAATCACTTGACATGCTAGAGGAAGCAGGTTTGCTGGGTGGCAGACAGATTGATGTTCCTATGGATCCGAATCAGAAACTATTGACGGATGATGGTGCATTGTTTGAGAATCCGAGTTGGTATTACAGATTGGTTGGGAAGTTCAATTATCTCACTATTACTCGACCGAATATTTCCTATGTAGTCAGTATAGTAAGTCACTTCATGGGGTGTCCTAGAGTACCACATTGGGAGGCAGTTACTTGTATTCTGCGATATCTCAAATGAGCTCCTAGACTTGGACTGTTATATCGAGCTAATGGACATCTTAGAGTGGAAGGTTTCTCAGATACTGATTGGGCTGACTCTCTTTTTGATCGGAGATCAACCACTGGTTATTGTACTTTCTTAGGAGGTAACGTTGTCTCATGGAAAAGTAAGAAACAATCCGGGGTAGCAAGATCCAGTGCTGAGGCTGAGTATAAGGCAATGACGCATACGACGAGTGAGTTGACTTGGCTACTACACTTCCTCCAGGAAATTGGGTTTCCAGTTCAACCTCCTTTACAGTTGTTCTGTGACAACTATGCAGCTATCCATATCGCTGCTAATCCGGTGTTTCACGAGAGAACCAAACATATTGAAGTTGATTGTCACTTTATTCAGGATAAGATAGTAGCTGGAGAGATTACAACTCCATTTGTGAAATTTGAAGATCAGCTTGCAGATATGTTTACCAAAGCATTGAGTCGTACACGTCTTACATCGATTTCTTCCAAGCTTGGATTATGTGATATATATAGTCCATCTTGAGGGGGAGTGTTAAGAGTATTAGGGTAGTATGTGTAAATTGTTAATAGTAAGAGGGTGTATGTGTAATTCTTATTATTGTGAGTTAACTATAAATACGAGTTTGTATGAGAGCTAGGTTAAGTGTTTAACCTCTCTCTTTCTCCCTAATATTGTATCTAATATTGTGTTATGTTAATTCTTTGCACTTAACAATTTCAAATGTTTGTCACAATATATCTGAGATCTTCTCATCGACCGAAGAGATGGAGGACTGCTGTTCGTCGACTCAACTGTGTGTGTGAGAGAGAGAGATCCAGAGCATCCTCGTCGTCTGAGAGAGATAGAAAGAGAGAGGAAGAAACATAATTGTGGCCACAAATATAATATATATACATATATATAAACATAAAGAGAAATAGTTATTGTCTTAACTTCAATCGAAGATTTGAGAGAGCTTCAACCAGAGATCTGAAAGAGCTTCGCTGGTGTTGGTTCAATGAAATCTTTGATCTACTTGTCGACTGGAGAGAAATGGAGGGCTGCTCTTCGTCAACTCAACTGTGTGAGAGAGGGGGCGGAGAGATAGAAAGAGAGAGAGGAAGAAAAATAAATGTGGGTCATGTGGGAGTGGGCTGCAGAGGAGGAACTAAGTTATGGCCTAGGGGGGCCATGGTCCCCTCAAGTTTTGCAAATTATATATTATACCTTTAAAATTTTGTTTTTGATTACAATTTATATGTCCCTCAAATTCTTTAAATTATACTTTATACCCTTGAATTATATTAATCTTAATTTTATTTTATCCTTGACTATTGATTTGACCACATTGAACCATTTTGCATAAATTGATAAATCTTGGTATTTTACAAATCTTTTAATTTTGAACTATTTTAAACAATTAATGGTGCAATGTTTTCGAAACAATAATTTGGGGGCAAAATAAATTAATGTCTGATTTAAGAGGACAAACTATGATATATTCAAACACCATATATGTAAGGTTTAAAACCGTTATAGAATATGTATTCGAGAGATTTACTCTCCTTCTCTCTCTCTCTCTCTCTCTCTCTCTCTCTCTCTCTCTCTCTCTCTTTGCATTTTCAAAGGTACAATGAAATCTAGTTGTACTCAGGGATTACATTGCTTATGTGATGAGTTGATCTCATTTTTATGTCGAATTGGTTCGACTAATTTCAATTAATTTTACCGATTTTATTGGAAATAAAAATACAACAATGTTTTGTGTGATATTGATTTGAATAGGTTCTATACATTTGAAAATTTGACATTAACAATTTTATTGAATGACTCACATTTAATTAAAATATCTCATTCCATCTCTATTTGGCCTCCCTCAAAAAAAAATCTTGAGTCTGTCCCCGGTGGGCCTGGGCAGTGGGCTTAGATAGTGATTATTTATAATTTATATAAAATTATTATTTAACAAAAATCATAGTCAGAGTCAGAGTTTTTTTGGAAAGGATCTATAACTCTAACTCCGATTCCGACAGAGGCGGACCAAAGTCAGAATTGTGGATTCTTGCACACCCTTACTCCCCACCCATCAACATCAGCAGCATCCCTCTTCAACAATCCCACTTCAAACCTAGCGCAAATAAAATTAAAAGGAAGACTTATAGAGGCGTGCACAACTGATGAAGGATGGTGAAGGCGAGAACCAGTCACACATGCAGAACGAGTGAAGTTGGCAATGGCAGAATAGACTAGGGGTTAACTGCTTTTCTGATTTTGATTTCGATTCATATGTTATTTTTCTTCTATTCTATTTTGGTTGCAATATGGTGCGGTTCCATTTTAATTCGATTTCATTTGATTAGTTTTTTTATGGAATTTGATTTTTAGTGGATCAAATACAATTTCCAGTGGGTTGATTCGATTTAGGTTTGATTCGCTTTCCAACTGTTTCATTTTTCAAGTTTTGATTTTAGATGTTCGAAAGTTGTCGTGAATTATGGAGAGTGGGGATTTGTTGGCAGAATCAAAAACCTATATTGTGCAAAGCTCTTGGTTAGCTTCCTATTTTTCAAAAAATAAATATTTATTGGTCAGAAATTGTAAAAGTTTGATGGATGCAAGTGAGAATGAGATCTGCGCAGGAGCGGAAGTGGGAGCTGTTGGAGAAGAAGCGGGGTTATGCGTCTTTCCCTTAACAACGTCAATTATGTGTTTTAATCCACAAACTACATGAAGTTTATGTGGCTTTTTGAAGGCGATGGAGTTGATTTGCAAAAGGATCTAACGTCAAGCTGTTGTAGTCCATAATCATGTCGATTTGAGCACCATAGTATGTTCAAATCTGTTAGTATGGGACCAGGGCTTGGACAAAACTTGCTATTTTCAGGGTCTCATAGCCCAAGTTAGCTGGCTCGATATTACTTTATTTCCCTTGTGGAAGACTATGCACTACACAGGGTAAAATTGTATTTCACAGATTTGTTCACTAAAGTCTTCTACTAGATTTGGTACATACAAATTTTTTGTTTTTTTGTGGCAAACGATTTAATTCTTGGTTGTTATGGTTGTGTACAGTGGTGCAAAATTTGCATTCAAAATTCTGGAAACTTAAAGGAAAATTAGGTATGTAACGGTTTAATGGCTAATTCATGTTCATATCCACATTAAATATTGTTGATATCTTGCCTTAAGTTCATTTGATTGCAATGCCACAGATCAAGCACATCCAAGAGATAAAAGTGAGACATCATCAAGTAGTTCGACTTGTGAAACTCCTTTGTATGGAAATTGTGAAATTGGATTACTCAAAAGCTGCATCAATATTTGGAGTTTCACTAAAAGTTGCAGCAATTACTGGGGTTCTTGAAGTCATTGAAGAGATTTTAAGTTCATTTCCTAGTGCAATTTATCTTAAAAATGAGCTTAACCAGACGATTTTCCATCTTGCAATTGCGAATTGTCGTGAAAATATTTTCAATATGGTTTATCAATTCAAGGAATTTAGCAACCTATTTGTCTCCACAGTAGATAACAGAATGAATAATGGTCTACATTTGGCTGGTCGTTTGGAAAGTCAACAGAAACTAAATCTCAGAGCTCGTGCCGCTGGTGCAGCTCTACAGATGCAGCTTGAATTACAGTGGTTTAAGGTAACAAATGAATCTCTTATAATAGGAATAGAATATATTTCATGTCATTTCCATTGTGCTTAAGCAATCGTTGCCCTACATGGCGTAGCTTGGTTAACTGTGCTAGGTAGATGTGATTATTGAACAATGCTCCTTAGTGGTTGGTGTCTAGCCTCCCTTTTTGATATGATAAGCTCATAGGTTATTGGATTATATGAGCAGAAGAAAAGTTAGAGAGAAGCTTTATCCTCTCACAACACTAAGAGCTGGATTCGAATATTTGATCTAATCAACGCTCAATACTAAGAATAGGTATTAGGATTAACAGATAAAGTAATCTGGAATCCCAACATGATTACCTAAGTAGATAAGAGCTTACAAGCTTCATTAAACATATCCTTAATATGTATCTTCAAGGCTTCAGATCTTTGTTTTCCTGAGACTCACATAGTAGATTCATATTAACAAACCCATCATACAAATTTAGGTAGTATCTTAACTCACTTATGGCTCATGCTGCTGTTTGTCTTAGCATACATATCAAATGTCACCTAGTTCATATCTCCATAGCAATAGAAACAAACATATTATATCAGTGTAGGCAAGGTAAATAAACTTAGACTTGACAAAACAATACCATGTAGTGCATTTAACACTTGCCTATGACTTCAAAGCAATTGATTCACATATTTTCACATTATAGCGATAAGCATAGTAATGTTTCTTTGTATACTGTGTGTCTCAATTGGACTAAGTTGTTATAATAGTAAATTCAATGACAAATCCTTATATATGAGTTCATTATCTGATCACATCCTGGCTGACATAAATGATTGGGATGAAATTGCTTATTTACCCCTAATTTGATTGGTCAATTCTTTTATTTGACAAAAGGAAAGCACAGAGAGAGAGCAACAATCAAACCCTTCCCTCTATGAGCCGCAACAATTCTCCCTCCAATCTCACAACAACCACTTCTTTCTGCCATCACAAATCAAAAGTCAATCCAACCCCTCCAGCCTATGACTCCATCAACAAAAAAAAAACCATAACAACCCACTTTTGTTGCGGATCTTTATAAAAAACTTAACCATCAAAAATAAAAAATTAAATCATAAAAAATCACAAATTTACCATCATTCTAGACCCCATTTATGATGTTGACTTTATCTCAAAGACAAAAGTCAAGATTTTAAAATTCAAACCTTATCAAAACCTTCACATTTCTGACTTTCAATCAATACATTACTCTATTGAGACCAATCCAACAACATAGCCAACTAATTAATCAAAGTTGAGAACGAGGCCAGAACCAAGACCACAAGTACAAACGCATTTATTCTAGACTCTATCCCCCTCCCCCTCCCCCTCCCCCTCCCTGTCTCTAACTTCCTATCTATAGCCATCTACAACCATCTACTTTTGTGCAATCCCAACCACATCAATTTGTGGATTTGAGAGTTTCCAAGCGACCGAGACCCAATTTTGTATCAGCTCAAACATTGCCACTCTGGGGAAAAAAACACCACCATTATTATGTTGTGTGTTGATGTATATCCTTGTGTATGCCATGCGCCGAAGGGGTGGGGGTGGGGGTGTTGTGGATTTGGAGTTAATGTATTTTAAATGAAGAAATAGGCATTTTTTGATCAATTTTGATGATGCAAGCCATTTATGTTAACATTGCTAATGTTTGTTCCAAGGAGAGGGTGGTGTTGTTAAACCTTTGAAATGTCTAAAGTATCAACATGATAAATATAAATTTATTAGGGAGTGTCATTGCAATTTATTTTGTTAAATTTTACAAGGCGTTTTATGTGCATATCATTTAACTATTAATTTATGGAGTAATGATACCTACAAAAGAAATGTTGCCTTGGATATTTATAAAGAATCACTCAATGCATTGCAGACTTGCTTTCTAATTCAAAAATCACTAATTATGTAGGAAGTAGAAAATTTTACTATGGTTCTAGATAGGGAACGGATAAACAACGATGAGAAGACACCAATGATGTTATTTACAAAGACACATGAGGAATTAGGTAAAGAAGGAGAGCAATGGATGAAAGACACATCCAATTCATGCACAATTGTAGCAGCATTAATTGGTACAGTTGTGTTCCCTGCTGCCATTACTGTACCAGGTGGAAACAATGGTGCTGGCCTTCCAGTTTTCTCCCAAGAAAAAGCCTTCACATTGTTTGCCATATCAGATACACTTGCTCTTTTCTCATCAAGTTCTTCTGTGTTAATGTTCTTATCCATCCTCACTTCACGTTATGCAGAAGGTGACTTTCTCTATGCGCTACCCAAGAGATTGACTATAGGTCTTGTGACCCTATTTCTTTCCATAATATTTATGATGGTAGCCTTTGGAGCCACACTTATATTGTTTTTGGAGATAAAAAAACATGGATTCTTGCTCCCGTGACTGCATTGGCAAGTCCACTTGTGATCTTGTTTGCATCCTTGCAATTTCTCCTCCTTGTAGATATGAACAAATCCACCTATGGCCCCGGAATTTTTGGTAAGCAAAGCAATCGTATCATTTTCTAGGCTACGCACATTCATTGGTGCAAAATTACGCACCCCAAATATGTATCGATGATTATCCATGAGTGATGAATAATTTAGCATTTTTCTGTTGGAGTGTAAATCTGTGTAGCACTTATTTAAAGAAAACAAGCTTTGAAAATGCATTGTCTGCTAATTGTGTTGTTTTAACTGTTCATGTGGAAATCAGTTGGTATTCTTATGGTTTAAGTGCTCGTTTATTATTATTTTGTCACAGTTGGTGGATTTTAAAGTTTTAACTACTCGTTTGATATACATACTTTTGTTGCTGTCAACTGTATTGGGCAAGACTGGAAAGCAAATGCTATGCTACAGAAATTGATCTCCAATCATTGACTTTGGTTTGAATGATTTATAATCATTGATTGTAAAAATAAAAAAATAAGAGAATTTTACAAGGGTTACTTTTTTATAAGATGAAAAGTGGAGATATGGTACTGAAAATAAGGGATTAAAAAACCCTAACATCCAAAAACTCTACAAATATTATTGCATGAAATTAACGCCCAACATTCAATCAAAAACACTAAAAAAGTATATTGCAACCCCCATTTAATGATAAACCCAAATTAACCATCCAATTTGATCACCCTCGAACAGTGATTCGATTGATGATAAAGAAAGAGAATTCTTGGTTCAGTTCTCCACCTTAACGACAGAAAAATGATTAATCAAATTCTATTAAGTCTGACTCATAGTGATCATTTATCAAAAAATGACTTTGGTTATCAAATAATTGAACAACTGGGAGCAATTTACTTACGATACTTAGTTGACATTTATAAATAGTATCTAATGAATTATGAGTTCAATACATTCTGTTTAGCAGAAAGATGGATATTCCTTACTCATTATCAGACAATCACTTATTCATAAACCTGTGTTCGTGGTGTGTGTGTTTGTGTGCATGTGTGTGCGATTGTGTGGTCTCTCTGTGTGTGTCGAGTGTTTGTGTGTATGTGAAGGAGAGAGAGAGATAGAGAGATAGAGATGAGATCACCTGGGTTAAGTGGTCATCGAAGATGGGCTGGCCGTTGTTGGGGTGAGCCATGGTAGAGAAAAGCTAGAGAGAGAGAGGCCACTGGTTGAGAGAGAGTGAGAGAGAGAAGAGTGTGGAGAGAGAGAGGCAGCTACAACTAGGTTGTAGTTATTTACCAAACTATCGTTAGTTTTAAACAATTTTACCAAAATATGGTACTTTTGAACTTATTTACTAAACTACAATAGTTTTCAAAAGTGGAGTCAATCAATGCATTTTTACTGAAAAAATAGAGTTAATAAATCTGTTTTCATTACTTTACGTGTAAACAATAAAAGAAAGTGTGGATGGAGATTCCACGTTTAATGAAAAAGCGGATTCAGTAAATCCGTTTTTGTAATGAAAGCATAATTACTAAATCCGCTTTTAAATTAAAAACGACATCTCCATTCACGCTTTCAAGAGAATGAGACTGTGTAACAAATTTGTGTTGACCAAGGAAAACGGATTTACTGAATCTGCTTCTACATTAAAAGCGTATTTGACAAGTCCTTTTAATAAAACAGATTCAATAACTTCCTTTTTTGGCAGAAACAGTATTTTCCAATTTTACTATTTCTACAGTCCAACGTCCTTTGGTGTTTTTTTTTGAAAATATTACACAAAATAATAATATATCTACATTCTTATGAATGACACGAAGTAGGGGTGAGAATTTTTTTTTTTTTTTTTTTTGCAATTGTTCAAAAAGTGAGTGGTAAATTATTTGAAAAAAAATATTTCCACAATCAACTTAATCTAAAATGTAAATAACATAATAATTAATTTATTTATCTGAAATAGGTATACAAATGATCATGTTCATACGAAATGCAACACAAATAGAACAATATAATGTTTTCTAATGAGGTTCATATTTAGAACACATAGTCGTTTGTCACGTGCGCACAGACTAGCAGAGAGAAATTTTTCATACTCATCATCAATTGATTCGTCGAAGTCAGAAAGTTCATGGTCATAAGCTAGTAATGGATCGGATAGTATAGCATTAATAGCCTCAACAAGATTTGAATGCTCTATCTTTGTCTTACTGATAAAGTGGAATCGATCTAGACATCGTTGCATCTGATCAATTTTGATATTCAAGTTTTGCTATGATATCATCATAGTTGTCTGTGCACCATTCCACGTACATTTCAGCTGAACGTGCCTATAACACTTGTAATCCATGCCAACAATAGTATACTTCAAGCACAAAGCGCTTGAAATAAGATTTCAACCACCTTGGTCCCCGTAGGTGGTAATAAAACTCTAGAGGTGGAAGAATTGTTGCAGGTCCGATAATCACATGGCTGGCTTATGTGAAAGGGTTTATGAATGTTGATTGGCTCATTGTGAAAGTCACGCAAGTTTTTATACTACTTTACACTACTAGGATATGTGTAGTTACCAGGTTCTGGTAAATTGAATGACAACAACCTTAGATCCTGGTGCGTAGCATGATGTTGACAATCGTTGCTCGAGGATGAACCATCGGTCGTTCAACCCGAAGACCCGAATTATGACCTTCTAGGCATTTCACTGTACGATTTACATTGTGAAAAATATGTATGTATACACAAAAGTAATGAATAGACACAACATTGATCAATAATGTTCAATAACCACTAGAAACACTAAGATGGATAGTCTCTTATTGTACTAAAAACACAAGACGACTAAACACTTACATTGACTACACACTGATGACTAAACACTGAAACTGACAAGTGTAGCCAATTCAATAGGCAATACGGACACAGTAGAATATGATTAAAGACTCACATGTTTAGTCTGTTCAATAGACAGTACTCACACATTAGGATATGATTAAAGACTGACAAGGTCAAAATATGGCATTGATAACACTGAAACCGCCATCGCATGGGAGGACGACATTTTGTAGATGTTCCACTTTCCACATGTACACGTGTGTTCTACAATATTTAATGCATGTGCATTACCATGTTTAGTGACAACATATGCCTCCCCTGTGCTTCAGTTGAATGTGGTGATATTCTGACCCCATTTTTTAAATCAACACGCAATAACTTCTCCACGATATCGGGAGTGAACGAACAACCGCAATCTGACGCCAACTCACACATGTCATTGAAATACTAAACAAGTTTGTAAAATATCGTTTTGACACATGTCGTGATTGATAGATGTCTTGCATTTTTTTGACAAAGTTCAACACCTCAGAAATATTAGTTGTCATAACTCCGTAACATCGTCCACCATCATGTGCAAGTGTCCATTGTTCTTTTTGGTATCTAATCAAGCCACCAAGCATCTCGAGGAAAAAGTTCCTTGATTTCCTCCATAGTCTTGTTATACTTACGGATCTGATGTGCACTACCAGCATTCCATACAAGATGTTTCATATGTGTGTTCTTAAATTTACTGTTGAAGTTGCTGCAGACATGACGTAAGCAAAATCGATGATATGCAGAAGGCACTTGCCATCCTGAATCATGAGCAGTAGCTGATTGAATTATACATTGATGGTGATTAGATATCAAGCATATGCCCTCTCGGTCACCGACAACATGCCGCTTGAGTATCCAAAGAAACCACCCCCATGTGCTTATATTTTCCTCATCCACGATTGCAAAGGTGAGCGGATATATCTGATGATTCCTATCGAGGCCTGTAGCAATTAACAACTTTCTCTTATACTTTTCATATAGGAAAGTGGCATCAATACTGATAAGTGGACGACAAGATTTGAAACCTTCGATTCATGGTTGAAATGCCCAAAACACTCTGTCAAGCACTGTCGTATCATTCCCAAGGTTTGGCAATTTCCATCTGACTATTGTGTCCTCATTATACTTTTGCAATGCACCTATAAATTTCGAAAAAAAGACATATGACTCATATCAGTCGCCAAAAATCCTAGCTATCGCTTTCTACTATCACAGCAACCTTTAAAGATGGATTAGCTTTCACGAGCCCTTGAATTTTTCATACAACGAATTTGGAATCTAATTGTACATAGTCCTGGTTGGCCGACGCATGTAGATAAGTGTAAGGAGCTTCATATTTGGTAATCTGAAACATCTCATGCGTTATCTTTTGGCAAGCCCTGAGCCTCGACTTGCACCCGAATTGGTATTTTTTACACCGCAAAGCCAATAATTTTCTCTCACTCTCAGCCACCTCGAATTGGGCATGGTTTGTAATATAATAAATTTTCACTGCATCCTACAACTCTGTTTTTTACTTGAAGATTAGTCCTTTGGATAATTCAGGTTGGCGTGGATCCCATATGGGAGTACGGGATGCATTGTTGAGGCTAGAACCATGTGGCAATTCATTATTAGTGAATAAGGTAGACACTGGCTCATGGAAGTGAACATTGGCATCCATTGCATCTGACAGGCCAACTTCGTCACCGTCACCATCAATGTTTTCCATGTCGGCCATCAATTCAATCTCCTTGTCTTTCTTGTCTATGTCTTTGGCATGATCAACTGCACGCGTTCCATTGCATGCCACCAAATCATTATTAGACTAAAAAAGTTGTCTAATGGTGTCGGTACATGTATAAGGCTGAGGTTGGATGCCCAAATTTGAACAGGATGTGGTGTATCCCATCAACATCGACAACGTCTGAGTACTGGGTCCAATTTGTAATTTAGGAACGTATGGCTTATCATCTCTAGTTCCATGGTCCGTATTGAAATCTACAACATAAACATCGTCTGCCATAAAGCCATGCGCATATTGACTTGTCCCTTCAGTATAATAAGAAAGGCCAATTGTAGGCGAATTGTGCGATAGATTCATGCTCTCCTAAGTAAGCAATTGGATGTATGGGCCATACTCATTCACCATGGCCTAAGGCAGATCCATGATTTCCTTTGTCTCTAGATATAAGTCAATACTATTAAATGCTAGGTTCTCAAAGACAACATCTTTAGTTGTGGTGTTGAACTATCCAACTGCATGATGGTAGACACAATTTTCAACAATTCCTCATATTTGGTTCCGTGTTTTAACTTAATACACTGTTGAGGCTTGCCATTGTACGATACACCTTCTTCACTATATACAATATTACCTCTCCAGTAACACATTATGATTGGCAGTCTTCCCAACATTTTATACCTTCATTCAAAAATACAGTTTGTAAAAATTGATTTCGTTATATGCCTCTTATTTTCTCAGGCTTCAGTAGGGATAACTTTAATGACACAAGCTAAAACATATATTTTGCAATATGCCTCTTCATGTGATGCTGTAATATAGTTATTAGGTTTCAAGTTTTCATATTCTTTCTTAACCTCAAGTTTTCAAGTTTTTGAAATATGGTTATACCTTCATTCAAGTTTCGTATTATGCCTCTACCTCAAGCCTATTCATATCGCTATGCATGACTAACATTTTTTTGGACTTGTATATGCATTATAAATCTCAAACAAAAGGATTAGTATTTGAACAAATAAGTATTTGCATAAATACATCCTTATTATTTCAAAGTTGTAATGATAAGCCTTCTTTCCGCATCGAATTAGATAGTGTTACAAAAATCTTGTTAGAAAATACCAACACTCTTCTTTGGTTTTTTTAGTGGGGTAAAAGAATTGTCTCAAATCAATTTTCTAGTTGAACAAAACTTAATCTAGTAGTCAAACAACTATCTTCCTCATCTTCTTCTCTGGAGATAATTTAATGTAACGGTAATTGTATATCATCTTTATACATTGTATAACCAGTTAATTATGAAATATCATATAAATTTTTAGATCCCACTTTTTTATAATTTTCAAAATTCACCATATCTAATAACTATCATCTGAAATAGTGAAAATTCACAAATCTTACATAATATATTATTATTCATTTATGATACCATGTGTTAACAATGATATCATATAATTGTTACACCCAATATTTACTCTTTCTCTCTTCTCTCTATCACACACACACATGCACATATACTTACACCAACCATGGGAGAACTACCAAAGCCGTCACCACCACTAATGATCATAACTATAAATTGCACTCATAGTTATACCCCCAAAAATCTCTCAGGAAAGTAGCCTCCAAACATGTATAGAGAAACCAATGGCAAATTCATTCTCATGTCTAAGACCATTCACCAACCATTTATCTAATATTACCTAAATTTTCAAAATATCAAATGTAGTGCTAGCATAAAAACCAATATAAATGTCTTGATAATAAGTCGGAAAAACATTCTTAAATCAAACTAACTTGCAGCAAAATCAGAACCAGAAAAACACAAAGACAAAAAACAATGAGGGAAGAGAGAAAAATGTAGGGGAAGGGGAGGTAAGCCCAAAATAAAACAACATATATTGGGGCAAACATAATTTGATACCTGTTTGTTTACCTTAATTGCCAAAAATAAAAATTGGATTCAGGAAATGCCTCATCGCAATATCACGATTGCTTTCAGCCAAATCCGACCTTTATATAAGCATTGATTTTTGTTTTAGAAATGGGGAAGGAGAGAGAGCTCAGAAAACACTGAAATTGTTTGAAATTGGGTCAAGAACTCACCTGGTTTAAGTAGACAAAGAATGCCAACCTAGGGCTCATGGGCTCTGAAACTTTTCCTTGTCTTCTTCATTCAGTATGGATTCTTCAAGGGATCTGCAGCTTTTGGTTTTCACGAGCAAATGCTTTAAGGGATTAGGTTTGGATTCGACACACAAACTCAGCTTTTTGGATTAACAGTTGAATCTCACATATGAATTTCACACAATGATGGGGAGGAGGAAAATGAAAGAAGGAAGTGATTAACCATAATTAGTGTATAAATTAGGATTATTAAGTAATCAGTTTTGTAAGATAAAACAAGTAAATATTATGAATTATAGTTTGTGCTTAATTTACAGTTTTAAATATTTTATGTTTAAGTTACAGGGTCAAATGCAGAAATACTGAAAAATACAAGACCAATTTGCAAAGCTTGAAGTCACGAAGGACCAAGGTGCAATAAAGAAACTTGGATCAATAAGAAGCTGACAAGTGGCAGCCCAAGAAGACGACACCTAGCACCACTGCAAGTCACCAACCTTTTGGAAGGTTGGGCTAGTGGTTGGGACCACCCTCCTTGGCCGAAACTCCCTCCCCCCTCTATAAATAGGGGTGCCTTGTTTAGCTTTCAAACCATTCCTTCCAAGCCTTCCAATACCTCTTCCTTCAAGGCCGGCCACACCAAAGCCAAAGAGAGAAAGCAAGAGAAAGTCTTAGCCGGTCCGTGATACACTTTTATTGTTACTCTGTATTTCTACATTTCTATTGTATCTTTCTATTCGGATAGTTGAACTACCACCACTTTTGTGTCTTAAATGATAATAAAAGTGGTTGTGTTTCAATTGTTCCTTGTGAAAGAAGTTGTACAATTTACCATTTAATTTTAGTTGTAATGACGAATAGTCACACTCCTTGTTTGTCTGTAGCAATGGAGCGTGAGTAGTCGTTTATACCCTTCAAACTAGGGTAAACATATGTATAATATTGGTTAGATTATGGAAATGCTATTGTTTTATTTATATGTTTATTTATATATGTATTATATGCTTAATGCATGATATAGTGATGTACGTAATTCTGGTGTTGTGCCTGGAATTATGTCATCAGTGTATCATAAGACCATCCAGTTAAAGATCCACGATGTTCCTACCGGTATGACTTGTCCTCCATTGGAACGTTGAGGATTTTCTACTGATGTGTGGTACAAAACCTAAATGATCCTCATGAATGGCTTGTCCTTCTGGGTTATTAGGGTTTCTTTACTTACTATATATCTAACTATATCGACAGTCTAACAACCACGGTGTTCCTACTGGTATGGCTTGTCCTCCAATGGAATACTGAGGATGTTTAACTGGCATATGTATACATATATATATATATATATATATATATATATATATCTAACTAAACATACAGTCTAACAACCACGGTGTTCCTATTGGTATGGCTTGTCCTCCGATGGAATACTGAGGATGTTTAACTGGCATGCGTATATATATAGATCGCAGATGACCTATTGGGTAATTCAAGTATTCCTCATGAATGGCTTGTCCTTCTGGTTCACTTGAATTAGTTAATTGGTACGTCTATAACCAGCTTTCCTAAGAAGTTGTTGTGTTATGGTTTAATCTTTATGTACTTGTTATCAAGAGATCAATTAAATAACTCAAGTATTCCTCATGAATGGCTTGTCCTTCTGGTTTGCTTGGGTTAATCAATTGACGTAAATATAACCAGCTTTCCTAAGAAGTTGTTGCGTTATAATTTATTACTACCAGTTAGCCTAAGAAGCGGTTGTGTTATAGTTTATATACATCAGACCTGCCGATTGACTTTCCAGTATAATGGAAGTTAATTGTTGTAAGGTAGCATTTCCAGTAATCAACCAATATAAAGCATATGGATCCCTAAACTGAAGGGTATCTTTTATATTGTTATCATTTATACGCTTTACTTACGCATTTTATTATTTCCGCAGTGTATTTAAATTAAACTAGTTATCAATCTAAGCTTACATCACAAGCTATCAAACATCATACTACTTCAAATAACAACTTTACTGTTTTTATTTTGTTTTTTTATTTTAAAATCTAAATTACTAAAACTCTTCGTGGGATCGATACTTGGACTTAAAACCGAGAAAACTACAATTTGACCACTTATACTTGGGTGTATAATTAATATAATTCAGATCACAAAAAGTGGCGAATCAGGAAGGGATCACATAATTTGAGATAGAAGAGGGAAGGGAAAAGGGGAAATCGAACGAGGAGGGAAAAATGACGAAGGAATAACAGAGGGGTGTCTGGAGGGGAGTTTATATTCGACGAAAAAGCAGGTTTAAAGAATCTGCTTCATTAAAATGCTAAGTGAATAGCATAATTGATTATTTCGCTTTCTCATAAAGACAGAATTATTGAATCCGCTTTTAATAGCCTTTTTTTTAAAATTTAAAAACGGATTCATTGAACCTGTTTTTAACTGAAAGTGGATTCAATAAAACTGCTTTTAAAAAATCTCGTATGATGCTTAAGTAAAGCCCTTTAAAAGCGGATGTACTAACTCCGTTTTTTAAAGAAAAAACTTTTTTGTTGACTCCGCTTTTTAAAAACTGTCATAGTTTGGTAAAATTTTTTAAAAAGAACGATAGTTTGGTAAATATTCAGCAGGGTTGTGAGTTATGTGTGTTAGAGATTTTGGGATTTTTTTTGTTATGGGTTTAATTTTTTGGGTGGGATTTTGGGACGAATTGTGGGCCATTTGATCAAAATGGATGAATTATAGGCCATTGGATTAAATTGGATGGAATGTGAACCATTAAAATAAAAGCAGATGAAATCTGAGCCGTCCTTGTGCTTTCCCAACTTTGAAGATTCAAAATTGACTCTATCTTATTATTATAGATGTATATAGTTTTGTATATGAGAAAAATATGAAATTTTGAAAACCTTAAGGGATTACACATGGTTCCGTCTGTGATGGTACCCAATATGACAATAAGGAAAGCAAAAGCAACAAACTTATTTTTCCTTATTAATAATAACTAGTTGGTTTACACGTGTTGCATGTGAACTGTTGCCAATTATAGTTTTAATTAAACTTCTTATTTTGTAGATTTATTTGTTGAAGAATGGAACATTTGAATATGTGTCTCAAGATCTAGTTTATTTCCATTAAACAGCAAAAACTAAAAAAAAAAAAAAAAGGCAGAAAGAAGGTACAATACAAGTTAAGGACCAAAAGTGAAAAAATTATATTTTTCATGACACCCCGTAAGTAGTGCAATGAACTTTGCTCCACTTTTTAAGTACACAGGTTTTATCATTGAGTGAATAATGTAAAAAGTATATATAAGCAATCAAGGGAGAGAGGTCTTCTCATTGAACTTCTGCTATTTTTTGGTGAAGGATTTTTCAATGTGTAGCGAGAATTCCATTTTTTTTTCCTTTCATGTTGTAAAACCCAGGTAAATTTGAACTTTTTACAAAAATGGGTAAAACGGTAAATTGTCACTATGGTACGGGTTACAAACCTGAAATTTTCTAGATCTCGTATGACGAAACAGACCTCACCGTTGGATTCGTCTCGCGAAATCTAGTTACCCAGACAAATTTCGTCGGATTCCGAGATAGTCGAATTTTTCACGTTTTTCGAGGCGACGAGTGTCCGGTGACCCCCAAAAAACGAAATTTTTAAGAAATTTTAAAATTTGGAAAATAATTTAAATAAAGTTCATATAAAATAATTTGAACTTAAACCGGGACGAAATTAATCGTTTCGGGGCGAAAACGGACCCGAACAAGTGAAGGACAGTTGGCGCAACGAGAACCAAGCCTTGAAAATTATAAATAGGGACTAAAATTAGATATTTTGAGAGATATCTCTGCTGAAGATCAGCCTTCAACGTTGGGGAGAAAGAGGGAGAGAAAATAGAGAAAACAAATTTTCTTTCGTCGATTCTCAGAGTTCCGTCAGTCAGAATCCGTCGAGCCAAGAACTAAAGTCGATCACATCGACGAGGGCTACACAACCACACCAAAAACAAGGAATTTCACCGAAGATCCAAAGGGGAGATTTTCGGAAAATCAAGGTCTTAAGGTTTGGTTGGTGTTTTTGAAGTCTTCACACTTCATTTGAGGTAGGAGTTCTCTCCTACTTTGGTTTATTTCCATCCTATGGTGTCCATAGGAAATGTGGGGCTGTTATATGGACTGTTTTATGGGCTGTTATATGGGCTGTTTGGGGACTGTTATATGGACTGTTTTGGGATGTTTTATGGGTTGTTATGTGGGCTGTTATGTGCTTATATGTGCATTTGTAATAAAGTGTGTTATTAGCATAATTATGAAATAGCATGCTTGTGATTGTGTTAAGTATGAAATGTTGATATATGTGTATTAATATATTGACATTGTGATGAATTTTTTTGGAGATTATATGCATATGATATAATTGTCCATGATACATGTTGAAATGTATGGTTAAATTGATCCATGACATTCATTACATATGGAACATGATATGTGGTTAAATTTGCTCATATGACACTCATTACATATGGAGCATGACGTTGGTAGTGCAATGATTCATTACATTGCATATGTATGGAGGCATCACATTTATGGCTTTATACATGAGTGTGGGTGTGTGGGTGCATGGTTTAATCAAACACTATACTTGGTGATTGATGGTAGGCTCGAGAAAGTTGGGTTAAAGATCCGATTGAGTCGCACGGTTGCATGCATGGAAAACTTGTGTCGGGTATAGCAAGAAGGGCTAGACTCTCCTTCGGATGCAAAACCCGGCTACTTGGTTCACACACTCCCCTGAGGTGAAATTCTGGAAAAGTGTGATGGTGTACGGAACCGGCGGTTGTGATACCAAAATCCGTTGCCCAACAAAGACACATGATTTTGTTTATAAAACACCCATTCAATGGGTAACATCCACAATGATTTGGTTTTATAAATACATAACTTTTATTTCAAACAATCATTGGATGTATTTTCATCAATTGACGGATTCATTACACATGTGCATTGTATTGTGTTGTGGGAGTCGATGAGGACTCGGGTTGAAGTTGCGTGAGTGAGTCTCGTCTCATTTCATGGCATGGCATAAGATTCCTATCATTGAATGCATATTCTTGATTGAAATGTTTTGAATGATTGATTGTTGCATATGACATTTCATATGCATCTAGGATGGGGAGTAGCCTCTATAGGAGATACTCTATTGAGCGTTGCTCACCCTATACGGGAAAACATTTTAGGTGCGGGTTATACGCCGATGGACGGCACTCACTCGGGCACTTAAGGAGGAAGAAAAGCCGAGATGTGGCTTTACTTTGAGTTCTTGTAAAATCATTGTGAAAATTATGATTTTGAGCATGTAAATATTTGGAAATAGTCGTAATGGGACTCACATTGACTGTTTTGAATGTAAATTTCATGATGTATGAGTTTGATATGAGTTTGGGTAGGTTTTCTCAAAACTCCATATTTCTGGACTATGTCTAATATAACCTTGCACGTTTTTATATGAGTATGGATAAATGGACCCGGCGTGATCAATGTTTACTTATAAATGGACCCGGTGTGGTCAATGTTGAATATTAGACCTCGGATGGGTCTTGTGATTGTATGATGCACAGATTGTGTTTTTGGGTAGAGCTCCCTGTACAAAGGAGACTCTGCCCGAATTTTTGTTCAATTATGGACCCCGGTAAATGGGGCATAACGGCGCGATATCGAGTTACTCGGTGTCCACGGGTATTCCGCGGGTTGATGGGTAATCAATGGACCCCTGGGATGTCACACATGTCCAATAACTATTTCGTGTTACGTACATCGCTCTTGATCTTTAACCTTTATCATATTCTCAAGCATCATATATATTTCCCGTGTCTGCATGAAACTCATCATATGAACCCTATTCAAATAAAATAAAATATAAGATCGATGGGTTTTAGAGTGAAGTATATCCCTTACATTCTTACTAAAAGTGTATTAAAACATCCACATGAGCAAGAGATTTCTGAATGGTTCAGTGGCTTATACCATGTCAAATAATGACTTGAAGCAATAAAGGCCGGAAGTACATTGACTCATGCACCTTAGCTCTTGACAAGAGAAAACAACATTTGCATTGTCGTGTTCTAAAGTACGAACATACAACCAAAAGAAAAGGGAATAAGTGGATCAAAAGTTGTTGTACAATAATTGTGATCCTTCTATAGTTTGCAAACCACAAGAGAATTTAGGAATAAAAACTATTATTTGGCCTACCAATGAAGACGCCACCAACATAGATGCTAGAGAAATTCATTAAACATTGAAGCCCTTAGCCTTGTTATGTCACCCTAACAAGTGCATAACATACATCCAACACAGCAAAAATAATCTACAAGAACTTATTTGTCGCCTACTTTGAATTTCTTTATAAGAGAAATTCACACAAGCTAAATGAAATACTTCTTACAGATAATCACAAAGTCATCAAGCCCGTATAATAGCATTTGATGAAATAATGTAAAATTATCTTTTATCTAATTGAACATAGGCCAACATCATAGATGCATAATGCCAATTCGATGCACAACCTGCAACCATCTCATATTTAGCTGAAACATCGCTACGAACGACCCATTAGTAAGTGTCGATACCAGCCTAGCATCCCATTTGTGTAAGAGTTGTTCTCGTTTGTGATGACCCTGTAACTTGTTTTGCTTAGCTTGTTTTGCGATTTATGCTTTGATTTTGTATTTGCAGGTAGTTTAGGTGTAAAGGTAGATGTGGAGCATCATGATAAGTGTTTTGTATGAGTTAGAGTTGAGGAAGATCCATTAGAAGTGAAGCCGGAGGCCTTAGACAAGAAATTCATAAATACAAGTTGTACCGGTAGGAGGGTGCTAAAATGAAGAATCTACTGGTAGAAAAAAGACAATGTGTAAGCTACCGGTGGAGAAGTTAGGTTCTACCAGAAGAAAGGCTTTTTGGAATAGGTTCTACCGGTAGGTAGAAGGTGTTTCTACCAGTAGCAGAACTCTCTGGAATATGTTCTACCGGTAGTTGATCAATGTTTTACTGGTAGGTTGTTAAAAAAAATGTGGTTCTACTGGTAGGTATCAATGTTCAATCGGTAAGGCGACAACAGATTTGACTAAAAACTCTAATTTAAGTCTGATTTTGCCAAATCTTTTGAGAATTCTCTACCAATAGAAAACGGAGATATTTTAGGAGAAGATATTGAAGATCTTCCTTCCACACACCATAAATAGAAGGATTTGGAGGAGGGATAGAGGATCATTGAACTGCCTCTCTTTCTTCTTCTCTGCAACTCTTATCTAGTGCTTTTCTTAGTTTCTCTAGCAATCATACTTTAGTTTTATTCCTTTATCTTTGGTTTAAGAGTATTGTTCTTCAATTTTAGTCTATTCAATTTAGTGTAATTGACGTTGTTACAGTTATTTCAATACAATGTACTTTTACATTCAAATCCTTCTATTTATGGTGTGCATATGATTTAATGATTGAATAATTTCTTTCCGAAAACCAAATTGATTGGCCATATCCATTACTATTTGTATACAATTAGTTTTGGTACAAATAATAATTGGAGTCCCTGCAATCAATTGGATACCTAATTTTCCATCAATTTGTTTATCACCATAATCACTACTTTTGCATATCAAGATTTTTACTGAACATCATCTATCCGAGGGAGTTTGATTATGAACTTGGATAAGTTATAGAATTAGTGTATAAATTTATGTTCCTAGGTGGGAAGAAATCCGAAAATTATCTGGTTCTTCCTTTTATTGAATTTATCCTTAACTTAGTTGATTTCCAAAACTCTCAACTTCACAAAACTTTTTATTTTTATTTTCTTCAATCATCCTTGATTACCAAAGATTTTCCTGAGGAAACGACCTTGAAATTTTGTTCTAAGTTACTACATGATAACTTTTCTTAAGCTTGGGAGCTACGTGAAAATCTACCCATTTGAGGGCAAGCAAGGGACAATTGTTATTTAGTTAATGAAGCAAGACAAGCCAAACCAAGACAGGTAACTATGAGAGCTAAGAGACACTGTCATTTTTTTAAGAAACAACAAACAATAATGAAATCCACCAACTTGGATGGTAAAATGACAACAACAAGCTATGAAAAAAGTTGATTGGAAAATGAGAAAAACAAAAACATATTTCAAGAAGGACTAACAAGTGAACAATTGCACCCTAAATAACTTCCATCAATGTGAAATATAGAACTTATCCATAATACCATTTTTTAGAGTAGCCTTCTTAAACAAATATCTCTTTTATCCCAATATCAAGAAAAAAAAATCCAAATGTTGAAATGATAGTTAAAAAAATTATAACTAATAATAAATTTGAAAATAGTATAAAATAATTGAATAGAGTCATAATTCAGAAAGTTAATTCGACGATGTCGAAGCAACGCAGCTCAAAAACATTCCTATCTTTGTTGGAAGTAATCACATGGTCCTTCTTCAAGTATTTCTTTGTGAGATAATTAAGATGCTTGGAAAACATGAAGATAGGTGATCAATACATACTATCTCGAGTTTGAGGGCTTGCAGAATACAGTAGGTAAAGTAGCCAAAAAAAATGTCATAGAAAATAGATAAACAACAGAGAACTAAAGTAGGCACGTTATATAAAAAAATGCAAATTCCTCCCAAAATCACTAGACAACCCATCACAATACCACTCCTTTAGAGATTAATTGATTGCATGGAGATAGCATCATTAGTCACAATGCAAATATAGACTGATTTTGCATGATATGCTTGGGCGGAACAAAGATCATACTCCAACAACCTTTGCAAATCTCCTTCCCTACCAAGCTCAATCTCCTTCTCTATTGTTCTATCTATCAGAAATTCAATGACACTAAACATCTCATTCCTTACTACAATGTGTAAATATGTCAAAACTACGATGTTAATATGCATCAATAGAACTCAAAAGCCACAAATTAATTATGAGCATGTGAAAAGGACCCAAATTATAACTGCTACATTGAATGTATATAGGATACTTATTGGTAGCAGAGAAGAAGAGGCAGATGGGGTGGACTTCTTTGAATTCCTTAATTTAACAATTTTATGCATATATTTAATAAAGTGATGTATTCAATTAGTTTTGGTTACTTTGCAAGAGAGTTGTAATTTGAAAATTAAATGGAGAATGATAATGTCGACATTATGTGTTTTATTAAGGCTATTATAGTCAATAGTTTTTTTTAGTTGACATTTTATATTAGTATCTATATTTGTACTACTCCTAAAAGTCTATACTACTCCTAAAAGTGACTTAACATGAAAAAATTTTCTTTTTCTTTTTTACCTTTCAAAAATCGGAAAAAGGCACTTGTGTTACCCAATTGTTCACTTTTGTAACCGATATATCTAGTATTATCAGAACCGGACCAAACTAGTCGGTCAAACTGGTAAACCGGTGAACCCGAACCTAAGCTGATCTGGTTTACTAATTGGATCGCTTAAGCAAATGAACCGGGTGTAAACCAGAAAATCGACCGGTTTTGAAGAAAACCAGTGAACCGGGTGGGATTTTAAAACCGGGCGGTTCGAATTTTAAGTGATTAAAAAACCTTTTTTGGGCAATTTTCCCATAAATGAGATCCAGACCACTTCTGTCTCGATCTCTTCTCCACTAATCTCCACAATCCAGACGCACTTCAACCTTCATAGGAGAGATCTCTTCGGTCGTCTTCTCCAGATTTATTCAATCGGTCTCGATCTCCTGTTGAGCAAGCCTTTCTCTGTATGTGTGTGTGGATCTCAATCAGTCGTCTTCTCCTGTTTAGTTAACTTTATAGCCATGAATGGGGTTTTGCAGAGGGGGGAGAGAGAGAGAAAACATATGGCAGTGTTGAGGAGTTGTCCTTTCTCTCTTTTTGATTTTTTTGTGGCTTTCTGCTTTTGTGTACACTGAGTTGTCTTTTCTGTGTACAGTAACTCACTACCTAGTATACTGACACTAATTAGTATACACACAATGTATATATTGTGAATATATTTTATATTTTTTAATTAAATTATTTTATTTTTATTTTTTTATTATACGACCGTTTAGACCAATAAACCATTGACTCGGTTCCTCTGCCGGTTCGATATCCGGTCCGATTCTGATAACATTAGATATATCACATTCAATAAAGAATGTGGTTAAGATGTGAAAAGGCATTCACCAATATCCTCCATTGTCTTTTGTCCTTCCGTTCTCATCTTCTATTCTAACTAAAAGACCTTTTATCAAGAAGACTCCTCTGATTCTCTATCTCTCCAAAAGTGAGCCTTAGCTTCATACTTTCATTTCCATTTTTTTTTAATCTTAGCCCTTGTTCTCCCTCTCATCATGAGTCTCATGAGGATAGTTTTTCTATGGTACTATTGAGTAGTTTTTGTGCATGATGTATTTTCTTAAGTTGTATAACCTGATCAAGTAGTTTTATTATCTAACTAATTTTTTTTCCCAAACTACATCTATGTAGCACGTATCCTAGGTATCCAATTGGATGCCACAAAAGAATTTAAAACTTACTCGGCTGAAGATCATGAAAGTTTAGCTACTCATAACTTCTTTGCTATTTTGGTGCTTGCTGCTGGCAGTCTTGATTTCCCCTTTATATTTTCACCTTATACAAATATCATTTTTCTAATTTTTGTGACATAAAATTTCAACATGACTAGCATTACCTATGAGTTCTTCAACATTGTATCTTTTGGGCATATAATGGTTTCTTTGTGTACCTTGTCTTCCCCTTGGTTCTTTTTTTTTTTTCTTTGTTAATTACTTTTCTGCTGGCAGTATTCATTGTATTTTTGTGCAATACTTGTTGATTTGGGTGCTTAACCTTACCCTGGTTTTTCTTGTCCTGTGCACTTAAATATAAAGTTATTCTCTTGTTGGATAAGACCTTCATCAAGAGTTTTGGATAATCTGATTGCGGAGTACCATGTTTTTCTAACAAAGACATCAAAGATCACTTTTATATGTTAGTTTTAAATTTTGATTCTTGTACATTTTTTTTCACCCTCTTTTATCTTCTCTGGCGATTAAGTGGGATTTTTATGCTCAAAACATTGTATATGTAAATCAACGGTTGAGAAGACATCATATCCATAATATTTTCTTAGACTTTTTTTTCCCTCTTTATTCTGTAGCTTTTGATTAAGAACTTTCATTCCATTGGGTTAAATAGCATGAAGACCTCAATCGGGAACCTTAATCCAATATTTTTAGATTAAGTCTTGTGTTCCAATTGGATAAATAAAAATTCTTAGAAAAAATGTAAAATGAGGGCATAAGTCTTCTCAAGCACTTTGTATTCTAAATTGATTGCAATAATAAATAGGATAGATAGATGACGTTCAGAAAATCTTCATGGGGGTTGAACAAGCGAGCATAATTGTTTGAAGTTGAGAGGATTGGTATTTGTCATCAAGCTGGTTGTGTTGTAAGGTCTTAGTGTTGAGAATGGACACATGTAAAAAAAATGATTACATCATGTATAAGATAAGAATCTATTTATTAGGCTGCATTTGTTTTCAATGTTGACTTCTTTTTTATTTTTTTTTATGAATTTTTTTTTTATTATTTTATCCTTCACTATGATTATTGTGTTACTTAAGCTTAAATTGACGTGCTACCCATCCTCTTTTATGGTTTCTCTTTGTTAATTACTAAAAATAGAAAAGTAAGAAATATATGTTTTGAAATTACAATTGAGCTACTAAATAGATAATTAGAGCCACTGTTCTCTTTTTGTCGTGGTGGTTCAAATAAAAATAACGAAACTGTGGAACACGTGTGCTTTTGAAGTGAATGCATCAGTTTTGTTGTTGATGTGGGGTACATAATTTAGTAACCAACCATCAATTTTTACATGGGTTGAACTTTTGGAAAAACGGTTCATGGATTCAATATTTAATATTTTATCTTCAAATGACTCACGTGCAACGTATGTGTGTATTAATTAGTAGATATAAATATAGATAGATATAGATAAATAATTTGAATAGGGCTTGAGAGAAAAAGAGTGATAGTTGATAGGAAAATAAATCCATAGCTAGATATTTCCTCGACATAGACTTTAGTCGAGGGGAAACTGCCGAATTATGCACGTTATGGTTGCTTAATATATTTAAAGTCAATTTAGTCAATTAAAAGTACTTTCTTACGAATTTCTCTCTTTAAATTGTAAAATAAAATTAAGTAATTATTTTCTCAGGAGTATCATGTTTATTCCTAATTTTTTTTTATAGGAACCACAATTGAGGACAATTTAGGTAATTAAAGAATTTTCTTGGAAATTTAATTTTTTTTCAAACTATAAAGTTGAATTTTCTTACGGATTTTTTAATGACTATCATTAAATCACTTTCCCTTTCATTTTCCAACTTTTTAAAACCAAACAAAACATAATCTATTGTTTATTTACAATGGATCCTGATTTTTTTATGTACAAGGATATGTTACTTGATGATGATGGATTTAAGTCTAGGCCCCACTTCGAGTCCAAAGCCTCCAATGGGCTCCTAAAAGACAATCCAAGTGGCCCTTCTGGATGACATCTCTCATGTCTAGGCTGGACCACAACCTCGCCCCAGGAAAAGCCTAGGATCAACCAACCCAGACCATTGCCTACGTTGGCCCCCAATGAGCTCGGTGATCAGCGTCTTCTCGGGTAGTTGAGCTCGACACCAAGCTGACTCGATATAACCCAATCGTGCCACATGGACAGGAGCCGGGGTGATAGTGCACCGGCTTAGCGTAGATCCCAACTGTAAGCCCGTCAGGAAAAAAAGGAAGAGCTTCGTCCTAGAGAGACAGAAAACGATCAACGAAGAAGTGGCCAAATTGTTGCGAGCGAATGCCATTAAGGAGGTCGACTATCCGACCTGGCTAGCCAACGTGGTGTTGGTTAAAAAGGTCACGGAAAGTGGCGTCTATGAATCGAATTCACAGACCTGAACCGTGCGTGCCCCAAGGATAGTTTTCCCCTGCCTAGGATTAACCTTATAGTTGATGCCACGGCAGGGCAGGAGCTTCTCAATTTCATGGATGCACCAAATCAAGATGGATCCTAACGACCAAGAAAAGACTTATTTTGTCTCAGAGCAAAGGATTCTTTGCTACCAGATCATGTCTTTCGGGTTGAAGAACGCTAGAGCCATTTACCAAAGGTTGGTTAATTGCATGTTCTAGGAGAAGCTTGGTTCAACAATGGAAGTGTACATCGATGATATGCTAGTCAAATATCTTAAATTCGAACTCCACATCCAGCATCTCCGCGAGTCATTCGAAATCATGCGCCAATACATGATGAAGTTGAATCTAGCCAAGTGCGCTTTCAGAGTATCGGCAGAGAAATTTATCGGGTTCATAGTCAACAGCCGAGGCATCGAAGCAAACCCAGAGAAGGTAAAGTTCGTCTTGGAAATGAAGTCACCAGCTATCACTAGGGAAGTACAGCGACTCACTGGGAGAATTGCGGCACTCAATCAGTTTCTTTCACGCTCTAGTGACAAGTGTCAGCCATTCTTCAAGGTACTAAAGGCCGCTTTCCAATGGGATGAGAAGTGTGAGGAAGCCTTCCAAGCCCTGAAGACGTACCTGGCTTCGCCTCCAGTGCTAGTTAGCCCGCGCGAGGGGGAAGTCTGGACCCTATATCTTGTCGTATCTGAATTCTCAGTTAGCACAGCCTTAGTAAAGGACAAGGAGAAGGTACAGAAGCCGGTCTATTTCTGCAACAAAGCCCTCAGAGGAGCTGAAGAGAGATACCCCAAAATGGAGAAGCTCGTCTTGGCCCTCCTCGTCACCGCTAGAAGGCTAAGACCCTATTTCCAAGCACACACCATTAAAGTACCGACCGATCAACCTATGAGACAAGTGTTGCATAAACCCGAGGCGCCCGGGAGATTGGTAAAGTGGGCAATGTAACTCAGCGAGTTCGATATCAAGTTCAAACCAGGGACGACAATTAAAGGCTAGGTACTCGCTGACTTCCTAGCAGAGTTCACCCCTTCATTCGAAGACCAACCGAAAAACCTTGATCTTGTCACCGATGTCACAACATGGAAATTGTACGTAGATGGCGCCTCAAATGCCCAGGGGGGTGGGGCCGGCCTTATCCTGACCTCACTAGAAGGATATAGTCTTGAGTACACATTGAGGTTCAACTTCCAGGCCACCAACAATGAGGGCAAGTACGAGGCCTTTATAGCTGGCCTGAACTTAGCCTTATCAATGGATGCACAACAAATCATTATCCATAGTGACTCTCAGCTAGTAATCAGGAAGGTGGAGGAAGAGTATGCGGTCCGGGACAAAAAATGGCCCTATATATGAGAAAGGTACGAAGCCTCTTAAGAAGATTTATGGTCATTGAGCTCATCCAAATTCCCCGAGAAACAAATTATCGAGCTGACGCACTGGCTAAGCTAGCTACTACAGCCCAACAAGATTTGCATGGAACAACACCCATAGAGGTCCTACTCGAGCTAATCATCCAGCTCGACGAGGATCAGGTCATGCCGGTTGATGAGACCACGTCGTGGATGGATCTCATCATCTCTTTTCTACAAGACAAACACCTCCCACTCGAAAAAAAAGAGGCAGCTAAGTTAAAGAACAAAGCAGCAAGGTTCTCCATGGTGCAAGGTAAGCTTTACAGACGAGGCTTTTCTTTCCCTTTGTTGAAATGTGTCACAAAGCTCGAGGCATATTATATCTTGAGAGAGATTCATGAGGCCATTTGTGGGAACCACATCGGCGCACGAACTCTTGCCAGTAAAGCACTCTAGCAGGGGTACTTCTGGCCCACGATGGCGAAAGATGCTAAAAAGATAGTGAATAAGTGCCAACCATGCTAGATCCATGCGAACTTGCCGCACTGCCCCCCTAAGCAACTCACACCGGTTGTCAGCCCTTGGCCTTTCCAGAAGTAGGGGTTGGACATTCTAGGGCCTCTCCCAGTTCGTGTTAGGGCAATGTAAGTTCGTCATAGTCGTCGTGGACTACTTTACCAAATGGGTAGAAGCGGAGGCGTTAGCAAAGATAACCGAGCAGAAAGTGAAGAATTTTGTTTGGAAATCAGTAATCTTTCATTTCGGCATCCCAAGAGCGGTGGTTTCAGACAATGAAAAATAGTTTGACAATCCAGGATTCATAGGTTTCTGCGCGGAATTAGGAATTAAGAATTATTTCTCAACACCCGCACACTCGCAGTCAAATAGGCTGGCGGAAGGCACCATCCGAACTATCAAGTTGGCACTAAAAACAAAACTAGAAGCTTCTAAGACCCAATGGGTTGATCACCTTCTGGCGGTGTTATGGGCTTATCAAACCACTGTGCGGACTGCCACCAATGAGACCCCTTTCAGCCTTACTTATGGGACTGAGGCCATGGCCCTGGTCGAAGTTGGGCTTCCTTTGGTAAGGACCGAGCTCTTTGATCTCGAGCAGAACAATAGGTCTTTGCTCGTCAACCTCGATCTCCTGGATGAAAGAAGAGACAAAATGCTACAGTGGATCTTCTCTTATCAAAGGAACACCGTGAGGTACTTCAATCGGCGAGTGAGGAGGAGAAACTTCAAGCTGGGCAATCTAGTCTTCAAGAAACTACTTCTAGCAAGGGAAGACCCCACACATGGAAAACTTAGTCCAAATTGGGAAGGGCCATAGATTGTGAAGAGGGTGATCCGACCTGGAAACTACGAGCTGCAAACTGAAGAGGGTAAGGATCTGCAACACTCTTGGAACGCAGATCATCTGAAGTGGTATTACCAATAGGTTCATAAACAACAAGATGGTGTGAAAGTAGAAAAGTAATTGTAAACATCCAGTTCTCAATCAATGAAATTTTAAATTCTAGCCAACAAACTTGTACAATGGATGATTCAAGGGGTTTTTCAACTCCCCAAAGCTGTGAGCTATTCAGTCGCGTGACCTCAACTAGGCTTTTTAGCGCGTGACCTCAACTAGGCTTTTTAGCCTAAGAGCTTTTTAGCCTTCAAGGAGTTTCTCAACTCTCCCAAATCCGCGAGCTCTTCAGCCACACCACCTCAACTAGGCTTTTCAGCCTAAGAGTTTTTCAGCCTTCAAGGAGTTTCTCAACTCACCCAAAGCCGCGAGCTCTTCAGCCTTGCGACCTCGACTAGGATTTTCCGCCTTCAAGGAGTTTCTCAACTCCCCCAAAGCTGCAACCTCTTCAGCCGCACGACCTCGACTATGTTTTTTCAGCCTAAGAGCTTTCAGCTCGGCTTTTCAGAATTCAAGGAGTTTCTCAACTCCCCCAAAGCTGCGAGCTCTTCAGCCGCGCGACCCCGACTAGGCTTTTTAGCCTACGAGCTTTTCAACTTGACTTTTTGCCCTCAAGGAGTTTCTCAACTCCCCCAAAGCCGCGAGCTCTCCAGCCGCACAACCTCGACTAGGCTTCCCAACCTAAGAGCTTTTTAGCTCGGTCCTTCTGCCTTTAATGAGTTTTCAACTCTCTGAAGGCGCACGCTATAGCAGGATTTTGAGTCTAGCAGCTCTCCAGATCAGGACGACGACAAATAAAGAAAAACGAAGAATCAAAGGGAAAGGTCGTATTTTATTTAGTAAAGTTTGAAATTATAAGAAACTTTGAAGGAAACTCTAGGATTTCCAATCTTCAACTCTAGGACCTCTTCCCCCGGCTGCGCATTCTCCGCTTGCAACTGAGCATTCTCAGCCTTTAGCTCATCCTTTTCTTTCTCGGCCTCAAAAAGCTATTTTTTCAGCACCGCCTTCCCTAATGCTAGCTCTAGCTTGCCAGCTGTGAACCTCATCTCACAAGAAGAGGAGTCTGACAGCTGCGGGGACGAAGGATCCCATTTTTACTTCCTCCTCCTCCTCAAATAGGTAGCAGTGTCCTCCTTTAGGCCAACTTGAGAAAAGTCTACGTCGACGATGAGGGGAGGAGGAGTCGGGACAGCAGTAGGAATAATAGTCGAGTTGGGACCAATACCGAACCGAAAAAGGTTCTGAGCTGTAACAAGGGTAGAGAAGGGAGCCACTTCAGCACGACAAAGTCGGCAGACCCTGACAATCTCTTCAGGGGTGAATCCGGGACCATCTGCATTAATATAAAAACCGTTAAGCCTCGAAGTGGGAACGCTCTTCATTTTAAAAGAGCAAAACTGTTGTTTTTGTACCTTTATCTAGGATGTGCCCCTAAGAGCGAGGAACTCGGGAATGCTCAGACTGTGCTTTAGCAGACTCCTAAGAATCCCCATAAATGAAGAAGAAACGCTGCAACTGATTAACCCTAATTAATGCAAAATGTAATTAAATTAAAAGGTCAATTGTGTAATTAAATAAAGTTAAACTAGTCAAAATAAATCTAATTAGGGTTAATGTGTGAATTAAGGATAATGCATTGAATGTTGTTCTTTTCAGGTTTTTATGCGTCAAAACGACGGGAGCCAATTATCAAAGCATGGAGAGCAACTTATCAAAGCATAGGGTGTAAATTATTAAAGCTCAAAACAAAGGGAGATCAAAGTGTAAATCAAGATCTTCTTGATATTTGTAATTAAATATCTTTTAGGATAAATATCTTTTAGGATATTTGTAATTAAATATCTTTTAGGATAAATATCTTTTAGGATATTTGTAATTAAATATCTTTTAGGATAAATATCTTTTAGGATATTTGTAATTAAATATATTTTAGGATAAATATCTTTTAGGATATTTGTAATTTGGATGCCTATAAATACCCCCCTTGGGGGCTTGTAATGGGCATCCTTCTCTTGTTTCATTTTTCTTGTAAAGAACATTTCTTCCTAGTGGAAAACACTCCAAAGGTCTTGAATCTTTTTCTTGAATCATCTTTCAAGTATTATTGCTTTATTTACTTTCTTGAGTTATTGTTTTCTTTTTATTAGATCTTGGTTGTGAATTAAACACCAAGAAGTTATTGTTTTCTTTTATGTTTTAGATCTTGGTTGTGAATTAAACACCAAGAAGTTATTGTTTTCTTTTATGTTTTTATTATATCTTGGTTGTGGATTAAACACCAAGAAGTTGTTGTTTTCTTTTTATTAGATCTTGGTTGTGAATTAAACACCAAGAAGTTGTTGTTTTCTTTTATGTATTATCATCTCTTGGTTGTGGATTAAACACCAAGTATTTATTGCTTTCTTTTAATTTAAGTATTGTTTTCTTTTACTTCCATTGTTGGAGCTTCCTTCTTCCCCTTAGAGGAGTGAAACTCTTCCACTTTTCTAGAGCTTTACCAAAGCCGTGAAGGGTGGAACGTGATTCACTCATTCTTTGTCAAAGATCGGCTCCTTGTTTAGCTATTTTACTTTAAAGCATTTCACTTTTAGTGCTTGAGCATTTTACTTTGTAACACCTTTTGGGGATGAGTATCATTCATCATTCTAGCTTTACCATAGCTATGAAGGGTGAGTAGTCCTCATTCACTCTTTGGGAAGAGATGATAGATATGTAAAAGATTAATCCGGACATTATGTTTGTGTATCACCTTTATGCTTAAATGTTCTATACTCCACTTGATTTTTGGGTGATTGAATGCACCTAGCAAAGTAAAGGTACTTTGTATAATCAACGGATCTTTCTATGATAAATGGATGACTCCTACATGGAAAGATCCATTGATTCAAGGCAAGTACCCTAACTAACTCTTCATGACAAAATTTCAATGTCCACCATTATTGCACTTCATTCCTATCTTCCGATTAATTTGCCGTTGACACGGGAGTTAATTGAGTTATAAAGCATAAACATAATGCACCGGATAATCAACTACATATTCTGATTCCCGAACCAAAGAGTGTTTGTTACATTTAATCATCTTATATTTTGTCTAGAAAAATACCCATTGGAAAGAATTTTACATTCTATCCAAAACTTCCCACAACTTCAAAATCATAATACTTCCAGTTACAAGTCTTTCTCACTATTTACTTCAAAGAACACCAACCATAGTTCCCTGAGGATTCGACTCTGGACTCAAACCAGATTATTACTACAACTTGACCGCCTGCACTTGGGTGTACACATTTCGGATCAAGTCAAGTTTTTGGCGCCGTTGCGGGGGAACCATAAAAGGTGCTCTTTTTAGAAAAAGGTGAAAAAAAAAAAAAAAAACCTCTCTTTTAGTATATATTTTTGCCTTATTGTGAATAATTTTGTTTTTTTTTTTATGACTGACACCAAACGTCTCTTTCAAAATTTGCCTGTTGAATCTTCTGGGTCTGTAAATCAACTTGAACCACCTTCACCCAAATCAGAAGCCGATTCTTGTAACTTCAATATGGCAAATATTGACAGGCAGGGTGAAGATCATGTGAGAGAGGGGGAAGTACCCAACATTCGAACATTGCGGGATTACTTACATCCCACAAGGAATAGTGTCCCCTCTTGTTTTGTTTTTCCGGAGAATGCACCCCACTTCACTGTGAAGCCGGGGACAGTGCATTTATTGCCCGTGTTTCAGGGATTGGATACAGAAAATCCGTATCTGCATATCAAAGACTTCGAAGAAGTGTGTGGAACATTTCAAGACAATTCTGAATTGACAAAAATGAAATTGTTTTCTTTCTCTTTGAGGGATAAAGCCAAACAATGGTTACATTCTTTAAAATCTCTTTCAATCCCTAATTGGCAGGCTCTACAGAATGAATTTTTCAGAAAATTCTTTCCTCTGCACCGCACTAATGCACTCAAAAGACAAATCATGAATTTTTCGATCAAAGAAGGGGAAACTTTTTATCAAAGCTGGGAGAGATTCAAAGATCTTCTCCAATCTTGTCCACACCATGCTTTTGAAGATTGGACTTTGGTAGGATTTTTCTATGACTCCTTGCCCACTAGGTTACGACAGTTTGTCGAAATGATGGCTCAAGGAGAGTTCATGGGAAAAAGTCCGGAGGAGGCATTCAATTTTTTTGATACCATATCTGACAGTTCTCAAATGTGGGACTCAGCCTCTCCTACCACTGTAGAAGCCAAACCACCTACTTTCCAAGGGGGTAAGTATGTCTTGAGAGAAGATGATGATCTTAGAGCAAAAATGTCCACTTTGTCTCGAAAGCTTGAAGCTTTAGAGATGAAAAAGGTCCATCAAGTTGATGTTGTCCCTCCCACAGAACAAGTGTGTGGGATTTGTGCACTAACAGGGCATCCTACTGGGGAATGCCCGACCATTCCGGCATTCAAAGAAGTTTTGTTGGAACAAACAAATGCCATTTCCAATTTCAACAAGCCTTACTCCAACCCATACTCTGAAACATACAATCCAGGGTGGCGGAACCACCCAAATTTTAGTTGGAGAAACACACAACCAACCCCCATGAATCAGCAACAAAGTCCACAACAACCACCTCAAGGACCTCCACAATATCCTCATCAACAAGGGCCACCACAACCACCTCAAGGACCTCCACAATATCCTCCATATCAACCACCACACAAAAGGAACCTTGAAGATACATTGAATCAATTCATGCAAACCCAAATGAGCTATAACAATAGTTCTACTCAGGCTTTTATTGATTTCAAGGCCCAGACCACACAATCTTTTGAGGATCTCAAAGGCCACATTCAAAAGCTGACCCAGTCCATGAGCACACATGAGAAGGGAAAATTTCCTGCCCAACCAAAGCCTCCACAAGGCCAATTTCAGGTGGGAAATCCATCAACTATGGAAACTCCACAAGACCAAGCCAAAACTGTCACCACATTGAGAAGTGGCAAAAAGATTGACAAGTCCATCAGAAACATGCTGATTCCAGACCCAAAACCAGTCTCAATTCCAGTCAACCCATTAAGTGAGCCAGAACTTGAAAAAAAAAATGACTGTGATCCCATGATTGAACAAGAACCAGAGCCATCAAGGGAAGAAGAACCCTCGTATTCTATTCCTGCTCCTTTCCCTCATAGACTCAAGAGCATACAGAAAGCAAACAATCAGTCTGAAATTTACGAGCTTTTCAAGCAAGTAAAAATCAACATCCCACTTCTGGATGCAATCCAACAGGTTCCAGCTTATGCCAAGTTTCTAAAAGACTTGTGCACAGTCAAAAGAAGCCAAAATGTTCAAAAAAGAGCCTTCTTCACAGAACAAGCCAGTGCCTTACTTCAACAAAAAATTCCTTCAAAGTGCGAAGATCCAGGATGCCCCACTGTGTCATGTGTCATTGGAAATTTCAAAATTGAGCAAGCATTGTTAGACCTTGGAGCTAGTGTCAACTTGCTTCCTTTCTCTGTCTACCAGCAGTTGGGTTTAGGTGAACTGAAACCCACTTGCACCACACTCCAATTGGCAGATAGATCTGTAAAAATTCCTAGGGGTATTGTTGAAGATGTACTTGTCCAAGTGGATAATTTTGTCTTCCCTGTAGACTTCATTGTTCTAGATACTCATCCAGAAGTTCATTCAGAAACTCCAATTCCTGTCATTCTTGGTCGACCTTTTCTAGCAACCTCCAATGCACTAATCAATTGCAGGAATGGTATTATGAAATTGACTTTTGGGGATATGACTCTTGAAATGAACGTCTTTGACATTGCAAAACACCCAAGAGAGTACGAGGAGGTGGGAGAAATAAATTCCATTGAGTCATTGATACAAGCACATCTGAATGACTCATTCTATGAGGATCTTAGTGAATCAACTTTGTCAAAATCTGACTCATCTGACTCTCTGGAACAAAACTCCATTGAGTGCCCTACCTTCAATGTGGGGACATGGGCTCCTAAATTTGAAGAAATTTCATCAAGTGGTACAAAACCACTATCTTCAAGTGACAGGCCACCAAAGCCTGAACTGAAACCGCTCCCATCTGATCTCAAGTATGCATTTTTAGGTGAGGATAAATCTTACCCAGTGGTAATTTCTTCAAAAATCACAGACTTGCAAGAAGCTCAATTAATTGAAGTTCTTAAAAGTCATAAAAGCACCATTGGGTGGACCATCGCTGATTTGAAAGGTATAAGCCCGTTAATTTGTAATCATGCCATATACCTTGAAGAGGACTCAAAACCCTCTCGTCAAATGCAGCGACGATTGAATCCTCACATGAAAGAGGTTGTGAGACTGGAAGTGCTCAAACTCCTGGATGCAGGGATAATTTTTCCTATCTCCGATAGCAAATGGGTTAGTCCAACCCAAGTTGTACCAAAGAAATCTGGAGTCACAGTAGTCAAAAATGATGCAAATGAACTCGTGCCAACACGAGTCGTCACAGGATGGCGAATGTGCATTGACTATCGAAAACTCAATCTGGTGACTAGAAAAGACCATTTTCCTCTTCCCTTCCTTGACCAAGTCCTCGAGAGAATAGCAGGCCATGAATTTTACTGTTTCCTGGATGGGTATTCCGGATACAATCAAATTGAGATAGCTCTGAATGACCAAGAAAAGACCACATTCACATGTCCATTTGGCACCTTTGCATTCAAAAGGATGCCATTCGGACTTTGTAACGCTCCTGCAACATTTCAAAGATGTATGCTGAGCTTGTTCAGTGACATGGTCGAAAATTTTTTGGAAATCTTCATGGATGATTTCTCGGTATATGGTGACTCATTTGATTTGTGTCTAGCTAACCTAGAAAAAGTTTTGATGAGATGCAAAGAGGCAAATCTGGTGCTTAACTGGGAGAAATGTCATTTCATGGTGAATCAAGGCATTGTCTTGGGTCACATTGTGTCGTCTGAAGGCATGAAAGTTGATAAAGCAAAAATTGATTTGATAAGGAATCTTCCTGCTCCTAGGGTTGTAAAGGATGTTCGATCATTCTTAGGTCATGCAGGATTCTACAGAAGGTTCATAAAAGACTTCAGCACCATAGCAAAACCTATGTGTCATCTTTTGAGTCAGGATGTCATTTTCGACTGGAATGAAGCGTGCCAAAAATCCTTTGACAAACTCAAAGGCATGTTGATTTCTGCCCCAATAATGCAACCTCCTGACTGGACTCTACCCTTTGAATTGATGTGTGATGCTAGTGACTATGCTGTAGGTGCTGTTTTGGGACAAAGAAAAGATAAGAAGCCACATGTGATTTACTATGCAAGTAAAACTTTAAATGATGCCCTTAAACCCAATTTTGGTGATCGAAATTTTTGACTGTTGGGGTATCGATTTTATGGGACCATTTCCCCCCTCCTTTGGCTATCTATACATTTTAGTAGCCGTAGACTATGTATCCAAATGGGTTGAAGCAATTCCATGTCGAAATAATGATCATCAAACAGTGATCAAGTTTTTAAAAGAAAATATTTTATCTCGGTTTGGAATTCCAAAATCCATTATAAGTGATGGGGGTTCTCATTTTTGCAATCGTCCCTTCTGAAATTTAATGAAAAAATACTTGATTTTTCACAAAATTGCAACCCCTTATCATCCACAGACCAGTGGACAAGCTGAGTTAGCTAATCGGGAGATCAAATTAATTTTGGAAAAAACGGTGAACCCAGATCGCAAAGATTGGTCATTAAGACTAACTGATGCGCTCTGGGCATACCGAACTGCTTTTAAAACAATTTTGGGCATGTCTCCCTATCGATTAGTCTATGGAAAGCCATGTCACTTGCCTGTGGAATTGGAACATAGGGCATACTGGGCTATTAAAGCAATGAATTTTGACTTAGACAAGGCTGGACTGTCACGGAAGCTTCAGATTAATGAATTGGAGGAATTGAGAAATGAAGCATATGAAAATGCTAAGATTGCAAAAACCAGGATGAAAATTTTTCATGACAAGAACATAGTGCGAAAATCTTTTGAACCTGATCAAAAGGTTCTACTTTTCAATTCGAGACTTCGCCTATTTCCTGGTAAGTTGAAATCAAGATGGACTGGACCATACATTGTTAAAAAGGTATTTGAACATGGGGCAGTGGAAGTGGAGAACCCATCAAACGGTAACATTTTTACCGTCAATGGTCAGAGATTAAAACCCTTTGTGGAGAATTTTGTCCAAAATGTGGAGACCATTTTTTTAATGGATCCAGAAAGTATCTCCGGATATCACTCCGGAGATTACGCTTGCCGACACAAAAAAGGGTCGGGTCAGTCAGACACCCGACACGATGGAATGCCTTTATAAGGCTCCCATCGCTTTTTTTTTTTTTTTTCTTTTTTTTCTTTTCCTCACCACACCTTTACTCTTTTCTTTTCTTTTTCTTCTTCTGCTTCTTCTCTTTTCTTCTTCTTCTCCACTGCATCTGGTCTTCTGTACCACGATCCAACCCATAACAGTACCATGTCTGCATTTTTCGATGACCCTATCCTCCTTCTCATGATCTACATTTGTTTGTATTATTTACTTATGGCTGTTCTTCTTCGGGCCGCACTGATGATCAAGGGTTTTTGTCCCAATGAAAACCCAGACCACCCCAAAGATGCTTAATCTCTGTTTTTTTTTGGTATAGGTCATCGGCGATTGAACAGATCTCCACAATTAACTGCGTATTCAAGCTCTACAAACCGAAAAACTCGAAACATTGGGGACAATGTTCAGTCTAGGTTGGGGGGTGAGATCTACAGTTTACAATAGTTGATCTGCAGTTTACAGTAGTTGATCTGCGCAGGTTGAACCCGTAAAATTTTTTGTAAATTTTTTTTGTTTTTATTGTTGTATCTGTTCATATTATGTACCTTGTATTAATGATAATATCTGTGGGTCAGTTTTGATCGTCTTTGTGACTGGAAGACGTAAAAAAACCAGATAATGGGTCATAGAGTATCAATCATGGATGTAAATCTTTTTTGGTTTAGTCTAGGAGTCCTACGTACTTTTCCATCTGATGTACATACCATGATCATGAGAAAAGCAAGATTAGTAAGGAAGGCTGAAATCAAAGAAAAACAAGTGAAACCCCTCTGTGGCCGAAGCAGTTATTCTAAACGTCGTCGTGCTACACGACTTGGTGCCTGTAAACAGTGTGGCAGATACTTTCATGAGAAAAGATACAACAAATGTTCTGAACCAATTTCCGGTCGCGCAACCGATCGATTAAACTGGATAAAACATGGGCTGAGTAAGGATTACCCTGATACGCCATGCTATTCCGGTACTGTGCTTAACCGATTTGTGAGAGAGGAAGTTGGGAGAGTTACTAGTTGTCCATTTTACACAGATACGGAGGGGGAATCGGATTGACCTCTGTGGAAAAGTGTACTGAGGTTGGGAATGAGAGCTGAAGGTCCGAGTCTGTAAATTTTATTTTATTTTATTTTTTTATGTTCTGTACAAACTCTTTTGCATATCACTTTCTTTTGTTGTATAATTTTGTTGTTCCTAGTTTCAGATATTGGTGCATGAGTCAAAGCTCAAGTGCGAGGTGTTCTCTTACCCTACTCATTTTTATTACTATGCACCATTATTGCGCCTGCTGCTATTATTGCGCCTGCCGACACTGCCGAAAGTAAAGTTAGAAAAAAAAAAGGGGGGGGGGGCCTCCCACTGCCTTTCTTCTTCTTTTTTTTTCTTTTCTTCTGCCTGCCAGCTCCTGCCGACACTTTCTTATATTAAAAAAAAAAAAAAAAAAAAAAAACAAAAATCTGAGGAATGCCTTTATTAGGCCTTCCACCTTTTTCTTTTTCTTCCACCATCACCGGTGTTGGTTCCCCCCTTTTCTCTTTCCCTTATCTTCTTCTCTTTCTTTTTCTTCTCTTCTTCTTCGTCGTCGTTCTTTCTGTTCTCTGTAAAAACAACTCACCCCCTGTAAATCCATGACCATATACGCCGACGATCCAGTCTTTTGTTTAATAATTTGTCTTATATGTTTGTATGTGTACCTGGGTGCTCTTTGTGTTCTCACACTTAGGATGAGGAGTTTCCAGAGAAACCCAGATATTCCTTGAGTTGAGTAATTGTTGTATTTTGTTTGTAGGTTTCGGCAGATGAACAGATCTGTACCTTACAACCTTATCTCCACTAGCCCACTAGTGCTAGTGTTGTAAGTATTGCTTGTTTGTAATTTCATTTATATATATATTTGAAATTTGATATCTACAGCTTGTGATTCTCATGGCTATTTGTCTTTATAAGATTCCTTGTGAATTTGCTATGCCCTCCAATGACTATGTTGTAATTGCTGTTACAGTAAGATCTGATAATTTGCCAAATAATCCTCCTCAATCCTATGTATTCTGGGTTTATTCCTTCTTCGTTAATTTGTTTGTTTCATCCTAAATCTTCTTCCTTCCGCTTGTATTTTGGTATACTTTCTCTAGTTTCGTATTTGTAATTTTAGTTTTAGATCTGAAAAAAAAAAAAAAAAAAAAAAATTATTTTTTTTGGATCGCGTTTTTTTTAGTATTTGTACCTGTATTTCATGATCACATCGGATGCAGCTTCAACTGTCTTTGTGACTGGCAGACGTTAAAGAACCAGATAGAATGTCTTTAGTCTTAGCAAGCATGGATCCTAAACTTTTTTGGTTTAGTCTAGGAGTTTTACGCATTTTCCCATCTGATGTGCATGCTGTGATAATGAGAAAAGCAAGGGATGTGAGAAAAATTGAGATCCGAGAGAAACAACAACAACCATTGTGTGGCAGAAGCAATTTTGCTAAACATCGTCGTTCCAAACGACTGGGTGCTTGTTACCATTGTGGCAGGATATTTCATATGAAAAAACATAATCAGTGTTCTGAACCAATTTCGGGTCGTGCAACCGATCGATTAAACTGGATAGTGTATGGGCTGAGTAAGGATTATCCTGACACACCATCTTATGCCAGTCCGGGACTTACAAGTTATGTGCGACAAGAAGTTGGAAGGGTCACTGATAATGACATAGATCCAAGCGATGACTCGGATTAGATTTTGACTATAAAAACAAAGCTGTGGAAAAATGTGTTTTGGAATGAAGGTTAAGGGTCTGAACTCTTTTGTAAAATATTTTTGTACAAAGTCTGGTTGTTGAAATAAAAATATGGGCCGAGTAAGGAACGTCCCGAACTACCAACTAACAGTGTAGGTAGGGATTTGATCCTGAGACGCCATAAATTTCCAAGTTCAATTTGTGCATTTTATCTTCTTTCAATTCTCATAGATAAATGAGTATGTGGGCGGAGTAAGGAATGTCCTAAAATGCCAACCTGTAGTGTGGGTAGGGACTTATCCTGAGACGCCATAGTTTTTCAAGTTTAATTGGTGCATCTAGTCTTCTTTCAATTTTCATAGATAAATGAGTATGTTTATAATTTTGAATTTTATTTTTCTTGTTTTCTAAAAAAAAACAAAAAAAAAAAAAAAAAACCACTTCCTTGAAAAATGGTATTTTCTCTATGCTTAAATGTCAAATGTATATTGCTATTTGTTATTCTTAAGGTACAGAATGACCAGACTCAAAAATAGAATCGGTATATAACCGACATTCCATGAAAAACCTGACATTACCAGTAGAGATGATAAAGAATACCATGGTAAGTTTTGAGCCTTACCATACTTTTGAGAGATAATTAACATTTATTCAAGTAAGGTCTTTCATTCTCTATTTTTGAATAATCTCATTAAATTTGCTTTGATTGACGCAACTAAGGTAATCTGTTGACATATCCCCAAGAAATCTGTTCATACGACACATACATGTTCACATACTTGAGAAAGGATTTTAGGCCATCTTTGATTTGATATTGAGCCTTAGCCATTTTTTCTGCAAAATTATTTCCCTAGTCAGCCATGTTTGAGCCCTCAATGTATGATTTCTTCTTTGATAAACCCAAATTTTTACCAAGCCACAAGAAAACATACTGGACACACCATTGCTATCTAATTTTCTTGCACACTCTTATTAATCAATATGACACAGAAATGCAAAGAAATGGGAAAACTCTGGAGATTACTTTTCGATGATAAGGAGAATCAATGGGAACAAATGAAAAAAAAGAAAAAAAAGAAATCATTTCTGGGCAAAATGTCGAAAAGCTAGAAAGAAGTGTGCTACATTACAGAATGAAAAGATAGCTTTTGAAAACCTCTGACGTCATTTCATTAGCCACTGACCTCTGGCCACGCTACAACCTATGAAAAGCCCTAATTGATCTCAAGTCTGTTACATGTGTGTGTTGTTAATCAAAATTGGGGTATGGTAAATAGTATTTCTTTAAATTGCATCAATATTCTTTCATGAGATTATGCCAAACATGATTAGTTTGTTTCCGTAAACTTCACTTCCTTCCTAATTGTGCATGTGATTTTTCGATTGGCCACCTTCTGATCACATGCCCCGTGAGAGACAAGTCACTATAATCGGAGTGAATTTTTGCTGAGAGCATTCTACGAGAGGTTTGTGAAATCGAAGCTATCCATGGAAGGTAGTAAAGTGGAGTGTTTGTTATATAACAATTCTTGTTGCTAGAATGATCATTCTTACTACATAGGGAATTTCAAATACCAATATAACAAGTGTTTATTTTTGCATATATTACGTACCAATGACATAGAAGTGTTTTATTTTGCTAAAAAAAAAATTCGGCGTCTCAGCTATCATGGTGCTAATGCATATACACATTTTTTCAAATGGAGTTTGTAGGTAGCTTCACTGAAAACCTTCACGAGACAAAACTCGTCCACTAGGAATCACCTAGGGGTTTAACGGCTTATTGCATATGCTAAATGCAATCGTGTTATCTACGAAAGTGATTTTGTTATGCTGTTATTTATTACTAGGGACTAGTAATGTTTAGGTTGGGGGGTGTGATTAACCCTAATTAATGCAAAATGTAATTAAATTAAAAGGTCAATTGTGTAATTAAATAAAGTTAAACTAGTCAAAATAAATCTAATTAGGGTTAATGTGTGAATTAAGGATAATGCATTGAATGTTGTTCTTTTCAGGTTTTTATGCGTCAAAACGACGGGAGCCAATTATCAAAGCATGGAGAGCAACTTATCAAAGCATAGGGTGTAAATTATTAAAGCTCAAAACAAAGGGAGATCAAAGTGTAAATCAAGATCTTCTTGATATTTGTAATTAAATATCTTTTAGGATAAATATCTTTTAGGATATTTGTAATTAAATATCTTTTAGGATAAATATCTTTTAGGATATTTGTAATTAAATATCTTTTAGGATAAATATCTTTTAGGATATTTGTAATTAAATATATTTTAGGATAAATATCTTTTAGGATATTTGTAATTTGGATGCCTATAAATACCCCCCTTGGGGGCTTGTAATGGGCATCCTTCTCTTGTTTCATTTTTCTTGTAAAGAACATTTCTTCCTAGTGGAAAACACTCCAAAGGTCTTGAATCTTTTTCTTGAATCATCTTTCAAGTATTATTGCTTTATTTACTTTCTTGAGTTATTGTTTTCTTTTTATTAGATCTTGGTTGTGAATTAAACACCAAGAAGTTATTGTTTTCTTTTATGTTTTAGATCTTGGTTGTGAATTAAACACCAAGAAGTTATTGTTTTCTTTTATGTTTTTATTATATCTTGGTTGTGGATTAAACACCAAGAAGTTGTTGTTTTCTTTTTATTAGATCTTGGTTGTGAATTAAACACCAAGAAGTTGTTGTTTTCTTTTATGTATTATCATCTCTTGGTTGTGGATTAAACACCAAGTATTTATTGCTTTCTTTTAATTTAAGTATTGTTTTCTTTTACTTCCATTGTTGGAGCTTCCTTCTTCCCCTTAGAGGAGTGAAACTCTTCCACTTTTCTAGAGCTTTACCAAAGCCGTGAAGGGTGGAACGTGATTCACTCATTCTTTGTCGAAGATCGGCTCCTTGTTTAGCTATTTTACTTTAAAGCATTTCACTTTTAGTGCTTGAGCATTTTACTTTGTAACACCTTTTGGGGATGAGTATCATTCATCATTCTAGCTTTACCATAGCTATGAAGGGTGAGTAGTCCTCATTCACTCTTTGGGAAGAGATGATAGATATGTAAAAGATTAATCCGGACATTATGTTTGTGTATCACCTTTATGCTTAAATGTTCTATACTCCACTTGATTTTTGGGTGATTGAATGCACCTAGCAAAGTAAAGGTACTTTGTATAATCAACGGATCTTTCTATGATAAATGGATGACTCCTACATGGAAAGATCCATTGATTCAAGGCAAGTACCCTAACTAACTCTTCATGACAAAATTTCAATGTCCACCATTATTGCACTTCATTCCTATCTTCCGATTAATTTGCCGTTGACACGGGAGTTAATTGAGTTATAAAGCATAAACATAATGCACCGGATAATCAACTACATATTCTGATTCCCGAACCAAAGAGTGTTTGTTACATTTAATCATCTTATATTTTGTCTAGAAAAATACCCATTGGAAAGAATTTTACATTCTATCCAAAACTTCCCACAACTTCAAAATCATAATACTTCCAGTTACAAGTCTTTCTCACTATTTACTTCAAAGAACACCAACCATAGTTCCCTGAGGATTCGACTCTGGACTCAAACCAGATTATTACTACAACTTGACCGCCTGCACTTGGGTGTACACATTTCGGATCAAGTCAGCAACCACCCCTCGGGGGAGCCAGGTGCATTGATGACCAGCGTAGGAACGTGACACCTCCACATAAACCGAGAATGATAGGGAGGGAAGTCAAAATCAAAGTCAAAGAAGTAAAGAAACTTAGAAACAATGAGGAAACAATCATGGCCTTGCTTGCCCCAGAAAATGAAGAAGCTTACAAGGGTGCCCCACCCCTCTGGCGAAAGGCGTGAAGGGCGAAGCAAAAAAAAGGCAAGAATTTGTCCTATGGTTGGATGGATGGGCAAACGAAGTTCCATCTCAAAGGCACCCTAAAAAATGCTCACCTCCCTCCGAAGAAGGAGGTTGCAAGGTTCGTCGGGGGTAGGAACTCAAATGGTCAAACCTGGGGGAAAAAGGTATCGCCTCCTAATCTCCTCTGCTTCGGGTGCAATAATAACAGCATGAAACATAAACACAACATAGTCTGGGTCATCAATCATGATTCGAGCGCGTTGCCTAAACAAATAAGTAGAGGAAGAAGCCATGAAGCCACAAAGTAAGCAGCACTCAAGAAAAACCCCAAGGAGATATAAGAATACGAAGAGTGGAAAGTTTTTGAACTAAGTTGAATAAGCAGTCTGTGGAGGCTAAAGGGCAACCGTTACACTTCTGCAATATAGAGGCTTCATGGAAGGAGTTAATAAAGACGGCCCAAGATGAAGTTAGGTGAAGTTAGGTGGACACGAATAACGACACATTTATTGGGGGCGAGAGATTAGGAAAGGACACAAATCAATAAATTTGAAAGGATCTAAGTTGCAAAAAGCTCGAGATTCAGAACCAAGTAATAAAGTTGGTGGCAACCCTTCCTCTTCCCATTCCTCTTTTTCGGGGACTCCTCAGTGGTGTTGATGAAGTTACTTCTCTAGCCCAAGCAGCTCTACATTCGACAAGTTGTGCAGAGGTGACGAAGGGCACCACAATGAAGGAGTGACAAGTGGGTTTGTAAGCGAGCAACACGTGAACAACTCGGCACCAAGTATCCCAAGCCCCAAATGCCCAAACCTTCTTTAAATTCACAAAATTAACTCTCTATTCAAGGACCTTTCCTTTGACAGTTTCCCTTACAAAAAGATTCAAATATCACAAATTGAAAAAGAAAAAGAGAAAAATGGGGCATTACTAAAGATCATCTGGGGCACCCTCTTCATAAGGATAGTTGTGAGATCCTGGTGTCCCACAACGGTTAGGGAGGGAAAAGTTGTTGGACTTATAAGTAAGCCCCTCACCTTACATGGCATAAGGTCTTTTCCCAAGGGTACTAGGAGGAACAAAACCGTGAGGGCCAGTGGGCCCAAAACGGACAATATTATGTCATGTGGAGGGTGGGGTGTTACAAGTTGGTATCAGAGCCGACTCTCGCCTGGATCGAGTGTGGGCCCCTTTCGTGCTCGCGTGTAGTGGGCGGGCAGGTAGCTGACGAGCTGCTGCACGGGGACGTGCAACCCTAAGAGGGGTGGATTGTGAGATCCTGGTGTCCCACATCGGTTAGGGAAGGGAAAGTTGTTGGGCTTATAAGTAAGCCCCTCGCCTTACATGGCATAAGGCATTTTCCCAGGGGTACTGGGAGGAACAAAACCGTGAGGGCCAGTGGGCCCAAAACGGACAATATTATGCCATGTGGAAGGTGAGGTGTTACAATAGTTGTACCGAGGCTCATTGCCCCTCTCTATGTTCCCAATTACCAAAAACAAACAAGACATCATTTTCATGGCCCTTGTTTGAGTCTGGAAGATGGGTGACCAGATAAGACCGATTTTCCTAACTCGAAAATAATAGTTTTCCTTAGAAGTAGGAGTGATGATGTAGCAATAAAGGATATCCCAGAGACCCAGGTTGGTCCCCAGAAGGTTGTTTAAGGTGGAAACCTCCATGACTATTGATGAGCACATAATATTGCATATTTGAAGGCCTCATTACATGCATTTTAACTCAACTTTTGCATTTAAGTACTTAGAGTTAGTCAAAGTTGTCAATAATGTTGAATTTTCGATGTTGCAGGTAATTATAGCATAAATGATAGATTTTAGAACCTTGCAACTATGTGTGGATGTGTGGTGAAGAGATGGACACATTACATGAGAATTTGGAGGCTTAAAAGTGAAAGAAATCAAGGAGGTATTGGTGTTTGGTAACATAGGCATCAGCACCCACACCATTTTGTAGTAGTACCTCAGTTTTCCTCCTTTTTTACCATGATCCTCTTCGAATCTGAAAAAGTTTAAAACATGAAAGTTGTAGATCTAGATGTCTTCTGTATTGTGTCAAAATTTCAGCTCAATCTAACGGTTGGATCAAAAGTTATGATGATTCTACAAAAACTGGTCCGCAGTAGAAACAGTACCGGTACGGTTCTGCCTCTGGAGTTCGGGGTACCGGTACACAGTACCGGTACTATCTGTTGAACAGCCCAAAACACCTGCAAACCATGCTCCACTTGCTTGGGGGTCCCACCATTGATTCCCCCACTTGTCCCCTGACATCCCTTACACATTTACATGATTCCTACACACTTGTGGAAGACTTTGAAGGCAATGGCATTAATGGGGATGGGAGAGAAGGGGACAGCCAGGAGAGTTGCAGGCTAGGCTTGTCTTAGCCTATGCAATGCATCAACTCAGCCTCCTATGGATGGGAGGCTTATCACACACCTAGGGGGACCCTCATGGACGAAAATGCAGAGCTCTCACACTCCATATACTCAGCATTCACCAAGCATTGAAGGGTGGCTACCTAAGCTTAGGAGTAGTTCCAAGGAAGAAGATGAATAGTTAGATTTTTGCATTGTCTTCACCCATTTCACTTGTAATCTTTTGTAAGGATCTTGTAAGCTTCATTTATTGTCTTTAATGTCATTTATTTCTAATGTTTTGCAAGTTTAGTTATGCATTCTAGATTCTACCATTGTTGTTTTGAGTTCTTCATTTTCAAACTTTGAAATGGGTATTGAATATTTTTCTTCTTAGTTTAAGATTTCTTGCATTAATTTAAGTTTCATTCTCCATTTAAATTATGTCTCTTGACATTATGCATTTCTTTCTTGCTTTCATGAGTAGCTAGATTTTAAGTTGGCTAATCCAAGGGAGACCTCATCTTGGGTGTGTCATTTCAACTCATTTTTTTTCCTCCTCTCAGAGTACGATGGTTCGATTTGACTAGGTTGAGAATGGATGCGGTTGTGAGTCTTTGATATCCCGTAGGCCTGGTCACGGGTTATGCTTGGATCCTCACCTCCATTTCGTCCCTAACTTCCCACGAATCAATCGTTCATCTAAGCTCTATTCGAGGAAGGCTTCGAGTTGATTTGGGATTCCCATTGGAATGAACCCTTCGGATTAGCCAACACTTGTTTCATTTCATTTTCATCAAAAACACAATCACAAAACTCAAAATCAAAATCAAAAGATTTTACATTTTCCTTTTTTTGACAAAATCACCTTCACACACTTGAACTTTCCTTCCCTGAGGAGACGACATTGGAATACTTTTCCAAATAAAACACGACATTCAAAAGACTCCTTGCGCTTGGGGAGCACTTTTGTTCACGCACATTCCATTTCATACATTTCATTCCATCCACCATTCCGTTGCCCTTTCTTTTGACATCATCCCAAGGGAGAGTGACACTCCCTTCGCACCTACATCATATACACATTAAAGAATGATATTAGGAGGTTAGGAACAACAATGGTTTTGATCAAGCAACTATTTTGAAGAGGTTGGGGCAACACTGAATGGGGTAAAGATTCAATGCATGAAGGACCCAAAGAAGAAAAAGGTGCAGGGGGAATCTAGCTCCACCCTCTATTATGGCTCTAGTTGGGATGAGGATAGACTCCCTAGAACCCATTAAGGGTTCATCCTCATCTGCAGCCCTAATGATCACATCATCAAGGATGAAGTATTTGGATCTAAACTCGGGTATTGCTCTTTTTTCAAGAGAGCCATGGACAAAAAAATGAATAGAAGAAACTGGAGAAAAAAGGTGAAATGGATACTTATAGTTTCTGAGGGTGTAGAAGCATGAAGACGTCAAGAATGGCAGAAGTGAGGAAATAGGGAAGATGACACTTTAAATAGAAGAAAACAGGCGTTAGAAACCGTGCCAAGAGCATTGAAAGATGGGTCATTTAATGCAGATGATCGTTTTTCATTGAAAGGATACAAGTAGTGCATTTTCGTAATAAATGATACAAGGTAATTAATGAGGGAAATGATTGTAACAAAGAATGTATCACAGTGTGCCACGTGAAAAAAATTCATTGGGGGCAAGTAAATGGGTTTAGAACCTCCGAACCATGGTGTGACAGTTGGACTAGGGCATGTGGCAGAGTCATTTGCTAAAATAGTTTGGCTCGCCATGACCAAACAAGAGAACTCAAACAAGCTTACTGATAAGCCGAGCAAATTGAAAAGAAGCCCAACCATGAAGTAAGTCGGCTGAAAGTGGTTTGCTTGATGGAAAACATTCTCGAGCAAGGAAGTGTGTTCCAAGCAGATCCTTATGAAGTATGCTCTTAAAGAGATACTACAAGACTAGAATTTGATCAAATGTTTGACTCTTATCTTCTGGAAGAATAACCCCTATCCAACAAGAACTGATAGGTAGGCCATCTCTAGAAACCAGAGATGGTTGACAAGATGGAGCCTAGACAGTGATGAGAACTAAAGACTAAGCGAAAAGGTAGCTAGGCTATCCCAAATAACCAGCAGCAGTGCTAATTAGCTAATAAGAAAATTGTCTAAATCATAGGTGCACTTTAGAAATATGTGAGCTAAGGAATCAACAAGTAATAAAGGAAGTCTGAAAAGATTGCTACATACATTAAGGAAGATTTGGCTAAAAAATAGGTCTGCCACCTTGTATAGGCAATGAGAAAATCCGTAGAAGAATGATACAGATCCCTATAAATACCGGCTAAAGCTTAAGCCTAAGGTATACACTCATTTCCCTGCAATTACCTTGCTTATTCTCATAATCCTTACTGACTTAAACATCGGAGTGCCTCCAACTGATCAACTTCTGGTTCCAGACAGTTTATTCATTTTGTCGGAAGGATGTGCAATTTTGTTCATTTCTCTCAAAAAACCTACTCAAACTCAACATTTCTACTAAATAAATGTACAAAATTTTTTCCTCGTATAGTACATTTTTCTAAGCCAAGCCAAAGATCTTTCCAGAAGTAGGAAGTAGATATGTTGGTGACTCACGAAGTTTTTTATCCTTTCATTAATCAATTTATACAAAATTCAACTAGAATATTGATTTTTCGATTGTCTTTCTACTCATTTGATTTTTTCTTGTGAATATTTTTCATGTTCTTGATGTTGTTATTCGGGAAACCGGGTTGAACCCCATTTTTTAACAATTATGCATAAGTTGGGTTCTGATGATACCTAAAATAAACCCCCGACATGAGCTCGGGAAGTGAGCTCAGCTCGGGAGCTCAGGTAAGATACGCTGAGCTCCACCAGCCATAGCCTGAGCTCATCCAGCCGGTATTAGAGCTCCTCCAGGTAAGAGAATAGGAGAAAGAGGCAAGAAGACAGCAAGATGACAACAGACACCCCTGAAGTAGGGGTCAAGCTGGAATCAAGGCATAAAACCCTCAACCAACCAAGATCCTCTCTAAGTGATTAAGGAGGATCCCCCGGTAAGAGGCAAAGATCTCGGGATATAGACCATGGAAGCCAATCGAATGGAGTTATGGTAATTCCGGGATCGAAGAGGGAAAGATACGGGAAATCCCTTCATTATAGGAAGAAAATTCGGATTAGAGGTAAGCAAGAGGCTATAAGAGGAGGGTGAGGCCTCCGTTGAAGAGGATGGGCATTAGAGCCACGAAAAACTCTAATTTCCTTCAGATCACACTGTAATACATTCAACACCATAAGTAAGAAGAAAAGGAGCTAGAGACTCCATTACTGAGTGGACTAGCCGAGCTCAGGCCGGTGAACCACTATAATTTTGTCGTGTTATCATCCCTATCCTCATTCCCCCAAACATCAACCAGCATTATTACATATGAGCCATGCAGCTCAGACACCCTACTTAGCCCCAAGAAGATTGTTCATACGAATTAATCTTGTTCAGTAGCTCATTCGCGTAGATTTACACCATCAGGTTCAATCCTAGTATAACTCGAGTTTGAAAATCTGAACACACTAGTACTTTGGTTGACAGATTCGGGTTGAGTTTGAGTTCAGGTTGAACTTGGGTTAAAGATTTTGACTTTTGGGTTGAGCCTGGATTGACATATCAACCTATCCAACCTTCTCGAATTGCACCTCTAACCATCTCTCTGCCTCTTAACGTACATAGATCTTAGCTCTTGTACTTAATTTTGAAATGGGCTAATCTCAATTTGTACCCTGAAAGATCGCTCAAATTTCAATTTACACCCTCAATTTAAAAATATCAATTTACACCCTGAAAAACATAAATTTGTATCAATGTGCACTGGGGGCTAACTGTCATCTATTTTGCCGTTAAAAAAGATCTTAACTCTTATACTCGTTAAATACCTCTCAATTGTGTCGTATCGTGTTATTTTGTGTCATGTCGTATCATTTTCGTGTTGTGTTCGAGTCGATAAAAAAATGTTTTTAACACAAAATATTCTTGTGTCGAGTCAATTGCGTTGTGTCGTATATTTCACATTTACAACAATTTATATAATACTATATTTTTTAAAAATTATAAAAATATCTATTTTTTACCTACAATACTCATTAAATAGCTATTTTCTGTCTACAGTTGTGTTATTCATATCTAACTTTAATTCGATCGAATAATCAAAAAATTTGTGTCTAAGTATAGACAAAAAATAGCTATTTAACAAGTATTGTAAGTAAAAAAGGTATTTTATAATTTTTTTTAAATTTTAAAAATATTTTTTTTACTGACTCAAACATGACACGAAAATATTATGACACGATACAATTGACAGCTATTTAACGAGCATTAATGGAAGAAATTCTTTTTGGATCATAAATATGAAATATTTAAACTTTCAGGGTGCAATTTATAATTAGTCCAAATTTTTTTAACAACAAAATGGATGGCAGTTAATCTCAGGTGCACATTGATACAAATTTATGTCTTTTAGGATGTAAATTGATATTTTTAAACTTTGAGAGTACAAATTGAGATTCAAGTGATCTTTCAGGGTGCAAGTTGAGATTAGCCTTGTTGAAATTATCAGCCTTATATTTGTGTATTCTTTAAAAAATTCAGTTGTTTCTTCTTTTATGTTGGTTATGATTTTAAGGAGCACAAGTGACAAGAATGAGTAGCGAATCTCAATCCTACTATTATGTGAAACTAAATGAAAGTGTAATAGAGAATGTCTTAATCCTGAAATTTTTAAGTTAGTATCAATACAGCTGTCTAGATCCAACAATGCAAATTGACACTTGAAAAAAAAAAAAAATTTGTCTCTTTCTCTCAAATTTGTCTTATTTCTTTTTCTTTCTCTTGATACCTCTCAAGTCTTCGCTCTATATTTTCTTTTCTTTTTGTTTCTTTTTGTTATCTTCTTTATCGTAGAATGAAATAAAATGAAATATGGGTTTTTTGCCCATCAAATGAAAATGTGTTTGCATGACGTATCCCCTTGGCCAACTTTCATGATTGTCAGGAAAGGCCATTCTTTCAACACAAATTAATGAGTCTAGTAGACTATGAACTGAAACTCAGTTAAAATCTTGCATATTTGACTATAGAAAAAGCAACATCTGATACTAAATAAAAATTAAATTTATTTTTTGAAGGTTTAATTTAAGAATTATTTTAAGGGTAAATCACATAAATGGCCCCTGAACTTTAGCCTTTGTTTTAAATTGCCCCCTAAACTTTTAATTTTTTTAATTTACCCATTGACCTATTTAAATCATTTTAATAAGCACCTTCTGTTAAATTCAGGCATTAAGTGGGAATGAAACCCTACACGTGACCTACACATGGAAACTGATGGTGGGCATTTTTAGCACATCAACATTTATGTATAATTGGGTGCCAATTTTCCCTCCCATTCTCCTCTCTTCCTAATACTATGTTCTTCTTCAGTCCAGCTGACTGGGTATTGTGAGAAAGGCAACAGTGGAGGGGCAAAAAAGGGAGAGAGAGAGAGAGAGTGTGTGTGTGTGTGTGTAAAACCCGAAAAATTTTGATTTTTTTATGAAAAAGTGCAAAATGGTAATTTGTCACTATAGTGCGGGTTGAAAACCGGTATTTTTCTAGACCTCGGATGACGAAACGGACCTCACTGTTAGATTCTTCTCGCGAAATCTAGTTACCCAGACAAATTTCGTCGGATTTCAAGATAGTCGGATTTTTTGCATTTTACAAGGCGGTCGGGTCTCGGGTGACCCAAAAATGAAATTTTTAATAAAATTTCGAAAGTTGGAAAATAATTTAAAGAAATTTCATATAAAATATTTTGAGCTTGAACCGGTACGAAATTTAATCGTTTTGGGGCGAAAACAGACCTGGAAATGGGAGACGTGTGGCGCGACGTGGACCAAGCGTTAAAATGTATAAATAGGAACAAAAATCTGATTTTATAGAGAGATCTCTGCTGGGTTTATGCTGGGTTCAAGTTGGAAGAGAAAGAGAAGGAAAAAGAAAGATTTCAAGACTTCTTTCTCAGATCTACGAAGTTCCGTCGGTCGGAATTCTTCGGGCCAAGTATTAAGTTGATCTACGCGACGAGGGCTACGCAACCATACCAAAAAGGAAGGATTTCACCGAAGATTCAAAGACGGGATTTTGGGAAAAGTTTGGTTATGGACAATGTTTGGGTTCTTGGAGCTTCCTAGCATTGTTTACGCTTCAAGAGGTAGGTTTTCATCCTACTTAGGATTATTTCCAACCTATGATGATTGTATGAAATGGGTAGGTTGTTAAATTTGATTTAACAAATGCCTATTGTATTTGAAATGTGAAATGGGTAGAATAAATTCTATCTTGACTTGAATACATAGGAATTGCTAGATTGTGATTTCTTAGAATTTTGATAATTGGGTATGTGGAAATCACTAAATGTGATTTTTTGATTTATGTGATGATTATGGGCATTTTTATGTGATAATATGATTTGGTGCCTTGAAGGTGTTTGACTAAATGCCTATGTGAAAATTAAGTGTGTTATGGCATAGATTATTTATGACATGCTTGAGAAAAATTGTTGTTAAATGTGAATGTTGGTATATGTTTATGATATATTGGCATTGTGATGACTTTATGGAAGTTATATGCTTTGAATATAATTTGCCATGAAAATGTTGAATGTGGTTAAATTAGCCCATATGACATTCATTACATATGAGGCATTATATTGATATTGCAATGGTTCACTATATTGCATATGCACGGAAACATCGCATTTGGTTGGTGTGTGTACATGGTTTGATCAAACACCATTCTTGGTGGATGATACTTGGGCTCGGGAAAAGTTGGATCAAAGATTCGACTGAGTCGCATAGTTAGCATGAAAAACTTGTGTCGGGTATAGCAAGCAGGGATAGATTCTCCCTCGGGTGCAAGATCCTATTACTTGGTTCATACACTCCCCTGTGGTAAAATTCCAGAAAAGTGTATCGGTGTGCTGAACCAGTGTGCGGAACCGGCAGTGCGACACCAAAACTCCGCTACCCAACAAAGACACATGATTTTGTTTTAGAAAATAGTCATTCGATGTATAACATCCAACAATGATACATGATTTTTTTTTTATAATAAAAACACATGACTTTTATTTCAAAATGATCATTGGATGTATTTCATCAATAGCGGATTTATTACACATTGACACTGCATTGTGTTGTGGGAACCGGTGAGGGCTCGGGTTAAAATGCATGAGTGAGTCTCATCTCATTTCATGGCATGACATGGTAGAATTCCAACATTGAATTGCATATTCTTGTTTAGGATGATTGTTGCTTGTTAAATGTTGCATGTGAACATTTCATATGCACTTAGGTTGGGGAGTAGTCTCTGTAGGAGATACCCTATTGAGCGTGACTCACCCTATATGGGAAAACATTTCAGGTGCAGGGTTCGCGCCGATGGAAGGCTCACAATCGGGGCCTAAATATTGAAGAAAAGCCGACTTGTGGTTTTTTATCCATTTTTGTAAAACATTTGCAAAGTTAGTTTTTGGGCATATAATGTATGTAAAAGAATTGTTATTTGAAATTGTATTAACTATGTTTGATGTATATTGGACCTCGGATGGGTTATGTGATTAAATGTTGTTATATGAGTATGGATAAATGGACCCGGTGTGGTCAATGTTGTATATTGGACCTCGGATGGGTCATGTGATTGTATGATTGCACATGTTGTGTTTTATGTAGAGCTTCCCGTACAAAGGAGACTCTGCCCGAATTTTGTTAAATTATGGATCCCGATAAATGGGGGATAATGGCGTGATATCGAGTTACACGGCATCCACGGGTATTCCGCGGGTTGATGGGTGATCAACGGGTTAACAAAGGACCTCCGGTTTTTGGGGCATCACAGAGAGAGAGGGCATACACACCACCAGTAGGCCGGCTCAGTTAACTTGACATCCCAAACCTTCACATTCCTACACCCAACCAACCTGGGTCTACACTCATCACCCAAACACGCCCCGATCTGATTCTACTTAGCATCACATTCTTCTTCTCATCAAACCTCTTCACAAACCTCAACCATTTCCCATTTATCTCTCCACCGGTAATCCCAACATTCTCTGCCACCTCCGCCAATCCCATGTACCCTTTTTCACTCTCTTCTGGGTAGTCCTCTATTTTTATACCTCCCAATTAGTTGATAATTAATGATTTCTGTGTTTTCGATCTTTTTTGGGTAAATAAATATTGTCGATGTTAACGGTTGTAAATTCGCATTCAAAATCCATCAGTGTTGAGAATAGCTCTGACCTGGGAATGGCAAAATGGAGCTCGTAAATGGCGGGGATGTTGGGTGCCACAACGGAGACCACATGGCTTCTCTTGATGCCGAAAGAAACAATGGAGGAAATGAGTTGGAGGCATGGATGGTGAGTCTCCGACCACGTGTAGATGGTGGTGTTGTAGACGACAGAGGGGCACTCGCCGTAAACAGTGGCGGCTCTTTCCAGGAAGGACAGAGGAGTGAGAGGGCTTAAATTTGGAGCTCTTGGGTTCAATTGGTTCATACTCTGTTTCTGTGTCTGTGTATGGAGTTTTGGAGTATGAAGAGGAGAGAGGAAATGGAGGAAGAATTGGCGCCTAACAATAAATAAATGTTGATATGTCAAAAATGCTCTCCACCAGTTAACATGTGCAAGTCACGTGTGAGGTTTCATCCCCATTTAATGCCTGAATTTAACAGAAGGTGTTGATTAAAATGATTTAAATATTTCAGAGGGTAAATTAAAAAAATAAAAAGTTGAGGGGATAATTTAAAATAACGACTAAAGTTTAGGGGCATTTATGTAGTTTACCCTTATAATAATCTTCCCCACTTTACTTCCAAGTTGAAATGTTGTCTACAAGATCTGGCATTGCCTTGAAATCCTCTCCGTTTGAATCATCCTACTACATTCCCTCAAATTTCTTTATTTTGTCTGTGATAGCAATAGTTCAACCCTTCCTCAGTTATTCCTAGACCTTGAAAATTTAGTAGAAATAAGTAGAGTGGGGTTGGACAAGACTGGTTGAGCTTGACTCTCATTGTCACATAACAAATTGGATAGCAATACAATACCAAAAAAAATATTTTACCACATTATCAATAGTTACTATATTTAATAGTCAATTTATGTCTTATGATCGATCATGAATTATTTCAATCAATTGTAACTTCTTATTTATGAGTTGTCACTTGACTTTTAAAAGTTTTACTTTTCATGATCGATCATAATATTTTTCGATCGTGCTTTTTAGAGTTGTAACTTATACCCTAAAAAAATTATAACTTGACTTTAAATTTTGTAATTTCCAGTACAACATCTATTTCGTTGTGGTAGTCTTCCCCCAACAAATTCTTTTTTTTTTTTTTTTTTGTTGCACTAAAACAATTTTTAGGTATAAAAAAATTAATTTTTAGTCGACTTTGAGTTTAAATTAAGGTGAGACCCACTCATCATTTTGAGTAAACTTTCATGACTTCGTATTCTATTCCGTAAAGAGAATAACATAGTATATTCACTTACTCAAATTGATTAAGAGGTGAATAAGAAAATAGGCTCTAAAGTAACCCTCTTGGAATGTAAAAATAGAGGTTGGCAATGTAGGATATAACACCAATCCCACATTGATTGGTCAAGAAAGATTTGATAAGCATATATACCCCAAGCTTGCTTTATGAGTTGAGCCCTAAGGGCATTGCAATATTGTGGATTGGGGAGGATCTATATGAGATTGGATTTGTCCACACACGCACTGCCACCACCTGCCTCACTCGGGCCGGGCTTGGTTATGGGTCAAATCCAACCTTATTTTTTTGAAAAAAAATCATTAAATGGGTCATTAAATTCTTAACTGTTTTTAATTTCTTGCCCATTGGAATTTAAATTTTGCACGAAAAATTTGAATTCAAAGTGTGCACCAGTTGAAATTCGAATTGGTGTATGTTTATTAACAAACACCTTCTGGCTTGCTTCAATTCTCATTGTGGTTGTCCGGAACAGACCCAATTTTGTCTATATAAAACCAGATTCATTCTGGATTAATTTCTTATGAAATTACTCATTAAGGTAGTTATTACATTCACCATTTTCGTGATTAAGAGCCATCATTTCTGAGAATACAAAACACACTCTGGTTCACTAAGAAAATAGATTGGAGTGAAACTTCTGTTTGCGTGAAGATCATTGTATCTTGGGAAGTAGATGTCGAGATTTTCATTAGGACCAGTGTGGGGCGAAATCTGTCTTAAAGATAGAGTATCCAACACTAGATGTTGGTACATTTTAATATTATATATAATTTATTATGTATAATTCGTTGTACTAGTGTGTAATATTATATATAATTCATTGTGCTAATGTATAATGTATATACACGAATCTTTATATTCAATGTATTGTATATATACATGCTACATAAATGTACATAAATATTATCTACTACATGAATCATATTTATTAGATACATGTATAAGTTAGGTACATGTATATTATGTATGCATGAATGAGTTGTATACATGAACTCTAAGAGGTTCTAAGAGCTTATAAATAAGACTTCTAAGTTGAACATTTAAACACTTATGTGACATCATACAACACATTATAACAGTTCATAATATACTACACACACTTGAGAGTTTAAGCCAAAGAATGGTGTTTTTATGGTGAAGCTTTGGACTTAACCACTTATGCAGAGTTGGTTAGAGTTATACGACGGAGCTATCGGACTGTTGTATCCTGGAGGGGACAAGTCATATGAAAAGGTCTACTACATCAAATTTTGGGCTTTGCCATTGATTAGCACAAAATAGTGTATATTCTTGTGTGCTAATCATCTCACTTCATTTGCTTTTGCAGTTTAAATGATGTGAATTGTGTTAGTTGAAGTATTACCGATGCTATTTGATGTTTGCAGTTGCAAGGCCCTAAATAAGGCTTCTTAAGGCTTTCCCAAATGCATTGGGATGTTTGGGGGCGAAGGAAAGGATAAAGTAAAGCTCAGAAGTTGGAAAAAATCAGAAAGAAACAGAGAAACCGTACCGGTATGCAGTACCGGTACTGTACCGTACCGGTACGCAGAAGCTACTAGTGTTCGCAGTACCGGTACGCAGTACCGGTACTGTCTGCTGAGTTTGCCCCGAATCTCTGCATTTCAAGATCAGCTGCTCTGAGGGTCCCACCATCAGTTCTCCCTGACACGCCCACAATAATATTCACCACTTTTACACTTTTGATTGGATGTTGGAGGCTTGGGTGATGAATGAAGAGAGAGAATAGAGGATCAGCTGGGTGTGCAGACAAGCTCTGCACTCCCCTGACAAGCCATCCCTGTTGCACCCTACTGATGGGGGTCACTTCAGGGAGCTACAGGACCGCTCCAGGCACGTTGGTGGGGAGGCCAAGCTCTCCAATGTTCAACATATTCCATAGTATTGAAGAGGATATAGAGAGAGAAGCTCCAGGCATAGAAGAAGATGAATAGTAGTTTTAGAGAGAGAAAGTTGTGATTTTTGCATTTCTTCTACTACGTTGTCTTGTAATCAAGGGGATAAATCTTTAGAATTTCATTGGATGTCATTAATGCTATTTACCTTCATGTTCCTGGCTAGTTAATGCTCTTCTAAAGTTTCTACCATTAATGCTTCAAGTCTTTCATTGTCTTAGTTGTAAAAAAATGGGTTTGAAATGCTTTCACTCTTAGCTTGTGTTTTATTGCATTTAGTGATCCTAGAACTTCATATTTTTGCAATGTATTCTCTTTACATTGTCACTTTTATTTCAAGTATGAGTAGCTAAATCCTTTAGTTGGCAAGACCAAGGGGAATCTCCCTTTGGGTATACCATTTCAACTCCTTCTCCTCCCTCCCTTTAGAGTCCAATGGTTCGGTTTGACTAGATTGAAGGTGGATGATTCGGTGAGTCTTTGATAATCCGTAGGCCTAGTCACGGTTTATGCTTAGATACTCACCGACATCATCCTCGGCTTTCTATGAATCAATCGTTCATTCATGCTCAATCGGAGGAGTGATTTGAGTTGAGATGGTATACCTATCGGAGTGACCTCTTGGAATTGCCAACACTTGCTTTCTCATTTCATTTTCACCAAAACACATTTCACCAAACAACTTTCCACCACAAGAATTTTTACACTTTCTTTTCCCAAAATCACTTTCAAATTGGTTTACTTCCTTCCCCGTGGAAACGACCTTGGAATACCACCAAGTAAAACAAGACCCACGAAAGTCTCCTTGCGATTGGGGAGCATTTTTGTGCATTCATATATCACATTTCCACCAACCTATTTCCTTTCCCCTTGCCCTTTCTTTTGACACTATCCCAAGGGAGAGTGACACTCCCTTTCTTTCATACACTTTGGCTTCTAAGGGATAGTATTTAAGGGGTTAGGAATAACAACTTTTTTGCTCAATCATTTTGGCGCCGTTGCCGGGGAAGGCAAGTGTCAAACCAAGGAGGTGATTTCCGAACAACGGAGGTAAGTCCCGTGATCTTCATCACGGGCTGAGGTACGTTGTCTCGTGTACATATTCTTGTTTGTGTATAATTTCATTTGTATATATCTTGTTGCATGTGGGAAAGGGACGACTATCACCGATTAGTTAGACAAACCTTAGGCCCCAACATGAACATTGACCAAGACCCACCCGAGGATGCGGGTGACAATTTTGAAAATGTGGATGTCAACCCAAACATGCAAGGGGGTGGAAACGTTGATAATGTAGGTGCAAATCCAAATGCTCAAAGGGGTGGGGGATTACCCGAACCTAGGATGCCTAACCCACGAATGCAATATCCCCCTCCCGATGCTTTTGATAATATGGATGCTAACCCGAATATGCAAAGGGGTGGGGGATTGCAACCACCTAGGATACCCAACCCACGAGTGCAATTTCCCCCACCTAGGAATGAAGGGAACATCCAACTTGACCCTCCGGCAAGGACAATGCGGGAGTTCCTTCAACCAACCCGTAGCACCACACCATCATGCATCCTTCTTCTCGTCTAAGCTCATCTCTTTGTAATCAAACCATGGATGTTGCAACTACTCCCTAAATTTCACGGGGTTGAGAATGAAAACCCGTATAATCATATAAGGTCTTATGAGGAAATGGTTGCAACCTTTATCCCAAATTACAACATGGAAGAGATAGCGAGAATGAAATTGTTCCCTTTTTCCTTGGATGGTAAAGCAAGAATTTGGCTTGATTCCATGGGGCCTCGGACCATGTTATCTTGGGACCATATAGTTTCATTTTTTTTTAAAAAAAAATTTCCGGTTCATAGAACCACTTCTTTGAAAAAGGAAATTCAAATTTTTTCTGAAAAACCCAATGAGCAATTCTATCAATGTTGGGATCGCTACAAAGACTTGATTCAATCCATACCACATCATGGTTTTAAATCGTGGCAATTGGTGAGTTTCTTCTACGAAGGAATCACACCAAACCATAGACAATTCATTGACATGATGTGCAATGGTGAGTTCTTGAACAAAGACCCTGATGAGGCCCTCGACTACTTTGGTACCTTGGCTGAAAATGCACAATCTTGGGATGTTAGGGATCCAAATGATGTACCTAGGACATTGCCAGTTAGTAGTCAATCACAAAGGGGAGGGATATGTGACTTGAAAGACCGGGAGGATCTACTTTCACAAATTTCCAAATTGTCTAGGAAAGTAGATAGCCTTGAGGTGGAAAGGAGACGAGAGGTGTCTCATGTGTCAAGAACCGAGGAGGCTTGTTCTATTTGTGGTGGTGTCGAGCATTCCACATCGGAGTGTCCGAGCATTCCGGCACTTAAAGAAGCATACCATGAACAAGTCAATGCCTTCAACCAACCAAGGCAATCATTTCCTTCAAATTCCAACACTTACAATTCGGGGTATCGTGATCACCCTAATTTTAGTTGGAGGAATGAGAACCCCATCCCCTATGGTTCAAACACATACACATCTCCTACACCTCCAAAGCAAGGTCAGTACCAATCTCAATATCAAGGCCAAGGGCAAGCTTCTAGCTCCCAATACCCACGGTCCAATCCGCAAGGGTACCAATCCAATCCTCTCCCACAAAATTTCTCTCAAAGTCCAAATCCACAAAATTTCTCCCAACAAGGCCCATCTAGTTCTTCCAGCTACCAACCACCTCATAAAAGGAGTTTAGAAGACGTGGTCCACGCCTTCATTCAAAGCCAAACCACCTTCAATAAAGACATTTCGGCTCAACTCACAAAGATCACCAATCACATAGGCTTGTCTCAACAAGAGAAGGGGAAATTCCCCTCTCAACTCCAACAAAATCCCAAGGGCCAAAATGTGATTGAATTAGTTGAGCCCACCCAAGAGAGTTGTGAGCACCTCAAGGCGGTCACCACTCTTCGTAGTGGCAAACAAATAGAAAAGACCATAGTGCCAAAGGTTCCACCCAAGGCACCATTGCCAATAGAAGAGTCCATCGAGGGTGAGTCCATTGAGGGTGAGGCCAAGGAACGTGTGGCCGAAAAAGGTGAAATGAGTAAAGACAAAGAAAATGAGCAAATTGAAAATGAACATGTGATTGATGATAGCTTGTGTATTCCTCCTATGCCTGCCCCTTTCCCCCATCGTTTGAAGTCACCTGTCAAGGTGGCTAATTATTCTGATATTTTAGACATGTTTAAGCAGGTAAAAATCAATATCCCGCTCCTCGATGCCATCAAGCAAATACCGTCATGTACCAAAATTTTGAAAGATCTATGCACGGTAAAGAGGAGGCTAAATGTCCGGAATAAGGCATTCTTGACAGAACAAGTGAGCTCCATTTTGAGGACCAACACTCCTCCCAAATTCAAAGATCCCGGTTGTCCAACAATTGCCATCACTATAGGAAATTGCCGAGTTGAACAAGCATTGCTTGATCTGGGAGCAAGTGTCAATCTCCTTCCCTACTCCGTGTATCAACAACTCAAGCTTGAGGAGTTGAAACCTACTTCAATTACACTTCAACTCGCGGATCATAGCATCCGCACACCAAGGGGAGTAGTGGAAGATGTGTTGGTTCAAGTTGATAAGTTTTATTTTCCAGTCGATTTTATTGTATTGGACACTCATCCTGTTGCTAATCTTAGTTCCCAAATCCCCGTGATACTTGGGCGACCTTTCCTTGCTACATCTAATGCAGTGATAAATTGCAGGAATGGTCTGATGAAATTGGCGTTCGGGAACATGACACTGGAACTTAATGCCTTCAATTTGGCAAAGCAACCAGGGGATGACGAGGAGGCAAATGAGATCAATAGAATTTACACTTTGATTGAGGAGCACTTGGAGTTAGAATGGATGTTGAAACTCAAGGAGGAAGAATTGGTTGAATTGGAGAAGTTGGATGATAAAAAAAAGGTTGAAGAGTTGAAGGAGATGGAAAGGTGGATCCCCACATTTGAAGAGCTACCTAAACAAGAGAAGAAAATTTTCCCTTCGAATGAGAAAAATCCAAAATTGGAATTGAAGCCATTGCCCGCACATTTGAAATATGCTTATATTGGCAATGAGGAGACTTTCCCGGTAGTCATTAGCTCTACCCTAACCATGGAACAAGAAGAAAAGCTTTTGGGGGTATTGAGAAAGCATAAGGGAGCGATCAGGTGGACTATTGCAGATATCAAGGGAATAAGCCCTATAATTTGCACCCATCGCATCTATCTTGAGGAAGATGCTAAAACCTCCCGACAACCTCAAAGGAGATTGAATCCGAACATGAAAGAGGTAGTGAAGGATGAGGTGTTAAAGCTACTGGATGTGGGCATTATCTTTCCAATTGCGGATAGCAAATGGGTAAGCCCCACACAAGTCATCCCAAAGAAATCCGGAGTCACAGTGATTGAAAATGAGGAAAATGAACTCATACCTACAAGAGTCATTACCGGATGGAGAGTTTGCATCGACTACCGGAAGCTTAATGCTTGCACACAGAAAGATCATTTCCCAATGCCGTTTCTTGATCAAGTTTTGGAAAGGGTAGCAGGGCACCTATTCTATTGTTTCCTAGATGGGTACTCTGGCTACAACCAAATTGAGATCGCATTGGAGGACCAAGAGAAGACTACCTTCACCTGCCCATATGGTACCTTTGCCTATCGTTGTATGTCATTCGGATTATGCAATGCCCCGGGGACCTTTCAACGGTGCATGATGGAGATTTTTAGCGATATGGTGGAGAAAATTTTGGAGGTCTTCATGGACGATTTTTCCGTGTTTGGTGATTCCTTTGATGGATGCTTAGAGAACTTGGAGAGAGTATTGGAAAGGTGTGAAGAAAAGGATCTTGTGCTTAATTGGGAAAAGTGTCACTTTATGGTGACGGAAGGAATCGTGTTGGGCCACATACTATCGGCAAGGGGCATTGAATTTGACAAATCCAAGGTGGAGGCCATCTCCAACCTTCCCACGCCGACAACCATCAAGGGAATCCTGTCATTTTTGGGCCATGCAGGTTTTTATCGCCGATTCATTCAGAATTTTAGCGCATTGGCTCGACCCCTGACCAATTTACTGTCTAAGGAGATTCCCTTTGAGTGGTCGGATGAGTGTGAGGCATCGTTTAAAAAACTAAAAAGCATGCTTGTCACGCCTCCTATCATGCGACCACCCAATTGGGATCTACCTTTCGAGCTCATGTGCGACGCGAGTGACTACGCGGTTGGCGCAGTGCTTGGTCAGAGAAAGGACAATCGACCGCATGTTATACACTACGCTAGCAAAACACTTAATGAGGCTCAAATGAATTACACTACCACTGAGAAAGAATTGCTAGCCGTTGTGTTTGCTCTAGATAAATTTCGTTCATATATCATTGGTGCGCCTATTGTTGTCTTTACTGACCATTCTGCCTTGAAGTACTTGTTATCTAAGCAGGATGCGAAACCAAGACTCATTAGGTGGATCCTCCTCCTACAAGAATTTGACTTGACAATTAAAGACAAGAAATGAGTTGAGAATGTTGTGGCGGATCACTTATCCCGACTGGTGGTGCAGGAGACTAATGAGCATATTCCTATTCCTGACTTTTTTCCTGATGAACATTTACTCTCAATCCATTCAGTTTGTCCTTGGTATGCTGACATTTGTAATTACCTTGCAACAGGACAAATACCGCCACAATGGAGCCCGGAGGATAAAAGACGATTCATGGCAGACGTGAAGTATTTTTACTTCGACAATCCGTATTTGTTCAAATATTGCCCAGACCAGGTCATGAGGAAATGCGTGCCCGAAAATGAACAGCGGAACGTCCTTGCATTCTGCCATTCCCAAGCTTGTGGCGGACAATTCTCGGCAAAGAAAACTTCGGCCAAAATTTTTCAATCAGGTTTCTATTGGTTCTCTCTTATTAAAGAATGTGTTTCATATTGTAAGGCATGCGACAGATGCCAACGATTGGGTAGTGTGACCCGCAGAAATATGATGCCCCTTTCCCCCGTCCTTGTCATAGAAATATTTGACTGTTGGGGCATCGATTTCATGGGTCCATTCCCCATGTCTTTTGGTTATCTATACATTCTTCTGGCAGTGGACTAGGTGTCCAAGTGGGTAGAGGCTATCCCAACCAAGACTAATGACCACCGGGTCGTAGTCAAGTTCCTCAAAGAGAACATTTTTTTGAGGTTTGGGATGCCTCGTGCGATGATCAGTGATGGTGGATCCCACTTCTGTAATAGGCCATTTGCATCATTAATGTTTAAATATGGCGTTACACACAAAGTATCCACTGCATACCACCCACAAACCAAAGACCAAGTTGAATTAGCCAATAGGGAGATTAAGAATATCTTGGAACAAACGGTTAACCCAAACAAGAAGGATTGGTCAGTCAGATTGACCGATGCCTTATGGGCGTACCGTACTGCCTATAAGACTATTTTGGGCATGTCTCCCTACAGGCTGGTTTATGGAAAAGCTTGCCATTTGTCGGTTGAAATGGAGCACAAGGCCTACTGGGCCATAAAGACCTTGAATTTTAACTTGAGAATGGCCGGTGAGTGATTGATGAAAAACGTTGTAGTTCCTAACCCCTAAACATCACCATTTGACATGTGTATATGACTTATGTGTGAAAGGAGTGTCACTCTCCCTCAGGGTGATGCAAGAGATTAGGCAACAACGGCTTGGTGGAAAATGGAATGAACAAAATGTGAAATGAAATGCGGGTGTGTGAACAAAAGTGCTCCCCAATCGCAAAGAGTCTTTTGTGTGTCGGTGTTTTACTTGGAAAAGTATTCCAAGGTCGTCTCCTTAGGGAAGGAAAGTTCAAGTTGTGTGAAGGTGATTTTGCAAAAGGTAAAGAAAGTGAAAAATCTTTTGTTTGTGTTTTGTGAGTGAAGTTTTTGAATGAAAATGCAATGAAAATAAATGTTGGCTAATCCAAAGTGGTCATTCCAATGGGAATCCCATCTCAACTCCAAACCTTCCTCCAATGATGCTTAAATGAACGATTGATTCGTGGGAAGATAGGGACAAGATGGAGGTGAGGGTTCAAGCATACACCGTGACAATGCCTACGGTGTATCAAGAACTCACAACCAAATGGAGGTGAGGATCCAAGCATAACCCGTGACCAGGCCTACGGGATATCAAGGACTCACAACCACGTCCACTCTCAACCCAGTCAAATCGAACCACCGTACACCGAGTGGAGGAAAAAAGAAGAGTTGAAATGGAACACCCAAGAGGAAATCTCCCTTGGATTAACCAACTTAAAATCTAGCTACTCATGGTAAAAGAAAAGACATTGCATAATGTAAATGGACATAATTGAAATGGAGCATGAAACTTAACTCAATGCAAGAAAACTTGAACTATGGAGAAAAATATTCAAAACCCATTTCAAAGCAAGAAATTGAAGAACTAGCTACAACAATGGTGCAATCTAAAATGTAGCATTAAACTTGAAATGTACTTGAAGTAAATGACATTAAAGGCATTAAATGAAGATTACAAGATCCTTACATTAACCTACAAGTGAAAAGATGGAAGAAAATGCAAAAACATAAACATTTCTACTATTCATCTTCTTCCTCACTATTCTAAGCTTAGGTAGTCACTCCCTTTGCAATGCTGAATAATGCTGAGTATATGGAGTGTGAACCTTCAAATTTCGTGCATGGTGGTCCCCCCTAGCTGTGTGAAAGGCCTCCATCAATAGGGGGCTGAATGGATGGGTGTTGCAGGCTAGGACAAGCCTCCCCCAGGCTACCCGTTCTCTCCCATCCTCATTAATGCAATGGCCTCCAAAGTCTTTTAATTGTGTAAGGGAGGCATGGAAATGTGTAAGTAAATGTTGGGGGGCAAGTGGGAGAAGTGTAGGTGGGACCCCAAGCAAGTGGAGATGAGTTGCAGGCGTTTTTGGGCTGTTCGTACACCAGTAGCTTCGGCGTACCGGTACTGAGTACCGGTACGGTACAGTACCGGTACGGCGTACCGATATGGTTTTTCTGCTCCGGACCATTCTTCGTAGAATTGGCATAACTGTTGATCCAACCATCAGATTGAGCTAAAATTTTGACACAATACAGAAGGCATCCAGATCTACAACTTTCATGTTTTGAACTTTTTCAGATTCGAAGTGGATCATTGTCAAAATGGAGGAAAACCTAGGATCTTCAACCCAGTGGTGTGGCTGCTGGCGCTTTTGTTCCCAAACACCAATACCTCCTTGATTTCTTCACTTTTAAGCCTCCAAATCTTCATGTAATGTGTACATGCCCTCACCACACATCCATCATAGTTGCAAGGTCCTAAAATACATGATTTAAGCTATAAAAACATGCAACCTCGAGAATTCAACATTATTAATAAAATCGGCTAACTCTAAGTACTTAGATGCAAAAGTTGAGTTAAAATGCATGTAATGAGGCCTTGAAATATACAATATTTTGTGCTCATCAGTGAGCAGAGAAAGTTGGAACTGAATGAATTGGAAGAGATCCGAAGAGATGCATATGAGAGTTCCAAAATTTCAAAAGAACGGGCTAAAGTTTTTCATGACAATTCCATCACACGGAAATCATTTGAACCCAGACAAAAAGTACTCTTGTATAATTCTCGTCTCTCCGTGTTCCAAGGAAAACTAAGATCCCGTTGGGATGGCCCCTATTTTGTCGAGGTGGCCTACCCCAACGGAGCGGTAGATATCACAAACCCTAAAGATGGCCAAACATTCAAGGTCATTGGCCAAAGACTCAAGCCATTCTTTGAGGGTTTTGAAGGACAGGTGGAGGAGGAGGATTTAATTGACCCGGTGTATCCGGAATTGATGGAGGGTTAGCTAGCGTTTATCCCTCCTACTGTACAGTTACTTTTAGTTACTTTTAGTTATTTATGTCATTTTTATTTTATGTCACTCACTTGATGTGGTTGTATAGATTGGGTTCTCTTAGATCCAGATCTTGGTGTTTTTTTCAAAAGCGTAATTGCGAGGTGTTCTCTTACCCTACTTATCTTTTTACTGTCTTCCATTGCATACTATATCTTTTTATTGCATTGAGGACAATGCATGATTCTAGTTGGGGGTGAGGTGCACCATTTGTATGATACACCAAGGTTGCTTGAAAATTTTTGATTTTTGCTGCATTAGTGAAAAATAGGTGAAATTTTTGATGAAAAAAAATCTAATTGTTGATTTGTATTCCTTCATGATGAGTGTGTGAGTTTGATGACATGTTGATCTTTGTTGTGAACTTTGTGCACATGAGTGTTCTATGGAAGTTGATCATATGCATGAGTATCATTTATGTATTGATTTTTGAACTCAACAGTATGTGACTCTTGAATGTGTAATTTTGGCAATTTACGGATTGGATTCAAGTTTTTAAGCTTGACATAAGTAGTGGAGATGAGTAAAGACCCTTGAGAGCTTTAGTGCCAATCCTTTTTGGAGGGAATTTACAATTACTCAAAGAACATTTTTTTTTTTTGTCAAGTTTGTTCAATAGTCTCATTATGTTTGTGTTGGTTAGTGCATTTGGATAGTAGACTGATTTTTCTTGAACATATAATGCCCTCCCATGCGGACCTGGAAGTGATCTTAGGCCATCATTGAATATTTTGAGCCTTTATATTTTTTTTTTCTTGTGCAAATATTATCCCTAGTGCCGTGATTGAGCTTATTTGAAATTCGTTTATATGCCACACAGTTGACCAAGCCTATGAAAATAAGAAAGATATACCTTACCTTGGTTGTTCCTAAAAGCAGAAATGAGTGATTGCAAAAGCAAAGGAAGTGTAGTGTGGAAACCCAAACAAAAGGGATAAATGATGTTGAAACTCAAAGAGTTCAATGGAAAAAGAATGAAAATCCAAGAAAAGAAGAAAAAAAGGGGTGAGGAGAAGACAAGAAAAATGTTAAGGAAAAGAAGAAAAAGAAACAAAGAATCTGGTGATGGGGTGAGAATCAAAATCCCATGAAAAGGGAAGTGTTTTTCTAAAGTAAAAGTCTCTCACTCGGAACAACCCTCTTTGTTACCCTATATCCTTCATTTCATTTTCCTAGATACCACCCCAAGGCCCCATTATAACCCTTAAAGTCCTAAGTGATCTAGAGAAGTTGGGAGGTGCATAATTTCAAAGGGAATGATGAGTTTAGTCTTACTACCTAATGCCCTAATATTCTATTCATGAGACTATGCCAAGTTCGCTTCATTTTCATTTATTAACTTCATTCTTGGATTACATGTGAGCACACTTTGTTTTGAACACAAGACTCTATCTCACATGTACACATGGAGTGCATACCAGGATAACTTGAGTGTATTTCATTGCATTAGAGTGTCCCTTGGTGAGTTTTTGCATTGAAGCTGAATTTGTCCAGCTATTCGAATGTGAATCCTGTTGTGTAACTGTTCAAATTACTTGTTTAATTCACACACACGCAAGTTGAAAATGAATTTGTAGGTGCATACTTTAGACTAGTATCTAAAACTATGGGTTTGCTCATGTTAGCCTAGTTCAATCATTTGAGAAATTTGTTAAATAACTCCATGCTTGCAAGAATGAGGGAATATTGCTCAAGTTTTTTATATTTGAAAAGGATTAGAACTATGTGTGTTGTTTGAATCCGTATTTGCATTTAGGGATATTCATTTTGATAATTAAGAATAGAAATCCATTCCCTGTATGTTGAATGCATCAAAGTTTTAAATCACTTTGCAATTTTGATAATAACTTGGGCATGATGGATCAAATTGTGGATAATAAGTGGAGTACATCTTTGGGGAGTGAGTAGAAGTCATAAATTGTGTGGTAAGATGTCTAGGAAGGTCCTGAGTTGGAATGGAGTGGAGAGGTATGTCAGCAGGATTATTTTGGCAGAAACAGGGAAACAGTACCGGTACTATACCGTACCGGTACGCCTAAGCTACTGGTGTTCAAAGTACCGGTACGCAGTACCGGTGCGGTAAAGTACCGGTACTCAGTACCGGTGCGGTAAAGTACCGGTACTCAGTACCGGTACTGTCTACTGAAACAAAAGGGCTTTTTAATTTAAATCCCTCGGTGACCCTTTCATTTCCCCACCTAAATTGTGCAACCCACACCCGAAACCCTAGTTGCCAAAACCCCCAAAGTCCCTCAAATTTCTCCAATCCTCCTGAACTTTCAAATTGCTCCAAGGAATCCCCAATGGCTCGTCATTTAGAGGTATGTTCTGAAGCTTTTGACCCGATTAAGGGTCTCCTCCATTTTCTCTTTGCCTTGTTCTTGATTGGGGCAATGGTGCTCGGCAGGCTCGCACCAAGAGAGCCGGAACCAGTCCCACACCACATGAGGAACCCAGTCGCCGCAAGAGAAGCGGCGAAGGGTCAAGCGAGGACCCGAATGAGCAAAGGAAAAGGGCTAGGAAACAAGCACGACTCTAGTGGATTCAAGAGAAAAATGTGACCTGTGAGCGTCAACTTGGTCGCATTTCACTCACCCCTATGCATCCGGTTGTGAAAATCATTGAAGGGCATAGTATGAATTTCTGGTTCAAAACAGTTGTGGGGTATGATTTGGCATTGTGTAGAGAGTTCTACCAATCACTCAAGGTGGTTGTGAAGAAAGGTGGGGAGGTTTTGAGAGCAAATGTTAGAGGCAAGGGGATCGCGGTGACCCCTGATGTCATTGCCACCCTCCTAGGGGACTATCAGAGACCACCAAACTTCCCACCTGTCTATCCTCACAACATCACTAGAGCCAAGACCAAAGCTGAGTTTGTTGATCTGATGTATAAGGATCCTTCTAAATTCAGGGGCACTGTTCTGAGTGGAGGGTTGAAGCATGTCTATGGGCTTCTGAATAAGCTGCTCCATTATAATTTATTCCCAAAGGCTGCGGAAAAGAAGCCGAATATGGAGAAGTTAGCCCTTTTGGACGCTGTCGTGTCAGGCAAAACGGTTGACTTTGCCCTTTTTATATGGGAGGTGATGAAAGACTTTGCTGAGACAGAGAAGCCTATGACCAATTTGTCATATGGGAGTCTGGTAACCCGGATGTGCAACCACTTTAAGGTAAAAGGGTACGTGTCTGACAAGCTTACCCCTCCCGAGACTGGGGCTATTGGGAAGGCCAGTAGCAAGAAGAGAAAAGCAATGAATCGGGGGAAACAAGCTATTTTGGATTTTGATGAGGAGGACTTTGCACCGACTGCACCCACTATGCCATTCAGAGCCGTACCATCACGCTTAGTACCTCGGCGTCTTGATGCACTAGAGATAGCAGTGCATGAGACCCAAGCTACTGTGCAGGGTATGGCAGCTATGATGAAAGAGTTGTATGTGCATACCTTCCCTGGGAGACCTATCCCAGAAGTTCCCGCTCCACCAGCTGCTCCCTCTACCTCCAGAGTGAATGAGGATGATGATGAGGAGGATGAGGATGATGATGATGATGATGATGATGATGGAGAGGGTGATGATGAGCAGATTGTGCTAGTGTTGTGCTTTTGTTTAGGTTTGGAATTCATGTAGTTGGGATGGGAACGTAGGCCATTTTGTACTCCAACTTCGTGCACATGAATGAAAAACCACAGTTTGTTCAATCTAATCCATGTTTATTTTGAAATTGCATTATGATTTTCACTTTGTGATTGATTGGATGAATGGTTAATAATGGATTGTGTGCATGTTGTGCCCATTGTTTTAATTTGGAGAAATACTCTTTTGCTAAGGGACTAGCAAAACCTAAGTTGGGGGGTGTGATTAGCACAAAATAGTGTATATTCTTGTGTGCTAATCATCTCACTTTATTTGCTTTTGCAGTTTAAATGATGCGAATTGTGTTAGTTGAAGTATTAACGATGCTATTTGATGTTTGCAGTTGCAAGGCCCTAAATAAGGCTTCTTAAGGCTTTCCCAAATGCATTGGGATGTTTGGGGGCGAAGGAAAGGATAAAGTAAAGCTCAGAAGTTGGAAAAAATCAGAAAGAAACAGAGAAACCGTACCGGTACTCAGTACCGGTACGCAGAAGCTACTGGTGTTCGAAGTACTGGTACTCAGTACCGGTACTGTCTGCTGAGTTTGCCCCGAATCTCTGCATTTCAAGATCTGCTGCTCTGAGGGTCCCACCATCAGTTCTCCCTGACACGCCCATAATAAAATTCACCACTTTTACACTTTTGATTGGATGTTGGAGGCTTGGGTGATGAATGAAGAGAGATAAGAGAGGATCAGCTGGGTGTGCAGACAAGCTTTGCACTCCCCTGACAAGCCATCCCTGCTGCACCCTACTGATGGGGGTCACTTCAGGGAGCTACAGGACTGCTCCAGGCACGTTGGTGGGGAGGCCAAGCTCTCCAATGTTCAGCATATTCCATAGTATTGAAGAGGATATAGAGAGAGAAGCTCCAGGTATAGAAGAAGATGAATAGTAGTTTTAGAGAGAGAAAGTTGTGATTTTTGCATTTCTTCTACTACGTTGTCTTGTAATCAAGGGGATAAATCTTTAGAATTTCATTGGATGTCATTAATGCTATTTACCTTCATGTTCCTGGCTAGTTAATGCTCTTCTAAAGTTTCTACCATTAATGCTTCAAGTCTTTCATTGTCTTAGTTGTAAAAAAATGGGTTTGAAATGCTTTCACTATTAGCTTGTGTTTTATTGCATTTAGTGATCCTAGAACTTCATATTTTTGCAATGTATTCTCTTTACATTGTCACTTTTATTTCAAGTATGAGTAGCTAAATCCTTTAGTTGGCAAGACCAAGGGGAATCTCCCTTTGGGTATACCATTTCAACTCCTTCTCCTCCCTCCCTTTAGAGTCCAATGGTTCGGTTTGACTAGATTGAAGGTGGATGATTCGGTGAGTCTTTGATAATCCGTAGGCCTAGTCACGGTTTATGCTTAGATACTCACCGACATCATCCTCGGCTTTCTATGAATCAATCGTTCATTCATGCTCAATCGGAGGAGTGATTTGAGTTGAGATGATATACCTATCGGAGTGACCTCTTGGAATTGCCAACACTTGCTTTCTCATTTCATTTTCACCAAAACACATTTCACCAAACAACTTTCCACCACAAGAATTTTTACAATTTCTTTTCCCAAAATCACTTTCAAATTGGTTTACTTCCTTCCCCGTGGAAACGACCTTGGAATACCACCAAGTAAAACAAGACCCACCAAAGTCTCCTTGCGATTGGGGAGCATTTTTGTGCATTCATATATCACATTTCCACCAACCTATTTCCTTTCCCCTTGCCCTTTCTTTTGACACTATCCCAAGGGAGAGTGACACTCCCTTTCGTTCATACACTTTGGCTTCTAAGGGATAGTATTTAAGGGGTTAGGAATAACAACGTTTTTGCTCAATCAGCCATCTGCAGATAACTTGAATCTCCTTCAAGAGAGCGAGATGCACCTGCCTTAGCTTGAATTGTTTCGTACCAAGTTTTATAATTTTGTATTTTGCTTTTCAATTAATGCAATTACACCAACACTACCGTTGGTCTAAAGATTTAATTTATGCTATTGTTCGACAATCGGGTTAGTTTTATGTGTTACAGTTTGTTCTTAATTGCATGATATAAATTAGAAATTTCAATAATTAATCATCCATATAAATATTGATGATACCATAATCAGAATACCATTATTTGCTTATCTTGGCTCAACCTTGAACAACATGACCTCAAAGACCAAAGCCGAACAACAAATAAGCAGAATGACTGATATGATGGCATAGTCGAAGCTCGGCATCATCTAATGCAGTTCAGACATAAAGACCGCTGATTGATGGAAAAACGTTGTTGTATCCTAACCTCTAAACATCATCCCTAAATGTGTGTATGGCTTATAGGAATGGGTGAGTGTCACTCTCACTCGGAATGATGCAAAAGATTAGGCAACAATGGAATGGTGATGGAAATGAATGGAATGAACAAAATGTTATGAAATGGAATGCGTGTGTGGTGAACAAAAATGCTCCCCAATCGAAAGGAGTCTTTTGTGGTTGTGTGTTTTACTTGGAAAATATTCCAAGGTCGTCTCCTCAGGGAAGGAAAGGGAGTTTTGTGAAAGTGATTTTGCAAAAGTGAAAAGAAAGTGTAAAATCAGAAAGAAACAGAGAAACCGTACCGGTACTCAGTACCGGTACGCAGAAGCTACTGGTGTTCGAAGTACTGGTACTCAGTACCGGTACTGTCTGCTGAGTTTGCCCCGAATCTCTGCATTTCAAGATCTGCTGCTCTGAGGGTCCCACCATCAGTTCTCCCTGACACGCCCATAATAAAATTCACCACTTTTACACTTTTGATTGGATGTTGGAGGCTTGGGTGATGAATGAAGAGAGATAAGAGAGGATCAGCTGGGTGTGCAGACAAGCTTTGCACTCCCCTGACAAGCCATCCCTGCTGCACCCTACTGATGGGGGTCACTTCAGGGAGCTACAGGACTGCTCCAGGCACGTTGGTGGGGAGGCCAAGCTCTCCAATGTTCAGCATATTCCATAGTATTGAAGAGGATATAGAGAGAGAAGCTCCAGGTATAGAAGAAGATGAATAGTAGTTTTAGAGAGAGAAAGTTGTGATTTTTGCATTTCTTCTACTACGTTGTCTTGTAATCAAGGGGATAAATCTTTAGAATTTCATTGGATGTCATTAATGCTATTTACCTTCATGTTCCTGGCTAGTTAATGCTCTTCTAAAGTTTCTACCATTAATGCTTCAAGTCTTTCATTGTCTTAGTTGTAAAAAAATGGGTTTGAAATGCTTTCACTATTAGCTTGTGTTTTATTGCATTTAGTGATCCTAGAACTTCATATTTTTGCAATGTATTCTCTTTACATTGTCACTTTTATTTCAAGTATGAGTAGCTAAATCCTTTAGTTGGCAAGACCAAGGGGAATCTCCCTTTGGGTATACCATTTCAACTCCTTCTCCTCCCTCCCTTTAGAGTCCAATGGTTCGGTTTGACTAGATTGAAGGTGGATGATTCGGTGAGTCTTTGATAATCCGTAGGCCTAGTCACGGTTTATGCTTAGATACTCACCGACATCATCCTCGGCTTTCTATGAATCAATCGTTCATTCATGCTCAATCGGAGGAGTGATTTGAGTTGAGATGATATACCTATCGGAGTGACCTCTTGGAATTGCCAACACTTGCTTTCTCATTTCATTTTCACCAAAACACATTTCACCAAACAACTTTCCACCACAAGAATTTTTACAATTTCTTTTCCCAAAATCACTTTCAAATTGGTTTACTTCCTTCCCCGTGGAAACGACCTTGGAATACCACCAAGTAAAACAAGACCCACCAAAGTCTCCTTGCGATTGGGGAGCATTTTTGTGCATTCATATATCACATTTCCACCAACCTATTTCCTTTCCCCTTGCCCTTTCTTTTGACACTATCCCAAGGGAGAGTGACACTCCCTTTCGTTCATACACTTTGGCTTCTAAGGGATAGTATTTAAGGGGTTAGGAATAACAACGTTTTTGCTCAATCAGCCATCTGCAGATAACTTGAATCTCCTTCAAGAGAGCGAGATGCACCTGCCTTAGCTTGAATTGTTTCGTACCAAGTTTTATAATTTTGTATTTTGCTTTTCAATTAATGCAATTACACCAACACTACCGTTGGTCTAAAGATTTAATTTATGCTATTGTTCGACAATCGGGTTAGTTTTATGTGTTACAGTTTGTTCTTAATTGCATGATATAAATTAGAAATTTCAATAATTAATCATCCATATAAATATTGATGATACCATAATCAGAATACCATTATTTGCTTATCTTGGCTCAACCTTGAACAACATGACCTCAAAGACCAAAGCCGAACAACAAATAAGCAGAATGACTGATATGATGGCATAGTCGAAGCTCGGCATCATCTAATGCAGTTCAGACATAAAGACCGCTGATTGATGGAAAAACGTTGTTGTATCCTAACCTCTAAACATCATCCCTAAATGTGTGTATGGCTTATAGGAATGGGTGAGTGTCACTCTCACTCGGAATGATGCAAAAGATTAGGCAACAATGGAATGGTGATGGAAATGAATGGAATGAACAAAATGTTATGAAATGGAATGCGTGTGTGGTGAACAAAAATGCTCCCCAATCGAAAGGAGTCTTTTGTGGTTGTGTGTTTTACTTGGAAAATATTCCAAGGTCGTCTCCTCAGGGAAGGAAAGGGAGTTTTGTGAAAGTGATTTTGCAAAAGTGAAAAGAAAGTGTAAAATCTTGTATTTGTGTTTTGGTGAGTTTTGTTCAAAATGAAAATGCAAGAAAGCAAGTGTTGGCTAATCCAAAGGGTTCATTCCAATGGGAATACCAAATCAACTCAAAGCCTTCCTCCGATTGAGCATGAATGAACGATTGATTCGGGGGAAGCTAGGGACGAGATTGGTGAGTATCTAAGCATAAACCGTGACTAGGCCTACGGAATATCAAAGGCTCACCAACTCATCCACTCTCAACCCCGTCAAACCGAACCATTTGACTCTAAAGGGAGGAATGAAGAAGAGTTGAAAATGGTATTCCCAAGAGGAATTTTCACTTGGATTAACTAACTTAAATCCTAGCTACTCATATTAAAAATGCAAGACAAGCATAATGTAGATGGACATGGAAGAGAAATGGAGATTTAAAGCATGAAACTTAACTTGAAGCAAGAAATCTAAAGCTATGAAGGAAAATATGCAATACCCATTTTAAGCAAAGAAATGAAGAAAACATGGAAGTAACAATGGTGAAAGCTAAAATGAAAGATTAAACTTGAAATGAACTTGCAGTGAATAGCATTAAATACATTAAATGAAGCTTACCAAGTTCTTACAAAGGATTACAAGTGAAATGGATGGAAGAAATGCAAAAACGAAATTACATTACACTATTCATCTTCTTCCTCAATGGAGCAAAAACTAAGCTTAGGTAGTCCACTTCTATACAAGCTTGTAATGTTTAATATATGCTGTGTGGAGACTTGCCAAAACGTCCAAGAGGCTCCCCCCTAGCTGTGTGTACGAGCTCCCATCAAGAGAGGGCTGAATGGATGGCTTGACAGGCTAGGAGATCATAGCCCTGGCAGCCCACTTCTCTCCCATCCTCCATCAATGCATTGGCCTTCAAAGTCTTCCACTTGAGTGCAGGAGGCCTGCAAATGTGTAAGGAAATGTTGGGATAGGCGTGGGAGAAGTGTAGGTGGGACCCCCAAGCCTCAAAGTTGAGTTACAGGCTGTTTTCGCGACCAGAAGGTCCGGAGTACCGGTACCATTTGGTACCGGTACCTAGTACCGGTACTGTTTTTCTGCACTGGACCACCTTCGGTAGAATCGGCATAACTCTTGATTTAACCGTTGGATTGGGCTGAAATTTTGATACCAAACATAAGACACCCATATCTAAAACTTTCATGTTTTGAACTTTTCCAAATTATGAGTAGATCATGGTCAAAATGGAGGAATTACGAGGCAGTGCTTCCAATTGTTGCTGCAGCTGGTGCACTTGTTCCCAAGCACCAATGCCTTCTTGATTTCTTCACTTTTAAGCCTCCAATTCTTCATGTATTGTGTCCATGCCTTCACCACACATCCAACATAGTTGCAATGTCCTAAAATACATGATTTAAGCAATAAAAACTTGCAACATCAAAATATCAACATTATTCATAATTTCGGCTAACTCTAAGTACTTAAATGCAAAAGTTGAGTTAAAATGCATGTAATGAGCCCTTCAAATATGCAATATTATGTGCTCATCAACCGCCCAAGCAAATTTCTTTACCTTCAACAAGCTCTTCCAAAAAGGAGAATCTTACAGATCACCAAACACTACTCAACTAGCTCATCCAATGGCCTCGAAAGTTCAACCCTTCCAGATGGCGTCACATTATTTCTAGAAAAGACACGTGGAGCACTGTCAGAGATATTCTAATGGAAAGATATCCCCCTTATGATTCTACCGATTTAGGGGACCACATAATTTGGGATAAGGACAAACCCTTGTATAAATAGGAGGATATACCTTAAAGAAAAGATGTCTGAAATCTCATTGTAACAATCTTCTTTCCCAAGCAATAGAAAATAGAGAGTAAGAGACTTCATTAGAGTGGACTAGCCAAGATCTTCAGCCTAGTGAACCACTAAATCACCTATGTCACTTTATTTATTTAAGTCATTACTCTTCTGCAGTGTCAAAGAGCTTTTCAGCTCTATACTCGGAATCAATCGCTCACACACAAACACATTCCTTCCGACTCTCATACCTTTGTTTTACGCCATCAAATATTATCCTCCCAACATTTTCTCCTTTCTCCTATGAAATAACACCGACCTTCTTCCCCATATGTAATAGGTAAATTATTTTACGAAAAAATTTGCTAAATTAGTCGAATGAGCAATACATGGCCATTGTTTATATTAGGATAAATTAACCTAGCGAAATGTAACAAACTACAAAATTTAATGCTTTTGATCGAGATGCTTAAGGCCAAAATGTATCCAAAACCAACATGTAGCACATGGTCTTAGGCACTTTTTCTTTTTACTCTTTTTAAGCTTTTATGCCTTATTTCAAGGATTCCCCATTTATTAGGGAGTCTAGTGCTCTCTAGTCCAAGAAAAGTGTTAATAGTTGAGACAGACAGTCGTAGGTGAGATATTAAAGGGCGATAAACAAAGGAAGAAAGACAGAGACAATCCTTAAACTAAAAGCAAGATGAGATGACATAAATTTAACTGTTTTCTTACTTGTGCGTGGTATAGTACCTAAAAGGCAAGAATGAGGTAATGGTATATCACGAGTTTATTGGAACCTAATTTAAAAACTTAATTCATATATATAATTTGTTATAGTTATTAAGCTAAATAATACTATTTAAACTTAATTTAATAATATAATATTTTTTATGGTGGTAAAAAATCGAGAGGCGTGAGGTGGAGAGCTAGATGAGCTCTTGGTGGGTCTGTCATGTGCGTGTAAAAATGAATGAGAATACACAAGAAAATAAGTGGTTCACCAACTGAAAAGCTTGGCTTATCCACTCTAATGGAGACTCTTGCTCATTGATTGTATATTATTTTTTTAAAGAATAAGAGTACAATAGAGTTTTGTACTTGCTTGAGGCCCCTTTTTACACAGTGATCATTGTCTTTTATAACAGGATATTAGGGGAATATTTAGGGAATATTCGAGAAATATTCAGAGAATATTTTGTGCGACTTATTGCCCAAGGTATGGTTTGATGGTGAAAATCCTTCGCTACCCCTTCTAGTAGTTTTTGTATTGTTTGTTGTCTTCTAGAATCCCATTGCCTTTTGTATATTTTTCGGTATCAACAGTTGCCCCCAGCCCCGAGCAAGGATTGACCTGAAAACCTTGTTTGGGAGTTTGAGGGGTTTGTCGAAGAAGCTCTACGAGTCCTGAAAACCTTATTTTGTTTTGGACTTAGGCAGGTTGAGCTAATTCTTCTTTTAGGCTGAGGAGCCAAGCCGAGCTGACTAGTGATGAGCACAAAATATTTTATATTTGAAGGTCTCATTACATTCATTTTAACTCAACTTTTGCATATAAGTACTTAGTGTTAGCCAATTTTATGAATAATGTTGAATTTTCAATGTTGCAAGTTTTTATAGCTTAAATGATTGATTTTAGGACCTTGCAACTATGATGGATGTGTGGTGAGGGCATGGACACAGTACATGAAGATTTAGAGGCTTAAAAGTGAAGAAATCAATGAGGTATTGGTGTTTGGGAAAAAAAGCACCAGCAACCACACCATCTGGAAACAGAGCCTCGGTATTCCTACATTTTTACCATGATTCTATTCGAATATGAAAAAGTTCAAAACATAAAAGTTATAGATCTGGATGTCTTCTGTATTGTGTAACAATTTTAGCTCAATCGGACGGTTAAATCAAAAGTTATACCAATTCTACGAAGACTGGTCCGGAGCAGAAAACAGTACCGGTATGGTACCGTTCCGGAACTGCGTACCGGTACTTCGAACTCCAGAAGGTTTAGAGTACCGGTACACAGTACCGGTACGCTCCCTGACAGCCCAGAATCGCCTGCAATCATGCTCCACTTGCTGGGGGTCCCACCTACACTTCTCCCACACCTAGCCCGACATTTTATCCCTACAACCATGCCTCATACACCCTACTTGAAGACTTTGAAGGCTTGGGCATTAATGGGGACGAGAGAGAGAAGGGGTAGCCTGGGGGAGGCTTGTCCTAGCCTGCAACACCCATCCATTCAGCCCCCTAATGAGGGAGGCCTTTCACACAGCTAGGGGGGACCACCATGCACGAAATTTGAAGGCTCATTCTCCATATACTCAGCATTCACAAGCATTTCAAAAGTGTGGCTACCTAAGCTTAGATAGTTCCTAGGAAGAAGAAGATGAATAGTAAAATAGAAATTTATGGTTTTGCATTTCCTTTGCCCATTTTCACTTGTAATCTCTTGAATACTCTTGTAAGCTTCATTCATTTCCTTTAATGTCATTTATTTCAAGTATATTTCAAGTTTAGTCTTGCATTTTAGATTTCACCATTGTTGCAGCTAGTTCTTCTTTTTCAAGCTTTGAAATGGGTATTGAATATTTTTCTTCTTAGTTTAAGTTTTCTTGCATTGAGTTAAGTTTTAATCTTCATTTCTTCTACATGTCTCTTAACTTTATGCATGTCTTTCCTTTTTACCATGAGTAGCTAGATTTTAAGTTGGTTAATCCAAGGGAGAACTCCTCTTGGGTGTGCCACTTCAACTCATTTTCATTCCTCCTCTCAGAGTACGATGGCTCGGTTTGACTGGGTTGGGGTGAGGACATGGTTGTGAGTTCTTGATACACCGTAGGCATTGTCACGGGGTATGCTTGAATCCTCATCTCCATTTTAGTCCCGAGCTTCCCACGAATCAATCGTACTTCTAGGCTCTCTATTGGAGGAAGGCTTGAGTTGATTTGGTATTCCCATTGGAATGACCTCTTTGGATTAGCCAACACTTGTTTTTATTTCATTTTCATTAAGAACACTATCACAAACCAAACTCAAAACTCAAAAGATTTTACACTTCTCTTTTGTTCACTAAAATCACCTTCACACACTTGAACTTTCCTTCCCTGAGGAGACGACCTTGGAATATTTTTCCAAGTAAAACACGACACGCGAAAGACTCCTTGCGATTGGGGAGCACTTTTGTTCACATTTCATTTACATTTTCATTCATTCCATCCTCCATTACATTGCCCTATCTCTTGCATCATTCCGAGGGAGAGTGACACTCCCTTAGTCCTATAAGCCATACACACATTGAGGGATGATGTTAAGAGGTTAGGAAACAACAACGGTTTTTTTGATGAATCATTTTTGGCGTCGTTGCCGGGGAAGGTTAAGCGTCGAGTTCGGAGGTGATTTTGAACGGCATGGTAAGTCTCGTGATTTTCATCACGGGCCAAGGTATGTCGTCTCTTTTGTATATATTTTGTTTTAGTTTGTGTTTTATATAATGTCTTATAATTATTATGAAAATGTTTCAAATGCCCCATATTATGAAAATGTGTGTGAGATTTGTGATGACTATGGGCTCATCTCTTGTGTGTGCCCAATAAATTATCCGGTTCAAGACTTTGCATGCGAAGGTTCAAATTCATTTTTGGCCTCTGAAAATTTTTACCCCAACCATTATGATACACCGAGTTATTCGAGTTATGGTTGGGAGAATGAACCTCATGATTTTTCATCCAATCTCACACCACCAAATGAATTTTGCCATTATCCAACGTATGAGGACTCAACTAAACAAGAATTGGAAAATACGTTTTACGAGTTTATGCAAAGCCAAATGGAATGGAATGCCCAAATAACCCAACAACTTGATACATTGACTAATGCTATAATTGATATGCATGAAGAACAACAACTTGAGCATAGTCAATGTATTGAGGTTGATCATCCCAATGGAATGCATATTGATGTTGAATCTCCCACCACTCTTGATTGTGAAAAATTTGATAAAGTTATTATCTCACAAGAGGCTAATGAGCCCAATGTCATTTTTCCATCTAAGAGTGGTGTTGAGATTCACATTTCTCAACTTGGGGAGGGCATTGCAATGGAGTTAAGTGTAGAAAGTTTTCAAGACAAATTTTATACTCCATTGTTGGAATTGCATAAATTTGCCTATACCTCGGTTCGGTTGAGAATTTTGAGTCAACCTCCTTTCTATGTTTGGATTGATGGTTTAAGAAAGGCATTCATACACCAAAAAAATGTTAAAACCAAAAAAATAAATGGGCGCAAGCTCATATCCGAATTGAAGCCGGATTGACATGAGCCCTTTTTGTTTTACTTTCATGTACATAGTAGTTAGATTTCTTTTATTGTTATATCTTTACTTTTATTTTGTTGTAGTGTAGAAGTTGTTTACATCTCCCTAATTTGGATTCATTTCATTTTGAGCATCATCGTAGAAAATCTCATTCAATATCATGTGCGAGTTTAAGTTGGGGGTGTAAACAAACTTTTTTGTTTTCCCTTTAATGTGTATACTAAAGAAAAAGAAAAGAAAAGAAAAAAAAAGAGGGAGTATCTCATTGCATGATTCCTTGTGCATTGAGGACAATGCATGGTTCAAGTTGGGGGGTGAGGTGCACCATTTACATTTTCCACCACTTTTTGTATAGAATAATGGAAAATGTGAAAATTTTGAAAAATTTTGGTTCCAATATTGAACTATATTCCCCTATCCTAATGGTTATGGGATTTGTGATTACTTGATCTTCATTTTGAACTTTGAATACATGAACACATTATAGAAGTTTATCCTATTGCTAAGAGTATCACATACTTGTTTGCTTTTGAACTCAACCATAAGTGCACCATGAACTTGTAATTTTGACAATTTACGGATTGAGTTCACATTTGAGTGCTTGACATGAATAGTGGAGATGAGTAATAACCCATGTGTGACGCCCCAATTTTCGGGGGTCCTATATTAACCGTTGATCATCCTTCAACCCGCGGAAGTACCCGTGAATGTCGCTCAACCCAACACCACGTCGTTAGCATCCCCTTAACCGGGATCATAGCCCACAATGTAAACTGGATTCAGTTATTCATTGGGCTCAACCAAGATCCAACGTACCATGATTTATACTTCATTATAGTCCATTTACATCATTGGAGGGAAGGAAAACATAGACCGAAAATAGGGCAAAGCAATTTAAAAATCTGAAAATTTTTTAGAGTGTACCAGTACTGTGTACCGGTACAATATCGTACTGGTACTGCGTACCGGTACAATTTGCTTACTGGAAAGTGCGTACCGGTACCCTACCGTACCGGTATTTTCTGCCAAATTTTGCCTTTTTCAACCGTTTTTCATTTTCAATCCATTCCAAACCCATTCCAAACTCATCCAACACATGCATAATGAAGATTTTCATACTATACAAGGTTAAAAGCAACTCTATTACATTTAATTCCAAAGTTTTACATACCAAAAGCTAAGTTTTCATAATGTTTTACAAAAACTCAAACAAAAGCCACATTTCGGTCTTCGTCATCCTTGGGGCTCGAAATGGGAGCCATCCGCCGGTGTGAACCCCGCACCTGAAATATTTTTCCCACGAAGGGTGAGCCACGCTCAATAGAGTATCTCCTACTGAGGCTACTCCCCAACCTAAATGCATATGAAATGTTCACATGCCACAATTCATAACATTCCAAGCAAGAAAGTATATTCAATGTTGGAATTTTCAATGTCATGCTATGTAATGAGGTGAGACTCACTCATGCACATCAACCGAGTCCTTCCCGACTCCTCCACACATGCAAGTGCCAATGTGTACGAATCCATTATTTATGTTGCACATCAAATGACATTTCATTCTAGGGTCTTTATAGGGGTGGATGTTCATGGACTCACACCAAGGGTCACCCAACCCACACGGAATTTACGGACTTCCACCGAGGGTTCCACGTACACCCACACACTTCATGGGCCGAGCCAAGGGAGTGTGTATCCTAATCACCGGGTCTTGCACCCGAGGGATCTTCTAGCCCTTCTTGCTACCCCAACCCTATCAACCATGCAAACCGTGCGACTCGACTAGGTCATCGACCCAGCTCACGCGAGCCCACTAGTCATCCACCAAACGAGGTGAAGACAACCACCATGCACACACCCCCTAAATGCGATGTTCCCGTGCATATGCAGTATGATGTCTCATTGCAACCATAATACAATGTTCAATATGGCATGAGTTACATATGAACATTTTTAACACATTTCACACATTCCATGGCAAAATCATATCATAAGCATATAATTCCCATAACACAATTTCCAAGCATGTTATCACATAATCATGCTATTAACACTTTAAATTCTCAAGGCATAATGTAAACACATAGCATGCCCACAATTCACATAACCCAAGAGTCACATTGGATCAATTTCACATACCCAATTCTAGAGGTCACATATAGAAACTTCTAATTACCAATCCAATTAGAATTGATCTTTACCAATTTCAATACCCATTTCACCCAAATTAACTACAATAGACAAGAGATACACAACCTATCATCCTACCCATTTCATAAAAATATTCTAGGTTTGGAATAAACCTTAGTACGAGAGAATCCTACCTCTTGAAGCGTAGAGAACAACGTTGAGAAGCTCCGAGAACTCCAAACGAAGTGGAACCCTCCCTCTCCCAAAATCCCTTTCTTCGAATCACTCCAAAACTCGACCTCCTTGGTATGGTTTTGTAGCCCTCGGCGAGGAGAACAAATTTTGTTCTTGGCCCGAGTGGATTTGAGCTCTCAATCTCCGTAGATCGTAGAGAGAATGTGGAGAACTCAAGCCCTTTCCCTCTCTTCTTTTCTCACGTGTATCGGCTGAACAAATGGGGAGAAAATCTGATTTTCTCCCCTTTAAATACTCTTTAAATACTTGGCCCACAACGCGCCACACGACCCTTATTTCCCGAGTCCGTTTTAGCCCCGAAACGATTAAATTTTGCTCCGGTTCAAGTTCAAAATATTTTTATTTTAACTTGCCGTCATTTATTTCCCAAAATTTAAAATTTTATTCTGAATTTCGTTTTTGGGTCTCCCAAGGCCCGACCGCCTCGTAAAACGCGAAAAATCTGACTAACTCGGAATTCAATGAAATTTGACAAGGTAACTAGATTTCGCGAGACAAATCCAACGCTGATGTCCGTTTCGTCATTCGAGCTCTAGAAAAATTCAAGTTTACAACCTGTACCATAGTGACAAATTACCGTTTTGCCCTTTTTCTCAAAAGTTAAAATTTCTCGGGTTTTACATTCTTCCTCCCTTAAAAGAATTTCGTCCCCGAAATTCACACACTCATGCACATACAACCACATGCACATGCAACAGTCATATAATACTAAATGACTATAAGAATGTACCTCCATCCTCAAATAAGAAGGGATAATTGGCACGTATGGTGTCCTCACGCTCCCATGTTGCCTCTTCCACTCCTCGGTGCTACCACAACACCTTCACAAGCCTCACGGTCTTGCCTCGCAAAACTTGATCCCGGCTATCCATGACACGCACTGGTCCCTCCTCAAAGGTCTCATCCGCACCAACAACAAGCTCGCCCCAATCCACGACATGCGTCGGATCTGGAGTATACTTCCGGAGCATGGATACATGGAATACCGCGTGAACACCCGATAAAGTTGGCGGTAACGCCAATCTATAGGCCACAGTGCCAACTCTCTCAAGTACCTCGAAGGGCCCAATATACCTCGACGACAGCTTTCCTTGCTTGCCGAATCTGACCACTCCTCTCTTAGGCATCACCTTCAAGAAGACATGATCCCCCATCTCAAACTCCAGAGGTTGCCGCCGTCTATCGGCGTAGCTCTTCTGCCGGCTTTGAGCCGTGAGAAAATGTTTCCTTATCAGGTCCACCTTCTCCAAGGTGTCTCTTATCAAGTCTGGACCCGTAGAGGGTCTTTCTCCAACCTCAGTCCAACAAACCGGAGAACGACAAGGCTTCCCATAAAGTGCCTCATAGGGTGTCATCCGTATGCTCGCCTGATAGCTGTTATTATAGGTGAATTCCACTAAGGGTAAATGCTCTTCCCAGCTACCCTTGAGGTCTAGGACGCATGCCCGTAGCATGTCCTCTAATGTCTGGATGGTCCGTTCTGACTGACCGTCCGTTTGGGGATGAAAGGCTGTGCTCATCCTCAACTGAGTCCCCATGGCTCGCTGGAAACTATCCCAAAAGTGAGCCGTAAACCTGGGATCCCGATCTGATACTATAGATACGGGCACTCCATGCAACCGGACTATCTCCCGTATGTACAACCTGCAGAATTCTTCCAGCGTGAAGGTCATCCGCGCCGCCAAAAAGTGTGCCGACTTCGTAAGCCTGTCCACTATCACCCACACAGCGTCATGCCCCCGCGATGTCCGTGGCAAGTGGGTCACAAAGTCCATCGTGACGTGCTCCCACTTCCACTCAGCCACCTCCAACGGCTGGAGCATACCAGCTGGCCTTTGGTGTTCAGCCTTAATCTGCTGACATATGAGGCATCTACTGACAAAGTCGCCAATCTGCCTCTTCATCCCGCTCCAATAATACTGGCGACGAAGATCATGATACATCTTCGTGCCGCCTGGATGCACCACAAAACGAGAGCAATGGAACTCCCTGAGGATCTCCCCTCTCAGATCTGCCGATTGGGGAACCACCTCCCTTCCCCTAAACCGAAGACTACTATCTGAGTGAATTGCCCAGCCCTCATCACCAGTACCAGTCTGCACTCGGTCCCTTATGGACGATAACTCTGAGTCCTGTCCTTGGGACTCGATCACTCTGCTCAATAGGGAAGGTGTAGCCACCAGACATCCCAAAGTGCCCTGAGCCTGGCCTATGTAGCGGAACCCGAACTGTCCTACAGTCTCGAGCATCTGCCATTCCCGGGAAGCCACACTAGCCAAGACTCCCCGTGACTTCCGACTGAGTGCATCAGCCACCACATTTGCCTTACCAGGGTGGTAATGCAAAGTGAAGTCATAGTCCTCCAAATACTCCATCCACCTGCGTTGCCTCATGTTGAGGTCCCGCTGTGTAAAGATGTATTTTAGACTTTTGTGGTCCGAAAACACCTCAAATTGTTCACCGTATAGATGGTGGTGCCAACCTTCAAGGCAAAAACAATGGCCGCCAACTCCATATCATGCGTGGGGTAATTCTGCTCGTGATTCTTCAACTGTCGAGAACCATAAGCCACCACTCTCCCAGACTGCATTAATACACAACCGAGTCCGTCCTTGGAGGCATCACAGTACACCGTGTAATTTTGTCCCCTCTCCGGAACAATCAAGATAGGAGCTGAAGTGAGCCTCCTCTTTAGTTCCTGGAATGCCTTCTCACACGAATCATTCCACTCAAACTTGACCTCCTTCCGGGTCAATCTAGTCATAGGTGCGGCTAGTCAGGAGAAGTCCTCGATGAACCTCCGGTAATACCCTGCCAATCCCAAGAAACTACGTATCTCGAAGACTAACTTTGGCCTCTCCCAACTCATAACTGCCTCAACTTTCTCTGGGTCAACTGACACCCCCGAAGCTGACACCACGTGTTCCAAAAATTTCACCTCCGTAAGCCAAAATTCACACTTGCTGAACTTGGCGTACAATTGATGGTCCCTCAAGGCCTGAAGAACAATCCTTCAGTGACCCTCATGCTCCTCTTCAGATTTGGAGTAGATCAAGATGTCGCCAACAAACACTACAACAAAATGATCCAAATAGGGTTGGAACACCCTATGCATGAGATCCATGAATGCCGCCGGGGCATTCGTCAATCCAAATGGCATCACCGTGAACTCGAAATGCCCGTACCGCGTTTTGAATGCCGTCTTAGGGATATCTGCCTCCCTAATCCTCAACTGATGGTAGCCCGTGCGAAGATCTATCTTGGAGTAAACCCGCGTTCCCCTCAGCTGATCAAACAGGTCATCAATCCTCGGCAAAGGGTACCTATTCTTAATGGTGACCCGGTTCAACTGCCGATAGTCTATACACAATCGAAGGGTCTTATCCTTCTTCTTGGCGAACAGCACCGGAGCGCCCCAAGGTGAAGTGCTCGGTCTAATAAAACCCTTGTCCAATAATTCTTGTAATTGGACATTGAGTTCTTGCAACTCAGCTGGCGCCATCCTATGTGGAGTCATAGAAATGGGCGAAGTACCCGAATGTAACTCAATGCTAAAGTCCACATCCCTATGGGGAGGTAATCCCGGTAACTCGTTCAGAAAAACGTCATCATACTCACACACCACCCGAGATAGACCCAATTCTTGCCTTGCCTCGTCTTCCAGGGTAAGGCTCGCAAGCCAACCCATCAACTGCCCATGCCATCGAGAGTCATACACGGCTTGGGGCAAAGCATCATGCTTTTCCCCCTGAAACTTGAAACAAACACCGTCCAGTGTATAGGCAGTGACCCTCTTCCTATCACAATCAATGACGACTCGATGCGCCACCAACTAGTCCATCCCAAGGATGACATCGAACTCCGACATGTACATAACCCTAAGGTCCACGGTGAGTAGAATCCCCGAGATCTCTAACTCACAACCCCGACATATCTGATTCACACACACCCTAGCTCCTAGGGGTGAATTCACATACAACGGCTCTTCCAAGGTATCAACCTCTAAGCCCAAATCTCTCACACATGATGCATAAATGAATGAATGTGATGCACCAGAGTCAAATAACACCCTAGTCTATAAGCGAGAGAGTAGAAATGTACCCTGAATGACTGACTGATCCACTGGCTCAGCCTGAGGTGTAATGACGTAGACACGCCCTTGGGTCCCCGAAGTCCCGGCCTGCATGCCTTGTCCTCGGCCTCGACCCATGCCCTGGCCCATCTGGCCTGACTGCGAAGTTCCCGCTCGAAAGGTGGTAGGGGCCTGAGTAGCACCCTGGAACTGATATTGGTTTCCCTGGCCCGTGGTGGGGTAGGGAGGAACAAAATGGGTCTGTGGCTGTCCCACTGATGACTGGGACTGAGATGTCCCATAGCTCTGGGGTCCTTGCCTCTGAGGACAATCCCGCCTCATATGCCCCGGTTGGTGGCAATGGAAACATGTCTTATGGCCTGCCTGGTAGGTAGTCCTGAAGTTTCTCCCGCCTTGGGAAAGTTGACCTTGGCCTTGGCCTTGATAGTCGCGGCCCTGTCCTTGTTGTCCTTGTGGAGCAGAAGTCCTCTGCTTCTTCCCCGAACTAGAAGAAGAGGATTGGCCCTCCTTCTTCTTATCCTTAGCACTCGCCTCACGAATGTTTCGTGCATCGTCGACCTCTCTCTCAATGGCCATAGCTGTCTCGACCATAGAGTCTAAGTCTTGCAGACGGAGGCCCACAATCTTTCCCCGGATTGATAGTTTCAACCCATCCTCAAACCTTCTTACCTTGGCCATATTCGTGGCCACGCAATCATCAGCAAATCGGGCTAATTCGGTGAACTTAGCCACATACTCCATCACAGTCATTGACCCTTGCTTCAAATCTAGGAATTCCCGGGCCTTTGCATGTCGAACGGCCGTTGGGAAATATTTACCCATGAAGAGCTCCTTAAACTCTCCCCATGTCATGGCCTCTAAGTTCTTCGAGGTCGTCACCCAATCCCACCACAATTAGGCTTCTCCCTCTAGCTGGAATGCAGCTAGCCTTATCTTAGTAGCATCTGAGGTGACCTCCATTGCCCCTAAGATCTTATTGACTTGCCGGAACCAATGGTCTGCCACCATCGGATCTGCCCCTCCCACGAAAACTGGAGGTTTGTGTGCTTTAAACTGTTGGAGGTTACTCGTGCCTCCATGCCCGGCATTTGCACTAACTTGTGCAACCGTAGCCGCCATCATACCCATGGTTTCCGTAAACGCTCGTTGGTCGAAGACCGGTGGTGGTTGATTGTTGTTCCGCCCACCGCCTCGACGTCCTCTTCTTCCAATTGCCATCTACACACACGTCAAGTGGCAATGTCACAATAACTTAGTATCCCGAGATAGGGACCAAAGTTAAAACGTTTGAAAATTTCTCATTGTCTCACTAGTAGAGCGTATGCCTCCAATAGTAGATATCTACACCATAAACTATCCCGTTTATTCACTTTCCCACTCCCAAGGCTAGGTTCTCTAACCCTAGTGTGTCCATTTTTCATACATATTTTATCATGCATATAATACACATATCACATATCACATTACCAGCAGCAATTTAAGCACATAACATGTAATGTACAATGAATGCAATGGTCTAGACCCATGCCCCATCAAGCCCTAGGTAAATCGCATACCTATGCTCTGATACCAAGTTGTGACGCCCCAATTTCCGGGGGTCCTATATTAACCGTTGATCATCCTTCAACCCGCGGAAGTACCCGTGAATGTCGCTCAACCCAACACCACGTCGTTAGCATCCCCTTAACCGGGATCATAGCCCACAATGTAAACCGGATTCAGTTATTCATTGGGCTCAACCAAGATCCAACGTACCATGATTTATACTCCATTATAGTCCATTTACATCATTGGAGGGAAGGAAAACATAGACCGAAAATAGGCAAAGCAGTTTAAAAATCTGAAATTTTTTTAGAGTGTACCGGTACTGTGTACCGGTACAATATCGTACCGGTACTACGTACCGGTACAGTTTGCTTACTGGAAAGTGCGTACCGGTACTTTCTGCCCAGTTTTGCCTTTTTCAACCGTTTTTCATTTTCAATCCATTCCAAACTCATCCAACACATGCATAATGAAAATTTTCATACTGTACAAGGTTAAAAGCAACTCTATTACATTTAATTCCAAAATTTTACATACCAAAAGCTAAGTGTTCATAATGTTTTACAAAAACTCAAACAAAAGCCACATTTCGGCCTTCTTCATCCTTGGGGCTCGAAATGGGAGCCATCCGCCAGTGTGAACCCCGCACCTGAAATGTTTTTCCCACGAAGGGTGAGCCACGCTCAATAGGGTATCTCCTAATGAGGCTACTCCCCAACCTAAATGCATATGAAATGTTCACATGCCACAATTCAACAATTCATAACATTCCAAGCAAGAAAGTATATTCAATGTTGGAATTTTCAATGCCATGATATGTAATGAGGTGAGACTCACTCATGCACATCAACCGAGTCCTTCCCGACTCCTCCACACATGCAAGTGCCAATGTGTACGAATCCGTCATTTATGTTGCACATCAAATGACATTTCATGCTAGGGTCTTTATAGGGGTGGATGTTCATGGACTCACACCAAGGGTCACCCAACCCACACGGAATTTACGGACTTCCACCGAGGGTTCCACGTACACCCACACACTTCATGGGCTGAGCCAAGGGAGTGCGTATCCCAATCACCGGGTCTTGCACCCGAGTGATCTTCTAGCCCTTCTTGCTACCCCAACCCTATCAACCATGCAAACCGTGCGACTCGACTAGGTCATCGACCCAGCTCACGCGAACCCACTAGTCATCCACCAAACGAGGTGAAGACAACCACCATGCACACACCCCCTAAATGCGATGTTCCCGTGCATATGCAGTATGATGTCTCATTGCAACCATAATACAATGTTCAATATGGCATGAGTGACATATGAACATTTTTAACACATTTCACACATTCCATGGCAAAATCATATCATAAGCATATAATTCACATAGCACAATTTCCAAGCATGTTATCACATAATCATTCTATTAACACTTTAAATTCTCAAGGCATAATGTAAACACATAGCATGCCCACAATTCACATAACCCAAGAGTCACATTGGATCAATTTCACATACCCAATTCTAGAGGTCACATATAGAAACTTCTAATTACGAATCCAATTAGAATTGATCTTTACCCATTTCAATACCCATTTCACCTAAATTAACTACAATAGGCAAGAGATACACAACCTATCATCCTACCCATTTCATAAAAACATTCTAGGTTTGGAATAAACCTTAGTACGAGGGAATCCTACCTCTTGAAGCGTAGAAAATAACGTTGAGAAGCTCCGAGAACTCCAAACGAAGTGGAACCCTCCCTCTCCCAAAATCCCGTTCTTCGAATCACTCCAAAACTCGACCTCCTTGGTATGGTTTTGTAGCCCTCGGCGAGAAGAACAACTTTTGTTCTTGGCCCGAGTGGATTTGAGCTCTCAATCTCCGTAGATCGTAGAGAGAAGGTGGAGAACTCAAGCCCTTTCCCTCTCTTCTTTTCTCACGTGTATTGGCTGAACAAATGGGGAGAAAATCTGATTTTCTCCCCTTTAAATACTCTTTAAATACTTGGCCCACAACGCGCCACACGGCCCTTATTTCCCGAGTCCGTTTTAGCCCCGAAACGATTAAATTTCGCTCCAGTTCAAGTTCAAAATATTTTTATTTTAACTTGCCGTCATTTATTTCTCAAAATTTAAAATTTTATTCAGAATTTCGTTTTTGGGTCTCCCGAGGCCCGACCGCCTCGTAAAACGTGAAAAATTCGACTAACTCGGAATTCAATGAAATTTGACAGGGTAACTAGATTTCGCGAGACGAATCCAACGATGATGTCCATTTCATCATTCGAGCTCTAGAAAAATTCAGGTTTACAACCTGTACCATAGTGACAAATTACCGTTTTTGCCCTTTTTCTCAAAAGTTTAAATTTTCTCGGGTTTTACACCATGTGAGCTTTAATGCCAATCCTTGTTTGGAGGGAACTTACATTTACTCAAGGAACAATTTTTCAAATTCCAAATTTGTTCAATAATCTCATTATGCTTGTTTTGGTTAGGTGTTTTTGGGTAGTTGATTGACTTTGTCTTGAAACGCAAAATGCTCCTCCTATGTTTATCTAGAGATGATCTTAGGTCATCTTTGAAATGCTTTGAGCCTTTGCCTTTTTCTTGTGAAACATTATCTCTAGTGCCATGATTGAGCCTTAATTGAATTCGTTTCTATGCCACACATGTAACCAAGCCATTGAAAATGATAAATATCTACCTTACCTTGGTTGTTCCTAGTGCTAAGTATGAGTGATGATAAAAGAGAAGGAAGTATGGTGTGGAAACTCAAAAAAAAGGGATGAATGAAGTTGAAACTCAAACAGTTGAACGAAAAAGAATGAAAATCCAAGAAAAGGAGAAAAAGGGGTGGAAGAAGAAAAAGAAAAGAAAAATGTTAAGGAAAAGAAGCAAGAAAAGAAACAAAGAGTGAAGTGATGGTGTTAGCCTAGAAATCCCATAAAAGGGAGATCTTTTTGAAATAAAGGTCATTCACTCGGAACAACCCTCTTTGTTATCCTATATCCTTCATTTCACTTGCTTAGATATCACCCCAAGGCCTCATTACAACCCATGAAAGTCCTAAATGATCAAGAGAAGCATGGGAGATGCATACTTTTAAAAGAACAAGAGAAGTTGATTTTGCTATCTAATGCCCTAGCATTCCTTTCATGAGATTATGCCAAGGTTGTTTCATTTTTATGCATGAACTTCATTTTTGGATTATATGTGAGCATAATTTGTTTTGTGCATAAGATTCTACCTCACATATACACATGGAGAGCATGTCAGGATAACCATAGTGTGATTCATTGTGAGAGACACCCTTGGTGAGTTTTGCATCGAAGCTTAATTTGGATAGCCAAAGTGAATGTGAACTACGTTGTGTAAATGTTTAAATTACATCTCCATCTCACACACACACGAGTTCTAAAAGGAAATGTGTAGGTGGATACTCTAGAATAGCATTTAAGGCTATGATGTGCCTCATGTGTGATTAGTTCGGGTGTATTGAGCAAGCTATTTTGACATCCCAGTGCTAATTAAGATAAGGGAATATGCTTTAATATTGGATACTAAGAAAAGAAGTTTGTAGGTACCTTCACTGAAAACCTTCACGAGACAAAACTCGTCCACTAGGGATCACCTAGGGGTTTAAAGGCTTGTTGCATGTGCTAAATGCAATTGCGGAATTAGTATATGTTTTATTTTGTTTGCATATTTTTTTACATTTTGTTTGCTAGGAACTAGCAAAACTTAAGTTGGGGGGTGTGATGAGCACAAAATATTGTATATTTGAATGTCTCATTACATTCATTTTAACTCAACTTTTGCATATAAGTACTTAGTGTTAGCCAATTTTATGAATAATGTTGAATTTTCAATGTTGCAAGTTTTTATAGCTTAAATGATTGATTTTAGGATCTTGCAACTATGATGGATGTGTGATGAGGGCATGGACACATTACATGAAGATTTGGAGGCTTAAAAGTGAAGAAATCAAGGAGGTATTGGTGTTTGGGAACAAAAGCACCAGCAGCCACACCATCTGGAAACAGAGCCTCGGTATTCCTCCATTTTGACCATTATCCTCTTCGAATCTGAAAAAGTTAAAAACATGAAAGTTGTAGATCTGGATGTCTTCTGTATTGTGTCAAAATTTAAGCTCAATCGGACGGTTAGATCAAAAGTTATGCCAATTCTACGAAAATTGGTCCGGAGCAGAAAACAGTACCGGTATGGTACCGTTCCGGAACTGCGTACCGGTACTTCGAACTCCAGAAGGTTTAGAGTACCGGTACACAGTACCGGTACGCTCCCTGACAGCCCAGAATCGCCTGCAATCATGCTCCACTTGCTTGGGGGTCCCACCTACACTTCTCCCACACCTAGCCCGACATTTTATCCCTACAATCATGCCTCCTACACCCTACTTGAAGACTTTGAAGGCTTGGGCATTAATGCGGACGAGAGAGAGAAGGGGTAGCCTAGGGGAGGCTTGTCCTAGCCTGCAACACCCATCCATTCAGCCCCCTAATGAGGGACGCCTTTCACACAGCTAGGGGGACCACCATGCACGAAATTTGAAGGCTCACTCTCCATATACTCAGCATTCACAAGCATTTCAAAAGTGTGGCTACCTAAGCTTAGATAGTTCCTAGGAAGAAGAAGATGAATAGTAAAATAGAAATTTATGTTTTTGCATTTCCTTTGCCCATTTTCACTTGTAATCTCTTGAATACTCTTGTAAGCTTCATTCATTTCCTTTAATGTCATTTATTTCAAGTATATTTCAAGTTTAGTCTTGCATTTTAGATTTCACCATTGTTGCAGCTAGTTCTTCATTTTCAAGCTTTGAAATGGGTATTGAATATTTTTCTTCTTAGTTTAAGTTTTCTTGCATTGAGTTAAGTTTTAATCTTCATTTCTTCTACATGTCTCTTAACATTATGCATGTCTTTCCTTTTTACCATGAGTAGCTAGATTTTAAGTTGGTTAATCCAAGGGAGAACTCCTCTTGGGTGTGCCACTTCAACTCATTTTCATTCCTCCTCTCAGAGTACGATGGCTCGGTTTGACTGGGTTGGGGTGAGGACATGGTTGTGAGTTCTTGATACACCGTAGGCATTGTCATGGGGTATGCTTGAATCCTCATCTCCATTTTAGTCCCGAGCTTCCCACGAATCAATCGTACTTCTAGGCTCTCTATTGGAGGAAGGCTTGAGTTGATTTGGTATTCCCATTGGAATGACCTCTTTGGATTAGCCAACACTTGTTTTTATTTCATTTTCATTAAGAACACTAGCACAAACCAAACTCAAAACTCAAAAGATTTTACACTTCTCTTTTGTTCACTAAAATCACCTTCACACACTTGAACTTTCCTTCCCTGAGAAGACGACCTTGGAATACTTTTCCAAGTAAAACACGACACGCGAAAGACTCCTTGCGATTGGGGAGCACTTTTGTTCACATTTCATTTACATTTTCATTCATTCCATCCTCCATTCCATTGCCCTATCTCTTGCATCATTCCGAGGGAGAGTGACACTCCCTTAGTCCTATAAGTCATACACACATTGAGGGATGATGTTAAGAGGTTAGGGAATACAACGTTTTCAATCAATCAACTAGCTTTAGAGCTGAGGAGCCTACTGAGAAGTTTATGATGGGTTGACCAACCCGAATTCAATTGTTGTGGCTGAGCAGTCCAAACTTTGTGCTTTTGAGCGAGCCTTGGGCTTATTGTCAGTCGGGTAAGTCCAAGATGCCAATGCCTAGCTTGATTGAATGTGAGGCTGAGGGGCTCGATAAACCTGAGGGAACTAATAAGGCTTAAGAGCCGAGCTAAGCCAAAGAGCCTGATAAGATTAAAGAGCTTATTAGGCTAAATAATTGAGTTGGGTTAAAGAGCCAAGCATGATTGAAGTACCCGATATAGCTAATGAGCCTAACAATGCTGAAGTTGAATAGCCTGATCATGTTGAAGTTGAAAAGCTTGAGTTTAAGGCTGATGAACTTGAAAATGCTGAGATTGAAGAGCTCTTTAAAGTGAAGAGCCAGGGCTGAAGAGTCAGGTCTTGGAACGGCTGATGAGCGAGGCAATACCTTAGATGAAGAGTTAGGTCTTACCTTGGCTTAAGAGCCAGATCATGCCTTGGCTGAAGAGTCAGGTCATACCTTGGGTGAAGACCTATGTCATCATACCTAAGCTGAAGAGTTAGGTCTTACCTTGCCTGAAGAGCTAGGTCACGCCTTATGTGATGACCCATATCATACCTTAGCTGAAGAGCTAGGCCATTCCTTGGCTGAAGAACCAGGTTGTTCCTTCCATGTCATACCTTAACTGAAAAGCTAGGTCTTACTTTGGCTGAAGAGCCAGGTCATGCCTTGGCTTCAGCCAGGTCATTCCTTGGCTGAAGAGCCAGGTCATTCCTTCCATGCCATACTTTAGCTGAAGAGTTAGGTCTTACCTTGGCTGAAGAGTCAAGCCATACCTTGGCTGAAGAGCCAGGTCATTCCTTCCATGTCATACCTTAGTTGAAGAGCTAGGTCATTCATTCTTTGTCATACCTTAGTTGAAGAGTTAGGTCTTACCTTGGCTGAAGAGCCAGATCATACTTTGGCTTAAGAGCCAGATCATTTCTTTCATGTCATACTTTAGCTGAAGAACCAGGTCATACATTGGCTGAAGAACCAGGTCATACATTGGCTGAAGAGCCAGGTCATTCCTACATGTCATACCTGAGCTAAAGAGTTAGGTCTTACCTTAGCTGAAGAGCTAGGTCATACCTTGGCTGAAGAGCCAAGTCATTCCTTCTATGTCATACCTTAGCTAAAGAGTTAGGTCCTATCTTAGCTGAAAAGTCAAGTCATTCCTTCCATGTCATACCTTAGCTAAAAAGCTAGGTCTTACCTTGGCTGAAGAGCTAGGTCATACATTGGCTGAAGAGTCAGGTCATTCCTTCCATGTCATACCTTAGCTGAAGAGCTAGGTCATACCTTAGCTGAAGAGCTAGGTCATACCTTGGCAAAAGAGTCAGGTCATACCTTTGCGAAAGAGTCAGGTCATACCTTCCATGTCATACCTTGGCTGAAGAGTCAGGTCATACCTTGGCTTGGCTAAAGAGCTAGGTCATTCCTTCCATGTTATACCTTAGCTGAAGAGCCAAGTCATACCTTAGCTGAAAAGCCAAGTCATTCCTTCTATGTCATACCTTAGTTGAAGAGCTAGGTCTTACCTTGGTTGCAGAGCCAAGTCATTCCTTCCATGTCATACCTTAGCTGAAGAGCTAGGTCTTTCACTTGCATGTGTGAATATGCTGATTATCCTTCACTGAATAGTATAAGGGCCCAGGACGAGGTGATTAGCTCTAAGGTTGGACTGGTGGAGCTGTTCAGCCGAGCTGGTGGACGTTTTTAGTAGTAGTAGTTACTTAGCTAAGCTAGCTGAGCTGTTCGGACGAGCTCAAAAAGTAGTGCTAAGTCGTTGGCCCGACTATCAAAGCTAGTGCTAGAACTGTGAGAACCCAAACACCTTTTGCTGAGCCCAACTATTACAAGCAATCCAATCGGAGCCTCTATGATCTCAAAGGAGGCATAGGACCATTCAAATTTTGAAGTCATACCCTCACAGTAGCATATAGTTTCGGAATTGATGGAGAGTTTCATGGCCTCTTACCGAAGGCTGACCAGTTAGAGGGCATTGTGGGTATAAGACCACTTGGTTGATTATCGAGATTTTGGCTCATGCTTCTGTCTTGAACCATCAGTCAATCGTTAGAGATTTGATTTAGAACGATGAAAATCGTTCCCACAGATGGTGTCAAACTGATGGTGGTAAAAAATCGAGAGACATGAGGTGGAGAATTGGATGAGCTCTTGGTGGGTGTGTCGTGTGCGTGTAAAAATGAATGAGAATACACAAGAAAATAATTGATTCACCAGATGAAAAGCTTGCCTAATCCATTCTAATGGAGGTTCTTACTCCTTGATCGTATATTGTTTTTTTGAAGAAGAATAGTACAATAGAGTTTTTTCCTTGCTTGAGGCCTATTTACACAGTGATCATTGCCTTTTATAACAGGATATTAGAGGAATATTTAGGGAATATTCGAGGAATATTCAGAGAATATTTGGTGTGACTTATTGCCCAAGGTATGGTTTGATGGTGAAAATCATTTTCTGTCCCTTCTGGTATTTTCTGTATTGCTTGTTGTTTTCTAGAATCCCATTGTCTTTTGTATATTTTTTGGTAGCAACAGTTTTAATTTAAATATTCACTCTCATTAGATTGACAATTGATTTGGCGAAATAGAATTCACGTAGCCGACCCCAAAAATATTACAACAAGACTTTCTTGAGTTGAGTTTAGTTTAGTTGAAATTGACAATTGGTTCTAGTTGTTTTCGGAACTTGTTATCTCTTCAAGAATGATGTAATGGTTGTGATGTATAAAAAAAATATCTGTGTTTTTCAATTTTTTTTTATTTTCTAATGTGGCATTTTATTTTTCTATTTTTTAAACTATCATTTTACAAATCCTTATAAAGAAAACAATTATTTGATTTTGTTAGCATCCATATCAAGTTAATTTTTGATTTATGAGTGCACATATGTGAATTTTTTATTAGATAGATAGAGAGAGAGAGAGATGGGAGGGAGGATCTTAACCACGTTATGCATCGACAACTTTTAAATTTGAGTAAATCACGATTCACATTCACAGATTATATTAATTTTAATAAACTTTTCCTTGGTAACATCCATAAAGTGCGGGTTCAACTTCTACATGCTGTCCACATAACCCCAAGTTTCATTTTTTTTCCCCAGGTTGCATTCAGAAGGTTCATCACCGTTGAGAGAGAGACCCATATAAGACGTTCAGACTTTCAACCTTCCATCAATGGCTTCCTCATCTTCCAATACTCTAACTTGGATCTTAGTACCCGTAATATTCGTGAGCAGGGAGGGAAGGGGCGAGGATTTCTTGCTTAGAAGCCAAATAGTACTATTTTGTGAGAAGTTTTTTTTTAATAGAATAATTCAGTAAGTCATCGTCAATGTCAAAATTTTTAGTTCTATAGAACCTATCAAACTAAACTTTCATGCGATAAATTATAATCTTATTTATTTTTCATAAAATTAAAAATATTAATTCAAATGAGTCTAATGAACGACATGTAAAACAATTTTAGATAGACTCAAAAAAAGTCAATCATTTTAGTTTAATTTTATTGTCATCATGTCTCTACGAAGGTATGAACTTAATTATACTTCACCATTCAATTATTGATTTGAAAACATTATCAGTGATGATACCTAAAATAAACCCCCGACATGAGCTCGGGAAGTGAGCTCAGGTAAGATACGCTGAGCTCCTCCAGCCATAGTCTGAGCTCATCCAGCCGGTATTAGAGCTCCTCCAGGTAAGAGAATAGGAGAAAGAGGCAAGAAGACAGCAAGATGACAACAGACACCCCTGAAGTAGGGGTCAAGCTGGAATCAAGGCATAAAACCCTCAACCAACCAAGATCCTCTCTAAGTGATTAAGGAGGATCCCCCGGTAAGAGGCAAAGATCTTGGGATATAGACCATGGAAGCCAATCGAATGGAGTTATGGTAATTCCGGGATCGAAGAGGGAAAGATACGGGAAATCCCTTCATTATAGGAAGAAAATTCGGATTAGAGGTAAGCAAGAGGCTATAAGAGGGGGTTGAGGCCTCCGTTGAAGAGGATGGGCATTACAGCCACGAAAAACCCTAATTTCCTCCAGATCACACTGTAATACATTCAACACCATAAGTAAGAAGAAAATGAGCTAGAGGCTCCATTACTGAGTGGACTAGCCGAGCTCAGGCCGGTGAACCACTATAATTCTGTCGTGTTATCGTCCCTATCCTCATTCCCCCAAACATCAACCAGCATTATTATATATGAGCCATGCAGCTCAGACACCCTACTTAGTGATTGATTGGTAATTACGTCGTTGTTTCCTAACCTCTAAACATCACCCTCAATGTGTGTATGTGGCTTATAGTGATGGGGGAGTGTCACTCTCCCTCCGGATGATGCAATAAGATAGGAAACAACAACAAAATAGATGTAATGGAATGCGTGTGTGGTGAACAAAAGTGCTCCCCAATCGCAAGGAGTCTTTCGTTGTCGTGTGTTTTACTTGGAAAGTATTCCAAGGTCGTCTCCTCAAGGAAGGAAAGGGAATTCTATGGAAGGTGATTTTGCAAAAGAGAAAAGAAAGTGTAAAATCTTGTATTTGTGTTTTGTGGTTGTGTTTATGTATGGAAAATGCAAGAAAACAATGTTGGCTAATCCAAAGGAAGTCACTCCAATAGGACTACCATTTCAACTCCAATCCCTCCTTAACTCCGATAGAGCATGAATGAACAATTGATTCGGGGGAAGCTAGGGATGAGGTTGGTGATGATCTAAGAATAAACCGTGACAAGTCTACGGAATATCAAAGGCACCAATTCATCCACTCTCAACCCCGTCAAACCGAACCATTGGACTCTTAAGGGAGGGAGGAGAATGAGTTGAAATGGAATCCCCAAGAGAAATTTTCCTTTGGATTTACCAACTTAAATCTAACTACTCATGGTAAAATGAAAGACAAGCATAATAATGTAAATGGATATAATGAAGACATGAAGCATGAAGCATGAAACTTATCTTAAAGCAAGAAATCGTAAACTAAGGAGAAAAATATTCAATACCCATTTTAAGCTTGAAAATGAAGAACTTGAGCAACAATGGTGAAATGTAAAATGGTGTATTGAAACTTGCAAAGTTCTTGAAATAAATGAGATTAAAGACAATAAACAAAACTTTAAACAAGTCTTACAATAGATTACATGGAAAAGGATGGAAGAAGTGCAAAAACGAAATTACATTACACTATTCATCTTCTTCCTCCTTGGAGCTCTCTATCTCTACTCCTAAGCTTAGGTAGCCAACTCCTCTTTTTGTGTGTTGAATGTTGAATGTATATTGGAGAGTGAGAGCCTTCAATTTCGTCCATGGAGGGTCCCCCCTAGATGTGTGCAGGTCTTACACCAAAGAGGGGCTGAGTTGAAGCCTTGGACAGGCTAGCCTGCAACCCACATGGCAGCCCATTTCTCTCTCTTCCTCCTTGAATGCCAAGCCTCAAAAGTCTTCCAAAATGTGTAAGAGACCTGCAAATGTGTAAGGAAATGTTGGGATAGGCGTGGGAGAAGTGTAGGTGGGACCCCCAAGCCTCAAAGTTGAGTTACAGGCTGTTTTCGCGACCAGAAGGTCCGGAGTACCGGTACCGAGTACCGGTACTGTTTTTCTGCACTGGACCACCTTCGGTAGAATCGTCATAACTCTTGATCTAACCGTTGGATTGGGCTGAAATTTTGACACCAAACAGAAGACACCCATATCTACAACTTTCATGTTTTAAAATTTTCCAAATTCTGAGTAGATCATGGTCAAAATGGAGGAATTCAGAGGCAGTGCTTCCAATTATTGCTGCAGCTGGTACCCTTGTTCCCAAGCACCAATGCCTTCTTGATTTCTTCACTTTTAAGCCTCCAATTCTTCATGTATTGTGTCCATGCCTTCACCACACATCCATCAAGGTTGCAATGTCCTAAAATCAATCACTTAAGCTATAAAAGGTTGCAACATCAAAATATCAACATTATAGTTCAAAACGGCTAACTTCTAAGCACTTAAATGCAAAAGTTGAGTTAAAATGCATGTAATGAGCCCTTCAAATATGCAATATTATGTGCTCATCACACCCCCCCACTTAAGCTTTGCTAGTCCCTAGCAAACAAAATGTAAAAGCAAGCAAACAAAAATAAACCTTTACTAATTCCGCAATTGCATTTAGCACATGCAACAAACCTTTAAACCCCTAGGTGATCCCTAGTGGACGAGTTTTGTCTCGTGAAGGTTTCCAGTGAAGGTACCTACAAACTTCTTGCTAATATCCAATATTTAAAGTATATTCCCCTATCTTAACTAGTGATGGGATTTCAATAAAAAAAACTATGTTCAAAACATCCGAACTAAAAACACATGCAACACATTATAGCTTTAAATGCTATTCTAGAGTATCCACATACACATTTCCTTTCAAAACTCGTGTGTGTGTGAAATGAACATGTAATTTAAACATTTACACAATGGAGTTCACATTCACGTGGCTATCCAAATTAAGCTTTGATGCAAAAACTCACCAAGGGTTTCTCTCAAAAATGAATAACTCAATGATTATCCTAGCATGCACTCCATGTGTATATGTGAGATAGAATCTTATTCACAAACCAAAATGCTCACATATAATCCAAAAATGAAGCACATGTATACAAATGAAACAACATTGGCATAATCTCATGAAATGAATGCTAGGGCATTAGATAGTAAAATTAACTTCTCTTTTTCTTTAAAAGTATGCATCCCCCATGCTTCTCTAGATCTTTTAGGACTTTCATGGGTTGTAATGAGGCCTTGGGGTGATGTTGTGGTAAGGGAAACGAAGGATATAGGATAACAAAGAGGGTTGTTCCGGGTGAATGACCTTAATCTTAGAAAAACACTTCCCTTTTATGGGATTTTGATTTTCACACCATCACCACACCCTTTGTTTCTTTTTTTTTTCTTTTCCTTTACATTTTTCCCTTTTCTTTTTCTCATTCTTTTTCTCCTTTTTCACTCCCTTTTCTCTCATTTTCTTGGATTTTCATTCTTTTTCCATTGAACTCTTTTGAGTTTCAACATCCTTCATCCCTTTTGTTTGAATTTCCACACCATACTTCCTTTTCTTTTACGATCAAATCATATCCCGCTCTAGGAACAACCAAGGTAAGGTAGATATTTATCATTTTCATTGGCTTGGTCAAATGTGTGGCATAGAAACGAGTTCAATTAAGGCTCAATCACGGCACTAGGGATAATATTTTCACAAGAAAAAGGCAAAGGCTCAAAGCATTTCAAAGATGGCCTAAGATCATCTCTAGATAAGCATAGGAGGAGCATTTTGCGTTTCAAGACAAAGTCAATCAACTACCCAAAAGCACCTAACCAAAACAAACATAATGAGATTATTGAACAAATTTAGAATTTGAAAAATTGTTCCTTGAGTAAATGTAAGTTCCCTCCAAACAAGGATTGGCATTAAAGCTCACATGGGTTCTTACTCATCTCTACTATTCATGTCAAGCACTCAAATGTGAACTCAATCCGTAAATTGTCCAAATTACACATTCAAGGTGCACTTGTGGTTGAGTTCAAAAACAAAGAAGTATGTGATACTCTTAACAATAGGATAAACTTCTATAATGTGCTCATGTATTCAAAGTTAAAAATGAAGATCAAGCAATTCACAAATCCCATAACAATTAGAATAGAGGAATATAGTTCAATATTGAATACTTTTCACAAAAATGGTCAAAAAATTTTAAAATTTTCACATTTCCAACTTATTCTATACAAAAAGTGGTGGAACATGTAAATGGTGCACCTCACCCCCCAACTTGAACTATGCATTGTCCTCAATGCACAAGGAATCATGCAATGACAACAATGAAGGTAAAATGGGAAATGAGATACCCCTTTTATATATATATATATATATATATATATAAACATAAAAGAGAAAATGAAACACACAAAGCTCATTTACACCCCCCCAACTTAGACTAGAACATGGGGGAGGAATGCTGGTGATGTCCTCAAAGCAGGTGGAGTAGCATTGCAGAGATTGGGTCTGTCAGGCAAACAGTACCGGTACTGGGTTTCCAGTAGACTTTTAGTACCGGTACCGAGTACCGGTACTATTCTGCTTTGTCTGCTTCCTGATTCTTAAACAAGCTTTATGTTAAAAACTAAACTACAATGATACTCACCATTATACTACAATGACATGAAAAATAAAAATATAACAATAAAAGAGATATAACTACTATGTACATGGAAACAAAACAACAAGGGCTCATGTCAATCCGGCTTCAATTCGGATATGACCCTACGCCCATGGATTTTTTTGATTTTAAAATTTTTTTGTTGTATAAATGCCCTTGCTAACCAATCTATCCAACAATACAAAGGAAAAGAAGTCAAAAATCTCAACCAAACCAAGATATAGGCAAGTTTATGCAATACAAAAGGTGGAGTATTCAATTTTTCTTTAAGAGTCTCAAAACTTAACTCCATTGCAATGCCCTCCCCAAGTTGAGAAATGTGAATCTCAACACCACTCATAGATGGCAAAATGTCCTTGGGCTCATTAGCCTCATGCAAGATAATAACTTCATCAAATGTTTCACAATCTATAGTGGTGGGAGATTCAACATCCATATGCATTTCATTGGGGGGGTCATCCTCAATACATTGACTATGCTCAAGGTGTTGTTCTTCATGCATAACAATTGTAGCATTAGTCAATGCATTAAGTTGTTGGGCAATGCATTCCATTTGGGCATTGCATTCCATTTGGGATTGCATAAAATCACACCAAACATTTTTCAATTCTACTTCGGTTGAGTTCCCATATGTTGGATAGTGGGAGAATTCATTTGGTGGTGTGAGATTGGATGAAAAATTATACGGTTCATTCTCCCAACCATAACTCGAATAACTCGGTGAATCATAATGGTTGCGGTAAAAATTTAGGTAGTCCAACTCTGAATTTGAACTTTCGCATTCAAGGTCTTGAACCGGATAATTTATTGGGCATTCACTAGTGAGGTGTCCATTCTCACCACAAATTTCGCAAACGTATTCAAAATAAGGGGCATTTATTGGGCACTCACTAGTGATGTGTCCATACTCACCACAAATCTTGCATACGTTTTCAAAATAAGAGGCCATTCTTGGGCACTCACTAGTAAAGTGCCCATAGTCATCACAAATTTCACACACATTTTCATAATATGGGGCATTATATACATTTTCATAAAAATTATAAGACATAATACAAAACACAAACTAAAACAAAAATATTTACAAGTTAGACGACATACCTTGGCCCGTGATGAAAATCACAAGACTTACCTTATGCCGTCCCAAAATCACCTCTTGAACTCGACGCTTAACCTTCCCCGGCAACGGCGCCAAAATGATTGATTGAAAATGCGGTGTTGTTTCCTAACCTCTAAACATCATCCCTAAATGTGTGTATGGCTTATAGGAATGGGTGAGTGTCACTCTCACTCGGAATGATGCAAAAGATTAGGCAACAATGGAATGGTGATGGAAATGAATGGAATGAACAAAATGTTATGAAATGGAATGCGTGTGTGGTGAACAAAAGTGCTCCCCAATCGCAAGGAGTCTTTCGTTGTCGTGTGTTTTACTTGGAAAGTATTCCAAGGTCGTCTCCTCAAGGAAGGAAAGGGAATTCTATGGAAGGTGATTTTGCAAAAGAGAAAAGAAAGTGTAAAATCTTGTATTTGTGTTTGTGGTTGTGTTTATGTATGGAAAATGCAAGAAAACAATGTTGGCTAATCCAAAGGAAGTCACTCCAATAGGACTACCATTTCAACTCCAATCCCTCCTTAACTCCGATAGAGCATGAATGAACAATTGATTCGGGGGAAGCTAGGGATGAGGTTGGTGATGATCTAAGAATAAACCGTGACAAGTCTACGGAATATCAAAGGCACCAATTCATCCACTCTCAACCCCGTCAAACCGAACCATTGGACTCTTAAGGGAGGGAGGAGAATGAGTTGAAATGGAATCCCCAAGAGAAATTTTCCTTTGGATTTACCAACTTAAATCTAACTACTCATGGTAAAATGAAAGACAAGCATAATAATGTAAATGGATATAATGAAGACATGAAGCATGAAGCATGAAACTTATCTTAAAGCAAGAAATCGTAAACTAAGGAGAAAAATATTCAATACCCATTTTAAGCTTGAAAATGAAGAACTTGAGCAACAATGGTGAAATGTAAAATGGTGTATTGAAACTTGCAAAGTTCTTGAAATAAATGAGATTAAAGACAATAAACAAAACTTTAAACAAGTCTTACAATAGATTACATGGAAAAGGATGGAAGAAGTGCAAAAACGAAATTACATTACACTATTCATCTTCTTCCTCCTTGGAGCTCTCTATCTCTACTCCTAAGCTTAGGTAGCCAACTCCTCTTTTTGTGTGTTGAATGTTGAATGTATATTGGAGAGTGAGAGCCTTCAATTTCGTCCATGGAGGGTCCCCCCTAGGTGTGTGCAGGTCTTACACCAAAGAGGGGCTGAGTTGAAGCCTTGGACAGGCTAGCCTGCAACCCACATGGCAGCCCATTTCTCTCTCTTCCTCCTTGAATGCCAAGCCTCAAAAGTCTTCCAAAATGTGTAAGAGACCTGCAAATGTGTAAGGAAATGTTGGGATAGGCGTGGGAGAAGTGTAGGTGGGACCCCCAAGCCTCAAAGTTGAGTTACAGGCTGTTTTCGCGACCAGAAGGTCCGGAGTACCGGTACCGAGTACCGGTACTGTTTTTCTGCACTGGACCACCTTCGGTAGAATCGTCATAACTCTTGATCTAACCGTTGGATTGGGCTGAAATTTTGACACCAAACAGAAGACACCCATATCTACAACTTTCATGTTTTAAAATTTTCCAAATTCTGAGTAGATCATGGTCAAAATGGAGGAATTCAGAGGCAGTGCTTCCAATTGTTGCTGCAGCTGGTGCCCTTGTTCCCAAGCACCAATGCCTTCTTGATTTCTTCACTTTTAAGCCTCCAATTCTTCATGTATTGTGTCCATGCCTTCACCACACATCCATCAAGGTTGCAATGTCCTAAAATCAATCACTTAAGCTATAAAAGGTTGCAACATCAAAATATCAACATTATAGTTCAAAACGGCTAACTTCTAAGCACTTAAATGCAAAAGTTGAGTTAAAATGCATGTAATGAGCCCTTCAAATATGCAATATTATGTGCTCATCACTTAGCCCCGCGAAGATTGTTCATACGAATTAATCTTGTTCAGTAGCTCATTCGCGTAGATTTACACCATCAGTTTGGCGCCATCTGTGGGAACGACTGTTCCTATTACAAATAAGCTGATCTCTCAGTGACTGATGGTAACAACTCGAAATATGAGCAGAAGTCAAACAAACCTACCACGAGTGCAAGATCAGCAGGAAGCCACCAACGGCAGACAACCCGAAAACATCCAAGAGACTAATTCCCCCATTAATAACGAGATGGAGGCCCTTCGCCTCGTCAACCAACGCTTGCTAAAGGAAAATGCAGAGCTATCAAAGCTCATACAACGCCCACAGGAGGCACGACCGGCCCAAGAAGGCCAGAATAATCCCCCTTATAGGGAACAACGACACTGGGACCCCCTTAGAGAGGTCAACGAAGGAGGAGAAAGCAGCCAGACCAGGGGGCATGTTCCTTACCTACCCCCTAGGAATGGCCACAACGAGGAAGTGCAAAGTCAGAACGATGGGGGTGAGAGGGACGATTTTTTCCCTTACCCGCAAGACAGGAGAGAGCAGCACTAGGAGCAACGCTTCAAAGACATCCAGCAAGAGCTCAGCCACATGAAAGAGGCTGTAAAGAGCAAGGCTCCGGTTACAATGGATGTCCTGGTACAACAAACCGAGTCCCCATTCACCTCTGGAGTGCTACATTTTCCTCTCCCACCAAAGTTCAGAATGCCGCAAATAGAGGTCTTTGACGGAACGAAAGATCCAGTAGATCATCTCAACACCTACAAGAACCAGATGAAGCTGCATGGATACCAGGATCCTGTACGTTGCAGAGCTTTTGCCATCACATTGAAAGGCTCCGCCCTAGCCTGGTTTCACAGGCTCCCACCAACCTCGATCTCATCCTTTAAAGAGCTCTCGATAGCTTTCGTATCTCACTTTATAGGAGCCCGGATATATAGAAAGTCAAGCTACCACCTACTGAATGTGAAACAGGGGCCCCAAGAAAACCTGAGGTCCTATGTCCAAAGGTTCAACTCGGAGACACTAAAAGTAGACGTCCCAGACGAAAAATTTGCCATAACTGCCTTTATTGCAGGGTTAGGAGTGCAATCAAAGGATCTAATGTTCTCTATATCGAAGAACCCTCAAGCAAGCATGGCTGAGGTGTTAGCCAAGGCAGAAAAGTATATAAATGGTGAAGAGGCACTCCTCTCCAAGGTGGGAGGTACGCCCACACGAAGGGAGAAGGAAAAAGAAGAGAAGAAAAGGGACCAAAGTCCAAGGAAAGAAAAGGGGAGAGAAAGGTCTCCAAGGAGGGATAGAGATCGCTCCCCAAAGAGAAGAGGAAATGTCAGAGATCGTCTGGGCCCCATGCAGCCTGAACTACAGCCCAGATACGGACCTCAACGATTCACCCCACTCACTGCCGCTGTGTCACAAGTTCTGTATGAGGTCCAAAACGAGAAGTTCTTAAGATGGCCACCTCGGATGAAGGCAGATCCGTCCAAGAGAGACCCCACAAAGTATTGCGATTATCACAGAGATCATGGTCATCACACCGATGACTGCATTCAACTAAAAAAGGAAATCGAGTTCCTAATTCAGCGAGGACAGTTACGTCGCTTTGTAGCCCATGACAACCAGAACCGAGCTCTTCCACCCCCGCCACCCCAACAACAAGCACCTGCGCCGCATCAGCAGCCTCTGGGTGAGATTAGAGTAATATCTGGAGGATTTGTGAGAGGCGGAGAATCCAGCTCAGCCAGGAAAGCACACCTCCAACGAATCAGAGCCGAAGAAGCTCTCGAAGTGCACACTGTATCCAAAGCACCACGCTTAGATACAACTATCACTTTTTCAGATTCTGATTTAGAGGGATGTCAGTTCCCTCACGACGATCCACTGGTGGTACGAGCTGTGGTGGCTAACAGAACCGTTCATCGCGTTCTGATCGATAATGGGAGCTCGGCAGACATCATTTTTGCACCTGCATTCGACAAAATGGACATAGGACGGGGAAGACTCGAACCTGTAAGTACTCACTTGCTGGGGTTCTCGGGAGAAAGGGTGCTCCCTCTAGGCGCAATCCAACTCGTGCTCACCCTAGGAGACCAACCTTGCCAAGCCACCACAACCGTAAAGTTCCTAGTGGTCGATGCACCTTCTGCATACAACATCTTGCTTGGAAGGCCATCCCTTAATTCTATGAAGGCAATCCCATCTTCTTATCACTTGGTTGTAAAGTTCCCTACAGAGAATGGAATAGGAGCGGTTCGAGGAGACCAGCGTGTAACAAGAGAATGTTACATGGCTTCTGTGAAGATGAAGGAGGTCGAGAACATCCAATTAGATGAACTCGACATGAGAGATGAGATGGAGACAAGGCCAATGCCATTAGAAGAGCTGGAACCGATTCAGCTTGATGGGGAGCCAGAGCACCTCGTTTATATAGGTTCCAGACTGAACGTTGAGCTCAGAGGTCTCCTCATCCAGTTCTTGAAGGAGAATATGGGGGTGTTTGCTTGGAAGCAAGAAGACATGGAGGGTATTGACTCTTCGGTTATTACCCATAAGCTAAGTGTGAACCCAACTTGCAAACCCGTCAAACAGAAAAGAAGGAGTTTTGCTGCAGAAAGACAAAGGGCAATAAATGAGGAGGTCGGCAAACTCCTCCATGCCAAGGCCATCAGGGAAGTTGACTACCCTACCTGGTTGGCAAATGTGGTTCTTGTCAAAAAGACCAACGGTAAATGGCGACTGTGCATCGACTTTACTGACCTCAACCGAGCATGCCCTAAGGACAGCTTTCCCTTACCTCGGATCGACTTAATAGTGGACGCCACAGCCGGGCACGAGCTACTTAGCTTCATGGACGCTTTCTCATGTTACAACCAGATCAGGATGGATCCCAGCGACCAAGAAAAGACCTCCTTTGTAACGGAACAAGGAACATACTGTTATCAGGTCATGCCTTTTGGATTGAAAAACGTTGGAGCCACTTACCAGCGGTTGGTGAATAGGATGTTCCAAAAGCAGATAGGTGCATCTATGGAGGTCTACATCGACGATATGTTAGTAAAATCACTGAAGGCAGAGCTCCACATCGAGCACCTAGCTGAATCATTCCAGATTCTAAAGGAATACAAGATGAAGCTCAACCCTACGAAGTGTGCATTCGGTGTCTCAGTCGAAAAGTTTCTAGGTTTTATAGTTAGCAGCCGAGGAATTGAAGCTAATCCAGAGAAGGCTAGGGCGGTGTTAGATATGCAGTCACCATCTAACACAAGGGAGGTACAACGCTTGACAGGTAGAATAGCCGCCCTGAGCCGTTTTGTGTCCAGGTCAAGCGATAAATGCCAATCATTCTTTCAAATCTTGAAAAAAGCGTTCCAGTGGGATACCAAATGCGAAGAAGCGTTCAAAGCCCTGAAAAATTATATGAGCTCTCCTCCTGTTTTGGTGAGCCCTTTAGAGGGAGAAGTCCTTACTCTCTACCTGGCAGTTTCAGATTTTTCAACAAGCGCACCGCTGGTCAGGGAGCGAGACAGAGCTCAGCAACCAATCTACTACTGCAGCAGAGCTCTGAGGGGGGGCAGAGGAGAGATATCCAAAGATGGAAAAACTCGTCTTGGCTTTGGTCACAATAGCTAGGAGACTTAGACCATATTTTCAGGCTCATACCATCGAAGTCCCAACAGATCAGCCGTTGAAACAAGTGCTACATAAGCCAGAGTCTTCGAGGAGGTTAGTCAAGTGGGCCATAGAGCTCAGTGAGTTTGATATCAGATATAAGCCAAGAACTGCCATCAAAGGACAAATTTTGACGGATTTCATCGCAGAGTTCACAGCAGCAGCACCTATGGAGACCGCAGATTTAGTACCAGACCTCCCCATGTGGAGGCTTTCGGTGGATGGAGCTGCCAATGCTCAAGGAAGCGGTGCAGGTATGATCTTGACCTCTCCAGAAGGAATAGATGTCGAGTACGCCCTTAGATTTGGGTTTAAAGCTTCAAATAACGAGGCAGAATATGAAGCTGTCATCGCTGGACTCAGTCTTGCTCATTCTATGGAAGCAGAACAGCTAGAGATTTGCAGTGACTCTCAACTAGTGGTAAAATAGATAGAGGAATCCTACGAAGCGAGAGGCGAAAAAATGATCATTTATCTCAGAAAGGTAAGAGAACTAATAAAGAAGTTTGTGCAGGTTAAGGTCAGACACGTGCCTAGAGCAGAGAATTCAAGAGCAGATGCGTTAGCAAGGTTAGCAACTGCCTCACAGGAAGACTTGGATAGGCTAATACCGGTGGAGCATCTTCCGGAGCCGTCAATAAGCATTCAAAGGGAGGACATGCTGCCAATCGTAGTTCAGCCAAGCTGGATGGACCCTCTCGTAGAATACCTACAGAAAGGAACCTTGCCAAGCGATGCTAAGGAAGCCTCTAAGCTCAAAACTAGGTCAGCCAGATTCTCAGTGCTAAAAGGAAATCTATACAAACGAGGATTTTCAGCTCCTCTCCTTAAGTGGGTAGGAGATGAGGATGCCAATTATATACTCATAGAAGTTCATGAGGGAATATGTGGCAATCACATTGGAGCTCGGGCTTTGGCAGGAAAAGCGCTAAGGCAAGGGTATTATTGGCCGACCATGCTCAAAGATGCCACCGAATTGGTCAGAAGATGCAAGATTTGCCAAGAGCATGCCAATATTTCCCATTGTCCACCCGAGCTGCTAACCTCGGTGGTAAGTGATTGGTTGGAAATGCGGTGTTGTTTCCTAATCGCTTAACATCACCCTCAACTATGTGTATGGCTTATAGGAATGGGGGAGTGTCACTCTCCCTCCGGATGATGCAAGAAGATAGGAAACAACAACAAAATGGATGTGAATGGAAATGTGATGAACAAAATGTATGAAATGAAATGCGGGTGTGAACAAAAGCGCTCCCCAATCGCAAGGAGTCTTTCGTTGTCGGTGTTTTACTTGGAAGAGTATTCCAAGGTCGTCTCCTCAGGGAAGGAAGAGAGTTTTGTGAAAGTGATTTTGCAAAAGTGAAAAGAAAATGTAAAATCTTTTGTTTGAGTTTTGTGTTTGGTTTGTAAATGAAAATGCAAATAAAGCAAGTGTTGGCTAATCCAAAGGGTTCATTCCAATGGGAATACCAAATCAACTCAAAGCCTTCCTCCGATTGAGCATGAATGAACGATTGATTCGGGGGAAGCTAGGGACGAGATTGGTGAGTATCTAAGCATAAACTGTGACTAGGCCTACGGAATATCAAAGGCTCACCAACTCATCCACTCTCAACCCCGTCAAACCGAACCATTTGACTCTAAAGGGAGGAATGAAGAAGAGTTGAAAATGGTATTCCCAAGAGGAATTTTCCCTTGGATTAACCAACTTAAATCCTAGCTACTCATATTAAAAATGCAAGACAAGCATAAAGTAAATGGACATGGAAGAGAAATGGAGATTTGAACTTGTAGAAATTGCAAGAAAAGAGCTAAGGTGAAAGAGAAATGACATTCATGAACATAATACACATATTGAAACAAATACCCAAATGTAAAACTTGAAAATTAAAGAACTTGAAAACATAAATGGTGAAAGCTAGAACAAAGGATTAAACTTGCAATGAACTTGAAATAGATGAGATTAAAGTGCAAGGATTAAGGAATACAAGAAGTTTAAAGCTTACAGCACTTGCAATGGAAAGGAAATGCAAAAAACGAAAATTACTATTCATCTTCTTCCTTAGAGCTTTCTATCTCTCTCCTAAGCTTAGGTAGCCAACTCCTATACAAGCTTGTAATGTTCAATATATGCTGTGTGGAGACTTGCCAAAACGTCCAAGAGGCTCCCCCCTAGCTGTGTGAACGAGCTCCCATCAAGAGAGGGCTGAATGGATGGCCTTGACAGGCTAGGAGATCATAGCCTGGGCAGCCCACTTTCCCCCATTCCTCCTTTAATGCATTGGCCTTTAAAGTCTTCCTCTTGAGTGTAGAAGGTCTGCAAATGTGTAAGGAAATGTTGGGATAGGCGTGGGAGAAGTGTAGGTGGGACCCCCAAGCCTCAAAGTTGAGTTACAGGCTGTTTTCGCGACCAGAAGGTCCGGAGTACCGGTACTAGGTACCGGTACCATTTGGTACCGGTACCAAGTACCGGTACTGTTTTTCTGCACTGGACCACCTTCGGTAGAATCGGCATAACTCTTGATCTAACCGTTGGATTGGGCTGAAATTTTGACACCAAACAGAAGACACCCATATATACAACTTTCATGTTTTGAACTTTTCCAAATTCTGAGTAGATCATGGTCAAAATGGAGGAATTCCGAGGCAGTGCTTCCAATTGTTGCTGCAGCTGGTGCCCTTGTTCCCAAGCAGTAATGCCTTCTTGATTTCTTCACTTTTAAGCCTCCAATTCTTCATGTATTGTGTCCATGCCTTCACCACACATCCAACATAGTTGCAATGTCCTAAAATACATGATTTAAGCAATAAAAACTTGCAACATCAAAATATCAACATTATTCATAATTTCGGCTAACTCTAAGTACTTAAATGCAAAAGTTGAGTTAAAATGCATGTAATGAGCCCTTCAAATATGCAATATTATGTGCTCATCAGTAAGCCCATGGCCCTTCCAGCAGTGGGGTTTGGATATTCTTGGACCCCTTCCCACCGGGGCGGGACAATGCAAGTTTGTTATCATAGGGGTGGATTACTTCACCAAGTGGGCAGAGGTCGAACCTTTGGCAACAATCACCGAACAAAAAGTTCAAAACTTCGTTTGGAAGTCGATAGTTTGCAGATTTGGGGTTCCCAGAGCAGTCGTGTCTGACAATGGGAAGCAGTTTGACAACTCGAAATTTAAAAGCTTTTGTGCTGAGCTCGGGATAAAGAACTATTTCTCAGCTCCTGCGCATCCTCAATCCAATGGGCAAGCAGAGGTCACAATCAGAACCATAAAGACAGCTCTGAAGACCAAACTAGAAAACCTAAAAGGCAAGTGGGTGGAGTACATCCCTGAGGTATTGTGGGCCTACAGGACCACCGTCAGATCTGCAACTCAGGAAACCCCCTTTGCTTTGGCCTTTGGAACCGAGGCAGTAGCCCCTGTTGAGGTGGGGCTCCAATCACCAAGGGTGGAATTTGCAGATGTCGAGCTTAATAATGAGTCTCTCCTATTGAACCTCGATCTCCTGGATGAAAAAAGAGATAGAGCTCTGCATTGCGTCCAAATTTATCAAAGGAAAACTGCAAGATACTACGATAGGAAGGTAAGGCACCGAAGTTTCAAGGTTGGAGACTTGGTGCTTAGGAGGCTTCTGCTTGCGAAGAAGGATCCTACGCATGGGAAGCTGGGACCCAACTGGGAAGGTCCCTATATCGTGTCAAGGGTAGTCAGACCAGGAAACTACGAGCTCCAAACAGAGGAAGGAAAGGTCCTACCTCACTCTTGGAATGCCGAGCACCTTAAGAAGTTCTTTCAGTAAGTTTTCCATGTAACAGAGCTATTTTCAATAAAAATAAACGAGTCTTTTCTTCACATGATGTCCGAAGTAAAAGAACGATAAGCTTCTCAGCTTATAAAACTCAAGATGAGCTCTTCAGCTCATAAACAAACGATAAGCTTCTCAGCTTATAAAACTCAAGATGAGCTCTTCAGCTCATAAACAAACAATATGTTTCTCAGCTTATAAAACTCAAGATGAGCTCTTCAGCTCATAAACAAACGATAAGCTTCTCAGCTTATAAAACTCAAGATGAGCTCTTCAGCTCATAAACAAACGATAAGTTTCTCACCTTATAAAACTCAAGATGAGCTCTTCAACTCATAAACAAACGATAAGTTTCTCAGCTTATAAAACTCAAGATGAGCTCTTCAGCTCATAAACAAACGATAAGCTTCTCAGCTTATAAAACTCAAGATGAGCTCTTCAGCTCATATACAAACGATAAGCTTCTAAGCTCATAAAATTCGAGATGAGCTCTTCAGCTCATGTACAAATAATAAAGCTTCTAAAATCCAAGCTAAATCTCTTCTTGGAGACACCAACAGTCTTTCCCCCACGACCAGTGGTCCTCGTATGCTGCCGACTCATGTCTAGTGCAATGGAGATCATCTGGGGAACCAGTCAAGGACTGAGGTCAGTGCAAACATGATCTTCTGTTTTCCATCCACGTTCATGACCTGAACACGAAGAATGCGCTGAAACAAGCCTACAGAATTCAGAAGGGACTACTTAGCTCAAAAGAGATGAGCCCCTCAGCTCATACATCAACATGCATATTCAAAAAGAAAGATCTGACATTCAAAACATCCAAGAATACAGGCGTTCAAGGAAATGCAAGGAGAAACAAATTTTGACGTTAATCAAGAAGAAAATACAAGGGGGTTGAGCTCCTAGTCCTTCTTAAGCTGTGACCTCAGCTCAGCCACTTCCTCCTTCAGGCGAGCATTCTCCTCCTTCAGCTCATCTATTTCTTGCTCAGTCTTATAGAGCGAATCAAGAAGTTTTTGACCTGCTGGGGTAAGGAAAATGGTGGACAGAGATTCAGGAGAGAAAGAGCCATCCCTCTTACGCCTCTTGGAGCTCGCACCAGCATCCCCATCCTCTTCAGAATCCCCATCCTCGTCAGAGTCAGAGAAAGAGGTCCAGGAAGAGTAAGGAACGGAGGAAAATTCAAATTCAGTAGCCTCAGCACCAAGCAAATAAAGATTTGCACTCGTCATTAACTCAGAGTAAGACCTAGGCTCAACAAGCAGCAATTCATCAATGTTTATCATCTCGGGCACATCCAGATCAGGGGGACCTGAGTAACAAGGATACAATAAGAATATATCTTCAAGGAAAGTATATACTCAAGAGAGTTCAGCTCGAACCTACCAATACGAGAGAAGCTCTTCCAGGACCGAGGGATCCTAGCTTCACGGCAACGATCTTCAGTGGACCGCCAAGACTCCCCAGAAGCGAAAAAGAAACGTTTAGACCATCCTTCAGGATTGGAGGGAAGGCCTAGAATCAAAGGGCGTAATCTAAAATTTCTCCAACGGAAGAAGCTGAAGCAGGGGGCATCGTCTTCCTCGATCTCGAAGAAGTATAGAAACTTGGAGACATAGGGGAACCTGCCGATGGCATGAAGGCGGCAGAACAGGAAGAAGCTAACCATAGCGGCCCATCCTCGTGGGGAAAGGCGAGAAGGGCATAGGCCATAATAGGCAAGAACTCGCCCTATGGTCGGATGAATAGGAAGGCGAAGTCCCATATCCATGGCACCTTCAAATAAGCAGACTTCCCCTCGAGGAAGGAAGTTGCAGGGCTCGTCAGGGGTAGGGACTCGCAAAGGCAAATCAAGATCAGAAAAAAACCGTTTCTGGATGGCTTTCAAATCAGAGGGCTCTAAGGTTGAAGGAGACAGGTAGCGACAGTGCCACTTCCATTCGATTACAAAGGAAGTGCGCTCCTCGAACAAAGAAGAAGCAAAGGCAGCCATTAAAGATCACGATGAAAACAGAGAGTAACCACGAAGGATCAAGAAAAATGAACTCAGAAGTATTTTTCGCAAAAGAGAAAGAGACTCAGCAGATGATAGGAGACTTAAGGAAGATTGGGAGTTTTTAGGAAACCAAGAGCCACGCGAAAGGAAGTCGGCTGTCTTTTTGGTTTCTTAATTAATAAAGGTGGTTGCGGTTATGGAAAGCGGTTGGGAAAAAGGCGGAAAAAGGAATCAGCACAAGACTACCCCTCCTATTGCACTCAAAGCAACCGAAGGGAATTCTGACCCACCCAGGCAGAATATTCCTCATATTTGAGCTCAGCCCGGTTGACAACATATCACCTCTATAGCAAGTCTTTGAGACCTGCAATTCCAAGAACCTTGCTCACGTCAAAATGATGGAGTTCTTGATGGATTCCTTAGTTCATCGAAAGAACTTGGCAGCTCATGAAGTCCATAATCTTGCTTCAAGAAGGACTGAAGCACTTCTCAAAGCAAGGGGGGAAAAAGGGAAGTATAAGAAAATCCAGAAGAAAATTCAGAAAAACAGAACCATATGAGTTACAGAACCATATGAGTTATGTCTTAGATCGTAACACATCAGCACAAGTCAAAACAAAAATGAAGATTCAGAAGTTACTTCATGAAGTTTGTATTTCAAAAACACAAGTTCAAAGTACAAGAGTAAAAAAGAAGATAGGATTACATGAATAAACAAAAAGAGCTTTAAGTATCTAAAGAAGGAGTAATTGAAGGATCTCGCAGCTCGGTAGATGAGCCCTCAGCAACAGAAGCAAGGGAAGAGCTTCCAGAAATGCCTGCTACACGGATCTCTGCTCCCGTTGATTCCGGATCTTGAGCAAGGGCCTCAGTCACCAAGTCAGCTGAAAACGGTGTAGTAACAGGAATAGTAGGAGCTGCAGTGGGGAGCTCAGGAATTACGGCAAGAGCTCCAGAAGGACCAGTGGCAGGAACGTCTTGATTTAAGGCTTCAGCTGGTGGGACTAAGGCATCTTCTCCATTATCAGAGTCTGAGCCCTCCATTTCTTCCTCAGTAGGAATAGAGAAATTGAAGTCGAGGTCAGGAAAGGCTTTAATAGCCTTACGCCTAAAGGCTAGCCACCTAGTAGCCCATAAGGTGGTAGCCTCATCTTTCAACTCAGCCACCTCGCTGTCCCTCTCCTTGACCAGGTTTTTCTGCACCTCGAGCTCCTCGCAAAGCTTGTCATTGGCTTCGCTAAGAGTGAGGTACTCCTGCCTTGCCTGCGTAAGGGAGTTTTTGGCATCAAAAGCTTCTTGACTAGCCTTGGACCACGCTTTAGTCTTGAGCTACAGATCCTCCTTAACTAGCCTTAGCTCATCCCGAGCTTTCTTTTCTCCTTCCTCAGCTCTGACTTTGACGGTTAATGTGTGCTTGAGGTCGGAGGCTTGCTTCACTGTTTGCTCTCTGAGGCTTTCCACCTGGGCCCTGAGGTCCTCATTCTCAAGAGATAATTCAGAAACCTTGACCTTATACGTCTTCAGAACCTTGAAAGAGCTCTCTTGAGACCGAATCCGGTGCAGCAGACCTCTCGCATGGAGGGCAGTCTGAGAATACAAAGAACGTTCAGCGAATCGCATGAGACCACGAAACGAAAATAAGTAAAGAGGGAAAAGTGATGCACTTACAGCAGCTGCTCCCTGAAGAGCTGAAGAGATGGACTCCTCAAGAGGCATAGAAGCGGCCTTCAGGACGTCAGACTCAGAAAAAATAGAAGAAAGAGCTCCCGCAGCAAGATCCATGTTGTCAAAAAAAGAATCCTCATCTTCTTCTTCAGATTTTCTCTCTTTCTCAACCATCTTCCCAGAAGCACTGAATGTGAAATCTCTGGGTTGGAGATCAGGGATCACTCCCAAAGCTTTCTCGACCTCAAAGGAGGAAGGGGAAGCCTGACCTCCCGCTTGAGCCTGCTTCACCGCAGGCTGGGATTCTGGAGGGGAAGAGATGCCTGCAGTTTGAAGAGTGCCGGATGAGGGAGGTGAAGCCGAGAAAGGAGCCACTGCTTTAGCAGAGGTGGAAGGCGAAGGCATCTCCAATCTCGGGATTTTAGCCCTAGTGATTGGGCCACTCCCAGAGCCGACCTGGGCCTTCCGTTTGCTGGATTTACCACCCTTCATCAGATCTATAACCTTTGCCTGGAGCTCTTCAGGAGTAGACCTCATTGTGGAAGGACCTGGGAGATCTGAATGGAGTCAGGAGACATAAAAAGGAAACGAAGGAGGAAAAGAAAGAAAGTGACAGTGGTATTACCTTCTTCAGCTCCTACAACGGATATTGGAATAGCTAAGGTTGCCGAAGGAGGACTCAGACCTAGCCTCACCAGATTCCGAAAATCAATGAGGTCAGCGTACCTCTCAGGCTTGATTTTCCCCAACTTCACTAGCACTCTCTTATCTTCGGGGCTGAGCTCAGGTCGGCCACCTAAATAAATAAATAAAAAATAAAATATATATACAAGTAAGAGACATGCAAGAGGCCAATAAATTCCAAATCAGAGCTCAGTCAGCTCGAGTAAAGACTCACGCAAGTTTTTTGGGGTAGTCCAAGCTTTAGGGATACCAAGAGTATCCGTTTTATCCGCAGGATTGTACTCCCAGTTGGTACCCCCAATATAAAAGAAATGTTTTTTCCACGCTTTGTGAGAAGAGGGGAGGTCGGTAATAATCTTCCTAGTATTAGTTCGCTTGGAGATATATAGAAAACCTTCAGAAGAGGTCAGTTTGACGTTGAAAAACTCCATGAGCAGAGAAATGTTAGGAACCCCGAGGTCATGCTTCTTAAATAAGACTAAGAGGCCTACCATAATGCCAAAGAAGTTGGGAGAAATCTGGGAGGGGCATACATTAAAATGTTGGAGAACGGCCTTGATAAAGGGATGCAGAGGAAAGCGAAAACCGTTCTCGAAGGCGGCAAGGAAGAAGCAAACCCTATTACGCACTTGTTCTACATAGTAGATAGACCTATGAGGACACCAGGGTTCAACCCCAGGAGGAAAACCGTAGCGAGCTTTGTAAGCTATCATTAACCCAGGAACCTCTCTACTATAACCAACAGACTGGGCGTGACTGAAGGCAAGCCCCAAATATGAGGCTTTTTCTTCAATCCCAACTCCGCTCACCTTGCCCTTGCCCTTGTCAGGTCTGGGGGGTATGGGAGATGATGTAGAGGGAGGTTCCTCGATGCCAACCTCGGCTTCTACAGCCTCTACACCAGGAAAGTTATCAATTTCATCGCCTACATCCCCTAGATCGGTGTCCTCAGACCGATCGCCTAATAGGGAAACAGAAGAGTGGGTAGCACCAGAAGAGGCAGACATGATTGGGCAAGAAAAGGTAAGATTAAAGGAAAGGTAAAGAGGGGGAACACTAAACAAACTCTCCCTGATAACCCTGGGGTCAGCACAGTAACTCCCAACAGCGAGAATGTGCACAATGGAGCTCCAATCCACAAAATGGGGGAGGGGAGACAAACAACAATCACGGGACCAGAAATAAAAGAACCTATGGGCCCAAAAACGCAACAACCACCTAGAACTTGAAGGGTCCAGAGTTGGAGAAGTCGAAAAGAGGATAGAGAAAACGTACCTAGTTGGGGAAGCACTGCGAGTCCTCGAATCGAACACAGAAAAACCGGTTTTGGGGCAAGAATCAGAAAGCTTTGAGACAGGGGTTCAAGAATTCGTAGAGGCAAGAAGTTCGGAGTAGCAGAGGAGAAGATGAATAGTGGAAAGGGACGGTTCAGGTAGTCGTTTGAGTATTTAAAGCTTGAAAGACGTGGGCTGAGACATGCACGAGAATCGAGGAATGTCATGAGTGCTGCAAACCGTCAAAGGGCTTCAAGTCACGTGTGAAGCCCAGAGTAGCCACATGCAGATCTAGCTCGGTTTGGGAAGCAGGTCAGCCCCTGCCTAAGCTAACTTAAGGCAAGGGCTGGGGGGCAACTGATGATACCTAAAATAAACCCCCGACATGAGCTCGGGAAGTGAGCTCAGCTCGGGAGCTCAGGTAAGATACGCTGAGCTCCTCCAGCCATAGTCTGAGCTCATCCAGCCGGTATTAGAGCTCCTCTAGGTAAGAGAATAGGAGAAAGAGGCAAGAAGACAGCAAGATGACAACAGACACCCCTGAAGTAGGGGTCAAGCTGGAATCAATGCATAAAACCCTCAACCAACCAAGATCCTCTCTAAGTGATTAAGGAGGATCCCCCGGTAAGAGGCAAAGATCTCGGGATATAGACCATGGAAGCCAATCGAATGGAGTTATGGTAATTCCGGGATCAAAGAGGGAAAGATACGGGAAATCCCTTCATTATAGGAAGAAAATTCGGATTAGAGGTAAGCAAGAGGCTATAAGAAGGGGGTGAGGCCTCCGTTGAAGAGGATGGGCATTAGAGCCACAAAAAACCCGAATTTCCTCCAGATCACACTATAATACATTCAACACCATAAGTAAGAAGAAAATGAGCTAGAGGCTCCATTACTGAGTGGACTAGGCCGGTGAACCACTATAATTTTGTCGTGTTATCGTCCCTATCCTCATTCCCCCAAACATCAACCAGCATTATTATATATGAGCCATGCAGCTCAGACACCCTACTTAGCCCCGCGAAGATTGTTCATACGAATTAATCTTGTTCAGTAGCTCATTCGCGTAGATTTACACCATCAATCAGTAATACTATTGGGACATAAAAAGAGGACATAAAATAGGGACTTAATGATATGACATCTGACTTGGATTTGCCACGTCATTAAAATTTCTGCAACTAGTTTAATCCTATTTTTACTCTTCCTTATCTCACTCCTCTTGGTCTTCTACTTTGGTTGGTCTCTTCCTGCCACTATCTTCATTTCGTCTTCTCATCTTCTACCAGCCAGCAACGGAGCCCTCTCTCCATTCAAGACACTCTTCGGCTTAGCACTCAAGGAACCCAATCAACACCAATACAGCGTCTTTGGCGATCCATTCCATTCGACTCTCCAAAAAAGTGAACCTGCAGTGATCGAGATAGATAAAATAATTGTGGAGGTGGCAGATAAAATCAAGATGCCATAAAATGAAATAAAGGATATAATTTGAGGTTTAAATTCAATAAGAGTGACATGGCCACATAAATTAAAAAGGGTAAATTTCATTGACACTCCCTAAATTTAAATCATACTGACACCTCTCTGGTTTCTGAAATATCACTGCATACCTCTATCTACTTTTGTTTCCTAATAGAATACGTAATTTTACTAAATTACTCTTACTAGAACTCTCATTGTACTTAATTACCCTTACTCAAATTAATACAAAAATAATCTATAATTTTATCAAATTAACATCAAATTGACATTTAATTTTGTTTAGTTAATATTCAATTTTATCCAATTAATATTTAATTTTATCAAATTAACACTAAATCAATATTTAATTTCATCAAATTAGCACCAAATTAACATTAAATTTTATCAAATTAACATTAAATTTTGCCAAATTAACATTCACATTTATCAAATTAGCATTCAATTTATCCAAAATTTTAATTTTATTAATCTAATACCAAATTAATATTCAACTCATGAAATTAACACCAAATTAACATTCAATTTTATCAAAATCACATTAAACTTCATCAAATTAATATTCAATTTGATCTATTTAACACTAAATTAACTATCAACTTTATCAAATTAATATTAAATTTCATCAAATTAATACAAGACTTTACCAATCATTTTATTTCAGCAAACTAATATTCATTCTCATCAAATCGATATTCAATTTTATAAAATTAACAACAAATCAATATTCAATTTCATCAATTTAATTCCAAATTAACATTTAATTTCATCAATTTAACATCAAATTTATTAAACTAACATTATTTTTTGATTGAATTTTAAATTAACATTCAATTTCATCAAATCAATACCAAATGATCATTCAATTTTATAAAATTAACATTCAATTCTTTGAATTTAATATTTAGTTTTATCAAATTAATATAATTTTTTAAAATTAACATTTTGTTTGATAAATTCTTTTTACATGAAACATTCTATTTAATCCAATTAGCATTTAATTTAATTTAATTAATATTAAAATGATGTTTACTACTACTTTAAACTTATTAGTATAGATGACCAAGGGTAAATTTGGTAATTCATAAAAGAATAAACCATCACATCACATCAGGGATGGTTTGTAAAACGTGTATATGAATTACAGGGGTGTGCAATAATATTTCAAAAATCAAAAAGGGTGTTAGTAAAATATAATTTAAATTTCAAGAAATTTCAATGAAATTTACCCAATTAAAACGTATAAAAAATAATTTTTAAAAGTTGAGGAGGGCCATCAGGGGCGCACCAAGAATTATGTTCGGGAGGAGGGAAAGTATGACTAAAATAATTCATCAACTAATATAATTTTTTTTTAAGTTCAACCATTTTAAAATGTGTTATGATTTAAGACTTAATTAGTAAATGAAACAATATTAATCAGTTTCCATTCGGCCTTAACAAAATATGATCAAGGAGAACATAAAATATTTTTCTTAGTACATTTTAGCTTAATCTATAATATAAAATAAGGCAGCTTCAACAAGCTCATCGACAGTCTTAAATTCATTCATTCAACGGTCAAGAAGTTAACATTTTATCCCTTAATATTTCCCCCCAATTCCATCACATCCAATTTTCTCTTTCACCCTCACTCAATGTCAGACGCATTCTCTCGCTCCACCGTCGCCCCCTCCTAGGTATCTCTCTCTCTCTCTCTACCCACGATCTGCCATCACCACAGCCCCACACAGGTGCAGCTCCTCTACTGTTGGGAAAAAAACTGCAAAATGTGTTGTTACCCATACGTCGATGTTTTGGCAAGTTTTGTACAGTAAAAATTTTTTTTCCCCAAAAACAACCCAGTCAAGTCTTTCTCCCTATACCACCTTTGCCAAGCTCCTACTCGGCAGGGGTGACTAAACCAAGTTTGGGGCCTAAAGCGGCCGGCCAATGAGACTTTTTTATTTTCTTAATAATAATTTAATTTTTTAATTTAAAATCTATTATTTTTACGTTTTGATGAGATTCAAAATTGCTAATTATTTTTTTATTCAAATTTTGTTAATATATTTTTTTGATTAATAATATGACTTTTGATCATAAATATTTATAGGAATAAAATTAATTTCTTCATTAATATTTTAATGTTCTTTTTATTTGTTTTATATGTTCTTTATCGAAACTGTGGTATTACATGATTGACTTTATTATAAATAATTCATTGTTATCTTTCTTTTGAATTATTTTACTATCTTTGAATTTTACTTATTTATCTATGCAACTTTCACCTAAACTTTTGTTATATTTTATTTATTACGAATAAGAACTTTATCAAAACATTTTTTTTAATGAGAATAAATGGTTTAATTGGTGTTTTGCGCTCAAATGAGAAAAAAAAAAAAAAAAAACAAGTTTAAAAGAAATAGAGAATGTGTTTGGTTTAATTTTTTTTTGGAGAAAGAGATGGATTTTGTCTGCACTTTTTTTTGTTAATATTTTTTTATCCTTTAATAAATGTGATTGTGTGACGTGGTCTGGACTTTTGGGCCCAAATTTTTAATTTTTTTGTTGGTTTACTCTTTCAAAAATTATTTTGTTAGGCTATATTGTAGTAAATTTTATTTTCTAACTTATATTACATTATTGATCTTTAAATTTTAAGGCCTTTTTTCATATGTGGGGCCTAAAGCCCATGCTTTTATTTTTACACTATAGGGCCGGCCCTGCTACTCTGTACTCCTTGCACAAACACTGTACATTCAAGACCCAGAACATTCTCTCTCTCTCTCTCTCTTAATTTTACCATTAATTTCTCTCTATATTATCCCCTCTTTGGAAAATTTAACCAGTTTTACCACCCACTAAAACCCTAACCAAGGTGTAATTTTCATTGACTGGCAAACTACATGTGCGTACTGCCTGGATTTGGATCTAATATGGGCTATTACCGATTATGCACCCTAATTGTTTTCACCTTCAATGGAGAATTGAAAAAGGTGGTAGTGAATCATCACGTGTCTTTCAGAAAATGATCCCCCCCCCCCCCCAAGCAATGATTTTCAAGTTCAACACTAGCCTCGACATTATTTTGAGAGAAATGCACCGCTCCACTATCGTATGAAGATGCGCCTCTCTTTCTTAGTTGCTACTCGCATATTCCGAATCCATGGTTGTGACTGTGACAATAATGTGGATTTATGGACGATTCAGGTTGTTTACCAATGCAATAAGCATTTTGTTTTGGTATGGGGATTGCTGAAAATTGTACAGGGAAAAATAAAAATTTTAAGTTTTTGTAACTGGTTGAATGTCTATTTTTGGTAGAAAATTGGTCGTTGATTTAGTAGAGGGAATGATTATAGCACAATAGTAACAAATGAAGGTGGAAGATGATGAGTTTCTGGTGGCATACGACGGAGGAGGTGATGTAATGACTGATCTCAGAGAGAGAGAGATGGAATACAGAGAAAGGCTTTCTTTTTTTGGGAAGTGGAGGCTTGACTGTGTTGTTTTTTGGGGAAAAAATTTTACTGTATAAAACTTATCAAAACGTCGGTGTATGGGTTAATGTTTTTTTCCCAACAACAGAGGAGCTGCACCCGCCCCACACTACTATCACAGCTACCATCCCTTCATCCTCTCCCCTTACGATCACGCCAACCTACTCTGGAGACCCACTCCAGCAACGACGATCTGCCCCACACCACTATCACAGCCACCACCTCTTCATCCTTTCCCCCCACCACCACGCCAATCCACTCCACAAACCCACTGACAAACCTTGGACTGACCTCATTCACGCTCTCTCTCTTCTCTATTGGTTATCTCTTTCTATTCTTGATGCAGATCTCCTCAAATTCATGCCCTAATTTCCCATCCAATTCATACCCTAACAGCTTCCCAAGATCGACTCTCTCTCCATTCAGCCGCTATTGTCTCTATCCCTCTCTATTCTCTCTCATCACTCTTCCCTTCACACCAGGTATATCTTCATTCTCTCTATCTCTCTACCTTTTTCTGCTCCTATCACACACACAACGACACACATAATGGGGCTTGATTTCTATTTTGGGGTTTTCTCAAAACACACAGGATTCTGGGTTGGGGGGCTTTTGGTTTGGTATTTTCGGGAGGGGGTTTGTGTTTTGGGTTTTCGCAGAACACACACACACACAGAGGCAACATCAGAGGATTCTGGGTTGGGAGGCTTTTTGGGGTTTTCAAGAGGGGGTTGGTTTAGGGTTTTCGGGAATGGATTTGTGTTTTGTGATTGGATTGCGCCAATTATAAAGCAGAGCAACCTCTCTTTGATTTCTTCCCAGCAACCCAAACGCACACACATGCGCACTTTCTTCTCTTTCTTAATATTTGACTATCTTTCTTTACCTGATTGTCTAGCAGTGAAGATTAAGGGTGTTGGTGGGTTTTCTACGGGTTGGGTGTCTCTTGGATTTCCCTTTCGTTATCATCTTCTTCTATCGAATTGTCACTGCTCATAGTACAAACGACTGCTGGATTTGTGGAGCATTTCCTGGTGATTGGGCCAAGGTTTGATTGATTTATTGTGGTTGTCATCCTTTTCATGTAATTGATAACTAGAAATCTAAATCGTTACTCTCACTATTGCTAGACATCAACAATGGATTTGCCATTGTAGCATTTCTATGGGATCATGGACTGGTAAGTTTTTGAGAAAGACCTCAATCAATGTGTTGGACCTTCCTGGTGAAATTCATTGGGCTGATCATTTGTTTTGCTGCAGATGACTATGTTTGGTGGAGAAATGTTGATGATTTTCAAGTAAATTTTCTCTTACTTATGCTTTGGAATCATTTAAGCTATTTGAGATAAAATTTAGAATGTATGTTGTCCCACTTATCAATCAGATGGCTAACAAGTTGAGTCCCGACTCATTAGGAGCTATGACAACTTTAATATCACCAGGTATTTCTTGATTTTTCCTCATGAATGTTCCCTTGAACATCATTGACCAAGTTCAGAAGCTTTATAACTACTTAGGAACTATGAGAAAATTTGTACATGTTGATAGTTGCCACTCTAGCAATTTTTTCCACATTTGAAAACTTACTGGTTTTGTTTATTATATTTCTGGTAGAGTTTTAAAAATTGGTTTTTGGTATCCAAAGACATGGAGCAAACGATGGGTTCATTAGCAAAGAAGGGGTTGCAAAGTATTTAATATACCATCACAAACATCCTTTGCTAACCAAGGTTTCTACTGCCTATTAGGTTCACTATCAATGTTTACCCAACTGCTGAGAGACAGAAGCCCACACACCTCTAATACATGTCTACTTTTCTTCTCAGTGCATCACTACATGGACAGGGACTGAAGTCGTGCTTGCTAATCTGGGTCACTTCAATGTAAGGATCTGGATCTTTTCAATGTAAGAATAGTCCAAGTAAGTGATACTATGGAAATATTCTAGCACATTTAATAGTACCTCGATAGTTGAGTCCAAACAATATGTTTTCTCTCTGTTCGATTCAAAACTAACCAAGGACATAAGAATGTTTTAGATATGTTTCACACACTTTATTCCTTTGGATATGCCTTAAAGATATGCTCTGTGGCTTCATTTTCAACTGTCATATAAATATGATCAATATAAATGTGAGCTTCCATTTATTTTTGTTCTGATTTTGTAGTATTTTGAAGTCCTGTGTGGTATGGTTATTTGATTGGAGTAGGTTGCTTCTTTCATTTGATGGTTTTGGTGTTTTGTCATAATCTAGTGCATTTTAGCAGTCTAAGTAAGTGATGCAATGACTTCTGTTTGTTTTCATCAGTATTTGGCGAAATTAGACATGTAGATGGCATTGATAGCGTGGATTCAACATGCAAACATTGTTGAATTTAAAGAGGCGTGGGTAGAGCAGGTGAGATGAGCAGTAATGGAATTATATTCCATCAAGTAAACGGTTCAAGGGCGATCATGTTGTTTCTAAATTGGTGGTAGTAGATTATAATGCAGGATTGCTATGTTAATACTTTTATTGGGTATTGTTAAGGTGGAGACATGTAGGTGTTACAATATTTCCCAATTTCACAAATCTTAGTATGTGGAACTATGTGTTGATGAATATCCTTGGAATAGGGTTAAATGATGAAAACATCAAACAACCAATATTTGTTGGAGATAATTTTTCACTATTGTGAGAACTTTGTCTTCATGGTGTCTAATATGTCCAATTTGTCTAATTAATGGTGTCTACTACTATTTATCTAAGGCGTTTCCAATTTTTTTGTAGTTTTGTAGGTTGTTTCTAATTAACCCACTCATGCTATTGCCAAATTCACCAGTAGTTTTTTTTGGGTGATTTTAACCATCTCATAATTAAGTATGTTTCTGTCAAAATTTAATATTGGTTTTTAGTCCAATTATGATTTGGGTTTTATCAAGTGTTGATTTTAATTCGAATATTATTTTAAGGGAAATACTATGTAATTTTAAAGCTCCATCACTTTGAAATTGAATTCTTAAGTTGTATTAAATTCTATCTGATTATGCTTATATTAAAATTACACGATGAGTGTTATTCATTTTCAAGGTTTGTTATTATTGAAATTTAAACGGTGTGGCTGACACCAATTATCTTTAGGGATAATTTTTAAATGTTACAATTATTTTTATGATTTAGTATTTTACAATGGGGGGGGGGGGGGGGGGGCACTCTGAGTTGCAGCGTTTTTTATTTTTTTTTGTGGTTTCTATCTATGTCGTGTTTTATGAGAGATATACAATTACAATGTCTTTATGTTATGTTTCAGTGGGGCATCAACAGTTTTCGATGAATATAAATAGTGGCAAATGAACGATTCATTGTGTGGGGGTTCAACTTTTGTTTTGATTTTGTGTTGCTAAGTCTATAAATTATGTATACAAGTTAATATTTTTTTGAGCCTTGATTTCAGAGAATTTTTGTCGAGGTTTTCTTTTAAGATAAGTGCGCCTAGATTGATTTTAAATTATGTAATTTAAAAAAAAAAATTAATAATAATTTCTATTAAATATTGAAAATTTTTTTTTGTGTTACATAGTGCCTTTAGACACAGACATTAACTAATTAATCAAATTCGAGTCAAATTTGGATCACAATTCAATTCATTGACCTATCAAAGAGGAATGAAGTAAATATGCTCAGAATAGTCAATAGGATACTTCTAAGACTTGAATTTAGTTATATCATCCAGGAAGAATTTCTTGGACCAACTGAAATAACTCCAAATTATAACAATGAAAAATTATTGGGTAAATTACATCTATCTTCCCTGAGCTTTGGTCAAATAGCAATTGAACCCCCTCTTCTTTGAAAAATAACATTGACTTGTCTTCTGCTATAGTTGTCTTTGCCAGATTCTACCTACCGTTAATGTCCTGTTAGAGGGACGTCTATAATTTAATGATGTAAGCAACCTAATTTTTGTAAATATCAATGTTACCCTTATTTAGATTGTAGACAAGCCAAACCCATTGTCAAACATGCCATATTCATATTATTATTTTTCAAACAAACACCTATTAAAATTGAATATGTCATTTTTGTAATTAGTCATTTTTTGTGGTATTGCGCCTTGAAGTATTGACAATTATTTGTAAGTTTTTATTTAATAGATATTGACTTCCAGAACGGATTCACGTGCTTGCGTATTGACCTGAATTGTTTCAGTCAATCGTACTCTTCCTTGTCGTTGAATGCTATCCACTGTGGAATTGTTTCAGTATTTGTTTTCATACCAGATAAATGAATATATGGGTATTATTATGCATTGGTTGTGAGAGAGACCCAGAATTGTAATTGAGCACAATCCATCAATTATTACTTTCAAAATCCCTTGAAGCTTCTGCCATTAATGATCAATGGCTTCTTCTTCATCTTCCAAATATCCGTATCCACCGGAGGATTTCGATGTCAGAGACTTTGTCACCATCAAGCTCTCTAACACGAACTACAAAACCTGGAAAGCCATAATACTTCGCTTAATTGGGACTCAAGGTCTGCTTGGGTTCATCAATGGCGAAATATCACCACCTCCTGCAGAGAGGATTACAGTACCCGATTGGAGCGATGGCACATGGGAGAAAGAGAATACGGAGTACAAGGAATGGGAAAGATCAGATGGGCTGTTGAGAGGTTGGATCTTAGCAACACTCAACCGAGATCTCTTACCTCAAGTGTCCATGTTGAAAACTGCCCAAGATGTGTGGTTGGCACTAGAAAAAGCCTTAAATCAGCCTGTCTTGGATGAAACTAAAACCTGTAAGGGAACTCTCTCTGTATACTATCTATTTGCTTCTAGTAATGTTGAATTTGATAGCAACACTACTACACTACTGGGAAAGGGTAAGGGTAAGGGTAAGGGTAAGGGTAAGGGTAACTATCTTGTTTAAGCTCACAGTTCACAGTTGTAAAAAGTTACGAGGATTTGAGTTGAACTCGAGCCGAAGTCGACATCAATTGCTAATGAAAATTTCTTTCCTTCTCCTTTTTTAATTTCTACCAATTATTTTTTAAAATAAAAATAATAACATGTGTACTTATCGTATACAAACTACAAATTATATTTAAATGATTCAACTTCCAATAGAAATGATTAATGTATGAAGATAAAATTCAGATGCCTAACTCTCGTATTATGATAGGGGGTGGAAACTAAGTCAAACTAATCAGCCCTTCGCTTGGATGGGCCGGAAGACCATCATCAACCTCACTATACCTTACAATAGTCCATCTCTTTCTCATACAAGCTGTCATCTTTTGCCCTATAGAGTAATGTAAGTTTCTTGAGCTTTGATGATTTGTTGTGGAAAATAATGGCAACGTATTGCTTGCTGGAAATTGGTTATTTTAATTGGAATTGAACTGAAACTTAATTTAGAACTTGGTTAGAATGTGGAAACTTTCAGTGGTTTTGATAGCTGGGAATGTGGTTGTGGGTGGGTGTTATATAGTCAAGGGATGACATGAATTTCAAACCTGTTGGGTTATCTGCTTTTTATTTATGTATACTCATATGGTATTGTCTTTAATTTGTCATCATCAAATCTCACCACCTAAATCGATTATTGTCTCTGGTAGCTTAATTTGAAGCGTGTATTAAAAAATGCATGAGATTCATAGCCTGTATTGCATGAAGTCGATAAAAAATAACCCATAAAATATATAACTGCTCTTTCCCTAAAGAAGTCAAAGACAAGTTGTCTGTCTCCATGAGCTAGGGGCAGAGCCAGAAATTCCGTCTAGAGTGGGCACATTGCTTAGATACTTCAATTTTTTTCTCTCAATTAATAAAAATAAAATAATATATTGAAATTTATTGCATTGTATTTGATACTTATAGATTCATAAGATACAAAAAATGTTAAACGTCGATAAATATAACATATACAAATAAAAATTTTAAAAAAAAAAAAGCTAATTACAACCCTTCATAACAAATGAGACTAACCGTATAAAAGATAATACTCTTTCTCTATATAACCAATTAAACTATTAGCCATTGATCCCTCATTCAGTTATGCAACCTAGTTTTCATTTTCTCTATAGGTCAAAAAATGAGTCGGACATGTCAAAAATTTATCTGAATATATCTGTAAAGTATCTAAATGCATCCAAAAAATTTATAGTTATTTAGTTATGTGGCTATACTAATTGATAGAACAAAAAATGATAGAGTGGGCACACTTAAATATACTTACAATTATTTGAAACATACAAAAAAATATTCAGGGTGCCTTGACCCTTGCTGGCTTTGGTTCTATGATGCAGGTCAGGGGTTTTAGGTTTGTGGAAATAGAAGCAATTCAAAGTTATGTTTGAACAAACATTTTTTTTTTGTTCATACGTGATTGATGACAGGGGAAAACAGAGCGTCTAGCAAAAATCTTGCCCATTACCTGCCTCTGTACGAAGCTGCACTCCAAGGTGACTGGGAGACAGCCAGCACAATTTTGGAACAAGATCCAAAAGCTTTCAAGGCAATAATCACAGGAGCCTCAGAAAGGGCTTTGTTTGTGGCGATTAGATCACCGAGGAAAAACCATTTTCTAAAGAAGCTGGTGGAGCATATGTCAACAACCGATCTGGCTCTCGTTGACGAAGATGGCTCAACAGCTCTTCATATAGCTGCAATAGCTGGCAACATCGAGGCAGCCAAGTTGCTAGTGAATAAGAACTCCGACCTGCCTAATATTTTGGACAATAGTAACTCACTACCTCTCCATTCAGCTGCAGTTTGCGGCCAACGGGAGATGTTTCGCTACTTAATGACAGTTACCAACGCAAACATGGAGCCGAAGCCATTCGAGGATGAATCAGGTGTTAGACTAGTTCGTGCCCTGATAACTTACGGATATTATGGTGCGTAGAAGGTTTTAAACACTAAATGAAGAATAATACATATAAGAAACCAGCATGATTTCATCAGTTTTTGGCTATTATATATTTAATACTAATTAAAAAACATTTAATGTGCCAGAAAGAAAGCTAATATGGTGATTGATTTCTCATTAATCTACCTGTCTTTCCTATAAATGTTACAGACCTGGCTTTCACTTTGGTTAAGTGCTGCCCTAAGTTGGCATGTTGGGATCCATCTCCTTTGCAATCAATTACAGAAAGATATTATGATTTCCAAAGTGGAGCACGCTTAAAACACTGGCAAAGATTGATCTACAAATGTTAGTCTGTTCAATCTTTTTCCTCTTTTGTGTTTCTTATTATGCAAATATTTCTTCTTTGAACACTGTTTGCATATTAACTTCTGTACCTTTTTTTGGTCACATCCTAAATTTTCAAAGTATGATTTGATGTTGTGTATAATTCTATCTAATATATACCAGTTCTCAATGTCCAAACCTGGTTAAATCTGATGATCAATAATGACTGATGGCTCTCCCATTATCTGCAAGATAGAAACTGATCAAACGGATGGCAGAGCTCACCAGTAATGGATATTTTGATGTGCATTCCTGGCATCCTGCCGTCCATTTACTCTCTAATCCAGCTCAGTAAATTGTTAGCTAGAGGAACTGATTGCTGGTTCTTCTGTTAACAGCGCAACTTGCACTGGTGGATCACAAACCTGGGAGAGTTTTTTGATTGTTGGCTCCCATGTTTTAGCAGGAGCAAATGAGGTCCTAGAAATGTATTTCGGATTTTTAGAGGGCCTGGATTGATTTGAGAGAGCCATCTCGCTGATGATGTGTTTTGATTTTATAGGAAAACAATGACAATTTGTCTTTCACAGATATTGTCAAATTGTTGATGTTAAGAACTAGTTAGACCTAATGATTGGTAATGGTTGATGACTCTCACATGATCTGCAAGACAGAAACTGGTCAAATGAGTGCTGAGGCTCGTCGTTATGAGCCGATAAAGAGACACTGATACTTAATTCAGTAAAAGAAACTGATATTCTAAAGAGGAACATTAGGGTCCGAAGGCTGAATAACAAGCACGTATTGCATTCTTTAGCTATGAAGGTTCGTCCCCTTTATATAATGGATGCCCAATGAAGCAGGCGAGACTATACGAGGTGTTGGATTTCATGGGATGCTCCTGTCCATTATGTTTAATTTTGGATTTGCCTTTGTAGCGACTTCCTTCTTGGAGAATTCTGGGTTATCTCTAATGCATGCGCCTTCTTATTAGATTTACACTGGAATCCTGCTCGTGTCTCTCTATCTTGTATTGTGCTAACAGACGAGGTGAGGTGAGCAGGAATTTTAAGTAAGAAGATGAGGAGGCAGCTACCTAATGGTCAGATTACCACATTTATGTCCTCTAGTCATAAGGGGAAATTTCTATTCTCTGCCACTACGACATGCAACCTCGAATAGTCAAACACTGAGAAAGGATGACTACTAATATGCGATTTTGGCCTTTATTTGACCACTACTAGCACATCACCAGTATGTTACACCAATCGTAGGGGATTTCCTCCTCCAACAGATTCTGGTTTTCATTTGACCACTACAAACTGGCACCACCCAGCTGAATTAATCAGAAACAAAAGGTATCATCTAGTAAAAAATTGTATGGCAACTCCTAAATAAAGGTACTTTGTCTACATTACACAGGTATGAGATGCAAGGCTTAAGCAAATACACATATCAAAGTCTGCTTCTATAACTTCTACCCACTCCTCTATCTCTCAGTTCACGAAGCATGCAAGAGTTGATGCTTCCTGTAGCCCCATGTCTGACTTTTATTTATCTTGAGTGTCAGACATCCTTATCCTGCCAGTATATCAGTATCTCTGGCCGGTTCAGCGTTCTGCTTTTCTTTTCTCACATTTGATTGCGTAGTAGTCATACTCATACGCATGTCCTCCTTGTGATTTAGTTTTGGCATCAACAATGGAAATATTATTAACAAGACTATATAAATTTGTACTCGACTGAGTAGTTTGTGTTTGAAAGAGCATTAGACTAACCTTTTATTTTGTGACCTTCGTTTTGTATAAGCATACTTACATTAACATTTTCTTCGGTCATACAGGTGTTCCTGCACAGTTGGAAAACCTTGCGGACCAACATAGTGGAGGGGACATAGAGAATCATTTGCATGGCTTCATTTTGGGTTCGTCAAAGTTCAATCCATGTAATTTTTCTTTCCTTATGCTTTTCCTTCTCCTTAATCATTACATTTTTATTTTCCCTACTTTTTTTTTAGAATTAAAGAAGGCATATAGGTATGGATCTCGCACTATATCTGTTAGACCCAATCTTTGATGCAATTACATATTACTAAATTTAGTTCTAAAAGCCACATGCTTAAAGAATACATGTCATACAAATTGTCATCAAGTGGGGGGGGGGATTGGATTTATGGAAATCAAGTAAAGGCTGGTTGATGACGATTTTAATCACCATTGATACCATTTGTTGGGAGATAGGAAAAACGATAGAAAGAAACAAAAGGATATACGTAGTTGGATACAATGTATTTGTTGATAGAGTTATATATTAAAAACTTACTTTTTGTAATGAAACTCAATTTATTATTTACTATAATTTCTTTGTTTCCTATTTTAATGAGAATCTGTGTGGATAAAATATTTGTATTATATTAAATATATGATGTGCATGTATGTCTTTTATTTTATATTATAGATAATTTGGTTTATAGAGTTCGGCTTATACATAGAAGATCAGATTAATATAAGTAAATGTTCACAGTTTTAGATGGAATTGGACATACCATCAATAGGATTGTAGTGCAATCTTCTGGCATAGTCTGTCTTGGCTATAGGAGACTGTCTGATGTCTCGGATTGTTGTACTATTACACTTTGTATAATGGATCGGATCATTATTGAGGTTATTTTCCTTTTACTAACTAAATAAGAAAATAAATACCTCATAGTTATTATGATTGCTTAAGCTTTTAATCTTGATATATTTAATTGACACGTGTATATAATGATTGTTATTTTAATTCATAAAAGAGTGAGATCCATATTGAGTCAATAAACTCAGTGAATGGGGAGATGACATTATTTGTATGGTAAAAATTAATTATTAAAGGAAACCACGTACTGGTATTTAAATGGATTGATGATGTCCTCTTGAGTAAGCTCATAAGTTTTATTCATGTCAAACCCTGCAGGTGGATTTAATTATTCGACATGACAAATAAGTTGAGTGGTAAGATCTTAAGGATAAAAAGAAGTCAATTAAATATAATTGTCAATAATTTAATTAATTGATAGACATTTGTAATTTTAAATGTGGGAAGATTATTAAGCATATGATAATAAGGAGCTCAATATTATTTAAATTTTTAATAGTTAAAAGTTATTTTTTTAATAAAAAAATTCTTAGACGTGTCCTGGCCGTATCCTAGCGTGTCCTAGACGTATCCTTATTGTGTCCTAGACGTATCCTGACCGTGTCCGACTGAGTTCACTATTCAGGACACTTCTAGTCGTGTCGGACACGTGTCCGACCGTGTCCTGACCGTATCCATGTCGGACATGTGTCTGATACTGCCACGGCGCCCCCATGGGAAGTATCCGTGCTTCCTGGAAGAGCACTAATATACCATGGATAGGTTTATTAGAGAATTAATAGGAAACATTGGAATCCTACAATATTTAAATAGTCATGGGGTGCCTTATTATTTCTTTATCTTATCAATTCCTCACCCTATAAATGGTGTTGAGTAAAACTTATTTAGTTACTAGATTGTCACATGATAAAGCATCAATATATATCTTTGGTTCATGGATATAAGTACAGTGTACCAATGTAAGTACGTTGTATTGAACCACGTATATTTTTTTGGTTATGTTTTATTATTTTTCCTATTCCTATCTACTAACTAGTGGTATCAATATTGAGTAATCGTTGTGCAAAACTAACAAGTAGTGTCAGAGCACGCTGTTAACAATCCCATGTCAACTCGATCAGAGCTAGATTGACGACTTTGAATTATAAGAGCTTAATTAACGATCCTAGATCAACCTAACCAGAGCAAATTATTGACAATCATGGGTCAACTTTATCAGATCAGATTGATGATCATAGAGCAACTACCAAAGTAGAAATATAAGTGATTCTTGTTAAGCAACAAGACTTGTTTTTGTTCTGTCATCTTCTTCATGCCTTTTGGAAGTACCCGCCATTAAGATTCTTGGTGTTCAACACTTTTTGATTGCAGTAAACAATCAAAAAGGAGAGCTCCTCTAGCCACGTGTGTACAACATCGTGTGAAGATTGATGTCGTCCTGCATACATTAAGGAAGTAATCTTAGAGTTTTTTGATGAAATGTATGGATCCTGGACGAATATCATCAAAACATTGACTGATGAATTATTGTAGAACTCAAGCAATGTAGTGTACCAATGTTGAAGATGGTTCATCAAGAATTTAGGCTATTAGAGTCGTAATCATGTTAAGACAATAGTTTGGGAGATATTGACAGATTGGTGAAGTAGTTGATCAGTGAGTCCTCCCAAGAATAGGTAAGATGTGGGCCGAGACGCATAGAATATGTGGGCTACGATGAAGACTCTTGAAAGATAGAGAGCATTGTGGCAGACTCATAAGGGAGGATTTGCATGTGGTCCTTGAAGAGAGTAAGTGAATTGATCTCAAGATCAAGGTGGAGCTACACTTGATATGCTTCACAAATGAGGGAGAGTATGTTGAGTAACTACATGTGAAACCCTAAATCAAAGAGAAAAAGAATTGATAGAGTACTAATATACCGCGGATTGATTTATTAGTGACCTGATATAAAATATAGAGATCCGAGAGTGTTTGAATAATCATTAGTCATGAATGACTGTTTTATCTTTATCTTATCAATTCTTTACTCTATAAATGAGGGTGAATACACTATAATCAATTACCAGATTGGCAGATAAAAAAGCACCGATATAGCTTTTTGGTCTATGGTATACTGAGGCAATATTAGAACGGCAGTCCCAAGATCCGTTGATGGCGAGTATAATTGATTACAAAAAAATTTACTCGTTTATTAACCCTACAAAACGGAATTAGGGTTTACCTTTGACGAGCAGATCCGCATGAATGAAGAACAGATGCAGATCGAACAATAGGCTCGATGAACCTCACGATCTTCTATCGTATATCTTTCCATGCCAAAAATCTAAATGCAATGTGGGCTGCAATTCTCCAAATTCTTTCCCTTGCTCTCTATCTGCCTTTTTTGAACGTGAAGGTAAAGGTTATGGTTGAGAGAACTAGCGAGTGCATTTATTTATAGGCAACAATAGAGATTTTAAGAAAAAATAGGGGTCGGGCTTCTAATGGGCCTAGGAATCCTATATCTAACCCAGAACAAATATCCTATGATCCATTAATAATAAGTTAATCCACTAAAAATATATGCTTTATTTTTAATATATTACAACTCTATTATTATTTAAAAAATATATTATATTATTTTAATAGCCGTATCCTTGCTGCACTCGTGTCCCATATTTTTTAAATTTGTCGTATCCCTGTGTCCGTATCGTATCAGATACGACACCCGTGTCCATATCCGTGCTTCCTAGGTGCTCTTTCAATTCTTTTCCTTTTTTTTCCTTTTTTATTTTGGGTTCTCACAAGTAACTACCTAGCAATTTGGAATGCGTCATTGGGTAGTTGAATTGAAATAACCAATTTTTCCATATTGGCCCTTCATTTTCATTATAATATCATTTAGGAGTATAGAAAATATGCATTTTAAATAGGCAAGCCTCCCATGCAGGATACATGCCTAAGGTGAGATTGAGTCCACAAATATTAGTTAAAAAGATAAAAATGGCCCTCCTACATCCTAGTTGTATCTCTCCATCTCTCACTGTTGGTCTCTGCCAACAAAGATCTGCAAAGCCCTACCCACCACCATCATTAATAGCCCCCCTCCCCACTAGGTTTGGGTTCCGATTCCGACGGAGTTGGAGAGCACACATCTGACCCCTGACTTCAGTCGTAGTGCATTTTTAGCTTCGATTCCGACTCCGAATTATTATAATTTTGTCTCTGAAAATTGTCACAATCCAAAAAAGTAAAAAAAAAAAAAATCAGAAATTTGTCAAATGTTTTTTTACAATATATATGGCAGCAACGGAAAGGAGCATAGAAGCAAAGATGGAAAGGAGCAGAGATATAAGACTTACTAAAAGATTCAAATTTACTACAAATACAATTAATTGAAAATTAACTTACAAATATATGACTGCTGAAATATCTTCTTTTGCATCATAAGAAAACTATATTACAATAACTTGAGAACTGGGGATAGGGAGTGTATTGAGAGAACTCAGTGTTGGCAATTTCTTTTTGCCTCCCTCTTTACTAAATTCTTCAATCCTTATATAGGCTTGAGGATATGAATTCTGAATAATTACTGGGGCCGGAGCCATGTGTTGCTGTCTTTCTTCTAACTAAAAGCAAAGCTGCATGTGACTTGAATAGTACTTGTCTGTTGAATGATTACTGCTTTTACTATGCCTTTCGGTGGAATTACTTGGGTGAAGGCAGACTTTTGTATAGGACGAGTTGATAACTGGGTCCTGGCTACTGATTGATTCCATCTTTTGGTGGAAAAGGCTAACTGATTTCTCCTTTCGGTGGAAAATGAGTTTTGGTTACTGAAATAATTCTCCAGGCGTGCTAGAGACAACTTTTCTTTCTTTTGAGGAAGAAAGTAGTGATTGAAGTCTTTATGCACATGGGAGTTGGAATCACAGACCGGACAAGTCATAGGCATCATCAGGATTTTGAGCATCCTAAAATGGATCCAATGATTGGCTTATTGAGGCTTGTGATGAGGCAGAGGAGTCATCATCATCTTGACTAGCTTGCTAGGGTAGTTTCTAGGCAAGCTCGATTAATTGTGATTTATTCTTCTGTGGTTTATTGGAAGTCTTTGGTGAAGACTTGGTTTGCTTTTTTGGTGGTGCTGAGGCACTCGGAGTAGAGACCCTGAGCGCTGAAGCTGCTGCCTTTACCACTGGTGGTGTATTAGTAGTTGAACCTGTAATTTTAACTGGAGTAGGAACTTTTATTAGAAATTCTGTTTTAACCTGGGCAATGATATGTTGGTGGTCAATCTTAGCCCATCATTTGACATAGAATTGTCCGGTAACTGTGTTTGCACCAATGGAGTACTGCCATTTTAGAATCCACAGAACCTTATACTTGCTCATGAAAAGGAGTAATGTAGGAAACTGTGAATCATGTTAACTAATTTTAAAACATTGTCGCTATCACCACGCCCATGAGGATCTTGTTGCTGGAGACCTCCGACCAGCGCACCCCTTGCTGCTTGTAATGAGTTGGGTGACTCGAGCTCAACCTTAGCCAATTTATTGGTATCATCAATATATATATATACTAGTTATTACTTATGCCTGAAAATAGACACAATCCAAAAAAAATCAGAAATTTGTCAAATGCTCGTGCCTGATGACACGGTATAATAAAAAAAAAATTATCAATCATAAACATATTTGTATTCACACCCAAATTATAAATATATAGAAGAGAGAGGAATTTAAGTATCAGTTGTAGTGGAGGTGAGCGGGTAGTGGTGATGGGCGACAATAGTGGTGGTGGGAGACAGTGATGGCTATGGTGGATGGCGACGACCGTGGTGGTGGCAGCTTTGAGTGTCAACGGTGACGGTGGTGGTGGGTGGTGGTGATCGTGGTTGGCGGTGGTGGTGGTGGTGGACGGTGACGATGGTTTTGGTTGGTGTGAGTGATGGTGGGCGACGACTGGTGCTTGTGGGCTACGGTGGTGGTGGGTGGTAGCGAATGACGGTGGGGGTGGAGGTGTGGTGGAGGTGGGTGACAGTGGGTGGCGGCGATGGTAGGCAACGACGGGTGGTGGTGGGTTATGGTAGTGGGTGGCTGTGGGTGGTGGGGGACAATGATGGTAATGGTGGGTGGTGGCAGTGGGCGACGGTGGTGGTGGGATGATGGTAATAGTGATAATAAATATAAAAATGAGATGATGATGGTGGTGAGTGGTGGCAGTGGACGACAGTGGTAACAATCGGTAGTGGGTGACGACGGTGGTGGTGGTGGTTTTGGTAGAGGTGGTGGTAGTGGTGGGGCAGTGTGGGTGGTGGTAGTGGTGGGGCGGTGGTGGCAGTAGTTGTGGTGGGACGGTGGCGGTGGCGGTGGCAGTTGCTGTGGCAGAGATGGTAATTGGGTGGTGGTGGTGGTAGGGTGGTGGTGGTGGTGGTGGTAATGGTTGTGGGTGCGGTGGTGGTTATTGTGGCAAAGGTGGTGGTGGGGCGGTGGTGGTGGTGGGGGTGCTGATAGGTGGGGTGGTGGTGGTGGTGGGGATGGTGGTGGTAGTGGTGGTGGTGGGTGGTTCCAAACACAATTTTTTTTTTTAAAGTGCTTATGAAAAGTTATAAGTTCTAGAATTACTTTTGAAAAGTCATCTCAAACACACTTTAGGGGGCCTATTTTATCTATTAAATTTGAAGAATTAATATTAGCCGTCGGATTAACTTTAAAGTAAAATTTAAAACGATCTCAACTGCAAAAAATAAAAATCATTTTGTTTATCTTTTGAGATTTGAATTGTCTTGTACTTTATTATATAGATATATAAACATAGAGAGAGAGAGAGTTAATGCCTAAGCTTCAATTGAAGATTTGAGAGAGCTTCAACCAGAGATCTGAGAGAGCTTCAATCGGAGATCTGAGAGAGCTTCGCCGGTGCTAGCTTGTTGAGATCTGAGATTTGCTCATCGACTGTGGAGAGATGGAGAGATGAGGGCTGTCATTGACTCAACTGTGTGTGTGTGTGTGTGAGAGAGAGAGAGAGAGAGAGAGAGTCAGAGAGAGAATCCTCGTTGTCTAAGAGAGGGAGAGGGAGAGAGAGAGAGAGAGAAAGGAAAATAAATGTGGCCATGTGGGGGTGGGCTGGACGGTGGGCTTAGATAGAGACGGTTTTTAGAGACAAACAAAGATAATGTTTTTAGATTTAAATATTATATAATTTATAATTTATACAAAATTATTATTTAATAAAAATTGGAGTTGGGGAGTTTTTTTGAAAAGGATCTATGGGTTTTATTCGACTCCGACTTTGATAAACTCTCCGGCGGAAGCAGAGGCACAGGGGGAGGTGGAGGCAGAGGCAGAATTTCGGATTCTCGCACACCGTTACTCCCCACCCATCATCATCAATAACACCCCTCTTTACCAAACTCGCTTCAAACCTAGGGCAAATAAAACTAAAAGGAACAATTACAAATGGACTTACAGAGGCTTGCACAACCGAGGAAGAATGTTGAAGGCGAGAACCAGTCACACATGCAGAACGAGTGACGCTGGCCATGGCAGAAGTGACTAAGGGTTGACTGCTTCTCTGATTTTGATTTCAATTCATCTGCTATTTTTATTCTGTTCTATTTGGTTTGCAATATGGTGCGGTTCCATTTCAATTAGATTTCGTTTGATTTGTTTTCAGATGGAATTTGATCTGCAGTGGATTGAATTCGATTTCCAGTGGGTTGATTTTATTTTGGTTCAATTCTCTTTCTAGCTGTTTCATTTTTCAAGTTTTGATTTTAGATGTTTGAAAATTGTCGTGATATATGGAGAGTGGGGATTTGCTGGCAGAATTAAAAACTGATATTGCGAAATACTCTTGGTTAGCTTTCACTCAGCTGCATTTGGTTCCCACCTATTTTTAAAAAAAATAATATTTATTGGTCAGAAATTGTAAAAGTTTGATGAATGCAAGTGAGGATGAGATCTGCACAGGAGCATATTTTGATATGCACGGGATGATTATTTTTGGTTTTGCCGGATTTTGAGAAGCTGAGGCGAGAGCTACCGGAGAAGAAGAGGGGTTATCGGTTTTCCCCTTAACGGCGTTAATTATGTTTTTTAGTCCACAAACTACATGAAGTTTATGTGGCTTTTTTGAAGGCGAGGGAGGTGATCTGCAAAAGGATCTAACCACAAGGTGTTGTAGTCCATAATAATGTCGATTTGAGCACCGTACAATGTCCAAATCTATTAGTATGGGACCAGGGCTTGGACAAAACTGGCTATTTTCCGGAGAAAAGGGTCCCGTAGTCCCAGTTGGCTTGCTTGAAGCTTCGACATGACTTTATTTCCCTTGCGGAAGACTATGCACTATACATGGAAAATTGTATTCTAGAGATTTGTTTACCAAAGTCTTCTACCAGATTTGGTATATAGGAATTTTTTGTTTTGTTGTGGCAAACCCTTTAATTGTTGGTTGTTATGGTTGTGTACAGTGAGCCAAAAGTCGCATTCAAAATTCTGGAAACTCGCAGGAAAATTAGGTATGCAACAGGTTAATGGCTACTTCATGTGCATATCCGCATTAAATATTGTTTGATATCTTACCTTAAGTTCATTTGATTGCAGTGCCACAAATCAAGCACATCCAAGAGATAAAAGTGAGACAATATCCAGCAGTTCGACTTGTGAGACTCCTTTGCATGGAAATTGTGAAGTTGGATTACTCAAAAGCTGCATCAATATTTAGAGATGCACTGGAAGTTGCAGCAATTACTGGGGTTCGTGAGGTTGTTGAAGAGATTTTATGTTCGTGTCCTGGTGCAATTTATCTTAAATATGATCTTGATCGGTCGATTTTCCATCTTGCAATTGCGAATCGTCGTGAAAATATTTTCAATCTGATTTATCAATTCAATGAATTTAGCAACCTATTGATCTCCAGAGTAGATAAGTCAAAGAATAATTGTCTACATTTGGCTGGACTTTTGGAAAGTCAACAGAAACTGAATCTCAGAGATCATGCCGCAGGTGCAGCTTTTCAGATGCAGCTTGAATTACAGTGGTTTAAGGTAACAATGAATCTCTTTTATACTAGGAAAATAATATATTTCATGTCATTTCCATTGTGCTTAAGCAAGCATTGCCCTACTTGGCGTAGCTTGGTTAACAACGCCAGGTAGATGTGATTATTGAACAATACACCTTAGTGGTTGGTGTCTAGCCTCCTTTGCTGATATGCTAAGACTCATAGGTTACTGGATAATAAGAGCAGAGGAAAAGTTAGAGAGAAGCTTTATCCTCTCACAACACTAAGAGCAGGATTTGAATATTTGATCTAATCCACGCTCAATACTAAGAATAGGTACTAGGATTCTCAGGTAAAGTAATCTGGAATCCCAACATCATTACCAAAGTAGATAAGAGCTTAAAGGCTTCATTCAACATGTCCTTAATATGTATCTTCAAGGCTTCAGATCTTCCTTTTCCTGAAACTCGCATAGTAGATTCATATTAACAAACCCATCATACAAATTTAGGTAGTATCTTAAATCACTTATGGCTCATGCTTCTGTTCCTCTTAGCATAAATATCGAACGTCACCTAGTTCATATCTCCATAGCAACGAAAACAAACATATTATATTGATGTAGGCAAGGTAAATAAACTTAAACTTGACAAAACAATACCATCTAGTGCATTTAACACTTGCCTATGACTTCAAACCAATTGATTCACATATTTTCACATTATAGTGATAAGCATAGTTGAAAATCCCTTTGAGGATTTTCAAAACATAGTTAACATCATTCGAGGTGGGTTTAAACAAGTATGACGCCACTCTTTGTGAACAGGGATTTATTAAATGAAAGCATATTATGAACTTAATCCATATACTTTTAATAGCCTAAGATACTACACATAATTCTAAAAATAACCTTCCTCTTATTGACTTTGCATGAACACTCAGAGTCCATACACGCACATACACTTTTTGCATGAAAACTACAAACGCACTGAGTTTATTACAATCACAGTGCACATGCTGCAAGCAGTTAGATTAATTGAGTTCTTCTGCCTTCAGAACCATGAATATGGTTGAAGTAATTAGTAATGTTTCTCTATATACTGTGTGTCTCAGTTGGACTAAGTTGTTATAATACTGAATTTCAATGACAAATCCTTATATATGAGTTCATTATCTGATCGCAACAATTCCCCTTCCAATCTCACAACAACCACTACTTTTTGTGCCATCACAAATCAACAGTCAATCCAACCACTCCAGATCTCCTCACCTATGACTCCACCAACAAAAAAACCATCACACCGCACCTTTTTTTGTGGATGTTCATAAAAAACTTAACCATAAAAATAACAAATTAAATCATAAACAATCACATGTATGACGTTGATTTTTTCTCGGAGACAAATGTCAGATTTTAAGATTCAAATCTTATCAAAACCTTCACATTTCTGTCTTTCAATCAATACATCACTCTAGTGAGACCAATCTGAGCCCAACAGCATAGCCAACTAATTAATAAAAGTTGAGAACGAGGCCAGAACCACTAAACCACAAGTACGAATGCATTTATTCCAGACTCTCTCCCCCTCCCTCTAGCTAACTACCTTTCTATAGTCATCTACTTTTGTGGAATCCCGGCCACATCCACCCATTCGTTTTGAGAGTTTCCAAGAGACCGAGACCCAATTTTGTATTAGAAATAACTTTGTACATTTTGGGCCTTCCATTTCAATACCAAATCAAAGCCGGTGAGCTCAAACATCGCAACTCAAGGAAAAAACACCACCATTATTTTGTTGTGTGTTGTTGTATATCCTTGTGTATGCCCGGGGGGGGGGGGGGGGGGGGGGGGGGGTGAGAGAGAGAGGAAGAAGGTGTTTGGATATGGGTTATTTTGTTTCAATTCTAAGTTTTGGATTTGGAGTTAATGTATTTTAAATGAAGAAACTGACATTTTTTGATGAATTTTGATGATGCAAGCCATTTCTGCTAACATTACTAATGTTTGTTCCATGGAGAGGGTCTTCTTGTTAAATCTTTGAAATGTTTGGAGTATCAACATGATAAATCTAAATTTATAAGTGTCATTGCAATTTATTTTGTTAAATTCTATAAGACGTTTTATTTGCGTATCATTTAACTATTAATTAATGGAATGATGATACCTACAGAAGAAATGTTGCCTTGGATATTTATAAAGAATTACTCAATGCATTGCAAACTTGCTTTCTAATAAAAAATCACCAATTCTGTAGGAAGTACGAAATTTTACTCTGGTTCCAAATCGAGAACAGAAAAATAACGAGAAGAAGACACCAAGGATGTTATTTACAGAGACGCACAAGGAGTTAGTTAAAGAAGGAGAGCAATGGATGAAAGACACATCCAATTCATGCACAATTGTAGCCGCATTAATTGTTACAGTTGTGTTCGCGGCTGCCATTACTGTACCAGGTGGAAACAATGGTGCTGGCCTACCAATTTTCTCCCAAGAAAAAGCCTTCACAGTGTTTGCCATATCAGATGCGCTTGCTCTTTTCTCATCAAGTTCCTCTGTGTTAATTTTCTTATCCATCCTCACTTCACGTTATGCAGAAGATGACTTTCTCTATGCGCTACCCAAGAGATTGATTATAGGTCTTGTGACCCTATTTCTTGCCATAATATTTATGATGGTAGCCTTTGGAGCTACACTTTATATTGTTTTTGGAGATAAAAAAGCATGGATTCTTGATCTCGTGGCTGTGTTGGCAAGTCTACCTGTGCTCTTGTTTGCATCCTTGCAATTTCCCCTCCTTGTAAAGATGATGAAATCCACCTATTGCCCTGGCATTTTTGGTAAGAAAAGTGATCGTATCATTTTCTAGGCTATGCACTTTCATTGGTGCAAAATTAAGTACCTCAAATATGTATCGTTCATTATCCATGAGTGATGAATGATTTAGCTTTTTTCTTTTTAGAGAGTAAATCTGTGTAGCACTTATATAATGCAAAGAGGTTTGAAAATGCATGGTCAGCTAATTTTGTTGTTTTAACTGTTCAAGTGGAAATTAGTTGGTATTCTTATGTTTTAAGTGCTCGTTTATTATTATTCTGTCACAGTTGGTGGCTTTAAAGTTTTTAACTGCTCGTTTACTATACATACTTTTGTTGTTGTAAACTTTAGTGGGCAAGACTGGGAAGCAAATGCACCAGTTATGTACTTCTGGGTATACTATTCATGTTGCAAACAAAAGAAGATGAAAATTGAACGACAGTTGGATCACTTTTTACTCTGCTTAAAGGCTAAATGAAACTATTGTGCGTTTTTATGCATATCAAGTATTCATGGTAACAAGAACTTGTCTATCAAGTTTTTTTTTTTGGTCACAGTGCATACAGGGAAGGAGGCTGGTGGACTCGAACTTTGTATTTGTGAGCAAGGTGGAAAAGGCACCTAGCACTGGACCAGACTTTTTTTGCTTGTCCATCATGTTTAAACACCAAAGATAATGTGCATGCAGCTTATTATAGAATTGTTGAATTTTGAAAACAAAGGGAATAACCAAATTTTTTTAGCTGCGTTTGGTACATGGTATTAGACCAAAGGAATGGAATGAGTATTATTTGGTAATGCTCATTCCTTTGTTTGGTTTGTGATAATCAAAAATCATTCCCATTCCCAAATAAGACAGGGTATTACCCATTTCCAATGACTCGGTAATGAACCCAAATTCATAATGACGAAAAACCCGATCGGTCTCGATCACACTGTCTCATTTTCTCTTATAGTTGGCAGCTCCCCTCCCAAAACCTCTCTTCTATCCTCCATTCCTCTACTCACCTCTCAACTCTCGCTATTGTGACCCATGGCATTCCACCCCTTCCTTAATCCCCTCTTAGCTACTCGTTGCCTGTTTCTGATTTGTTTTTGAAGCAAAGGGCTGAAGATGACGAAGACCATCCTAGACTAGATGAGGACCGACTTTGGCCACCAATCTCAGGTTTTTTCACTCAAGTTCGTCAACAATTGCATATTTGTGTGTAGATTTATTAGTTTAAATTATGATATGGGTTATGCAGGGATTTGGGCAATTTTTTGGCGTTCTGGTGGAATTTGTATGTTTTCCTATTGTCTTGATCAATGAGTAATTGTTGTGCATATACAGTTAAATTAGTTTTTCGTGCTTATACTGCTGACTTTGTTTAGAAAGTTATTGGGCGACCAAGCGAAATCAGTTGGATGTAGTTATGTCCGCAACCTGTTCGATGATAATCCTAAATGAGAAAGAGTTGTTTTATAGATGGTATTTGTTGGGTCCATTTTTTTTTAATTCATGATGTGAATCACAGAGAACTGGTGGATGAGTTGTTTTCCTATCTCGATCATTGATACAAGGCATGCATTGTTGATTTGCTTACAATGTCCCAGCCACTCTTGTGCCAATGGAACTGTCCTAATTTAGCTTTTCTCTGACAGCTTGAACAAGGAGCAAGCAAGCAGTTTTTAACAATCTTAGAAAACAAATACAGATAATACTTTATAAAGTATTAGAAAGCATTTTTTGGAATAGAGATAATACTTTGGTTTTGCATTGGAGTCATGTATATGCACGTGTAATGCAGTTTTGAAGTGGCAGACTGAATCGGTGGAATTCATGCATGCATTTTCATCTTTAATTTGTTTAATGTCCTCCTTTTTTCTGGAATTCATGCTCGTGTGTGTTCCTAGTCTGTACAAGCGTCCTTTTTTTGGTCTTTGGTTTTTCCCTTTTCTTGTTTTGCATTTTCCTCCATCTAGTTTGAATTTATTGTGCTCCACTTAAGTTCCTCATTCAAATGAACTTGTTAATAGTGTAAGCCATTAGAGGATCTGATCAACTTCTTTTTTTTTGTTACTCTCCATTGCTTTTCCTTTGCTGTGAATTTTACAAATAAAATTTCATCTTGATTCATGTCTGAATAATATTGACGAGCCCGAAATTGACTGGGCCAAGCCCAACTTGAACAGACCGAGAAAGCCCAAAGGAGATACTATTCGGAGCTGGGCCGTAAAACAATACGAAGGGCATAAAGGGAATTAGGCGATCGTAAAACAATACGGAGGACATAAAGGTAATTACGGCCCCAAGCCAATACAAGGGACAAAGGACCCAAGGCCAGGGCCAAGGGGGCGCCGCCATGGGGAGGCCACCCTTGGCGCCGCCCATGTAGGCGCCTGCCCCTTGATCTCCTCCTCCTGCCTTGATCTCCTCCTCCCTTGCCTCCTCACTCCATGAAGGCCTCCTACGACTCAAGCCTAGCTCCCTCCAACTCAAGCCTGGTCCATCTCAGGACCACCTCCAAATCAAGCCTGGTCCATCTCAGGACCACCTCCAAATCAAGCTTAGTCCATCTCAGGACCACCTCCAACTCAAGCCTGGTCCATCTCAGGACCACCTCCAAATCAAGCTTAGTCCATCTCAGGACCACCTCCGGCGGAATAGGGGCACGAGGGAGAAAATATCGGGATACGCACCGGAGATCAAATCCTACCATACTTGTACTTACCAAAGTGGTGGAATCCTACCATAACTACACTTACCAAAATAGTGGTGACTGCCTCAACTCACCGCCTTAGTAAACCTATATAATGTAAGCTCTCCCCACTTGGAGAGACATCTCATAATCTACACACACCACACCTCCTACATCTCTACACATTGCTCCCCCTCTCTCAAAGCTCTGTAACACTCCGGTGACTCTTCTTCATTAATAAAGAACACCGGCCATCGCTGCCATTCTAGAGAGTGGACGTAGGTCATCCGAGACCGAACCACTATAAATCCCTGTGTTAATTCTCTGTTTATGGTTTTGATTCATTGATTGCCATTGATTGCTCGTTAATTACTCGTTAATTGCATCACTATTCATACTTGACTGTTGATCTTGCCAAAGACAATTTTGTGCATCATCAAATATAATTCTTGAGTCGAAATGTTGGTTGCCATTAGGGATTTATGTGTTTTGTTGCGTGTTCATGCATGGCATGGTTTCCATATTAGTAAAGAGAGATCCAAAGAAAATCTGCATGTGGGTGTTTTTATCTTGCTTAAAGCCTATAAATTTTTTTCTATCGTATTTAGGATTCTTGAATTTCGAGAAGGTAGATATTTTGTGAAAAGATTGACTACGGGTTGATTTTGAGTCGGAGGGGATACTGGGTCTACAAGTCTAACAATTGCTACGTCTAATTGGATTTGTGGTTGTGGATCCATCTTCTATGCTGGGGTGGTAGATGGAGGGTTTGTTCCTTGAGCGGCATGTGTAGCAAGATATATATGATGACTACATACGAATGCCAAGACGGAGTTTTGAATGATCTTGAGCGAAGTGTGGATGCATGATCATAGAGAAAAACCTTTTTTTTGGGACTGGTATATGATTCAGTATTATATTTGGGAATGTAGACCGAATGTAATTATTTTTGTCATTATGGATGTTCATGTAAATCAAATTATTGTTGTTGATTTCATGTATACAAGTTTAATTTATATGTCAATTTTTATTTATTAAATTTTAGAGTGGAATAAATTTATGGTTTTTTTAGGTATTTTATTTTTTTGGTATGATTTTATCTATTGTACGTTCCATTGAATTTTTAGGTGATTTAATAAATAGAAATCTAACCTTTTTTTACAAAAAAAAAAAAAAAAAATTAGTGCTTTTTCCTAAATAAATATCTCCTCGTAAAACTTAGTCTTATACTAAGCAAATTATTTTACCTGGATTTCTTGATATTTTTGCCAACGAACTAAAATAGGAGTATGGGAATTGTATATTTTTATTTTGTTTGTCGAGTTTTAAAATTAATAGGTATACTTATTGTAAGAGAGGATGTTATGCGAACTAAGTGAAAATTTTCTAGTTAAAAAAATTTATTTTGTTTAAATTTCATTGCATTTGAGTAAAAAATATTCTGAATTTTATTTCATTTCATTCCAATAAGAATTATTTTATCCAAACGTTGGAATGAAATGTGCATTCCATTACAGGACTTGCTCCCAAGTAATTGCCAAATATTGGAATGGTAATGCATATTCCGTTCCATTACCAAGTTCATTCCATTCCCACTTAAAAGCATTACTGTGAACCAAACGCAACGTTAGTGTAATGGAGAACTGTTGGAATCATAGGTCATTTAAACTTGTGGATACAATGCAAATTCGAGTTAAAAACAAGCTACTAATTCCTGTACCTCTTGCAAGGGTAGAAATGGCCGAAATTCGTATTTGAGTAACATAAAGAGTTACGCTGATGGGTTGAAAGCTACATGTAAGTGTGGAGACGCAAGCTACTAATTCTTGTACCTCTCGCATGCTATGCAAGCATTCCACCATCTGAACTGCATCCCCACAATATATATATATATATATTTTTTTTTTTTTGATAAACAAGTGATTCTAACCAATCCTCATACATAAATGCACAAATGATTTGAAATCAAAATTTGGTAAAAAGTTTGGTTGGCACGATTTTTGGCCTCTTTAAGTCGCATTTTGAAGAAAGTAGGCATGTCTTTAAGTGATCAGGGTCAGGTCAATAATAGCTATGATATTACCTTATTGATTTAAGGCCTCCTCCTAATCTCGAATACAAGTGGGATTTGATCGTGGTCAATAATATGGTCAAAAAAACCATCTGTTAATAGTACTTTTGGTAAGCAAAGTGATGGGTATCTTGCACTGACACAAACAATGATGAAACTTTAAGCTCACCAAATCTGTAACATTCATAATCCAAGATTGAATGGTTGAGATGTCTTTTTTGTTTTGAGCAATATATTTTTGGATTAATTCTATGTGCACTAATTGATTGTCGGTCATTGAGTGACGGTGGATCCCACTAATCTTAACCACTAATAATTCTTTGATGTAAAAATTTGGTGCATATAGTATTTTTAATATTTCTGTCTATAACACTTGTATAGTGCCAATGGCTGTCAGAAATGCATGGTCAACAAGTTTGATTTAATTGTTTTATCTACGCTTTACTACTGTAGTTTTTGTTGTTTTCAACTGCTAGCAAGACTAGAAGCAAATGCATGAGTACTGTACTTAAACTAATGATTTTCATGCGACAAACAAATGACGATTGATAATTGACTTACCCTCCGAAAGAAAATTAATGAATGAGCCCTCCCCAAAAGACTTTCTAATTCGGAAATAATTCCGACGACCAGATTCAATAACAAATTGGATCAAGTTTTGTCATCCTTCAAGGCAAGCTGAGATTCATATTGTTCAGATGATACCCCTATATTTGTGAACGCCATTGAGATATTCGTCTTAACACTAAATATAACGTGCATGAAGTAGACATATTAATTTTTTTGACATAGGACAATTTATTGGGAAAAAAAAGATTTAAAGATTTAAAGATTATAGAATTCCAATATGGAAAACAAAGGAAATAACAAAATTTTTGGATTTCATCATGACCTTGTGCCTTTTTTGGAGATTGAGAATTATTCCAATCAAAATCATTTGGGTTCTGTTTGGACCAAAAATATAAAATCTCAAGCATATTCAGTGTATTAACACCTGACATCCCCAGATTTACTAAGGAAGTGTCACATGACAAAATCTGAAGAAATGTTGAAGATGATCAGTTGCAGGCACATTTGAAAAGAATCTAGTAACTAATTGAGATTTACCATTATATAACCGTCGAGGGATGCAAAACTCTTGAAAAAGATGGTTATAAAAAAGAAATTCAATGAAGGAAAGAGGAAATGTTCAAACCCCCAAAAGACTCATGATTTAGGGTATCATTAGGAGTAATTTTTATACTAGTTTAGGAGCAGTTAGTACTGTAATCAAAGATATTTTATTCAGTCTCTTGTAACCGAAGTCCTTTCGATTGGATTAATAAAAGAAATTATTTTTTATTAGTTCCATGTTTTAATTTCACCTTTGCACAGTAAGAATCTCTATTGTTTTCATCCAAGGAAGTCCTGAAGGTATTTGAACTCATCCACACAATAGCCTGAAAACTGTCTGTCGATCCCAATAGATTTTGAAGCAATAATCTTTTGGCATGCCCAATGGGATAACGTTACCAACTTGGATAAAAAAAAATGGTGCGAACAAGGAAGTAAGACGAAATCGTATTTGGCATGGAATGAAATAAACCTGTGCAAATGATGCCAAACGGCCCATGAAACAAATTCAAGTGCCAACCAAATGGAGTCTGCAAATTCAAAAAATGGACAAGACTAGTTTGCAAATGAAAGAATTTGTGCAAAACCTGAAAAAGGTATTACATAATCCTAATTTTGACATAAGACAAGACTTAGTCAATGTCATGCATGAGTTAATGAGTGTCCAGACACCAATGTTCAGGTCAATTAATCAAAAATCAACCACCATCATTAGAAATCAAACGATGGAAGAAGGAAACACCAACCCTATGGTGTTTCCCATGAAAAACCAAAGGCTACCACCGATGTTACCCAACGTAAGACCAGACCCACCACACCAAAATCACTTCAACATGGTGTTCAATGGAGAACCTGTCGAGATGTCCCTAATTTCTACATAGATAGGAACCCTAGGGGCATAAATCGGCCAAGGATGGCCCCTGTATTCCCCAGAAAGAGTAGTGAAAGACATGCCACACCTCCAATAGAAACATTGGAAGAATTTAACCCAAGGCCAGAGGGTAACTTCCTGACCAGTTTGAAAATTTCGAAGGTCACAACAATATAGGCTTTAACAGAAACCAATTGGTTGAAATAATACAATATTTGAATGGTCTTGGCTTTAGAAAAACTGAAAGGCCTGTGTTTAGGGAGTCATATCCACGATGGGTTGACTTTAACGAATTCCAAGGGGGGGGGGAGGGGAAGAGAATCACAACATTTTAGTGAGTCATCGATTGCACCACCATTTGTCGGATTTTCAGTTTTTTTAGCACCCCCAGAAAATGTGAACAAATGTATTATAAAAAGAAGGGAGTCCCCGAAAGAAGAAATAGACTGCCAGTGTGCAAATGAGCAAAAAACAAATAGTTGGAGTGCACTTCAAAAATCAAACTTAACCACTAAAATGGGTATGTGATGTGTGTGGATGAATGGAGGTGTTCTCTGTGTGTGTGTGTGTGTTGGGGGGTGTTGTGCTCAAAGAAATGGATTGTGTATGTGGGCGAAATATAGAGGGTTTGGGGAGGGGGTGTCTTTCAGTGGTTGTGCGTTCCGTCGAAAAATAGGAGGTTTCGAGAGGGGTGTTTCGGTGGGTGGGTGTGAAATACAGAGGGTGTGTGTGTTTGGGGGGTGGTGAGAACAGAGGGTTTGGGGTGCGGGGTGTGTAGAGATGAGGAGGAAAGAGGAGGGGAATGGAGGAAGGGGTGGGGGATCTGTGTTAGGGGTGACAAATTTTGACACGACACCATAACTCGATACGAACACGACACGAATAAATGAGTTTGGGTTGATTATTTTTTGTATACGACCCGTGTATGACACGACCCGTCAACACGAAGTGTTAATGGGTCGTGTTCGGGTTCAACCCGAATTGACCCGCGTATTTAATCGTGTATGAAACGAACCCGCCTGACCTGTTTTGACCCGAATTGACCCGCCACTATATAATGAACTTAATTCTAATTTTCCAAACCCTAACTTCATTTTCATTTTTCCAAACCCGCCTCCCTCCTACTGTCCAGCGGCTCCAGCCAGACCCGCCTCAGCCTGCGCCTGCCTCCTTCCCTCTGTGACAGCGTAACCACACGGTCCACACCCGCCTCCCTCTTCACGCCTCCCTCGGTCCCTCCTTCCATCAAGCTCTGTCCAGGAAAAGCCGAAAAGGTTAGCTCTCTCTGTCTCTCGCTCTTTCTCTGTCTCTCCCTCTTCACGCCTCCCTCCTTCCAAGATTTGTTTGTTTCTTATGATCATATCTGCTTAGATTTGGAAGAAATAGCTAGATCTGCTTAGATTTGTTATCTTAATACATTGTTGGTCTCAAATGTCAAAAGATTGCTGACTATGGTTTCCCATTACTCTGACTTTAGTTTGACATTCCATTTTATTGGCTTTTTTGGAGCATTTCAAGGGATTGATGCAGACTAATGAAATCTATGCAATTTTCTTTGTATCCCATCCGTTTTATTGTTATTTTGACTTTCTTGTTTATAATTATTTGGAATTTGTGCCTGCTCTGGACAGTAAAATTAACACATGGTTCACGTAAAATTAAAGCATTGTTTATGTAATCATTTAAAAAAAGAAAATATGAGAGTTCGCATGAATGTTGTAGAAGAAAACCATATTGAAAAATTTTCTCTTCTTCCTTAAATGTTGGGGGAATGACCTGGAGTCTAATACTTAATTTATTGTATGTTGCTGGTCTTTCGTATTATTTAGTTGAACCAACTATTTTTGAACTAGCTATTTTTGAACCAGCTATTATAGTGGTGAAAATATAGTTGAACTAGCTATTTTAGCTTTGTGATTCTGTGAAACTTAGTTTGTCCACTGTGGAGTGTGCTTGTGTTGGAAATCTCACAATCTGCAAGCTTGCAAGATGTTTATGGGTGTATCATGTCATATTCATTAAATTTAGTCCCCTATATGTTGCCAGGAAAATGGAGGATACATCATGTACTCAACCGGACATTCACGATGTCAATATTGAGAATACATCCAATGCTGCCCCAGATACAGAAAGTGGAGATAATAAGAATGATGAAAAGCGGCAACGTACTTCCACATCAGAGGTATGGGGGTATTTTAGAAAGTATGTAAATCAAGACAATGTTACAAAGGCACAATGCAACAAATGTAAGATTGAGTATAATGTTGCTAGTAAGTATGGAACTGGTAATTTATGGCGTCATTTAGAGACTTGTTTGAAACAACGTGATGTGAGCCAGTTAATTTTAAATCAAAGTCAAGGTCTATTACTGCACGGTCTTTGAAGTTTAACGAGGAAAAATTTCGAGAGATGTTAATACGTGCAATAATTAGACATGATTTGCCCTTTCAATTCATTGAGTATGAATGTGTTGGACAAATCTTTAGCTACTTAAATCCAGATGTCAAATTTATTACAAGAAACACGGCTAAGGCTGATATTCTGAAATTACATGCAAAAGAGATGCGTAGGTTGTCTATTATCTTGCATGACATACCTGGCAGGATTAGTTTGACTTCTGATTTGTGGACATCTATTGCTACCGATGGGTATTTAAGTCTCACAGCACATTTCATCGACAAAGATTGGGTATTGCAAAAAAAAATTCTGAATTTCTCTTACATGCCTCCTCCACACAGTGGCATTGCATTGGCGGACAAGATTTATGGTTTGTTGACAAAATTGGGGGTTGAGAAAAAGTTGTTTTCAATTACTTTGGATAATGCTTCTGCAAATGATGTCATGGTTGATATGCTTAAGAATCAACTTAATTTGATAGATGTTTTGCTTGGTGATGGTGAGTTTTTTCATATTCGTTGTTGTGCTCATATTCTAAACTTGATTGTGCAAAAGGGGTTGAAAGAAATAGATTTAGCTGTGGACAAAGTCAGAGAGAATGTCAAGTATGTAAAAAGTTCTCAGGCAAGAAAACAAAAATTCTTATAGTGTGTTGCACAGACATCTTTAGATAGCAAAAAAAGTTTGAGGCAAGATGTTCCTACTAGATGGAACTCAACATATTTGATACTTGCAAGTGCAATTTACTACCGTCGTGCTTTTTTTCATTTGCAACTTGTGGATTCTAATTTTAAGCATTGCCCATCTCAAGAGGAATTGATCAAAGTTGAAAAGATTCAGATGTTTTTAAAAAATTTCTATGATACTACTATTATCTTTTCTGGCTCCAAGTACCCCACATCAAACTTGTACTTCCAGCAAGTTTTCAGTATTCAATTGACTTTGAATAGATAAATGCAAAGTTTGGATACTTTTATGAGAAGAATGTCTTGTCAAATGTATGAAAAATTTGAGAAGTATTGGTTGGAGTATAGCGTGATATTGGCCATTGCAATTGTGTTTGATCCTCGCTATAAACTTGACTTTGTGGAGTGGTGCTATAAGAAGCTTTATGGTGAAGACTCTCTTGTGTATTTTCATGTTCGGGACAAACTTTTTTCTCTATTTGATGAGTATATGAGTAAATCTGTTGTCACCTCTTCTTCCCAATCATCGAGTGTTCCTTGTGAGCCAATCTTGAACACACAACCTGTGTTAGATTTGAAGGTATTTAATTTTTTGTTTTATATTTTTGATTGTATTAGATTAATACTATTGATAGTCTATGATTTGAAAGTCTGTGATTTTGATAATGTAGGCATTTGCCATTGAGAGCAATGCAACTGGTCTTAAAACACAAAAAAGTCAATTGCAATTGTATTTGGATGAGCCTAGGGTTGACATAGAAACAAAACTTCTTGTTCTTGATTATTGGAGAGCTCATCAATATCGTTATTCGGAACTTGCTATTATGGCTTGTGATGTGTTAACTATTCCAATTTCTACGGTTGCTTCAGAATCAGCTTTTAGTATTGGTGGTCGGGTTCTTGACCAATACCGTAGTGCTTTGAAGCCTCATGTTGTGGAGGCTTTGATGTGCACTAGGGATTGGTTATGTGCAGGAAAAGGTAATAAATCTAATTTGTGATGATTGCGATATTTAATTATTTTTACAAATATTGAATTCTTATTTTTATGCTTTCCTTATTGTCATTTAGAAAATTCACAAGTGCAATTGGAAGAGCTGGTACAAGATGTTATAAATCCGACTTTGAACAGAAATGAGGAGGATGCGTCGGTGCAATATTCAAATGTGATTGTGGATCTTGATTGTTGATGTGTGTGAGTCATAAAACCTAACTATTTTTCTCAATCTTATGTGTTTGTTTTTATTTTTTGTCACAATAACCATTCCATATTTATTGGCAGGATGTTGGCTTAATATGTTTTTTGGCAGGATGTTGGCCAGATTTATGAGATGGAGAGGATTTGAAAGATGTTGTAATATTGCTTTGGGATATTTGTAAAACTTTTTGAATATTTGTAATGTTGTGGAGATTTGTATTTGTTTTGGGATATTTGTGATGTTTTGATGTTTGTAACTTATGGAGATTTGAATATTTGTAATGTTGTGATGTTTTTATGGCAGGATGTTTAATGCCTTTGTTTTATGTAAAACAGGTCTAAATTTTCCTTTTTTTGTTATGTCATGTCGGGTTGGGTCGTGTTAGGTGGGTTGGGTCGTGTTAGGCAGGTTGGGTCGTGTTTACCAGAACACGAACTGTGTAAATCTCGGGTCACGGGTCGTGTCGGGTTAGTCGTGTTTCGAGTCAAGTCGTGTTCGTGTCCAAATTACCTAACCCGTTTAACTAGCAGGTCGTGTTTGGGTTGATGTGTTTTCAACCCGACCAAAACATGACACGACCCGGACACGACACAACACGACACGATTGCCACCCCTAATCTGTGTCTAACAGAGTAGCAGAGAAATACCTAAGATGATGACAGTAGCAATGGCGCTGGCACTGTGGCAGCGAGGCCGGTGGAGTCGGAGTGTGGCATCGTTGGCATCAGGGAGTGACATGAGAGAATGAGACTGAGATAAGAGTGAAGAGAGAGAGAAAGAGGGGAGAGAAATGGCCACTGCTATGTGTTTGCCAGGGAGACGATAGGGTTGCGTGGAGGAAGGGGGGTTAAGGGGGTTGGAAGTGATGTGTTTAGGGGGAAAATATGTATAGGTATTTATGTATACATACATATATATACATATATATATATACACACATTCGTACATATATATATAGTTTTGTTTCTGAAAAAAAGAATATGAGTTTTTGAAAAAGTAAAGGGATTACACATGGTTCCGTTTGTGGTGGTAAAATAAGGAAAACAAAAATAGCATACTTGTCTTTCCCTTATTTATAATAACTAATTATTGTACACGTAGGTTGCAAGTATTGATTAAAATTTTTATTTTGTAGATTGATTTGTTGAAGAATGGAACATTTGAATATGTGTCTTAAAGACTAGTTTATAAATCCAGTAAAAAAGAAAAACCGAAAAAAAAAAAAAAAAAAAAAGAAGACGAAAGAATGTACAAGTTAAGGACCAAAAGTGCACTTTTGTTCCACCCTGCTAGTAGTCCAATGACCTTTGCTCCACTTTTTAAGTAGGCATATTTTCAATTCTATTGTTGCAGGAATAATGTTAAAAGTATATATAAGCAATCTGGGGAGAGAGCTCTCCTCAGTGAACTTCAGCTATTTTTTGGCGAAGGATTTTTCAATTTGTAGCGGGAGTGCTATTTGTTTTCGTTTGATATCCAAGTCGAGCAATAACTACTTCGTGTTACCTACATATCTCTTGATCTTTAACTAATTTATTATCTCTCAAGCATCATATATATTTCGTGTGTTTTAATAAAACTCATCATATGAACCCTATTCAAATAAAAGAATCACACCAAATATCAGATTGATGGGTTGCAGAGTGAAGTATATCCCTTACATTGTCACTAAAAGAGTATTAAAACACCCACATGAACAACAGATTTATGAATGGTTCAGTGATTTACCATGTCAAATAATGACTTGAAGCGGTGAGGCCCGGAAGTACCTTGATTCGTGCACCCTTGCTCTTGACACGAGCAAATGAACATTTGCATACTTGTGCTATAAAATACGGACATACAACCGAAAGAAAAGGGCATAAGCGTATCAAATGATGTTGTACAATAATTGTGTTCCTTCAACAGTTTGCAAACCTCAAGAGGATTCAGGAATAAAAACTATTCTTTGGCCTACCAATATCCAATATTGAAGGCACCACCGAGATAGATGCTTGAGAAATTCATCAAACACTGATGTCCTTAGCATTGTTATGTCACCCTAACAAGTGCATAACATCCATCCAACACAAAAAAAAAAAAAAAATTTACAATAACTTATTTGTCACCTACTTTTAATTTCTTTATTAGAGAAATTCACACAAGCTAAACGGAATACTTCTTACAAAAGATCACAAAGTCATCAAGCCCGCATAATAACATTTGATGAAATAATGTAAAATTAGCTTTTATCGAATTGAACATAGGCCAACAATGCATAATGTCAATTTGATATGCAGTTGCAATCGTCTCATATTCAGTTGAAACATCACTGCGAATGAACCATCAGTAAGTCTTGATACCAACCTAACATCCCATTTGTGTAAGAGTTGATCTCGTTTGTGATGACCCTCTAATTTTCTATCAACAGACACAATAAACACCCTGAGGTAGAAGAGAGGGTCAATTGTTATTTAATTAATGAAGCAAGACAAGCCAAGCCACTTACCCCCCCCCCCCCAAAAAAAAAAAAAAAAAGACAGGCCAAGACAAGTAACCATGGGAGCTAAGAGACACTGCCACTTTTTTAAGAAACAACAAACTATAACGAAATCCACCAACTTGGATGGTAAAATGAGAACAAGAAGCTATGAAAAAAGTTGATTGGAAAATTACAAAAACAAAAGCATATTTCAAGAAAGAATAACAAGAGAACAATTGAATGGTAAAATGACAAGAAGAAGCTAGCTATGAAAAAAGTTAATTGGAAAATGAGAAAAACAAAACCAAATTTCAAGAAGGACAAACAAGAGAACAATTGCACCCTAAATAACTTCCATCAATGTGAAATATAGAACTTAACCATAGTACCATTTTTCCGAGTAGCATTCTCAAACAAATATCTTTTTTATTAACCATTTTTAGTAGGAACAAATCCAAATATCCCAATATCCAGAAAAAATCCAAATATCCCAATGTTAGTTAACAAATTTATAAATGATAATAAATTCAGAAAAAGTATAAAATAATTGAACAGGTTCATAATTCAAAAGTTGATTTGGCGATGTCAAAGCAACGCAGCTCAAAAACATTCCTATCTTTGTTGGAAGCAATCACCCAAAGTGAGTCCTACACATGGTCCTTCTTCAAATATATCTTTGTGAGATACTTAAGATGCCTGGAAAGCATGAAGATAGGTGATCAATACACAGAATCTCAAGTTTGAGGGCTTGCAGAATACAGTAGGTAAAGTAGCAAAAAATATAAAAAAAATACTTCATAGAAAATAGATAAAAGAGAAAACAACATAGAACTACAGTAGTGGGCAATGATGATGGTGGTGGTGGTGGGCAACGATGGTTGCTTCTAGGCGACAGTGTGATGGGTGATGGCGAATGGCGGTGGTGATAAGCGTGGTGGGGGTGGGTGGTAGCAGTGATGGGCGATGACAGGTGATGGTGGTTGGTGGTGGGGTATATGACAGTGTCTGGTGGCTAGTGGTGATGGGTGGTGGTGGGTGCTGACGGTGGGCGACGGTGGTAGTGGGATGATGGTGGTAGGTGGTGGCCATGGACGACGATGGTAGTAATTGGTGGTGGGTGGTGGTGGTGGTGGTGGTGGTGGCGGTGGTGGGTTGGCGATGGTGGTGGTAGTTGTGATGGTCATGAGGGTGGTAGGGAGTGATGATGAGACAATAACGGTGATGGTAAGGTGCGACAGCGGTGGTGATGATGGTATGGTGTGGCAATGGTGGTGGTGGGGCGGTGGAAGTGATGGTGGTGGTGGGACGATGGTGGTTGTGGTTGTGGTAGTGATGATGATGGGGTGGTAGTGGTAGTGGTGGTGGTAGGGCAATGGAAGTGGTGATGGTGGTGGTAAGGTGGTGGCAACGGTGGTGGTGGGTATGATAGGATAGCGATAGTGATGGTGGTGGGTATGATAGGGTGACGATAGTAATGGTGGGGGTGGTGGTTATGGTAGGGTGACGATAATGATGGTGGTGGGGGTGGGGGTGGGGGTGGGGGTGTTAGACGTAGTGGTGGAGTGGTTCCAAACACAATTTTTTTTTAAAGTATTTATGAGAAATAATTCCTAAAAGTACTTTTAAAAAGTCACTCCAAACACATCATTAGGGGCTTATTTTTCATATTAAATTTAGGGTGTTAATATTAGCCGTTAGATTAATTTTAAAGTAAAATTTAAAGCGATCTCAACCGCGAATAGCAAAAGTCATTTTGTTTATCTTTTGAGATTTGAATTGTAAGCTACTTTATTATATAGATATATAGTAGTATAGATATATATATGAATACATACTTTAAGTAGGTTTTGAGAGAAAAACAGCTATGGTTGATAAGAAAAGAAAAGTCATAGCTAGATATTTCCTTCACATTAAAGACGCTGACATTTATTTTCACAACCATGGCATAGACTTTAGTCATGGGAAACTGGCGAATTATGCATGTTATTGTTGCTTAATATATGTCAAGTTAATTTAGTCAAGTACCTGTACAAGTACTTTCTTACGAATTTTTTTCTCTTTAAATTGTAAAATAAAATTAAGTAATTATTTTCTCATTAGTATCATGTTTATTCCTTTTTTTAAAAAGGAACAAAAAATGAACATTTAAAAAAAAAAGATTAATTCAAGACCTTTTCAAAGTCTATTTTTTTGAAAGAAATGTGTTAAGGACAATTTAGGTAAGTAGAGAATTTTCTTGGAAATTTAGTTTTTTTCAAACTACAAAGTTGAATTCTCTTACGAATTTTTTTAATGACCGTCATTCTTAGTAAATCACTTTCCCTTTCATTTTCCGACTTTTTTAAATCAAACAAATCATAATCTTTTATTTATTTACGATGGATGGATCCTATTTTTTTTATGTACAAGGATATGCTACTATTACGACAAAGAATCTATCTATTGAAATGAGTAATAATACCTCTATACTGCAAAAAAAAAAAAGTAAAAAAATTCAAAAGAAAAAGTGTGAGTTCATTGTTATAGTATATCATTTCCTTTTCTATCCTTTTTCATATCGGTGTACAATTTTATCTTATCTCATACGTACTACATTTGGATCAAGATTAAGAAAAAATGTGCTTCATTAATATAATATATCAATCTTATGTTCGGATTAAGTTGTGATGCATTAGTTGAAAGTGACAAAATCACCATTTGCATCCAATTCAATCCAAAACTAATTTAAAAGTACTCTTGTTATATTGAAACCACGTTTATTTTTTTATCATCTATTACATGGAATTGATTTGTATCAAGTATATTTGACTACATAACATCATGTCAGTATTATATTAAGTTATCAATAACTATATTTAATTCCGTTGCAACTCTTAATACTCAAGCCAAATCAAACATGACTTAATGTAAAGTGTCTCATTACAGTACCAAGTATTTTTTTTTTCAACCGTTGAGGTGGTGGCTTAGTTGACTTCAGTAGAGGGTGAAAGTCTCACCCTTCTTCAGTGGTCATAGATATGAACCCGCTTGCAGTAGTAGTCCTTATAAACTAGATATTGCCGGTGGAAGCTGAATGTCCAATTTGTCCTCAGTGATGTTGTGATGACGGATTCGACTATCTCAAGTCAATAATTATGGCTCAAATCAAACATTCTATAATGAGTAAAAACTTCAAGGTAACATTATGGGGAAATTGATACGTCTAGTCGCCCCTGAACATTCTTTCACCTAGCAAAAAAAAAAGAAGTACTTTTTCAATATTGAACCTCCACTTTTCGATTAATAAAAATGTGTCATGTGTATAATTTTCTTATTATTTTAATTAATAATTACATATCAATTAATTCAAAATATCAATGCCCAAAATTAATAGAGGTACGGTATCCAAGTTAGTACCTTAGCCTTACCCGCATGCAGGGGCGAAGTCAGATAATCGTGTCAGGGTGAGCACAAATATTTTAACAAACTAAATATTTTTTTCTTACAATCGATAGAAATAAGATAATAATTTATATTTAATTATATCATATTTAATACTTAAAATTTATTAAACTCAATAGACCAAAAATTAGTAAGCCTAGTATATATAAACGACAATAATACAAAAAAGACTAATTATATCTTTTTACAAAATATAAGTTAATTAAAATAATTTAGAATTGACTCCAGTGAATTTTCATCCTTAGAAACCATTGAATAACAACTTTATTATTTTTTATATACACAATCATATTATCACTCCGGTATTTATCACTCATTCGATTATGCAGTTATCTATAATATCTACCGTAATTAGTAAAATAAATGTCAAAATCACAAGTAAACTAGCTAATATGTATATCATGTCTTTACGAATCTTAGAAAGTATAAAATGATTCGAGTATATTCAAAATTTATCTAAATTGGTACATAACATATCCAAAATGTGTCAAAAAATTTATATTCATTTGATATAAGTGTACACTAATTGATGTGTCAAAAAAATAAGGTGGGCATAATTAAAAATATTGAAGAAATATTTACAATACATATAGGTAGTATTAAGAAAAAAAATTGAGGATGCATTCAACCGGGTTTTGAACTCAGTTCGAGTATTTGGTTTAAGTGGTGGTCGGACCAAATTTTTTTTTTTGTTTTTTTGTTTTAAGTGGGCTTGATTTTTCAATTCTTTTGGGTGAATAGTGGTGGGCCTAACACTTTTGTCTTTAATTTTGGATGGACACAAATAATATATTATAAGGTCCTTTGGAAGCCGGTACATTAAATTAAACATAATTGTAAAAAAATACATAGAAAAAAAATGTGTTGTAAAGAAGTACACTGCTGAGATACAATGACTTAACTGCCCATTTTCTAAAATTTTCTTTTCTAAAAGCGATTTTAGGAATATATCTTAACATTAATTAGGTACACAATGATAAGGTTTAACCGCTGGATTTTAGAAATATTATTTTCCTAAAAACAGTTTTAGAAATATATCTTAACATTAATTAGGTACATAAATGATAAGACTTAACCGCTGGATTTTAGGAACATTAATTCGCGAAAAGTTTTATCTTCGAAAAATGGTTACCGCTTCTTCTTCCTATCCAAAAACTACTTCATCTTCCTCGGCGAGAAGTCCTAAATCGTTCCCTGAACATCTACAAGATTTCGTCTTTGAAAGGAAAATCATACTGGTCCGCCATTGTAGATGTAAGTTCGTCTGTGTTTCCCATATAGTATAACAATACAGTGTAACACTGTAACACAAACAGTGTTTAGTGATTTTATGGATGTGATAACAAATTCAAAACAGAGCTGGACTGTTACAATAAAGTTATATGTAAATATATGTTTGACAAAATATAACAGTACAGTGTTTTGTGTAAATAAATTTTTACATTGTTATTGTTACACTATAAACGCATATACATAATGAACTTCGGTTATGGTGTTCGCATATAAAAAAATAGTATAATCACATTTAAAATGACAGACATAAACATAATAGAGTTATGAATTCAAACTTTGTAATTACTTAGATTGAATGATAAGGATGAAATAATGTTTCAGACTTGCACTGATAAATTACTTCCAGACCGAATAAAAAGAAGACAACGGAAATTAAGGACTAAAATTAGGAGATTAGGAAATAAACGGAAGAATCAAATCTTACATTAAATTAGGATATTTTTAATGCATAAATATAATTTGAAAAAAAAAATTTCCAAAAATAATCGCATGAATTAAGAGAGGATACAAATGTCACAAGAAAATCTGAAAATTTTAAATTATGTACTTGGACACAATTAAGAATTAAAATTAAGGACTTCTTTGTTCTATATTTTTTTCTGTGTATTTTTTTATAATTAACCCCAATTTAGCATACCTCTTTCAATTATTTGTATGTTATACATAACTAATAATAAAAAAAAAATTGAGGGTGGCACTTGCGCACCTGGACCAAGCTTAGCTCGGCCCTGTCCGCGGCATGGTAAAACCTTACACTTCATGGTAAAAATAATGATATCAAACATAGACGTATCCTAAAAGCAATGCAAAGCACCCTCCCGCGTAGTCTGCGCAATCTTCTTAACGTAGCTTCAACGACTTTTCAATATCCATGAAAAAGGCGACCTGGCAATTTTGGCAACACAAAAGGAAATCTAAGCCGCCCACCTCACACCATCACCTGGAATCTTCCCCAAAAACACGTAACTCCTTCCGCAACCCTTTTTTGGCATCTTCCATCCCTCTTATTTTTAGCATTTCCCCCCCAAAACCCCAATAAGATTTCTCCCCATTTCTTCCCTCTTCATCCTTCAACCTCTCTACCCATCCTTTTCTCTCTCCTCTCTCTACCATCCCTCCGCCTCTTAAGGTGCTTAATTCTTGACTTGTGACTTTAATTTTGAAATTATCAGCTTCGTATTTGTTCATTTTCTTATAAATTTTCTTGTTTCTTCTTATATGTTGGTTGTGATTATATAGATCGAGCGATTAATCGACCAAGTTGATCGCTCAAAACATATTCGATTACCCACAAGTTTTGAGGTGAAGGGTTGTTGGATTTGGTTGAAAATTTGATAGAGATGGCGGAGGAACAGAGGTGGCAAGAGCCAGGAGGCCACAGACTCTGCGCTAACAATTGTGGGTTCTTCGGCAGCCCAACGACTATGAATATGTGTTCAAAGTGCTACAAAGATCATTGCATAAAGGAGCAGCAATTTTCAGATGCAAAACTGGCCGTGGAAAAATCTCTGATTCAATCCGAATCGTACTCGTCCTTATCTGGGTCATCTGTTTCTGTTTCTGTGAATCCGCCGGAGGTTTCTGTTTCGGTCGGCGCGGTGGCGGAGACGGTGGCTCCGGTGGCGGCGGTGGGGCCGAACAGGTGTGGGACGTGCAGGAGGCGCGTGGGGTTGACGGGGTTCAATTGCAGGTGTGGGACCACGTTCTGTGGATCCCATAGGTACCCGGAGCGGCACGGTTGTTCGTTCGATTTCAAGGCTTTGGGGAGGGAGGAGATTGCTAAGGCCAACCCGGTTGTCAAAGCGGAGAAGCTTGAGAAGATCTGAGCCGTTGATTTGATCTTTATGATGGTGTGATCCTGCGGTGGGCATTGATTGAAACGTTGGGTGAAGGTGGGGGTTGGGTCATGGGGTGTTGGGGGAATGGTGGATGGACTTTCATTTTCTTTGTTTAGATCATGTAAAATGGAATATGTATCATTTCCTTGACAATGTAGGATTGTTAATTGTTATTATTCATGTTGCTTTGTGATTGTCAAATTTATCAAACATTATGTCAAAAAAATAAAAAAAGGATTGATCAAACATTAAAATAAGAAGGTTAGCTCTAATCCTCATGGTATTGGCAGGTACGGAGCCAAGTTAAATACACATGAGTATCTAGTCAAAAAAAATACACGTGAAACATATAGGATTTGCATAAGAAAAATTAATATAAATTTTTTTTTATATAAAGTATTAGAATAAATACAATTTTTATAGAAAATGCTATTTTGACATATTATTTTGCGAGTGGGCTTGCCAATGCTAAGACTTCGACTCATCAATATGAAAATTTGACTTGAAAACTCTATTTTGAATCTAATTTACTTATTCAATTGATTTCGTTTTTATAATCCATATTCAACTCCATTAAATATTATGAATTTGTTCGAAAATCCAATCTAATATATATGTTTATCGCATTGTAATTTTAATTCAATTTCATCGCTTAGTTTCATCAAATGTTTATATATACATATTTGTGTATGATTATTAAATTGAATCGAAGTGAATTGAATCACAATCAGATTAAATTTTGTTATGTCCAAATCTAAAATCTTAGAATATGATATAGTATATTTATACTTAAATAATTGATCAAAAATATTAATCTATATCTTAGTAATTAAATTAAGAGAGAGATTGATTCAGTAACTTTAGTGAGTCATTGCAAAAAAAAATTGGGATAACTAGAGACTAAAGAAAGAATTATGAGATTAAGTTTGTATGAGCGAATCTTGAGTCTAAGTTTTTAGTTCATTAAAAAAATGAGTGGGGGCAACTTATCAGAAAATTTAATTTTTATTATAATTTTAAACTAGCCCTAAAAGTTTTCAAAAATTCAGTGGGGGCAATTGTCCCACTACCCCTCCGTCCCTAGGTGAGGAGGGAAAAATTCTTAAAATAAAACAAAATCATGGTCTCAAACTATTTATATAATAAAATACAATACAATTTAAATTTCAAAAGATAAACAAAATGACTTTTGCTTTTATCAGTTGAGATCTCTTTAAATTTTACTTTAAAATTAATCTGACGGCTAATATTAACACCTCAAATTTAATAGGGAAAAAAGGTCTTAGCGTACGTTTGAGTGACTTTTTAAAAGTAATTCAAGGACTTATAACTACTTTAAACAAAAAAAGTAATGTTTGGAACCGTCCTACCCCTACCCCCACCACCCCACCACCACCACTACCACCACCGCCCCACCCACCGCCCCACCACAACTACAACACCGCCCACCCCCACCTCCACCGCCATCACCACTACCATCACCACAGCCACCCGTACCACCACAACTACCCCCCCACCACCACCACCTCTGCCACAATAACCACCATCACAACCATCGACGGCGGGTCCGAGTAGGAAAAAATGAACTCAAAAGTAGGGCATACAACAATGGATCAATTCATTCAACAAGATCCGTTCGGATCAGACTAGGATGAATGGGATTGGTCTGACCTCTCGCTCGGATGTAAGACTCCCGCCGCCGACAGATGTCCCATGCCACCTTTCGTGAACAGCTATGCCCGAGAATGAATGAATTGTGAGTGAAGAATGATCGGGAAAGGCTGCGAAGATGTTTTCTTTTTGACTATGTGAGCGATATGCTACCCCCAAAAGAGGCAAGAGCGTGTCTATCTAACAGCACGGTCTAAGGCAAATTCCAATTGTTGAAGGAAGGGAATTTCACATTCACGCTACGACCCTAATGCTTTCGATCTCTCCATCACAGAATAGGCTGCAACGAAGCGAAGCCAATTACACATTTACACATAAAGAAGGGGAAGAAAGGGAAACTTTGAACAACACTGACACAGGGAACTCCTCTTCAGGAATTGCTTCGGTACGGGAATCAGGACGTAAGGAAGGGACCGACAACTATACAATACGAAAATCAATAAATAAAAGGGAAGCTTGAAAGGAATGGACGGGCGTAGGCTTAATAGTGAACGCAGACCCCCCTGCTTCTAGATATGAGATCAATGACTTAAAAGCCCTATATTATTAGTCAAGTGTCGAGAGAAACTGTTAGACTTCTTTATTGCGTTGCGAAGAGAGATCGAAGACGAAGATTTTCTGACCCAAACACAAGGGGGCGGGCACTGGATGGAAAAGACAGAGAAGGGAACAACCCACCGGAAGGGCATACCCCAAGGAGCACCAATCTCCCCCGGCAAACATCTATCTGCACGAAGCCGACCTATGGATAGAAAGAAAGATGCAGGAAAGGAAAATGAAATATGAAAGAAAAAGATGCTTTGGGGGTGTGAGATACGCGGACGAAGTGAGATTACTAATGACGGATGGAGGTTGAGGATAGAACATGTTCGGTGCCTCACCCTTGTCTCCTTCGCCGGAGACTTCAAATGATGGGAATTCTATCGATAAAGAAGAGGCATAGGCATCGCCTCTCGATCCAATCCGTCTTCCCTGGCCTCCCCAACACACTCTTGATACGAAAGAAACCCCCCGCCATAGAGAAGAGATCTAAAGTCTGGGTCCCCTCGATCACCCTCCCTTGAACCTGAACTGGTCGAGATAGATGAACCCGCACCACATTTTATAACCTTCGAACCGAAACCCCCAACTAGAGTAGAGATGGAACCACCATCATCACACCCACCGCCCCACCACTACCATCACCACTACCACCACCACCGTTGCCGCCACCATACAACCACCACCACTATCTCCACCCCACCACCACCACCATCATTGTCACCGCCCCACCACCATCCCTACTACCACCACCCTCACCATCACCGTTGTTGTTCCACCATCACCCTTACCATCACCAACCCCACCGCCCCACGACCATCACCACTACCACTACCGCCGCCTCTACCCCCATCACTACCCCACTGCCACCGCCACCGCCACCATCGTCACCGCCACCACCTATCACCATCATCACCGCCATCACCCACCATTATCGTCATCTTATTCTTATATTTATTATCACTACCACCATCATCTCACGACTATCGTCGTCACCCACCACCACCACCCGTCTCAAAAGATAAACAAAATAACTTTGGCTTTTCGCGGTTGAGATCTCTTTAAATTTTACTTTAAAATTAATCCGACGACTAATATTAACACTCCAAATTTAATAGAGAAAATAGACCCCTAAGAGTGTGTTTGTGGTAATTTTTTAAAAGCGATTCAAGGACTTATAACTTCTTATAACTACTTTAAACAAAAAAAAGTAGTGTTTGGAACCGTCCCACCCCCACCTCCACCCCCACCGCCCCACCACTACTACCACCACCACCATAACCGCTACCATCACCACTGCCACCCCACCACCACCACCCACCACCATCGCTGCCGCCACCTTACTACCACCACCCTACAACCACCACCACCTTCATCCCTACTACTACTACCCCACCACCCTCCCTACTACCACCACCTTCACCACCACCGTTGTCGTCTCACCATCACCCTTACCACCACCACCCCCACCGCCCTATGACCATCACCACTACAACCACCGCCGTCGCTACCCCCACCACTACCCACCGCCATCACCTACTACCAGTTTCATCTCATTCTTATATTTATTACAACTACCATCATCATCTTACGACTATCGTCGCCACCCACCACCACCATATTGATGCCCACCACCACCCGTCGTCAACAACCACCATCACCCACCCTCACCACACCTACCACCACCACCCTTCACTGCCCACCACTGCCGTCATCCACTGTCATTCATCTCCACCACACTTACCACCACTGTCATTCGCCACCACTCATCATATTGTAGCCCAGAAGCATCCACCACCACCGTCGTCGCCCCACCACCACGACTGGCAACAACCATCACCGTCGCCCACCACCGCCGTCACCCATGAATGCCACTACTACCATCACCGTTGCCACCCCACGAATACCACCACCACCTCGGTCATTGCCATTCACCACAACCATCACCGTCTCCTACCACCATTACTGCCACCCACCACCTCTCACCCCCACTACAAACAATGCTTAAATTCATTTATCTTTCCTCTATATTTGTGATTTGATTTTAGATATGAATATAAATATGTTTATTATTTACTATTTTTTATTACTCTGTGCTTTCAGACACAGACAATAACTATTATCATATAAAGTCCAAAGGTGGCTACGCGGTTGAGTATTGGTCTAGAGAGCTTTTCAGTCTCATGTTTCGTTGATCATGGTACAAATACAATTGCATATTCAAATTCGTTGTGTTCTTTCCAAACATGTTCTTCTATGTTAATGTTTCTCCTTTTTTGTAGTGTAGAGGAGAGAGAAAAGAATAAGGGAACAAAATAGACCAATCAAAGAAATCACGAAATTTTTTTTCTCCTAGAAATGATGGAGCTTTATCTTGATGGAAAAGATTAGTAGAAGTCTGGTATGGAGTTTTTATTCTTATTATTTTCACCCTTTAATGACTTGGTATTGTCATGGCATTCAAGTGACGAGCCCAATGATACCCCAAGCGAAGACCACGATAAGTAGGCAACTGAAAATGAAATTCTCTTTTTCGCATCCATTCTCCATCCCACTGTCTGAACAAAAATATCACATGCAACGATATAGAAATATCTAATACGTGAAACCATGATCTAATAGATATACATTTATATATATAAATTTAATATAGATATAAATTAATTTTGATTTGTAATTAAAGAAAGATAGTGAAAATAGTTCTTATGTTGTAACTTGGAATAAACATTTCTTTGTGGAGGAATGGAATAATAATTTATTCCTATGGAGCATCTAGTAATAAGAAGATTAAATCAGAAATATCAACAAATTCTTGCGGAGTCCAAAGAAATGAAATTAAAATAAAAGGAGGTCAGTTATTCCAATTTCATCTTTTAATATTAGATCCAAGCATTGACCACATGTGTAACGCTCCAAAAACCCCCTTGGGTGACATTACATACTAAAACCATTTACATCACGAGAGCACTAATATCATCCATAAATAAATTAAACTTCATTCATCATCCATAAAATATTTACATCATTATCCAAACGAATATGCCCAACCATGGCATTTACATCTCAAAATTAATTAAAGTAGCACAGCGGAATAGCAAAAGAAACTAGACCTTACAGTGTCCAAAAGAATAACCTAGTCTAGTACAAAAGAAGCTACATCTCTACATATCCACCTCGGGATCTAGGCTCCCCTCGAGTGGAGCCTCCCAATGCCCTGACTCGTCAATGCCGAGATCCTCCTCTAGCACCAAATCTGAAAAATGTAATTTGTAGGGGATGAGCACGAAGCTCTGTAGCAAAATCTTCCCACACTCAAACAAGGTTTAGAAAAACATATAAAACGGTTGGTCTCATTTTCACACATAGCAGATATACCATTTTGAAGGAAAAGCAGAATATTTTAAATAGATCTCAAGTTTAAATGTTCGCAAGAATTTAAATGAACCGTAAAGCGCAGTCACAATTATCACCATAACCATTTCCGACAGGTCCTTGTGGAGTCCCATACCTCCACAAACACTTGTTGGAAACCATTCCGTACCAATAATAATAATCTCATGTTCTTATGTATATTGATTCATCCCCGTACCATGTATGTTGATTACTTCTCATGAATCTACCCAACGATTATACCTAGTCCACCTATTTACATCATAATCACAAGCACTATAGAAAAGGGCGTCTACCATCCCAATGGCAGTGACGAGTCCCTTCCTAGGAAAAATATAATATCCCTTGTTCGAACTCCAGTGAACGATAGTGGTTTCATTACCAAATGACAACCCACTACAATTGCTAGGAAACCATCTCACCCCCCACTGGGGTAGACTAACCTCTAACACTCTACGGCATCTCTCGAAGGCAATCCAAGTCCCTCACAACAACCATACAATTGAGGAAACCAACATATTCTCAATTTATCAACATTTCAAGGAATTACCAAATTCCACAATTTCTAATATAATGTTTCATAATATGATGGAAGAAAATGAGCAAGAGATCATCATAAGTAACATTTTGGTGTACAATATCAAACACTAAAGTTTTGAAAGCAATACCAAGGGAAAATAGAGGGAAAAGTCTATTTCTCTTTAAAACCAAGGTTTGAAGATGAAAAGGAGAAATTTAATAGTTACCCAACCATCACAATGTTCAAAATATGACATTTATTTCAAGAGGAACAAGAATCATGTATTTAATAGCAAGTACATATGATTTTAAACCAAAAGAATATATATAATGTAGCCCTAGCCTCAATGTAAGAACATAGGAAGAAATCTCCTACCTTAGTGTTCTTGAAATCTAGGGCTTGAATCTTGACTCACTCTTAATCTTGTGTTCTTCCCTTGGGTCTTGAGTTTCTCTCTTCCTCTCTTTCTCTCCTAGGGTTCTAAGGTGTTTAGTGTGAGAGTGGAAACGAAAAATGGGGCAAATGAGGCTAAAAGGGGTGTTTTAAAACACCAAAATCTCGACTTTTACTGTTCGGCGGGCGTCAGACAGATGGTACCGGTACCCAGTACTGGTACAAGAAACCTTCTGGAATCGGGGGTACCGGTAATCAGTACCGGTGCCATTCAGTACCGGTACCCAGTACCGGTACCAATTACCCAGTTTTGCCTATTTCTTTTGTTTTCCATTTCCAATCCATTCCAAAACTAACCAAATCCATCACAAACCTCTCCAACACATATTTATACACCAAACCTATCTAATACAAGTTATAGGACCTAACATTTTATATTTTCACTCACTAAAACTAAATTTCCACTATGATTTTCAATAACATTTTAAATCTTTACTTTTCAATTTTACAAAGTTCAAACCCACTTCAATTCCCCTATCCACATATTTACAACCATTATTTGCTATATCTATATATCTATATGCATATATAAAAGAAAATGCGGGGTGTTACAACATGCCTGTTAAAGAATGAGCCGACAACTCATTGGCAGTGACTTGGTTAAGAGAACCCACCGAAGCCGTAGCGAAAGAGAGTCTTCATAAGGAAATTGTCATTGCTTATGGACCCGAACTTGAGTGATCTGTCAATGACTAGGATGAGTTTGGGTGAAACTAAGTGGAAGTCCAAACCGACTGATGAAGAATCAGCGGATGAGTTATGGTTAGGGGTGAAATGCCACTCTATTTTGGCAGCGTACATGTTAGAGGTTGACGGTAAAACAATTGTTACATATCATGACTAAACTAAGTCCGGACTATACGATGGTATCCAGTCCCGTCCTTTCAAGAAGTGTGTCACTGTAAATTGTGATGCCAAGGACGAGTCCTCAATGGAGTGGATGCAAGCTGAATTGGTTCTAATTTTTGCAACTGGTCCATTATTTTTGTATTCTCTAAAATACACAGTAAGTGGTGTAGAATCATTTACCATCCAACCAGCAATTGAGGCATCCAAAAAGGACTTCATTACCACAATCCTTGAATATATGCATCTAAAGGACCACCTAAATAAGTATTTGCCGATGAAGGTACTATCCCACCCATGGTATAGAACTCGAAGAGCTGAAATACAAAACCAGTTGTCAAAGTTTGACTTGTTCGGGACTAGCCTGACATCACAATTTTTTTTTCAGGGTGTTGTTTAATAGCATTAACCATACATTTCTAGAAAACTGCAGATGCACCTCCAAAGATGAAGTAATGGCTGCCCTGAATTTGACAACTGTGGTAAAATTAGTTCCTTTGGACAGCCTTTATAGTGGCATTGTAGCCCACAAGCCTACATCGATAGAAAATTGATTCGTGTGCACAATTTTCAAGTGCCACTCTAAGATTCTTGGTGTGCCCTGCTATACTTTCAATCGATAAGTCTCGAGCCATGAATCCGTTTCCCTTAATCCCTACAAATCGAGGTCCAATGTCAATAAAATTCAGTGGCGGACAATAGCATGTGTCAAGACTATCATTTTCTCAGCAGTAAAGATACATTGAACAACACTAGAATTATCTAACGCAAAGCAACACAAAAGAACTATAAATTATCAAATGAATAAACAAGATCGGTATATCTCGTTAAGAGTATGAGAGAACACGAGTCATTCAGTATTGCAATGATCTAGCCTAAATGTAGTTGATTAATGGTTGAAAACACAAACAGAAACACATGATGGAAGTATGTAATAACCGCACTGTGAACTGTAAATAATAAGGTGGCTGGTTGTGCACTATCCAGGACGTCTTCAATAGTGCGGTTGGACTGGATAGTTGTCTTTCCAATACGATGAAAACCAAATTTGTTTTTTCAGACCCTATAAAAATATCTTCATTGTACACCCCTCTTCTAATAAAAATACAAAATCTGTAGGGGCTGTACTTTGGGGCCGCTTTGACAACTGCTGCTATAGAAGAAAAGCCCGCCCTTCCTTATTTTGCAACAACGATCTTGTCATGGCACCAAGAGCTGACGTTTCTATGTCTTAGAACAACCGCAATCTGCCAGATCAATACAGCAGTGACGGCCAAAGTCAGGATAATCTTTGCAGCTCTTGAAAAACTATTGTGGTGCAAAATGACTACTTGAGTATTCGGAGGAGAAAGAGGAGGTAAAGCTAGTACTGGAGGTGACTGGGGCATCTCTTATGGTGACTCACTGTTGATCCATTTCCATAACAGAGAGAAGAAGGTGATGTTGATAGTGGAGGTCGAGGTACCAGCAGGGGAAGCTGCAGAGTGTATGATAGGTTTTGTATTTTTTCTCTTGATCAGGATGAATATATAGACAATTATTGCAAAGATAGAGGGAGATAAAGTATAGAAATTACCAGAGGTTGGGATGGTGTGAATCGGAATTGGGTCGACAATACATGCTGCAACTTTTCTTGCTGAAATTGGAAAAGTCTTCCATACAGATAACCACAATGACAGTTGCCATTCCCATAGACATGGTCACATCTTTGTGCTTATTTTCATCATATCATAATACAATCAGAAATGGTAAAAGAGAAGTCATACAGAGTACCATAAACTACAATGACCACTCTTGTGCCCATAGTCACATCTTTGAGCTCTGTTTGTCACATGGTAATGCAATCAGAAACGGTAAAAGAGAAGTCATGCAGCTGGAATCCAAACTTGAAGCACAGTGAAAGTAAATGCATTATGACCCAAGATTCCATTAATGGCACTTGAGCTTATATCTGATAACAAAAAAGACTGTAAAGCTAAATACAAACTCTCTCTCTGTTTACTAGAGAAGGCAAAAGAAGTGTCCTTTGTGGAGGACGGTTATGTGAGTTTTGCTTCTAAATATGCATTAAAATCTTTCCTTTTCAAGATGGAATCATGTGAGTACTATTGGAAAAAAGACAAAGGCATTGGTGGAAGTGAATGGTCCCCTGCCTTGGGGCGGAGTCCAGTCATGACCGTTTGCATTTGAGTAATCCATCTAAAACACTCGCCCGTGTCAATTTTTGGTACCACACACCACTTCTACACAACATAAATTAAAAATTAGAGCAGTGCTATTAGATCTAATTTAGTAAACTAATTTGTTGATCTACACCACTATAACTCTTGGATTGATGGTAAGTCTCATCAAACATTAGAGCTTGGTGTTAGTATAATAGTTACAATGAAATGACATCATTAGATTAACAAATTAAATCAAATTTTTAGATCTTAATAGCAAATAACACGACGAATTAATATATATAATCTATAATATAAAACAGGACAGGCTTCAATAAGCCCATCCAATGGTCTCAAATAGACTTATCCAACGGCCACCAACATCCCTCGCAAGAATCTAGGTTTACGTTGTACCGTACCTTCAGACACGGGTTACCTTTAGTAAATAATAAATGAGTTAGGTTAATATCAAATATGAATAATTAAATTTTAACACGATAAATCCGTTTAACTAGTATTTTCTGAAAAAAAATTAAATTTTTTTAATAAATATTTTTTGGTATGAAATTGTACGAGATATTCGGCTTGGTTGGAGCTGGGTTTTTTTTTTTTTGGTAAAAATATGTTGTTTGAAAAGTTTCGCAAAAAAATTGAAATTAAAAAAGTCTCCCAAAATTGTTTGGGGTATTCTTTAAAAAGATGGAAAAGTTTGAAAAGTCCGTTTGAAGTGACTTTCTAGTTTTTTTTTTGCTTTTATGTCAAAATAAAAAAATAATTACATGTATATATAGATTATACATAATAATTCCCAAAATATGAATTTTAAATTTTTTTTTATCACTAATAATATTTTATGAATATATAGTTGATGCTTTTTTATTTTATGTTGATATAATTGGGTTTTTATGTAAAGATTTGGCTGTTCGTCAGCGAATGGGTTGTCGAAGGTTTCGTGATGTGTGGGCCGGAAAGAGTTGGCATAGAATTAAGAATCAGAACCCAGTCAATTGGGGTTGCATACTATTTGTAAAATTCAAAGCATTAATCCAATGACTTTGACTCTTAAGATTTGAATGATTTCCCATTTGTAGGAGAATCCAGTGGATTATTGTATGAAATTGTACAACATTTGTGAATCTATGGCCTGAATTTCTGGAATTTTGCGGGCCTTCACTTTGCTAAAAAAAAAAAAAAAAAGAAACATCCTTTTTTAAAATTTGGTTTTCTTTTTTCTTAATAAAGGCTTCAATTTGAAAATCGGTAGTTTGATTGAGATTTTAGTTTTCCTTTAGAATATAGATTAATATTAATGAGATTCGAATTCTAACGTCCATTGCTTAGAAGTTCTTACATTATCACTAGGTTAATATATTAGTTAGTTGTTTATTACAATTTTCTTCTCTATGTCACGCCTTTGAATGACCAAGTCAGCTCAACTTCTCTTTCTAAATCAAATTTACTTCGACGTGGAGCACACTTGACCCTGCGTCACTTAATGTATCAACGAGGGTCAAGTGTGCTCCACGTCTAATTCCTCTTCTAATTCTGCGTTGCTTGTTGCACCGAGAATAACTTTTCTTTTTTGAACATTCGTCACTCTTTGAAGAGGAAATTGCTGATGATTTCGGATGGTACTATAGTTTCGAGGCTGGATTAGATCTTTCTGCCATTTTGGCGAATATCTTGACCTTCACTATGTCACACATGGTGCAACATACATTTAAGATTGAATGATTGCAGAAGAATATGATGCTTAATTGAAAAGTAACTCTACAGATAGGCGAAAGCTTCCATCTCGTAAGGTCGTCATGTTGCTCTCATGGTATTCATAACATTAACCATCAGATTATTTAAATGATTGCTCCCACAGACCAACCCTAGCTCATACACGCAAATGACCCAAAACAGTAAATAGCTATTGAACACCAGCATAGTTAAATTGAGAATATTAGGTGCAGTTTCTCAGTTTGAGGAAGTAGATAAACACACGTTAAACGAAGCAATCCTGAACCTAATAGACTGGCGATAGTATATACATAGTTAAGCCTATAATGGTTATACTGATGATAGATAGAAAGCATAATGAGCGGAACTAAATGTAGAAGTAGCTAGCCTTGTCCTAAAATGATTCAGGCTGCTGACGGCGTAGTAATGTAGCTAGGAACACCATTCTCTGAATGAACAGGAATTGTTGCTATTGCCGCATCCTTTGATGTGTTCTTATAATCCAACGACTCATCTATGTATATTTTCCACCATTTTTCCACTAGCATCTTTATGTCTTCTCGCTGAATATTCAAACAATTTGTTCAAAGAGTGTGTAATGCTTACTTTTAACATGAAAACGCATGTTAACAACTAACAAAATAGGAACCTTAACATGAATATTTGAATATGATTTAGAAACTCACATAAGGTGGCTGGTTGTGCACTATCCAGGACCTTGTCTTTCCGATACCGTCACCCATGAAGACCAAATTTGTTTTTTCACCAACAAAAACATCTTCATTGTACTCCCCTCTTCTAATGAAAATACAAAATCTGTAGGGGCTGTACTTTGGGGCTGCTTTGACAGCTGCTGCTATAGAACAAAAGCCCGCCCGCCCTTCTTTTGCAACAACGTTCTTGTCATGGCACCATAGAACAACCGCAATCTGCCTGATCAATACATCAGTGACGGCCAAAGTCATGATAATCTTTGCAGCTCTTGAATAACTATTGTGGTGCAAAATGACTATTCAAGTATTCGAAGGAGAAAGAGGAGGTAAAACTAGTACTGGAGGTGGAGGTGACGGTGACTGTTGATCCATTTCCATAACAGAGAGAAGAAGGTGATGTTGATAATGGAGGTTGAGGCACCGGCAGGGGAAGCTACAGAATGTATAATATGTCTTATATTATAGAGGCACACACACGCAATTAGTTTTTTTTTCTCTTGATCAGGATGAATATATAAGAGAGAAGGAGATAAAAGTAGAGAAATTACCAGAGGTTGGGGTGGTGTGAATGGGAATTGGGTCGACAATACATGCTGCAACTTTTCTGGCTGAAATTGGAAAAGCCTTCCATACAGAGAACCACAATGATAGTTACCATTCCCATAGACATGGTCACATCTTTGTGCTCATTTTCATCATATCATAATACAATCAGAAATGGTAAAAGAGAAGTCATACTGTGAAACCCGGATAAATTTGAATTTTTGTGAATAAGGGCAAAATGGTCATTTGCCATCCTAATGCTTATTTGAAATACTCATACTCTAGACATCCGATGAGGAAACGGAGTTCGCCGTTGGATTCGTATCGCGAAATCTAGTCACCCTGTCAAATTTCGTCGAATTCCGAGATAGTCGGATTTTTGCACGTCGTTCGAAGCGACTGCGTGGCGAATGACCTCACGAACGTCGCCATAAATATATTTTATAAAATTTTCTTAAAATTAAGTTAAAGTTCAAATAAAATTAATTTGAACTTAATCCGAGGTATAATGAATCGTTTCGGGACGAAAAACGGACCCGAAAGTCGAAAATATGCGGTGCGATGTGGACCACACATTTTTGCCTATAAATATAAAAAAAAAATCAGTTTTTTGGACAGAATATCAGCTGAACCTCAGCCTTGTTCAGCCGCCCAAGACCAAAGAGAAAAAAAAAAAAAAATCTTCAAGCTTCCCGCTCCGATTCCGGAAGTTCCGTCGGTCGGAATCCGTCGATCCAAGAGGCAAAGTTCATCTCCTCGACGAGGGCTACGCGTACGTACCAAGAACGAGGGATTTTACCGAAGATTCAAGTGGAGTCTTTGGAGAAATCAAGGATTTTGGGATTTTTCTTGGTGTGTTCTTGAAGCCTAGTCTTCATTTCAAGTTTCAAGAGGTAGGGTTCTTCCTACCTTGGATTAATCTTTCCTTAGATGTTGATAGTTTAAGGGTTTGATATATTTATGCATATGGATAGACTTTTATATGTATGTTTATGTTTATGGAAATGGAAAAGTGAGCATAGAAAAGGCTTAAGCTAATTGCTAGCTTGATTTTGATATATGGAAGTTACATGTGATTTATTATGTAACTTAGTGAAATTAAAGGCATGCTATGTGTTATATAAATTATGCCTTGAAGGTGTTTGGTGAAATGCCTTGAGTATTTGGAAATTGTTGTTTTGATTGAATTGAAATAACATGCTTAAGTTTAACTTGTGGAATCATATGCTTATGATATGATTTATAATTGAATGTGCTTGTTGATATATGCATGTGTTGATATATTAACATTGAGATGAATATGGTAATTATATGCTTAGGATATAAAATTACCATGGATGTGTTGAAATTGTTCATGTGTTGTTCTTGGCATATTGAGTATTATGTTGTGTGCAATGGGACATGGCATTGCATATGCACGGAAGCATCTCATCACATGGGTGTGTGCATGGTTAATGTCAACACCACACTTGGTGATTGACGGTAGGGCTTGGGAAAAGTTGGGTCGAAGACCTAGCTAAGCCGCTTGGTTGCATGATAAATTGGGTTGGGATTAGCAAGAAGAGGCATGACGACCTCTCGGGTGCAAGACCCGGTGATTTGGGAGATGCACTCCATTGGTGTAAGAGTCCATAAAGTGTATGGGTATGGAAGACCCTTGGTGTAAGTCCATGAAATGTCCAATCCCAAGAAAGACCCTAGTTTTGAAAATGTCATTTGATGTAAACATAAATGATGGAATGAAACACTTTGGCATTGCATCGTGTAGTGAGAGTAGGTGAGGACTCGGGTTGAAGTGCATGAGTGAGTGTCATCTCATTTCATGGCATGGTATCGTTGCATTCCAACTTAGAATGCATATCCTTATAAGGAATGATTGTTTATATGTTGCAAATGAATGTTGCATGAGCATGAGCATCTAGGGGGGAGTAGCCTTTGTAGGATCTACTCTACTGGGCGTTGGCTCACCCTATACGGGAAACATTTCAGGTGTGGGGTTTGCACCGGTGGATGGCTCACTTGGAGAGCATCAAGCTTGAAGGGGGCCGACTTGTGGCCTTATTTTGAGTTTTTGTAAAAGAGTTATGAAAACTTGGTCTTTGGCATGTAATTAGGCAAATTAATTGTAATAGACATTATATAGACTAATGTTAAAGTAACCTCGCATGTTTTGATATAAGTATGGATAATTGGACCCGGTGTGGCCAATGTTTACTTATAAATGGACCCGGTGAGGTCATTTTTTTATATTGGGCCTCAGATGGGTCATGTGAAGTTAAATTGCACAGGTTGGGTTTTGGGTAGAGCTCACTGTACGAAGGAGACTCTGCCCAAATTTTGTTAAGTTATGGACCCCGGTAAATGGGGCATAACAGTGTGATATCGAGTTACTCGGTATCTAAGGGTGTTCCACGGGTTGATGGGTAATCAACGGACTCCCGGATTTTGGGGTGTCACACATACAGAGTACCATAAACTACGATGACCACTCTTGTGCCCATAGTCACATCTTTGAGCTCTGTTAGTCACATGGTAATGCAATCAGAAACGGTCAAAGAGAAGTCATGCAGCTAGAATCCAAACTTGAAGCACAGTGAAAGTAAATGCATTATGACCCAAGATTCCATTAATGGCACTTGAGCTTATATCTGATAACAAAAAAGACTGCAAAGCTAAATACAAACTCTCTCTCTGTTTTCTAGAGATGGCAACAGAAGTGTCCTTTATGGAGGACGGTTCTGTGAGTTTTGCTTCTAAATATTCATTAAAATCTTTTTTTTTTTAAAGATGGAATCATGTGGGTATTGTTAGAAAAAAAGCTGCCCATTTATTTTAGATGGTATTCTTTTTCGTTAAATGACTAACAATATAGTTTCTTTCATTCACTACGATTCTCAAGTTGGACCATGGGATACCTGTGTTAATTTTTGATACAACACGAGACTTGGGTATGACGCAAATTTAAAATAGAGCAATGCTATTGGAACCTAATTTAGTGACTTGTGTGGAAGAATATCATCACAAGATATGGCATACCTCTGGCGTTAATCTCTAATAACGGAACCCAATTCAATAGTGGGTTGTTCAAGGTATTTTGTCAGCAATATGGAATCTGAAATCACTATTCCACCCCTGTATACCCACAAAGCAATGAACAGGCATAAATATCAAATAAAATGATTCTTGATGGAATAAAGAAGAGGTTGGCGAAGGCAAAGGGTAAATGGGTAGAAGAGTAGCCCAAGTAGTGTGGACGTACCGAACCACGCCGCACTGTGCAATGGGGAAAACTCCCTATGCCCTAGCATACGATATGGAAGCTGTGATACCTTTGGAAATCAGCCTCCCTACAATTAGAACTAACCTAGCAAATAGTGGGGAAAACGAAAACTCCGTCACCAAAGAGTTGGTTTTAGTAAAAGAAAGAAGGGAGTCCACAGCTATAAAACTAGCAACCTATCAGTAGCAGATGTCTCGAGCTCTCAATAAGAAGGTGCACCCTCGAGCCTTCAATGTTGGGGATCTAGTCTTAAGGAAGATGGTGGGCTCCACCAAAAACCCCATAGACTAGAAGCTCGAGGCCAACTGGGAGGGACCTTATAAGGTCACACAGGTTGGAGGGAATAGGTACGAACTTGAGACCATAGAAGGAAAGCCACTTCCGCGATCTTGGAACACGGCTAACCTTCGAAAGTTCTACTTTTAAAGTACCTTCAAAAGTAAATGAAACGTCGGAGTACCTTCGAAAAATAAGAGTGCCTCTTGGGAAACGCTGAAGTACCTTCGAAAAATAGAAGTGCCTCTTGAGAAGTATCCGGCACACAGGACACCCCTTTAGTTACCTGGTAAGATTTTAGCTAGTTAAGATTCTAAAATGTAAGTCGTATTTTTTTCAATAAAAATCTGGGTTGCAAAGTACCTTTGTAGATTTCACACCAATAATTGAACCTTTGTAAGGCAAAGAAGAAAAGACTTGGGAAGGCCCAGACACATTTCAACCTACTGCTAAGGCAGGGAAGCTAAAATCCCTGATAGAGGTTTAGACCTAAATCAAGTGTAGCTACTCGATCAAAACTTAGGCCTGAGGCTTGGCCTGACGATGCAAGCCAAATGGGTAAAATTCTGAGACCGATTTGATCGGCCAGTCGGTGTAAAAAGTTGCAAATTAAACAACTTGAATAAGGCCCTAGTAGTTTGTTAGGGGCCGAGCCTTTTGGAAGGCATAATATTCTAAGTATGTAAGACCCTAGCAATTTGCTAGAGGCCAGGTCTTTCTAAAGGCATAATTTTCTAAGCATGTAAGGCCCTAGCAGTTTGCTAGGGGTCGAGCCTTTTTGAAGGCATAATTTTCTAAGTATCTAAGGCCTTAGCAATTTGATAGGGGCCAAGCTTTTCCGAAGGTATAATATTCTAAGTATGAAATTCCCTAGCAATTTGCTAGGGGCCAAGCCTTTTTGAAAGCATAATATTCTAAGTATGAAAGGCTCTAGCATTTTGCTAGGGGCGAGCCTTTTTAAAGGCATAATTTTCTAAGTATATAAGGTCCTAGCAGTTTGCTAGGGGCCAAGCCTTTTTGTAGGCATAATATTCTTAGTGTGTAAGGCCCTAGCAGTTTGCTATGGGCCAAGCATATCTTTTTGAAGGCATAATTGGCCCTAGTAATTTGCTAGGGGTTGAGCCTTTTTAGAAGCATAATATTCTAAGTATGAAAGGCCCTAGTAGTTTGCTAGGGGCCAAGTTTTTTTGAAGGCATAATTTTCTAAGTATGAAAGACCCTAGTAGTTTGCTAGGGGCTGACCCTTTTTGAGAACGTAAAATAGAAAAGGCCCTAGCACTATGCTAAGGGTTGAGCCTTTTGAGAAGGTAGAACATGAAAGGCCCTAGCATTTTGCAAGGGACCAAGCCTTTTAGAATACAATATGAATGGCCTTAGCGCACCTTTAGGGTCGAGCCTATTGTGAGAGCTCAATTTTCCAAGCACGAGAGGCTCTAACACCAAGCTTTTATAAAGAAGCACAGTTTGATAAGAAAAGAAATGAAAAAGGAGAATTCACATTCTATTCAACAAAAGGGTTTTTTACATAGATCTGTTCTATATAAAATTAAAACATTATTTACAGCCACAGAAGAAGGACCCACATCAATGACGGGAAAAGAGCTCGAAAGAAGAAAGAAAGTTGGCCGCATGAAAAGTAGCATCCCAACCTTTCTTAAAATGAGCCTTCTAAATCGCAAAAATTTGGAAAGCCAACTCCCCTTCAGCCTTAGTCATCCCCTCCTCAAAGGCATCATCTTCCTTAGCTTTTGACTGAGCCTTCAAGGACTCATACTCCTCTAGAAGAGTAGCATGTTCCTCTTAAGTTTGGTAGAGTTCACCAGCAGTTGCCTCCTCCGAAAACTTCAACTCGTTATTCAAAGAATTTAACTTGTCCATTTCCTCCGCCAGCTCGGTCACTTGGGCTTGCAGAGCAAGCATATCCTCACAAAGTTTGGCATTCTCAATCTTGAAGGTCTTATTCTTCTCCATGGTGGTCATGTGATCATATATGGCATGTTTCATGGTCTTATCCTTCTTTGCGATCCTGACACCAATCTCATGAACTTCTTGCAAACTCTTGTGTAAAAATTTCACTTTAAAAAAGAGAGAGAATATATAAAGGAAAAGAACGAAGGAAGAAATCATACCAACACCATTTACTGTATGGCCCGCCGAGCTATTTCATCACAAGACATTTTCTCGTTCGTCGCCAAATCCCGAGGAAGGATGACCCCCCTCACAATCCAAACCACCACATTCATATCTTTAACGACCGAGTCTCGTATATTGATCTCTCTCCCTTTCACTTTCAAGATAGGTCGAAAGGGGGGAATGGCGCGTTCGGGAAGGACCAAATGGCTTGACTTTGAAACTTTCCATTTATTTGGTGCACGATTGTTGGCCACAATAAGCAAAGAATCATCACTAGATAGAGACTTGGCAAGAGAATAAAAAGAAACAAGAACCTCAGGAAGCCTAGGGATTTCAAAATAAGGGGGAATTACTAAGTCATCTTGAAGTTTTGAGTCATCTTGAACGATTTCAAGATCACCTTGATTGGAAGGTTCATCTGAAACTATTATTTTTTCGGGCTCAGTCAAAGGCTGCCAAGTAGGTTCATCAGAAACTTGAAGGATTTGATTGGGGGCCGAAGAAGGAGTCGCCTCGAGGGTTTTGACTAGGGCCAGGAAATCAAGGAAGTTCCTTACTGGCCTATTCTAACCAAAAGCAGTAGTGACAGACCTCTGGCGAGACCGAGGAGTATTAGCACGTTGAGCCTGTAAAGCCTCTCGATCATCCACAAGAGTAGCATTTGCTCTGTCCAATACAATAATGAAGGAATGATAGGTCGGCATGTAGCTGAGTAATATATGGGCAACTAGGCAAAATAGGCTATCATTGAAAGATTACACCTTTTTCAAATCCTCCATCTTCACCGAGCACTTAGAAATTTTTCCCTTAATGGTCTCTCCTAGCAACAGCAAGCACATCAGTAAAACGAGATAAGGAAATTAAAAAATTTGAATACACGTATGTGCATGTTCCTGGTGCACCTTCTTCGAAAGAATGCCTGTATGATAGGTCTTCACCAGCCTTATACTCCCAATTCCCAGAAACGAAGATAACATCATTCTCATGACCCTTATTGGAGTTAGGAAAGTGGGTTACCAAGTAGTAGTCTTTCCTCCTCACTACACAGTAATAGTTATCACCAGTCAGCTTGATGATGTAGCAGTAGAGGATTTCCCAAAGCCCTAAATTCACCCCTAGATTATTGTTCAAAGCAGCAACCCCCATCACAATCCTAAAAAAGTTGGGGCAACACTCTATAGGGCATACTTCAAAACAAAGAGCACCCATAGAAGGAATGGGTGTAGAGGGAATCTCACACCACTTTCAGTAACGGCCCAGGTATGGATTGGAATGGATTCCCTGGTGCAAATAAGAGGTTCATTAGCAGCAACAACTCAAACTTCGAATTCGCCTAAAGTTAAAGGATCCATTGCAAGAAGGATGAAATAGAAGATGAGAAGAAAGAAGTTCTCAGACGAAAATATGAGAAAGTGATAGAAAGAATAAAAAAACAAGACCTCTTTAAAAAGGAATGAAAGAGCACCAAAGAAACGGCGCCTAAAAACCAAAGGATGAAACACTAAATGCGATTATTTTTTTTCGGCAAAAAGAAGACACGCAAGGAAAACAAATCAAAAAGCAATGTAGGTTCAAGTACAGGAAATGTCAGTCAAACGTGTGCCACGTCGCGGACATTCCCTGGGGGCAAGTGAAGGGACGCATAATTACTGCGTCTAATTAGACGTTTAATGATTTGAAATTAGTACAGGCATGTGATTGACCACGTGCCAATATGATGATCACTTGGAATGTCAGCAAACTAAAGCCGAGCTTGACATAATCACTATATATAACACCGAACCGAACTGATGAGTTCGGTCGAATAAGTCAAACCGCTGTTAATTTCCCGAGATACAAATTCAACAAGGTGAACTTGCTCCGTATTCATAATTGCGAAGATCACTCTATTCTGAAGAATTAGAGAGGATGTTATATTGATAAGAACGAACTGCGGGTAAAAATTATTTGCATGCCCGAATAAAAGTGTTGAGTGCTCATTCTTGCATTATTTTATATCTAAACATGCTCACTTTAGGCTTGCTAGTAGACTAACTTGCTTTACTTAGCTTATTTTGAGATTCGTGCGTTGATTTTGTGTTTTCAGCTAGTCTAAGTGTAAAGGTAGACTTGGAATATCATGATAATGGTTTTGGACAAGTTAGAGTTGAGTTTGACCGGTTAAAAGGGATGTTGGAGGCCTTAGAGCAAAAATTCAGAAAAAGACTTGTTCTAGCGATAGGAAACATACCGGTAGGAGGGTGGTAGAATAGAGAACCTGCCGATAGAAGTCATGTTCTATCGGTAAAAGAGAAGACAGTGTATAAGCTAACGGTAGTAGAAGTTATGCTCTATCGGTAGAAAGGCTCTCTAGAATGAACAGTAAGGTGTCCTATAGATAGATAAAGTTATGTTCTACCAATAGTAGATCTCTCTCGAGTAGACAAGATGATGTTCTACCGGTAGGTGTGTGACGCCCCAAAATCCGGGGGTCCGTTGATTATCCATCAACCCGCGGAATACCTATAGATACCTAGTATCTCGATATCACAATGTTATGCCCCATTTACCGGGGTCCATAACTTACGAAATTTGGGCAGAGTCTCCTTTGTATGGGGAGCTCTACCCAATACCCAACCTGTGCAATACACAATTACCAGACCCATCCGAGGTCAAATATAAAGCAATGGCCGCACCGGGTCCATGTATAAGTAAACATTGGCCACACTGGGTCCAATTAACCATACTTATATAACATACAAGGTTAGATTAACAATTATTCACATATATTCTATTACAATTAATTTGCTTAATTTACATGCCAAAGACATAATATTTCAAATGTTTTCACATGAAATAAGGCTAAGACCACATGTCGGCCTTTCTTCAACCATGAGGGCCCAAACTTGAGCCGTGCGTCGGTGAACCTCCCGCACCTGAAATTGTTCCCGTATAGGGTGAGTCAACGCCCAGTAGAGAAATTCCTACAGAGGCTACTCCTCAACCTATATGCACATGAAATATTCACATGCAACATCCATAATTTCCATAACCATTCCAATCAAGAATGCAATTCAATGATGGAATGCCATTAAGCCATGCCGTGAATGAGATGAAATCCACTCATGTACATCCAACCCGAGTCCACCCCGACTCTCTTTACATGCCAATGCCATGTATGTTAAACCGGGCTACCTAAGCCCCATGAATGAGATGAGACTCATGTACTCGACCCGAGCCCTTCCCGGCTCCCACACACACAATGCGAATGCCAATGTGTACCACATGCTATGAGTGAGATGAGACTCAATCATGTAACGCAACCCGAGTCCTTCCCGACTCCCACAACACAATGCAATGTGTAATGAACCCGTCTTCGACGGAAAATATGATACTCATTGGATGAGTATATTTTATATCAAAATCTTGTGTTTCCTTTGGGCAACGGATTTTGGAATTTCACCCTGGCTCCGTAAGCATTACACTTTTGCGGAATTTCACCCCGGGAAGTGTATGAACCAAGTGGTTTAGGGCTTTTCACCCAAGGAAGTCGCCATGCCCCTTCTTGCTATACCCAACACAAGTTTTCCTTATGCAATGCAATCATGTGACTCCATGTGACCATCGGTCCACATTTCCAAGCCCACATATCAACTACCAAACAAGGTGTTGATTAACCATGCACCACCTACACATGCCTCCACTAATGACTAATGTCCATGAATGGAGTTACCAATGTCATGCTCTATATGCAATAATGCCAATGAGCAATTTCTATGACCATATGCATTTAATACCACATAGATTGTGGTACAAACACCCATGCACAACATCCTTATGACACAATGTCCATGTATGTGATGTTCCCGTACATATGCAATGTAATGACCCATTGCTTCTCTCATGCAAGGTTCATATGTAATGTATGCCATATGAACTGTCTCTACCACATTCCAACATATGGTATTAACAACAACCATGCACACACACACACCACTCATGATGTGAATTCCCCGTGCATATGCAATGCGATGTATCATTGCAATAACATTATGTCACATATGTAATGCATGCCATATGGACTAAATTAACATAATCAATTCCATTCCATGGCAATTTACATTATAAACGTATAAATTCCATGCTTCATTACAACAATTGATATATCAAAATATATATCTGACATTCACAATTTCAACATAAATCATATCGTACACATATGATTTTCATTTACCACATAAGGCATAACATGTTATTTATCATATAACAATTTCAATCCATTTAGGTATTTTGTCAAACACCTTCAAGGCAAACAACATGGTAACACATATCATGCCCAATTTCCACATAATTCAAGAAATTCCAATAGGCAATTTCTACATACCAATTTAGGATAAAATTATTTTACCTAAATTCCACCAATAGGCAAGTGTAATTTTTCTAACAACCTACCCATTTTCTTCATTATTCCATAACTATATCCATATAAATATGTACACATATCTATATATATACCAAGTCATAATCATAGGCATTTTAGGTAAGAAATCAACCCAAGTAGGAGAACCCCTACCTCTTGTAGTGTGAGAATCCCGTAAGAAAGCTCCCAAGACCCGAAAACCCAACTCGAAGTTGATTTTTCCAAATCCCGATTTTTCACCTTCGGTGAAAATCTTCATTTTTGGTACCCACGCGTAGCCCTCGTCGACGTGATCACTTTTCCCTTCTAGCTCGACGGAATCCGAGCAAAGAAATACAACTCGAATCTTGATTTTCGTACACCCCCACCCGTTCACCTTCGGTGAAACTTGTTGTTTTTGGTACCCACGCGTAGCCCTCGTCGCGTAGATGAACTTTGCCTTTTGAATCGACGAATTCCGACGGATGGAACTCCCGGAATCGGAGCGGGAAGCTTGGAGATCAAACTTTTCTCCTCTCTCCCTTCAACGTCTGAACCCAGACTGATTTCAGCAGAAAAATCTGCTGAAAATCAGAATTTTAAGCCTATTTATATTTTTCAATGTGTGGTTCAGATCGCGCCACACGCCCCCTCTTCGTTCGGGTTTATTTTCGTCCCGAAACGATTAAAATTCGTCCCGATTTAAGTTCAAATTATTTTCTATGAACTCTAATTAAATTATTTTCAATTTTCTCACATTTTGTCCAAAATTTCGTTTTTGGGGTCACCCGAGACCCGACTGTCTCGTAAAACGTGAAAAATCCGACTATTTCGGAATTTGATGAAATTTTACATGGTCACTAGATTTCGCGAGACGAATTCAACGGCGAAGTCCGTTTCGTCATCCGAGGTCTAGAAAAATTCAGTTTTTCAACTAGGACCGAAGTGACAATTCACCTGTTGCCCTTGTTCGTCAAAGTTTAAATTTTCCGGGGTTTCACAAGGTGGACTTGTGTTCTATCGGTAGAGTTTGATAGAGTAAGGTTCTACCAGTAAGTAATCTATTTGCTACTGGTAGGTCGTTCAACAGAATGGAGCTATACCGGTAGATATCTAATGTTCTACCGGTAGGTCGAGGTAGATTTTGATGAGAAGCTCTAATTAAAGTTTGATTTTGCCATATATTTTGGGAATTTCTCTACCAATAAAAAGAATAGATATTTTTGGGAAAGATAATAATCAAAGATATTAACCAAATCTGAATATCTTCCTTCCACACACCATAAATAGAAGATTGTTGAGACTTCAACATTGTATTATTTTATAGTTTAACATATTCAACATTGTATTATTTTATAGTTTAACATATTCAACATTGTATTATTTTATAGTTTAACATATTCACTTTATGTTTGTTAGTGTATTAATTTGCTTTATTTTAGTATAGTTTGTGTGTTAAGCTTTAATTTCTATGTTGTAGGTATTTTAGGTGTAAATGTGAAGAATAAGCATTGATTTAATATCAAGAAAAGAGTTGGGATTAAGTTTCTCAAGAGAAGATGAAGTCAAGTCCTTGGAGATCAATTTTGGAAGAATAATAGAAGTTCTACCGGTAAAAAAACTCACAGGACTTTGTAATTTTTCATCAGAGAAGTCCAACCGGTAGGTGGAACATGTTCTATCGGTAGGAAATGTTATAGTACTTTTGTCAGAAAAGTCCTACTGGGTGTTCTACTGATAGGAAAAGCCACATAAGTTTCAGAATTTTTATCAAACAGAGATTCTACCAGTAGGTATTCAATGTTCTACTGGTAGGTCGACATCAGATTTTGTCGATGACTCCTTTTCCCAGGCATTGACTGATCAAATATTCAAAGATATCTTCCAAGATCTTTCAAGACCTTGTTTGATGGAAAAAGAGACAAATTAAAAAAGTGATTTTTGGCTAAATCTTAGAGATATTGTAGGAGATATTTTCGAAGATCTTTTAAGAATAAGAGATAAACATAAAAGGAAAGATGGTATCTAGAAAATCAGTTGTATCTATATATCTCTATATCTCTCCACTTTTTCTTATAAATACCAACCCTTGGGGGCTTTAGAGACAAGTTCTTCCTCCTTGGATGTTCTCCAAGAGGGGGTTCCTCCTTCCTCTTCATTGTTCTTAGTTTAGATTGCAAGCAAAGTTCTTCTTTATTTACGGTATTTTATTTCTTTTATTGTAATTGTTTTCAGTTACTTGTTTTAAATACAAATTTCTTCATTCAAGTTTATTTCAATACAAGTTTTATTTATTTTCTTTTATTCACATGTCTTCTTTAATTGCTTTAAATTTCAATTCAATCATGTTTGAATTGTTTATTTTCCAGATAATTGTAGGAGGGATTCCTATCCCATGAACTAGAGTTTTAGCGTTATGTGATTGATTGAACATGTTATACTTTTGAAAACCTAATTGGTTTGCATACGTCCATGTTATTTATATGCAATTACACTTTGTACAAATAATTGTGGTGTTTCCTACAACCTTAGAGTAACGATTCTTCCATCATAAACCATCTTTCAATTGCTACTTTAGTTTTTTCCAAAGTTTTAAGTTGAAAATCATTCATCTATAATAGTTTGAATATGAAAGCAGATATGAGTTATAGATTTAGAATGTAAATTTATATTCATAGGTGGGATGAAATCCGAAGATTATCTGGTTTTTTCTTTTATTGAATTTATTTTTAATTTAGTTATTTACCAAAAAGTCTCATTTTCAAAGAACTCTTTTTTTTTTTTTTTTTTGTTTTACTTTTGTCACCATTCGAATTTGTCCTTCATTTTCTCTGAGGAGAAGACCTCGGTAATCGACCGAGTTACTAAATGATACATTTTTGTGTTTGAGAACCACTTTATTATTTATCCACTTTTATGGTCAAGCATTTTTGGCATCGTTGTCGGGGAAAGCAAGCATACAAATTTGGAAGGTGATTCGGATTAACGACAAGTAAATATTGTGATATTAATCACAAGCCCAGGTATGTTTTTATGTTTTTTTAATTTTTTATTATTATTGTTATTTTGTATTTAATGTTGTCATATGCTTCATATATGGAGTACACGTGTGAGATATGCGCTGTGTATGGGCATATCACTAATGAGTGCCCTTCAATTCCACCGTTTCAAAGGTTTTCATGGGATGGTCAATTATATTGCCTAATTCTCAACAATCTTACCCCAAACATTGTTTTGAAATTTTTTATTCCGATATTGGTTGGGGGAAACGAATATTATCAGTCACCGGTACATTCCACACCACTACACAAGCCTCTCCAATATCCCTCATACTATGACCCAGAAGAAGAGAGATTTGAGACTATGTTGAATGAATATATACAAAACCAACTTGCTATCAATGCCCAAACATTCCAAGCTATTGAAGAGATAAGAGACATGCTCAACACAATAACCATAACAGTTAATAATTTGGCCCAAGAACAAGAAATTGAGCTTGGTCAATGTAGTAAGATTGATTCTTTTGCTGAATTACAAACTGAGGATGAATCCATTAATACTCTTGAAAAGTTAAGTGACATTATTATTCCACAAGAGACTAATAATCCCAAGGATCTTTCATTATCAATGAGTAGTATTGAGATTCATCTATCTAAGCTTGGTGGGAATATGGAAGTTAAGTTGAGTGTCATATTTGATAAATATCTATTTTATATCTCATTGTTGGATTTGCATAAAAACTTATATATCTCTCTTTTCTTGAATGTTCAAAGGATATGTTGTGTGTATGAGTGGATCATTTGATTGAAAGAGTTGCTTCGATGCCATGTTTTTATTCCATTAAAAATAAAATGGTGCATATTCAAATCCGACTTTAAGCCGAATTGAGTGTGAGATTTTTTTTTTCTTTTCTTGTACATAGTAGTTAGATTATATTTTTTATTTATCTTATCTTATTTGATTTTGATTTTATTTTTTTTAGATTGCACACACCCTTTTTACTGTGTATTCATTATTATTTAGAGTTTCATGTTAATATCTTTCGTTAAGCATAGTATTGGATCTAAGTTGAGGGGTATGTTGAGTGCTTTACTTTTCTTTTGTGTTTTATTTTTTAGGTGATTTAATAATTTGTTATACTTATTTCTGTTTGTATAGTTTATTTTGTTATTTTGCAGCTGGTGGTTTTAGTGTCAAAGCTTAATGTCAGGTGTTTTGCTTCCTTATTATTTTTATTTTCTCATTGTATTATTATGTTTTGTATTGAGGACAATGCATGATTTAAGTTGGGGGCTAAGGGTTATACCATATCATGTGCAACCATCATGTGCTATTTTATTTTTTTTTTAAGAAAATTGAAAAATAAAAAAAACTAAACATTTGATTTAGACTATATTTTTTTTTAATTAATATGAGATTTTTTATTATTCAACTTGAATCTTGAATTATTTGTGTATTAGCACTCTGTAGGAGTTTATTCTATATTTGAATATCATATTCATGTTTTTATTTGGAACACAATTTTATGTATACCATGATCATGTTATTTTTGTGATTTATTAAATGAGATGTATATCTTAAAAAACTTGATATCTTATGTGAGTTTTGTGACATTCTTTGTTAGAGGGTTATAATATATTTACTCAAAATACTATTCTTTCAATATCTTTCAATAATTTCATTATTTTTTCTTTGCTAAGAGTATATGAGGTGATTAGTTGATTATATCTCAATGTTCGAAGTATCTTGCCATACATTCTTGAGACATAATTTTAGGTCATCTTTGAATTTATTTGAGTTTTAGCTTATTCTTTCTTGACATTTTCCGTAGTAGTTGTGATTGAGCTTAATAAAAATTTCGTTTCTTGACCATATAAATCACCAAGTCAAGTATAAAAATGTTCATCTTACCTTGGTTATCCCAAAAATTGTATTGTTTATAATTTGGAAAGGGAATGGTGGCTCAAAGAAAGAAAGAAAAAACAAGAAAAAAAGATAATTATTTTTGAATCCAAAAAAATAGAAGGAGAAAGAAAAGAGAGAAGAAAATTTGAAAAGCCGAAGGCTGTGAAAGAAAGAGAAAGAAAAAAATGGAATATCTTTGAAAAAAAAAAGGTGTTGGAACGGAAAAGATAGACAAAAATATTTGTCTTGAGCTATTATTTACAAAGAAGAAGATTTGGGTAGAAAAATTGTATTTCCGGGATACTCTTTTGAATTCCTTATTAACCTTCGATTCTATAACACATTAACCTAAAGCCACGTTACAACCTAATTAAAGTCCTACTTGATCTTAAGAATCATAGCAAGTGTATGTATCCAATAATGAAATTTGAGATATATTAGCTATATTACTTTCATTCACTTTAACATTCATTCAAGAGATTATGCCAAGGTCATTTCAATTCAATAATGTTCTTTATTTCAGAAATATATGTGAGTTATATTTTTCTCTTGATTATGAAAATTCTTCTCACGTATAACCTATGAGTGAAACAGTTACTATAATCAGAGGTTTTCTGTTCTGAGAGTGAATCCTTGGTGAGATTTTCATCAAAGCTAAAATTGGATTTCTAATAGAGATGTGGGTTTTATTTGATAAATTTCTTAAATTGCATGTATCATCTCATACACGCCCAAGTCTCTAATATTGATGTGAATGTGAATACTTTTACATAGCATTTAAATATATAGTTTAGCTTTTATGTGAATAATTTGAGTGGATGGTGAATTTTTTTTATATTTCATTGTTAATTAGGAATTAATAATACGTTCTAAATTTATGGTTGAATAAAAGGAAGTTTGTACCTACCTTCTCTGTAAATCTTCACGAGATAAAATTTGTCTACTATAGATCACTTAGGAGTTTAACGGCTTGTTGCATACGCTAAATACAATCGTGATTCATACGAAAGTGGCTTTGTATTTTTATTTTTATTTTTAGTTTGCTAGGGACTAACAAAGCTTAAGTTGGGGGGGGGTGTGTTGAAACTTCAACATTGCATTATTTTATAGCTTAACATATGCATTTGAGGTTTGCTAGCATATTAATTTGCTTTATTTAGTATGGTTTGCGTGTTAAGCTTTAATTTCTATGTTGCAAGAATTTTAGGTGTAAATGTGAAGAATAAGCATTGATTTAATGGCAAGAAAAGATTTGGGATTAAGTTTCTCGGGAGAAGATGAAGCCGGGTCCTTGGAGATCAATTTTGGAAGAATAATAGAAGTTCTAATGGTAATAAAACCATGTTCTACTAGTAGAAAAACACACAGTACTTTGCACGTTTTCATCAAAAAAGTCTTACCGGTAGGTGGAACATGTTCTACCGATAGGAAAACCCACAGAAGTTTCAGAAGTTTTATTAGACAAAAATTCTACCGGTAGGTATTCAATATTCTACCAGTAGGTCGACGTCAGATTTTGGCGAGGACTCATTTTCCCAAGCGTTGACTTATCAAATATTCAAATATATCTTCCAAGATTTTCCAAGACCTTGTTTGGAGGAAAAAGAGACAAATTAGGAAATAGATTTTTGGTTAAATTTTAGAGATATTGTAAGAGATATTTTTTAGAGATCTTTTAGGAATAAGAGAGAGACATAAAAGGAAAGATGATCTCTGGAAAAATAAATTGTATCTTTATATCTCTCCACTTTTTCCTATAAATAGAAACTCTTGGAGGCTTTAGAGACAAGTTCTTCCTCCTTGGATGTTCTCCAAGAGGGGGCTACTTCTCCTTCCTCTTCATTGTTCTTAGTTTAGATTGCAAGCAAAGTTCTTCTTTATTTACGGTATTTATTTATTTTATTGTAATTGCTTTCAATTCCTTATTTTAAATACAAAGTTCCTCATTCAAGTTTATTTCAATACAAGTTTTATTTATTTGCTTTTATTTACATGTCTTGTTTAATTGTTTTTAATATCAATTAAATCATGTTAGAGTACTTTTTTTCCAGATAATTGCAGGAGGGATTCCTAACCCATGAACTAGGGATTTCATCATAAACTAGGGTTTTAGCGTTTATGTCATTGATTGAACAAGTTATGCTTTTGAAAACCTAATTGATTTGCATACGTCCCTATTATTTGTATGCAATTAGGCTTGGTAAAATTAATTGTGGTGTTTCCTACAACCTTTAGAGTACCGATTCTTGTATCATAAACCATCTTTCAATTGCTACTTTAATTCTTTCCAAAGTTTTAAGTTGAAAATCATCCGTCTGTAGTAGTTTGAATACGAAAGCAGATGAGTTATAGATTTAGAATGTAAATTTATGTTCATGGATGCGATGAAATCTGAAGATTATCTGGTTCTTTCTTTTATTGAATTTATCTTTTATTTAGTTAGTTACCAAAAACTCTCACTTTCAAAGAACTCTTTATTTTTATTTTTGTTTTACTTTTGTCACCATTCGAATTTGTCATTCGTTTTCTCTGAGGAGACGACCTTAGTAATCGACCGAGTTGCTAAACGATACATTCCTGTTCTTGAGAACCACTTTATTATTTACCCTCTTTTGAGCTCAAGCAAAGACCTTTGGGGGAGAAAAGATTATCATTTCTTTGCAATTATTTTCTTTAGTTCCTCTAGTAGCCATACTTTAGTTTTACTACATTGTCTTTAGTTTTAAAGTATTGTTCTTCAATTTCAAGTCAATTCAATTCAGTTTATTAAGTGTAATCAACTTTATTTCAGTTCTTCAATACGAGGTACCTTTATATTCAGTTTCATATTTATTTTACAGTTCCATTCTTTACTTATTGAATTCAATTATGTATTCTTCAATGCTTTGTTTTTTTTAATGTCATGAGTGAGTAGTCTCCTTTCCGTATAATCTAAGGAGGGATTCACAACCCATGAACTAGGGTTTACACTCTAAACTAGGATTTTTATGATGTATATGATTTAATGATTGAATAGTTATTTTTCGGAAACCTAATTGACTTGTAAACATCCTTTATTATCCGTATTGCAGTCCCTGCAATCAGTTGGATACAAATTCTTCCATCAATTTATTGTCCCCAAAATCATTATTTTCACTAATTAAAGTTTTTATTGAATATCATCCGTTTGGGGGAGTTTGATTACGAACTTGAATAAGTTATAAATTTAGAGTGTAAATTTATATTCATAGGCGGGATGAAATGCGAAGATTGTCTGATTCTTTCATTGAATTTATCTTTAGCTTGGTTAATTACCCAAATTCTCAACTTTCAAAGAATTTTTTATTTTTATTTTTCAATATCACCTTGGTTTACCAAAGTTTTCCCTAAGGAGACGACCTTGAAATTTCATTCCAAGTTACTACACGATCATTCTCTTACGTTTGGGAGTTTCGTGAAAATACACCCAGTTTTGAGGGCAAACAACAAAGATTGATAAGGGATAACAGGAAGGATCCTAGCATTGATCATTAACAATCTGGCTAAATGTAAGGTGAGCTACCTCACATTGAAAAAGGGGAGAACCCTAGAAGAGGGTAGAAACCACTATAAATCCTAGGTAGGCTAAATTCAAAGGCATGCACTACATTTTCCTACAAATTAGCTCTAATCACATCTTGAACTCCTACTGACTGACTTAAGCATCGGAGTGCCTCCAACTATCCAATCCTACGCTCTGGCAGTTTGTTCATTTTTTCAAGGGGAGTGGTGCGGCGTTTCTTGTTCATTTGTTCCCCACCGAATCACTAAAATAGCAAGAGGTTCTTTTAACCCCTTACAGATCCTATAAATAGATTGCTAGGATTGTAGAATACACTAGTCAAAGGGAAAAGGGCGTAGTTTTATTAGTAGACCCTTAGTTGGATATTCTTTATACTTATTGAAACGTAAAGGTTAGGATATTGTATGCAACTAGTGTGCCTATTTAGTGTTCGAGCACGTGTATTAATTGGGACTAAGTCTAACACCCGAACTTGTAAATGAGAAATAAAGGTTTGAATTTCAAAATGGAGTGCAGTGGATAAGCCACGGTGAATCAATTGATTTGAAATTGGGTGAAAATGCGCTAGGGGTAAAGCCATTGATTAAATCAAATAGGATTGAATTTGGAAGGAGGTGGATTTTCTTAGTTTTAGAGAAGTATTATTTTTTAATTAAGTATTAAGTTTGGAAATTAAGACAAAAACAAAAATTCAAAATTGGAAAATTTCCAATTTCCCTCTAATGGAGGCCTTCTAACAAGCAAGAAGGAAGTGTTCCCTGCTTGCTTAATGCAGCCATACGAAGGCTTCGCTAGAAAATGGAGGAGGAGAGGATTTAAGGGGCAAGGGTAGTTGAAGATTTAGTTTTCTAAGAAGAAGGAAAAACGAGGAGAAAGAAAAAGGAAAGGAGAGAAGCTTGGAGTAAGGCAAAACTAGATCTCAACAATCATACATCCATTTCCAAAACCAACTTAGGGTAAGCTAACCAAAAGCTTCAGAGCATTCCATGATCTAAGTTGAGAGAAATCAGAAACCCTAGTTTATACTTTAAACATGATTTTTGTGGGCCTTTGAAAAATAAAGATTAAAGATTAAAGGGGGATCATGCTTGATTTTTTGGGGTCAAGGAGTCCATTTTTGGGCTTTGTTTGAGCTAATTTTTGTCATCTGGTTGGTCAAAACATAAGTTACAGATCTGTCCATAAGAAAACTTAATTTAAGCTCAACTCTGAGCTTGATTTCATGGGATTCTGGAGAGGTGGTGCACAAACCAAGACATGAATCTGAAAGAGGGTTGTTTATTTGGTTGAGAAATGAAGGAGATATGCTGGTTTGAAGTTGTGGTAGTCAAAGAAGGAAGGAAAGGAGGAGGAGGGAGGAGTAACCCACCACGAGGCACGGGGGGTGGCTGTTGCTGGTGTGTTTAGTCCCTATGAATTCCTCTTTTCACAAGCTATTCAATCATGCCCTATTTGCCTAACTGTTTGAATAGCACACCGAATATGACCATTTTGTCCTTTAAATGATTCGATTTTGGCACCCAATGCAATTTGTGGCCAAAATAAAATTATTTCCATGTTTAAGTAGGTTTTAGGGATTTATATTTGAGTGGTCTCTAAAAAGTTCAACTATTTGTTTTTTGACAACTATTCGGGCACCCAAAACTAGATTGTGGTAGGTTATCCGGTTCTGCGATGAGTTTGGATTTTCAAACTCTTTTAATACTCAAACTACTTTTATCACGTGTTTTATAAATGTTGTCTAGTATTGTTATTGGGTGGAATACTGAAGATTTAGCTTTCAGATCTAAAGCTTTGCAAAGCTATGAACTAACTGTTGAGCTTTTAATCTGATTTGTGAAATTGATTTCTCAGATCCATGTTTGTAAAAAGTATTATGCACACAAAATTGAATGAAAAAGGGTCCATGAGCCATATTTCAAAACTGTAGAGTTTTTGGCTAAGTTCGTTGGTTTTGGTGTCCTTGTGACGCTCCATTTTCCGGGGGTCCTGTATTAACCGTTGACAACCCATCAACCCGCGGAAATACCCGTGGATGTCGTTTAACCCGACACCACATCAATAACATCCTTAAACCGAGTCCAACTCCCCATGATTCATACCCCATTAGGGTCCAATTTGATCATTGGAGGGAAGGAAAAACATAGCCCAAAGGCTTGGCAAAGAAAACAAAAATAAAAAAAAATTCTGAGTTTTGGAGGGCGTACCGGTACGCTGAACCCACTGGACATCGGCGTACCGGTACGCTCTGCCTTCTGTCTGTCTACGTACCGGTACGCGTACCGGTACGATTTTGCCAGTTTTGCCTTTTTCCTTTGTTTTTCACTTCCAATCCATTCTAATACATTCCTAACTCATCCAACACATGTATAATACGATTTTTCATATAATACACAACTTATACAAGTTCCATTACATTTAATTCCATAATTTACACATCAAAATAGAATTTATACAAAAGTTTTACAAAAACTCGAACTAAGGCCACATGCCGGCCCCCTTCATTCTTGATGCTCTCCAAGTGAGCCATCCACCGGTGTAAACCCCATACCTGAAATGTTTCCCGTATAGGGTGAGCCAACGCCCAGTAAAGTAAACCCTACCAGGGCTACTCTCCCCCTAGATGCTCATGCTCATGCAACATTCATTTGCAAACAATCATTTATCAAAAGGACATGCATTCTAAGTTGGAATGCAACATACCATGCCATGAAATGAGATGTCACTCACTCATGCATTTTAACCCGAGTTCTCACCGACTCGTACAACACGATGCAATGCCAAAGTGTTTCATTTCATCATTTATGTTTACATCAAATGATATTTTGAAAACTAGGGTCTTTCTTGGGATCGGACTTCTTTATGGACTTAACCAATGGTCTTCCACACCCGTACACTTTATGGGCTCTTATACCAACGGAGTGCACCCCCCAAACACCGGGTCTTTCACCCGAGAGGTCGTCATGCCTCTTCTTGCTCATCCCGACCCAATTTATCATGCAACCAAGCGGCTTAGCTAGGTCTTTGACCCAACTTTTTCCCAAGCCATACTGTCAATCCCCAAGTGTGGTATTGACATCAACCATGCACACACACCCATGTAATGAGATGCATATGCAATGCCATGTTCCATTGCATACAACATAATGCTCAATATATATATCCATGGCAAATCATATCAAAGCATATAAATACCATATTCCCATGAAGCTAACACATTAACAACATATCCAATCAACACAAGACTTAAGCATGCTATACATAGTCATGTGTCACACACTTTAACATACAAAAGGTATTTAACAACACCTTCAAGGCAACCATCATGTTATCACATAATCATTTCATTCCTATGACAAGGCTCAATGTACACAACTAGCACCTCATCATATAAACACATAGCATATTACTATATGCCAAACTTCCAAGAATGACCATCATATAAATACATAGCATATCACTATATGCCAAACTTCCAAGAATGACACAAGGAACCTCTATATATCGAGTTCAAACTAGAACTTGAATTCAACCATTTTTTACCTCCCTTTCCATAACCATAGGTAAGTAAACCCTATAGTTCTATACACACCTACCCACCCATATGACACCATAGGTGAAAAATAGTCCCAAGTAGGAGAAACTCTACCTCTTGAAGCGTAATTCACCCGAAGGAAGCTTCAAGAACACTTTCCAAGCCCAAGTCTAGATTTCTCCCAAATCTCCTCTCTTGGATCTTCGGTGAAATACCTTGCTCTTGGTGTGGTTGCGTAGCCCTCGTCGATGTGATCGACTTTAGCTCTTGGTTCGACGGAATCCGAGCGACGGAACTCCGGGAATCGACGGAGAAAGCTTGAAGATCAAGGTTTTCTCTCTCTTGGCCGGCCAAACAAGAACACAAGGGAAGAAAATTCTGATTTTTTAGATATTTACCCCTATTTATAGTTTTAAATACTCAGCCCACGTCGCGCCACGTGTCCCTCGCTTAATCGGGTCCGATTTAGTCCCGAAACGATTCGTTTGATCTCGGTTTAAGTTCAAATTAATCTTATTTGAACTTTAACTTAATTTTAAGGAAATTTTATAAAATTCATTTATGGGGACGTTCGTGAGGTCATTCGCCACGCAGTCGCCTCGAACGACGTGCAAAATCCGACTATCTCGGAATTCGACGAAATTTAACAAGGTGACTCGTTTTCGCGATACGAATTTAACAGCGAACTCCGTTTCCTCATCCGAGGTCTAAAACATGAGTATTTTAAATACGCATTATAGTGGCAAATTACTATTTTACCCTTTTTGGAAAAAGTCCAAATTTCCCGGGTTTTACATTCTTCCCCCCTTAAAAAGAATTTCGTCCCCGAAATTCACGTACACATACATGCAATCTCATGCATATGCTACAGTCATGTAATGGTAAATGACTATAAAAACGTACCTCTATCCTCAAACAAGAAAGGATAATTGGCACGTACGGTGTCCTCGCGCTCCCATGCTGCCTCTTCCACTCCCCGGTGCTGCCACAACACCTTCACTAGCCTCACAGTCTTGCCTCGCAAAACCTGATCCCGGCTATCCATGATACGCACCGGTCCCTCCTCGAAGGTCCCATCCGCATCAACAACAAGCTCGCCCCAATCCACCACATGAGTCAGATCTGGGGTGTATTTCCGGAGCATAGAGACATGGAACACCGCGTTAACGCTCGATAAATCTGGTGGTAATGCCAACCGGTAAGCAACTGTACCCACCCTCTCAAGTACCTCGAAGGGCCCGATGTATCTCGGCGACAGTTTTCCACGCTTACCAAACCGGACCACTCCTCTTTTAGGCATAACCTTCAAGAAGACATGATCTCCCACCTCAAACTCTAGAGGTCGTCGTCGTCTATCGGCGTAGCTCTTCTGCCGGCTCTGAGCCGTGAGAAGACGCTTCCGTATCAAGTCCACCTTCTCTGAGGTGTCTCTAACCAAATCCGGACCCGTAGCAGGTCTCTCCCCAACCTCTGTCCAACAAACTGGAGATCGACATGGCCTCCCATATAGTGCCTCGTAGGGTGCCATCTGTATGCTCGCCTGATAACTATTGTTATAGGCGAACTCCACCAATGGTAAGTGATCTTTCCAGCTACCCTTGAGATCTAGGACACATGCCCGCAGCATATCCTCTAAGGTCTGGATGGTCCTCTCAGACTGACCATCCGTCTGGGGATGAAAAGCAGTGCTCATCATCAGCTGTGTCCCCATGGCTCGTTGGAAACTCTCCCAAAAATGAGCCGTAAATCTGGGATCCCGATCCGATACTATAGACACGGGTACCCCATGTAACCGGACAATCTCCCGTATATATAACCTACAGAATTCCTCCAGTGTGAAGGTCATCCGCACAGCCAAAAAGTGTGCCGACTTCGTAAGCCGGTCCACTACCACCCATACCGCGTCATGTCCCCGCGATGTCCGTGGCAAGTGAGTCACAAAATCCATCGTGATATGTTCCCACTTCCACTCAGCTACCTCCAATGGCTGGAGTAACCCTGCTGGTCTCTGGTGTTCAGCATTTACTTGCTGACACGTGAGACATCTACTAACAAATTCGCCAACCTGTCGCTTCATCCCATTCCAATAATACTGGCGACGGAGATCATGATACATCTTCGTGCCCCCTGGATGAACCGCGAAACGAGAGCAATGAAACTCCCTAAGGATCTCCTCTCTCAGATCTGCCAACTGAGGAACCACAACCCTTCCTCGATACCGAAGACTACCATCCGTGTGAATGGTCCAGCCCTCGTCACCTGTACCAGCCTGTACACGGTCCCGGATGGACAATAGTTCCGTTTCCTGACTCTGGGACTCAACAACCTTGCTCAGTAGGGAAGGTGTAGCCACCAAACTTCCCAAAGTACCCTGAGTCTGTCCCATATAACATAGCCCGAACTGTCCCACAGTCTCGAGCATCTGCCACTCTCGGGAAGCCATACTAGCCAAGACTCCCCGTGACTTCCGGCTGAGTGCGTCAGCTACCACATTTGCCTTACCGGGATGGTAATGCAAAGTGAAGTCATAGTCCTCCAGGAACTCCATCCACCTGCGTTGCCTCATATTGAGGTCCCGCTGTGTAAAAATGTACTTCAGACTTTTATGGTCTGAAAACACCTCAAACTGCTCACCGTATAAATAGTGGCGCCAAGCCTTCAAAGCAAAGACAATGGCTGCCAACTCCATGTCATGTGTAGGGTAACTCTGCTCGTGGTTCTTTAACTGCCGAGAACCATAAGCTCCCACTCTCCCGGACTGCATCAAGACGCATCCAAGTCCGTCCTTAGAGGCATCACAATACACTGTGTACCTCTGTCCCCTTTCTGGAACTACCAGTATAGGAGCGGAAGTAAGCCTCCTCTTCAACTCCTGGAATGCCTTCTCGCAAGAATCATTCCACTCAAACTTAACCTCTTTCCGGGTCAACCTAGTCATAGGGGAAGCTAGTTGGGAGAAGTTCTCAATGAACCTCCTGTAATACCCTGCCAATCCCAAGAAACTACGTATCTCAAAGACTGACTTCGGCCTCTCCCAATTCATGACTGCCTCCACCTTCTCCGGGTCTACGGATACACCCGAAGCCGATACCACATGTCCCAAAAACTTTACCTCAGTCAACCAAAATTCACATTTACTGAACTTGGCATATAACTGATGGTCTCTCAAGATCTGAAGAACGATGCTCAAGTGACCCTCATGCTCCTCCTCAGACTTGGAGTAAATCAAGATGTCGTCAACAAAAACCACGACGAACTGATCAAGGTAGGGTTGGAACACCCTATGCATGAGATCCATGAATGCCGCTGGGGCGTTCGTCAATCCGAATGGCATCACTGTGAACTCGAAATGCCCATAACGCATCCAAAACGCCGTCTTAGGGATATCTGTCTCCCTAACTCTCAACTGATGGTAACCGGTGCGGAGATCTATCTTGGAGTAGACCCGCGCCCCTCTCAGCTGATTAAACAAGTCATCAATCATCGGCAAAGGGTACCTATTCTTGATAGTAACCCTATTCAACTGCCGGTAGTCTATACATAGTCGAAGGGTTTTGTCCTTCTTCTTTGCAAATAACACCGGAGCGCCCCAAGGTGAGGTACTCGGTCTAATGAAACCCCGGTCCAACAATTCCTGCAATTGGACCTTGAGTTCTTGCAACTCAGCAGGCGCCATCCTATGTGGAGTCATAGAAATGGGCGATGTACCAGGATGCAACTCTATATTAAAATCTACATCCCTATGTGGAGGTAATCCCGGAAGTTCACCCGGAAAAACATCCTCATAATCACACACAACCCGAGGTAGACCAAACTCCTGTCTCGCCTCGTCCTCCAAGGTAAGGCTTGCTAGCCAACCCATCAACTATTCGTGCCATCTAGAGTCGTACACGGCTTGAGGTAAAACATCGTGCTTATCCCCCTGAAACCTGAAACAAACCCCATCCGATGTGTAAGCAGTAACCCGCTTCCGGTCACAATCAATGACGACTCGGTGTGCCGCCAACCAATCCATTCCCAGGATTACATCGAACTCCGACATGTCCATGACCCGAAGGTCCACAGTGAGTAGAATCCCTGAGATCTCTAGCTCACAACCCCGACATATCTGATCAATTCTCACCCTAGCACCTAGGGGAGAACTCACATGTAATGGTTCTTCTAAAGTCTCAACCTCTAAACCCAAGTCTTTCACACAAGATGCAGAAATGAATGAATGCGATGCACCAGAGTCAAATAATACTCTTGCCCATAAACGAGAGAGTAGAAATGTACCCTGTATCACCGACTGATCTGCTGGCTCAGTCTGTGGCATAATGGCGTAGACACGCCCCTGGGTCCCTGAAGTCCCGGCCTGTGAACCCTGGCCTCGCCCTCTACCCATGCCTTGGCCCATCTGGCCAGCTTGCGATGTTCCCGCACGTGAAGTGGTAGGGCCTTGTGCAGCACCCTGTGATTGGTACTGGCTCCTTTGACCCATGGAGGGGTAAGGAGGAACAAACTGTGTCTGCGGCTGTCCCACAGAAGACTGGAATTGGGATGTCCCATAGCTCTGGGATCCCTGCAGTCGAGGACACTCCTTCTTTATGTGACCCGGCTGGTGACAAAAATAACAAGTCTTCTGACCCGTCTGGAAGGCGGTCCTGAAGTTTCCCCCGTCTTGGAAGAATCGACCCCGGCCTTGGCCTTGATAGTCGCGGCTCTGCCCTTGAACTCCCTGCGGAACATAAGTCCTTTGTTTCTTTCCCGCACTAGAAGAAGAGGATTAACCCTCCTTCTTTTTGTCCTTAACACCCGCTTCTCGGATGTTGCGCGCATCCTCCACCTCTCTCTCGATAGCCATTGCAGTCTTGACCATCGAATCGAGGTCTTGCAGGAGAAGTCCCACAATCTTGCCTCGAATGGACAACTTCAGTCCATCTTCGAACTTACGTACCTTGGCCACGTCTGAGGCCACATAGTCATCAGCAAAACGGGCCAACTCCGTGAATTTGGCCACGTATTCTAGCACATTCATATTTCCCTGCTTCAATTCTAGGAACTCCTTGGCCTTAGCATGTCGAGCAGTTGCTGGGAAATACTTTCCCATATAGAGCTCTCGGAACTCTGCCCAAGTCATGGCCTCCAAATTTCTGGAGTCCTTCACCCAATCCCACCATAGCTGGGACTCTCCCTCCAGCTGAAAAGTTGCCAGAGTTATCTTGGTGGCATCGGAAGTGATCTCCATGGCCCTCAAGATCTTCTCCACTTGCCGAATCCAACGATCGGCTACCATTGGATCCGCACCTCCCAGAAAAACCGGAGGATGATGGGCTTTGAACTTCTGGAGGTTACTCGAGCCTCCTTGTCCCATGTTTGCACCCGTCTGTGCAATGGTAGCGGCTGTAGCACTAGCCTGTGCAATAGTCGCCGCCGCCTCACCAATAGCCTCTGCAAAGGCTTGGTGATCAAAGGCCGGAGGTGGTTGGTTATTCCACCTACCGCCTCGGCGTCCACGCCCTCTATATGCCATCTACATAAGTCAAATAGCAATATAGTTTTACAAGGCATCCCAAAAATAGGAATCAATACTCATACATAAAGAGTTTCCGAATCGTCTCACTAGGGAAGCATATTCCTCTCCTTAGTAGACATTTATACCATGAACCCTCCCGTTCATTTGTTTTCCCACTCCCAAGGTTATGTTTCCTAACCCTAGTGTGTTCATTTCCATATACATTCTACGATGTATATTATCCACATAGCACATAGCACATAACATGTAGCATTTAAACACATAAGATGAAATACACAATGCATGCAATGGTCTAGACCCAATGCCCATCAAGCTTAGGTTTTCGAATTAGCTAGGGCTCTAAACCTCGTTCTCCCTTGCAATGGAAGATGATAGACTCATTTCCCACAAGACCACATATGATCTATGGCCTATGCTCTGATACCAAGCTGTGACGCCCCATTTTCCGAGGGTCCTGTATTAACCGTTGACAACCCATCAACCCGCAGAAATACCCGTGGATGTCGCTTAACCCGACACCACATCAATAACATCCTTAAACCGAGGTTATAATCCACAATGAAAATTCGGTTCAACATTCATTCGATCCAACCCCAGTCCAACTCCCCATGATTCATACCCCATTAGGGTCCAATTTGATCATTGGAGGGAAGGAAAAACATAGCCCAAAGGCTTGGCAAAGAAAACAAAAAAAAAAAAAATTCTGAGTTTTGGAGGGCGTACCGGTACGCTGAACCCACTGGACATCGGCGTACCGGTACGCTCTGCCTTCTGTCTGTCTACGTACTGGTACGCGTACCGGTACGATTTTGCCAGTTTTGCATTTTTCCTTTGTTTTTCACTTCCAATTCATTCTAATACATTCCTAACTCATCCAACACATGTATAATACGATTTTTCATATAATACACAACTTATACAAGTTCCATTACATTTAATTCCATAATTTACACATCAAAATGGAATTTATACAAAAGTTTTACAAAAACTCGAACTAAGGCCACATGCCGACCCCCTTCATTCTTGATGCTCTCCAAGTGAGCCATCCACCGGTGTAAACCCCATACCTGAAATGTTTCCCGTATAGGGTGAGCCAACGCCCAGTAAAGTAAACCCTACCAGGGCTATTCTCCCCCTAGATGCTCATGCTCATGCAACATTCATTTGCAAACAATCATTTATCAAAAGGACATGCATTCTAAGTTGGAATGCAACATACCATGCCATGAAATGAGATGTCACTCACTCATGCATTTTAACCCGAGTTCTCACCGACTCGTACAACACGATGCAATGCCAAAGTGTTTCATTTCATCATTTATGTTTACATCAAATGATATTTTGAAAACTAGGGTCTTTCTTGGGATCGGACTTCTTTATGGACTTAACCAATGGTCTTCCACACCCGTACACTTTATGGGCTCTTATACCAACGGAGTGCACCCCCCAAACACCGGGTCTTTCACCCGAGAGGTCGTCATGCCTCTTCTTGCTCATCCCAACCCAATTTATCATGCAACCAAGCAGCTTAGCTAGGTCTTCGACCCAACTTTTTCCCAAGCCATACTGTCAATCCCCAAGTGTGGTATTGACATCAACCATGCACACACACCCATGTAATGAGATGCATATGCAATGCCATGTTCCATTGCATACAACATAATGCTCAATATATATATCCATGGCAAATCATATCAAAGCATATAAATACCATATTCCCATGAAGCTAACACATTAGCAACATATCCAATCAACACAAGACTTAAGCATGCTATACATAGTCATGTGTCACACACTTTAACATACAAAAGGTATTTAACAACACCTTCAAGGCAACCATCATGTTATCACATAATCATTTCATTCATATGACAAGGCTCAATGTACACAACTAGCACCTCATCATATAAACACATAGCATATTACTATATGCCAAATTTCCAAGAATGACCATCATATAAATACATAGCATATCACTATATGCCAAACTTCCAAGAATGACACAAGGAACCTCTATATATCGAGTTCAAACTAGAACTTGAATTCAACCATTTTTTACCTCCCTTTCCATAACCATAGGTAAGTAAACCCTATAGTTCTATACACACCTACCCACCCATATGACACCATAGGTGAAAAATAGTCCCAAGTAGGAGAAACCCTACCTCTTGAAGCGTAATTCACCCGAAGGAAGCTTCAAGAACACTTTCCAAGCCCAAGTCTAGATTTCCCCCAAATCTCCTCTCTTGGATTTTCGGTGAAATCTCTTGCTCTTGGTGTGGTTGCGTAGCCCTCGTCGATGTGATCGACTTTAGCTCTTGGTTCGACGGAATCCGAGCGACGGAACTCCGGGAATCGACGGAGAAAGCTTGAAGATCAAGGTTTTCTCTCTTTTCTCTATCTTGGCCGGCCAAACAAGAACACAAGGGAAGAAAATTCTGATTTTTTAGATATTTACCCCTATTTATAGTTTTAAATACTCAGCGCACGTCGCGCCACGTGTCCCTCGCTTAATCGGGTCCGATTTAGTCCCGAAACGATTCGTTTGATCTCGGTTTAAGTTCAAATTAATCTTATTTGAACTTTAACTTAATTTTAAGGAAATTTTATAAAATTCATTTATGGGGACGTTCGTGAGGTCATTCGCCACGCAGTCGCCTCGAACGACGTGTAAAATCCGACTATCTCGGAATTCGACGAAATTTGACAAGGTGACTCGTTTTCACGATACGAATTTAACAGCGAACTCCGTTTCCTCATCCGAGATCTAAAACATGAGTATTTTAAATACGCGTTATAGTGGCAAATTACTATTTTGCCCTTTTTGGAAAAAGTCCAAATTTCCCGGGTTTTACAGTCCTAGTGGCTTTCAAGTTTGGGTACTAGAACGATGAGGTATTGTATCTTCTTCAAGGTGTAATCCCCTTAAAAGTTTTATTATTTGATATAGAGGCATTGGAGATGACCTCTGGACTCGTATGATTGTTAGGTTGTTGTTCTCGATGTGGCGCACTATGAGTACTGGGTTTGTACTAGATGATTTTCGATACTGGTATTTTCAAGTTATTTTGAATAATGAATACCTGATTTAATTAAATATAAGTTTATGATGATACCTAAAATAAACTCTGAGCCCGAGCCCAGGAAATGAACTCAGCTCGGGAGGTCAGGTAAGATACGCAGAGCTCGTCGAGCCAGAACTCGAGCTCCCTCAAGCGAAATAATAGCCGAAATGATAAGGGAGCAGCTGGATGACAGCTAGCACCTCCGAAGCAATAGCCAACCAGCATCCCAGGCGTAAAACACTCAACTGACCAAGATCCTCTCCTAGAATTAAGGGAGATCCCCTAATTGAAGGGCAAAGATCTCGGTAGAGATCTCTTAGAGTCAAGAGTGGTATTATAAGTACTGTACATTGCCCCAACGAGGGGAGAGAGAGCCGAATAGCATCAAAGAGCAATCTGTAAATCCCTTCTGAATAAATATACACCTCAAGAGCAAGAGCCACCATTGAAAAGTGGACTAGCCGAGCTCATCAGCCGGTGAACCACTATAACTCCACTGTGTCACACTCACCACACATCTGACAACTAGAGCATTCACCTACCGATTCACGAGACTTGTAGCTCAGATCTGATCCACGCCATTGCATTCGAACTCACTGCTCATTCACGTGAATTAACACCATCAGTTTGGCGCCGTCTGTGGGAATGACTGTTCCTGTTACAAATAAGCTGACCTCTCAGTGACTGATGGTATCAACTCGAAACATGAGCAGAAGCCGAACAAACCCACCACGGATGCAGGATCAACAGGAAGCCACCAACGGCAGACAACCCAAGAATGTCCAAGATACTAATCCCCCCATGGGGAATTGCCCCACTAACAACGAGATGGAGGCCCTTTGCCTCGTCAACCAACGTTTGCTAAAGGAAAACGCAGAGCTCTCGAAGCTCGTACAACGCCCACAGGAGGCACGACCGGCCCAAGAAGGCCAGAATAATCCCCCTTACAGGGAACAACGACACTTGGACCCCCTCAGAGAGGTCAATGAAGGAGGAGAAAACAGCCATACCAGGGGGCATGTTCCCTACCTACCCCCTAGGAATGGCCACAGCGAAGAGGTACAAAGTCAGAACGATGAAGGCGAGAGAGACGATTTGTTCCCTTACCAGCAGGAAAGGAGAGAACATCATTGGGAGCAGCGCTTCAAGGATATCCAGCAAGAGCTCAGTCACATGAAGGAGGCTTTAAAGAGCAAGGCTTCGGTTACAATGGATGCCCTGGTTCAATAGACTGAGTCCCCATTCACCACAGGAGTGCTACACTTTCCTCTCCCACCGAAGTTCAGAATGCCATAGATAGAGGCCTTTGACGGAACGAAAGATCCCGTAGATCATCTCAACACTTACAAAAACCAGATGGAGTTGCATGGGTACCTGGATCCTATACGTTGCAGAGCCTTTGCCATCACGTTAAAGGACTCTACCCTGGCCTGGTTTAACAGGTTCCCACCAGCCTCAATCTCATCCTTTAAAGAGCTCTCCATAGCTTTTGTATCTCACTTTATAGGAGCTCGAATATACAGAAAGCCGAGCTACCACCTGTTGAGTGTGAAGCAGGGATCCCAAGAGAACCTGAGATCTTATGTTCAAATGTTCAACTCGGAGTCACTAAAGGTAGATGTCCCGGATGAAAAGTTTGCCATCACTGCATTTATAGCCGATTTGGGAGTGCAATCTAAAGACCTGATGTTTTCTATCTCGAAAAACCCGCAAGCAAGCATGACAGAGGTGCTCGCTAAAGCAGAGAAGTACATTAATGGCGAGGAAGCCCTTCTCTCTAAGGTGGGGAGCTCGTCCATGCAAAAGGGAAGGAAGAGAAAAAGAGGGACCGAAGTCACAGAAGAGAAATAGGACATGATAGGTCTCCAAGAAGAGACAGAGATCGCTCCCCAAAGAGAAGAGAAAATGTTAGGGATCGCTTAGGTCCTCCACAGCCAGATCTGCAGCCAAGATATCCACCTCGGCAGCTCACTCCTCTAACTGCCTCGGTGTCCCAAATTCTGTATGAAGTACAGAATGAGAAGTTTTTTAGATGGCCACCTCGGATGAAAGCAGACCCAGCGAAGAGGGATCCCACCAAGTACTGCAAGTTCCATAGAGATCACGGTCATCACACTGACGACTGCATCCAATTGAAGAAGGAGACTGAATACCTAATTCAACATGGTCATTTGCGCCGCTACACAGCTCATGAGGATCGAAACCAAGCTCTTCCACCTCCACCACCTCGACAGCAAGCCCCTGCTCAACATCAACAACCCTTGGGGGAAATCAGGGTGATATCCGAGGGATTTGCAGGAGGTGGGGAGTCTAGTTCTGCTAGAAAGGCCCACCTGCGAAGAATCCAAGCTGAAGAAGCACTGGAGGTGCATACTGTATCCAAGGCACCCCGGTTGAGCACCGTTATAACCTTCTCAGACTCTGATATGGAAGGTTGCCAACATCCCCATGATGACCCACTGGTGGTAAGGGCTGTCGTGGCAAACAGAACAGTTCATCGAGTCCTGATTGACAACGGGAGCTCGGCAGACATTATTTTTGCCTCTGCCTTTGACAAAATGGACATAGGAAGGGAGAAACTAGAGCCAGTGAGTGCCCACCTATTGGGATTCTCAGGAGAGAGAGTATTACCACTAGGATCCATCCAGCTTGTACTCACCATGGGAGACCCTCTGTGTCAAGTGATGAGCACAAAATATTGTATATTTCAAGGCCTCATTACATACATTTTAGCTCAACTTTTGCATCTAAGTACTTAGAGTTAGCCGATTTAATGACTAATGTGGAATTCTCAATGTTGCATGTTTTTATAGCTTAAATCATGTATTTTAGGACCTTTCAACTATGATGGATGTGTGGTGAGGGCATGTACACATTACATGAAGATTTGGAGGCTTAAAAGTGAAGAAATCAAGGAGGTATTGGTGTTTGGGAACAAAAGCGCCAGCAGCCACACCACTGGGTTGAAGAGCCTCGGTTTTCCTCCATTTTGACCATGATATACTTCGAATCTGAAAAATTTCAAAACATGAAAGTTTTAGATCTGGATGTCTTCTGTATTGTGTCAAAATTGCAGCTCAATCGGACGGTTAGATCAAAAGTTATGCCAATTTTACGAAAACTGGTCCGGAGCAGAAAAACCGTACCGGTACGCCGTACCGGTACTCAGTACCGTACCAAGCTACTGGCCCGAAATGCCTCCAAATCACTTCCCACTTGCTTGGGGGTCCCACCAATGCTTCTCCCACTTGCCCCCCAAAATTTCCTTACACATTTTCATGCTTCCCTTACACAATGGGAAGACTTTTGAGGCTTGGCATTCAAGGAGGTTGGGAGAGAAGGGGTAGCCTGGGGGAGGCTTGTCCTAGCCTGCAACACCCATCCATTCAGCCCCTATTGATGGGAGGCCTGCACACACCTTGGGGGGGACCACCATGCACGAAAATTGAAGGCTCACACTCCATATACTCAGCATTATTCAACATTGCAAAGGGGTGGCTACCTAAGCTTAGGAGTAGTCTTGGCTCAATGAAGAAGATGATGAATAGTGCTATAGAGATAAAATTCATGTTTTTGCATTTTCTTCTCCCATTTCATTGTTGTAAGTTGTAGTTCCTTTGTAATCTTTATTTCCTACATTGTAATCTCTTTTATTTCAAGAATATTGCAAGTTTAATTACATGTTCTTCATTTCACCATTGTTGTGTTAAGCTTTCTTCATTTCTTAGTTTTAAAATGGGTATTGAATATTTTTCTTCTTAGTTTAAGTTTTCTTGCATTCCTTTAAGTTTCATGCTTTATTTCTTTTACGTGTCCCTTTACATATTGTATGCCTTCCTTCAAGTATGAGTAGCTAGATTTTAAGTTGGTTAATCCAAGGGAGATTTTCTCTTGGGTGTTCCATTTCAACTCTTCTTTTTTTCCTCCCCGGTGTACGATGGTTCGGTTTGACTGGGTTGAGTGTGGACGTGGTGGTGAGTCCTTGATATCCCGTAGGCATTTGTCACGGGGTATGCTTGGATCCTCACCTCCATTTGGTTGTGAGGCTTTGATATTCCGTAGACTTGTCACGGTTTATGCTTAGATCCTCATTTGCATTTGTCCCGAGCTTCCCACGAATCAATCGTTCATCTATAAACCCTTGGAGGAAGGTTTTGAGTTTAGTTGGTATTCCCATTGGAATGACCCTTTGGATTAGCCAACAATTGTTTTCTTGCATTTCCATTCACAAACTTCACTCACAAAACACAAACAAAAGATTTTTCACTTTCTTTACCTTTTGCAAAATCACCTTCACACAACTTGAACTTTCCTTCCCTGAGGAGACGACCTTGGAATACTTTTCCAAGTAAAACACCGACACACAAAAGACTCTTTGCGATTGGGGAGCACTTTTGTTCACACACCCGCATTTCATTTCACATTTTGTTCATTCCATTTTTCACCAATCCGTTGTTGCCTAATCTCTTGCATCACCCCGAGGGAGAGTGACACTCCCTTTCACACATAAGTCATATACACATTGAGGGATGATGTTAAGAGGTTAGGGAATACACCATTTTCAATCAATCATCAAGCCACCACAACTGTGAAGTTCCTAGTGGTGGACGCTCCTTCCGCATACAACATGCTACTAGGAAGACCTTCTCTTAACGCGATGAAGGCCATCCCCTCTGCCTATCACCTGGTTGTAAAATTTCCTACGGAAAATGGAGTAGGAGTGGTCCGAGGGGACCAGCGTATAGCCAGGGAATGTTACACGGCCTCAATGAAGCAAAAAGAAGTTGAAAGCATCCATGTGGATGAGCTGGACATGAGGCCAATGCCATCAGAAGAGCTGGAACCTATTCAGCTTGACGAGAAGCCAGAACACCTTGTTTACATCGGATCCAAACTGAGCAGAGAAGTTAAGGATCTTCTCATTCAGTTCCTCAAGGAAAACATTGGGGTATTTGCTTGGAAGCAAGAAGACATGGAAGGTATTGACCCCTCGGTTATTACCCACAAGCTAAGCGTAAACCCCACTTGCAAGCCCATTAAGCAAAAGAGAAGAAGTTTTGCCTCAGAAAGACAAAGGGCAATTAATGAGGAGGTCAGCAAACTCCTCTGCGCCAAAGCAATCAGGGAAGTAGACTATCCTATCTGGTTAGCCAATGTGGTTCTTGTCAAGAAAACCAATGGCAAATGGCGGCTCTGCATTGACTTCACTGATATCAATCGAGCGTGCCCCAATGACAGTTTTCCCCTACCTCGGATTGACCTCATAGTGGATGCCACGGCTGGTCACGAGCTCCTTAGCTTCATGGATGCCTTTTCAGGCTATAATCAGATCAGGATGGACCCCAGCGACCAGGAGAAAACCTCTTTTATCACTGAGCAAGGGACATATTGCTACCAAGTCATGCCTTTTGGGTTGAAAAACGCTGGAGCCACTTACCAGCGATTGGTGAATAGAATATTCTAGAAGCAGATTGGAGCGTCCATGGAAGTCTACATTGATGACATGTTAGTAAAGTCGCTAAAAGCAGAGCTCCACATTGAGCACCTAGCCAAGTCATTCCAGATCCTAAAAAAATACAAGATGAAGCTTAATCCTGCAAAGTGCGCCTTTGGAGTTTCTGCAGGGAAGTTTCTGGGCTTCATAGTTAATAGCAGAGAAATAGAGGCTAATCCAGAAAAGGTAAAAGCTGTCCTCAGCATGCAGTCACCCTCAAATACAAGAGAAATCCAACAATTGACTCGAAGAATAGCTGCTCTGAGTCATTTCATTTCCAGATCGAGCGATAAATGTCAGCCCTTCTTTCAAACTTTAAAGAGGGCATTCCAGTGGGATACACGGTGCGAAGAAGCATTCAAAGCATTAAAGAATTACCTGAGCTCCCCTCCTATCCTAGTGAGTCCCTTGGAAGGGGAGGTCCTTACTCTCTACCTAGCTATTTCTGATTTCTCAACTAGTGCAGCGCTGGTTAGGGAGCGAGACAAAGCTCAGCAACCAGTCTACTACTGCAGCAGAGCTCTGAGGGGGGCAGAGGAAAGATATCCAAAGATGGAGAAACTTGTTTTAGCCTTGGTAACTACAGCTAGGAGACTTAGGCCATACTTCCAAGCTCACACCATCGAGGTTCCAACAGACCAACCGATGAAGCAAGTACTGCATAAGCCAGAGTCTTCAGGGAGGTTGGTGAAATGGGCTATAGAGCTTAGTGAGTTCGATATTAGATATAAGCCGAGAACTGCAATCAAAGGGCAGATTTTGGCAGATTTCATCGCAGAGTTCATTACAGCAACACCCATGGAGGTCACTCAACTGGTACCTGACCTCCCCGTTTGGAAGCTTTCAGTAGATGGGGCTGCTAATGCTCAAGGAAGCGGTGCAGGTTTGATTCTGACCTCTCCGGATGGGACAGATGCCGAATATGCCCTCAGGTTTGGGTTTAAGGCCTCGAATAATGAGGCTGAGTATGAAGCTATCATCGTTGGGCTCAATCTTGCTCACTCCATGGAGGCAGAACAGCTGGAGATCTGCAGTGACTCCCAACTAGTGGTGAAACAGATAGAGGAGTCTTATGAAGCGAGGAGCGAAAAAATGGTCCTTTACCTCAGAAAGGTACAAGAACTAATCAAGAAGTTTGTGCAGGTTAAGGTTAGACACGTTCCCAGGACAGAAAATTCACGAGCAGATGCGTTGGCAAGGTTGGCAATTGCCTCACAAGAGGACTTGGATAAGCTAATACCAGTGGAGCACCTTCCAGAGCCTTCAGTGAGCATTGAAAAAGAAGAAGTGCTCCCAATCGTAGCTCAGCCGAGCTGGATGGACCCCATCATAGAATACCTGCAGAACGGAACCTTGCCAAACGATACCAAGGAGGCCTCCAAACTAAGAGCCAGGTCAGCTAGATTTTCTTTGCTGCGGGGAAATATGTACAAACGAGGTTTTTCAGCACCTCTCCTTAAATGCGTCGGAGATGAAGATGCCAACTATATACTCAGAGAAGTGCATGAGGGAATCTGTGGCAATCACATTGGAGCTCGGGCCTTGGCAGGAAAAACACTGAGGCAAGGGTATTATTGGCCCACTATGCTCAAGGATGCCACTGAATTGGTCAAGAAATGCAAGACTTGCCAGGAGCATGCCAACATTTCCCATTGTCCACCCGAGCTATTGACCTCGGTGATAAGCCCATGGCCTTTCCAACAATGGGGTTTGGATATACTTGGACCCCTTCCCACCGGTGTAGGACAATGCAAGTTTGTCATTATAGGGGTGGATTACTTCACCAAATGGGCGGAAGTCGAACCTTTGGCAACAATCACCGAACAAAAGGTGCAAAATTTTGTTTGGAAATCTGTAGTTTGCAGGTTTGGGGTTCCCAGAGCAGTCGTATCTGACAATGGAAAGCAGTTTGACAACCCAAAGTTTAAGAGGTTCTGTGCTGAGCTCGGGATAAAGAAATACTTCTTAGCTCCGGCGCACCCTCAATCCAATGGACAAGCAGAGGTCACCATCAGAACCATAAAGGCAGCCCTGAAGACTAAACTAGAAAACCTAAAAGGTAAATGGGTGGAGTACATCCCTGAAGTGCTGTGGGCCTACAGGACCACTGCCAGATCTGCAACTCAGGAAACCCCGTTTGCTTTGGCTTTTGGAACCGAGGCAGTGGCACCTGTCGAAGTAGGGCTCCAATCACCTAGGGTTGAATTTGCAGACGCTGAGCACAACGATGAATCTCTCCTACTGAACCTCGATTTCCTGGATGAAAAGAGAGACACAGCTCTGCATCGCATCCAAATTTACCAAAGGAAAATAGCAAGGTATTATAACAAGAGGGTCAGGCACAAAAGCTTTACAGCTGGGGATTTAGTGCTCAAGAAACTCCTACCTGCAAGAAAAGACCCCACTCATGGGAAGCTGGGACCTAATTGGGAAGGACCCTACATCATATCAAGGGTGATCAGACCTGGAAATTACGAGCTGCAAACAGAGGAAGGGAAAATCTTACCTCACTTTTGGAATGCAGAACATCTTAGAAGGTTTTTTTGAGTGAGTCTCCTTTGTAACGAAGAGATTTTCAATAAAGCGGCAAGTTTTTGATTTATTCATGGGTAGCTGTTTAACATTCCTAGAACACTGAACTCTTCAGCTATTACTTGAGCCACGCAGCTCATGCTGAACTATTCAGTTCATAACTTGAGCCACGCAGCTCACGATGAACTATTCAGTTCATAACTTGAGCCACGCAGCTCACGCTGAACTATTCAATTCATAACTTGAGTCACGCAGCTCACGATGAAATATTCAGTTCATAACTTGAGCCACGCAGCTCACGCTGAACTATTCAGTTCATAACTTGAGTCATGTAGCTCACGCTGAACTCTTCAGCTCATAATATGAGCCACGTAGCTCGCGCTGAACTATTCAGTTCATGATATGAGCAACATAGCCCACGAAGAACTCCAAAAGTTCAGAAAAGAGCCTAGGAGCTCGGAATGGACTATTTAATCCCTAAAAAGAGCTCTGTAGCTCACAATGAATTCTTTAATTCATAAAAAGAGCCATTTAGCTCATGATCCATAAAAAGAGCCCTGTAGCTCATGATGAGTTCCTTAATTCATAAAAAGTGCCCTGAAGCTCATGATGAGTTCCTTAGTTCATAAAAAGAACCCGGCAGCGCATAAAGTCCATAATTTTACTTTAAGAAAGACTGAAGTACTTCTCGAAGCAATGGGGGCAAGAGGAACATAAAGCAAAGGAAAACATAATCATGTTTCAAGCCAGAAGTCACATCGCAATTCAAAGCAAAAGTTTAGAACATAAATTGTATTTCAAAGTTTGTATTTCAATGAACAAGTTCAAAATACAGGAAAGGTGAAATAAGAGTCACATGAACATGAGGAAAGCCCTAAGTGTCTAGGGAAGGCGTAAGTGAAGGATTCTGCAGCTCAGCAGATGAGCCTTCGACAGTAGGCAGAAGGGAAGAGCTTCCAGGGGTACCAGCTACACGGGTCTCTACCCCCATTGATTCCGAATTTTGAGCAAGGGCCTCAGTCACAAGGTCAGCTGATAACGGTATAGTGGCAGAAACAGTAGAAGTTACAGTTGGGAGCTCGGGAATTACAGCAACAGAGCCTGTCCTAGTAGAAAGGGCTCCAGAAGTCTCAGCAGGAGGGATGGACATCTCAACACCTTCTGGGGTAAAATCTGGAGGAGCCAAGCTGTCCCCCTCGCCATCTGTATCAGTCTCCTCTAGCTCCTCCTCGGTAGGAATAGTAAAGTTGAAGTCAAGGTCTGGATAAGTCTTTGTAGCTCGGCGTTTGAAGGTAAGCCATCCAGTGGCCCACTAGGTGGTGACGTCATCCCTCAGCTCAGCAATAACATCGTCCTTTTCCTTGACAAGAGTCCTCTGTACCTCGAGCTCGGTGCAGAGTGCAACATTTGCCTCAGTCACAGCAAGATAATCCTTATTTATGCTCTGCAAAGAGCTCTGGGCTTCAAATGCTTCTTGACTGGCCTTAGCACAGGCCTCGAATTTGAGTTTCAGCTCATCCCTGGCTATTCTCAGCTCATCCCTGGCTTTCCTTTCTTTTTCTTCAGCAGCATCTTTGGCCGTTTGTAAGCCCAGGAGGGAAGAAGTCTGGTTCTCCAACTCCTCCTTGAAGCCTGTCACCTGAGCTCGGAGGTCATCATTGTCAAAGGTGAGTTGAGCAACCTTAAACTCGTATGCTTTTAAAGCTTTGACAGAGCTCTCAGAGGATTGGATCCTATTCACCAAACCTTTTACGTGGAGAGCCAGCTGAGGACAGGAGAGAAAGCAAGAAAAGATAAGCTTAAGGTTACAACATAAAGATAAGTGGATGTATAAGGATGCAAGAGCTTACAACAGCTGTTCCCTGAAGAGCTGAGCTGATGGTCTCCTCAAGAGGCAGGGAAGAAGCATTTTGAACGTCAAAATCGGTAAGAACAGAAGAAATGGCCCCAGCAGCAAGCTCACTGTTCTCAAAAAAGGAGTCCTCATTCTCCTCCACCTTGGGGCGCTTTCCTTCGTCACACCCAGATTCCTTCGGAAAGGATTCAATAATCTTCCCTAAAGGACTATAGGAGAAATTACCAGGTTGAAGGCCAGGGACCAACCTCAAGGCTTCTTGGACCTCAGTTGAGGAAGGAGAAGTCTCACCTGGCTCATTAGTTTGACTTGAAGTGGGTTGAATCCCAGATGGCAGGCAGGCCTAAACGACTGGTGGGGTGTTCAACGATTGAACCTGCTTTGACGAAGTCGAAGCTGGAGAAGAAGAAGGCACACCCAATTTTTGAATCTTAGCCCGAGTAACAGGGCTACGTCCAGATCCGACCACAGCTTTCCGTTTGCTACCTTTCCCACTCTTCGATAAATGGTCGATCTTGGCCTGGAGCTCCTCAGAGGTGGGCTTCATTATGAAAGACCCTGAAAGATCTGAGCCAAATCAGTTACGCATATATGAGGAAGTAGGAAGGAAGGCAGCATAACTTATTGGAAAAAGGAATTACCTGCTACTTCTTCAGGTCTGACAACAGAAATGGGAGGCGGGGCTTCTATCGTTATCTCAGGAGGACTAAATCCTCTCTCAACCAGAACCCAGGGTTGGATAAGCTCGGAGTACCTTCGCGGGTCACGCTTGACCAATTTCAACTTCACCTTCTCGTCCTCAGCACTAAGTTTAGGTCGGGTACCTAGATACAACGCAAGCAGAGCAGAGTCAGAAACTTATGATTCTCAAAACATAACTCAATCAACTCAAGCAAGGACTCACGCAAGTTCTCTGGAATAGTCCAGGCCTTAGGAATACCAAGAGTGTCCGTTTTATCAGCAAGGTTGTATTCCCAGTTGGTGCCCCCGACAAAGAAGAAACGTTTTTTCCAGTGTTTATGGGAGGAAGGAATATGAGAGATGATCTGCCTAGCATTGGCTCGCTTGGAGATATACAAGAAGCCCTCAGAAGAGGTCAGCTTGACGTTGAAAAAGTCCAAGAGCAGGGAAATGCTGGGAACCCCGAGGTTATAGTCTTTAAAGAAGACCCACCAGAACACCCCAGAAGTTAGTGGAAAGATGAGAGGGACAAACGTTGAAATATTGCAAAACATTCTTGATGAATGGGTGCAGAGGAAAGCGAAGGTCATTCTCAAATGCGACCTCAAAGAAGCAGACTCTTTTATGAACTTTGGCAACATAAAGGGTGGAGCTGTCTGGACACCAGCAAGAAACCCATAGCAGGCAACGAAAATCTTCACAAATGAAGGGTCGACCTTGCTAGGACCCACGAGCTCGGCATGCTCTAGGGAAGCTCCTAAGTATGATATACCACCAGAGACCCCAACCCCACTGACTTTGCCCTTGCCTTTGTCAAGCTTGGGGGGCATAGGAGAAGACGATGAGGGAAGCTCCTCGGTATTGACTTCGGAGTCAACGACGTCAACTCCGGGGAAATTATCGATTTCATCACCCACTTCCCCTAATTCAGTCTCCTCCTCGGCAGACCTGCCTTCTAAGAGAGAAACAGAGGGGCGAAGGGCTCCAGAAGAGGCATACATGTTTGGGCAGGAAAAAGGAAGATCAAAGGAACGGTAGAGAGGAGGAACACCAGCCAAACACTCCCTAATAACCCTAGGGTCAGCACAATAGTTTCTAACAGCAAGTATGTGCACAATAGAACTCCAATCCACAAAATGAGGAAGAGGAGACAAGCAACAGTCACAGGACCAGAGGTAAAAGAACCTATGAGCCCAGAAACGCAATAACCACCTCGAATTCAAGAGATCCAGAACGAGAACAAATGAAAAGGGGGCAGAAAAAAGCGTACCTAGCTAGGAAAGAGAAACGAACAACAATCCAGAGCAAAATTGAAGGAAGGGAGCACTGCGGATCCTCAAGTCGAACGCAAAGGACTCGGTTTTGAGCAAGATTCAGAAAGCTTCAATCCGAAAATCTGGAATCGGGGGAAAAGAAGTCGAATAGTGAGAGGAGACAGGTCATATAGCCGTTTGTGCATTTAAAGCTTAAGAAACGTGGGCTGAAAACGTGCGCGGGAATCGAGGAAAGCCATGATTGCTGCAAACAGTCAAAAGGCCTCAATCACATGCAAGCCAAGGTCAGTCACGCGCAGGTCTAGCTCAGTTTAAAAACAGCTCATCCCTTGCCCAAGCTCGCTTCAGCCAAGGGCTGGGGGCAACTGATGATACCTAAAATAAACCCTGAGCCCGAGCCCAGGAAATGAACTTAGCTCGGGAGGTCAGGTAAGATACGCAGAGCTTGTCGAGCCAGAACTCGAGCTCCCTCAAGCGAAATAATAGCCGAAATGATAAGGGAGTAGCTGGATGACAGCTAGCACCTCCGAAGCAATAGCCAACCAGCATCCCAGGCGTAAAACACTCAACTGACCAAAATCCTCTCCTAGAATTAAGGGAGATCCCCTAATTGAAGGGCAAAGATCTCGGTAGAGATCTCTTAGAGTCAAGAATGGTATTATAAGTACTGTACATTGCCCCAACGAGGGGAGAGAGAGCCGAATAGCATCAAAGAGCAATCTGTAAATCCCTTTTGAATAAATATACACCTCAGGAGCAAGAGCCTCCATTGAAAAGTGGACTAGCCGAGCTCATCAACCGGTGAACCACTATAACTCCACTGTGTCACACTCACCACACATCTGACAACTAGAGCATTCACCTACCGATTCACGAGCCTTGTAGCTCAGATCTGATCCACGCCATTGCATTCGAACTCACTGCTCATTCACGTGAATTAACACCATCAGTTTACAATACTGAAAGCCTTGGTATATGTTATGTATCACTGGTAACTTGTCTAAATCCCAATCACTGTGAAATACTATGTTATTTTCAAACCATGTTATTCACATAATCTGGTTAATCTACTGAGTTGGTTAATACTCACCTTACTCTATCTATCTCTTCTTCATAGTGTCGGAGATCCAAGGGAAATGTTTAGGTTTTGGGATGTGTTTTGTTCATATTGATTTCCTTGTTTGAAGTGTGACCAAAACATATTTTTCATTACAAGTTTTGTTGGACCATTGGAGTTTGTAATTTGAGTTTTGAAAGTTGTAATATTCATTACTTTTGGGAAATGAACTTATAATATTAAGATTATTAACACTTTGATTATTTTGGAGTTGGGTCAGGACATTAAAATTTGGTATTCAAGTTAAAAGGTAGCGTGCCTTGATGCAAGGCGTTACAGTAGTGTGCTTGGGTGAACTAGGGCATTACACTAATGATCTATTTGTGTTGATGATTTAATTGGATGAGATTAAACATCAAATCCAACTCAGTATTTCCCAATGGGTTTTGCATTTAGGATTGAGTATTTTGTTTCATTCTATCCCATGTTTGGATACTTGAATAAGAATGCGTGTGGGGCCACCATAAACTGTAAAGATTTTATTTGATTACGACTAGAATTCCTTTCTTGTTATGTAGATAGGACATCAATTTAGGGCAAACTTGTCTTTTCACCAATGAATTCATTGGGCAATGATTTGAAACCCGCTCCCATGGGTTTCATGAAGCCTCCAGATATGGAATTATTGGAACTATCCATGTAGGGCAAGGACAACAAAGAATAAGCCGTGGAGTTGGACTATTTTCCAACCATTTTATCTCACCCATACCAACATACCATGAGTGTGCAACTTAGTGCCATCACAATCACCAAAACTGCAAGAAACTTGATTGTTGGGCCACCAACCAAAAATATATAAAGAGAAGTCTCCTTAAAAGTGTGTAGTGTTCTACCTAATCTACTTGAGTTGTGAGGGTAATTAATTGTCTAGGTTTTATTCCTTCTGTTTATATAAGACAAATGTTATTCTTAATTTCTTGTGGTATGAGATATCTATAGCACATTATGTAATATATACTAGTCATTGTTCTGTGCAATGTACGACATTTTTATTTTGATACCATTTTTTAATGTCAATCCATCTTGATATTCCAAAAAAAAAAAATAGAAAAGTTAAAATGAAATCAATAGTGGTGAGTTATAAATGGTGTCGGAATTTGGATGAATGGATAGATACTGAAAGGTCATAGATTGTATGGTACATTGGATTCACATTTTAATTGGAAAAAAAATTATTTTTAGGATAATGAAATCAAAATTACGTAGAAAAAGTAAAGAGGAGAAAGGCATCTGAAAAGTTCCTCTTAACTAATCAATTTGCTAAAATAATACAAAAACATTGTGTTAAATAATATTTGTAATTGGCTAATTTCATGGAGTCCATTGTAAAATCTCAACTAATTTCATGGTCATAGTGCTATCAATTGCAAGATCTAAAAGCATCATTGAAGGGAAAAGATCAAGCGTCAAAGCAACATCATTCAACCTTTGTATGCACATTTATACTTAGGACAAAGGTAATTATCTAGACACCTAAGATGAATCCTTAGTTATTTTAACTTAGGTTGATTAGAATGAGAATGAAATTGGAAACAATCTTATTATAAATTCTAGGTGATTTTAAAAAAAAAGTTTTTCTAAACCATTTATGAGTTTTGAAAGCATAGTTTGAGTCACAATCGGACTCCTATTTGAGCAACACCCTTTAGTACTCAAGAGGATAATTTTTTGCGCAATTTTATGCTTAAAAACCTATAATGACTGATCTATGCTCGCGCTAAAAATGGGAAAAGGTGTAGCACAGGGCTCACTCTATGAGCTCGCTCAAGCGGTCTCCATGGTCGCTCGAGCAATGCCCATGGACGCTTGAGCGATGCCCATGGACGCTCGAGTGGTGCCTACATTAGTCATGTTTGAAACTTTATTTGCACTCCAGCGACATTTGATCTATGACTGCCCTCCCATCGAGTGCATATCATCTGTTGTGCTTATCTTCTGTTAGTTCAATAGCCTAGCTTCCTACTGGCAACTCATTCAGATAGGAATGCCAACTAGCTGCTAGGAGAGAAATCGAAAAGAGCTCCTAAGTGGAAAACTTGCAAACTTAAGAGACGCGAAAGAGCCATTAAGACAAGCTCATCTTCTTGCTCAGCGCTAGTTGCGAAAAAGAAATTAGGCAATTCAGAAACATAAAAAGTATGAAAGAAGCCAGTTTGATATTGATCCTTGTGGTAGACTCTCAACTTCAGTGGAGAAAGAACTCGTGCTGTAGTTCACAAATATGAGTTTTCTAATTTACTAAGACTATCCCTTATTCTGGACCTATAAATAGGGAGAGAATTTACCACACCTAGGTTAGGCCTCTAGAGAGATTTCTAAGAGAGAAAACCATTCCTCTACCTTGAGAGCTTCCATCACATCCTAGATCCCTAAGATCCAAGGATACCACTAAAGATTCTACCCAATCTCACAAATTGGAGTTGAAGATCCTGATGGTTTGATAGACCCATTAATGTGTGCATACCGAGGATTGTTGGCGGGCCCATAATTGCTCAAGGCCTAGACGAACTGTGCAGCAATGAGGTCCAAGTGAAGCTACACTAGACATTGGAGGAGACCCGTTGACGGAGAGACAGCAAGAAAAAAAGCATCTAACTATGGTATTGTTGAGGTATAAGTCTCGAGTACTTGTATATTGACTTATCGAGTAGTGGATTAGGCTTTGGTAAATCGAGAAGATTTCCCGCGATTTTTCCTGAGGATGATTTTCTATGTCAACAAATCACTCGTGTTATTTACTGTTTATCGTATACCTTGTGATTGTGAGCACACGCGCACTATGTGTTTATGGTTTTGATTGATTAAATATTCATCCACTCATAGTTGTGCATATTAGGTTTGGGGATTTGGAGTCGCCGTGAGATTGATTTTGAGCGAATAAATTCAAGTTTAATTAAATCAATCCTCATGGACAAGTTGAGTTGTGGTGAGTAAAAGGGGTTCTCACTATTATTTGCTAAATCATTGTAAGAAAAGGAAATTGTGGTGACTTAAGTTTTTATTAATAATCAGTTGAGCGTTAAATTGAAAATCCTATTCACTCTCCTCTAGGTATAGTGTATTGATCTCCACGTGTATACTCGTAATGGAAGATCCATATTGGGTTCCCAACAATTTATGGAAATAAAAATGCGTTTAATGTCATAATACTCAATTATATGTCATCGCAAACTTTACTATACCCAAAACTTATCCTAGTTAAATCCCTAGACTCAACAACACATATGCATCCAATAGTGGTGTGTAAGGATCCAGTGTAAACCCTAAACTTGACTCATTACAAAAATATCTAACGCTTTGATACCAAAATTTGTCACGCCCCACCCCGATAGGGTTCCTTTGACCTTCCCATGGGTGGGGTGGACTGTTTATCCCTATTGTCACCTGTCGCTGCATAGTATATTAATAGATTGAAACATCACACCCTTGCCTAAGGATAACCAGGACACACCTTTATACATACCCTTCTGGAATAAGTATTACAACCAATAGTTATACATCATATTAATAAGCACTCTCTCTTCCTTAACACGTCAGAGAGGAATAGTGCAAACAACCCAGTGTCACCCTAGCTATTTTATTACATTGCATTGCCCTTTTTCATAACTCTAGACTATACAGTGGATCAACCCAGACTTCGAACACCTGAAATACCAAAATTAATTGTGGGGTTGTAAGCTTTACAACTTGCTTAGTGAGGATACTAGCATCATATAATAAGAAAAATAGTAAAACAAGTATGGATCACATTTTGAACAACAACAATCCCACCATCACCTTTAACAAACATTTTAGGAATAAAAGATAGAAATCATGTTGCTATTAACAACTACTTCATGTCAAAGTACACCTTTCTTTTAGAAAATATAAATAAACTTAAAAACAATTCATTCACATGCCAAGGGTCGTTTTCCCCATGACAAAGTTGAGACTATACCGTAACCTCACACCTTTGTTCAATCCATCGACATTGAATGATTAGAGGGCCATTCATTATCCCCAATGGTAGAATTCTTAGATAAAAAAAAGTACTAAAGCATAAAATATATAAATGAACTTACATAATTGTCTTTTTTTTTTTAATTCTAATTCCACCTTCTAACTTCGATATAAAATATCTTACGATAAGGCTTTACCCGATCCCGTCATGCCACCAATATAACTAACCAAAATTTTAAATAGTTACATTAAACTTGTCATACTTTAAATGCAACTACCCTACATGCTTTGTGTTTCACACAAAAACTCATTCTTTTTACTCCCAAGAAAAAGTGCTTGTGTCTCAAAGGTGGATTAAATAACAAAGGTTTTCCAAGTGTAGGAATGTATCGTGTTTGTAACTCGGTCGATTATCGAGGTCATCTCCTCAGGGAAAACGAGTGATTCAAATAGGTGATAGGCAAAGAAAAGTAAGAACTCTGGATTTTTGGAAGATTGGTTGAAGAATTTATTAACTAAGAAATAACAATTAAAGAAAATATCGGTTAATCGGTAGAGTTCATCTCACCATAAACAAATATTTTGACCCAATTTGATAAATCACTTGAGATCTGGTTAATCAGCAGCGATTCCAGGAATTACTCGTGCCGGACTTAACTGTCTACGGATAAGTAAGAAGATATACATATCAAATGTGTTTTCAACTTTAATCATTCAAACAACCAAATACTTAATCTCTAGAAAAATCGTAATTAAGTCAAAATCCTCATTCACAGCTAAGACTACCTCATTCGATCAAACTGGAATACGACTACTCACTCATAATGAAATTGAAAGCTAAAAAAATTGAAGAAAGCATGATTTTAATTTAAAGTAGATAAAACTTGGAATAGAAATTGCACGTAAAAGAAATTACCTTAAATTAAATTGCAATGAATGTAAATCGTTCACAATAGAGAATTGAAAGTAATCGCCTAGCAAGAATTTAAAAACTAAATGTAGAACAAAGCTTGGAAAACCCTAGGAGAAAGAACGTCTAAAGAACGGTTAAGTGAACGATGAAATTCGATCCTCTTCTCTTTGGCTAGGCTTGGGTATTTATAGGAGAACATCTGTGACGCCCCAAAATTCGGGGGGTCCGTTGATCAACCCATGGTTACCCATCAACCCGCGGAATAACCGTGGATGCCGATTGATTGATTGGAAACTACGTCGTTCCTAACCTCGTAACATCACCCTCACCCTCAATGTGTGTATGTGGCTTATAGTGATGGGGGAGTGTCACTCTCCCTCCGGATGATGCAAGAAGATAGGAAACAACAACAAAATGGATGTGAATGGAAATGTGATGAACAAAATAGATGGAATGAGATGCGGTGTGCACAAAAATGCTCCCCAATCGAAAGGAGTCTTTTGTGGTCGTGTGTTTTACTTGGAAAATATTCCAAGGTCGTCTCCTCAGGGAAGGAAAGGGAGTTTTGTGAAAGTGATTTTGCAAAAGTGAAAAGAAAGTGTAAAATCTTGTATTTGTGTTTTGGTGAGTTTTGTTCAAAATGAAAATGCAAGAAAGCAAGTGTTGGCTAATCCAAAGGGTTCATTCCAATGGAAATACCAAATCAACTCAAAGCCTTCCTCCGATTGAGCATGAATGAACGATTGATTCGGGGGAAGCTAGGGACGAGATTGGTGAGTATCTAAGCATAAACCGTGACTAGGCCTACGGAATATCAAAGGCTCACCAACTCATCCACTCTCAACCCCGTCAAATCGAACCATTTGACTCTAAAGGGAGGAATGAAGAAGAGTTGAAAATGGTATTCCCAAGAGGAATTTTCCCTTGGATTAACCAACTTAAATTCTAACTACTCATATTAAAAATGCAAGACAAGCATAATGTAGATGGACATGGAAGAGAAATGGAGATTTAAAGCATGAAACTTAACTTGAAGCAAGAAATCTAAAGCTATGAAGAGAAATATTCAAAACCCATTTTAAGCTAAAAATGAAGAACTTGAAAGCATAACAATGGTGAAATGTAAAGTGCAAGGCTAAACTTGAAATGTACTTCTAATAAATGGCATTAAAGACAGTAAAGGAAGCTTATAATATCCTTATAAGAGGTTACAAGAGAAATGGATGGAAGAACATGTAAAAATCACAACTTTACTATTCATCTTCTTCCTCACTAAAATTACTCTAAGCTTAGGTAGCCAACCCTTTACAAATGAATGGAATGCTGAATATATTGGTGTGAGAGAGTTGCATTTTCGTCCATGAGGCTCCCCCCTAGCTGTGTGTACGAGCTCCCATCAAGAGAGGGCTGAATGGATGGCTTGACAGGCTAGGAGATCATAGCCCTCGCAGCCCACTTCCCCCCATTCCTCCTTTAATGCATTGGCCTTTAAAGTCTTCCACTTGAGTGTAGGAGGCCTGTAAATGTGTAAGGAAATGTTGGGATAGGCGTGGGAGAAGTGTAGGTGGGACCCCCAAGCCTCAAAGTTGAGTTACAGGCTGTTTTCGCGACCAGAAGGTCCGGAGTACCGGTACTGTTTTTCTGCACTGGACCACCTTCGGTAGAATCGGTATAACGCTTGATCAAACCGTTGGATTGGGCTGAAATTTTTACACCAAATAGAAGACACCCATATCTACAACTTTCATGTTTTGAACTTTTCCAAATTCTGAGTAGATCATGGTCAAAATGGAGGAATTCAGAGGCAGTGCTTCCAATTGTTGCTGCAGCTGGTGCCCTTGTTCCCAAGCACCAATGCCTTCTTGATTTATTCACTTTTAAGCCTCCAATTCTTCATGTATTGTGTCCATGCCTTCACCACACATCCAACAAAGTTGCAATGTCCTAAAATACATGATTTAAGCAATAAAAACTTGCAACATCAAAATATCAACATTATTCATAATTTCGGCTAACTCTAAGTACTTAAATGCAAAAGTTGAGTTAAAATGCATGTAATGAACCCTTCAAATATGCAATATTATGTGCTCATCACCGATTAGCTCGACACCGCGGCACCACATTCCCTTTACCGGGATTTAAGAAAAAAATTACAAGTCCAATTTCTTTCAGTTGATTAACCCATCCGAGATCCAATGTATCACCATTGGTATCCCATTATTGTCCATTTGTAACATTGGAAGGAAGGAAAACATAACCTCAAAGACTTGGCAAAAGAATAAAAAATTTCTGAATTTTGGAGAGTGTACCAGTACGGCGTACCGGTACGGTGGGCTCACTGGTCCTGGTAGTACCGGTACGCTCTGCCTTCTGGACAGATCTGTACCGGTACACTCTGTCCACTTTTGCTCATTTCACCTGTTTTCTGACTCCAATCCATTTCAAATCTCACCAAAACCATTCCCAACTTATACAACATGGATTTATACATCAAAACATGTTTAGTACAAGTTCCATTACAATCAATTACATAATTTTACATGTTCAAAACTAAGTTTTCACTACATAGTTTACAAAATCCCAAAACCAAAGCCACAAGCGGCCTCTCTTCACCCTTGGGGTCCCGAATGAGCATCATCCGCCGGAATGTATCTCCCACCTGAAATGTTTCCCGTATAGGGTGAGCCACGCTCAATAGAGTATCTCATACAGAGGCTACTCCCCACCTAGATGCATATGGAATGTACACATGCAACAATCAACAACATTTATCCATTTCTAATATGAATATGTGATTCAAGGTTGAAATTCTACCATGTCATGCCATGATATGAGATGACACTCACTCATGCACTTTAACCCGAGCCCTCACCAGCTCCCACCAACACAATGCAATGCACATGTGTAATGAATCCGTCAATTGACGAAAATACATCCAATGATTGTTTGAAATAAAAGTTATGTATTTATAAAACCAAATCATTGTTGGATGTTACCCATTGAATGGGTATTTTTGTAAAACAAAATCTTGTGTCTTTGTTGGGCAACGGATTTTGGTATCTCAACCTCCGGTTTCGTAAACACCAGCACTTTTCTGGAATTTCACCGCAGGGAAGTGCCTGAACCAAGTAGCCGGGATTCGCACCCGAGGGAGTGTCTGGCCCTACTTGCTATACCCGACACAAGTTTTCCATGCAACCATGCGACTCAGTCGGATTTTCAACCCAACTTTCCCGAGCCCACCCATCAATCACCAAGTATGGTGTTTGATCAACCATGCACTCACACACCCACACTCATGACTCATGCCCATGAATGTGATGCAATATCATGCTCAAGATGCAATGCATGTCAAATGAGCAACTACTACCACATGTCAACATATACCTTGGCAATTTATCTCATGAGCATAAAATCACCAAAATCTATCATACCATTAATATATCACTTGGCATATATTAACAACAATAACAAGCATGTTATCACATAATTCATATCCAAAACACATTTCAAATCACTCAAGGCATTTTATCAAACACCTTTAAGGCAACAATCATGTTAAACACATAACATGCCCAAAATTTCACCAAGTCACAAGAAATTATTCAAGTAACTTCCACATACCAAAATCAAGCTAGAAATTAGCCTAAATCATTTATATGTCAAATTTCCTCATTTTCATTTCCATAGACATGTCTTGGGTCAATTTCTATATCTAACCCTATGTCTATCAACACCCAAGGGTGGAATAAAACCGAAGTAGGAAGAACTCTATCTCTTGAAGGGTAAATCACCCGAAGGAAGCTTCAAGAACACTTCCCAAGCCCAAGACTTGATTTCCCCCAACTCTCCTCCTTTGGATCTTCGGTAAAATCCCTCGTTCTTGGTGTGGTTGCGTAACCCTCGTCGAGAGGATAGACTTTAACTCTTGGCTCGACGGAATCCGAGCGACGGAACTCCGGGAATCGACGAAAGAACCTTGGAGTTCTCTCTTTTCTCTCCCTCTTTCTCCCACACGTTGAAGACCAGCACAATGGCAGAAATTTCTGCCTAAAATGCAGATATTTGCCTCTATTTATAGTTCTAATACTCGGCTCACGTCGCGCCACGTGTCCCCCACTTGTCCGGGTCCGTTTTCGCCCCGAAACGATTTATTTCATCCCGGTTTAAGTTCAAATTAATTTTATTTGAACTTTAATTCAATTATAGGGAAATTTTATATTTTCCATTTACGGGGACCTTTGTGAGGTCAGCCGCCACCCAGTCGGCTCGAACCACGTGCAAAATCCGACTATCTCGGAATTCGACGAAATTTGTCCGAGTGACTAGATTTCGCGACACGAATCCAACGGCGAAGTCCGTTGTGTCATCCAAGTGCTAGAACATGAGTATTTTAAATACGCATTATAGTGACAAAATGACCATTTTGCCATTTGTCAGAAAAAGTTTAAATTTTCCCGGGTTTTACAACATCTGCTAAAAATCCTCTCTTTTCATCCACTCCACTAAAAATCCTCTATTTTAATCCACCAATCATAGCCCTTTTAAATCCCAACAGATCAACTTTCCAAAACAATCCTCGCAATAGAAATACATTAACCTACCGGTAGAAAGCACAAAACGACCTACCGGTAGAATTACTCTCTATTTCACACGAATTGGTAGTTCTTCACAGCTACTGGTAGAACAATCTTCTATTCAAGATCTACAGATAGAACAATATCAACCTATCGGTAGTTGAGGTCTCTATTTCACTTCTATCGATAGGAATGAACTTCTACTGGTAGAATGTACTTCTGCTTGCTATTGAATCGGTAGAAGACCTCCTGGTAGCACTGACTTTTTCCTTAATTATGTTTGCAATGCCCTTGGCTTGACTCATAGATCTCCTAACTCAACCTCCATGTCCTCCATAGCATTAAAATGTGTGCAAAACCTTACTTTTATACTCATTTATCTGCAAACACGAATATTCCCCATAAAATACAAAACTAAAATAAAACAAGAGAAATAAGTAACTACATAGCTAATCTGAATGATATGAGAGCTAGAATATGCAATATTATGTTCTCATCAAAGGGCCCACTTTGTTTCTACCCTACCCAAAGCTTTTCCAAGTGATCAAACTTTATAGTGATTGAGATTAAGTATTAGTTCGAGTTTAGATCTGAATTTATCATACACAATTACACTATTTCACCGATAGCTTTATGAAAAATGCCGCCAAGATCTGAGAAAAAGACGAGGGTACAAGGTTTGGGAAGTCGAGCTCGCTTTCAGACACCACAGTACCGAGAGCTATATATGAGACCGCTTTCATCATGGACTGTGCTTGTAGAGTGAGGGGTCAATTACGTTGGGGTAAGTAACACTTTTGTCCCTTTGTTATTTGACTCGAGAGGGTGGATTGAGCTATTTGCGGCTCCAGTGCCTGCAAATATGGACATGGTCAGAGATTTTTACACACATATTCATGACACAACAGAGGATAGTAAGCACTTTATGACATACGTCTGATGTGTGTTATTTGAGTTTTTCACTAACCTTATTGCCACCACCTTACGGTTTTCCCGGGTAGCACGTGATCCTTTTCATTTTTGACTTGAGAGTGTTATACCTACACTGTCATCAATTGCATCATTGTTGTATGGACTACCTTATCCCGACGATTAGAATTGACAAGGATTTTTGACTAAGGATTATGTAAGAACCTGTACTAGAATTAACTAAGAATAATATTGTCTTAATATTTCTTCTAGGATGAATAAATGGATTGTAGAAACCTCGAATTGTTGTTAAAAGATTGATCATGAAGTTTAAGTTTTAGACGAATTGACTTTCAAGTCAAACTTAATTTCGAAGGTGTTTAAGCTTGAAATGGTGATTAGGTAAGTTTCTAAATATTTTTAGGTCAAAATAAGGCCTTCATTGAATCCGAAAGGTCTAGAAACTTTGAGAGAGGTAATATGGAGTGTATTAGAAGTTAGGAAGTATTCCGGAATTAAAGTGCATTTTAGAAAGAATTCGGGTAGGAAGGAAGTTGACACTACCTTATTATTTTAGCCATAACATTTTACTCTAAATTCAAATTGATTTTAGTTTTAGAAAGTAGAAACTAGACTTCAAGAGCTACAAAAGCATATTTCATGAAAATTTCCTAAATTGACTTCTAAATAGGTGAAAACTGCTTCTGAAGTTGTGACAAAAAGTTGGCATTTCGGACGCTCCAAGCACCATCCAGATGGTACTCCCTACCATGAAACCTTAATTTTTATCAAAAACAGTGACTTGGCATAGTCTGGACACCCAAGCACCATCCAGACGCCACCCTAAAAATGGCCCATATTAGTTTTAGGGTTTTCTCCCTTTTTCACCTTATAAATACCATAAGGACGTCCTTTAGCTATTTTTCATTAGTTTTCATCCCTAGGCAACACTAGAGAGCGAGAGAGAAGGAGAAAACACAAAATTCAAAGGGATCCTTGCTTTGAGATTGATTCAAACACGCTAGGACTATCTTCAAATATCGGATTGAGATAGGGGATTCTTCTCAAGTTCTTTCATTGAGACTTTTTTAAATTTTCTAGATTATTATATGCTAAATAATATTTAGTTTTTGGTTTTTTTTTATTAACCTACTATTTGTTCTTGATTTCTTTTCGAGTAACATGTGATTTTCAACTAGATACATGTCTTGCATTCAAGAAACATTGTTCTTGAATTTTCAAAACCCTAGTTTTTCCTAAACACATGTTTTAAGTGAAAAACCTATTGATTCTTGAATTCTAAAATTCTTATTATTGGTTACATTAGGTTTTCAATCAACTACATGTTCTTGTTCTAAAAATTGTGATTTTTGGCAAAACCTTAAAATTTGGATATCGAAATTATAAAGGTTTTCTTGATATGATCTCTTGGATATTTTAATTCATCTATTACTGTAGCATATTGAGAATTGTGATACTTGATTTTTTATGAAAATTGTGATTGGTTAAGATTATGGTTGTTGAGAAAATTGTGGTTTCATCTCTTGCATGGTTTGGGTGTGACGAATTTGAATTGCCTTCGAGAGCTTCCGTAAAGTGTTAGAGATTAGTCTATCCCAGTGGAGGTGAGATGGTTGTCTAACACTTGTAGTGGATTGTTATTTACGAGAGTAACCACTATTGTTCACGTAAGTTCGAGGCTGAGGGATAGTATACCTTTCTTGGGAAGGATTCGTCAATGTCATGTGAGACTGTATAAGCCCTTCCTAAAGTGGTTTGTGATGTACCATGCGAGGAATGATTGAGATTGTTTGGTTTATGGTGGGTGAACGAGGTAGAATCTTTGTGTAAATTCCTGAAAAGTAATTAACATACATGAGAATATGGGATGATGCTACTGAATTATTTATTGATTGCTTTAATTTCTTGCATGTTTATTCCTATCATTGATTTACTGTATTCCGTACAATTGAGATCATTACAACTATCATGGTTTTACTCTCAAAAATTTATATATGCTATTTTTCAAAAGAGATTTGCCTTCTTTATGTTATTTTAAAACTTTGTTGGGATTTGAGAGGGATTTCCTATGGGCTTTTGCTCACCCCTTACAACCACACACTTACAGATTTTGGCATAAAAGATGATGTCGATGTGGATGACCAAGTTGATTACGAGCTGTTGGAGGAACAATATGTGGACCCTGTCTAAAAGGAATATAGTTGTTTTATTTTTGGTTTAGAGTTTGAGAGATTTCTATGATTTAGCTAGTTTTAATTATTCTGTTGTCAGATACTATTTGGCTCTAAATTGTAAGTTGAAGAAGTTACATTATTGAATTTAGTATTTAATGTTTGTCAGATGGATGAATGGTTTAGTATTTAATGGTTATTGTTAGTTGTTCTCCTGATTGAATGGTTTGTAAATAGTAATGTTTTTCAGGGTGGATTTTGAGGCATTACAAATTATAGGTTTATAAATCTAATAGTCAACTACAATATTGACCCAAAGACTCATATCTCCACTTTTCCTACACCACAAGCCTATTTACTACATTCTATTGGTACAGGTTTGGAGATAGATTTGTCATGTGTGATATTTTGAGTCATTCGAAGAGCATTTGATGAGAGGAGGATTACCGATACTCTTCCATTTGGTTCTCTAATCACCCGTAAATGTCTAGATAAGGGTGCTAGTGCTTTAGATTCTTACTGATTAGCACTTAAAATTAGCATATTACTATGCCGTTTTAAGGCTAATTGTACTTTGATGGAGTTTAAGTGATGTCATTTCAGGCCCTAAACTGAACAAGGACCCAAGAACAACAAGTACCACACTTGGATGCAACACCAGCACATTAGAGCCCAAAATTGGAGAAGCTTGGAGCAAAGCCAGAACGTTCGAACGCCAACTCACGTTCGAACGTCCACATTACACTGGCAGACTCAACTGCTAAGAGAAGGCGTGTTGCAGTTAGGCAAGAAGAACTGAAGCTCTGAAGCACTTGAGTGTCACGTTCGAATGCCAACTCACGTTCGAACGTGCACTTGAGTTGATTGAAGACCAGACTACTGCATAGAGTTGGAACTGAACTTCACAGAAGACCAACAGACCACTCGAGTGAAAGGGTCAGAACACATCTGGCATTCGAACGCCCTTAGTGCAAAAACAAAAGAAACGTTCGAATGTCAGTCAACGTTCGAACGCTCTTAGTGCAAAAACAGAAACAACGTTTGAACGCCAACTCACGTTCGAACGTTCTCCACAGACTGGCAGCAGAGTTGTTGGCTTTTCACTTGGACTTGGGCGGCAAACACTATTCCTTCACCTCCCCTTTTCTCCTCCTCTTGCCTATAAATACTCCCCTTGTTGGAGAGCTAAGGGAGCCAAGTAGGAAAGTTGATGGAGGCTTAGACTCCCACTCACATTGTAGATTTAGCTTATTTTCCTTGTATGAAGTCTTTATTTTAGAGATTAGTTTGGCTTTAGTCCAACATCTCTTGCTTGTTATAAAAGTAGTTTTATGCTTATGCTTATGCTTATGCTTTCATTTTACATTCATAGAAAAGAGATAGTTCATCTTTTGGTTGAGGAAGCAACCCTCCAATTCTTGGTTGAGGAAGCCACCCTCCAAATGTGACTAGCTTTCTTCTACTTTTATTGTTCATGCATTTCACTTCCATTGCTTGCGCTTCTTTCTTTCTTAGAAGAGTGAAACTCTTCCACTTTTCTAGAGCTTTACCAAAGCCGTGAAGGGTGGAACGTGATTCACCCATTCTTTGTTAAAGATTGGCTACGTGTTTGTTGTTACTTTATCTTTTAAGTTCTCTACTTAGAGGGATGAACATCACTCACTTTTCTAGCTTTACTCAAGCCATGAAGAGTGAGTAGTTTCTCATTCACTCTTTAGTAAGAGGAGAAGGTCATGTATAAGTTATCCGGGAATCATATTTGTGCATTATTTTTATGCTTAATGTTTATTTTTTTCTTGTTATTGGATGATTGATTGCATCTAGCAAAGCTAAGGTACTTTGTATAACTGTGGGTTCTTTCTATGACACGGATGATTCTTGCATAGAAAGACTCATCAGTTCAAGGCAAGTACCCCGGCTAGATCCTCATGACTACCCTTCAATCCCCCCCCCCCCTTATTGTACTTCATTTAAAGAATGGAATATTAATATCATAATTGGATGTCTTGTAGAAACACTTGCTTGTTTGTAGACGGGTTAAGTCTCGGCACAGGCAATCCTTATAAACTTCTAGAAAGACATCGGAATCATGTTCTTATTCTCACAATCCATCTTTATCTTCCGATTAACTTGCTATTGACACGGGAGTTAATTGAGTTATCAAGCACAATTATGACAAACCGGATAACTAACTACATGTCCAGATCCTTGCACTAAAGAGTGACTCTTTTTAATTAGCACTTATCTCCTATTTTGTTAAGAAAATCCTCTTTGAAAGAATCTTATATTCTGTCCAGGAAAACTCATATCTCACAGCAAATCTCAAGGGTTACAATCAATAGGTCTCTACCACTACTTACCTTAGAAATATCAACAAAAGTTCCTGTGGATTCGACTCTGGACTCAAACCGGATTATTACTACAGCTTGACCGCCTGCACTTGGGTGTATACATTTCGGATCAAGATCACTTACCAATAGATGAGACCAAAGGGACCTCTAGGGAAGAAGTTTCTCAGACAGAGTGAGACACATGTACGATATACCATTGACCCTATGGAGGTAGAGGTAGAGGGTGATGAGACTAAGGCTAAGATTCATGGTACTACTTATGTAGAGCCTGATACATCTAGTTATGCACCACCGTCGAGGCAGGCACGAGGCTATACCGCACGTACCATACTCCCTAGGACACCTCCTTCAAATGTGTTGGATCAGTGGACTACCGTTTAGTTAGCACTAGAATAGCTACAGAGCAGTATTGATCAGCAGCGTAGCTTTTCTGCTCTCCACATGGATGATATTGATGAGGGCATGACGAGCCTCCCGATGGATCATCGGGAGATTAGGAAGGATGCCCGACGTCTTAGGCACATGATGCAGAATTCTGGTTTTATTTCAGATGATGAGCCCGAGACACCCAGTAGAGATGGTGGAGATGGTGGTGATGCAACTATTTGAGCTATGACTCTTAAAGACTTAGTGTAGGTCGTTTGTGAGCTTGAGAGTGTCTTACATTCATTCATAGCTTGTACTAAAGTACTCTGTTATTTTTCTGTTGACTTTTTTATCTTTTGTTTTACTTTTATTTGTTTAGCTCTTATTTGTGACGTACTCTTGGTTCTACTTATTGATGTTGAATCATATTTGACTTTGAGTTATATGTCTTGTTTGTCTTTTGCTTAGTTTTCTTACATGATTTGGCTAGTTAATTGTGCATTCATATCTTCTTATTATACTATTATTCTATGTCATGATTGTTATAGGTCTTCATTGGATTGACATTTGTAGCAAATAAGATAAAAATATGTTGGGTAACTTGATTATGTACCTTGCTTGTCATAGGTCGTCATTGGGTTGACATTTGTGACAAAAGGAGGAGAATATTTTAGGTACATATGAGAGGAATCGGGGAGATTTACTCTTGACTAAGCTAGATATGTTGCATGTGAACATAAAAAGATGGAGTTTGTTCAAATACTCAAGGGGAGTAAATTTGCAAACTTGGCATGAAGTCACCTATTTTTTTTTTCACTTGTTAGTTTACTTGTAAACACCAACTAAGGGAGAGAACTTGATATGTTTCATATTGATAAATCAATAGGTTCTCAAGCATATTAGGCAAGTTAGTTTCTCAAATGTTACATATTTGCACTTGCATGATGTATACATACTTATACCCTATGCTTATTATCTTAGTGCTTTTCAACCTGCGATTATGTTATGTGTTTTTCTAACATATGATGCTTTTCACAAGGTTTTGGTTTGAGTGGTAATGTGCAAGACTACGATCTTCAAACTTCATCAAAAGAAGTAGGTCCTTGTAATAGATATAGATTTAGGATGTATGCATTAGATTTGAGATTAGTTTATAATTTTTTTCTTCAATGGTTTTGAGTTGTAATCTTAATTTCTAACTTGTGTGTTTTGTAATGAAATTTCCAAAGGGGGAGATTGTTAGATGTAATTGAATAATTTCTTGGAGTCCATTGTAAAATCTTAACCTATTCCATGGTCATGTTGTTATCAAGTTTAAGATTCGAAAGCATCATTGAAGGGATGAGATCAAGCGTCAAAGTAACATCATTCAACCTTCATATGCACCTTCATGCTTAGGACAAAGGTAATGACCTAGACACCAAAGATGAACCCTTAGTTATTTTAACTTAGGTTGATTAGGATGAAAATGGAATTGGAAGCAATCCGATTATGACTCCTATGTGATTTAAAAAAAAAAAATTCTAAATTATTTATGGGTTTTGAAAACATAGTTTGAGTCACAATCGGACCCCTCTTTGATCAACACCATTTAATGCTCAAGAGCACAAGTTTTTGCATAATTTTATGCTTAAAACCCTGTAGGGACCAATCTATGCACACTAGCCTTCGCTAGAGTGGTCTCTTTATGACTTAGGAAAGGAAATGAAAAAAGCTACGAAAAGTAGCAAAGGGCTCGCTCTATGAGCTCACTCGAACGGTCGCTATGGTCGCTCGAGCGATGCACATGGACGCTCGAGTGATGTCTGCCTTAGTCATGTTTGAACTGTATTTTTATTCTAGCAAGAACTACCCTATGACCACCTTCCCACCAATCGATCAGTCATTCGTGAATCTGATTTTTCTTATTTACTAAGACTTTTCTTATTCTTGACCTATAAATAGGGAGAGTTTTTCCCACACCTAAGTTAAGCCTCTAGAGAGATTTCTAAGAGAGAAAATCATTCCTCTAAGATCCAAAGGCTACAACTAGAGATTCTACACAACCTCACAAATTGAAGTTAAATATCTTGATGGTTTGAAAAACTCATTGGTATGTGCATACCGAAGATTGTTGGCGAGCCCATAATCGCTCAAGGCTTAGACAAACTGTGCGGCGGGGAGGTCCAAGTGAAGCTACACTAGACGTTAGAGGAGGCCCTTCGACGGAGAGACAACAAGTTTAGCGAATAGTGGATTAGGGTTTGGTGAACCGAGAAGGTTCCCTGTGGTTTTTCCTGAGGAGGGTTTTCTACGTCAGTAAATCACTCGTGTTATTTACTGTTTATCGTATAAACTTGTGATTGTGAGCACACATGTGCACTATGTGTTTGTGATTTTAATTGATTGAATATTCATCCACTCATAGTTGTGCATATTGGATATAGGGACTTGGGGTTGCTGTGAGATTAATTTTGAGCGAATTAATTCAAGATTAATTAAATCAATCGTCATGGACAAGTTGGGTTGTGGTGTATAAAAAGGGTTCTCATTATTATTTGCTAAATCATTGTGAAAAGAGATAATTATGGTGACTTAAGTTTTTATTAGTAATCAATTGATTGTTAAATTGAAAAACTTATTCACCCACCTCTAGGTATAGTATCTTGATCTCTACGTGTATAATCTTGAGGGAAGATCTATATCGAGGTTCCCTTCCCAAAACAACACATAGGCAATGTAATTGATATAGCAACTTGGATCAACGTATGGTCGTGTTTATACTACAATTTTTTATTATTCTTTCAACTTTATATATAGTGAAAATTAGGGTTGAGTCCTCCTTAAGAGACTTATAATGAGTTTAGTCCACCAAGGAAACTTATTTGGGGGTAAGTCCGTTTTTAATCTTACTAATAAGTAGTTAAGTCCACTATTTTTTTAAAACTCTAAAATATCCTTCTAATGACTGAAAATCAATCTCCAACATTAAATCAGTTTCCTAAATAGTTATCCATTAATTCACACTTAATGGAAGCTCGCTTGTTTCCTTGATGGATGTCCTCATGATACATACCTCACTTTTGCTTGTGAACAGCAATCAAACTTATTGGCATGGAGGTAGAAGGTTTTCTAACCTTGTTGTCGTTCATGGGCTTCTTCGAATCATCGTCTAGCTTTGATTTTGACATTGGAGAGGAAGAACTTATTGATGATTTCTGTCTCTATTGACTGTTTGTCGTTTAGGGTAATAGAAATCAGTGGGAAAGAAGTAGTACTGAAGACCATCCATGAAGATGTTAGAAACCAAAGTTGGAAGTACTATGAGTATTGTGAATTTTTTTTTCTGGTTAAGTCTAAATCTTTATTATGTTACTACTGTTATTTTTTAAAATATTAATATTCAATGTTACTATTTTTTTGTTTTAAAGTATTACTATTTTTTTCTACGTAAATGTTACTATTTTTTTGTGATTAAATGGTACTATTTTTTGTGTTTGAATGTTACTATTTTTTGTTTTTAATGTTACTATATATATCTATATCTCTACTACTTATAAATGTTAGCTTGCAAAAATATTTTGATTTCCTATTTCACCCTTAATTATTACCTTAAAGGCAATTATGCCCAAAAAATATTAGCTAGATAAACTTTATCTCTATGACTTCCAAATTTTTTGCTAGATTAACTTTATCACTAATATTCCAATTTTTGCTCGATAAAATTTATAATTATATATTAGCTAGATAAACTTTATCTCTATGACTTCCAAAATTTTTGCTAGATAAACTTTATCACTATGACTTGCCGGTACATTCTTCTTTTCCATTCAATTCGACAAACTCAACTAGAGTTCTAATACCATGGAAAAAAAATGTTATTTTTTAGGTGATAAAAACAACCATCGAAAAATTCATTATTCATTAGTATATAATAAAATATTAGAACAGTAAAGAGTCAAACCATATATTTTTCTTTCTTTTATACCTGTTAGACTTCCAAAATATTTTGAACTCCTTTATTAGAAGTATATATAGGTAGATAAACTCCTATCTCTATAGTAACTCCATTAACGTATTTGGTCTTTTATCTCTGTAGTAAATTTTTTCTTTAAAATCCATTAAAATTAGTGACCTTGCATCTCTATCCCCTTGACGTTAAGCATATTGTGGCTGTAAAGATTAGTGGGTCGACGGTGCTTGGTGTCTTCAACCTGTAAGCTTTTTTTTTCCAATCAGGACATGCCTATTGCTGGTATGATATTTTCTTTACTTTGTTTTCAATCTGTTTGGGTATGGCCACTGCATAAATACTTTGTTTACCTTATGTTTGAAATTGAAAATAAATTAATTAGTTTGTGTTCGATTAAATTGGTGTTCCCATCAAAGTGATAATGAACGCCCAAAAAAAGGTACTTTTCATGGAATAAGAGTTAATATTTAATTGTTTTATTATTAGTAGGTTGTAGTGTTTTAGGAGTTGTTATCATATTATGAGTAGAATTAGTTTTGTTACCAGACTTCTTGAATTCATGTGATAATAGAATAGTTTTAGATTAGTAAATTATATTTAGGAGTTTGTTTAGTTTTGTGTTATAATGCCAGAAAGTTTTATTGGATTCAAGATGTCATTAAATGCATATACCAGTAGCCTTTTGCTTCATCATCTTCATATACTTCATATTTCTAAAAAATATAATCAAAATTTTTTTACGTGCAACGCACGTGTGTATTACTAGTGTATATATATATATATATAAAGAGAGAGAGAGAGAGAGAGATAAATGGTCTCATTTTATATATGGATATAGATAGATGAGACAGAGAATTTTAATGTTAATCAAACTCTTAAATTTTAGGAGTTTTTAGTTTTTAAATTTATTTTAATTAAATATAATTATTAGGGGTATTTTGGACAATAAAAATTAAAATAGATTTAATAATAAATAAGTTTTATTGATGTACCTATCACCAAATAAATCCCCAAAAAAAGACCGACATCCAAATATCCTTTTTATGCAAGGCTCTATGTCCTACGACTCCCTCACTTACTGATGTGAGCTCTGTGCCTGCTCATGATCGTTACAAACAACCCAAAGCTTCGAGGGAACACGTCATAGATTGGTCCAACAACAAAATGGTTCCTCACCTCTGCACATTTAGCAAAAAAAGTAAGGGAAAACTGGAAGGGGGTACACCAAATTATAGTTAATTGTAAAAAAGTACACAGAAAAAAAATGTAGGGTTAAAAAGTCCTTAATTTTGATACTTATTTGTTTCCAAGTACATTATTTGAAATTTTCATATTTTCTTCTGACCTTTGTATCCTTCCTTGATCCATGCGTAATTTTTTTGGAAAGTGATTTTATTTTCAAATTATATTTATGCATTAAACATCTCCTAGTTTTATAAGATTACTTTAATATTCCGTTTATATTTGGATATATTGTAAAATCCGAGTAAATTTAAAATTTTTCAGAAAAATGGCAAAATGGTCATTTGCCACTATAATGCGGGGATTAAAATACGTGTTTTCTAGAGCTCGTGTGACACAACGGACTTCACCATTGGATTCGTATCGCGAAATCCAATTATCCTGCCAAATTTCGTCGAATTCCGAGATAGTCGAATTTTTGCACGTAGTTCGAGGCAGCTGGGTGGCGGTTGACCTCACAAAGGTCCCCACAAATAAATTTTATAGAATTTCCGTATAATTAAATTAAAGTTCAAATAAAATTAATTTGAACTTAAACCGGGATGAAATAAATCGTTTCGGGGCGAAAATGGACCCGGACAAGTGGGATACACGTGGCACGACGTGGGCCGAGTATTAAAACTATAAATAGGGGCTAAATATCTGAAAATCAGACATTTTTCTCACCCCCATTCTGCTGGTTCTCACGTTGAAGAGAGGAAAGAGAGAGAAGAGAGAAAAATAAATTTTCTTAAGGCTTCTCCCTTCGATTCCCGGAGTTCCGTCGCTCGGATCAACTCGAACCAAGAGTTAAATTCGATCACCGCGACGAGAGCTACGTCTACGTACCAAGAACGAGTGATTTCACCGAAGATCCAAGAGGAGACTTTGGGGAAATCAAGAGTTTTGGAAGTTTTGGAGGTGTTCTTGAAGCTCTAGTCTTCATTCTACACTACAAGAGGTAGGGTTCTTCCTACTTGGGTTTTACTCCTACCTTAAGGGGCTGTTTTGTTGACTGAAACATGGCTGTATTTTGGACTGATATATGGCTGTTTATAGACTGTTTTAGGGGCTGTTATATGGCATCTTTTGGGTTGAAATCATGGGGTTGTTTTATGCTTGTTTAAGGGGTTGTTTTATGCTTGTTTAAGGGGCTATTTTAGGGCTGAAATTGTGACCGTTTTTGGATGGAAGAATGGATTGATTTGGGGCGAAAAAGTGGACTATTTTTTGTGCCCAAATGTGGACGGTTTTTAAGCCATTTTGCGGACTGCATATAGGCCACCTTACGGACTATTTTTAGGCCACCTTACGGACTGTTTTTAGGCCACCTTACGGACTGTTTTTAGGCCACTTTGAGGACTATTTTTAGGCCACTTTGTGGACTATTTTTAGGGCACTTTACGGACTGTTTTGGGCTGATTTTTGTGGGCTGTTATGTGTTATCATGCGCCTTGTGATTTAAGTGTGTTATTAGCATCGATTATGTAATAACATGCTTGTCAATTGTGTTGAATATAAATGTTGATACATGCTAGTTGATGTTTTGACATTGAGATGAAAGTTTGGAGATTATGTGCCTATGATATAATTGTCCATGATACATGTTGATATGTTGTTTAAGTTGTACATATGGCATTCATTACATATGAGACATGACATTGATATGCAATGGCACATTACATTGCATTTGCACGGAGGTATCCCATCCATGGGTTTAGGCATGAGTATGGGTGTGTGTGTGTGTGATGCATGGTTGATCAAACACCTTGTTTGGTGGTTGGTCTGTGGGCTCGGAAAAATGTGGATCAAGGATTCCCTTTGAGTCACATGGTTGCATGGAAGAAAACTTGTGTCGGGTATAACAAGTAGGGTTAGACTCTCCCTCGGGTGCAAAACCCGGTCACATGGTTCAGGCACTTCCCGGCGGTGAAATTCCAGAAAAGTGCTGGTGTTTACGGAACCGGTGGTTGAGATATCAAAATCCGTTGCCCAACAAGATACAAGATTTTGGTTTATAAAAGTACTCATCCAATGAGTAACACCCATCAATGATTTGGTTTTATAATGAAACAACTTTTATTTCAAACGATCATTGGATGAATTTTTTGTCAAATGACGGTTCATTTCACAAGTGCATTGCATGGTGTTGTGAGAATCGGTGAGGACTCGGGTTGAAGTTGCATAAGTGAGTCTCATCTCATTTCACGGCATGATATAGAATTCCTATCATTGGATGCATATTCTTGATAGGAATTCTTGAATGGATTAATGTGTTGATTGTTGCATATACACATTGCATATGCATTTAAGGTGGGGAGTAGCGTTTGTAGGATATACTCTACTGGGCGTTGGCTCACCCTATACGAAAAACATTTCAGGTGCGGGTTATGCGCCGGCAGACGGCTCACAATCGGGGCCACATGGTTGAAGAAAAGTCGACTTGTGGCTTTTAATCCTTTTTGTTTGTAAAATTTGGCATGTAATGTATGTAAAAAATTGTAATTGGAATTTTATGGACTAATTTTAATATAGCCTTGCATGTTTATATGAGTATGGATAGATGGACCCGTTGTGGTCTATATTTACTCATAAATAGACCCGGTGTGGTCATTATTGAATATTGGACCTCAGATGAGTCTTGTTATTTTATGATGCACAGGTTGTGTTTTGGGTAGAGCTCCCCGTACAAAGGAGACTCTGCCCAATTTTGTTAAATTATGGACCCCGGTAAATGGGGCATAACGTTGTGATATCGAGTTACTCGATATCCACGGACATTCCGCGGGTTGATGGGAAATCAACGGACCCCTGGATTTTTGGGGCGTCACATATATGACTGTGTTTGAATTTTAAATTTTGAAACCATCCCTTTTTTACCATAGTCGTCTTCTTCAACTGGCTATACGTTGGAAGCTTGAAGACAAGTTGTCTTCGACTGTCCAGACCCCTGCCTTTTTTACCATAGTCATTTTCCTTGACTAGCTATACACGAAATTTTTTTGGCCAGACGTTGGAAGCCTGAAGTGTTGTTTGTCTTCGACTGTACACAAATTTTTTTTGGCCAGACGTTGGAAGTCTGAAGTGTTGTTGTTTTCGACTGGCAAGACGCTGGAAGCCTGAAGTGTTGTTGTCTTCATAACAACATCAACAAGGTTTGAATTCATGTCTTTAGTATGTTAACCACTTGCATTTTAAATGTGTTAATGTATATATGTTTTAAGGATATATATACTTGCATATATGTTTTTATTTTCTGTTTCATTGTATCTACTCTTTTAATAGTTTCAAAGATTATAAACTGCATTTGATGAGGGAAGGTCCTGGACTGTACGGGTCTCAAATAACCAAGTGTACGAAGTGATGTCATATCCTTCGGTGACTGTTGATATTGTGAATAACACGTGTTCATGTTGTCAGTGGCAAATAAATGGGTTTCCTTATTCACATGTTGTGTCGGCAATACGAAAGAGTGGGCGAAATATGTTTGAATTTGTTGACTATTACTATCATGTGAGCACATACCAGAAGTCATATTCTGAACCTATTTTTCCAATCCCAACTATATATCATGATGAAAGTTCGCAGGGAGATGTTAATATTTTGCCACCATATTCTAAGAAGCAACCCGGTAGACCAAAGAATCGCATAATTCGGTCTAGAGGGGAACTCATTAGGCATATTCGTCGTGGCCGGTGTGGGCGTTTAGGCAGTCACAACAAGAAATCTTGTAACGAGCCGTTGTAAACTTAGTAATGCTATCATTTGATGACATTGTTCACTGTTTTAAGTTTATTACAATTTGTTTTTACAATCATTTTTTGAGTTTGTTTGTTTTAGTGATGTTTTCACATTTTAAGTTATATATATATTTTTTTTTTGTCTAACATTTGATGGATTACTCTGTATGCAACCCACACTGGTACTATAAAGTGAATTTACACACTGTTGGAAGAGTGTATCAATGACATTGTATCAATAACAGTGTAACAATATCTTTCTCCAAACATAGTCTTAGAAGTTCTTGCATTTGTTTCCAGCCAAATGACCAAAATGGCACATCTCCAAAGAGTTTTATCTGCAGTCACACACGGATTGCTATGGTGATTTAAGTATTGAATGGCATATATTAGGAAGTGTATATACACAAAACTAGAGTGGGCTTGATAGCTGACTTGGTGCAACCTCCGACCTTTAAAAGTTTGTCATGACTTAATATGAAAACAATAGAGATGAGGAATTGTGTCATTTTGGTCTACAATGAATTAGGGATATTTTCTTTGTCCACTTGAAAACTATCTAACATTTGATGGATAGTGAATTTACACACTGTTGGAACAGTGTATCAATGACATTGTATCCATAACAGTGTATCGAGAACATTGTATCAATAACATACACACAACTAGCTATATATTGGATTTATTAACATATTCGTCAAAACAACTGGTCTCTATCTTTTGTAACATTGTTACATTGTATTTGATACACTAATTTTGATACAGTATTATAATGTCGTTGGTACACTATGTTCGTTATATTGTTACATTTTCTTTGTTACACTATGAGGGGAACACAGTCAACAGTGATGATATGAAACAGTGTAATCACACATAATTATTCAATAAGGAATAAACACATATATCTAAATACTTGTATTCACAATTATTCAACAAGGAATAAACCCCTTTAACAATTTGGATAATTAATATTCACCACATAACAATGTTTTACAAATAGAATATCTAAATACATGTCTTATGAATTCATTGTCATTTGTCCGCATATTTTTTCTTCAGCTCCTTACATATTTTCAGATCTTCTTCACTCCAAGAATTTGGATGGTTGAGAAACAATGAAACCATTTCAGCTCGGAACTCGATCAATTGTCTTGTTGTTAACCTCTCTTCAATCTTTTCTCATTTGGTAAGTTTTTTCATTATGTAACAGATATACACACCGCATGCAACCCTGTAGTAATTCCCAATATTAATATAGAGAGTGATAGTAACATCCAGATGATGATTGGCCCACAGTAATTCCCAATGGTGTAGAAAGAGTGATAGTAATATCCAGATGATAATTGTCCCACAGTTTTATCTTCGGACCGCTTTCCTTTTTTCACCATGACTTCTCTGAGTTACGAAGATGTAAAAAATAGACAAGTACAATATACAACAAAAGATTCAAGGTAACAAAAAAAGTGTAACAAAAAAATGTAACAAAAAAATGTAACAAAAACAGTGTAACAATAAAACAATGAGGATATACACAAAGTGTAATCCCACACAATTATTCAACAACGAATAAACACCAACATCCCTGAACAATGTAATATTCCAGTATTACAAAAGATTGAGTGTAATTATAACAGTATAACAAAATAAATGTACCAAAAACAGTGTAACAATAAAAGTGTACCAAAAATTTTATAATAACACACTGCACAAACACTGTAATATTACATTATGACAAACCTATATTTGCATAAAAATTATTTCAAAATAGTACATATATGTTTTGAATTTAGTACCACGTGCACAAGACTACTAAACACAATAAAAAACATAACCAATTAATTTGACTTTACACAAACTAACAATATTTCAGACCCACATTGAACCATTTGAAAAAAAAAATTATTAAGTGTACAAAATCCAAAATCTAAGAAGAAAACATCTAGGGTTTAAAAAATACATAATTTTAGGGCTTTTGCCCAAAAAAAAACCAAATTCGTCTTGAATGATCGATTTTATCTATTATGTTACTCAATGGCGACAATATGTCTCCAAAAAATGAATTTAACAAGAACTTTCAGCAAAAAAAAAAACATTCAAATCAAAATAAAGGTAATGTATTTTGATTTTGAACAACCCATGATGTTATTATAAAAAATAACATGGAATGCAGAAGATCCACGATCACTTTAGTTGAGTTTGTGTTTCAGGTTGAGTTCCTGGACAACGAGCAACAATGAGCAATTCAAAACTTGAGTTTGTGCTGATGAAACCAAAAAAACCTCAGTCAATCGAAGAAAACCCAAATCCCATATCCTCTGTCACAGTCGACACCCTACGCTTGGTTATGGAAGACAAATGGAAGTTTTTATCTAGAAAGATGAAACGGTTTTGTGAGGAAGAAGCCGTATAAAGATACCCAAATTTTTGAAATAAATGTACATAAATTTCAGCGGTTAAGATAAATGTATTTTGACAGATTTTAGGAACGACAACTTTACCAAAAAAAGGCTTTTACGTCTTTGTATCTCAATAGTGTATTTTTTTCTAAAATATTTTGTTTTGTGTATTTTTTTACAATTAAATCTAATTTGGTGTACCGATTTCCAAAGGACCCAAAAAGTAAAGTGAATAGCCAGCCCATGCAAAATTTTCAATAATGTTATATTGACCCCCCCAAAAAAAAACTAAGGACCAAATAACATGCCACTGTAATAATAATATTTTTAATTTTACTGTTATTGGTTTAATATTCAAGATTTATAAAACATAAATTTTAGTTGTAAAATTTAAAATATTTGATAGTATATCTTTGATTAGAATATTTTTAGTATAAATATAACATTTTAAACTTAAGGGGTTTAAGTATTACACGCTTATAAACTTCAGGGAGTCTGGATATAATTATTAACATATATAACATTGACAACCGCAGTTATACGCCTATAAATTTTAGGAGGTTTATGTGTAATATTTCAAATATCATATGTTTAAGTAATTAAGTAATATAGTATGACTGTAATTCTCCCATCACGGTAAATATTGATACACAAAATTGCGAGGAAAAAAAGACATAAGGAAAAAAGAAAAAAAAAAAGAAAAAGATACCCGAAGCTGAAAAGCGGCAAATGCAAAAATTATCAACCCCAAACGGATTAGATTTCAATAGCAGACTGTGGCCTGCCCTATTGGAATTGAACCAGAGCTGGCTTGAGCCATGGAAGTAGTTCTCTCTTCTTCAGCTACTTCACTCACCATAATAGCAAACTTCTCAACAAAACCTCACAAAACCCCATCTCCTACCTCCACTTCTTCCCCAATAACCATCCAATTTGTCACTTCCAGGAAGAAGAACAACAAAAATAACCTCCTCAATCTCTCTTCTTCACATTCTTGGTCCATTTCTTGTGTTTCTTCGTCAACTAGGACAAGGGCGATAACAAGTTCTACACCTCCCACTTTCACTTCTCTATCTTCAAATAGCAGTGGCCATCAACGCCACTGGATGGTGGTCATGGAGGCCCCACCACCAGAGCTTAATTCCAAACCAGAGATAATTGATTACTATGTGAAGACCCTAGAAAGAGTTCTGGGCAGGTTGTTATGTTTCTATAACAAGAAGCTCATCTTTTTATATATTGCATTCCTGTCTTCATGTATAGATGAAATAGGTATGTTTCTATGTCTCGAACCACTGCATTTTTCCTGTGATTTTGTTCTGAATTTGGTTTCAATTTTGGCTCATGCATATATGTAATTGGGTATTTTCAAATTTTAAAATTTTCGGAGGTTTTTGTGTGAATTTGGTTTCAATTGTGGTTTGGACAGTCAGAGAGATGCGCAGATGTGTATGTATAATGCTTCTTACAATACCCATTTCGGGTTCTGCTGTGATATTGATGAAGAAACGTCCCATGAGCTAGCCCGTAAGTTTCTGTTACTTTCTACGATTCTATCCTTTGGTAGCTTTGTGTAATGTTTTTCACTGAGTTGGCTGATGACAAAGATAGAAACTTTGCTGCATTGTTTCAAAGGATGTTGAACTTTAATTATATTGTTCTGCAAGCAGCTAAGAACTAGAAAACATATGCTATTTGTTATTCAGTTTGAAACCATTGTGATGTCAAGAAGCATTATATTAAAATTTGTATTGTTCTCTAAGCAGCTAATGACTAGAAACATATATTTTTTTTACCAGGGCTAGCGATGCATGAAGCATTGACCGAAGAGCCCAGTAGTCTATTCTACTGTTTTATGGGCCTTCGTAATTACTAGAAAACAAGTTATTTGTTATCTTGCTTGAAACCATTGTGATGTGAAGAAGCACTATTATTAAAATTTTCTATTATTTTAATTGTATTATAGTTTGCATATAGGTCTACCTGGTGTGTTATTAGTTAGGCCCGACCCAGATTTTAACTCTGTGGAAAAGGACTATAGCTTCTCAAAAGGTCAATCACATTTTCCACCAAGCTCATACATTGAAAACTTTCTACTATTTCCTTCGGGGACTTCTAGACACTGGCTTGTTCGAACGGACAAACCAGCAATTGGAGTCATCACAAAGGCAATGGTGGTTGATCATTATGCTCAATTACTAACCAAGGTTCTGGGGAAGTAAGTGTTGGTTTCTCAGCATCTATTCTTTATTTTATTTTAATATTGATTTGTTTATGTTTTTCTAAAATGGGGATGACACGTCCACAGCGAGAAGGATGCCCAAATGTGTATATATCACATATCCTGGCAAGCCCATTTTGGATTCTGCTGTGAACTTGATGAAGAGTGTGTTCGGGAGTTAGCTAGTCAGTATATGCTGCAACTTTATCTTTTATTGCACATTTTCAATATGTTTCTGGCAAGAGGTTGAGTCCTTGAATGTTGTGCAGGTGTGCCTGGTGTTCTATCTGTTTATCCCGATGAAAATTTTGAGTCAGATGATAAGAATTATGGAGGTCTGTTACTATGTTCAACTTTTTTAGATATTAACCGCTAGATCTCTGGGTTGATAGTTGTTCTAGTTATGAACTTTGTTAGCTATTTCCGTATTATATTTCATAATATCTTAGACCTTTGCAACTTAGTTAAACTTCAGAAATATATTGTTATGATGTTATTAGTGGTATCAATTATAGCTAGTTGGTTTTTGAAGTGTGATTTTGTTCAGTGTTTCTGATATGGTAAGACGGCAGATGAATTGGACAACTCATCTTGCAATCAGACCGTCCTAGAATGGGTTGGTACTCTTTTCACCTCTGAGATGGAAGGTCAAACATAATTCAGAATTAAGGGGATGGATTTGGATAACATATTAATGAAATAAAGAAAGCCTTTACTTTTGCTAAATGAATGTCATAAATTTTAACACCTCTTAGGATATGAGGTATAGAGTAATGGAAATATAAAAAACTCTGGATGGATGCAGTAATACAGACAACAGAGGTCCAATTTCCCTTGATGCCTTGTGGAGGGGTAAAAAACCGTAGAAGAAATTGGTCTGGTTTTGCCAACCCTTGGTAAAATGGTTCAGATTTTGGAGAGACAGAATTTTTATGCTGATTCATTAGTTCAAAATGCAATCACTGCACTACAGATTCATTGAGTTGAAAAATGTTACTGAGGATTTGTCTGCTAGTATACTATAAGGTGGTGGTCTTTGTACTGGGGACATGGTAATTTATGTTGAACAACTTGTTTATCTGATTCTCTAACTTAAGTTCCTATTGATTCATGTCTATTTCTCCGGTGAATGAAGTTTGCTATCTAGTTTTCGAACTTGTCTCTCTTGTATGACTGCTCTATGTCTCTCTTGTATGACTGCTCTAAGTCTCTCTTGTATTTCTGTAGCTCGAAAATTAAGTTGTTATAGTTCTTTTAATGTTTGCAAAAAACCATAATTTATTTTCTTCCCTGTTTGTATCACTACATAAACACAGCATAATGAAGAGCTCACAAGTCATAAGCAATCTAGTCCCACTCACATAATCCAGTCACACGAGGACAAAGATCTTGCACTGATGTAGATGAAAGTTAGTCATTGGGCATTGATGCGTTCTTTTTTTAAGACTGCCAATACGTTTATTTGTAGCTTGATATGTATGTACAAAAACAATTGTAAACTAAAGACGTTTGGAACAGTAATGTTGGTTGCCAACTTGAAGTGTTGCTGTAGTGGATGCACCATACGTTAGCTAGAGGAAGAAACTCCTTGGATAATGCAATTCATCAACAGTAACAAAAACATTCGAGCAAGTAATAGAGCCAAATTAGTTGGATGTCCCTGGGACGCAATTCTACAGAGGCAAATAGTTGAATGTGTAATACCTGTACCACCAGCCATGTTGGAGGAGTCATTTTGATAACGTTTCTCATACATTTTGATCAAGTGGAAATCATCTCACATTGGTAATGTAAAGGGCATTGATGCTTTTGTGCAACCAACTTATTAAACTTTGTATACAAAAGAATCTCAGGAAGAGGCTGAAAAATTGGATATCAAAACTAAGGTCTATGGTTTATGGTGTGAGTTGAAATTGTAAAGATGGTATTAAGGTTTGTAAGAGAGAAGAATAATGAGAGAGAAAAATAATCTGTGTATAGGTTGTGTTGCCCTACTCCCTCTCATCCTCTTATTTATATTGAACACTATCTTGGATAATTACAATATTACCTTACATAAGTATAAACCATAAAATAAGAACTCTAACACTCCCCCTCAGGCTAGAACAAAGATTATTGAAGGTAGCACGAGATAATGGTTTAGTAAAAATGTCACCTAGCTGATCACCAGACTTGATATATGGAGCGATAATCCCCTTTCGCATCAGGAGATCCCGAATAAAATGACAATCTATTTCGATGTATTTGGTGTGTCCTTGAAATACTCGATTACTGGCAATGAAAATAACTACTTGATTATCACAATGCATCTGAATAGAAGACACACTAATTCACATATCACGAATTAGAGAACGCACCCACAATAGAAGTAGTTTAAATAAATCAAGTTTTCTTATGCAGCTATTCTTCTTGTTGCATTTCTTATTATCCAGTGTGCTTTTTCACTTACCATTCACCGTTGTGGTTCAATTTCCAATCCACTAACAGGAACTTATCTTCCAGGTGAGAATTCACAGCAGTCTAGTGACACCCTGGATTCTTCAGCAGCAAGTCAACCACCACACATTAAAACAAAGAAGCTTTTTGTAACTGGTATGTAAAGCATTTGTATTCATCTATTCATTAGCGTCTTTTTGCTTTTGGTAGGGAAGACATTAACACAACCTTTTTGGTTGCAAAAATTTAATTGCTTGCTTCCTTGAGAAAAAATTGGTCTTATAAAGCATAATGGAGTAACGTGATTCATGTAGTCAAGCCCAAATAGTTCGGATAAGGTGTTGTTGAGTTGAGTTGGAATAAATTGAGACTCTCCTGTCCAACTTTCTTCCATTCACTTTCTTGCATAAGTGTTTTCTTGGACTATCTAATTTAAAACATCTACTCTCTGAAGAGCAGTGAAATGTATATTTGTAATCTCACTGCTCTTGATGGGAGATGGATGAGCATATATTACGAATTGTTAAATTAATTGCTGGCATCCTCGAATAGCCAAACACATCATATAAACAAAGGTGGCATTTGGGATGATTAATGAAATCCGAAAAGTACTTCTTAAGTAAGGGTTTTTCAAATGTACTCTATAGGGAAAGCACTTTCATTAAATAATCATTGTTTGGATGTTCAAAAAAAGAACTTCAATAAAAAAATACTTTATACAAAATCGTGTTTAGATGACCTACAAAAAACACTTAGCTATGTCACAATTACTAATATTTTCCCGAATGAACACTATATACAAATGGCGATAACGGGTGGTGGTGGTAGCAGCAATGGGGAGTGTCAGCAGCAAGAAGTGGTGGTGACGGCGAATGCCAGTTGGTGGTGGAAGTGGAGGTGGCGGCAACGTGCAGTGGGTGGTTGTGGCAGTGACCGGTGAGGGTTGATGGTTGTGATAAATGTGAAAATGAGAAGTATTTTTAGGAAAGTATATTTTTGCTTCTACTTATTAATTTATTTAAATGACAAAATTAGTTTTGGCTTATGTTAAAATAATTAAAGAAGTATTTTAAACATTACTTTTATTCGAAATACTTATAAAAAGTCACAAGTTATAAAACACTTTTTTAAGTTATTCCAAACGCTAGCTAAATTATAAAACAAGAATCTTTTATTAGTTATTCTTGATGTGAACGACTGTTTTCTTGGAACTAATTCATAGGGGCTTAGTCAACTAACTATATACATAAACAAATATAATGTCACACTCCCACCCCGGATCACATAGGGTGGGCGGCAGATTGGCCACCAAGGCCTTAACCAACCAACCCTGTACATAATAAATGCAAAATACAGCGGAAGACAAATAATAAAGTGATTCAATCCATCGACCTAATGAATATCAGATGAATAAACTAAACATCACCAACATCATTATTAAATTCATGTAAAACAATAATTAAACCATAAGGTTCATTACGTTAAACATAAGTAACATTGTTCCCAAAACAATTGAATATTTGTCTCAAAACTATAAAAGACATTTATTCTTGAAGACCTACAGTAAAATAAATTTTCAAGTCCCCTAATCCCCTGTATATTCGCAGACTAACTCCTCACCCTGATTCTCTCTTGAAAAATGTTAAATGTTTGAATAAGCACAATGACCCGTGAATAGCAACAACCTCTAATGAGGTGTGAAAATAAATCTCACAGTTTATATAAAAAAATAAATTTTGTTATACATACGTAAGTATAACAAATTGTACCCCAATCCCTCCCACATAATCATGTAAACAAAATGATCTCATGATCACAATAACTTTATAAATGAAAAGACATTTATAACCCAAAATACCCACTTATTTTCACAAATAACTTTATAAATGAAAAGACATTTATAACCCAAAACACTCACACACATATTCAGTCCCAAATACATTTGTCAAATCATATTTGTTACCATTAGCCTGGTAACTGGCTCCGTCTCTTGTTACCACTAGCCTGGTAACTGGTCCCATCTCTTGTCATCACTAGCCTGATGACTGGACCCTATGTGCACATCCCTATACCGATCACACCGGTATACAATCTCGTTACCATTTAGACCTGGAAACCTAGTCCCCGTCTCATAAAACATGATTTTCACACACACCAAAACTATTGTTTTAGTCCCAACGCACACAAAATTTCCCTTTCATCAACAAAGCAATAATATAAAATCATCCCACAATTTTTCAAAATTCACATGTATAACAGTTCACAATTGCAAAACATTTAATTACAACCCCAAACATCAACACATATATCATATATATGAAAAATCTACACGTACGCATCCACACATTTAATATACAAAATCCTCCCAAAAGAAGTAGTAAACTACTCACCTTGATTCTCAAAATCCAATTCAAAGCCCTCTTTCTCAACCTCAATACAATCACCACCTAATCCAAAATAACATATAACAATTAATCCCTACTTCTAACTTCGTCATTTTGCGATTCTATATTTAATTTACGTACTTTCTATCCATTGATATATACTTGATATATAATTTACATATAAATATCATTTCTAATATGAGGTAATATGATATAAAAGTATTCTGAGCTGTTTAGAAAAAAAGTTTTCAAAGTTTTGGGATCAAATCATAATTTTTAAAATTTTTGGGGTCAAAGTGTAATTTCTTTGAAAAACAAATTTTTTTTTTACTTTCAGGACTGCCATAAATTTTTCAAAATTCTATTCTTCCAACTTACCAAGTAAAACAGTGGTTAAAATTAAGTTTAGAAGAATATAGAGGTCAAAGTAAAGCTCTTTGAAACTAAAGGGGAGGTTTCCATAATTTTCAAAATCTCATCTCCTTCAACCTAACGAAAGTTGGTTCTGCAGCTTTCTTGGTTCTGTAACTTTCTTTGTTTTTCTTCTCCTTTTTAACATATGATTAAATTATTTACAAGTCTCAATATCAACCAATCTAAATTAGGTCTAAAACACCTAAATTAGCAACTTTCATTAAAACTCATTTACATATTCATCACTATATATATATATATATATATATATTTCTTATCACTATTTATAATAAACCTAATATCATGTAATTGAATAGAATATAAAACCCATAAAATAATTAATGAATTCATACCTTCAATGGGTCCAATCCCTTCTTCTTTTTTCTTCGTTCTTCTTTCTTCCTTCATTTTCTCTCTCTCTCTCTCTCTCTCTCTCTCTCTATGTGCTACCGCCTATTCTATTCCTTCCAGCTCAAACAATGTTAATAAAATATGAGGCAACCTAGGCTAGCCGTTCAATTACATATAAGGTGTAGCAGTCAACTATTCTTAATAACACTAAAGTCCCTTTAGCAATAAGGAATTAGTGTACAACAAATTCTACAATTCTAAAACTCTATCCGACTAAGCATCTATAATTATCAGATATTTCCCGCTACACCAAAAAAAGTCTAAATTATCTCCATTGATTTTCAAATCATATCCATAAGCCCATAAGGACAGACCCCAAGCCAAAAAAAAAGTCTAAAACTTCTCAAATCCAACTTATTCACTTTTATTTTTATTATTATTATAATTATTTCATTTTTTTTTTAACTTGGGTATTACATATAACATGCAATATTTATAAACATTTCAACCAAACTCTGTGTTTGTGAAACTGAAAGAAAATGCTTTCTTGAGTCAACAAGCTTTCTCCTCTTTGTGACTTTTGGAAAGTGTTTTTCAGCAACCCAATTCATAATTGGGATTCAATAAAAGCATTGAAGCCCTTGCTTTGGTGGAACCAAAATGGGATGGGGGCTCCTTCACGAAGTCTAACAAAGAGTTCGGCTGAAGAAGAATAGCTCGTAAGTTAGATAGAATTCCGGTTAACCATGAGATTGTTACTCTCTTCTCCGAAGCTAAAGTTATTATTAGTACTAATGGACTATCTGACCATGCCCTAGACACTATTCAGTTGAATCACTCAGTGCAGCAAAACCATAAACCTTAAAGGTTCATAATGCGCAGTCTAATCTTCCCTCCTTTCTCCGAACTTTGGAGCAAGCGTGGAATATCTGAGTTGAAGGCAACCCTATATAAAGCTGATTAAATTAAAACTACGCTATTTGTTTTTCCTGCATTAACCTCATTACCCACTTTGAGAGTTTCCTAGTTTCCTTAAGCTACCTCTTTATAATTTGAAACACCTAGCATTCAGAGGGCACCAATATTGCACTTAGGGGTGTTCAAATTTCCGACTAGCCGCAAGTTTCTACCCTACCCGACCCTACCCTACTCTACTGAACGGTTAACCGCAAAAATCGGGTAGGAATGCGGAAGAGTTTTTGGTCTTCCGATTAAATCGGGTAGGAATGCGGAAGAGTTATCCATTTTCGCATTCCTACCCTACCCGCATTAATTAATTAATATGATTTTAATGTATTTCATAAGGTTTAAACTTAAATTAATTGTTATTGTATTTGTGTAACAATTATGGTGGATTGATGTTCATACTTTCTTGTGTTTTATTATAATTGTTGTTGTAGTTTATTTAGATTTTAGTGTTATTGATTTATTGTGTTGTTAAATTGGTGCATTCAAAAATTAATAGTTACAAAAGTGTTTACCCAATTTTCTACCTGACTTCCTACCCGATTAATCGGGTATGAAGTCGGGTAGGAATACCACACCTGTCGGGTAGGGTAGGCCAAGAAAAAATTATTCCGCAAAGTATCGGGTAGGAAGACGGAAGAGCATATTTCCTACCCGTAGGGTAGGGTGAACACCCCTAATTGCACTCATGGAGCAACATCAGCGATTCATTTGGAAGTGGCTGAAAGTTTTTTTTTAACCCAAGAAGTGATGCTGCATAAAATGAAAACAAGAAAAGAAATTTGACCAATAAGAAACGATTATGACAACATTATCAGACATTAATGTTGGAAGATATCCTTCTTGGACAGGTCTATCTTTTTATACATCCGAGAAAACTTTGCATGCAGCATTTGAGGGTTTTGGTGAGCTTGTTGAAGGTATGTTACTGCTTTCCGAGTCATGATAGAGAAGGTTCTCCGTTTTATATCAATGGGGATCTAACTGCATGAAAAGCTACCAAGATTGTATGAGTTTTATTTACTTCAATTTTGTTGTTGACAGTTAAAATTATAATGGACAAGATTTCTAAAAGGTCCAAAGGTTATGCCTTTATAGAATACACCACCGAGGATGCTGCAAGTGCAGCTCTCAAAGAGATGAATGGCAAGGTAGCTGTAAACAGTCATTGTTTTACTTCATAGTTCGGATTCTTATGTTGCCAACCGAGAAAGAAAGTCTGAGCTTGTTAATGTTTGGTGCTTACAGATCATCAATGGCTGGATGATAGTAGTTGATGTTGCAAAGCCAAGTCCACCTAGGTACAGCAGGGGGCGCCCCCAAGACCGACCAACTAATATTAGAGATGTCTGACCAGACTGCGCTACACCTTGTCTCACCACCTTGGAGCGCCGATTGATGCTCGCCAGCTGCCAACCAAGCCAATGCACCCTATTTTAAGACAGGATAAATTAGCTGGCTTCAAGCTCAGTATAAGCATCAGGTCTACTTTATGCTGGCTTTTGTATATGGTTGACAGCATTGCCCTGCTAGGCAGCATTAGGGCGAGAGACCCTCGACACACTATATGGAATCAAGTCTTCAAAATCTGTATGCAGCCTTGCTATTAAGTGTTTCTAACATGCCTATTGCAGCTTATGTCTTCTGCTGAACAACAGATTGGCTATACTATTGGGAATTATCTTTTTTGCATGATGGGTAGAACCATATATTTCGATATATTACTTCATTTTTGGTCTTAATAGTGGTTTCCTGGCAGTGGTTCACACTTCACATGGTGCATAGCTTTTTGCTGGATTTGGTCTTGTATATATATTTTTTTCCGAGTTGGGTTTTTCGAGTAACCAATATCGTGGTTTGCTTCACTACTGTGTTGCTGAAATTTTTTTCGAGTAAACAGCTTTCCACGAGTTCCGTTTTGTGATTGGGACATACGTTTTGCGGGTGGGACATTCGATTTAGCCCGATGAATTGGATTAGACTTTAAATAGGCCAAGCATAAAGGGCTCGTTTAGTTATCGTATTAGAAATGATTAAATTAAATAAAATAAGTGAAAATTGGAAGTGAGTCCCCCTAGATGTACTTGTTTGTAGATGAGTCCGGCAAGGAAACTTATAAGGGGCTAAGTCCATGTTTAAAATTATATGTAATGACTTAAGTCCACTTTTTTTTTTTATCTCAAAAATACCCTTCCTTGAAAGGAAGTTAAATTAATTTCCTATTTTGGAAATTGTTATCCCTTAATTCAAGGTCAATTAAAATATGCCAATAAAATCTCCATCATAAATTTAAAATTCAAATTCAAAGATATCTCTCTCTCTCTATATATATATATATATATCAAATTCAAAACTCTCTCTCTCTCTCTCTCTCTCTCTATATATATATATATATATATATAAAATCTCCATCATAAATTTAAAATTCAAATTCAAAGCTCTCTCTCTCTCTCTCTCTATATATATATATATATCAAATTCAAAACTCTCTCTCTCCCTCTCTCTCTCTCTCTCTCTCTCTCTCTCTCTCTATATATATATATATATATATATATATATATATATATATATATATATATATATATATATATATCAAATTCATGTTACTATTTTTTTTATTATGTTACTGTTCATGTTACTACTTTTGTTGAATATGTTACTGTTCATGTTCCTATTATTTTGAGCATGTTACTGTTTTTGTTGAGTATGTTACTACTATTATTTTACTAAATATTAATATTCAATGTTACTATTTGTTTTGTTTTTGAATATTACTATTTTTTGTATTTGAATGGTACTATTTTTTGCGTTTGAATTTGAGAGAAATAATTATTGTTAAGTATGTTACAATTTTTGTTGAACATGTTACTGTTGTTATTTTTTAAAAATATTAATATTGAATATTTCAATTTTTTTTTTTTATGTTTAAATGTTACTATTTTTTTGTGTTTAAATGTATTATTTTTTGTATCCAAATCATAACTTTTTTTGTATTTGAATGTTACTATTTTTTATTTTTAATGTTACTATATATATATATATATATATATATATATATGCACCTAACCTGTATATGGATATAGATAGATAAGAGAGAGACAAAATTTTAATGTTAGTCAAACTCTTAACCTATATATGGATATAGATAGATATGAGAGAGAAAATATTTTAATGTTAGTCAAACTCCTAAGATTTAGGAGTTTTTAATTTTTAGTTTTATTTCACTTCTAAAGGGAAGGGATAATATGGTAAAATTGACAAAAAACGGACTTCATAACAAATAAGTTTCCTTGACGGACTTAAGTCCAAACAAGTCCATATAGGGGGACCGGCCTCCAAATTTCCCATAAAATAATACAGTCTAATACAATACACAAGGATAAAAGACAAGATTAAATAAGGTATTAAAGTAATACATAATTTTATCTAGTGTTTGATAATACACATTATAAACGTTGGATAATAGTTATTTAATCTAATCGGTTGTTTTGTTAGAGAATTATTTCATAATATTAATGTTGAATTAATAAAAATATCTTCAATGAATGTTTGTTACATTGATGACAACTTGATTTTATTAGTTGGGGGATTATAATAGTAAATGTGTAGAATAATACATTTGAGTTGGATTATAATACCACATCTCTTAGTGGTATTAAAATACTTCTATAATACAGGTCTATTGTATAAAAAATATACAATAAGTATACTGATGATGCACAAAATTGGTTTGCACACCACAATCAAGTAAATAGTATAAAATGCAATAAAATAAGTAGAGAAAGAGAAGACAAGGTTTATAGTAGTTCGGTCAACACGACCTACGTCTACTTTGAATGGCAAAGGTCGCCGGTATTTTATTAACTCTGGTGTATTTGGGAGCAGAAGGTTACAATCTTAGAGAGGGAGATGAGAGATTTGCCTGAATGAGTGTCTTGCCCCTCAAGTGTTGGTGGGGCTTACATTTTATAGCAGTTGCCTCATAATGGGTATTAATCAACTAGCTATTCAAGCGGTCTCAACGGATTGGGGAGACTTAAATGGTAAGTGAATGTCTCGGTGACCCCTCCTTTCCTCAACGGGTAAGGGAGTTAAGGTGCACTCCAAAGGACTCGCTCAAAGGATGAGAAAGGTTGACCGCTTCCAAGGTGGTGGAGGTGAGAGTCTTGAGTGCTCCCTTGCTGCCTTGCATGCTCCCCTGATGTAGCTCCTCCTAATGAACTTGACTGGACGTGGACCACTTTGGGCGATGAATCTCTTGGAATTGGGCCCTTGGGCTTGTAACATGAGTTGGGCTCTTGGGCTTGACCCATCATTTGCTCCCCAATGCCCTGTGTCCAATGGAACTTGGAGAGGAGGGTATTCGGTTGAATTTGAATTTTCGGCTGACCGACATAACTGGAAAAACTTCGGGAGGCAAAAACCTCTGCTTTTAGGAATTTTTTGAGCTTTTAATAGCATCAATCACAGCCAAAGGTTGTAAATCTTGTAGGGCTCACCGAGAGCTTTGATTTGATATATTATAAGTCTTATTTCGAGTAACGGAGCAAAAGTTACGGTCAAAACTTCGAGCAGAGAGCTGGGTGCATGGTTTTGGGCGACCAGGCAGCTTTTGGGCGAGCACACTGTGTCTTGGGCGAGCAGATAGAGTCCTAGGCGAGCAGAATTTTTTTTTTTTTTGAAAAAACTTCGGGAGGCCAAAACAGCTGTTTCTGAGCTTTTTTTGGACTTTTTACAGCATCAATCACAGCCAAAAGCTATGTGTATTGTAGGGCTCGTCGAGAGCTTTGATTTGATATATTATGGGCCCCATTTGGAATAACGGAGCAAAAGTTACGGTCAAAATTTCGAGCAGCCAGTTGGGCGCGTGTTCTGGGCGAACAGACCAGCCCGTTGGGCGAGCAGGTCGACTCCCTAGGGCGCCATGGGCGAGCAGACCAACGCCTTGGGCGCCTTGGGTGAGCAAACCAGCGTCTTGGGCGAGCAGTCCAGCGCCTTTGGCGAGCAGACCAGGTGAGCCAATTCGCGCTCAAAGGCCGGGTACCCATGCAGGCGAGGCAGCCCAAAGTTTCTGGCGAGCCTAGTCAAAGTTTTTGGCGAGCCTGGTTCTAGAGTTAGAAGACAGAGTACGCCGGACACTTTTGGTGGTGATGATCCGGCTCCTCCATGTGTAACTTCTCAAAATCAAATTCTTGAAGGCTTCTCGAGTAATGACTCAGATAATATTTCACGCCCTCGCAACACAAAGCACTGAAACAAAGTAGCTCTTAACGATGATAGGTACAAAGTAAGCACCCCTTCTAGTATGCCCAATACTAATGCTGATATTTTGCGGATTGTCTCTGCTTACCACATTCTTCCAACTGTGCTGAACTATCGGCTGAGATGGGTGAGCCCAAATGTGATGAATCCTCTGGTGATATTTCCATTTATGAGGAGATGCTTGAGACTGGGTTCAGATCCCAATGCCTTCTTCAATTTGTCGCATCCTGCATCACTTTTCATTGACACCAGCGGTTGGTCGTCTAATGGTTGGAGGATTTTGTTGGGCTTTCTGGTATTGTGGAGGAGGATCTGGCTCCTTCATGTGGAGCTTTTCAAAGTATTTCTCAAGGCCTCCCTAGTAGTGTCTCGGGTGACTGGCGCTGACAAGGCGCCGCTGGTACTGGGCGAGGCCGATCTAGCCACGACGCTGATGGAGTAGCGCCTATAGTGTTGGACGCTTGAGGTGCTAGGCGCCTGGGGTGCTGGGCGCCACCTGAGAGGTGTTGGCTCGGCGAGCATGGAGCCTTCGGGTGAGCACTGATAGACGCTCAGGCGTTGTGCGCGTGGATGGGGCGAGCAGAGGAGGGCGCTTAGGCACTGTTGTGCACGTGAACCAGTTAGGCGAGCAGGCAACACTCAAGTTGGGCGAGCCTGCTACGCGGGGCAGCTTGGGTGAGCATCCTACTGCGCAGGGTAGCTTGGGTGAGCAGCCTGCTGCGCTGATCTAATGTAGTCCCTCGGGTTGCAGACGACTTGAGTTTTAAGATCCTGCCTAGAGATGGCAAAAACAATGTTATTTCAAACATTGAAATATTTAACATAATTACCTGGAGAGAGAGGCAGATTGCTTGTGTGAGAGCAAAGACAGAGTCTAAGGATTGCTCGTGAGAGAGCTACACCTTTTGAGACCGAGCTTTTGGGGACCCATGAGAGAGTCTTTAAGCTTAAGGTATAGGCTGCTTGCTTGAGAGCAGAGCAGAGGCCAAGCTTTTGGCGACTTGTGAGAGAGCCACTAAACTGGAGATAGACTGCCTACTTGAGAGCAGAGCAGAGATAGGCCAAACTTTTTTGGCGACTCACAAGAGAGCCGCTAAGCTGGAGATAGGTTGGTGACCCGCGAGAGAGCCGCTAAGCTGGAGATAGGCTGCCTGTTTGTGAACAGTGCAGAGGCCAAGTTTTTTGGCGACCCGCGAGAGAGTCGCTAAGCTGGAGATAGACTGCCTGTTTGAGAACAGTGCAGAGGCCAAGTTTTTTTGGCGACCCGCGAGAGAGCCGCTAAGCTGGAGTTAGGCTGCCTGTTTGAGAACAGTGCAGAGGCAGGTCAATCTTTTGGCGATCCGCGAGATGATTCACCTCACCTGGACCTGTTGATTTCCTCAGCATTCATATATTTTTGAGTTTTTGCCAATAGTTCTGACATGCTATTTGGTGGACGCTTCATCACTGAGAAAATGAAGTTTGATGATCGGAGCCCTCCCAAGAAGGCGGTCATGCTGACCTTTTCATCGGGCTCCTCGACCTGAAGGACCTCCTCGTTAAAACGAGTGAGGTAACTCCTGAAGTTCTCATCTCGGTCCTGCTTTATACTGAGCAGGTGGGTGGTAGGCTTCTGGTGACGGTGTCCTCCAATAAAGTGTGATACGAAAGACCTGCTCAGCTCAGTAAATGAGCCAATGGAGGCTGGGGAGAGCTTGGAGAACCATTGTCGAGCAGATCCCTTCAAGGTGGTTGAGAACGCTCTACACATGATTTCGTTGGGGACGTTGTGCAGTTGCATCAAGGTCTTAAAAGTTTCGAGGTGGTCCAGTGGATCCTTCGTACTGTCAAAGGTCTTGACGGATGGCATCTTGAATTTCTGAGGAAGTGGGTAATTCGCCACGTCAGGTTTGAAAGGTGTATCGGTTCGACTTACGAGGTAGTCCACTGTCTCGGGTCCCCGTGCCTTCATGGTGTTGAAGACGTCACCCAATTGATTTTGCACCTCCTTAATTTTTTCGTCCCAGTGATTGGGAGGAAGTCCTCTGGAATTATCACGAAAATGGCTCTCATGCCCCATGCTTTGGTTTCACCCTCTTCCTCTTGGAAGTGAAGGTCTCCACCATGGGGAGCAGGAGCTGGAGGAGGTGGAGGTCCCTCTTGGTGGGCCCCCTGTGTGGGGCGTCCAAGGGAGCTCCTAGAGGTGGGGCGCCCAGATGGGGGGCGCCTAGGTGGGGAGCCCCTTGATGTCCAGGGCGTGGGGCTCCTCTGTCTTGAGGTCCAGGCTGCGCTCCTCCTTGTTGTCCGAGCATCAGTTGCAGAATCTGTTGGTTCTGGGTTACAAGCTGTTGCATTGTGTCCAGCATCTGCTGTGCACTTGGGACTAGATTGGCAGGTGGGGGAGGAGCAACCTCCTCTTCTCGTGCTGGATTGTCTTCAGGGTGATTCATCGATCTGGTGGTGATCGCGATAGATTCAACAGAGAAAATGTTTAGAAGTGAGAATTTTGTCGTTCCCACAGATGACGCCAAACTGATGATGCACAAAATTGGTTTGCACACCACAGTCAAGTAAATTGTATAAAATGCAATAAAATAAGTAGAGAAAGAGAAGACAATGTTTATAGTGGTTCGATCAACATGACCTACGTCCACTTTGAATGACAAAGGTCGCCGGTATTTTATTAACTCCAGAGTGTTTGGGAGCAGAAGGTTATAATCTTAGAGAAGGAGATGAGAGATTTGCCTGAATGAGTGTCTTGCCCCCCAAGTGTTGGTGGGGCTTACATTTTATAGCAGTTGCCTCATAATGGCTATTAATCAACTAGCTATTCAAGCGGTCTCAACGGATTGGGGAGACTTAAATGGTAAGTGAATGGCTAGGCGACCATTCCTCTCCTCAACGGGCAAGGGAGTTAAGGTGTACTCCAAAGGACTCGCTCAAAGGATGAGGAAGGTTGACCGCTTCCAAGGTGGTGGAGGTGAGGGTCTTGAGTGCTCCCTTGCTGCCTTGCATGCTCCCCTGATGTAGCTCCTCCTAATGAACTTGACCGGACGTGGACCACTTTGGGCGCTGGATCTCTTGGAATTGGGCCCTTGGGTTTGTAACATGAGTTGGGCTCTTGGGCTTGATCCATCATATACGATTAATATATGTTTTTTAAATTAATACGGTATCAAATTTGTTTACCAAACAAAGTGTTAGACCCGATTAAATAAAAGATAGTACAATCTAATATTTAATCCCATTATAATATGTCTACTAAACGAGTCCAAGAATACAATGTGAGGACCCACCGAAAAATCAACCTAATTGAAAAAATATCTTGATATTTGCGTAATACTACATGCTTCACTTGGTAAGCTCATTATTATTTTCAGTTATTGACACTTCTGAATCCCCATGTTTTTTAATATTTTTTGTTCTATTTTTTTTTTAGCAAATTATTGGCCATTAATGAGTGAGAATTTACGTATGTATAGTGAGTTTCACTTGAATTCGCGTCACAAAAAAAAATAAAAATAAATTAAATAATTATTTTGCAATAATACATCGATGACACCACAGAAGAGGAAATACCTACACAATCTTGAAAAGAAGCAATGGCATTATAGAACTCCAAAAAAGATTAATATTAGTACGATTGACCCATGAAATAGCTAACTAGTTTAAGCCAAGTTTGTTTTTTATTTTTTTTCACACCTTTTTACTGATACAGAGATTAATTAACTTTAATTACAAAAATACACATCTATAAAGTCCATATCATCTTTCCATTCCAATCCTCCACATGCACGAAGCTCTGTTTTGAAGACTGCCTCAAAATTTACGTCCCAATGGAGAAGCAAACCAAGCTAATTATCTTCTTATGCCTCTTCTTCATCTTTTCTTTTTCCACAGGTACTGAAAATTAATCCTCGTCTTTCCTTTATTGAATATGCTGATATATATATATACCTGAGGCAAAGAAAGAACAGTTCTGATGTTGAAATGTTGCCATTGATGATTGCAGAAGCTCAGGCGATCGGAGGATCCCCAAGGCGTCGTCATGGCTTGATGAAGCTTTTCGTTTTCGGAGACTCTTATGCAGATACTGGGAACTGGCCTAAAGGTTCTGCTACTTCATGGAAGGAACCATATGGGATCACTTTTCCCGGTGAACCATCCGGCCGATTCTCTAATGGCCGTGTTCTCACTGACTACATAGGTTCTCTCTCTCTCTCTCTCTCATATCATGAAAACTTCCAGTACGAGGTAGTTGTGTATTTTCTTGAACTTCTGCGAATTCCTTTTTCTATTTTTTCCTACTTGATTTCCACCAAACTGTCATGAACTCAAAATCATATAATTGGTGAGATTTCTTACCACTGGATTGAATCAAAAGAAAGCATCAATCTACTCGAGTTAATAACTGATCTAGTCCGTTAATTTTCTTTTCAACCGGATGTTTTTACAGAGGAATCAGTTGTTTCTTCTGGTTTGCATAGCCATGCATTTCATCCCAATGAGGGTGCAAGAGCATAATTTTTTAGATGATAATGTGCCTTTCTTTTCTAGACATTCAGCTTTCTTTCCCAAACATTTGTAGATTTCAATATTGAAATTAGGCTACGGGACATTGATTTAATCCACAGATTTCCCAAATTTTATGATTAATTCCCTTTCTTTGGCAGGTGAAAACACAACAGACCTATTAGCTTGCCAAAATCTGGTAGTATGACATGATCCGCTGATGCAAAAAATAAATGTTTCGGGTTAGTAATAAAAATGGATTACCCAATTTTAGTGGATATTATACGAGGAAAATACTTTTTCTTTTTCTTTTTCTTTTTTTTTTTTTTTTGTTATGGTATGTATATGCATTGTAGTAGTAAAAATCTTTTCCTTGGCATCTAGGTTCGGCAACTTTTTTAGTCTACAGAAATCTATGCATGATGGGTTCAGTTGAGAGAAAAGGGAATCCAAATCCTAGGTTTTATGTTCATAAGTACACGATGAATTGAAAATGACACAGCTAATAAAAAAGTCGGATTAGTGCTAGAACTTTTGACATGATTATATAAACGAATGAGGTTAAGATTAACTAATATTGATATACCCGCAAACGACATATTCAGAATAGAACTAAATTAACACCCGAAATATAATGTATTTGTATTGACGTGTTTTTATATTTTTCATTTTACGGTCCAAAAACACGACTTGAATGACACCTTAGATTTATCACCCTATTGCTCGTTTTTTTCCGTAAATATGCAGCTTCATTTGCTGGTATAAGATCTCCACTGCCTTACAAGTCGTGGAAGTCTGGTACGAAATCTCCAAGACATGGGATGAATTTTGCTCATGGAGGGACAGGTGTCTTCAACACTATGGTTGATGGGCCAAACATGACCACCCAAATCAATTTTTTCCAACAACTTGTTGAAGAAAAGGTGTACACAAAGAGCGACCTAAATTCCTCAATTGCTCTAGTATCCCTCGGGGGAAATGACTATGCTACTTATATGGCACTCAAAGGCACCTCACAGGTGAGTGGTTAAACTAATTATATCTGTGAACTTCTGGTAGGTGATCTGTGTGCATGGCTGTTTCTTTTGGCTGCCATGTTATAATGAGCGTAAGTATATATATATATTTTTTAATCTAGGAAACTCCATTAATAAATTGTGAGAGCTCGGCCAATAAAGATTGAATTGAATCTAAGCATATTTAGTTTTAATGAAACCAGCCTGGTTGACATGACTAAGACAAGATACATGGACTTGACATGCTAACCATTTTTTTGAACTGACTTGACATGCTAACCTCACCTCATCCATCTTTGTCCCTGTTTAACCTCAGTGGCATATTTGGATGGTGTTGCGGCCCGGGGGGGGGGGGGGGGGGTGGGTGGGTTGGGGTTAGATAGGGATGGCAGTGGACCGGGGAAAAGCGGGTATTCGTCCAAACTCGCCCCGTTTGGACCGGAGATGGACTATACGTATTGGACGGTGGACGTATACGGGGATACCTGTATAAACCAGTACGGGGATGGAGGCGGCGATGGACTTACCCTTATCCCCGCCCCGCCCCCGCCTCGTCCTCGTTACCCGCTAAATAAATAAATAAATATATATATTTCAGTTGGCTACCATGTCTGGGTTTGCATATATTGAGAGCATTCTATCATTATCATGTGGAATCTGTTTCTTTTATGGATAATTATGCAAGCCATTCCTTTCATGTTATATTGCATAAAGTCATTCAAACAAAGAATCACCTTGATTCTTTTGGTTTTAGGATGTTTTATCTGTATTTTAGTATTTTTTGATTTGACCCAGTTTTTTTCGATCTATAAGTTTTGCATATTTTTATTCGTTTTGTTGTTTCACCAAGCAATCAAAGGATGTTGTAAAAGGCATAAAAAAGTGTCTTGGAAGTAAGAACTCAAAAGTCCAACTTCTTGCCTTAACAGTAAGCTCCAGTAAAAATATAAGTTTCTTTTGATTATCACCAATTTGGTTATTTTTTATAAAAGTCCAGTAAAAATATAAGTTTCTTTTGGACTTGGGCTAGGGCTTGGGCGGGGACGGGGAAGCGGGGACGGGGGCGGGGATTAGAAATTTACCCGCGGACGGGGATGAGGATGAAAACTATACCCGCTAACGGGGGTGGACCGGGGATGGACGGAGTTTTTTTAAGAGGGTACGGGGATGGAGACTACACTCCCCGCCCCCGCTTCGGTCCACTGACATTCCTAGGGTTAGATTGTTTTTATTGAACCCTTCCGAATTTAATCCCTTTTGGTGTACATGGAATTCATACGTAAATCTTATTCATAGGCCCAGGGGCGGAGCCACCTTTGGACCAGGGTGGGCACGTGCCCCCCTCAAATTTTTTTTTTTTGATATTAGATATATATTTTTTAAAATAAAATTTAGACATATTTAATTGTCCTCAAATATTTTTTTTTACATTAGATATATATTTTTTAAAATAAAATTTAGACATATTTAATTGTGTCCACCTTATTATTGTGTTATTGTGATATCGATTAAGATAGACTGCCACTTAAATAATAATTAATTTTCAAATAATGTTATTGGAACTAATATATTGTGATATTAAATCTAATAGTAAGTCCCTACATTTAATAACGTATATTATCCATTCAATGGTCACAAATCATTGGGTTCCTACCAATTAAATTTTGAATTTTTTTTGGTCAAGATATAAAATTAAATTTCGAATTAGATGCAACTACTATTATTCTTAAATTTTTAGACATATCGCGGTCATTTTTCTAAATTATAGGATTATTTTGTTATTGTATATAAATGAACGCCAGTATGTAATAAATTACAGGGTAATAAATGAAAGACTGTTATTGCCATTTTGTATATAGAAAAAAAGGTATTTATTGATATCATTGATTTGTAATTCTTTTAAATGATAAACAATAATCAGATTCAATTGTAAAATGATAATAATTAGTGTCATACGAAGTTTTAATTAATTTACTTTTATTTTTTGTTTGTTCATTTCCTGCAAATCGTTTTTTAACCTTTTTATGTTTAATGAATTTCTACATATAATTATAGGAAAAATGAATTTATGAACTTCTGTGGTCAATTGAAAAAAAATGAAAAATGCTATTTAGATCTAATTTGATTCAATGCACCCCTTTGATTGAAAGTAGATTTCATCTAACGTTGAAATTTACAACTAAAATAACAGTGATATTGAATTAAGTCTTTATAACATTGAAAAAAAAAAATTTAAAATTTATTAATGTGCCCACCCTAAAGTATTTTTCTAGCTCCGCCCTTGTATAGCCCTGTCAAAATTTGACACGATATGATTAATTGATACGAATTGACATGAATTAAGCAGGTTTGTATGAAATTTTAACGAATTTGGGTGGTAAACGGGTTCATCCGTCAGACACGTTTAATAAACGGGTCGTATTCGGGTGAGACCTACCAAACTATTTACTACACGTTTACCCGTTTAAATAAAATTAATATAATAATAAACTAATAATCATTTTTAAAAATTAGCCAGAAAAAAAGAAATAAAGAAATCAATACAAAAAAAAAAAAAAATTAGTAGTTCAAAGGCAAAAGAGGGGAGATGGGGAAATGAGAAGCAGTTCAAAGACAAAGGCAAACCAATGTCTTTTGTTTTTGTCCCACATTGGCAAATGAGGGGAGATGGGGATGGCCGACTTGCTTATAAAAGGTAGTGGCCTCTTGCCTTTTTATTTTTAGCCTTCAAATCTAATTTTTATGTGAGATTTGACTAGAAATTTCTCTTTTTTGAGATAAGTACAGCTGACAATAAAAAAAGTAGAGTATTAAAATTTGTTGATATAATTTTTTTAAAATTCAACGGGTTAAACGAGTCGTGCCGTGTTATCCGTTTATTAAACGGGTCGTGTTCATGTTGAGATTTTTCACCCGTTTATTAAATGTGTCGTGTACGAGTTTACATGTTTTTCATCCACCACTTGTTTAACCCGACACGTTTGACACCCCTACCTATTCATAACTTTATTTAGTAAGTAGCATAAACACATGCGAATTCCGCAGATTAATCACAATTATAACCAAACATTTGTCATATAATTGACTAAAATTTTCATCTCTCAATCTAATTCATACTCATGTTTATTTAAATTAGGGGTATAAAGATATTTTTGCAATTATATTTGATTTGACCTATTTGAAACCCACCCTCCTTGGGTTTGCCCATATATGGGTTTAATCATACGGCCAGAAGTGTAATCCGAGACTTAAAAGTTATAACCAAACATAATTTTTACTGATCCATTGGATCATTTTCCTTAAACCTATCATATCAAACCCCCCATAACCCATCAAACAAAAAGGCCTCAAGAGTCTTGGCTTGTTAGAGCTTATGTTGCCACAATCCAGTCCCTTAGGGCCACAATCCTTATTAGGATATCCCTTGTATATTTTGATTTGTGCTACCTCTAATATCAATTGTATCGCATTGGACCCATATTATACATTTTTGTAGGGTTCAGGCTAAGCCTTCATAGTTTTAAAACATGTTGTTCAACAAAGATTCAACCTTACACTTTTAGTTCATTTCACACATAGTTCACCAAATGATGTATAAGAACTTAGAGGGACTTGGCACACCCTTACCTCACCTCATACGTTTTGGTCTGAAACCTCAGGTCGAATGACCACACTTACATCCACACATTATGTAGTTTATGTATAAATGGGCTATACCTAGTTTTTCATTTAAAGGGTATGGTAGCTGGCAGCACCTTTAGCTTCTCTCTAAATCAGTTAATGTTTTCAATGGAACATGACTGAGTGCACGAGGCTCCGTTATTACGAAGGATTAGATATGTACAATCTTACCCAAAATCACGTGAAGAGACTATTTTCGGCATGAATTAATTGTAGTTATTATTGCATGTACATTTCCTGAACTGCTAACACAATGTTATATGTCTTTTCTGTGATAGGGTTTTCCGGCCTTCACTAAATCAGTTATCAACCAGCTTGCCATAAACTTAAACCGCATACACAGCTTGGGAGTGAAAAAAATAGGCATTACAGCAATGGAGCCCCTTGGTTGTCTACCTCGATTTTCTTCATTGTCTTCATTTCAAAATTGTAGCGAAACAGAAAATTCGCTTGCAAAGTTCCATAACCAAATGCTGGAGCAGAGTCTACAACAATTGAGCAACAAAAGCAATGAATCTGTGTTTGTGATTCTTGATCTATATAACGCTTTCATGTCTGTGCTGAAGATACAGGAAAACCATCCAGGTAACTAACTACATGACATATTAACAATAGAGTATATGATATAGATGGCCCTTGAATTATCCCACGTGTTTTAGTTAAGCCCTTAAACTACTTGACAAGAGATGCACTACTGAGATTCGACACAGCAGGCTCGTGGCCCAGGTTTCATAGCAATTTGAAATTTAGCAAGAAGTAGACATTCTTGATTCTCCCAATAACTAGATACAATTTCTCCTACTTTGTGCACAGGAAATACAAGGTTTGAGAATCCGTTGAAACCGTGTTGTGTCGGTGCGACCGAGGGTGACTTTTGCGGGAGCGTAGATAAGAATGGTAGGAAGAAGTACAGTGTATGTGAGAACCCAAAGCTATCATTTTTCTGGGATGTGATTCATCCTTCACAGCAAGGATGGCATGCTGTTTACTCAGCTTTCAGATCTTCTCTCCAACAACTCGTTTAAACAAGTTCTTTCTAGCTTAATCTTGTCATTGTACTATGTTCAATGATTTAAGTATTGTACAATTAGGTACAGTCTTTTTATGAAATATAGTACGAGAAAATGAAAACGTATCCCTCTTTAATTTGTATACTGAAATACTGTTACAATCAAAAGAAATTTACTTTACTTTTCGTCACTGAAGAAATTTAGTTTCACTTTTCAAATAGCCAGTAATTTTAGTCAAAACACCTTACTTTTCATTTAGTGTGTGAAAATTATAGGATTCATATTTTTTTTTCAATACAATTTTCGCTCAAGAAGAAGAAAATAGAGCAATCTAAAGAGGATTCTCATTACCTTCCAAAAGTGTGATTACATCAATTATTTATATACAAAGCTAGCTTAGGTTTAATTTAATCAGGATTAATTATAACTATGCTTAGTTGTAACTTAGTTAATGCTACACGTGATCTATAACAGACTAGAGTATCAATTTAAAACAAGTGGCAGAATTCTGAAGTGTGTTGCTGATGTACTTCAGAGTTGATATAGCTGCATAAGGAATCTTGTTAATACTGAGCTGAGCTGGAGGAGCTGCAGAAGGAGTTGTAGAGCTAATACCTCCCCTCAAATGAATGGGGGGAACACTAAGCATGAGTTTGTCACGTAGGAGAAGAAACCTGTCAGAAGAGAGGCCTTAAGTGAAGACATCAGCCAGTTGATCATAGTCGACACATAATGAACTTCCAGATCTTTTTTAAGCACTTTATCTCGAATGAAATGATAGTCAATCTCTATGTGCTTGGTTCAAACATGGAACAAAGGATTGGAAGCCAAGGCTAGAGCAGAAATGTTGTCACACCAAAGTGTAGAAGGCTGAGAAAAAAAAATGTAAATATCTTTGAGAAGCATTCTGAACCAGGCTAACTCTGCAGCAGTAGTAGCCAGTGACCTATACTCAGACTCAATAGAAGAGTCTGCTATAGTGGTTTTTTTCTTGGCTCCCCAATGAATAGAGTTAGAACCTAGGAAGATAATAAAACCAGAAATAAACCTCCTATCAGTGGGATCTCCAGCTTAGTTAGCATCAGTGAAAGCTGAAAGATGCAGAGAGCTGAGAGTGTATGTAATACCAAGAGAACTTGTGCCTTTGAGGTATATCAGAATTCTGTTGACTACAGAGAAATGCACATCAGTGGGAACAACCATGAATTGACAAACTTGGTTGACAGCAAAGACAATATCTAATCTTCTGAATGTAATATATTGGAGAGCCCCAACCAAGCTTTTATAAAGAGTGGGATCTGGTAAAGGAGAGCCTTCAGTCTTGATGAGCCTTATGGATGCTAGACAAGGAGACTTTCAAGGTTTACAGTAAACCATATTTGCTCTTTGGAGAAGATCATGAACATATTTGGTCTGAGAAAGAAAGAGGCCCTGGGGTAGATATTAGACTTCAAGATCAAGAAAGAAGTGTAAGGGTCCAAGATCTTTTATGTCAAATTCTTGATTAAGAAGTGGGGTTAGCAACAGACTGAGTAGAAATCCTGACAAACAAAGAATAATCAGCAGTTGAGGCCTAAAAGTTGAAGGTTTTAAGATGGGATATAAATCTTTCAATTCAGGCCCTAATGGTCTGTTTAAGGCCATAGATAGACTTATGAAGTCTACAAACAACAGTACGAGCAGTTGGATCAATGAAACCAGGTGGTTCTGTCATATAAACCTCTTCCTTGAGAAATCCTTGCAAGAAATCATTTTTGACATCCAGCTGATGAAGAGTCCAACTAAATGAACTACAAGAGTTCGAACAGTCTTTATAGTAGCTTGTCTAACCACAAGACTAAATGTCTCATTGTAATCAGTACCAGCTTCCTGATGAAACCCTTTAGTTACATGTCTTGCTTTGTGCCTAACAACTATGCCATCAGGATTATGTTTAAGTTTGAACAACCATTTACAACCAACAACATTCTGACCTGGTGAAGGATGAACAAGAGACCAAGTACCTTGTTTTTGTAAAGCAGAAAATTCATCTGCAATAGCATGCCTCCATTCAGAAGATTTAGAAGCAATATTTTCAAAAGTGGGTTCCAAGGAAGTGGAAGAAGACAAGAAAGTATTTTTTTTGAGATACCAGATTTAGATCTTGTAGTCATAGAATGGACATTATCACAGGTTGAGGAAATAGTAGGTGGTAAGGGAATAGAAGAAGCATGTTTAGAAGAAATGAGAGAATGACATAAGAAACAGATGCTGATGATAAGGAAGGCAAAGAAGTAGTCGAAGTAAAATTTAACAAAGAAGTGGAAGTAATGAAGAGTCAAAATGAGGAGCTGCGGAGGAAGAAGGTGTGCCAAGAACAAAAGAGGCATCACTTGGAGTAGTAGAGAATGGTGGATACCAGTAATCAATAGGTGCTGGAGAGAATGGTGGAACAATAGATGAATAAGCAAATGGAAAAGTAGTTTCATTAAAAAGGGCATGCCTGAAAACATTGAATCTGTTGGCTGAAAGATCATAGCAGAGAAATACCTTGTAGTCATGAGGATATCTTAGAAAAACACACTCCTTAATCTTGAGTTGTAGTTTGTGCTGATTATAAAGCTTTAAAAGGGGATAACAGGCCCAACCAAACACTTTCAGCTAAGTATAATCAAATGGTGAATCAAAAAGAAGGGGAAATGGAGATTTGTTGGAAGTAGTGGAGCTAGGGAGTCTATTAAAAAGATATGTAGCAGTAGCAAAGGCATGAAACCAAAAAGAAGAGGGAGCAGAAGCTCTGGACATAAGAGTCAGGGCAGTTTCAGTAATGTGCCTATGCTTTGTCTTTACCAAACCATTTTGGTCTAGAGTGTAGGGACAAGATTTCTGGTGGTGAATTCCTAAAGCAGTGATAAATTACTGAAAAGAATGACTACTATATTCACCTCCACCATCAAACTGTAGTGTCTTCAAAGAGTAAGACGAGATTTTCAACATATACTTTAAACTTACAGAAAATAGAATGAACTTCATATTTATTAACCATGTGAAATATCCAGGTAAACCTAGTACATTCATCTATAAAGGAAACATAATATCAAAAGCCATTAACAGAAATGTGAGGAGCAGGGCCCCATATGTTAGAGTGTACTGTTTCTTGAGGATACAAATAAATATATTTTGAAAGTTGAAAAGGAAGCTTAGTCATTTTGCCATACAAATAATGTTCACAAAGGGAACTTGTTGTGGCCTGGCTAAGTTGGGGAGGAAGTAAAATTATGAAATACAGAAGATGAAGGGTGACCAAGTTTGTCATGTTAGAGCTAATCAAGTATTCTTGTACAAGTTTGTCATGCTAGAGCTAATCAAGTTTGTCATGCTAGAGCTAACCGTGCAGCGTGCTGGAGAGATTATGATGCCATGGGACAACCATCTTGAAGCAATAATAACTGATGCAGATTAAAATGTTTCTACTTTATACTTTCTTGTTATTAGCAATGCAGATGAAAATTTACTTGTCCTCAAGGAGTAGGGACTCTTTCTGCTAGAGAAGCGTTAGAACAAGTTTGATAAATTTCACTTTAACCCTTATGATTATCTGTAAATGCACTTTACCCCCTTATGTTTTGAATATAATCACTCAAAACCTCAAGTGATTTAATTTCGCAGTCACAATTTTCCCACCAAATTAAGTGGAAATATTACTCGCACATAACTGTTTAGTACAAGTATAAAAACCATGTTCTGAAGACAAAAATGTCCTCGTGTTTTTGAGAATTTGATTATACTTAATAATTGAGGATTCTTATCTAGTTGAAGACGTGTTAGAAGCCAGAGCGGTGACTTTTTGGACTCGTGGCAATAACTTAAACTCGTGATACACAATCACCAGCATATTATGCATATTGGGTCAACCATGACCTCTCTAAAATTAGGACCGATAATTGAGCCCAATTTTGCAAGCTCAAGCCGAACTTATCGAATTCGTTTTTTTAAACAAACTTAAAAATTTATTCAAACTCTCATTTAGAAAACAAACCGAAAACGAACCGAACACTAGCAGTCGGACTCGATTATCAAACCTATCTAAAATGCTCAAACTTGGCACCTTGATGTCATAACTAGTAACCATATTCCCACTTGAACTAACCTAGCGGGTTAACATGCAACACTTTCATACATGATTAGGTGTTGCATTAAATACGTTGTTATCTTCCTCCAAGATCTCCGCAGGCACTCCCGGCCATTTGTAACATGAACTCTAATTTCTTCCATATCTTCATTCTGCCCTTTTGTTAAAACACAAACATGATTCATTCTACTTTTCATTTTAACCTTTTTCCCTTTACTATTATTGGTTTTGAGAGCTGATCTTTAATGCTTGTCAAATTCATATCAATACAGTATCAACTATCAAGCACTTGCCATCATTGATTTGAAGTCTCTTTCTTTAATACCTGCATTTATTTGCTTTAAGATGGAAAAATAGACATGTTTTAAATTGTTTTATAGTGCCTTTTCCTTCACCATTTCCACAGGTTCTTTAGCTAATTTCTCAAATGGAAAAGTTCTTGGTGTGTTTCTTTTTGTTGGCAGTGATTGTAGTGCTAGAAGTTCATGCCACTAGAGAATCATATCAACAACAACAACAACAACAACAACAGAATGGCCGTAGAAAGCTTTACGTTTTTGGAGACTCGTATGTTGATACTGGGAATACACTAAAATTCTTAGCTAACTCATGGAAAGAACCATATGGGATCACATTTCCTGGTAAACCTAGCGGCCAGTTCTCCGATGGACACATCCTGACTGATTACATTGGTGCTCTCTCTCAAAATAGCTCTGCACTAGTTATTTCTTGTAGTGTTTAATTAAACAATTCGATTTCTTCATCACATCATAAATAGCAAATTTAATATTCCATGTTGAATATTTTTTGTATAGCTTTGTTCCTTGGCATAGGATCTCCATTGCCTTATCAAAGCTGGAAATCTGGTGGGAAATCGATACAAGATGGTATTAATTTCGCTCATGGTGGGAGCGGTGTCTTCAACACAATATATTTCCAACCAAACATGACAACCCAAATAGATTACTTCCAACAAGCTATCGAACAAAAAATATACAGCAAACAAGACCTAAACTCCTCTATCGCCTTGGTATCCCTTGCTGGAAACGACTATGCAACTTATCTGTCACAAAATGGGACTCTACTGGTGAGTGATTAAACTAATCATATATTGTGAATTTATGGTAGCTCATCTGTGCATTGGTACCATATTTGTCCTTGCTAATGTGCCTTAATTATGAAATTCCACTACAGTTGAACTGTTTTAGAAGTTTGACATAAATTCAATCCTAAATTTTCTTCTCTTCGATCACATGCACGCGCGCACGAACATACATACGAATTCATTCACACACGCATATATACATGTTCCCCTTAATTTTCCTTGATTTCTTCGACTTTCTTCAATAACTTAGGACCTGTTTGGTTTGGTTTTCAAAAACAGTTTTTTGCTCTCAAAACTCTAAAAACAAGGAAGATGTTGTTTGTTTAGCTTTTTTGTTCTTCAATTTTTTGAAAATTTTGGGAAATTAGATGTGATTTTAGAGAAAAACAAAATGATGTTCTCATTATTTTCTAAGGCAAAATGAAAACAAGAGAAACAACATCTCCAACTTAATGAGGTCTCCCCTTCGAGTTTCATTGGGGACAGAAAAAGAGAGACTACCACCACCGCCTCACTGAGCTTCCTCTCTCTCTCTGTTCATTCTTCTTCTCCACCTGTCTCCCTCTCTTTCGCAACTACGAAGGCTTTAAATCTGAAGAATGAATCGTGCAAATACACAAAGGCTCACAGTCGAAGTCGAGGCTCCCTTCCTCTGTCCCTGTTTCTCTCTGTCACAGTTGAAGTCGAGGCTTCAATTGAAGACTTGGAATACTTCGGTGGTTGTGGGTTTTAGTGATTCGGTGGTGGTTGTGGGTTTTTGGGTGGTTCTGGGTTCGGTGGTGGTTCTAAGTTTTGGTGGTGATTCGGTGGTGGTTTTGGGTTTTGGGTGGTTGTGGGTTTTTGGGTGGCTCTGGGTTCGGTGGTTTTTGGGTGGTTCTGGGTGGTTCGGTGGTGGTCTTTTTGGGTGGTCCTGGGTGGTTAGGTGGTGGATTTTTTGGGTGATTCTGGGTTTTTGGGTGGTGAAAGAGAGAGAGACAGAGAGTTGAAGAGAGAGAGACAGAGAGTTGAAGGGAGAGGTGGGAATTGTGGATTATTGTCCAAACAAATTTTATAATTTTTATTTTTTAAATTTATTTTTAAAAATATATAATCAAACAGGTTTTACAATCTAAAAATTTTTAAAAACACTTTCTTAAAACTCTTCTCAAAAATAGTTTTCAAATACTATTTTTTAAAATGCAAACCAAACATGCCCCTAACTTTTCTAAATTTTTTTTCTCTAAAACCTTGAAGAAAACAGACAGGTGCTCTTCATCCACATGGAATATAAGTCACTCTTAAAGATATAAAGGCTACTGTGGTTGTATAACTAGGTTTAAAAAATTGAATTATTTGGAAATCAATCTTGGTTTTCATGAAATTATACAAATATGTAAAATAGGTAATGTTAGACTGACCAATAACAAGAACTAAACAATCTAACGCTTAAATGTCACGTAACATTTGAATTTGGCTACTTTCCAGTAAAAAAAAAACATTTGAATTTGTCTAAATTGTTCTAGACCCTTGAATTATGTTCCTCATTTCACATTGCCCTATACTAATGCCCTTACACTACACCTTAAACTATGAGTTTGAGTTTCATATTTCGTCAATTGTTAATTTATGTCCAAATTTTTAACGGCAAATCGGGACAAAATAAGAATTACAAAATGTTAGGAGGTGTGATCATTCCCTTCTCAGTTAAGAGGAATTTAATTTTTTTTTTTTTTGGTTATAAAAAATGGACAAAAGTTAAAAATTAGGGCAATGCGGAAGTCAAACCAATAGTTTACAACGCAATATAGAAAAACAAATAGTTTAGGGGCAATGCAAAATGTGTGGCATAGTCGGGAGGTCTAAATGTAATTTTGTCTTTCAATTTTACATGACTAAAGTATGATCAAGAACATCGACGCCATATCATTTAGTTCCATTTTTTTATGATATTACTTTTGATCAATTTATTAGCATTGCCCAATCCAAAACCTTGTAAGACAAAACTTATATAGGATCAATTGCCTTGGTAAGGAAACATAATATTCAACTCCCCTTCAACACCACTCCACGGGGCCCGGCTGGGTCGGGTCGGGTCGGATATGGCTCCATCCAATTGTACTACTTGTTTGCAATAGGTATGGCAATTAAGTTCCTTCCTTTGGTGACGATGAGCTCTAAATTAGTCATGTAGTTGGGTACTACTCCATCTTTCTGTTTGATTTTGTAACGCCCCAAATACCACCCTGGACAGCATTACACTATGAAACCATTCATGTCATGAGAGCAACTAAATATATATCCATCAAATAAGAAACATTCTTAATTTTAACAAAATTTGGGCAGAGTCTCCTTTGTACGGGAAGCTCTCCCAAAACTCACAACCTGTACATTTATAATACCTTGACCACACCGGGTCTATCTAACCATCAAATCCAAAAATGTTTCATTCACCATATATACTATCCATAATGTTATCCCAAAAGAATAGGCCAAGTATGACAGTTACATTCCCAAAAGAATTACATGAATATACCGCAGCGGAATTTCAAAAGAATCTAGACTTTACATTGTTCAGAAATAAATCTCCTAGTCTAGAACAAAAATAAGCTACATCTCTAGATGTCCCACTCGGGATCTAGGTACCCCTCCAATGAGGCGTCCCCAAGGCCCGGCTCATTAGCGCCAAGCTTCTCCTCTATAGCATAATCTGAAAAATGTTAGCGGTAGGGGGTGAGCACGAAGCTCTGTAGAAAATTTCTCCCAAACCCAAACAAGGTTTAGAAAACATATAAAACGGGTCGGTCTCATTTCACAAATAACATATATAGTATTTGAAGTAAAACGAGGACATTTAATTAGATCTCAAGTTTACGCATCAACAGTAATTTCATGAATAAGTGAAACCAATATACAATTCATAATCAATTTCCAAAACATAATCCATCCCACCATACACCATTTCCACAAGTTCTTGTGGCATCCCATACTACCCCAAAACTCTTGCAGAAACCGTCTATGGTAAAGTGAACAATAACCAATATACAATAGATAATCCATTCTACCATAAACCGTTTCCAACAAGTTCTCGCGGAATCCCATACTTCCGGAAACTCTTGTCAAAACCATTTCTGGTACAATGCACAATAACCCATACTAGATGTCCGACACTACCCACGTTACTAATTCGTTATCATTAGTGCTAGGAAATGTTCGTACCCACACGGCGTACAAAGACGTCTACCCACACCATGTGGTAGGAAAAGTTCATACCCGCGTGACATACAAAGCCGTCTACCCACTACATGACACTCGGTCAATAGTAAACCATGTTAGTATCGTACAACTACTCAAGAGATAACATACCAACAAATATCTCACATTACCACCAATACCATAAATCCCCAATTTCCTTTCAAGCAATTTCCATAAAATCCACAATTTCATCATGAGGCAATTTCAAAGAAATCATGAAGAAAAATCCAAGAGATCATGTATAATAGCCTTTCAATACTCAACACAAGCACTATAGTTTCTAAATTGAGAATAAAAGAAAAGTTCAAGAGGAAAACCCAACACTCTTGAAAACTAGGGTTTTTCAAGCAAAAGAGGGATTTCATGGTATACAACCCTAAACTTGTGTACAACATGTGAATAATTGCAAGAGAATCAAGAAACAACATACCCATAGCAAATACACATCATTAAGAGTCCAAAACATACATATATCGTAACCCTAATCTCAATGTAAGTGAATGGAAGGAAAACCCCTACCTCTTAGTTGTAGCTTCAATCTAAGACTCAAGCTTCAAAATCTTCCTATTCTCCTTCCTTTTTCCTCTTAATTTCGTCCTCCTAGGGTTTCAAGAGATTTGGGTGAGAGTGATTGAAGAATAGAAGAAAAGAAATGGGTGGGGAAGTGAGATTTTTGGGAAATCTAGGGTTTGATCTTCACAAATGATGTAAATCTCTCTCTTGGATATGTTTTTCTCTTCCTCTCTTCTCCTCTCAAGCTATCTAGGGTTTGGAGTGGTGTAATGAAGGCTAAGGAGGTGAGAGGATGTATTTATAGTGGGGGAAAAATCGAGGGTTCGCGAACAGAAAATTCGGATTTTTACAGTGGCTACCGGTAGCTGATTTTGGCTACCGGTAGCTCGGACACACGGGACCCTCGACTACCGGTTGGCTACCGGTAGCTGATTCTTACTGGACCATCGGCTACCGGTTGGCTACCGGTAGCTAATTCTTACTGGACCATTGGCTACCGGTATCTGAATTTGGCTACCGGTAGCTGATTTTGGCTACCGGTAGTCACTACCCAGATTTTTCTACTTCCACTTCTAATGCATTTTTGACCCATTTAGAGGTCGAATTGGAAAATTTCCATTAGATACACTTTTGTAGCCATAGATGTCTACTATATACTGTCAAAATTTCAGGTCATTTGGAATTAAGAATAAAAAGTTATGATCGAAATAGTAGACAGTGTCCAAAATCCTTTATACCCAAATTTTCTCTAAAATGTGTTTTAACTCCAAAATACTTCCTAACTTCCAATACACCCCATATTACCACTCCCAATGTTTTTCGACCTTACGGATTCAATGGAATCATTATTTTGACCTACAAACTTTTAGAAACTTGTCTAATCACCCTTTCCAAGTTTAAACATCTTCGACACGTAACTTCCCAATCAAATTGTCTCCATAGCATTTATTCCTACGGTTTATTCTTATGTCACTACATATATCTACATCTTTACAAATATTATTTACTATATATATGTATCTCTATAAATATATAAAAGAAAATTCGGGGTGTTACAGATTTCCAAGCTTTATTGTTGCCATGCTAACTCTTCAAATGGCATATGTCTTGTGCGATAGGGTTTGCCGGAATTTACTCTATCTATCATAAGCCAACTTGGCTTGAATCTCAAACGCATCCATGGATTGGGAATCCAAAAAATCTGCGCTATAGCATTGGAACCCCTGAGATGTTTACCTCAATTCACCGCCTCTTCGTCGTATCAAAATTGCAATGAAACTGCAAACTTGGCTACAAAGTTCCACAACCACATGCTGCAACGAACAGTGCAAAAATTGGACAATGAGATTGGGAGCAAGGAACCTGTGTTTGTGATACTTGATGTCTATAACACTTTCTTGTCTATATTAAAGGGACAAGAACACCACCAAGGTGATTAATTCACACCACGTGCATTCATTCATATATAACTGTGTCCAGTGTAGATATAAAGAGAAGTTGAATGTCTCTTACATAAGTCAAAATTTTCATTTATTTATCTCATCAAAATGCTTGGTTATGCTTATTACAAGACATTTTGAAGTTAGATTTAGTCTTGGTGCAGGTGTCTCAAAGTTTCAGAACCCATTGAAACCATGCTGTTTGGGTGTGACTGATAAAGATTCATGTGGCAGCCTCGATGACAGTGGAAAAAAAATGTATATCGTATGCGCGAACCGTCAACAATCATTTTTCTGGGACAAGGTACACCCTTCACAGCAGGGTTGGGTCACAGTTTATTCAGCTCTACAAGATTCTCTCCACAGACTCTTCTGAAGAAATCCTTTTTTTTTTTTTTTTCAAATCATCGTCATTGGTTTTTCTTCAGAAGATCTAATATTGATAGTTCAACGGAACTATGGTTGCGGATAAATTGTGGAATGGTATAAAAAACAAGATTCAAGTGCAAAAGTTAATTTAACGAATATAGTTAATATTAATGTTGTTGACACATTTAATTAGTACTATGTTTTCGATTATTTTTTTCCTTGAGTTTGGATGGATGGAAAGTAAGTCTAAAGATAAAAGATTGCTTACGGGCAGCCTGTAAAAAAATTGTTTATAGGCAGCCAATAAAAATTGAGGAGCTATACAAATAAATTCATTGGGAATCCTCAACATTGGTTTATGTGTTTGTATAGCTCCTCAATTTTGATTGGCTACCTGTAAAGAATTGTTTACAGGCTTTCCTATAAATATTTTAATCCCAAGTCTAAAAACCTAAAGAAGAATAAAGATCAAACGCCTAACAAAGCAAAATTAATGTCTATTTACATGATTGACATTGTTTATTGGATTGAAACTTGAAAGCTGATAAGTGAAAAGAGTTACAATCATAAATACGATTCAGATGGTATTATGACCATCACATTGATTAAAATCAAATGTTCATATCAATACTACGTCTAAAGGACCAAGTTTAGATGAGATTGATAGTCCATCACTGGACTAATCCATTGATTCGGATTCCATTCAGCTATTGACCTATTGTCTGGCTTAATTTGTTTACTGAATTTATTATTTTATTTTGATAGTGAGTCTTAATATTTAATAGAATCTAATACTATTCTAACGACAACAAAATTTGTAGCGCTAGTAACATGATGAGAGTTGGTTGTTCTGAACTCCATCTTACATAATCCCTTCAAACCCTAGTCTAGAACTGGAGATTGGAAAAAAAAAATTCTTTAGACCAATTGGCATTGGAAAGACAAACAACTTGATATCAAATTTTCCCAGAGTGCTTGGCATTGGAAAGACCAATTCCCGAAGTGCTCCTCATGTCATCAATATTTCTCGCTTGATCAATTTTCTTTCACTCCTTTTAAAATATTACAACGTACTTTCCCAAGCGTAGGAAAAATATGTAGTGTAGTAACTTGGATAAGTTCAAGGTCGTTTCCTCATGGAACAAATGGTATTTGATTGGTGAAGTGTATGCAAATGAACTGAAAAATCTTTCGAATTGTGGATGAGGTGAGAAATAGAATTTTAATGTATTGAAATACATAGAAAAACAATCAACCAATCCTTCGGAATCAACTTATCATAATCAAACATTTTGACTCTCTATTTTTACTAATTTGAAGTTGTACTCAAACACTTTCAAACGGATAATATTCAATAAAGGCCAAATTATATACCATTATAGCTTTGAAGATAAGAAAAAGAAACTACATGCTACACATTTAGATTGTATAAATGAGTTCTAACCATTTTGATCGGTTAAAACACACGAGAGAGTCATCATGCTTGATTATGGACGAGAATCATCCATCGATCGTGCCGAAACTTAGCCGAAAATAAAACTCATAACTCCGAAATCGGTATATAGCACTAACCAAAACATGGTAAATGAAAATAACTTCAATAGATTAACTTCAAAACAACAAGTTGAAAACACAAGAACAAACCTTACACAATACGATTTGGAAATGAAAATGGAAATTCACTACAATATCCGGCAAAAGCTTCTTACAATGCAAACTCAAGGATTGAAACAATAATGAAAAGCTTAATGCAAAAACTTTCTCTCTAAAACTCTTGCTGGCTATTACAATTTTCCTAGAGAATTACAATTTATTTATAGTAGAAGCCTTCTCCCTCCATTGGCTAGGTTGAGTGGTATGGGTGGTGGATGAAATACCAAAGAAGTTTCCTCCGTCCAGCTGAACCAATGAATCGTAGCTTCGATGATTGGGAGGTGAAATGAACCAATAGGATTGCTTGTCTAGAAGTTCAGAGCTGCCCAATGGAGTGCAAGTGGAGGTTATGCCGACCTTTGTTGACGAATGAAAGCATGGGAAAGTAAATTTGATAAACCTCTTTAAGGTCAACCGGTTGAAAGTAAGGTTCAACTAGTTGGTCGCTCTCCTACAACAGGTTGAAGAATGTTGATGAACCGATTGAATGCCCTCTAGTAGTTTGCTTTCGGTCGTGCCTTGACTGTTCAACTGGTTAGTCGTGATTGTTCAACCGGTTGGACTCCTTTTAGCATCTTCCCAAATCCTTGAACCTGTGTTCAACTGGTTGGTTGTGATAGTTCAACCAGTTGAACTCTTCTCAGTATCCTTAATTTCACTGTTCAACCGGTTGAAGTTGAGTGTTTAACATGTTAAAGTACCTTTTCTTTTAATCTTTGTTGTAACTCTTCCCTTGTCTTTTCTTCTTTGTTTTCTTAATCCACCATGTCGCATTATCATCAATCTTTAGCATCTCACACACCTACAATGACAAACATCACTCTAATTAATAATCAAACTATAATTAAAGAGAATGCATCACTTAAACGTATAAAATGAATGTGTTAACTTATAAAATGTGCAATATTAAGTGGTAAACACTTCTAGCCCAATCACTATCACAAAATCCAAGGAATTTAATTTCAACTTTTCTTTCAAACATAATCTCAAAATCAAGTATTCTTTGAATATATCTCAACACTATCATCGCTGCCCCCAAAATGAATTTAACTAGATTTGTACATGAACCGAGATAACAAACTTATAACAAACATAATGTCCGGCCTTGTTGCTCAAGTACAAAAGACTTCCGACCAAGTTTCTATAAAAAGATTCTTCAATTTCTTTTGTTTCATTATCTTTTAACAATTTTTCATTCACAACCAAAAGAGTAGCCACCAATTTACAATTTCTCATTCAAAATTTCTCAAGAAGAGTTTTTTCATACTTCTTTTGACAAATAAAGACTCCATCTTCTTGTTGATAGATTTCACACTCATTTCATATCTCACTTTTAAAATCTCCAATCATTTTTTGATCATTCACGATAAAAATCAATTCATCAATATAAAGAGACACAATGAAAATACCAGTCTCACCTTAAGTTTTGATGTACAAGGTTAGCTAACTTTTGCTTCTTTGAAATCCCTTTGCATTGAAGTAGCCCGTACAAAACCTATTTTAACTTGTACATTTTTCATTTTTCACCATTGACCACAAAGCCTTGAGTTTGCTTATATAAACTTCTTCTTTTAACACACAATTCAAGAACGCTGATTTTACATCTAGTTGATGAAAAAATCTGCCCATTTGTAAAGCAAGAGCAATAAGAAGTCTTAGTGTATCAAGTCGAGCCACCGGAGCACAAGTTTCTCGGAAATCGATATCAGGTTGTTATGAATACCCTTTGCTATAAGCCTTTCTTTATTTTTCTAAATTGAACCATCCAAATTAAGCTTTGTTTTGTAAATCCACTTCACCTCAATGACTTCTTTATTCTTTGGCTTTTCCACCAACTCCCAAGTGCTATTTTTTTCTGTCACACGAATTTCATCTTCCATTGCTTTCTTCCAAGCATCTTCTTTGATTGCTTCTTTAAAACTTTCAGGTTCAATCACACAAAAATTACATCTAGCATTCACATCACTAAGACTTCTAATTTTTCTTGGAGTTGAACTTGGAGATAAAGTGCTTGAAATTGAAGAAGTAGAAGGATAGTTGGGTGTTGGATACATTTGCAGTGGAATTTCAACTTCTTCATTTTTATTTTCTTGATCAAAACTTCCATAATCTTCATTACAACCACTTGATTTTGAATATTCTTTTCTTTCCAATTCCAAGAGGCTTTCTCATTAAAGAGAACATCTCTATAAATAATCAATTTGTATCTCTTCAAACTAAAAAGTCTATAACCCTTTGATTTTGAACTATAACCCACAAAAATGTATTTTTTACTACTTTCATCAAACTTGTATCTCATTTATTTAGGAATATGTGCAAAATAAATGCACCTAAAAACCTTTAAGTGGTTCACCGATGGCTTCCTTCTACACTATGCCTCAATTGGAGTTTGATTCTCCAAAACTTTTATTTGACATCTATTCATCAAGTAAACTGTCGTGAATATCTCTTCAGCCCAAAATGATTTAGGTAACACTTTCTCATAAACTATCAATTTTGTTATTTCAACAATGGTTCTATTTTTTCTTTCGGCCACTCCATTTTGTTGTGGAGTATACCCGATTGTCAATTATCTTTCCATATCAATGACTTCACAAAATTTATTAAATTTATTAGAATTTTACTCATCGCCTCTATCAATTCTCAACTTATTAATGTAGTATTCACTTTGTCTTTCAACAAGCATTTAAAATTTCTTGAACACTTGAAATTTTTTAGATTTTTCTCATAAAATAAACTCAAGCCATTCTTGAAAAATCATCAACAAACATTACGAAGTATTTGTTACTCCATGAGAAAGTGTTCTTAATGGTCCCCATACATCAATGTGAACAAACTCCAATGGTCATTTGACTCTCTAAACTTTTTTCTTTTGGAAAATGATCTTGATGATCCTTTTCAAGTGCACATCCTTCAAAAATTTATTTTAATTCTTGCATAGATGACAATCCGTAAACCATGTTCTTTTGTTGTAGACACTTCAAACTTTGAAAGTTCGAGTGTCCAAGTCCTCTACGCCAAAACCAAGATTCATCAACAACCTTCATCTTCAAATAAACATTGTTTGAATGCCGAAAAATGAGAGAAAAACTTCGGGCCTGTTTGGTTTGCATCTCAAAAAACAGTATCTGAAACTATTTTTGGGAAGAGTTTTAAGAAAGTATTTTTAAAAATTTTTAGATTGCAAAACATGTTTGGTTATATATTTTTGAAAATAATTTTAAAGAACAAAAATTATAAAATTTGTTTGGACAATAATCCACAATTCCCACCTCTCCTTCAACTCTCTGTCTCTCTCTCTCTCTCTCTTCAACTCTCTGTCTATCTCTCTTTCACCACCCAAAAACCTACAACCACCCCAAAAAACCACCACCGAACCACCCAAAAACCTAGAATCACCCAAAAAAACCACCACCGAACTACCCAAAACCACCCAAAAAACAACCACCGAACCCAGAGCCACCCAAAAACCCACAACCACCAAAACGCAAAGTGAGGCAGAGACGAATAAGTTGTGAAAGAGAGAGAAAGAGGCGGTGGAGGTAGCTCAGTGAGGCGGTGGAGGCAGTGAGGCAGTGGAGGCAGCTCAGTGAGTGAGGCGGTGGAGGCAGTGAGGTAGTGGAGGCAGCTCAGTGAGTGAGGTGGTGGAGACAGCTCAGTTAGCCGGTGGAGGGAGTCTCTTTTTTTTGTCTCCAATGAAACTCGAAGGGGAGACCTCATTAATTTGGAGATAGGTTGTTTCCCTTGTTTTCATTTTGCCTTAGAAAACAACTAGTCATTGCCCGTGCCTGAAGGCACTATGTAACACAAAAAAAATTGTAACCAATTGCCTAGATTTAAAAAGAATGGCTAAAAAACTTTCATACTAATTTTTCTTTTAAAATGACTTAAAATATATTATCAACCGTATCCATTATATTAATGGAACTATCATAAAAATGTACAAAAAAATCACTAAAATAACACCACATATACAAATACCTCAAAACAACATCACATGTAATTTATGACCACTGTCACCATTTAACTCAATAATACAACATAAATATAAACTCAATTACTAAAATTTCAACTCGCTAAAAAAATAACACATTACTCAATAAAAAACATGTGAGTTGAAAGAAAAATGAATAAAAACACACGACTTCCATCTTTCTCTCTTTCAAAGAGAAAAATACAGCCTAATAACACAACATTTAGGAATCCAAAGGCCGACAACCTCTCAAAATTTGTCATCTTGACACAAATAAATAAATAAAAATAATACTATGAAGCATGAATTTGTACCAAAAAATGAGTAGAAATACAAAGCGCATATCATGCTCAAGAGAAAATTCCTGCTATGAAGCAACAGATAAAAGGAAACCCCTGTAAAGTAGTTTTTGCAAGAAAACAAAAGAGGTCAAAAATTCTTGTTCATACAATTCATCTCAAGCCTTGGTACCAATTGATTTACAATTATTCTAGCGGGCATATCACCATCATAAAACACCACAAAGGCAGTAACCACCAAAATATACGCCCTTATATTAAATTAAAACTAATTTTTGAGATTTAAATTAGTTAATTAGTTTTTGGTGAATGGAAGTTTTAACTATCTTGCTCCTGACATTTTGTAGCCTTATAAACAAATCTTTAACTATGTCATCAACATGTTGAACCTGCATCAAGTGAACAGTATAAGGGGAAAAAAAGACTGTACAATTCATACAGCATCAAATATTGAACCAAATTCGTGAAGCCATCATAACACATTCCCTCGAAAACAACATTTTTTTCAAGAAATGTAGGCAATGAACCACATTATTCACAATGTAAGCACAATAGCAAAATGGTTTAAGCACCAAAGTTGAGGAGATCAAATTGAAAAGGATTAAAAGCAAGGATAACTATCTAAAATTAACCAACACACATTGTGCAATTTAGGATAGCAAGAGTGTAAAACACTTCAATAGAAAAATAGCAAATCTAAGCCAATTAATCCCTTAGATTTCCATCAGTTTTACCTTTCTGGACACTTGTGACTTTCCCATCTCCATCCATATATTCTTTATGGTCTACTGGCAATCTATTTTGTAAATTGAGGGAGGCAACTTTTTCTGCAATCAGAAAGATTGGATTCGTTAGCACATCTTCCAACGATATCCAAATAACACTTACTTGTAGACAAATATTTTACAAACAAAGATAATCTTTCAGAATGGAAAAGTAGTATAAATTTTACGATAGAACCCAATATCTTGAATTGTCTTTAGTTGTTTTCCATTGTTATAGAAAATTAGAGAGAGAGTAAGAAAATCGAACCTGTTGAGACGGTGGTGGATGGTAGCGACGCAGAGAGGGAGAAACGTCTTCTTCAAAGAGTCCTGAAATGAGAAGTAGAGAGTGAGAGGCAGACATCTTTAGAGTTCTAGAATGAGAGGCCTTTAGAAATTTAGGGATTAATTAGGATCGTTGGATTAATAATTATCAAAAGATCTGAGCCACAAAAAATTAAAGATAAAAAAATCTAATTACTTTATTATATAGATATATAGAAAGAGAGAGAAGAGATGAGATAGTGTGTTTAATGCGTCAAAGAGATAAGATAGAGAGTTACATGAGAGATAGAAGTGTTAGAGTTAAGTTCAATTATGATTGTCGAATCAGTATTTATGAGATGATCTGAACCGTCTTTTATGTTGGGATTACGTTGTCCATTGGATGTGTTTATGTTTTGTCTCAAAACGATCTAGACCTCTCTTTGTCTCCAAAATTCAAACTCAGCTCTACTTTATTATATAGATGAGAACATCATTTTTTTGTTCTCTAAAATCACATCTCATTTCCCAAAATTTTCAAAAAATTGGAGAACAAAAAAGTTAAACAAACAACATCTCCTTGTTTTTAGAGTTTTGAGAACAAAAAACTGTTTTTGAAAACCAAACCAAACACGCTTATCCATCTCAGTTTTTGCTATAACTTGCCCTTTCTCTCCATAGTCATAGATCATGCAAAAGTTATCTTCAAACACCACGGAGTACCCATACTCTACATGTTGAACAACACTTAACAAATTTTATTTTAAGTCTTATACTAACAAGACATCTTGGATGTATTTTGTTCCTTTCTTTGTTTCAATGACAATGGTTCACTTGCATTTTGCTTGAACTATAACACCATTTATCATATCCTTACTTGAGAATTAGATGTGGTGTTCATCTTCACAAAAATATTACCCTCACTAGTCATGTGGTTACTACAACCACTATCAAGATACCACACATCGTTCCTTTGCTTGGACATTGCCTGACAAACATATAACATGTTTTCACTACTTTCTTGCACTTCGAAAAAATTAGGTTATTGATTATTCTTGAACCGGCAATCTTTTTACAAATGACCAAACTTTTTGCAATTAAAACATTGAGGTTTTTCATGAAACCAAAATTTTTTATCAACACGACTTGATCTTTTGCAAATCCCACATTTTTGTTGAGTGGATTCTTCATTTGATCTTCTTTCAAAATTTCCACTTTCAAAATTTCTTCTACCTCTTTCTCTTCTAAACTTCCTCCTCTAAAAGATTTACTTTTAGATTGATTGGAACTAGACTATTCATGACTTTTAGAGTCAACATTAATCTTGGATTGAAAAACACTCTCAACAGGTTTTTCGGCATGCCTACTCAACCTTTGCTTATTTTAATGGAACCCAATAAATCTTGAACACCCAAAGAAGAAATATTTTTGATTTCTTCGATGAAGGAAACAATAGAATCAATTTTTTTGGTAAACTAATCAAAAATTTTGAAATAATTCTTGAGTCCAAAATTTGATCTCCATAAGTTTTTCTTTGATTTACAACCTCCATAAGTTTATAAAAGAAATCATTTAAAGATTCGTTCTCTTTCATTCTACTATTTTTAAAATCTCTTTTCAAGCATTGTAGTTTCACGACTCTTAATACTCATCTTGTAAAGTGTCTAATATTACCTTTGACTTTATTGCATTGATAATTCTTGAAAAAAATTACTCTTTATTAAATCAAATGAAGAGATTTTGCATCCTTCTTCTTGGTTTTCTTTAATTGTTTCCTTTAAGAAGTTGTCATATCTTCGGTTAGATCTTCATATCCAATTTCAATCAATCTCAAAGATCATAAGAGAGAAATATAGTTTTCATCTTCACGCAACAATAATCATAATTTTTACCATTAAAGACGAGAAAAGACGGTTGTTGTGCATCGGTAAACATGTTGATTCTACTTGTCATTTTGATCTTCTTCACTACGACTTTGTTTATACAATGAGAAATTTCACACACCAATTGATTAGTGTTGAACCAGCTCTGGTACAACCTATGTTAGCTATAATTTCAACCTTTGTATATTTGCAATAGAAAAAACAAAGATGATGTAAACTAATCTTTAGGAACAATTTTTCATACTTGTATTTTATAATTTTCAGCATATATATTGTTGACAAGATACATCTTGACCTCTCACTTTGGTAGAATATTAACCACATTACAAGTTTCAAGACTCAACCCAACCATATGTATTTCCAAGTCAACTAGATACACTTAACAACGAAACATTATATTATATGCTATTTTTAACCGAGTCAACACTATGGCTCAGCTAGACACTTCAACATGACAGCTTATTTTATGAGATACATTAGTTCCTTAGTAACCCCGTTTTTTAGTAGTCTATTTATTGCAAACCACTCCACTTCCCTTCATTCCACTAGAACAATGCAAGATTGGGTATTCAGCTACCCCATCTCTCCGATTAGTATTCAGGCCAAATCGAGAAGCCAAGCAATCAGTTGCGAAGATACTTGAAGTTGAAAACCTTTGTTGACCACCCATTACTGGCATTGGCACATTCACCTTTGTTTTACTCACATAATCCCTCCTATAGGTCTGGCCCAGAACTCCATCCACTATATCAGTAAGATTATAGAACTTGAAACCGATCTCCAAGTGAGCAAAGCAGTCCTCATCTGTTATGTTGTACTTATGAACCCTAGAATCCTCAGCCGTGATAGGTACCACTGCCGCAATAACCTTAAAATTATTGGCAACTTCAACCATGACCCCATTGGTGTTGCTGGTCCGTGTGACAGTGACAGAGGGCATGACCGGAGAATTCCACTTGGAGCCTTCATTGGGGGGAAGGGAGATGGTTGTGTCATCAAAGGACATGACGAGACGATCGACGTTGTCATTCCATTTCGAGGTCTTTTGAGCCCCAACTAGAATTTTGTGGTTGTCAAACATTATTCCGAGGGACTGCACCCAAGTAAAGTCTCTCTTGAGATTTGGATTTCGCTTTCCTATGAAGTGAGCATTGATATGGAGGTTTGTGTCAGAAACTAGACAGAAGTCTTGGTCCTTCCGACCGTGAAAGTAGAAAGTGACACCATCTCCACCAACAAAGCGCGGGTCGAAACAAACACCACCAGGAGAAACGCAGTCTGTGTATATAAACAGTTGTGAATTTAGCTTTATACACATCATTTTGCTCAGTCTTTCTTAAGCTCAATTTTCACTAGACATGCAAAGCAAAAAAATAAAAAACTACACTAGGCATGTTGCATGTGTCACAAATGTGCAATTACCGAATAATGATTCCTTCACTTATAGGTGAATTTTCAATAGATTACAGAATGTATCACCAACGCTAGCGAAAGAATTTTTAAATTTTTTGAACGCTTACCAATTTTTTTCTCAATATATATATATGCAAGGTGTATTGAGTATCTAGTCTTTCGGAACAATACCTAATCTGTCATATTATGAGAGATTTTTTTGTTTGTAAACTAGGCTCTGTAACGTGTGGACTAGTTTCTTTTGAGAAGTGTTCCCTTTTGTCATTTGGGTAGTGTTTTTTTTTTTTTTTTTACTTTTTTCTAATACCTTTATTTTTTAGATAAGGAAGATTATTTACTTAGAAGATTTAGATTATATAACTAATGCAATGTATAAGCCCTAAATGGCCAAATGAATGGCATAGCTTCATGACCTGGTAAACAACTCTAATAAGGTAATGTTTTAAAAAATTGTAATAATGAATTGATGTGAAAAATGTAATCTGTTTGAATGTGGAACAATGCAATCTGTTTTGGTTTACCCTTTTTTGGCCACTCTAACATTAACCATCTACCTTTGTACACAAAATTAGATGGACGACTTACTGCAAACAGGCCTGCAGGTGGAACAATCAGCCATGCAGGTAGTAGGGCAGGTAAAGGGGCACCGGAACCGCACGTTGTAGCATTTGGGAAAAAGTAGAGACCGGCATCTTACCCACTTTAGTTCCACCGCAGCCGTTGTATCGGCTGAGAGACATAGGGTCACAAAGAGGAGAATGCAGAAGGAAGCTAATCTCATTTTCATGAACACAGGACTTGCGAGGTACAAGTCTTTTGAAGTTTTTGTGATTAACCTGTTACGCACTCCCTACCCTATTTATAGATGAGAGTGACCTTGTTCTTCTCATGTGTGTTTCCATGAAACCATGATATTTGTGAATCTTCCCCTAAAATTATGCTTTCCTTTCAGTAATCAGATCACATTCTTTCCCTCCCCCTCCCCTTCCCCTCACCCTCAAGTTAGATCTCATCTAGTATATTTAGTTTTAATTTCTTCTAGGTTAGCCATGAAGCGTATCATGTCATGCCAAAATTTGTTCAATTCATACTTGACCCATTTGTAAATATTTATATTCCAGTTTGTACTGCACCAGGACAGTCTAATGCATAACACGTATTTGATAGGTTTATGTGGGTCAATTTATTTAGTGAGTCTAACGAGTCCACTTGTTTATCAATCAAATTAATCTATTAAAAATAAACTCAAATTCGTTAATTTTATATCCATCTTATTTCACAAACCCCCCTCTCCCCTCTAACCCTCCAAAAAAAAAAACTTCTTTGATAATGAAGTTGGAGGTCGTGTTGTAATAATGCATAGAGAGAAGGGCATTTTGTATCCAAACACTTGAATTAATCTTGTGTTTTACCTTCAGGGGGGGTGCTTTGCATGCACCACAGCCTGATTCTTTGCACATCTAACTGGATGCAGAAGAAAAACCCCTATTGCCTTAAATCTTCGGGCTTTAAAAAGTCTGAAATTGAGGCTGTAAGATATGGTTCTCACGTGTTCTGCAATGATTTTTCTCAGTTATTTTTCTGTGATAATAAAGGAGAACTTGTGCTATAGCGTGAATGGTCATGCCAAGAGCGAGAATTGAGATTGTGTTTTACTTTAAACTTGCAAGTAAAGGATTAGTAAAATAAGGGTGGGAAATTTTAGACAGAATCCGGTAAAAAACGATTCGAACTTAATAGAGAATTAGTTGGGTAGTGTTGACCAAATCTATGATTATCTTTTTTCTTCCTTTTTTACTTGGGTACAAAATTTTGGATAAATTGATGGGTCAATTATAATTCAACCCAAGACATAAAACCTTTAACCCGAGCTTAGCCTAACTCAAGCTAAACCTTTAATCCGAGTTTATGTTCAGCACCGACATTGAACCTAAATTTTACAACTTCCATCAATCAAATTAGAAAACCCAAAAAACACAAACTTCACATCTACAATACGCGTAAAAACATCAATAACAATGAATGAGGGTGAGGCACATATACCCTAACATGTTATATGGGTGTGTATAATTTTTTATTTTTTTATTTTTTAAGTTGAACAGGGGTTGCAATCGGGTTAAACCCAATTTCATTAATTCAGGTTAAACTAACTAACCCGAATTCGAGTATTACTTAAATTTAATTCGGATTAGATTTGTTTGTCAAATATAATCCAAGAATTAAAAACGTCAACCAAAGTACGGAAAAATTCGAATTGGGTTCGGGTTAGCCCACCCAAGTTGCACCCCGTATGTGCAATCTAGAAAATTAGCAACATTTCCACTTTCACTCCATCTCCACGTTGACCCTAACATTGTTGAAAAATTATCCATTATTGTGCTTTATTCAATTTTTTTTTAAAAATATATATATATATTTAGTGCAGTTAATAAAAATGATGGGAGTGCTTAATTTGATTTTAAAAATTTTAAGTTTAGGATAGTTAGCAAAACAGGCCACATGGAAGAATTTAATTACAAGAAATTAATGTCCTTTCACTAAATAATTTTAAAAAGTGAAATTAAATATATCGGAATAGAAGGTTTCTACAGTTTTCTCTTTTCTAATTTGATTTTTATAAGCTATCTCTTGCTTCGACTCGTTCCTTCCCACCCTTTCAGTCTCTCTTTGCCTATCACACAACATGGGTAGTTCAAGAATTATTAAAATTTATAGTGGATTGAAACTGAATTTTTTTTAAAAAAAGTTGAATAGTATGTCTCGTACTTTGCACGACTAGGAATTTATATAATTAGTTTTAGGTCTTTTGCAAAAATAAAAGATGCTATTTAACAAACAAATGAACCTTCATCCCTCAAATAATTAAGAATGCTTTACTTAGCAGTATCAGATGAGTTTGATAGAAACTAGAGGCACGAAAGTTTTGTTTATTTATCTATTTGAATCAAACACTAGAGGTTTAGTGTTGCAGGCGGGCCTTAGTGTAATAGTAATATTGCTCAATTATGATTTGAGTGCTATTTTGGGTTCTTATCTTGCGTCGATGATGTGGTATTAGCATATCATATAAAGAACTGTCACTCTACGTAAAGGCCAATGGTCACACAAAAACTGCACTATGTTATAGGGCCCCTGTGGTAAAGTTAGTTCAAGTATAATAAGGTGAAGGAGAAAAAAAAATTGTACCCTATTGTCATTTTTTATAAAACTTATGGGTTAAGGTACAATTTTTTGAGATTGTTTATAACAAAAAAAAAAAAAAATGCAAATTTTTTGGTCATGCTACAATTTTTAAGAATTTTTTTTTTTTTGGTCTGAACAATGTTTAAGAGTTTTTTTTTTTTTTTTAAGTCATTAACAATGTTTAAGAGTTCAAGTTACAACTTTTTGGAATAATTGGGTATTATGATCAATCCCAAGTACCCCAAAAGTTATAAATGACCCCAAATTTTGTAATAAAACTTAAAAAAATTGTATATAGAGGTATGAAACTGAATTTTTTTTTTTTTTTTTGTACTATAGTCTTCTCTTAATGTCAAAGGTAAAAGTAAGCAAACAGAGCTTGAAAATAATCATAGCAGATGACTCAGTTGTATCTGGCAGTGCCAGCTCAATAGTAGAATAAACAAGTGTGGGATTTAGGCCTCACATATAAATAAAATCTTAAATTTGAGAAGTCAATAATATAATACAGAAAAAAATTAAAAATTTAATATAATTTAGTCTAACAAAAATAATTTTAGAATTTAGGTCTAAAAGTCTAATCCACCTGACACAATGACATTTGTTGAAGGACAAAAAAAATTAACAATAACGTCTAACGTCTTCAATTTTTTGACTTTCTCCAGTCAAAAAAATATAATAAACATCTCTCTCTCTCAAAAACAAAAACAAACTTAACCCATTCTCTACTTTTCTCAAAATCGATTTGGCACCAACCAAATTATTCATTCTCATAAAGGATCCAAAATAAAAACTAATTTAATTTCAAAAATATCTTCTAATAAAGTTGTTACACATAACAAATAAAATATAACAAAAATTTAGGTGAATGTTGTAAATATAAACAAGTAAAAGATCCTAAAAAATTAGAAGATAGTGGAATAATTCATCAAAAAGATAATAATAAATATATTTATAATAGTAGTCAATCATGTAATATCACAATTTTGGTGAAGAATATACAAAACAAATAAGAAGCATATAAAAATATTAATGAAGTAAAAGATTATAATCCTATTAAAATATTTATGATCAAAAGTCACACTATCAATTAAAAAATATATTAGTATAATTTGAAACCACAATTCTCCATTTTCGTAGTTAAAGAGATGCGTAGTATACATAGACCATATACGGGTGTACCATACACTCCACATGTGATCTAATTTAGAAAGTACCTTGAATCCTGTACCACCAATATGGCATAATGTCAAAAATATTTATATAGTATACTTTAGATTCAAGGCCATTAGAACATAAGGGTGATAGAAGTTTGATGGTGTAATTTTACACGAATGAGCAATGAGTTTGGGTTCAATGGTATGGGATGGATCTGAGCTACGAGGCTCATGAAATTGTGTGTGAGTGCTCTAGTTATCTGAGATGTGGTGTGTGTAACACATAGAAATATAGTGGTTCACCGGCTATTGAGCTCGGCTAGTCCACTCTTCAATGGAGTCTCTTGCTCCTAGAATCTATATTCATCTAGAAAATATTTCACAAGATGCCTTTGATGCCAGTAGGGTTCTCTGCCCCTTGATTGAGGCGCTGTACATTATTTATAGTGTAATTCCTATCTCTAAGGGATTTTCACCGAGATCTTTGCCATTCATCCGTGGGATCTTCCTTGATTTTTGGGAGAGGATCTTGGTTAGTTGAGAGTTTTGTGCCTTGATTATAGCTTTCCATTGCTTTGAGGATGCCATTCACTAGCCAGCTGTTTCCCTTTCAATTTCTCGTTTGTTTTCTTTGAGGAGAGCTTGAGGTCTGGATTGCGGAGCCCTGGTTACTGTGTCTGACCTCCTTGTCTGACCTCCATGTCCGAGCTCATACTTAGAGCTTTTTTCTATGTATCATCAGTTGCCCCCCAGCCCTTGGCCCAAGCGAGCTTGGACAGGGGCTGAGTCGATGCTGAATTGAGATAGACTTCCACACATCGACCTCGATTTGTATGAGCTCGAGGTGCAGAGAGCTGCTGCTTTTCCTACGGTTGCTGAGTTCCCATTGCTTCGAGAAGTACTTCAGTGTTTCTTAAAGCAAAATTATTGACTTTATGAGCTGCCGGGCTCTTTTTATGAACTAGGGAACTCATCATGAGCTTCAGGGCTCTTTTAAGGAATTAAAGAATTCATTATGGGCTACAAGGCTCTTTTTAGGAATTAAATAGCCCATTCCGAGCTCCTAGGCTCTTTTCTGAACTATTGGAGTTCTTCGTGGGCTGTGTTGCTCATATCATGAACTGAATAGTTCAGCGCGAGCTACGTGGCTCATATTATGAGCTGAAGAGTTCAGCGTGAGCTACGTGGCTCATATTATGAGCTGAAGAGTTCAGTGTGAGCTGCTTGGCTCAAGTTATGAACTGAATAGTTCATCGTGAGTTGCGTGGCTCAAGTTATGAACTGAAGAGTTCATCATGAGCTGCTTGGCCCAAGTTATGAACTGAAGAGTTCATCGTGAGCTGCGTGGCTCAAGTTACGAACTGAATAGTTCATCTTGAATTTATGAGCTGAAGAGCTCATCGGATGTTTATGAGCTGAAGAGCTCATCTTGAGTTTATGAGCTGAAGAGTTCAGCGTGAGCTGCTTGGCTCAAGTTATGAACTGAATAGTTCATCGTGAGCTGCGTGGCTCAAGTTATGAACTGAAGAGTTCATCGTGAGCTGCTTGGCTCAAGTTAGGAACTGAAGAGTTCATCGTGAGCTGCGTGGCTCAAGTTACGAACTGAAGAGTTCATCGTGAGCTGCTTGGCTCAAGTTATGAACTGAATAGTTCATCTTGAATTTATGAGCTGAAGAGCTCATCGGATGTTTATGAGCTGAAGAGCTCATCTTGAGTTTATGAGCTGAAGAGCTCATCTTAAATTTATGAGCTGAAGAGCTCATCAGATGTATATGAGCTGAAGGGCTCATCTTGAGTTTATAAGCTGAAGAGCTCATCTTAAATTTATGAGCTGAAGAGCTCATCTGATGTTCATGAGCTGAAGAGCTCGCCTCGTTCTCTGACATCTTCCCTTCTCTTGGGGGAGCGATCCCTGTCTCTTCTTGGGGACCTATCTCGTCCTCTTTCTTTCCTAGGACTTCGATCCCTCTTATTTTCTTCCTTCACTTTTTCCTTCTGTGAGGATGAACTCCCTACCTTTGAGAGAAGGGCTTCCTCGCCATTAATATACTTTTCTGCTTTAGCCAGCACCTATGTTATGCTTGCTTGCGGGTTCTTTGATATAGAAAATATCAAATCCTTCGATTGCACTCCTAATCCAGCAATGAAAGCAGTGATAGCAAATTTCTCATCTGGAATATCTACCTTCAGGGATTCTGAATTGAACCTTTGGACATAAGACCGTAGGTTCTCGTTGGGTCCCTGTTTTACATTCAACAGGTGGTAGCTCGGCTTTCTGTATATCCGAGCTCCTATAAAGTGAGATACAAAAGCTATGGAGAGCTCTCTAAAGGATGAGATCGAGGCTAGTGGGAGCCTGTGAAACCAGGCTAGGGCAGAGCCTTTCAACGTGATGACAAAGGCTCTGCAGCGTACAGGATCCTGGTATCCATGTAGCTCCATCTGGTTCTTGTATGTGTTGAGATGATCTACGGGGTCTTTCGTTCCGTCAAAGACCTCTATTTGTGACATCCTGAATTTTGGTGGGAGAGGGAAGTGCAGCACTCCTGTGGTGAATGGGGACTCGGTCTGTTGTACTAGGGCATCCATTGTAACCGGAGCTTTGCTTTTTACAGCCTCCTTCATATGGCTGAGCTCTTGCTGGATGTCTTTGAAGCGTTGCTCCCAGTGCTGCTCTCTCCTGTCCTGCTGGTACGGGAAAAAATCGTCTCTCTCGCCCCCATCGTTTTGACTTTGTCCTTCTTCGTTGTGGCCATTCCTAGGGGGTATGTAAGAAATATGCCCCCTGGTCTGGCTGCTTTCCACTCCTTCGTTGGCCTCTCTAAGGGGGTCCAAGTGTCGTCGTTCCCTGTGAGGGGGATTACTCTGGCCTTCTTGGGCCGGTCGTGCCTCCTTTGGGCGTTGTATGAGCTTCGATAGTTCTACGTTTTCCCTTAGCAAACGTTGGTTGACGAGGCGAAGGGCTTCCATCTCGTTGTTAATGGGAGAATTAGTCTCTTGGACGTTCTCGGGTTGTCTGCCGTTGGTGGCTTCCTGCTGATTCTGCATTCGTGGTGAGTTTGTTTGACTTCTGCTCATGTTTCGAGTTGTTACCATCAGTCACTGAGAAATCAGCTTATTTGTAACAGGAACAGTCGTTCCCACAGACGGCGCCAAACTGATGGTGTAATTTTACACGAATGAGCAATGAGTTTGGGTTCAATGGTATGGGATGGATCTGAGCTACGAGGCTCATGAAATTGTGTGTGAGTGCTCTAGTTATCTGAGATGTGGTGTGTGTAACACATAGAAATATAGTGGTTCACCGGCTATTGAGCTCGGCTAGTCCACTCTTCAATGGAGTCTTTTGCTCCTAGAATCTATATTCATCTAGAAAATATTTCACAAGATGCCTTTGATGCCAGTAGGGTTCTCTGCCCCTTGATTGAGGCGCTGTACATTATTTATAGTGTAATTCCTATCTCTAAGGGATTTTCACCGAGATCTTTGCCATTCATCCGTGAGATCTTCCTTGATTTTTGGGAGAGGATCTTGGTTAGTTGAGAGTTTTGTGCCTTGATTATAGCTTTCCATTGCTTTGAGGATGCCATTCACTAGCCAGCTGTTTCCCTTTCAATTTCTCGTTTGTTTTCTTTGAGGAGAGCTTGAGGTCTGGATTGCGGAGCCCTGGTTACTGTGTCTGACCTCCTTGTCTGACCTCCATGTCCAAGCTCATACTTAGAGCTTTTTTCTATGTATCATCAAAGTTCATTAGGGCTCTGACCGAGACATGTGAGAATTATGTACTCAAGTCACGAGCTTCAAATCTATATTACTAATAAAATGAAGTTAAGTGAAATTTTTTTGATTAACTATAATATCTTTCATAAAATATATAATTCCATTGAACAATTTTCTTTCATCTTCTCCAATATTAATTACATACTTCTCTACTATTATTTCATCTCCTTAAATTAGTTATGTACATATATTTAATATTTCACGTATTCATTTCAACTTTAATTATTAATTTTAACTCTAATGATGTTCATATCATTATGAGTAATAACAAAACAGTACACTGTCACCTTTTTGTTTCTCCATATAATAGACTTTGCAACTTTTGGTCTTCTAATTCTAACCACATGAATTTATTTGAGGATTTAATGTTTGTATGCCAAAAGTTTTTTGTGACTGCAAGAAAGTTTGAAAATTTTCTCCTAAATTGATGTCTTGGTTTTATGGACATGGAAAAACCAAGAGTTTATGATAACTACACAAAAAATTTAAAACGTTTTTTCTTTTTCTAACTGAGTTTCAAGGATTGCTATAAAAATGTTATCGCTTGATGTATTAATTTGATGTGAATGTGTCCTCTATATTGTAGAAATTGATTGCTAGGCAATCACCTTTGTCCCTATTTATGTGTGGGGGCTTGTGATTTTCTCAAAAATAAAAAGTACTTGTGGTCTTGTCCTTATATATTGATGGTTGGATATTTATTTTCAACTTCAAATCTTCATTATTTTTTTTACACTCTATCTTGGAAAAAATATTTCAAGAAATTTGCAAAAGCATTGAACAACAAGTAGTTAGAAAAGTAAGATTTTGTAATTCTCCATATATCTAACATAATCATGTGTTAGATAGTCTATCTCTTCATTGCGTGAATATTTATAATGTCAAATATGATTACATTTTACAAAATAACAATCGATATATAGACACTATTTTATTGAGTTTTGATGGTGCTTGAAAATACTATGCCTAAGTGCAGAACAAGGACTGTGTGTGAGGCCCAGTGGAGGGGCTTTGTGAATGTGGGGTTGATAAGAAAGTAAGTGCGGACGTTGGATTGGAGAACAAAATTTAAGTGGTTCACCTTAGCCGAAAGACTAAGGCTACATCCACTGTAATAGAAACTCTTGCTCCTTGGGACCTGTATTGTTTAATGAAGAAGACAATGGTTATAGTATGCTATTTGGCTGAGAGCCTTTCTTACACCATATATCCTGAATACAATTTTTTTGGAACTCTCTTATATAGTTTTTTCGTTTTCTATTTATATATGTGGTCATCTAGGGTTTGCTGTGATTCTTTCCTTCTCTTAGCTGATTTTGTAGTCCTCTCTTCCTTTGTCCTGTAGCGATGTCTGTCACCCTGATGCACGTTGTGTCCACGATTCTCAAAACAGTATGTATACAAATATTCCCTTTACCATGGTGTATTTGTTCGTTAGAGTCACCAAAAATTGTCCCTCTGTCCCCCGGACACGTGGCGCGATGGGAGCGGCTTGGGGTTTATCTCATACTGAGCTTCTAGTTCCCGGGCTGGTCTACTCCACCGAGCTTGAGATAACCGAGCAGGTATATACCGATTTGGACGTCATTGGACTTTCTTCTTTGTGTTGTGGCCCACTCTTATAACGGAGTGGACTCGCTGCGAATGGGCCACTTAGGTTTTCATGTAACCAGGGGGCCCATCGGGTGTTTTGGGCTTTGAATGGACAGCCCAAGCCGAATCCATTATTATCAAGTTTAATCCTACTATTTTTGTTTAATGCATGTCAAATTAAGATGTTAGAATTGCAATAATCACAATAATTGTTTGAATTTTTGCTCAGAGGTTTGCTCCTTAAGCTTTATATTGAACAATAAAAAATTTGAAAAGAAATTGGTTTATATACCATTAAAAATATTATTTGTTTTGGGTCAAGTAAATAGAGATTGAAACTTTTCCAACCTTTGATCCTCCACCTCCCAAAAAAAAATTAAAATCACAATCTTGTTGAGCTTACTTCAACTATTTGCAATGTCGGAATCACTTTTTTCTAATTTTTGTGCTAAACAAAATATTCGTAATGAGATTGTTCATGTGTAAAAGGACGTGCACATCAACTAGTTATAAATAAAAGCCTAATTGGCACTTATCGTTTTAAGCCTATGATGTTCTTGAATGGCCCTTAGTATCTGGTATTTGTACTATAAACAACAAGAAAAAAAACACAAGTTGACAAATATTGGATGAGAACAACAACCATGCGAAAAAAAATAGTAATAATAATAGTAAAAGCTGATGACCAATATTTGATTAAGGCCTTTTGTATTTAATCATAATGTCGTTTGCTTTCCTCCAACATGGAGATTGTTTATACGTACATAACAACATCATGCTCACCATATATCATCATATTTGATGTTGATTTGTTTCACTCAAGTTAAATTCATGATGATGGATCGAGGAGGAGGAAGGAGAGGGGCGGCGTGAAATAGTTACTCCCCAAATGCTTGAAAAATGCCCCTACTTACTCCCCAAATGTTTGACAAATGCCTCCCCCCCCCAAAAAAAAAACAACCAATGGTGTATATTCAACTTAGGCGATAGTAATATATAACTAAATTCTTGAATCCGTCCCTTTGGACTTTACTACTTTTGAATTTTTCTGCATAGTACTGGTAGTAATATGTAATTTAGACATCTTGTTGAAAGTTAGATTTTCAAGCTTTAAACCAGTTTAAATGAAGATTAATTTTATTTTACCTTCTTAGATTTGCGATGTATCATTCATCTACGGCCTTGTATCTCTCTTTCTCTCTGTCTCTCTCTCTATCATTGTATGTGTGCAGACCTACCTTTCCACAATTTTTTTATTTTATAAAATTCATTGTGCGTTCTTCATCTTTTTCTTATATACTAACAATGCACCACGTGCGTTGCACGTAACTAATTTTTTTTAAAAAAATTAATAAATAAATATTTGGTATATGTGTACTTGAATTAAATATCATCTCAAATTTACTAAACTTATTTTTTCATCGCACATGCTCCACTATAGAATTTTTAAAAATTTATATGTTTTCAAGATTTGTTATTCTAACTTTAAGAAATATGATAATAAATAATTAAAGTTCTATTTTTTTCTATAAGTTTGTAATTGAAAGTGATTTTTTAGTGATGTTTGAAAATTAAATTTTTTAAAATTGATTTGATTAAGATTCCACTTATAAATCATTGAATAAAATAAAAATAATTATCAATATACCAATCGTATTAGAACCTTATTTTATTTAGGATTAGTTAGGTCAATTAAGATAAAATTTAATATATAACACTATAATATATATTATAAAACTGATTAAAATTTTTAAAAAATTCAAGTTTTCACATAAAATCTTAACACAATTTAAAAAATTTACTGTGACTAAAAAATTATGTAAAACTATATATACATAATTTTTATCTTAAAAATAAAATGCTGAGACATTTTGATGAAAAATAAAATATACATATGTAGTCATAATATTATCTTTATAAATGAGATGAGTAATATTATATTGATGGAGTTTTTGAAGGTTTTTTTTTTTTTTTGAATATTTTAAAATTTATAATAATGCATATATTTTTTAAGAATAATATGATCAACCAAAAAGTTTCATAAAAATTGACATTTATAAATACAGAATAAATAATTAAAAAATTAATTTGATTAAGATTCCACATATAAATCATTGAATAAAATAAAAATAATTATCAATATATCAATCATATTGGAACCTTACTATATTTAGGATAATCTAGGTAAATTGGGATAAAATTTAATATACAATGCTATAATATATATTATAAAGTATATTAAAATTTAAAAATCAAGTTTTCACATAATATCTTAACACAATATGAAAAGTTTACTGTGACTAAAAAATTATGTAAAACTACATATACTTTATCTTAAAAATGAAAGGGTTAAATATTTTTTATGAAAAATAAAATATACATACAAGATTATATATTTTGATGAAAAATAAAATATACATATGTAGTCATAATATTATTTTTATAAATGAGGTGAATAATATTATATTGATGAAATTTTTAAAAGTTTTTTTGAATATTTTGTTAAAACTTATAATGATGCATATATTTTTTAAAAGTAATATAATCAATCAAAAGGTTTCATAAAAATTGACATTTATACATAGGGAATATATATTAAAAATGATTTTAGATGTAATTTAGAGATTTAAATGCATAAGGATATGATGGTAATTTAGATATTAAGTGTGGAAGGATAGAGTGACCTTTTTAATTCTTTATGAGGGTAAAATAGTGAATCAAAAAATTTTCATGTTAAGGTACGTTTATCAGTAGTATAGATTTTTTATCTTCAAAATGAAAGAGTCAAACATTTTGATGAAAAATAAAATATACATATAGGGTTATATATTTTGATGAAAAATAAAATATACATATGTAATCATAATATTATTTTTATAAATGAGGTGAATAATATTATATTGATGAAATTTTTGAAAGTTTTTTTGAATATTTTGTTAAAACTTATAATGATGCATATATTTTTTAAGAGTAATATAATCAATCAAAATGTTTCATAAAAATTGACATTTATACATAGGAAATATATATTAAAAATGATTTTAAATGTAATTTGGAGATTTAAATGCATAAGGATATGATGGTAATTTAGATATTAGGTGTGGAAGGATAGAGTGGCCTTTTTAATTCTTTATGAGGGTAAAATAGTGAATCAAAATTTTTTCATGTTAAAATATTTTTATTAGTAGTATAGATATATAACATGAGACAAAATTTGATAGTTTGTAATGCCAATTTGGCGTCATTTCAATTCTTGTCTCAAAGTTCATGTGTTTGGAAAAAAGGTAAATTACAATCACATACTATACTTTTTATTTAAATTACTTCATAGACCGAAACAAAATTTAGGGACCAAAAAAAGGTAAATTGTAATTACATACATACTTTTTATTTAAATTGCTTCATAGACGGGAATAAAATTTAGGGATCAATTTTGGTCTTTTGATTTTGTTACATAGTGTTTTTAGATACGGATTCACAAAATCGTAACTTTAAATATTTTTTCCTCTTTTAAGTCATTTTCATCTTTTAAGTCATTTTCAACTTTAAATTACAATCACATACTATAATGTTTTCCTAGTGTATGAGCATTTCACAATATGGTTGCCAAGTGGAGATCACAAGAATCAGAAATGATGAATCCCACAAAACATTGTTGTAATGTTGGCCATCCAATAGGATAAGCAGTACAAACAAAGTGCACGTACTTCATATAGGTTTGTACTAGTAGTACTACTATAACAACCCTTCATTCATCACTTCATATTATTCTTGTACTATCACAACAAAATAAATAAATAAATAAAATAAGTGTGATTGCCAAACTACCACATTGCTTTTCGACGGGATCTCAAAATATCTGGTACAACCTATAAGCAAGAAGGTGAGAAAATAAGTACTTTTCTACCTAAATTTGTTTATCTATTAGTTTTTTTTTTTCAATAATTAAGTAAAGATTGTCATTAGTAATCATTCTAAAACCATATTCTATGTCTAGGGCTGACAACAAATGTTAAAAGTTAAAATTAGTTGGGATGATGCTCGAAATTACTCTACCTAAATGCACAACAAGAAGCTCAGTGGTGACTTTACGAATTTTTAAAACAATGGGAGGAGTAGATGCTAATGGAGGGTCTAAGGACAAGATATAAGTGGTTCATCTTAACAGAAAGATCAATGCTACATTCACTATAATGAAGGCTCCTGCTCTTTAGAGATTGTATTACTTGAAGAAAAATTTAGTAATTACAGTGGGTGTTAGGTTAAGAGCCTTTTTTACAAGGTATCTATTAGATGAAGCTTGGAATTCTCTCTTTTATAGTTGCTTCGTCTTCGATTTATACATCTAGCCATTTAAGGTTTCTACGATTTTTCTTTTTCTTGGTTGATTCTGTGGTCCTCTCTTCATTTGTTCAGTAGCAAGGTCTGCGACCATGACATATTATGTGCCCACGATCCTCAGAAACGGAATATATTTAAATATTCTCTTTATCAAGGAATATTTGTTCGTTAGAGTCAACAGAGGTTGTCCCCCTATCCCCTGGACATGTGGCGCGATCGGAGCTTCTTGGAGCCCATCCTGTACCGAGCTCGTTATTATCGAGCAAGCACCTGTCACCGCCCTCGACATGGCCGGGCTAACACCTCCCGAGCTGAAGGTCTTGGACTTTCATGTCCCTGGGCTGTGGCTCAATCCCATGATAATTTGGGCGCTCTGCATGTGGGTCATTAAGGTTGTCCTTTAAAGGGGCTATTGGATGCTTTGGACTCTAAATGGGCGGTCCAAGCCTAAATTCATCATTATCAAGTCGCAATTTTATGCGATGCACTAAATCCACGTCACACTTTATATATGATTTTGATATTGTGGACATACTCATCCTATAAATCCTTCTTCAACACCATATTTGCTAATAATATTAGGAAAAACTATTCATTAAGGTGCTCAAATGGTATTTAACATGATTTTTAAAAAGAGATTTTAGATTTCTGCCCAACGAAGATGCACGTGCTTCTAAGTTAATGCCTAAAGAAAAAGATTTTGGTTATAGTTTTTCGTGCGATGATCAAAGACGAGATGGTACTTGTGATATTTCGGCTTGAGACACATTTTATTTGACAACTTTTTAAATGTTAAATACCATTGGATGTGTTACTTTTTATTGCTATTGATAGCACATTACATTATAGCAAAGTAACGTTTTCACAGTTTAATGAATCTTTCACTAGTTATGTTAGTTAAAGTGGATATATAAATTAGAAGGATATGATTGGATAAAAACCTATTTTACAAAAACAAAAACAAAAAAAAGTTATTTGGACAACATAATTTTGTATCTAATTTTTTAAAAATTGGGAACAAAAATTCAAAATTTCAGAAAACACTAATAACATATTTTCTCTAGTTTAAAGATACAATTTCGAAAAAAATCGAAAACACGGGATGTAATCAACTGTGAAAGGAAGAGTTTTTTTTCTCTCATTCATGTCTTTCACTCAACTTCTAAGCAAATCCAATCAATTCTTTCAAACCCCTAATCTCGTATGAAGCTCCAACCCTTCAAGTAGTACAAGCCGATGAAAAGAGGTCCGGTCGGCTTGTAACAACCTCCTGAAAAATGCTCTTTTCATGTGCTTTGTGTTTTCTTGCCGATTAATTTTGTATATATTCTTGATGTGGACTTTCTTCTTAGATGCAGCCCTATGCAAACTAAAAATTTGAGATCTATATTGTTGACATTGTTTTTCTGTTCTTCACAATGAGAAGAAGGATAACATCTTTCTTGCATGTTTAATTTTTGAATTTAATTTTTTGTTGGCTGACATTTGTCAATGGGCATTCAGTGTTCGAGAGGGGAACTTTGTATAGACTGAACTACTAGCTTTCTTTTGTTTCTCTTATTTAGTGTTTAAGAGTTTGTAAAGGCCTGTAAAATGTAATAATCCTATGACTGTGTATACTATGCCTATTTGTTTTGAGCTTAATAGCAATGCAAAACACTTGTTATTTTGTGTGAGTTTTGGGTTGATTTATGTTTAGCTACGCCGAGTTATTTGCATAGCGTGCTCATTTGACTTGAGTCGTTATACGTTATATGTCTGAGCAATCTGGGGTGTGACATGAAATCCTTAGTCCGAGTCTAAGATAAGTTCAATTTCAAGACAAGTGCAATCGGTGCATAAAATTTTGAATTTGGATTACACTATTCTGAATGAACTCTTTTGAGTTCGGTTATGAGGTTGACTCTTCTAGATTAAAACTTAGGTTTAAATAGGATTAAAATCAGTTTTGATTCTAATGTTATATAAATCGAACCAAAATCTAGATCATATTCAATCAAGTACTATGTGTATGTATTTAAAGTTGAGTAATCCTATTAGAACCTAAAAATTTAACATAATTTATTGATCTAATGACACGATTTCATTATAACTATTGAATTAATATTAAATTTTAATGTTTAATGAGGACCCATTATCAATCTAAGAATTATAACAAATTAGGTCTCCATAGGATTGGTTGTTTAAAGTTTTGAATTTAGGGTGCAAAGTTCTGGATTCATACTCAGGTTCACTTTTTGAAATCCAAGCTCATGTAATCATGTTTGATTCTAGGATTTCACAAATCGAATCAAAATTTAGGTTTTGACCAATTGAATTCTGACTTATTAATATTTATTTAAAAGTATGATATGTATGTGAGTTTTAAATTTTAGATTCTATTTCGATTATGTACATTTTCCAAAATATCCTCGAGGAAATTTACAATTCAACCCATAATGAAAGCGTTGACGTTACGTCTGGACACGAGGAACTTGGGCCCCACTGATAGCTGACACCACCACCAAACGAATACCAAATATCAAATCTCAACCCCTTCGTACAGAATCCACCCCGCTCCGCCCCACCCCACCCTACCCCCCGTTATCGTCTTCTTTAAATAGGAACCCAACACAGCAGGACTTTCTTCAACACCAACTTATCTTTTTCTCTTTCTCCTCCTCCTCCTCCTCCTCGTATTCGAGTTATTCTGATTTCAATAGAAATCATCATGTCTCAGGTACGCATTTTATTATCTTTTCCTTTTCATCTGTTGTAATTGTAACCAAAATTAGGGTTATATACATATTGATCCAGAGGCTGGGTAGGAATTGTGTCTTGGTCGGCTAATTATCTGAATTTTTTGGGACTTCAAGTAAAAAATGTTGTCCAAAATCTGAGAATTTTGTTATTGTTTTTCCTAATGTCTGTTTTCGAGCTATATTTGTATGTAATTAGTTGGACCCTTCTTGTAATTACATATTTCTCAAATTCGCCTGAGCCTAAAGTTTTGTGCGTGGATTGTTTCATTTGCGAGAGGAGACGGTGAATCTGTTGTAAAAAGTGCATAGAAATATTCTGTTAGTACTTGAAAGGCTAATTGGTGTTGTGGATTTTGCTTCTTGCATTCTGAATTGCTCTCTAGGATCTGCGGCAGAGAAGTGTATTTGATGGGAATAATGTCATGTTTACCAAAACTTTTACCAAATGAGCTGACAGCTCCATATCACTTTTGGACCCATCAAATGCTGATCAGAATGTTTTTTATTAGAGCCAACTCATTTGGTAAAAACATTTTTTGTAAAAGTTTTACTAAGCATGGCATTACTCATTTGATGGTAAAGTGTCATTACTTAGCTTTGTCTTATTGTTTTCTGGTGGTGGGAAGGTATAGTGTACAAACTTAATCTTTTGGATTTGAAAATTAATTGGATTTGAAACTTAAGGTGTGTTAGTTGATGATAAAATCAATTGGATTTGAAAATTAATTGGGTATGTGTAGGTAATGTTTTAAAAAACAGACCGGACCGGTCGGTCCAACCAGTAAACTAGTGAACCGGACTTTAAGCCGGTCCGGTTCTCAAATTATTCTCTTAGCAGTGTACTGTTTAGTCTCTTCTCTTATTGCTTTATAATTTTTCTTTCAGTCTTTTTTATCTATTTTTTTGCATTCATAATGTTACTACTTATGTCAATTTCCAATTCTTATTTGTGGATTGTGGATATTATATTAGATTTTATAAATTATCTAAGAAAATAGGTGATTTCTAAATTTTTTTTTGTGTTCTTATTTGATCTACCATAGCATAAAAATGTTATTTTTGTACTTATTCAAATTTTTTGGTATATTCATCATTATTAATAATATATTTTATTTTTTTTATTATGTGATTGGTCTGACTAGTTGACCCAATGGTTGAACTAGTGAACCATTGACACGATCCCTATGCTGGTTCGATGTCCGGTCCAGTTCTAAGAATGTTGTGTGTACGTAAGTGGGAGTGCGTTTATGCTTACATGATTTTACCTTTGAAGTTTAGGTTGATTGAAATTTTCTTTAAGGAGAAGTTCTTCATATTAGTATTTGTTAACTACCAAGAATTATGAAATATACTCAGTTCTGATTTGAAGTCTGCAGACCATTTAACGAAATCTAACATTGTATTTCTTATATTTGATATTGTAAAGGTTGTATTTGAATGGCGTCAAAAACCATCAGTTCAAGCTGTGGTTTTCTCCCAATCCCTGGAAGAAACCACCATAGGCATATCTTTACAGTTACATGAAATTTAAATATAATGTCAGTGTGAAGTGGTAATTCCCGATATTAGAGTTTCTACATTTTTTATTCTTCTTAGAAGAATTTTGTTATTGTTGTTAGATCCATTGTCATTTACTCATGCGATGCTCATTTCACTTACATTTCGTAATCTATCTTGAGGCTAAAATAACAAAGGAGCACTCAGCAGTGGTGATTTAAGATGAATAAGTGTGGTTGTGTGGACAAACTAACTTCTATTAAGAGGTTTGTAACTGATATCTATAAATGGAAGTTCTTTCACAGATAGTAACTTGTTTGTCTTATTACGCTTAAGGGAGTAGCCTTGTGAAACTTTCAGGCTTATGCTAAATAGGTTCAAATTCTTTTAGAGCCACTCCTCAAACAATTGGTTGAGTTTTCTACCCTTGCTCCTCATTTGAAGTTGTTGTATGATGCCTTGTATATTTAGCTGAATGCTTCAACATAGTGCGATATGCTATCTTTTATCACTCCTCAAATCTACATTTATGTAGTCTCTCTCTCTGTCTCTCTGTATGTGTGTGCGTGCGTGTGATGTTTTGTGTGTGGTGTGCATCCGTGCAGCATTGTCTGTGTGCATGTGCATGAAGGATAAATGATGGTGAATGCTCTAGCTTTGAGAATTGTAGTACTACGTTTACATAATTAATTCCTTTATATTTTCCTCTTATGTATCAGTTTTTTTCTGCATGCAGACTGTTGTCCTCAAGGTTGGTATGTCATGCCAAGGCTGTGTTGGGGCTGTGAAGAGGGTTTTAGGAAAAATGGAAGGTTTGTGAGCCCTTGTGTTGTGTCTTGATTTAACTATTTTTCTGATATATGCAATACTAGCCTTATTTTTTTGATAGAAATTGTGACATAGGATTTGGGTTGAAGGTGAAATTAAGTTTTTACATTCGCTTGGCAACTGAGTGACCGCAAAACTCAAATATCATAAAGCAATAACTATTAACAGTCTGAGAAGTTATCAATTGGTTTACATTATGCTTACTATCACATGACTTATCCATTTATCATCAGCTGCAACTGAGTAAACATCATTGTGATGTTAGTTAAAAGTGACTTCTGGTATCCCTTTTGATCTCTCATCAGGTGTAGAAACATTTGACATTGATTTGGAGGGGCAAAAAGTGACTGTGAAAGGCAATGTGCAGCCTGAAGCAGTTCTCCAGACTGTTTCCAAGACTGGGAAGAAGACTTCTTTCTGGGAAGCTGAGGCACCAGCAGAAGCACCAGCAGCAGCAGAAGCAGCAGCATCAGCGCCAGCACCAGCTGAGCCTGAAGCAAAGCCTGCAGAAGCTGTTTCTGTTGCTTAATATATTTCTGTTGATTGCTTTATGGGACTAACGTGTATTTTACCATGGGTTGGTGACTTATATTATGGGTACTCGATGGCTATAGAGTTTTGCAAGCTTGTGAGCTACAATAAGTTCTTGATTGCTCTTGCTTTGTGATTTCCTGTACTATTTTATAAATAGAAAGTGCTGCTGTACTACTTTATGTGTAAAGAAATTGTCTTCCTTTTGAATTCTCGTCTCTAACCATGATGCGATTTGGGAGAGATAAATGGCGGATAATTTTATTCTAACTTTGGAGATTAGACGAATAAGCAATTATCATGACTCTGAAGTCTAGGAGGTACTTCACTAACTATAATCTGAAACAATTACCAATGATTTTGTATGTACCCTTTTTTTTTATGTTCCTGGATATAGGAATTCAATCAAAATTTTCTTGCAGTGTTCTGTTTTTAGGTGACTGACCCTCATCATAACCCCCATCAACTTGGCTCTTTTATACTTCCAAAAACCTTCTACCTCTCATGTTGGGACCTTTCAGTGAGAATTTATTAGGCTGAATTCAGCAAATTGCACACTCTTGACTTCGTACGTACTCAGATCCATTCCATGAAAGCCAATGGTCCTACCTCACTGATGAAGTTGTGAAAGAGCTGAGCCGACCGTCTCGAATATTCAACTTCTCTTACAGATCTAACAAGTTCCAAAAATGCAATTCAAGTTTGGTTAGTTCGTCTCATGAATGAACTCGAACAAATTACTCAACAGATCTTACTCGAATGTAGTTAACGTGGATGTTTTTTTTATAGCAATATAATCTAACTAATAATAATTTCGTGCCAAAATGTAGTCTATAATACCAAAAATGGAGTATTGGTCGTGCAACGATTATATTTTAAATAACAATTAATTTTTTTTCTTTCTTTTCTTTAATTACTTAATACTTAATTAAAGTTAGCAGAGAGAAATAAGGAAGAGAAGAGAGAGGATTGTATCAAGTACTGAAACTTGAGAAAAAGTAATGTATGAAAGAAATTGAGAGTTTCCTGCAATAGAGAAACAAGTTCTGAATTTAGTTTAAGGTGTTTATTCTCTATCTTTCTTTGATAATAACATAAAAGAATATAGTATTTCAAAAATCCTCTTGGAGCTAAGATAAAAATGGAAGAAACAGATATTCAAATTTGGGTTAGATTAATCCGAATACTTCTTTTGCACATGTAATTCAAAACTATATAAGTCAATACAAAATTTTAGTAGATCAGAATAACATAAAGGATAATTCTATGTGCACCAAAACTTGCTTCAAATCAATTACATCTTTTAGATCAGTGGATCCCATCACTGATCCAACGACTTTAAGTAATTTGGTGCAAGTTTTGGTACACATTTTTGGTAATATAAAAAAAACATTAATGTTATATTGTATTTGTGAAAGTATGATTGATACATTATTGTTTTGGTTAAATATCACAATTAATTTTTAAACTTTGTATTTTGTTTTAAAATATTCTCTAGACTTTCAATTATCTTAATTTAATCTTTTAATTATTAATTTCGTATTAATTAAGTTATTCCGTCGTCCATTTCACCGATTGAATAGACAGACAAGTTCAAGTGTTCATCACTTGCTCGTTAAGGCTGTCAATCCCACCATAACTGCCAATAGCATTGTGTCCTACTAGCACTACAATGCCACACAAAAGGTCCAAATGGTATGCCCATCACTGTCACGCAACAAATTCCCAGCAACATCAATTACGCCCATGATGCCACTCCAACAGATGCCGTATACACGGCTTCACCCACAATCACCGCAGAGAAATTTGTTATCCAATATATAATTATTAGTTATTGCTTGTGCTTGAAGGCACAGAGTAATAAAAAATAGTAAACAATAAACATATTTGTATTCATATTCAAAATCAAATCACAAATATAGAGGAGAGATAAATGAATTTAAGTATCGGTTGTAGTAGGGGTGGGAGATGGTGGTGGTAGGAGACGGTGATGGTTGTGGTGGGTGGCAATGACCGTGGTGGCGGCGACGGTGGTTGTGGTGGTGGCGGCGACAGTAGTGGCAACGGCGGCGGAGGTGGTGGCAGCGGCAGTTGTGGCGGCGGTGGCGGTTGTGGCGACGGCGGTGGTGGCGACGGCGACAGCGGTGGTGGTGGTGACGATGGTGACGGCAACGACGACGGTGGTGGTGGTGGTGGCAGTGATGACGATGGTGGCGATGGTGACGGCGGTGGCGGTGGCGGTGGTGATGGTGGTGGTAGCGGCGATGGCGACGACGGTGGTGGTGGCGGCGACTCTGGCAGGGGTGGCGGCAGTGGTGGTGCTGGCGACGACGGTGGCGGTGTTGGCGATGGCGACGGTGGTGGTGGCAATGGCGGCGGTGGTGGCGGTGGTGGCGGTGGTGGCGGTGGTGGTGGTGGCAGTGGCCGTGGTGGTAGAGGTAGTGGTGGGACGGTTTCAATCACTATTTTTTTTTTAAATACTTATGAGAAATAATTTCTAGAAGTACTTTTAAAAAGTTACTCCAAACACACTTTTAGGGGCCTATTTTTCCTATTAAATTTAGAGTGTTAATATTAGCCATTAGATTAACTTTAAAGTAAAATTTAAAGCGATCTGAACTACGAAAAACAAAAGTCATTTTGTTTATCTTTTGAAATTTGAATTGTAAGCTACTTTATTATATAGATAATTGTATATTAATTGAAATTAATTATTATAGTAAATTTAAAATTACTAAATATTCTGTTATATATAAACTATTAATGTAAAACATAATGTATTAATAAACTAGCAGAATCTACTTACTTGAATGCAGAACATGAATTAATAAGAAAGAAAATAACAACTGTGTAATCACAGTTTTTTTAAGACATATTTGCTCTCTATCGTTGCTTAAGGTTGATGAACAACTGTTTCCTAAGATAGAACATATTTTGCCTTCAAATAAGTATTACTTCAATCTCTAAAGACCAACGAACACTACTTTGTGTTTATATTTGAACTGTACATAAATGCAATGCAGAAATTTACTGTCTATTTTTCGTATCTTGAAATGGCTTGAAGGCAGTCTATTTATAGACCTTTAGTGTTTGTTCAGATTGCCTCAAGAGACACGAGATGCCACTATTAATTAAACAGACACACTGTTAAACGAACAGTAACATATGAAAAGACATATTTGCTAAACGAATAGTAACATATGAAAAGACAACTCTATAGTGAATAGACACCTCGATGCCAAATTCAAATAATTAACGGACATAAATTTGAATTTCAGTTGAAAGAATAAGTTTGATCCGCGTTTAGATCCGTTTAGTTTGACCAAAAACCCACACCAAATAATTTTTTTTTGCAAAAAAATTGGATCTTGTTGACCTAGGGCCCAGCACGGCCCGAGCAGGACGGGGTAGGGCGCGCGTGTGTGGTAACCAAGGTTATGTAGGTGCTTGCTTCGCTCACAAAAGTATGGTATCACATGGGGCCCAATCCATGAATCCAACTAGGAGTATATTAACTCAACTAGCTTTTGGTTTCTCTTCAATGTGGGACAAACATTACACTATACTTTTATTATACTTAGTTTCTTCTATCTATGCAAGTGGATCAATTTGAGATATAATTTATCATTCAATACTTAATAGTTTTAAATAAATAAATATACCACATTAATCTTTTGGCGGAGGAGAATGCATTTAAACTTGGTCCCACCAATTTCGATGTGTGTGTCCCATTTTTATTTAAGCCTAAAGTTGCTCAAAATAATTTATTCCTAACCATTTTTTGTTTCAACAATCACCCACATGAATGAAAATTCGATGTATGAAAATGTAGGCACTAGTTCAAGTACAGTTGAAAGGTTACTGTATTGGGATAACTGACCTATTGGCCTTGAACTTTCCATAGTGAAAGACTATCGAATTTACTTGGCTAATTAGTGGACTTGATGTCTTTGAACTTTCAGCTATTTGTATAAACCAAGACAATAGAATTCACACAGTTTTCTTTTGGACACAGTTGGTTCTCACGTTTGTATTCATTTTGGCCTTGAACACCACTTGGTTTCATTAGTAATTTAGAGCAATCAACTTACGATTACCATAGAAGCAACCCATTCTTACTCACATAGGTGATTTCTGATTGAGAGTATCTTGCTATACCCTACTTGAATTTTTCCAAGTCACAGAAATTATTAAAAGCGTAACTTACCCAATACCCTACTTGAATTATTACTGTCTCATCATAGGAATGAGAATGAGTTGAAAACCTATCAGTGCATCTCTGAGTTACACATAATTTGGTTGTCCCTTTGAGCCTAGACCTTGGGATCTCCAGTTAGCTAAGTTGGGTCATTATGGTGACTCTTGGTTACATAATAGGCTTTAAGCCCATTCCTCTTGATGAATTTTATACTTGCTCTCTAGTCAAATCTTTTGTAATCGCATCCATAATATTATCCTTTGACTTCATGTAGTCAATGAATATAATACCATTCGAGAGTAACTACCTAATGGTATTACGTATGCGATGTATTATACATACAATTTTGTGCCATTCTAATCATAGATTGGTTATTGCAATGTATACATATTGCTGGCACAAGCTTTGGCCAATTTCGAATGTCCTCTAAAAAGTTGCGAAGCCGTTCAACTTCTTCTCTAGCTTTTTCTAAGGTAATGAATTCGAATTTCATTATAGATCTAGCAATACATATTTGTTTGAGGATTTTCAAGACACAACTGCACTTTCCAAAGTAAAAGACATCCACTCATGGATTTTGAATATTTAATATCGAATATCCAATTAGCATTCGTATATCCCTCGAGTATATTTTGTGAAATGCAAACCATAGTTTTGGGTATATTTTAAATATCCCAAAATTCTGATTATTGCTTGCCAGTGGTCTTTTTCAGGGTTACTTGTATATTGACTTAGCTTATGCTATATCTGGACGAATACAATTCATGATATATATATTAAACTACCAATTATACGTGTATATTTTAATTGAGATATGTTTTCATCATTATTCTTAGAAAGATGGATATTAACATCGATATGTGTTCTCATAGAGTTTATCTCATACTTCTTGAACTTATCAAGTGCTTTATAAATATAATGAGATTGAGATAACTTGAGTCTATCTGACGTTTTAGAAATTTTAATTCCTAATATAACGTCTGCAACACCTAGGCCTTTTATTTTAAACCAATTGGTCAACATCCGTTTAGTAGCTTTAATGACATCGTTATTGTTGTCTATAATCAACATGTCCACTACATAAAGACATACAATAACGTATCCACTATGAGTGTTTCTTGACACAAACACATTTGTCACACTCATTTATTTTAAACCCATTTGACAACATTGTCTTGACAAATTTTTCATGCCATTACTTTGGTGTTTGTTTTAAACCATAAAAAAATTTAACAAGCTTATATACTTTCCTTTGTTGTCCATTAGCAATGAACCCTTCAAGTTGTTTTTGTTGGAACGGAAATCTCAAGAACTATTGACAACGCGTATGTATCGAATACCAATTTTTTTTTTTAAAACCCTACAAAGTGGAATTAGGGTTTACCTTCGAGATCGCTCTGGCTTGATCTCGTCTCAGCACGAATGCAGAACCCAACAATGAACACGGAAGACAGCTCGACGAACCTTGCGGTTTTCTGTCGTATATCCCCTAACCTCAGAGTTCAGATGCAGAGTGAGCTGTCAGAACCTCGGAACTTTTGATCTCTCTTTCAGCCTCTCTAAAAAACGTGAGTAAAGAATAGATGATGATTTAGAGAGCCTAAACGTCTATATATAGGCTACGACAGAAACCCTAAGGAGAAATAAGGATCGGACTTCCAGTGGGCCTAGGATTCCTATGTTCAACCCAGAACAAACATCCTATAGCCCATTAATAATAAGTTAGTCCACTAAAAACTTATTATTGATCTCCTGAGCCTTATCTCAAAATTATATTCGAGCTCCTTATTATTATATGCTTAATAATCTCCCTACATTTAAGATTACAGATGTCCATCAATTAAAAAAATTACTGACAATTATATTTAATTAACTTCTTTTATTACTTGAGACCTTACCACTCAACTTATTTGTCATGTCGGATAATTAAATCCACCTACATGGTTTGACATGGACAAAACTTATGAGATTCCTCAAGAGGACATCATCAACCCATTTAAATATTAGGACATTGTTTCCTTTAATAATTAATTTTCACCATACAAATAACATCGTCTCCCAATTCACCGAGCTTATTCACTCAATATGAATATCATCATTTGATGAATTAAAATGACAAACATTATATGCATGTGGCAATTAAACATTTTGGGATTAAGAGCATAAGCAATCATTATAATTATGAGGTATTTATTATCATATTGAATCAGTAAAAGATAATAACATCAACATGGATTTGTTCAATACATAAAGTACACTAGTATAATAATCCGAGACATCAAACAGTCCCCTTCAGTCAAGACAGACTATGCCAGAATATTACACTACAATCATATTGATGGTGTGTTCAATTTCATCTAGGATTGTGAACCTATACTCATATTATACAAGGATCTGATAATTTGATTTTTTGTGCATTAGTCGAACTCTACACACCAAATTATCTACAATGAAAAATATAAGGCATACATTCATACCATATATTAAATATAATGCAAATATTTTTCCCATATATATTCTCAATTAAATGGAAAGAACAAACTTCTATTAATTAATAAAACGAGTTTTACTACAAAAAGTAAACTTTTAGTATACTACTCTATCACTTCTATGTATGTTTCTTCATATAATTCACCATTTACGAATATTGTCTTTACATCCATTTGATGTATCTCAAGACCATTTAAAGTAGTTAAAGCAATTAGCATTCGTATGGATGTTATTCTAATAACTAGTGAATAAGTGTTGAAATAATTCAATTCTTTCATTCGCTTATATCCTTTGGCTAAAAGTCTAGCTTTGTAATTTTCAATGGATCTATCAGCTTTCATTTTCTTTTTAAAGATCTATTTACAACCTAAAAATTTATAACTCAATGAAAGTTCCACCAATTCCCATGTATAATTTTTCATACTGAATTCAATTTCAAAATTAACAGCTTCCTTCAAATAAGGAGTTTTGGGAGAGGACATAGCTTCCTTATAGATAAGTTAGAAAATCAAGAACAAATGGCGTTGAAGTCTTTGTCTTTTTGTTACGTCTAGGTTCATCTTCTATGAACTCCTTCCTTATATTGAATTGACTATTATTAGTCGTAGCATTAACCGGTCTTTTTAATGAGCTTGATTTATGTGACATATTAAATAAAAATTTATTTTCAAAGAATGAAGCATTCCTTGATTCAATAATTGTATTAATACGTACGTAAAAAATCTCAGATTTATGAATAAGAAATTGATATGCACTCTTGTTATGAGCATAATCAATAAATACACAATTAATGATTTTTGTCTAATGGTGCTCCTTGTCTTGTGAATGTTTTGCCTTCTTGAGGTCAAGGGTTCAAGCCCCCTTCACCCCTCTCCCTCACAAAAAAAAAAAAGGGTCATATTTTAACCCTTTTAGGTTTAGGAATTGCCACTTTTGCTAGACACCCCTACACTTTTAAATATTTATAAGAAGGTCTTCGACTTTTCCATAATTCATAAGGTGTAATGACCTAGTTTTTGGAGAACAAAAATTGGGACAAGAACGACTGCAAGTGTGATTAGAGGCTCGAAGTACGGATATTCGGACTGTGAATTGATGACTCTGGAATGTGTGCGTAGGTGTTCTGGTCATAAATAAGATGTTAGATTGGGGTAAAAGTGTTACTGGTAAAGAAAGAGTGAGGAGGAACGCGGATTCAGATGAGTTAGGATTAGCACGTACCGGTTAGTTAAGGGTGCAGGAGTTGTATTAGCATATCAAATGGAGGTCAATTTGATGTCCAAAAAAATTAACGGATACTTTTCTAGTGCTTGATTTAATATATATGTAATTTAAAAAAAATATATTATTTTTATTTAATTTTTGAAATTGGCCAAAAATGTTAAATTACAGAAATGCCATTGGGTGATAGGCACCTCACATGACAGATTGCTAGCAGATGGAGGAGGTCTTCTTGCAATAGGATCAACACCCAGCTACTTAGGGGTGGTTGACTCATCATTTGAGAGATATAAGAAATGGGAGGAAATGGATGGAAGAGAGAGAAAGAGAGGAGATAAACTTTAGAGAAAGAAACCTTCATCTTTGATTTTCAGGTTTTTCGTTGGAGTGAATTCAAGCACCAAGGGATATGATCTTAGACTAATTAGGATGCTAGGAACTCATTTAAGCTATTAGTTTTCTATTTGCTTAAGTGTAGTTGCATGAATGGGTATGTGTATTCAAAGGGTGCTTCATTGGTTGATTGGGTTGTATTTCTGGGAGGTCAAGGAGTTATTTGGTGGTGGTGTAGTGTTTCACCGTGATGTGTGGTGCTGGAACGGTGGCATGAGGGTTTGAAGAAGTTGAAATTTGATTTTGATAAAAACTTGCATAAGCTTTTGAAGGGGGCTTAGGTCTAGCTAATTTGGACCCAAGGAATCCATTTACGACCTCAAAAATGGATTTAAAGGTCATTTGTGGGGTCAAATGTCAGTTACAAGTCTGGCCTTGTTTTGAAAATTAACTTTTGAGCTAACTTTGACCACAAATTTGTGGAGTTTAAGGATGATTCGAAGGAAAAATTGGCATGGTTCAAAACTAGGCTTATAGGAGATAAATTTAGGCTCTTGAATCATCTAAAAATCTTGAGAAACGATGGAGTTATGGGTGTCCAAAGTTGGTTTGTTGGCAGAATCAACCTGTTTTTATGGCTCTCGAGCCTACTTTGACTCAATTTTGGAACAATTGGAAGGGGATTTGATGTGAACCAACACTTGGATGGAAAATTAGGTATGGGATAGTGTAGTTTAGGATTTTTGAATCATATAAAAATATGAAGAAATGAGGGAGAAAATGATGCTCAAAGTTTACTAAAAATATGAAAAATCAGACTTAGTCAAAGGCTCAAGGTTGAAGATGAGTGGGGAGAGAGAAACCAGTGGACTCCGACAGAGAGTGTGGTTGCGTCCAGTGTCCAATGGACCTCTAGTTAGTGTCAAAAGTTCTATAACGTACGTGCGGAGGTTCTAGTAAAATTTAAGGTCAATCTGATACCCAGATCAATATGTGGTATAAAATGTATGTTTTGCCCTCTAGGGGCAATTTGACCCAGTTTTTGGGTGATTTTCACCAAATAAATTTTATATTCATTCTTAGGTAGCTTAATTGAGTATGTGTACTCAATTCCGGAACAGACGATGTTTTTCAAACTTATTTCTAAATTATTTCATATGTTATTTATAATCTTTTAGCATATTTTTAAATATATGATTGAGTATTTTGAATATTGACTTGGATTAGGACCTGGATTAGGATTTCTGAGTGTAGTTCGCACTAATGTTTGAAATGAACGTATTGATTATATTACTTGCACTAATTTTAACTCCAGGATCCTTTTGGAATTAAATGTAAGTGTGCAACGGTCGAGTGATGGAGGGTTTAAGTTCTAGGTTGAGGCCGTAGAGGGTTTCTCATTGAGTTCGTAATGCTTGGGTGACCTTGTTGGTCTCCGGACTTCGATACCAAATTGTTACTAGAGAGCGTATCTTCCTCGGGATACAAGTCCCCCAAAAGGTTGGATCATATATTCGTAGGATCCTAAATGGTCTATTAGGATGATCACCCACCAGTGCAGCACTGTATTAATGTTATGATCGTATTATTGTATGAAATGAACTATTTTGATATTGCCTAATCATGACAAATTATGTTATTTTCAAACTCGCTTGTTTGAAAATTGAGTTACTCTACTGAGCTGTTGATGCTCACCTTACATTATTTCCTATTTTTCAAATTAGCAAGTGATGAGGAAGTTCGTGATTGTTCGAACTGCTGATTTTTCCTTGGTTATTATCGAAGAGCTGAACATGTGTTACGTTATAAACATCGAGTCATATGACTATTTGAAGAAATAGGTCATAACTGAATAGTGTATTACATCTAAGGCGTGTAAATTATAATAGGCTGGATGTACATGTTTGAAATGTATATGAAATTGGTATAAAAGTTTATTCATTATTTGGAGACTGTATTATTTAGTACTTATGAAGATTATTAGTGCTCTGAATATTATGCTAAATGGATCGGGGTGTTGCATAAGATCTTATTTGTTTTCTTAAGAGGCATTTTATTAAGAATATTATTAGTAGATAGTAACGCTTTCCCCCACAAGTTTTGGGATACACCCGAACTTGATACCATAACATTTATCATTTCTTTTAATGTTCGGTTTTTTCGTTCAACTACGTCATTTGATTGTGGTGAATAGGGGACAGTCGTTTGGTAAATAATTCCATTTGTTGAACAAAACTCCACAAAATGAGATTCATGTTCAGCTCCCCTATCACTTCTCAATGCCTTAATTTTTCTGTTAAATTGATTCTCAACTTCATTTTTATAATGCTTGAACATATCAATTGCCTAATCTTTATTTGTAATCAAGTAATAAAATATTTTTTACCACCTCTAGTTTGCATGACCTTTAAGTCACAAATATCTCTGTGAGGTTCTGCACTTTTTTCAACTGATTTGAAAGAAGTTCTTGGCAACTTTGATTCTACACAAGTCTTACACTTATGATTTGGATTAATAGAACACTAGAAAAATCATTCAAATTAATTAATCTTCCAATTATATTATAATTAACATGTTCTAACCTAACATGCCATATATTTGAAGATACAAACAATTAAGTAAAAAAAATTCATCTCATTCTTATTATTAATAGACTTTGGTACAATAGTCATTACATTGATCTTAAAAAGCCTATTATTCAGGTATCCATTTCCTACCAACATTTTATTATTTGTAAGCACAAATTGATTGGATACAAAGACTAACTTAAAACCATTCTTGCTAAGTAGAGAACCAGACACTAAATTCTTGCGAATATCGGGTATATGAAGCACTTCGTTCAAGGTGAATTCCTTATCAAACGTCATGTTAAGTATCACCTTGCCATATCCTTCAACCCTTGGAGGTGGAGGAGTTCCCCATGTAGAGTTGTTCATCATTCTCTAACTTCTTATAAGTAGAAAACATCAATTTGTTTGAACAAATGTGTCGAGTAGTGTCAGTGTCAATTCACCACTCCTTAGGGTTACCCACCAAGTTACATTTAGATAAAACTGCTGAGAGGTTCATGTTGGAGACGCTTGTCCATTTCAATCACGTTTGCTTGAGCATTCGGATTCTTGAAGTTCTTTGGCTTACGATAGTCTTTAGAGATATGTCCAGGTTTGCTACAGTTATAGCACATGCCTTTGAACTTCTTAGATTCTTGATTTAGACCTCTATCGGTATGCTTCCTCTTTTTGTTAGTCCTTGTTCCACCTTCCACGATATTGGCTTTAGACTCCATGAGATTAAAGACTCCACTTTTCTTCTTAGATTTGTGGTTATCTTCTTCAATCCTAAAATGAACAATCAATTCTTCAACTTTTCATCTCCTTGCATTTATACTTAAGATATTTCTTGAAATCCTTCCAAAGTGGTGGTAATTTTTCTACGATTATAACCCCTTGGAATGACTTACTAAGAGACACACCCTCGGAATGGATATGATGAAGGATAACTTGAAATTCTTGAACTTGGGTTATGGTAGTCTTTGAGTCCACCATTTTATAATTCAAGAATTTGTCAATAATGAATTTCTTCATGCCGACATCCTCGATCTTATATTTCTTATCCAAAAACTCCCGAAGTTCTTTTGCAGATTTGACAACACTATACACATTGTATAACTTATTGTTTAGTCTGTTTAAGATATATTTTCTACACAAGAAATTTGAATGCTTCCAAACATACACAACTGTGAAACTCGAGCATGCATTGATATTACCTAATTAAAAAAAATTAAATTAATTTTAATTTTTTTAAATATGCATATTTACGAAATTACCCCTCCCACAAGCACCTCACATGGAGGAAGTAGGAGGTGGCATTTGGTGGTGAAGGATGACATGCAAAGCAATCATCATAGTGTTAGGTGTCCATTGTGGTTGTGTAGATCATTTGGAGTGGATGGGAACAAGCAAAAACGGAGAGAGAGAGAGAGAGAGGAGAAGAAAAAACCTTCACTTGAATTTTTGAGTTTGCTTTGAAGGTTTATTCGAACACTCAAAGGTATACCTCTAGCCTAATTTGGATGCTAGGAATTCATTGGTGTTATTAGTTTTTGATTTGGGTAAGTGGTTATACTCGAATTTGAGTTTTAAAGTTTTGGATTTTAGGTTTTCATGAAATGGGTCTCATAGAAAACGAGTCTTTCTTCTTCAATTGAGTCTTGGGTTGTGTTTTTGGGTTGTTGTAGAGTTGTTTGGAAGTGGTTTTAAGGATTGTCGTGATGTGGGGTGGTGGGATGAAGAAACCTCATGGGTTTGAATTCTAAAAATTAGATTTTTTATCAAACTTGATTAAGTTTTGAAAGGGGGCTTGGGTCTAGCTAAATTGGGGTCAAGGAATCCATTTCCATCTTCAGAAATGGATTTTGAGATGATTTGACGAGAGAAAAAAGGCAGTTGCAGGTCCGCGTTTTTTATGAAAAATGATTTTTTTATAAATTTTGAGCTTGAATTTGATTGGGGTTAGGTGAGATTCGTGGTGATTTAAAGGTTGAGTTTGATAGAGGGCCATGTGGTGAGTGTTTAGGGACTAAAAAGGAGAAAAATGGTGAAGTCTAGTGAGAGAAATAAGGTAGAGAAGTGAAGGGGTTAGGTCGTTTTGTAGGAAACCCTAGTTGACTAGAGGTTGAAGATGAAGTTGACCGGAGGACAGCTGGACACCCCGACGGTGCGTGAGGATGCGTTCAGTATCCGATCAACCTCGGGTTGGTGACAAAAGTTATGTAACGTCTGTGCAGAGGTCTCGCTAAAATTTCAAGCCGATCCAACGACCGGATTAAAATGACTGTTTTGACCTTCGGGGCCAATTTGACCCAATTTTTGGATGATTTTGGAAAAGTAAATTTTATATTCATTCTTAGTAGGTTAATTCAGTATGTATATGAAATTTCATTAAAAAATAACATCGTTTTATTTTTGGTTATTTCGGATCGAAAAACAGCGCATGTAGGGTTTCTCAATTCCGGATTAGTCGAAACTTTTCAAATTCATTTTTAAATCATATATTACATTATTTATGAATTTTTAACATATTTTATAACTTGTGATTAAATTTTTTTTTTTTTTTTGAATTTGGACTGGAAATCACGGATCCGGATTAGAGTTTTGAGTGCAGTAACACACAGTGGCCTAAAACGATGGATTTGACTGTATAAAATGAGATATCAGATTCCTTTTAAATTAATTGTAAGTGAACATAGATTGAGTGGCAATAATGGTTTACGTTATAATTTGAGGTTGTAGAGGATACTCATTGAGTTCGTAAACGCTTGAGGGGTCAGTTGATCTTCGGACTTTGAGTGCTGAAGTTAAGTTGTGGTAAATGCGAAACATCATGAAACATATTCATATACATTCATTTGCATCATTTAAGTTATTTTTGAGTCAATACTCATTTGCTTTCATTTATGTGTTAATTGTTAGGGTCGGAGGCTACTACATCGGTTACACATATGGATTGACCGTAAAGCAAGGAGGGGTATCCGTCAGCAGTAAAGATGAAGTGTACTGCTCCATAATAATTGGAAATAAAAGTATATGATCTATGAATTATTTTTCACTATATGAAATAAATTTTTTTGATGAATTGATTTGGGGTGTGTTGCTTAAACTATGGATCAAATGTGCTTTTATGAAAATCTTGAGATTTGAGTATTAGGGGTGTCAATCGTGTCGTGTCGTATCATTTTCGTCTCGTGTCACTTTCGGTCGTGTTATTTTCGTGTCATATCACTTTCGGTACGTGTCGGGTTCGTGTCAATATTCGTGTTAATAAAAAATTATTTAATTTGACAACAACTAATATAATACTATTTAAAAAATTATAAAATTCTTATTTTATATCTACAATACTCGTTAAATAATTATTTTCTATCTATAGTACCCATTAATCGTGTTATTCGTGTCGAACCTTAATTTGACCCATTTATTACTCATGCCAACTAATCGTGTTATTTTCGGGTTCGTGTCGGGTTCGGTTCGAGTCGGGTTCGTGTTCGAGTAAAAAATTGACACCCTACTATTATCCACTATGCCGAGTTGTTGATGTTGATAGCTTGACATGGCTTACATGTTGTTGGTTTGGCCACTGAGCAGTTGTTGTGAGACGGCTTGACATTGCTTAAATGTTGTAGATAGTTTGACATTGCTTATATGTTGTTGTTTGACTCGCTGCTTATGTAGATATTTACTATTTTGATATATGAGATTGATTTGAATTTCAAAGTGAGTTGAGTTCACTTTGGTTGTGATTTGCGAGTTATGAGTATCTTTTGGGTAGAATTATATTTGATCCATATTTTTGTTATATTTTCTTTGATTATGATGTTTAGTACACTCAAGAAAATTATTAGTTTAAGGATGTCAAAGTTTAGAGTGAAGTCCACTACTGCACTAGTATGATAGAGATGGGGAAAAACTAAGGAATCTAGTTTATTTACAAATTGTACAGGAATGTTTGTTTTTCCGGTTATTTGTTGCAAAAAGATGGAATCCCTAGTATTTTGTTTTGGTACAAACGACATCATTGTGTACTCTGTTATATAGTTTATCTGCTTTTGGTGTTATTAGGTAACACTATAAATTTTAAATGCGTTATTGCATTATAGACACATGTATTGCCACGTGTTAGTTACGCTTCCATCTCTGGGAAACCAAATAGGGTCTCTTGGAATGGGATGTGACAATAACAACCACATTTTCCTTGTTAGTTTCATTTTCGCCAAGTGTAGGGACATCTTCACTTAGAAACTTTGCAAGGTTAAGGGTAGTGAGATAGAAAACTATCTTTTGTTGTCAATGTTTGAAGTCTGAGCCATTAAATTTCTTGGACTTCTCTCCATGAGACACTCACGGTAGTAGGAACAAAGATTGTAGGAGCAAAATTATTTGTAGCCATTTTTGTTACACAGATAGAAGCAAATAACATTCTGGTTTTAACAAAGTATTGCAGTAATATAACAGAATACAAAATTCTAATTTAGATTATAATAATAATTAATCTAATTATACAATAAACGAAATATGTCTTAAAATTATTATCTAATATATAATCAAAATTGTATACTAATTGAAACTAATTACTGTAGCAAACATAAAATCACTAAGTATACTATTATATGTAAAGTATTAATGCAAGACATAATGTATTAATAAACTAGCATAATGTACAAACAAAATGTACTTATTTGAATGCAGAACAACAATTAATAAGAAAGATAATAAGAATCCAAAAATAATCCAAACCCTGTGTAATCATAGTTTCATTAGGACAGATTTGCTCATTCTCAGTGTTCAAGGTTAATGAACAACTGTCTCCCAAGATAGAACGGATTTCGCCTTTGCAGAAGTAGCACTTCAATCTCCAAAGACCAACAAACACAATTTTATGTTTATACTTGAACCGTATAAAAATACAATGCAGAAAGAGAGAGAATAGATTCAACAGTATACAAAAATTTACTGTCTATTTTTCGTATCTTGAAATGACTTGATGACAGTCTATTTATAAACCCTTAATGTCTGTTCCGATTGCCTCAAGAGGCACAGGATGCCTTTGTTCGTTGAACAAACACTGTTAAATGAACAGTAACATATGAAAAGACACATTTGTTAAACGAACAATAACATATGAAAAGACACTTCTAGAGTGAACATACACCTCTTCAAAAATCGGCGCCAAATTAAAATAATTAACGGACAGAAATTTGAATTTCAATTGGAAAAATAAGTTCGATCTATGTTCGAATCCACTTGATTTGACCCACAACCTACACCAAATAATTTTTTTGCAAAAAAGATAGGATTTTGTTGACCCAATGCTCGGCCTGGGCGGTTCGAGACGGGGCGGGTTGCGTGTGTATGGTAACTAAAATTGTGTAGGTACTCGCTCCGCTCACAAAAATATGGTATTCCTTGGGGCCCAACTCATGAATCCAACTAGAAGTATATTAACTCAACTAATTTTTGGTTTCTTTTCAATGTATGACAAGTCTTACACACTACACTTTTATTAAACTTAGTTCAATGATTTTTTTCCTAACTGGTGGGTGGTGGGAGTGGCCAGTGGTTGGAGGTGGTTGTTGGTTGATGGACGGTGGGTGATGGGGAAAGAGATGCACAGAGATAGAGACTTTGAGGAAGAGAATGGAGAAAGAAAGTCAGAGTAAGGTTATTGTTTTCATTTTAAAATTATCTTTTTAAACCCATTCTCACTTTAGCAGCGTGACACCCACGGGCTCTACTATGCATTTTAGTCTACAAATCATCATGAGATTATTTTTAGATATGAAAGATGTAATGTGTAAAATGATCTAAATATTGGGTGTAATGGTAATATCATGTTATCATTATCATTATCATGCAATAACAACTTTATAAGTAGATAAAATGAATCTCACTTTTTTATATATAGTAGTCATTTTCTTAAAATCTCAAAGGGTAGTTCAAGTGATAACAATGACGAACTGTAAATTCAGACGTCTTGAGTTTAAATCTTGACAATTCCTTATCTTGGCATGAATGACTTATCTTTGACGGAACTGGAGAGGGGATTCCGTTTTTAAAAAAAAAAGTTATTTTCTTAGATATAGTGATAGTTACTAAATTAAATAACATCTATTGGTTTAGTTGTTGAATTATTATTAATTTTTGAAACAACGTCACCATGTGGTAGTAAAATTTAGGGCTCGTTTAGAAACGTTTATAGTTTTCGATTTTCAAAAAAATAAAAACGAAAATAATTTTTGTTTTCTTTTAGTAAAAAATAAAAACAAAAAACTTGTTTGGTTATATTTCATCTTGTGGGGAAAAATGAAAACAAAAACAAAAAACTCATTTGGTAAACACTTTTAAATTGTTTTAATAACAATTTGTTTATACCATACACTTTTCCCTGATATTTTAAGTGTAAAAACAATATGAGAATAATACAGACAAGTCATAACATAATTCATAATATGTCCCATAATTTACAAACATAAACAATAATAATCCATATAAACATATTAACCTTATATTTTATAGTCTTACAAATATTAATACCTCATTACTTGAGCAAATTCCCAATAAAATATTACAAAAAGTAACAAAAATAATGCACAACATAGAGAGCACATTATACCAACAACATGCGACCATCAAATAACGACTATTCTCTTGCTAGTAGTAGGGGTGTTCAAATTTTTTATTACTCGTAATTTTTGATCCTACTCGACTCTACTGATCGACTACCCAAAAAAATTGGGTAGGAATGCAGAAGAATTTTTGATCTTCTTAAAAAATCGGATAAGAATGCAGAATACTTAACAAATTTTCGTATTCCTACCTTATCTTACCCTACCCGCATATATATATATATAAACTAAAAACTCTAACGCCTCCTCTTCTCGCCTCTCTCGACTCTCTTGCCTCTATGTTCTCTGGTCACTCGATTCTCTCGCCTCTCTGCTGTGATCCCTAGCAGGCTAGCACCTCGCCGCCTCCTCATCTTCGAGTCTCAGTGTCCCAGGCGCTCTCTCTCTCTCTCTTAGTTAACTGGTGGTTTTGCTTTTTGATCCAGATCAAGAAAGAGGTCTGTGATTTTTGAGATTAGGACTCTGTGATTTATGAGATTAAGGCTTTGTGATTTATGAGATTAGGGTTCTGTGTTATTTTTATTTTTGAGTTATTCGTATCTAATGAAGGCAAGACCTCATTAATTGTGGCCGCACGTTTATGTTTTCTTCCGTTTTCAATAATGACTTTTTAACGTTTTAAAAAAAAACGGGGCCAGTTTTCAAAACGGTTACAATAAAAAAACAAACAAAAACAGTTACCAAGGGAGTTTTTTTTTCTTGTTTTCTCCGAATGTCAAAATAAAATCATTACCAAACGAGCCTAAGGTTGCCTTTTTTTTCTTGCATTTAGCATGACATGACCAACACATCGAAAGCAAAAGCGTTCTGCAGAGGCCATCCGTCATTGATCTTAAGCATCAATGATAACCCCTTTACACAGAACCATGGTTGAATCATCTGGCAATGTTGAATGCAGGAAGATGTCCACCAACTCCATAACCACACAACAGCCTCCCACAATATATTCAGCTATCTCCCGATGTCCTTCTCTAACCTTATTCGCTGCACAAAATCCATTCTCAGAGGCAGAGCAGTCCATGCGAAGCTCATCACATCTGGATTCAACTCAGACATTTATACAAACAATCATGTACTCAATATGTACTTAAAATTTGACTGCATGGACGACGCTCGTAAACTGCTTGATCAAATGCCTGAACGAAACACGATTTCATGGACCACTCTGATATCTTCGTATTCGCAATTGGGTCTCCCAGAAGACGCGTTAGATTGTTTCAGAAAAATGGTAGAGGATGGTGTTGACCCAAATCATTACACGTATGTGGGTGCTATAACGGCTTGTGCTAGCTTAGGTGTTGCAAGAACTGGTAAAGAAATTCATGGAAAGATTTATAGGACTGCGGAGGATGTAAATAGTTTTGTTAGTAACTGTTTGGTGAACTTTTATGGGAAATGTGGGTTGTTGAAATCGGCTCGTTTTGTGTTTGATGTAATTTTGGAGCCCAATTTGGTTTCTTGGACTTCGCTTCTTTCATGTTATTCCCAGTCTGGAGAAAATGTGGAGGGACTGAGGATTTTCTTGCAGTCTTTGAGAGCGGGACTGAAAGGAAACGAGTTTTCTTGCGCGAGTATATTGGGCACTTGTGCGGCATTGGGAAATCTGGAAGTTGGGATGCAAGTGCATTGTCAGGCTATCAAATGTGGAATTAGAATTGATCAATTTGTTGTGACTGGATTGATTAACTTTTATGTCAAGTGTGGTGAAATAGATTTAGCATATGATGCTTTTTTAGAGGTGGACAATCCGCATGTATCGGCTTGGACTGCGGTGATAGGAGGGTGTGTTCAACAAGGGAAGGAAAGAGAGGCGACTGATCTTTTCTGTAAAATACACTCTTCGGGTATCAAACCAAGTGAGAGAACATTCTCATCTGTCCTGGGAGCCTTTTCTGGTGTAATGGAAACTGAAGCTGGGAAACAACTCCACTCTTTGATTCTAAAATATGGATTTCATTCATTTACATTTGTTGGCAATGCAGTACTGGATTTTTACTCAAAAAGTGGGCTTCTCGATGAATCTTTGAGAACATTTGAAGAAATGGATGAACAAGATGTTGTTACTTGGAATGCACTGATATCTGGACGTGTAACTGCAGGTCATTATCAGGAGGCCATTGAACTTCTTCGTAGGATGTTGTTTGAAGGGTTTGATCCTAATCTTTACACATACTCCATCATTTTAAGCATATGCGGGGATCGTCCGGCTATTGAATGGGGCAAGCAAACCCATGGCCGTATTATGAAACCTGGGTTTGACTCCAATGTGGTCGTTGGAAGTGCACTCATTGACATGTATGCTAAGTGCGGACGGTTGGGTGATGCTCGAAAAGTTTTTGATACTCTGCCAACAAAGAACATTGTTGCTTGGAATACCATGCTTGTGGGATATGCCCAACATGGATATGGGAAAGAGGCTTTAGATATCTATGATTTGATGCAAAAAAATGGCGTGCAACCTAATGATATTACATTTGTGGGAGTGTTGTCTGCGTGTGGGCATGTGGGACTCTTAGAGGAGGGACTAAGCCACTTCAGTTCCATGACTAAGGACTATGGAATTGCCCCAAGGACTGACCACTTAGCTTGTATGGTCAGTCTCTTTGCCCGTAAAGGACAAATGAAACTAGCTTATGATTTCATAAGGAGTTTTCCTGTGAAACCGGATAAGGTGGTTTGGCGTTGTCTTTTGTCAAGTTGCAAAACTCACAAAAACTTGGCTCTAGGAAAATATGCTGCTGAAAAGATTTTGAGTATTGATCCAGATGATACCTCAGCCCATATCATGTTATCGAATATGTATGCAGAGTCAAAGATGTGGAATGAATTAGCACAAGTCAGGAAACTAATGAAGGGGAAGGAATTGAAAAAGGATACCGGTTATAGTTGGACTGAATTGAAGAATGAGATATATTATTTTTCTGCTGGTCATAGTGTGCATTTTCAGGAAAAAAGTTTGCTCGAAGTTTTGAGTGGGTTAACGGCCCAATTGTTTGATGCAGGATATGTGCCTGATGCCATATTCTGCTCACATTATTTGGAATAAATGTGCCAAATAATATTTTTTGCGATAAACCTTGCACTTCAACCTTGAATTGTTCTTTATTTGATATAAGCCAAGTCATCCACATATGAGCACAGAAGGAATTCGCATGCGGCCGACAATCTTTAAATCTATGGTCACATCACCTTACAAAGATTTGTGAATTTAGTGAGACCAGGGGAGAATTGGGAACCTGCTAGTGTGGGGGAATCCGTAGGGGACAAGCTAACAAACTCTAGGGCTTGTACCCTTAAGTTCTGAGGGTAATCTGCAACACATCCAATTCTTGGGCCAGCTCCTGTTGACCATTTCAATGAAAGTTGGTGCCCTAATTGGTATGAGCTTGCAATCTTCTTGGAATTGATTCTCTGCAGTATTTCATTTGTAGGAACTCTCTTCGTCGGGCTCTGGAGATTACTAGATAATGCCCTTCTGTAACTACCTTTTCTTTCAGTCTTAGCAAGTTTAATTGGTTCGGAGTATTGCATTTTCTCAATTCCACTAGAAAGTTGAAGCTCGGTGTGTTCAGAATTAGTTGAGAATCCAATCTTATTCCCTTCATGAGCAGGTCTGCTGGTATAGGTCTGAGAATCATCAGCATGGGAAATTACCTGGCACAAAGAAAGAGAACTCGGATAATGTTTCTCATTGAGGTATGCTATCAAACAAATATCAAATATGCTGCATCTAGATTCTGGATTATGACTAAATTTGAGCAGCAACATGAAATAATTTGAGGTCATTCACAGCCTCAAGTCCTGGAGATCAAGAACAGGTTCTCCTATGGCCCGAATGTAATTTAATTGCATATGTTTTGACATGAAAATGGCATGTTGAGGTGCACATTTTTTAGAGTGTAACAACGAGTTGTTTTTTAGAGTGTAACAATTGAGTTGTATACCTCAACTTCTTCAAGATGTACTCCATTGTCCTTGAGGAAATCTAAGAAGCTCCCGAGGTTCTTGTCAGTTGGACGATAATGTCCGCTATATGCTGATACTGACTGAAATGGAGTTACACATTCAAAGTTCAGTTGCTAATTTTGAAGCATCTTCATCCAATTATATTTTATAATTACCTTGACATGCCATGTCCACCATATGCAGACACATACTGGTCAGATGTTATGGGTATGTTCTATTTCTTCTTGTAATTGTATATGATGATATGAATAGTTCATATACATTATACTCCATCACATCCCAGAAAGTTATTTCCTTGTTTCATATGATCTGCAATTGAACAAGCCTTTTTTTTATCCTAGTAGAACTGTATATCAGGTATGGACACCTTTATGTGTTTGTAAATACACACACTCTTTACTACATCTTTATATCCTGTATGAGGATCTTTATCGCACAGGGGTTTTACTACAACAAAGAAGAGAATTCAGTCTGACAAGTAGCTTCTTGGAATGTTGCATAAACAACCTGCATGATCTTGATTTCAGTACTTCTCAACCCATGTGGAGTTACGACCCAATAATTAAAGGATAAGTGAGAAAACTGCGATGACATCTACAAATTACTTTGAAGTCATCTAAAAGCGTCTACAAGGATCCATAGCTGTCTCCCAGTGATTGAAGGTGAGCAATTTTCCTTTTTATAACTAAAGACTGAAGAGTAATTACAAAATCTGTTGTCACAGATACCAGTGGGACTGAGCATCTTAATTTGCTTCTAGTTTGCCAACTTTGTTAAAATTTCTCTATACAGAATGTGATTGGTTACACTTGACTGCACACTTTCCAAACTGAAAAGTTCCTATAATTCAACTTGGCAAAGTGGTTACATGCTTGTGTGATCCAATACCTTTGATGTTTAAGAGCAAATAGTGTCAATTTGAATCCTCTCTGAAAGTTCATAGCGTATTAAAATAGGAACAAACTTTTGATTTAAAAAGTGACTAACAACTCATATGTAATAGATAGCTGTTTACGTTAGTTTTTTTTTTCATTCTATTTAACAAATAAAAGAAACAGTCTTTCTCTGTTTCTATACTTGTGTAATGAAGATTTTTGGCTCGCTTCATGAGCAGTAATTATTCCGTCATCTTTTGTTTGTTTTTTGGTGGGTGGGGGTTGGGGAGGTTGGGTGTTGGGTGTTGGGTTATTCTACTATTTTTTCATGGTATTTGCAGTATCACTAGGTGTCACAAATGTATACTGTTAGCTCTATACCTTGAGTTTTCCATCCTCTGCTTTAAGTTGTCCAGCGGCTAGAGTGGCACCTCCTGCAAGGAAGCTGGAATGATGAAATGATCCCTTCCTTTTCTGAACAAATGAAGAATGAACACTAATTATATGATATATGAAGGGGAATCCCTAGAAACAGGGGACCATTCCCATTCTAAGGCCATTCTGTTATGTGAGGGTAAATTTATCATACCTCCCCAGCATACAATTTTTTTGAAGTACTCATCACAAATATCCATTTTGAGCCTTGGACTCTTTGAGTTGTATCGAGAAGATCTCCACTTTGTTTGTGCACCATTGTGCCTCCAGCTATAATGTACTCAAACTGGTCCCTTTCTTGCTTATTTCAGCAATATTTGCAGTGAAACAAAAAAAGGTTGGGATATTCTGTTAGAGTTGACATGATGATGGTGCAATTGAAGCATGATGAAGATGGTGCAATTGAAACATTATGAAGATGGTGCAGATGAATTGCATTTTCATTTAGATCCAGAAAATTGGAAACAGAAACGATTGTTGTTATTGGCTTTCTGAAATCAACTTGTGGCTCACAAAGTTTTCTGTCAGTAGTAAGCATTGCACACTTTATAGTCTAGATCGGAGTCATTACCGAAATCCAAGCCTACAGTCATTCTATGATGTAACTGATCTTGTGTGTAATCTTATGCATGCAAAGGCTAACCAACAGGAACGTTAGGAACTTCCTTAGGGATTGGAAATAAGGGCCTATTGTGATCTCTGAAAATGAAAATGGAGTTATCTCATTTTAAAGGCCATATCCTTTGAAGTGAAAATCTATGCTATTGACATTGCTCTTATTACAGAAATTTGAGACTTATGGCATCCTCATCCCATAAATTCTTTAATGAATTTATTTTCAATACAGAAAAATGAATGCACCCCTTTCAAGATGCCAATGAATACACTGAAAATTTAATATGCACACCGTTTTCATGTCTAATAAAACCTTAGTGTGATGAATAAATCTGTGTGCCTTATGATTATGAGTTGGAGCACTGATCTAAATTATATAGTTTGGAGCATTACAGGTCCAAGGTATCTGATGCATTCTTGCCGAAGCTTTGATCTTGGGCATTCTTCCAGATCAACCTCTTTGCCATCTCCAACGTCCAACCTGTACAAGGTACATATGACCACGATTCAGCAATGATTTGGTGTACTTTACAATAGCATAACTGACTGTTACATGAGTATTATGTAAAGTCATCATGAAATCACAGTTTGAAATTTCATTTTTTTTAATCTGTGTATCTTTGCATGAGATATTTGTGGTATTACGTAATTGGATATTTATCGATTGTATACAGGCCTTACATTATTCTAATGGCTTGCAAGTGAACATTTAGAATTACAATAGTGGTGCACGTGCCATGCAATTTTGATTTAGAAACGTCTGTTTATAATTGACACAAGATTTTATGAACAAAATTTTTTAACTTCATTTTTGCTTTAACTTATGTTCATCTACAATGGTATTTGATTAAACTCCTTTAGTCAGCTGAGTTTTGACATTACATGGCCATGTTTACAGTATGTCTTGAATCCACCAACTCAAAGAAAATCTTATACCCTTACGTGAATACATATCATGACCATTGTCTACTCCATGATAAGCGAAGCACACTGAATAACAAACATGAGTTTTCTATGTAGTGGGAGAAATCTACAAGGTGGGCAAAGTAAAATAAAAGAGTGGCTCCAGTAATGCTCTATGCTGAACTGGACTGGCTATACTTCACAGATCTACATTCTGGTCACTTGGGTGGTTGTATTTTTGCAAAAATTATCAATACAATTTACTTGCCCAAAAATAAATAAATAAATAAAAGAGTGTCTACCACATCTGTGCTTCCAGTATTAAGGTAACAAATGACAGATATTACGTAAATGCTTCTGTTTGTAGTATTTGTGAATTTGCATCACTAAGCATGTAAAGTTCCCACGTTCCCTCAATCAGCACAATTTTGCAGAATGACAAGAGCATATCTGCAGTGCTACATTCTTCTGCCCTCAATTCAAACTTTTCCAAAATTTTGCCCATTTTTAAGTATTAACATGAAATGCCAGTAAAATTGCAGTTTTTGTAGAAACCATGCCTAATGACCCAAACTCCAAAAATTTTACAATGATATTTAATGCAGAATAAAAATGAAGATACGAATTGTCCCATCCCCAACATTTTGAGGCGAGTCCATCATAAATGGATCAAACAAAGTTTATTTAGCAGGTAGACTGCATAAATTTGTATAAACTTAAGAAATGAAGTATGGGTATACTTGCCAGTAGAAAAATGGCTGTTCTGTGTCCCTTTTACACCACTCTTCATAGTACACGTTCAAGTTATGGCCATACCGATGCCTTGGATCGATCTATGCCATCAATTCACCATCGTCATAATTAAAATTGTAATGATAATACTAAGGGTTAGTTATACTTTATATAAAGGTTACACGGTTCTTATTTTAGTCCTTCAATGTTCAATTTTGTCGATTTGTCATCCACCTTTTAGCATAGCGTCAATTCAAATCGATTACGGTAGTCAACTTTATCAGAGAACATGACATGCATGCATCACATGGTTTATTTGTCATTTTCCTGTGATGTGCTCTGTCAATTTTTTTATGGTAGTCACTGATTGGACTGAATTGTAGCTATGTTGAAATTTGGATGGCAAAATAGATAAACTAGCGAGTTTAGGGACTAAAGTGAGAATCGATGTAAACCTTGCTGGTGTAAACTGCAATTAACCCTATTTGTTAAAGAATATATGTTTACTAGAGTGCATAGCACAGTCAGTCAGAGGCTTACAGCTTCAATCCAATGTTGAAAAGCTAATTTCTGAGCCTTATCACTTTTACCTAAGCCCTTTCCAACCTACCAAAAAAATTGTCAAAATTTACAACACACCATAATTAATTTTTCACTTCAAAATAGAAGATCAACCATCCACTCTAAATAAATATAACAAAGACAGAAGATATATGTTGACTAATCTAGAAAACACGTTTGTCCTTGAATAGTGTTGTTACCACCAGCCTTTGTGGCTCGGTGGTATCATCTCCTACCACCCCACCCCACCCAAACAATTTGGGCTGATCAGGCATCGAGTCCCAGAGAGACAGTTGAGATGGGTCTGGAAAACATGGGGCACCCAACTATGGGTTGGGTGGGGAAAGACACACACAAACACACACACTCTATTACCATATATAGGCAGAGCCACATCAGGAAACATGCATACCCTTGAAGCATTTAGCCGTATCCTACTCCATCTTGATGCTGCCGTCTCAGGTTTCAGGAAATTGAAGAATGATACCGTGCTATGATTCAATCGTGCATAATCTATAGCTTGCCACCTTCATGTAATTCAGTATACTTATTCAAATCATTTTTGTCATAATATAGGTCTGTACTACATAAACCAAAATGGTGCTACTGCCTACCAGAGCTCTTCAGCAACCACCACTGAATCTGCTAGCCTGCGCCGGGTGCGATAACTCCTATAAACCTTCTGCAATTTCACTGCAGCAGTAGTTGTTTTAGAGCCAGCACTTTCTGCCAAAGGTTCCACATCAGAGGTTGAAAGGGCTTGGCTTTCAAGCTCCATTTTATGTAAATTGCAAGCCTCTTTCTCTATGCATATATGTAAAAGTCCACCAATAATGCTTACATTATTGTGTTTATTGTCAAAGGTCCGCATTCAACCTCCCCGGCATATAGTAGGGTCTGCGAAAGACAAGTCATTGAAAGTCTTACTCTCATTTTGGAAAGGCGGATTCTCCAGACTCGAACCCGGGGTGAGTAGATGAGCACTTGCCGTTATTGATGATTAGATTTGAAATTAATGCGGCTGATTTAATGGGTGGTACAATACACCAGCTCTTGACTGCATTGAAAGCTAACCACTTTTATTTGGATAACCTGTTTGGCACAGGTGGAAGGAGGACGAAGTTAGTGGTGTGCCTAGCTACTCCACTCTTGCACAGCATGTCATGTCAGTGAGCACTGCATCACAAAAGTAACTCAATCACACTTCTGAGTTTCTGCCTGGAGAAATGTATACATGTGTACCATGTATGTATTGAAGCTACAGAAATTTCATTATCGATGGAACTAAGGGGGCTGAAGGGGAAAATTGCCCATCAAAAAGTTCAAAAACTCTCATTTTCGTTTAAAAGCTTAAATTGCTAGAGATGTTATTGTAACCTAAGTTTATGGGTATTTCGACAGATCCGCTTATATACAGGATAATTATGCCAAATACGTGAATTCTTATTTTTAAAATGGTGTTGATAGATGAGATTTTAACGCAGGACCTCCTATTTTGATATAATTCAAAAAGTTTAAGCCACCAAAACTTGGAGGGATAAATAGAAGACCAAAAAATAAAAACAAGTGCACTTTTGGCACAAATAAAAGGACATTCAATTGAGAAATCACCAACGGAAAATTGAGGAAGCTGTTGGGTGTCCCTCCTTATGTCTTCTCATTGGGACTCAACTCAAATTAAAGATATGTGCATGCATGTATTGGAACTATGCATTGGAAGAGTTTAGTACAAGCCAAGAATTGAAGACATTTTGTCTTCCAAGTTGTCTGACCGGTTTTACACTTGGAGTGAAAAAAAAAAATTCTGTAGAAAACATTGAGAGTGGACAGCTTCTTTTGTGAGAGAAAAGTGGAAGACAACAATCCACTTCTTTCTCTTGTTCAAGACTCATTTCTACTCCGATCGAGTTGAAAATTCAGGGACATATTCCTCACTTCTATAGCTGGTTTCTACTGTTTCAGGTCGTCAATTGGACTCTTCTACAGCTGGTTTTGAATGACAGAAGTTCAGCCACTTCGGTGAGATCTTTCTAGTTGTTTTGTGTTGAAATCCACCTAAGGGTGAAGTTTTTATATTTGGGAGCCAATGAGATATTTTTCTCTTGATGTTTGACATCTCTAGTTGTGATTGGAAGACTTGTAATCCTATTTTTGTTGATAGTGGAGAGATTGGACCAAGTTTGGTCCCGTGGTTTTTTCCCTTCGCCTTGAAGGGTTTTCACGTTAAAAAATTCTTGTGTTTCTTGTTGTTGGTTTGGTTTGCTTATTGTGCTTGATTGTGGTTTTGGTTATTCTCTATTGATTTGCACATAGCGAGAAAGTCACTAGTTTTCCCAACAAGTGGTATCAGAGCACGGGTTGGCTTCGGTTTATTTCATGTGTAAATCATGGAAGGTAATGTGGGGCGTGTGGTTAGCTTCAATGGAACCAATTGGGTGACATGAAAGACTAAAATGGAAGACCTTTTGTATTGTAAAGATCTTTATGGACCCATAGAAGGTGAAAAAGGTCGAACCCTAGGTATGATAAATGGTGAGTGGACCAAGCTTAATCGAAAGGCCGTCGGGTTTATTCGTCAATGGATTGATGATAGTGTTTTCCACCATGTCTCTACCAAAAATTCAGCACACTCTCTTTGGCAAAAATTAGAGAGTCTTTATGAGAGGAAAACGGCCATTAATAAGACCTTTTTTTTTGAAAGCTTGTTAATCTAAAGTATAAAGAGGGCAGCTTCATTGCGGAACATTTGAATGAAATGAAAAGTATTGTAAATCAACTTTCCTCCATGAAGATTCTTGTTGATGATGAGTTGCAAGCTTTGTTGCTTCTTAGTTCCTTGCCGGAAAGTTATGAGACCTTGGTAGTGACGGTTAGTAACTCCACCCCCGATGGAATTGTCACTATGAGTCAAGTGACTAGTAGCTTGCTCAATGAAGAGACAAGAAGGAAGTCATCCGGTTATTCTCATTCCGAAGCACTTGTCATGGAGAAGCGGGGGAGAAGTAAAAGTAGAACACCTCACAACCATGATAAATCACGAGGAACTTCAAGTTCAAGGAAAAATATAGTGTCATTATTGCCACAAGAAAGGGCACATAAAGAGAGAGTGTAAAAAACTCAAGAGGGATCAAAAGAAAGAAAAAGGTGATGAAAAGAAGCAAGAAGACACTACTGGAATCACTTCCGATGGTGACATCATTGTTGTGTGCGATGACGGTTGTGTTAACTTCATGAGTCAAGAGAGTAGTTGGGTGATTGATTCCAGTGCTTCATTTCATGTCACTTCACTGGCTAATTTCTTTACATCTTACACTTAAGGAGATTTGGGATTTGTTCGAATAGGAAATGAGGGCTTATCTAAAATCATGGGAGTTGGAAATATTTGCTTGGAGACAAATATTGGTTGCAAGTCGTTTCTTAAAGATGTGAGGCATGTCCAGGACATTTGGCTTAATTTGATCTCCATGGGGAAGCTTGATGATGAGGGCTACAACAACCACTTCAGTGATGGAAAATGGAAGCTTACTAAAGGATCTTTGGTTGTGGCTAAAGGGAAGAAAAACTCTACTCTTTACTCAATGGAAGCAAAAATCAGCAAGAGTGAAGTTAATGCACTTGAGAATGATTCCTTCACTAAGCTATGACATAAACGGCTCGGTTGTATGAGCAAAAAAGGATTGCAAATTTTGTCCAAGAAGCAGCTCCTACCGGAAATAAAAGGCACACCTCTCAAAACATGTGTTCATTGCTTGGCCGGTAAATAACATCAAGTTATTTTTCGTAGGAACTTTGCATCTAGAAAGACCAATGTTTTGGATTTGATATATTCGGATGTGTGTGGTCCGATGAAAGTTAGAACACTTGGTGGTGCACTCTAATTTGTTATCTTTATCGATGACCATTCAAGAAAGGTGTGGGCATATGCATTAAAGAGCAAAGATCAAGTGCTAGATGTGTTTAAACATTTTCATATCAACGTGGGAAGAGAAATGGGGAGGAAATTGAAATGCATTCGCATGGACAATGGTGGTGAGTACCTAGGACCATTTGATGGTTATTGTGATACTCATGGGATTAGACATGAGAGGACGGTTCGCAAGACTCAACAAAATGGAGTTGCCGAGAGGATGAATTGCACTATTGTTGAAAGGATAAGTGATGAGTATAGAATATTGCATATCATGTATCTCTTTTGCACACATTTATGCTTGTTTTTGTGGTGAAAATTGGGGAAAAGGCTTTTAAACTCACATTTAATGGAGATTCGTGTGATTGTAGGTAAAGAGCAGGTAAGGGCGTGTATAGGGCCTCCCATCAAGTGTTCAAAGGAAATAGAGAAGAAGGGAAAGGCTTAATGGATGGTTTGGGACATCAAAAAATCAAGAAAATTCCAAAACATGAGACAACCTACCAGTAGAAGTCAACCAAAATCTACGGGTAGAAATCAGCCAAAACCTACCGGTAGAAATTCCAAAACCTATCGATAGGAAAAGTGTTCTGGAATTCTTCTACCACAACCATGCCAAAAATCTATCGGAAGAAAATGCCTACTGGAAAAAACCTACCGGTAGAATTTTGATGGTTCTACCGGTAGGTTTTGCCCAGAAATGCCAGAAACCTGCTCACACAACTCCACTTACTTCGGGGGCCCACCTCTTGTCATCCAAACCATACTCTGACATCTTTGACACGCCATGATGGTCTCTTATACCCTAATGTCAGATTTGGAAGCGAAAAGCATGGGAGATGCAAGAGAGAGAAGATGGGTGGTTGGTGAATCATGGGAGGACCATGCTTGGCCTGTCCTTGCTTTTTGAAGTGTCCAATCTCTTCCCACTCATTGCAACTCAGTTCTCACACGCTAGGGGGAGGGTATGGACGAATTTTGAAAAGCTTTACACCATTATTCAGTTTACACAAGCTTTTAGAGAGAGAAGTTCCTAGGAAGAATATGAAGTTGTAGAGAGAGAAAGTTAGATTTTTACATTTTCTTCACCATTTTCATTGAAGTAAGCTTTATTTTACTTGTAATATTTTCCTCTTTCACTCTAAACTCTTTCATTTAAGTTGTAATCAATCTTTGTTAAGTATTCTAGCATTTCCATTTCTTCAATTGGGTATTTTGTCTTCAATCTTTGTATTTTGGGTGTGAATGAAATTGTTCTTGTAATCTAAAATTTTTCTTGTATCAATACAAGTCTTATGGTTCATTTCACTACCATGTCTCTTTACATTATGTTTGCTCTTGCTTTGACTATGAGTAGCTAGACTTTTAGTTGGCTAATCCAAGGGGAATTTCCGCTTAGGTATGTGAGATCAACTCTCTTCCATTCTTCTTCGTAGTGTAAGTGTTTGGTTTTACTAGGTTGAGTGCGGACATGGTTGTGAGCTCTTGATATACCGTAGACTTGTCACGAGATATGCTTGTGCCAACACCTCCACATTAGTCCCTCACTTCCTACGAATCAATCAAACACCGAGACACCATTGGTTGAATGAATTGAGTTGATTTGGCATTCCCATTGGAATGACCCCTATGGATTAGCCAACCTTGATTTCTTGTATTTTTATCAAAACATAACTCACCAAACTTTAAATCAAAATATTTTTCCATTTTCATTTCTTTATAAATCACCTTTCACAACAATTTGACCTACCTTCCCTGAGGAGACAACGTTGGAATACTCAATTCCAAGTAAAACACGACATTGCAAGTCTCTTTTCGCGTGGGGAGCACTTTTGCACAAACACACGTTTTTGTTCACACACAAGATTTTTTCCATTTCCTACATTTGAACCCGAGGGAGAGTAACACTCACCTACTCGTATAAGCCATATACACAAAGAACCGAGATCATGTTTGGAGATTAGGGAAGACGATCAAGCAATAAGGTGTATGCTTTCACATGCTAAGCTACCTAGATCTTTTTGGGGTGAAGCAATGCAGACAACAATTGACTTAATTAATCTTTCTCCTACGGTTCCTCTACATGATGAAGTGTCCGAGAAAGTTTGAAAAGGTAAAGACGCTTCATATGTTCACTTCAAAGTTTTTGGTTGTAGGGCATTCATTCACATATCCAAAGATGAGAGGTCTAAACTTGATCCTAAGGCAAAACAATGCATATTTCTTGGATATGCACATGAGGAATTTGGGTATAGATTGTGGGATCTGGCCGACAAGAAACTTGTTAGAAGTAGGGATGTTGTCTTTCTTGAAGATCAAACAATTGAAGACTTAGAAAAGGTTGAGCAGCCCGAGCCTTATATTGATGATCTTTTTGACTTAGATCTGATTCCTTCACCTATTGTGCATGATGAAAATGGGGAAGAGATGCAGCCACTGCATGATGATGAAATAGATTATGGGATTCTAAATGATGTTGAGCTAGAAAATGAGAGGGAGTTTCCAACTCAAGAGCTACCACCACAACCCGAGTTAAGAAGATCTATGAGAGCGACAATCATCCAAAAGGTGTACTTCAAATGAGTATGTGATGCTATCCGATGGGGGAGAGCCAGAGACTTATCAAGAAGCCTTAAATCATGAGCACAAAGATGAATGGTTCAAAGTTATGCAAGAAGAGATGAATTTTTTGCTTGAGAATCACACATATGAGGTAGTGAAGCTTCCTAAAGGAAAGAAAGTGCTAAAAAATAAATGGGTATTCCGATTGAAAAATGATGAGAAGAGTTCTAAACCAAAGTACAACGCACGGCTTGTTGTCAAAGGCTTTGGGCAGAAAAAAGGAGTGGACTTTGATGAGATTTTCTCACCCGTGGTGAAGATAGGGGTACAACTTGGACGAGCCAATCCGAATTCAACCCGAGCCCAACCTGAAAAAAAAAATGGCTTGAGTTAGAATTTTTAATACTTGGGTTGGGCTTGGGCAAAAAAACCCTAGTCCAAATTGAATTCGGGCAAGCCTCGGGTTGAAGCTTCGAGTTGTCGGGTACAACCCGAATATACATAAATATATAAATAGATTTAACTAGAGTTAGTATTTATCTTCACTCTTCAGAGTCCAGACTTTCACTTCACTTCAAGTCTTCACCTCTGCGTCTCCATCACTCTCAGATCCCTCTTTCACTCGGCAATTATTTCTCATCTGGTCTCAGACTCTCAGTCTCCCTCTCTCACTCGTCTGAGTCTCGTCTCAGACTCTCAGCCTCCCTCTTTCACTCGTCACTCCTCTCTCTTTTATCAACCTGAATTAAGTAACCCGAGCTCAATTCGATTTTTATCCTGAAATCAGTCCGAATTAAGTAACATGAATTCAACTCGAGCCCGCCTGAATTAAACTCGAGAAATACTCTGGTTGAGTATCTTGGGTTGAGGTCGGGTTGGGGTTGAAGATTATATACCTAGGGTTGACCTCTCAACCCGCCCAACCCGTCCGAGTTGCACTCCTAGGTGAAAATGTCATTCGTTAGAGTTGTTCTCGGCATGACTGCAAGTATGGACTTGAAAATTGAGCAACTTGATGTGAAGACCGCCTTTCTCCATGGAGATTTAGATGAGGAAATCTACATGGAGCAGCCTAAAGGTTTTAAAACCAAAGGGAATGAACATCTAGTTTGCAAGTTAAAGAAGAGCTTGTATGGATTGAAGCAAGCGTCGAGGCAATGGTACAATAAATTCGATTCTTTCATGATGGATCATGGTATTCTAGAACAAATTGCAATCATTGTGTGTTTATGAAAAAGTTTCTAGATGGTAACTTTATCATTCTCTTGTTATATGTTGACGACATGCTTATTGTGGGTCAAGATTCTACCAAGATTGACAAATTGAAAATAGAGCTAAGCAAGTCTTTTCCCATGAAGGACTTAGGACCGGTAAAACAAATTCTTGGTACGAAAATTCTTCGTGATCGAAAGTGTGGACAGCTTTGGTTGTCACAAGAGAACTACATTGAAAAAGTGCTTGAAAGGTTCAAAATGGACAAAGCAAAGCCGGTTAGATATCCACTTGTAGGCCACTTCAAGCTTAGTTCAATACAATGTCCTACAAGTGAGAAAGAAAAGGAGGAAAAGTTGAAAATTCCTTATGCTTCAGCCGTTGATTGCTTGATGTATGCCATGGTTTACACAAGGCCGGACTTAGCTTATGTGGTTGGATTGGTTAGCAAATTTATCTCTATTCTAGGAAAAGTACATTGGACAGCTATTAAATGGATTATGAGGTATCTCTGGGGTTCTTCCAAGGTGTCTTTATGCTTTGGAAATGGCAAGCCTATGCTGGAAGGATTCGTGGATGCAAACATGGCTAGTGATGTTGACTCCCGAAAATCTATATCGAGTTGCTTACTCACTTTTGCAGGTGGGACTGTTTCATGGCAATCAAAACTTCAAAAATATATTGCTTTGTCAACCACCGAGGTTGAGTATATAGCTGTGACAGAGGCTAGCAAGGAGATGTTATGGGTGCGAAGATTCTTACATGAATTGGGCTTGAAACAAGAGAGATATGTTCTCCATTGCAATAGTCAAAGTGCAATTCACTTGGGTAAGAATTCTACTTTCCATTCAAGATCAAAACATATCGATGTGCAATATCAGTGGATACGTGTTGTTTTGGAATCGAAATTGTTTCATTGTGTGAAAATCCATACCGATGATAATGCATCAGATATGATGACAAAGACCTTACCCAAAGACAAGCAAGAGAAGTGTAGAGTTTCGACGGGTTTGGTCGAGTCCTCCGCATAAGTCGGGAGGGGGAGATTTGTTGGGTGTCCCTCCTTATGCCTTCTCATTGGGACCCAACTGAAATTAAAGATATGTGCATTTGTGCATTGAAACTATGCATTGGAAGAGTCTAGTACAAGCCAAGAATTGAAGACCTTTTGTCTTCCAAGTTTTCTGACCGGTTTTACACTTGGAGTGAAAAAAAAAATATTTTGTAGAAAACATTGAGAGTGGATAGCTTCTTTTGTGAGAGAAAAGTGGAAGACAACAGTCCACTTCTTGCTCTTGTTCAAGACTCATTTCTACTCCAATCGAGCTGAAAATTTAGGGACATATTCCTCACTTCCATAGTTGGTTTCTACCGTTTCAGGTCGTCAATCGGACTATTCTACAGCTAGTTTTGAATGAAAAAAGTTCAGCCACTTCAGTGAGATCTTTTTAGTTGCTTTGTGTTAAAATCCACCTAAGGGTAAAGTTTTTATGTTTGGGAGCCAAGGAGATATTTTTCTCTTGATGTTTGACATCTCTAGTTGTGACTAAAAGACTTGTAATCCTACTTTCGTTGATAGTGAAGAGATTGGACCAAGTTTGGTTCCGTGGTTTTTTCTTTCGCCTTGAAGGGTTTCCACGTTAAAAAATTCTTGTGTTTCTTGTTGTTGGTTTGGTTTGCTTATTGTGCTTGATTTTGGTTATTCTCTATTGATTTGCACATAGAGGGAAGTCACTAGTTTTCCCAACAGAAGCGTCCAAAACTGTCTCAAACCCAGATTTAATATTATCCTAAACTATCATCTCATCTAAAAATTTAAATTGTTAAGTAGGATGTCACATAATTATTTATAGATTTAACCTCCTTGGAACCCCCCTCCCTCTCCCAAAAAAAAAAAGTAAAATAAAATAAAATCTGCATTGCCACTTAATAAATTATGATCTAAGTACTGTCCAATTTATTGGCATCTTGTATTTTGTACGCCCAATTTTTAGTGTCTCAATTGTGTTGAGCTTTGGCAAAATTTTAGAAAGGAAGGCAATGTTGGTAGTGAAAAAATAGAAAAGATCAATTTGACTGTATAATGATATCCCAATTGCGTTCAGATCATTTGCTGGATTGTCGAGTGGTATTTAGGATTAGTTCTTCACCAACTGTATCGATCAATCTATGGTGTCAACTGAGTTGTATCGTGTTAAATTCGTATTAGTTAAGACAAGAAACAAGACAAAGAAATCATTGTTCAAACAGAACTTCAATAATCATATATAGAAACAATCAAGCTGAAATACAATGAAAAAAGTTCCACAGAAATGGAACTTCAAAATACTGAAGACACAAAAAAAAAACTCACTCCCAGCTGCCAAAGCAGAGACAATTTAGTATACTAGCGATATCATCTTAAGGGCTAGTTGTGGATGGGGGTGGTGAGAGGAAAAGAAATGTAGGCATTGTCACTGGAATGGTTGGAATGGAAGGAATCGTGGTTGGGATGGTGGGCAGTGCAGCTGGGAGAGGAGGCAATGTGGCTTTTGGAATTGTAGGCATGGTGGGCAGAGTTGGATTTGGCATGGTGCTTGGAATTGGTGAGATTGTTGGCTTCGGTAGAGTCGGGACAGTCGGCAGTGTAGGCAATGGAATTGTTGGCATAGGTGGCACTGTGGCTGTAGGCAGAGGTGGTAGTGTAGGCAGTGTGGGGAGTGCTGGAACTGCAAGTGGAGGTCTGAAAAAGGCGGCGAGCTCCAAAGCTCCTGGGCATGCTTGAAAGCGATAATGCCACAATGAGAGAGAGAAGAAAGCAATGGTTAGAAGCAGCCATTGTTTTTTCGGTAGGAGCCGAAGATTGATGGGTCTGTGTTAGTCTGAACTTGTTGGGCAAGAAGAGCATGGATCAATGGGTATTTGTAGTGCTCAAAGACTAAGAATTTTGGAGGAGGAAGTGAGTTTGATGAGATGTGGTTGGCCGAAGATTGGAGAAAAACTAGTTTGTTCACCTTCCAGGCTTGACTAAGGCCAAATTTATAAGTCATAAGATGATGTGGGTAGCCTCAATTAGTATATCATACAGTACTTGCACGTATCATGGTTTGCCAATGGCCTCCCAATCTAGATGCAAATTAATGACTAGATAGCGACATCAGGTCATCAACTTAGCTATGCTGATTGTTTCCTTGGCAACTTCCTCATTTTAGTAGATGACTTGGGTCTATTTAATTTAATACGTGATGTCTCTAATCAATGAGTTAATGTCTTATTTTTTCTTCTCATCGGAGTTATTTAACAAACACTTGTCATGGTAAAAAAGAAGGGAAATACTATGTATCCCAAATTTCTAACCCAAATTTTCATCCCAAATGATGGGAGACCATTGGATAAGTGGGTCCCATCAACTTTTTTAAATGGGACCCACTGATCCAATGGTCTACCTTGATTTGGGATGAAAATTTGGGTTGAAGATTTAGGTTACATAGCATTGCTCAAAAAAGAAAGGGGGAACAAGCAGGCTTGGAGAGCATGGTACAATATAGAGTTGTATGCTGCGTTTGGAAAGGATGAATTGTTCCCCAAGGAATTTATTGATTCCCTCCCACTTGGTTGGACTGTAGGAGTGATGATTTATTCATGATAATTTAATATCTTTGTTGCATTGAACATTTACTCTATTAATCTACTTTAGTTTTTCGCCCTTCATACTATTTTTGTCAATTTTAGGACCACCGACATATTTTTTCTTCTCTCCCCATACCTTTCTCAGTAACCTTAGATTTTTTCAAGTCCCATGTGTAAATTGCCAATCTCTCGATGAGAAATATGTCATCTTTCTCAATCAGGTTTAGATCTTGTCAGTGTGAGTTAAAGACTGTTGCAGAAAGGATTCCCAGCAGAATCTGAATTAATCCAGGGCAGGGAAGGGGAAGAAAGAAAGAAAAGGGGGGGGGGGGGGGGGTTGCTCGACTTAGGAGAAGAAACAATGGGCTAGGATGAGAGAGGTGATTGCTCCAAAGAGAAATGTCAATATTTCTTCTTTTTTGATGATTGAAAACGTCTCAATCACTTATGCTTTAAATTAAATTTGATGATGCACAAATTGACTTTGCACACCACCTGTCAAGTATGAATAATAAATGTGATAATTAAAGTAGAGAGAGAAGACGAGAATTATAGTGGTTCAGTCAATGCGACCTACGTCCACTTTTGAATGGCTAGAGCTGCCGGATTATTTTATTAACTTCGGTGAGTAGAGAGAACAGAGAGTTACAGGCTTAGAGAGGGAGAGGAGATATGTGCTCCGTTGAGTGTGTTCTCATCTGATCTGATCCGCCCCCCAAGTGTTGGTGGGGCTTACAATTTATAGTCATCTTCTAACAGACTGGAGCGACTTAATAGTAACTAAATAGCTATTGTGGTGGAGCTGTCGACTTTTTCTCAACGGGCGAGACAGTTGCGGTGCTCTCCATGAGACTCGGTCAAGGGATGAGGTGAGGGGTTGACTCTTTCCAAGGCGGCTTGGATGAGGCTCTTGAGATGACCCTTACTCTAAGGTGGCGAGGAGGAGGGTTGGGCGCCTGAGGAGGAGACCTGGGCGCCTGAGGAGGAGGGCTGGGCGCCTGAAGAGGAGATCTGGGCGCCTGAGAGTGTCTGGGCGCCTGGTGTGATGGCCTGGGCGCCTGGGATGGTCTGGGCGCCCAGTTTGGGCGCCAGGGGGTCCTTGGATGACCTTGTCTGCTCCCTGCTAATGTAGCTCCTTGAGCTTGATAAGCTTGACCGGGTTGATCACATTGGGCTGGATTTGCTGGATCTCTTGGAGTCGGGCTATAAACTCGGACCGGACTTATAACATGAGTTGGGCCTTTGGGCTTGGCCCATCAAAATTAATTAATATCTGCAAGTTTGTAATGGTGATCTCATATGCATGTATTCACCTAATAATCTCGTGAATCAGCTAAGCATACAATCACCAAGTAATTTGTTTTTTAATATCGAAACAATTACCAATAGTACATACAAAATTGTTGAGAGTAATATGTTTTTAAATAACAAAACAATTATCAATTCCAGTAGGCTAGGATAATAATAGGGATGAAATTTGATGGTGCGAATCTACGCGAATGAGCTATGGAACAGGGTTATTTAATATGAACGATCCGGGTGAAGCTGAATACGATGTCTGAGCTGCAAGGCTCGTGCTTGATAAGGCACTATGATGCTTAGGGGATTTTGGAAAGGGGGTGATAACAAGACAAGATTATAGTGGTTCACCGGCCTGAGCTCGGTTAGTCCACTCTGCAATGGAGTTTCTTGCTCCTCTCTTTCTTATTGAACCAGTTGAATGTATTACAGTCGTCCCTCTCCAGTGGGGCTTTATTGCCTCCCTTTTATAGCCTCATGCTTACCTCTAATTCGAAATCACCTCCTTTATTGAAGGGATCGTGCCCTATCTTCGTCTATAATCTCAGAGTTACCTAAACTTCCTATGGCTGGCTACAAACGGCGAGATCTTTGCCTTCTATCATGGGATCCTCTCCTTGGTTTTAGGAGAGGATCTTGGTTGTTTACGGGTTTCACGCCTTGGATCAGCCTGATTCCCATTACGAAGGTATCCGCTGTCATCTCGCTGACCTCTTGTCATTTCTTAGTTCACATCTTCAGCTGGAAACCCTTGCGCCCGGCTGGATGAGCTCAGACCATGGCTGGATGAGCTCTGCTTATTTTACCTGGGCTCTTGGGATGAGCTCACTTTCTAAGCTCGTGTCTAGGGCTTATTTTAGGTATCATCAGTTGCCCCCCAGCCCTTGCCTTAAGTTAGCTTAGGCAGGGGCTGACCTGTTTTTAAACTAAGCTAGAGTCTGACTGACCTAGGCTTGTATAAAGGCACTGCCTTTTTGACGGTTTTCTGTCAATCATGGTCTCCTCGATTCCCGCGCATGTTCCAGCCCATGTCTTCTCAAGCCATAAATGTCCAAACGGTCATCAAAACCCTCATTCTCACTCTGTTCACCTTCTTCACCGCTCTTCGTCTCCATTGTTCTTGTGATTTCAGACCATCTTACTCGAACTTTCCTGATTTCTTGTCTGAAACCGAATTCCCGGCTCTCGTCTTTGAAGACTTGCAGCGCCTTCTTCCTTCGATATTGCTCCAGACTTCTGTTCGCCGCTATTCCTGAGTTAGGTACGTCCTTTGCACCTTTCATTTCCTCCTTTGTCCTGGATCCCTCGAATTCGAGGTGGTTGCTGCATTTTTGGGCTTTTCGGTTCTTTTACTTTTGGAATCGGGACCATTGCCTAGCCCCACTTCCCCACTTCGTAGATTGGAGTTCTATAGTTCACATTCTCGCTGTTGGGAGTTATTGTGTTGATCCAAGGGTCATTAGAGAGTGCCTGACCAGTGCCCCTTCCCTTTACCGCTCTTTTAATCTTCTTTTTCTCTTCCTACCATGTCAGCCTCTTCTGGAGCCACTCGCTCCTTTGTTTCACTCTTAGGGGATAGGTCAGCCGAGGAAGATACTGAATTAGGGGAAGTAGGTGACGAGATAGACAATTTCCCTGGGGTAGATGTCGTTGATTCTGAGGTCAATACCGGGGAGTTCCCCTCAGCATCTTCTCCCCTGCCCCCTAAGTCAAACAAAGGCAAAGGCAAGGTCAGTGGAGTTGGGATTTCTGATGTCTCAACGTACTTAGGAGCTGCTTATAAGCTAGCTGAGCAAGTGGGCCTTAGCAAGCTCAATGCTTTTTTGTTAAACGTTTTGCGTACTCGCTATCGCTTCCCTGATGGCGTTGAGCTCTTGAGCCCAGACAGTTTTACTCCCTATGTTGCCCAGGTTAATAAGAGGGTCTGTTTTTTTGAGGCCGCCTTGGATAATGGCCTTCGTTTTCCTATACATCCCTTTTTCAAAACCATTTTGCAGTACTTCCACGTGTGTCCCTCTCAACTTTCTCCTAATTTCTGGGGTGTCTTAGCGGGTCTTCTGGTTATTTTCAAAGATTTAGACCTCGGGGTCCCTACCCTTCCTTTGTTCTTAGAGTTCTTCAATGTTAAACCGACCTCTGAAGGCTTCTTGTATGCCTCTAAGCGTGCCAATGTTAGGCAGCTTATTTCTACCATTCCGACCTCTCACAAGCACTGGAAGGAACATTTCTTTTTTGTCGGGGGCACCAATTGGGAATACGATCCTGCTGACAGGTCGGACACTCTTGGTATTCCCAAGGCCTGGACTCGTCCGGACAACTTGGGTGAGTCCTTAATTGGGTTAGTTGTGTTTTTCGTTTCGAGGACCATGAGCTCCTAACTCTGTTCTGCCTTTGAGTTTTCTAGGTACTCGTCTCAAGCTTAGCACTGAGGAACAAAAGGCGAGGGAGATATTGGCGAGGTGCACCCCAAGAAGGTATTCCGAGCTCATTCTGCCTTGGGTTTTGGTGGACAGAGGGTTCAGCCTCCCTGAGGTAGAGATTGAGGCTCCGCTTCCAATTTCTGTGGTCAGACCTGAAGGAGCTGCTGGTAACCCCCTTTTCCTAAGGGTTCCTTTATCTTACTTTTCATTTATTTTTGTCTAACTGTTTTAGCTCAGATCTTCCAGGATCTTCCACTATGAGGCTTAACCCGGAGGAATCCAGGCCAAGGTGGATAAGTTGTCAAGGAGTGGCAGAGGTAGCAAGCGAAAGGTCCAGGTTGGTTCTGGGAGTAGCTCTGCTCCTCAGGCCAAAGTTCAAAAGGTGGGGGGGCCAACTTCTTCTTCAGCTGCTGAGGACCTGGCTCCTCCACCTAGTTCCTCCGAGGTTGTGAAGACCCCCCCTTCTCTAAAAACCCAGCCTATCTTGGCGGGAGGACATACCTCTCCTTCCTCGTCAGAGATTGAGAAGGCTTTGGATGTGATCCCGCGTATCCGACCTGGTAGTTTCAAATACAGCTCTTCAGGGAAGATTATTAAGACACCACCGGTGGGTTCTGAGGGCAAGAAGGGGACGCTACCCGACGTGAAGGAAGATGAGGATTCCTTTTTTGAAAACATGGAGCTTGCCGCAGGGGCTGTTTCCTCTATTCTCCCCGAGTCTGACATCAAGAGGGCTGCCACTATGGAGCTTGAAGAGTCCATCGCCTTAGCTCTTCAGGGAGCAGCCTCTATAAGTCTTGATATTCTCAGTCACCCGCTTATCCTTACGCCATAGCTGTTTGCCGCTTGCTTTATTTACCTTTGTCTTTTTAGATGGCTATCCACGTAAAGGGCCTGTTGAGGAGAGTTCGGTCTTCCGAGTCTTCTGTTAAAGCTCTGAAGGCGTATGAGCTCAAGGTTGCGGAGCAGGCTTTTGAGAATGAGGATCTCCGAAACCGAGTAAAGGACCTAACCGAACAGTTGGAGAAGCAATCCTCTGATCTCAAAGGCTTTCAAGCGGCCAAGCTCAAGGCTGAGGAGGGAGAGAAGAAGGCTCGCGACGAGCTAAGGATTGTGGGGGATGAGCTGAAGCACAAAACTGAGCTCTGGGCTAAGGCTAACCAGGATGCTTTCGACGCCCGCAACTCTCTTGAATTCACAAAGAGAGAATATGACACCATTTGCGAGGCCAATGGGATTCTCCACCAGGAGCTCAAGGAGAAGAGTGATTTAATAGCTGAGCTGACTGATGAAGCTACCACCCAATGGGCCTCTGGATGGATTGCTTTTCAGCGTAAGGCTTGCAAGAATTTTCCTGACCTAGATTTCAATTTTCCTATCCCAACAGAAGGGGAATTGGAAGAAACTGACTCTGATGGTGAGGAAGATACCTCAGCTCTTCCTCCTGAAGCCCCGCTCCAGGATATACCTGCTCCTCCCACAATTGTTCGTGTTGCGTCCTTCTCTGCTGACCTGGTGACCGAAGCTCTTGAACAAGGATCATTACCAGATAGGGCAGAGGCTCGTAGGGTCAGCGTTCCTGACAATTCTACTCCTCCAGCTTTAGGATCCTTGCCCCCTGACCTCCTGAGTTCTGCCACTCCTGTTGAGGCTGCATCCGCCGAGCTGCAGGATCTTCTGTCCACTCCCCCTCCAGAAACATAGGATTTTTTAGTTGTAACCTCTTTTCTTTGTAAGAATGTTTTTTTTTTTTTTTGATGCAACTTTGCCTTGGGCTAGGATTTTTGTGTTACTTTGCAATCTTCATCTGTTTTTCCTTTGCTGGCTTAGCACATATATACCTTTGAATTTCGATTTCGAACTGCACACTTACTTGTTTTGCTTTACATACTCCCCTTCCCCCCTTCGCTTTGAGGGGTGTTGTGCACTTCTTGAAGCGACATTACTAGATTTGAAGAGTATAGAAGACTTGGTGTTGAGCTCGGTATTTGGTATATTAGGGATCCCTTCCCTTTTCTTCTTCATTCTGAGCCACACAGCTTGATATTTTGAACTGGCGAGTTCCTTCTGAGCTACATGGCTTGAGTTTGTGAACTTAGGAATTCTTACTGAGCTATATAGCTCTTTTTGTGACCTTAAAAGCTCTTTCTGAGCTTCATGGCTCTTTTAATAGACCCTTACTGGAATAAATAACAAATTCTACTGCTTTATTATTCTGAACTTTCTTCTGAGTTCTCTTATCCTTCCCTTATCCCCCATTGCTTTGAGAAGTGCTTCAGTCCTTCTTCACACAAGATTATGGACTTCATGAGCTGCAGGTCTGAGAGATCACGCTGAGGTGCAATGTTGCCAACCGGGCTGAGCTCCGAATTGAGGAATACTCTGGTGGGGTTAGAACTTTCTTCGGTCGTTTTGAGTGCGATAGGAGGGTTAATCTTGCGCTGATTCCTTTCCCCGCCTTTTTTCCAACCGTTTTCCATAACCGTAACCACCTTTATTAATTAAGAAATCAAAAAGGCAGCCGACTCCCTTTCGCGTGACTCTTGGTTTCCTAAATACTTACAACGTTCTTTAAGTCTCCTATCTTCTGCCAAGTTTCTTTCTTCTTTTGCAAAAAATATTCCTGAGTTTCTTCTTGATTCTTCGTGGTTACCCCCTGTTTTCTTTGCAAGCTTTAATGGCTGCCCCTACTTCTTCTTTGTTCCAAGGAAGGACTTCCTTCGGGATCGACTGGAAGTGGCATTGCCATTATTTATCTCCATCGTCCCTAGAATCCTCTGATTTGAAAGCCATCCAGAAACGGTTCTTTCCTGATCTCGATCTGCCTTTGCGAATCCCTACCCCGGATGAGCCCTGTAACTACCTTCCTCGAGGGGAAGTCTGCTTCTTCGAAGGTGCCCTGGACATGGGATTTCGCCTTCCCATTCATCCGGCCATAGGGCGAGTTCTTGCCTACTATGGCCTATGCCCTTCTCGCCTTTCCCCACGGGGGTGGGCTGCTATGGTAAGCTTCTTCCTGTTCTGTCGCCTACATGGTCTTGGCAGGTTCCCCTTTGTCTCTGAGTTTCTATACTTCTTCGAGATCGAAGAAGACGATGTCCCCTGCTTCAGCTTCTTCCGTTGGAGGAATTTCAAATTACGCCCTTTGGTTCTAGGCCTTCCCTCCAATCCTGAAGGATGGTCTAGACGCTTCTTTTTTGCTTCTGGGGAGTCTTGGCGGTCCCCTGAGGATCGCTGTCGTGAAGCTAGGATTACACGGTCCTGAAATAGCTTCTCTCGTATTGGTAGGTTCGATCTGAGCTCTCTTGACTTTAAACTTTTCTTGACGATTGGTTCTCATTATATTCTTCTTGCTCAGGTCCCCCTGACTTGGATGTGCCCGAGATGATAAATATTGATGAATTGCTGCTTGCTGAGTCTAGGACTTATTCTGAGCTGATGACGAGTGCCAACCTTTATTTGCTTGGGGCTGAGGCTACTGAATTTGAATTTTCCACTGTTCCTTACCCTTCCTGGACATCTGTCTTTGACTCTGGCGACGAAGGGGATTCCGATGAGGATGGGGACGCTGGTGCGAGCTCAAAGAGGCGTAGGAGGGATGGCTCTTTTTCCCCTGATTCTCTGTCCACTATCTTCCTCACCCCGGCAGGTCAGAAACTTCTTGATTCACTTTATAAGGCTGAGCAAGAAAGGGACGAGCTGAAGAAGGAGAATGCTAGCCTGAAGGAAGAAATTGTTGAGCTGAAGTCTCAGCTTAAAAAAGATTAGGGCCTCTATCCCTTTGCATTTCCTTTGTTTTTTTTGAACGTTGCCAAATTATGGCTCTCTTTAAATGTTTCTTGAATGTTTGTATTCTTGGATATTCTGAATACCAGATCTTTCATTTCTGAATCTTTATGAACTAAGGAGTCCTACCCGAATTCTGTAAACTTATTTCAGCACACTCTTTGGGGTTCAGAACACGAACGTAGATGGAAAACAGAAGATCATGTTTGTACCGTCCTTAGTCCATGACTGGTTCCACAGGTCGGACCATGAATATTGATGGAAAACAGAAGATCGCGTTTGCACTGACCTTAATTCCTAACTGATTTTCGTAGATGATCTCTGCTGCACCAAACATATTGGGGTCTTCGAGTGCGTCGGCAGTGCATAATGACTACTGGTCGTGGGGAAAGACTGTTGGTGTCTCCAAGAAGAGACCAGCTTTGAATTTTATGAGCCTAGAAGTGTGTCGTTTGCGTATGAGCTGAAGAGCTCATTTTGACCTTTTTAAGCTGAGAAGCTTATCCCTTATTTATGAGCTGAAGAGCTCATCTTGCCTTTTATAAGCTTAGAAACTTATCGCTTATTTATGAGCTGAAGAGCTCATCTTGTATTTTATAAGCTTAGAAGCTTATCGTTTGTTTATGAGCTGAAGAGCTCATCTTGATTTTTATAAGCTGAGAAGCTTATCGTTTGCTTATGAGCTGAAGAGCTCATCTTGATTTTTTATAAGCTAAGAAGCTTATCGTTTGTTTATGAGCTGAAGAGCTCATCTTGATTTTTATAAGCTGAGAAGCTTATCGTTAGCTGTAGAGCTTATTGCACCTTCCTTTACTTTGGAAACCATACAAGGGTGAATAAAAGACTCGTTTATTCTTATTAAAACAGCTCTGTTATAAATAATACTTACTGAAAGAACTTTTTAAGGTGTTCGATGTTCCAAGAGTGTGGTAGGACCTTCCCCTCCTCTGTTTGTAACTCATAGTTCCTCAGTCTGATTACCCTTGATACGATATAGGGTCCTTCCCAGTTGGGTCCCAACTTCCCATGCGTAGGATCCTTCCTTGCAAGCAGAAGCCTCCTAAGTACCAAGTCTCCAGCCTTGAAACTTCTGTGCCTTACCTTCCTGTCGTAGTATCTTGCAGTTTTCCTTTGGTAAATTTGGACACGATGCAGAGCTCTGTCTCTTTTTTCATCCAAGAGATCGAGGTTTAATAAGAGAGACTCATCATTGTGTTCGGCATCTGCAAATTCCACCCTTGGTGATTGGAGCCCCACCTCAACAGGGGCTACCGCTTCGGTTCCAAAGGCTAAAGCGAAGGGGGTTTCCTGAGTTGCAGACCTGACGGTGGTCATGTAGGCCCACAGCACCTCAGGGATGTACTCCACCCACTTGCCTTTTAGGTTTTCTAATTTGGTCTTCAGAGCTGTCTTTATGGTTCTGATTGTGACCTCTGCTTGCCCATTGGATTGAGGATGTGCAGGAGCTGAGAAATAGTTCTTTATCCCAAGCTCAGCACAAAAGCTCTTAAACTTTGAGTTGTCAAACTGCTTCCCATTGTCAGACACGACTGCTCTGGGAACCCCAAATCTGCAAACTATCGACTTCCAAACAAAGTTTTGGACTTTTTGTTCGGTGATTATTGTCAAAGGTTCGACCTCTGCCCACTTGGTGAAGTAATCCACCCCTATAATAGCAAACTTGCATTGTCCCACACCGGTCGGAAGGGGTTCAAGAATATCCAAACCCCACTGTTGGAAAGGTCATGGGCTTACCACTGAGGTTAGCAGCTCAGGTGGACAGTGGGAAACATTGGCATGTTCCTGGCAAACCCTGCATTTTTTTACTAAATCGGTGGCATCTTTGAGCATGGTTGGCCAATAATATCCTTGTCTCAGTACTTTTCCTGTCAAGGCCCGAGCTCCTATATGATTGCCACATATCCCTTCATGTACTTCTCTGAGTATATAGTTGGCATCTTCATCTCCCACGCACTTAAGGAGAGGCGTTGAGAATCCTTGTTTGTACAGATTTCCTTGCAGCAAGGAAAACCTGACTGACCTGGTCCTCAGCTTGGATGCCTCCTTGGCATCGCTTGGCAGAGTCCCACTCTGCAGGTACCCTATGATGGGGTCCATCCAGCTCGGCTGAGCTTTAATTGGTAGTATGTCCTCTTCTTCGATACCCACTGAAGGCTCTGGAAGGTGCTCTACTGGTATTAGCCTAACCAAATCTTCTTGTGAAGTAGTTGCTAACCTCGCCAATGCATCCACTCGTGCATTCTCTGCTCTGGGCACGTGTCTGACGTTAACCTGCACAAATTTTTTCATTAGTTCTCGTACCTTTCTGAGGTAAAGGACCATTTTTTCGCCTCTCGCTTCGTAGGACTCCTCTATCTGCTTTACTACCAGTTGAGAGTCACTGCAGATCTTCAGCTGCTCTGCTTCCATAGAATAAGCAAGATTGAGCCCAGCGATGACAGCTTCATATTCTGCCTCGTTATTTGAAGCCTTGAACCCAAACCTAAGGGCATACTCGACATCTATTCCTTCTGGAGAGGTCAAGATCATTCCTGCACCGCTTCCCTGAGCATTGGCAGCTCCATCTACTGAAAGCCTCCATATGGGGAGGTCTAGTATTAAATCTGTGGTCTCCCTAGGCGCTGCTGCTGTGAACTCTGCGATGAAATCCGCCAAAATTTGCCCTTTGATCGCAGTTCTTGGCTTATATCTGATATCAAACTCACTGAGCTCTATGGCCCATTTAACCAGCCTCCCCGAGGACTCTGGCTTATGCAACACTTGCTTCAATGGCTGGTCTGTTGGAACCTCGATAGTATGAGCCTGGAAATAGGGCCTAAGTCTCCTGACTGTTGTAACCAATGCTAGAACGAGTTTTTCCATCTTTGGATATCTCTCCTCTGCCCCCCTCAGAGCTCTGCTACAGTAATAGACTGGTTGCTGAGCTCTGTCTCGTTCTCTAACCAGCGCTACGCTTGTTGAAAAATCTGAAACTGCTAGGTAGAGAGTAAGGACTTCCCCTACTAAAGGGCTCACCAAAACAGGAGGAGAGCTCATATAATTCTTCAGGGCTTCGAATGCTTCTTCACACCTGGTATCCCACTGGAACGCCTTCTTTAAGATCTGAAAGAATGACTGGCACTTATCGCTTGACCTAGACACAAAACGGCTCAAGGCAGCTATCCTGCCTGTCAAGCGTTGCACCTCCCTTGTGTTGGACGGTGATTGTATTTCCACCATTGCCCTAACCTTCTCTGGGTTAGCTTCAATCCCTCTGCTGCTAACTATAAAACCCAGGAATTTTCCTGCCAAGACCCCAAATGCGCATTTCGCAGGGTTGAGCTTCATTTTGTACTCCTTTAGAATCTGGAATGATTCGGCTAGGTGCTCGATGTGGAGCTCTGCTTTTAGTGACTTTATTAACATGTCATCGATGTAAACTTCCATAGATGCACCTATTTGTTTTTGGAACATCCTATTTACCAGTCGCTGGTAAGTGGCTCCAGCGTTCTTTAGTCCGAAAGGCATGACCTGATAACAGTATGTTCTCTGTGCAGTTACAAAGGAGGTCTTCTCTTGGTCATTGGGATCCATCCTAATTTGGTTATAACCTGAGAAGGCGTCCATGAAGCTCAGCAGCTCGTGTCCAGCTGTGGCATCCACTATTAAGTCGATCCGAGGTAAGGGAAAACAATCCTTGGGGCATGCTCGGTTGAGATCAGTGAAGTCGATGCACAGTCGCCATTTGCCATTGGTTTTCTTGACGAGGACTACGTTCGCCAACCAGGTAGGGTAGTCAACTTCCCTGATAGCCTTGGCATGGAGGAGTTTGCTGACCTCCTCATTAATTGCCCTTTGCCTTTCGGAGGCAAAGCTTCTCCTCTTTTGTTTGACGGGCTTGCAAATTGGGTTCACGCTTAGCTTATGGGTAATAACCGAAGGGTCAATTCCTTCCATGTCTTCTTGCTTCCAAGCAAACACTCATATATTCTCCTTCAGGAACTGGATGAGGAGGCCTTTGAGCTCAGCGTTCAGTCTGGAACCTACATAAACGAGGTGTTCTAGCTTCCTATCAAGCTGAATTGGTTCCAGCTCTTCTGAGGGCATTGGTCTTGACGGGCTTGCAAGTTGGGTTCACGCTTAGCTTATGGGTAATAACCGAAGGGTCAATTCCTTCCATGTCTTCTTGCTTCCAAGCAAACACTCCTATATTCTCCTTCAGGAACTGGATGAGGAGGCCTTTGAGCTCAGCGTTCAGTCTGGAACCTACATAAACGAGGTGTTCTGGCTTCCCATCGAGCTGAATTAGTTCCAGCTCTTCTGAGGGCATTGGTCTTGTCTCCATTTCATCTCTCATGTCGAGTTCATCCAATTGGATTTTCTCAACCTCCTTCCTTTTTACAGAAGCCATGTAGCATTCTCTTGCTACACGCTGGTCTCCTCGGACTGCTCCAATTCCATTTTCTGTGGGGAATTTGACGACCAAGTGATATGCAGATGGGATTGCCTTCATGGAATTAATGGATGGCCTTCCAAGCAAGATGTTGTATGCAGAGGGTGCATCGACCACTAGGAATTTTACGGTAGTGGTGGCTTGGCAAGGTGGGTCCCCTAGGGTGAGCACGAGTTGGATCGAGCCCAGGGGGAGCACCCTTTCCCCGGAGAATCCCAGCAAGTGAGTGTTTACAGGTTCAAGTCTCTCCCTTCCTATGTCCATCTTGTCGAATGCAGGTGCGAAAATGATATCCGCTGAGCTCCCGTTATCGATTAGGACCAATGAACGGTTCTATTAGCCACCACAGCTCGCACCACCAATGGATCATCATGAGGGTACTGGCATCCCTCCAAATCAGCATCTGAAAAAGTGATAGTTGTATCTAGGCGTGGTGCTTTGGATACAGCGTGCACTTCGAGAGCTTCTTCGGCTCTGATCCGTCGGAGGTGTGCTTTCCTGGCTGAGCTAGATTCTCCGCCTCCCGCGAACCCTCCAGATATTACTCTGATCTCACCTAGAGGCTGCTGATGTGGTGCAGGTGCCTGCTGTTGAGGTGGTGGAGGTGGAAGAGCTCGGTTCTGGTTGTCATGGGCTACGAAGCGACGCAACTGACCTCGCTGGATCAAGAACTCGATTTCCTTTTTCAGTTGAACGCAGTCATCAGTGTGGTGACCATGATCTCTGTGGTAATCGCAGTACTTTGTGGGGTCTCTCTTGGCTGGATCTGCCTTCATCCGAGGTGGCCATCTTAAGAACTTCTCGTTTTGGACCTCATACAGAACTTGTGACACAGCGGCAGTGAGTGGGGTCAATCGCTGAGGTCCGTATCTGGGCTGTAGCTCAGGCTGCATGGGGCCCAGGCGATCTCTAACATTTCCTCTTCTCTTTGGCGAGCGGTCCCTATCCCTTCTTGGAGACCTCTCTCGCCCTTTCTCCTTCCTGGGACTCCTGTCCCTTCTATTTTCTTCTTTTTCCTTCTCCTTTCGTGAGGATGTACCCCCTACTTTGGAAAGGAGTGCCTCTTCACCATTTATATACTTCTCTGCCTTGGCTAACACCTCAGCCATGCTTGCCTGAGGGTTCTTCGATATGGAGAACATTAGATCCTTTGATTGCACTCCCAACCCTGCAATAAAGGCGGTTATGGCGAATTTTTCGTCTGGAACGTCTACTTTTAGTGTCTCCGAGTTGAACCTTTGGACATAAGACCTCAGGTTTTCTTGGGGCCCCTGTTTCACATTCAGCAGGTGGTAGTTCGGCTTTCTGTATATCCTGGCTCCTATAAAGTGAGATACGAAAGCTATGGAGAGCTCTTTAAATGATGAGATCGAGGCTGGGGGGAGCCTGTGAAACCAGGCTAGGGCGGAGCCTTTCAATGTGATGGCAAAAGCTCTACAACGTACAGGATCCTGGTATCCATGTAGCTCCATCTGGTTTTTATAAGTGTTGAGATGATCTACGGGATCTTTTGTTCCGTCAAAGACCTCTATTTGTGGCATCCTGAACTTTGGTGGGAGAGGAAAGTGTAGCACTCCAGTGATGAATGGGGACTCGGTTTGTTGCACTAGGACATCCATTGTAACCGGAGCCTTGCTCTTTACAGCCTCCTTCATGTGGCTGAGCTCTTGCTGGATGTCTTTGAAGCGTTGCTCCCAATGCTGTTCTCTTCTGTCTTGCGGGTAAGGGAAAAAATCGTCCCTCTCACCCCCATTGTTCTGACTTTGCACTTCATCGTTGTGGCCATTTCTAGGGGGTAGGTAAGGAGCATGCCCCCTGGTCTGGCTGCTCTCTCCTCCTTCGTCGACCTCTCTAAGGGGGTCCCAGTGTCGTTGTTCCCTATGAGGGGGATTATTCTGGCCTTCTTGGGCCGGTCGTGCCTCCTGCGGGCGCTGTATGAGCTTTGATAGCTCTGCATTTTCCCTTAGCAAACGTTGATTGACGAGGCGAAGAGCCTCCATCTCATTATTAATGGGGGAATTAGCCTCTTGAACGTTCCCGGGTTGTCTGCCGTTGGTAGCTTCCTGCTGATCTTGCATTCGTGGTAGGTTTGTTTGACTTCTGCTCATATTTCGAGTTGTTATCATCAGTCACTGAGAGATCAGCTTATTTGTAAATAGGAACAGTCGTTCCCACAGACGGCGCCAAACTGATGGTGCGAATCTACGCGAATGAGCTATGGAACAGGGTTATTTAATATGAACGATCCGGGTGAAGCTGAATACGATGTCTGAGCTGCAAGGCTCGTGCTTGATAAGGCACTATGATGCTTAGGGGATTTTGGAAAGGGGGTGATAACAAGACAAGATTATAGTGGTTCACCGGCCTGAGCTCGGCTAGTCCACTCTGCAATGGAGTTTCTTACTCCTCTCTTTCTTATTGAACCAGTTGAATGTATTACAGTCGTCCCTCTCCCGTGGGGCTCTATTGCCTCCCTTTTATAGCCTCATACTTACCTCTAATTCGAAATCACCTCCTTTATTGAAGGGATCGTGTCCTATCTTCGTCTATAATCTCGGAGTTACCTAAACTTCCTATGGCTGGCTTCAAACGGCGAGATCTTTGCCTTCTATCATGGGATCCTCTCCTTGGTTTTAGGAGAGGATCTTGGTTGTTTACGGGTTTCACGCCTTGGATCAGCCTGATTCCCATTGCAAAGGTATCCGCTGTCATCTCGCTGCCCTCTTGTCATTTCTTAGTTCACATCTTCAGCTGGGAACCCTTGCGCCCGGCTGGATGAGCTCAGACCATGGCTGGATGAGCTCTGCTTATTTTACCTGGGCTCCTGGGCTGAGCTCACTTTCTAAGCTCGTGTCTAGGGCTTATTTTAGGTATCATCAAAATTCTTAGACTCGGCAATTTAATTGCTTCTATACTAGTGACTTTCAGTAAAAAATAAAAGTCCAAAGTATGTTTCAAAAGAGAAAATGATTGATATCTTTTCATGTCAACAATAGTAAATACAAAATTGGTGAAAAGCATACATTGTTGGATTCTTGTGAAATAATGCTGATTTTACACTAAACATTCTACTAAAACTCTCTCTTTCTTCACAAATCCATCAAACAATGCACATGTTACATGCAAAAACAAGTTTTAGTCCGGGCTGACCCCCACCGCTACACGGGGGAGGGGTAGATCATTGTAACGCCTTTAGAACAATAGGCTTAATGAGATCTAAATAATTCACTCAAAAAAAACTGTTGAGATACCGATTAATATAAGCAAACAGATATGTATATTTGTAGAAATACTTGTGTCAAACTGTAATAATACTGTCCTTACTAATAATACTCTACGAAATCATCACAACATTCATCCACTGTTTTCTTCTTCCGATAAGCGACCGGCCGGGGGATGTAGGGTGGTGTTGTGCATCTCAATAGTGCCCAATTGACACCGTCAAAAAATGGATGGTGTTTGACAGCTGTGGCCCCCATTGTGGATCCCATTCGCTTTGTGGGGTCCTTGATCAATAGTTGTGTGATCAAATCCTTTGTGGGGCCCGCCACGGTGGGTTCCTTAGGGAATTCAAGTGCTCGAGCCACAATGTTAGCAAGGGTGAACTCATTGTCGACTCCCCTAAATGGTGTCACCCCATAGATCATTTCAAATATGAAGATCCCTAATGTCCACCAATCCACAGCATTGCCATGGCCTTCACCTGATACAATCTCTGGGGCCAAGTACTCGTGGGTCCCCACAAATGACATGGATCGAGCATCGATTGGCTCTGCTACAAAATCAAGGCCTTCGCGGCGACGACGGCGACCGGGCCACCTCTTCTTCTTACCAATGGGGTGAAAGCAAGAGACAACTGGCACAATACAATTAGGAAGAATGCATGATGATGTGGAAGACAGAGATGCTTTGATTAGGTATTTTTTTTTCGAATTTGTGGCTGGTTGGTTTTGATAGACAAGTTGAGCCGTGGATGTCGAGTTGTCACATTGCATGCAAAGATCAAAATCAGTGAGCATGATATGACCGTTCGATCTTACAAGTACGTTTTCAGGTTTTAGATCACGATAGATTATCCCCATCATGTGGAGGTACTCTAGAGCAGCAACCACTTCTGATGCATAGAACCTGTAACAATCAAGACAAGAATCAATTATTAGTTTAAGTTTTTTTTATAGTGTTAGGTTATTGTCTGTTAGGATTGGTTATTCAAAGTCCACCAGAACATTGGCAACAGGGGCCCGCAGTAGGTCAGCAGCCTTGGACCAACTGCTGAACCCACATATAATGATGCTTCATTGTGAATATGGATCGTTTCCATTTAAATTATTTTAATATTTTAAATTTATTGAGTCGTAATTACATCTAAAAAAACTCGTAGAATCCCTTAATTGGGATCTGACAAATATAACGGTGTAAGATTGAATTTGATCAAATTAATAAACTTTAAAATAGAAAGGATTAGGATCCCTTCATTTTAATCATGAAAAATTCTAATCATGTTGCATGATTGTATCATACTTCTATTAAGCGTGACCAAATGCATAATTTTTTATTATTCATGAGAGAGAGAGAGAGAGGATCATGCAAAACTACTCACCGGACGGCAGTTTCATCAAATCTCCTTTCTGGCTGCCGTTGCCGGAGAACATGGAGGTCGCCACCGGGACAGAACTCAGTCAACAAACAAGACCACTTAGCAGAATCTAAGGTGGCATAAAGGGTGGGCAAAAAAGGGTGGTCCAACATTTCCAACACTTCCCTCTCTATCTTTGCCCTAGTTTCTTTGCTCCTATACAACAGCTCTTCCTTGTCCATCACCTTAGCAGCAAAACTGCACCCACTGGCTCCTTTTAGCTCCACGAGGTACACGCTGCCTATGTCGCCGCTCCCGAGCCTCTGGATAAACCGGAGGTCTTGGAGGCTGACGGTGGTGGATTCTAATTGAACACGACGTATGGCATCCCAGCATGGGTCGCCAGACGTCCCATGGTGCTTGGTGGAGGATGAAGCAAGGATCGAGGCAGCCCCTGTGGTGGCTTCTGACACAGAGTTCGTACTAACCTTTGTTTCAATACCAGAGTCAAAACTCAAGACGTCCGAGTCTTCATTGACATCATCAATGAATGTTTGCATGGTTCAACTGGGGGCAGTGGTGGTGATGGATGAAGAGATGGTAGTGGTGGTGCCTTAAGTTGAAGGAGGGGAGTGTGTGCAGAGTTTTTGAAGGGCGTGGGCAAGGGAATCTGAGTTTGGGCCGGCAGGGTGGAGCTTGGTCATTGTGCCGGCTGTTTGAATGGAGAATGGGACCAGTAAAGGCCTAAAAGTTGGATAGCATATTGATTATTATTTAAACTTCATTTTGAATATCATCTACCTTATGTTCTATTAGGTCTGTTGATTATTATAAGGAGGCAGGGTGCTGGCAAATATGGACCATTATTGTTTAGCCATATCTTCATAGTCCAATACCCGAAATTTCGGTTTTTTTTAGAGTTTGGGAACAATCGACTGACGTGAGTGTGTGTATAAATTTATTTTTCTACCTACCTTTATATTATTGTGCTTTGATCGATCAGCGAAATTAATTTAAGCCGAAAAATTGTATATGGTCCATATTTTCCACATATCATGGATATCAAACATCAACATTGCGCAGAATAATAGTATGTCTTGCCTTGGGTGACGTCAAATATTATATAGCAAACTAGCTTTTTAAAGTAAAAACTAATGAATAAATATAATGGTATGTGGAAGTAACAGCTAGAGAAGAACAGCCTCATGGGGACCTAATATTCTGTAAAAGACCCTAAAAAAACTACTTTCTTTTTACTAGTTGCTTACCTTTTTTTTTTTTTTAATTTATTTATGATTATCCTAAATAATATACAATTAATTGTTTCAAGATGCCTTATTCCCTAATGTTGATTATACTTGTTAGTGTATGTTGTGTGCGAATGATGTAAGAGCACCAATAGCATCTGAAAACAAAGCTTTTGTCGTCTACTTAGTCTTGATTTGTGTATCAGTCTATGATAGAGTTTTTTAGCGGGGGAATCTCATTTTATACCCCGAAAGATTTAAATTTTTCTCACTTTGTACCCTCAAAGATGAGATTTGCACCACCAATATATTAAAAATGTTGTAATATGACCCTTCCGTTGTCTATTCCGTCAAAACCCACCTCATTGTTGTTGACAGAATGAATAACGGAAATTAGCGGAAGAACCACATTGTAATACATTTAATGTATTACAATGTATAATATGAGAAATTTAACCTTTAGGGGTACAAAATAATAATTTTAAAATCTTTCAAGGTGCAAAGTATAATTCATCCTTTTTTTTAGCTCGAAACATTTTTTTTTATGCACATGACATGCAAATAATTGTTTATATCGGACACAAGGTATAACCAAGATTCTTAAAATACGTTGTTTGGAATTAACCATTCGCTAATATTCAAAAATACATATTGCCATATGTTTTGACTAGGGGTGACAATCGGGTCGTGTTGTGTCGGGTTCGTGTCGAACATTAGTCAACCCGAACCCAACCCATTAACTAATCGTGTCGTGTCGAGTTGATCTGTTTATTTTCGTGTCGTGTTCGTGTTCGTATTCGTGTTGACCCACATAAACTTTGAATAAAAAATTTAACGCTAAGATTTTATTTTCACTTAATTGAATATCTCCTCATACTTTTTATACAAACTAAAAATTAACTTAATAATAATAATAATAATAATGAGTAATAATATTTTTTTTATACAATAATTATATCAGTGTTTGATAAACAGTTACAAATAATTAATATTTTATTTCTATAATACTAATTAAATGTGCTAATCGTATATCGAGCAACCAAATTAAACATCAGAAATAATGGAAAAAACAAGTCATCAGAACATAAAAACTCATACATGCAACGAAAATGCCAAGTCAATCTCCTTCGAGTTAAAAACTTCGTGTTGACGGGTCAATTCGGGTTAAGCGGGTTGAACCTGAACACGACCCATTAACACTTCGTGTTGACGGGTCGTGTCATACACGGGTTTGTACCAAACAAATAGTCAACTCAAACTCATTTATTCGTGTCGTGTTCGTGTCGAATTATCGTGTCGTGTCAAAAATTGCCACCCCTAGTTTTGACCCCAAAAGTTACTTTAAATAAAAAAAAAAAGTTACTAATTAATTGGCGCCAACTTGACGTTTATTTTGACGTTTTTGGCTTAATTCTCACTCTGCATTTCAATCTATGTTTAAGATAATAAATCTCTGAGTGCAAAACCTTGTTGTTTGAATAAGTCTTGGCATAGTAACGTAAGGACAAGTAGTTTGCTTGCATCAAAATAGATTTTTGTCTTCTTAATTGTCGTTGAAAAAGAGAGTTTCTTAGGAAAGCCTAAAGTATTATGGTGCATGTATCATATATATATGGCATCAAATAAGAATATTTCTTTCAAGAAAGCAAGCATTATTACATATAATACCAGCAAGAAGGAGGACGGACATAGACGCTGCGTTAAAGTTGTTCTATTTTGACTTAGATATCAAAAATTCGAATTATAAAAAATAACCTCTTTAAATTTAGAGGGTAAGGTTGCATAAATTTAACCTTCCAAAAACTCTACAGTTACGATAATTTGGTGCACTAATCCTTTTTTTATGCTTCATTTGATACGATAGAAAAATTTAAGGATGGAAAATTGGAAAGATAGATAATAAGGAGAAGGAATCGAACAAAATGTAAGCAACATATATAGTTTCTTATTTCTTGCAATTAGAGGCTGCAGTCCAAACCAAAAATATAGTGCCAAGAATAAGGTGTTGGAATATTAGTTCAGAACATACTGAAAGAGTCATGGTAGGACTTTGTCATTCCATTACAATCAGACATGACAAATCAAACATATATTAACAGGCCATGAGCTTGTCCTTTGAAGGGGAATAAACCTTCTCTTTCCAAGACTTCGCTATCAAAATGTGTGGTCTCAACTCAACCATGCTACATATTATGAGTATACTCTTTTACATTACATTGTCGTTGAGGGTTTAAGGTTTAGTGTTCGTGTTCGTGTTAATTGCCAAATGGAGATTATTTGAGCTCAAATTTAACTGCAGTACTATCAGTGTCTAGGAAAAATTACATTGTATCCCTTAACTATGTTCCTGTCTCGCATTGCTCTTGTTGTCATGTTTCTCATATCGTATAATTATTAATTTTCACAGTATCCTAATTGTAAACATTTATTGCAAATAAGATAGAAGTTATTACACTTTATCACCCAAATTATATAATTTTATTTCAATTTACCTAAAACTATGTAATTTTATTTCACTTTGTCCGAGAATATAAGGACAAGTGAATTTTTTTCGGCCAAAACATAACAAGGATTTGGTTTTTGAGCAATATGAAACTAATTCAGGTAATTAATAGGATTATGTGAAAAACTCAACTGTAAAGGAGAAAACAGTAAAATCGAAACCATATAATTTAAGAAAAGAAAGTGTAATTTGTCGTAAAGTGTATTAAGCTGCCGACGCCACATAAAATTACTTAGAGTTAATTGCACTAGAGGTTCCCAAAGTATAGGATTTGTCTCATTTTGGTCCCCAATATTTCAATTGTATCATTTTAGTCATTGAAGTATTGAATATATTTCTACGTGGTCACTCAAACAGATAATGTCCAAATTACTAATGATTGTTTATCATAAACTTATCACATAACACCTCAATATGGGGAAAAAAATAATTTGGATAACTTTTGGCCAAATTTCTACCCAAATTTTGGTCAAAGAGCTACCCGAATTACACAGTTTTGATCATGAGTTATCCAAATTTTGATAAAGAGTTACCCATATTACACATTTTTTGTCAAGAGCTATCCAAATTTTAATCAAGAATTACCAAAACTATTTTTTGCTCATATTTATGTATCCCGTGACAAGTTTATGATAAAAAATCATTAGCAATTTAGATGTTGTCCGCTTGAAGGACCATATAGAAACATATTCAATATTTTAGGGACCAAAATGATACAATTAAAATATTGGAAACAAAAATAAGACAAACTCTATACTTTAGGACCTCCGGGACAATTAACCCAAATTCCTTTCTCTTCCTTAAACGAAAAAGGCAGTAATACTCTATCATTGATTATTATGCACAAAAGACCATGGCCTGCAACGAAGATAGCTACAGCCTACAGCAAGTTAGTCGAATTCAACTTCATCCATGGAGGGAAATGAGTAGCAGGGGCGGCTCAAGACAGTTTATGGCCTATTCGATGTCGTTGAGGAGTAGCCAGAAATTTGTTGACTTCGAATCCTTTTTTTTTCTCATCTCTGATTCACACCTTCTTATTTATTGACACAACCCAACAATCAATGGCCATTGAAACACAGTGGTTTGTTGATAGGCCATCCACCAGCCAATAACATATGAAAGGTCTGAAGCCATTATTATATAAGACAGAGTGCATCAAATAGTCCTGTCAACATAAAAGCAACAATGACATGAGGAAGAAGAAGACGGAGGGTTGGGATGTTGCGGATGTATATATATATATTAGCAATAATCTTGTGGCTAAAGAGACTATACAATACTAAAAATTGAACTTTGTTTTTGTACATATTTCTACTTTAAATAGCAATTTAGTTTATTTTAATTACGCAATTTAAAATTAAAATGAAGAGAGAGGTTTTTTTTTTTTTTTGGGCGGGGAGGGGGACTTGAACATTTGACCTCAAAAAGGCAAAGCCTTTATAAGACAAAGAGTATCATTGGACCAAATACCCATTAGTAAATGAAGAGAGAGGTAGGTGTGAATTGACGAGATTATTTGACATTGTTCGTGTTTAATATTGGGGCCCGTAGAGAAAAGTTGATATTTTTGGGCAAAAAAAAAATTTGGAATGAATTTTGTACCATTGAACCAAAATTGATGAAAATTGGATCTATCTAGACTATGATTTTATTTTTATAAGTTGATAATTCATCTTCCTATCGACCAGGATCGAATCGGCCAATCGTGGAGGAGGAAGAAGAGGGGGAGAAATGGTGGGTTTGGGTATTAGGGTTTTTTTTTTGGATGCAACTGGGTTGCGCTATTTCAGATGTTTATTAGGGGCAACTCGTGTCTGAGGGCACAATGCAATGTAAATGTTCAGGCACAGTGTAATATGAATGACTTTGGAAGGGATGTTGACGGCGGTTGAATGAGTCTATTTGAGATCGTCGGATGAACTTATTGAAACCTGTCGTATATATATATATATAGAGAGAGAGAGAGAGAGAGAGAGAGTTGGATCAGCTGGTAGTGGAGCAAGACGTAGAGGGGAAGAGTGGGTGGGGTTTGGTTATTAGGGTTTTTTTTTTGGGAAATTTGGAGGTCGGTCCCCCAATATGAACTTATTTGGAGATAAGTACGTCAAAGAAACTTATTTGGTTTTAAGTCCATTTTTTATCAATTTTACTATTGTAACCCTTCCCTGTAAGAATGTTATAAACGACGTTTATAGACACAATAACCAGCTATACACATCTCCTTCATAATCGTCTTCAAATCCAGCTACAATCTTCCAAGCCACAATATTTCTTTATCCGAAAAACAAGAAACTAGCATTTACCAAAAACCGTTCATATTCAAATTTCAAACTCATTACATTCCATAAAATACAATTTCAATTTAATATTCTAATTTACTTTGGACTCCATCGACAAAATATTAATATTGAATATTAATATTTAAAAAATAATAATAGTAACATACTCAACAAAGACAGTAACATGGTCACTAAAAAAATTGTAACATGCTCACAAAAAATAGTAACATGGTAAAAAATAATAATAATTAGGGTTTAATTCTATCAAAGTGGGCATTAACCTCAAGAGAACTCATACATTAGTACTAAATTAAAGTGTTATAGATTTCGATTTTTTTGATTTTTTTGTAGCGCAAGACAATCGAGTATTCATTGATTGTGTTACTGTGGAAAAAGTTCATGTACTGTACATGAACCGAAAAATGGAGTTCATAATTTCGATGTCTTGATGTTCATAATTGGTGTTGAGTGTCATAATTCAACTGTCGATTGTGTATTACTACTCGTCATTTTGTAAATTTTCAATTTGTGAATCGTATTTTCACTAAAATCATTCAAAAGTTGATGTTATTGTAAAAAAACTATTGTCTTATATTTTGTAAAATTAGATGTGTTACTGAGCACAAAATTTTGATGTTACTGTGAATATTAAAGTGTATGTTACATAATATACGTCTCAAGGTTTGCAATTGTATGTTAAAAATCACTATAGTAACATTAGTGTCAGTATAGTAACACGACTGTACTGGTAACACGACTCTAATTGTAACTTTAATCATATAGTAACATTCATGTTACTATATATTAACATTCATGTTACTGAACTATGTTGGCATTGTTCAACCTCCCTATATTATGCATTATTGTTGTTTAGGAAATTTTGTGATCTGATTTTGACTTAATAGACCAACAATTTATTCGTACATTAAGTTTCTAATATATAACTATCAAAATATATAACTTCCATATAAAACTTCCGTCAATTATCATAATATTTAATAAACAGTTTTCATATATAACTCAATCAAGGATTTCCATATATACTTCAATGATCTAACTTATGTGATTTTTCATAATTTGACAAAATTAACACTGTTAGGGGTAATTTTGAGATTTAAAAAATAATTAGACTTAAGTACCTACATATAAGTTTAAACATGGACTTACCCCCAAATAAGTTTCCTTCTAGGACTCACGTAATTATAAGTCCATCTAAGGGGACTTACCCTCAATTTTCACTTTTTTTTTTGTGCCAATGGGCTGGGTTGTTGCTGATGTTTATATATACACAATATGTCTCCCCTCACACTCACTTTAGCTTCGATTTTCTCTCTCTAGACCTCACTTTCCATCTCTGGAATGGCCACCTTGAGTCCTTTTCTCATTTTCAGATTTGTCGCACGAATTCGAGAACTACGACGACCTGGAGGAAAAGGAGTCTTCCAACTCTCAAGGCTCATACTTGGCTTCAATGATCGAAGAGAGATTTAGTTTTGAAGGAATATAATTTTAGTGAATTTTTGTAGAGAAGAGTAAGCATATGTGATGGTGGAGTTTTAGATAGCATTTGGGATGACTTGTTAAAATTGAAATTTACTTCTTGAATAAGTGTTTATTAAAAGTCTTTTATAAAATAAAAATAAAAAAAAACACCTTTGTTACAAGTATTATTTGGATGCTCAAAATAAAAAGTACAATATAAAAGTGTTTGGATGATAAAACAAAACACATTTGAAAAAGACACACTCACACATTGTAAGAAAAGCACAGTAATAAACACACACACACACACTAATACACGAGAAAAAAAAATATACATGCACATTATATTAACCACACACTAATACAACAAAACACATACACAACACACACCATTAATCAGTATCTATATTATTATTAATAAAAGTAATTTAACATAATTTTTTTTTGATTTACTATTTTGCCCTTCTAAAAAACTACAAAGACTAATATGCCCTTTTGCATTTAATCATCCAAATTACTACAATTACATCCTTAATTATTTAAATATACAAATTTTCCTTCAACAACCTACGTCTATATTTATACTATTTTAAAATGTCAACTAAGAAAAACTTTTGAATGGTAATAATCTTCAAAATATTTAACCACAAGACTATCTTTTTATATTTTACTTTCCATCATTCAATTTAAATTATAGGCAATTTAAAAAGTGAAATAACAAGACAAAGAGCATAAATTTCTAAAGTCTCTCCTTGGAAATCTGTCAATCCGGTGGTCAAGAAAGTTGATCCGATATAACCCACATTTCTATCTTTCCCTTATCGTTGAAACTCACTCGCAGAGTCTCCTCTTCTTTTTGGAAAATCCGAGAAGGCAATAGGATCTAACTTGTAAGAGCATCATTTTTAGAAGCTTAGAAGTTAAACAGTCTAATGTTTGGATATTACTAGAATCCCAAAAGTCGTTAAAACAATTAAAACTCTTCAACTCTCCGTTGATATTACTAGAATCCCAAAAGTCCCTAAAACAATTAAAACTTTTCAACTCTCCGTCTCACGGAAATATAAAACTCTAAGTCCTTCACTATTGAGTAGTGGGCACAAACCTTAGCCCAAAACTTCAGTTTTATTCTCTCTTTGGGGTGGCCTGTTCTCCTCAACGAAAAAATTGAAGAAGTAGAAGAATAAATTCTACTGTCATTAGAAAGAGAAATATAATCTAACAAGTCGGAATTTGAAAAAGAACATGTGTCAGACAAGACTTCTACCACTTCCAACAACAAGGCAATCTGGCATTAAGAGCCTCAAGAGACCAATAATACTATTGTGGAGAAGGAGTTAACAAAGAACCTTTATAGATACTAAAAATTGACAAGCAATGCCATAAAAGGAAACCATTGGTTTCCTCATGTGTTGCAAGCGTCAACTGTAAATAGTGTGCAAGTGTTAGCTATATTTGAGATGGGTCTGATTTGGGTACCAAAACCATATTACAATAAGAAATTGACACATAATTTTTTATTTTATTTATTTTTACGATTAATGGCTATATATTAGATCAAGATCTATGAATTCAAATTATTTTTTAACATGATACCGAAAATATCTTCAACACTAGCATTTTTCCTTTGTAAGTGGTGTCATGTGTTTGTAGTTTTGTAGTGTATAGTGCGAGGCTTGACGTGTGTTCAGCACTTAACGTTGTGTGCTGTTCAGTTTTATTTTATTTTATTTTTGTAATTCTACTTGTAATATGTCATGGCAACATATATTTGTGACTGTATCATGACATTGATCTCCTCCCTGAGCATTGACAAGACAACCACCCTTGCAATTTATCAAACTACAATTATGACAAACACAACAATTTCAAGGCCTCAAATCAAGTTCACTGCATAGGATGGATGTCTCTCTTTCCTCCCTGTTATTCGTGTATATGAAAATTGATAATTATAGTTGTAGCACTCAAAAAAATTTAAAAGATCTTGATAATGGTTAGTGGACAGAATGACCCACAAGTCTTAGTTGGGCCTCCAAAAGCAGGCTCCATCACAAGATGAGAGTTTCAACGGCACCTTGGAAATATATTGAAGCCAAAGAAGTCTTAGAATGTCCAAACCACAAAGAAAAAGAGTGTCACTGCGCTAACTTTTCAAGAGCTAATCCAGTCAATATTAAATGAACACTTCTATATTGTTGTGTGTATATTTCTTAAAAACAGTTTATATGGAAAAATATATAAGGTTATCAAGAGTATTCAATTTTAAAGTCAGGAATAATGAATACATTTTTATAAACTATTTTTTCAAATATATGTTTTTTTATAGTTCCCTTTAATTTATATGGACTTCTTATAACTAGAACAAGGCTTTTATTTAGGCTTATCATGAAACCAAGTCTTGATTAATTTCTTATTCATAATCTACAAAAGTAATAGAATAAAAAAAAAATCATATTATAACTCAAATGATTCACGTGTGATACACATATGCAGTATCTAGTACACTAAAAAGCACAAACATAATCTTAACATACACTCACGTTAATAACATAAAAAACACACAAAACAGATTAATACACCCAAAAGGCGAACACCTACACGTACACAAATAAATAATGATACACCAGAACACATACACACATATACTAATAAACACCAAACATACACTAATACACCCAAAAAGCAAACATACCCACACTTATACCCAAAAAAAATTAAGCGCACATACACACTAATATACAAAAATGCACACTTTGTTAACAAATATACTAGTATACAAAAACACCCAGACATTGACACCAAACACAAACATAAACACACTAATACACAAAAAAAAAAAAAAAAAAGTACACAGGTTAATATACCAAAAAATATAGATGTGCTAATACACCAATAAAATACAAGGTATATTTTTTTGGTGTATTAATATGTATGTATGTGTTTGGTGCATTAGTGTATGTTTTGGTGTGACAATGTGTTTTTGTATGTGTGTGTATGATTTTGGTGTATTAGTTTATGTGGGTGTTTTGCTACATTAATGTGTATTTTGGTGGTATTAATCTATTTTTTTTTTTGAGTCTTAATGTGTTTTTGTGTGCATTTTTTTATGATGTATTAGTGTATTTGTGTGTTGTACGTGTGTGTTAGGGAAATTAGTATAATTGTACATAATTTTACTTAACAAATTAATATCTAGATCACAAACTAACAAGAATATGCAAATAAATATAACATAATAATCAATTTAGAATAGAATAAAATAGATACTATAAATTAGAAAGAACTGGCATGCGAGTCCGAGAGCCGTGTGAACACTGTCCTAAAACAGCTGAGCCTCCCCGCGTGAGAATACTGACGGACATCAGTGACTCCAAGATCAAACTCAGACGCTTGCAACAGTACCTTCTGAATGGTCACACTCACTGGAAGGAAGAGGTGAATCTGACTCGAATCGAAGTTGCCCGAAAATACAAGATAATATGCAAGTAGATATAGGGGACAAAATATAATAGAATGAAAGGTCTTTTTGAAGTCAAATTGGGAGTAAGGATAGATCCATCTACAAACTACATAGCTTTCTTATATAACACTTCAGAAAGCTTAAGATCAATGGGTTTTAAAGCTCTAACGACTAGTAAAAGTCCATGTCATAAAAGACATTATAATAACCCATTAAATAGATATAAAATAAAACTGAAAAATTAATAATAAAGCACAATAGATATTAACTAAAACTTAAATAAAATAAAAGTAAAAAATTAATAATAAAATCAATCATAAGTTGTAAAACTTTTCATTTTTTTCTAACAATCTCCCACAAGTTTAAAACTTTGAAATATCTAAAATATATAAACATATATAAATTTGGGCAACTATAATACTGTGCAATGGGTTTAGGTGTCTTTCGACTTGAATCTCACTTAATGTTGATAGTCTCCCCCTAAAGGATCATAGTAAACTAGGTCTTGAACTAGACTCTTTAAGCCATACTTTAACATGTCACACACACAGTACCGATGTTGGTCAGGATTTACGGGTCAGTGCAATTAATGGTCATAGACTTGATCTTGGTTCTCATGAGAACTTCTAGAGAATAACTCAATTTTCATAGTTGCGGCCTCACAACTACTCTCACTCAGGTGAGTCCTCCAAAGGTACATGTGCACAAGGGATGAGCTGAAAAATACATCCTCTAGTATATTTTCTCAATAATAGTATTAATGAGTCACGCAAAATGGATTGTTTCTATCCATTGAACTTTTTTTATGGGGTTCCCAATCATAGAAGATGTGTTATCTCCCTAGGTGACTCCCTTGTGGGCTTAAGCCCATCCCCATGACAGTTCTTGAGATAACTTTTTTCAAAAGCACGGCTTTTCTCAAAAGCTCGTTGATGAAATAGTTCATGTTTTATATATTCATATCTCATGACTTTCCTCGAAAGCTCTATAATTATCTGTCAGCTTGTTTAACTGAGTTATAATTTTAATATAAAATGATCATTCTTCAAAGATGAATGTCTCACTTGAGCGTGTATGTCTTCTTAATTCCTCTATTTGATATTAACCTGACCAGTCTTTCAAGATGACAGACACAAACACGAACAAGATCAATTGTATTAAAATATATTATTTTTTCATGGCATGTCATGATCATAAATTCAATGAAATCATCCATATATGGACAGATCAAACAGAGGATCAAATGTTCTTTGCCGTTGCACTTTTCCCGCAGATTCATATCCCCTTTGGTGGTGCATAATCTTCTTTCGGAGGGTGTAAGCTTAGCATGCTTTTCAAATACTATGCTCATAATATCTTAATCGACCCCTACATTAATGATTTATCACCAAATTCACAAATAATATAAAGTTGATATGCAACACAAAATTTATAAACTTTCAAAACAACGAGCTAGACTATCATATTACCACATTAGTGGTAACAAAATGTAAACTATATTTTAACCCCACATTTAGTACATTTATCAAGACTTTCATGTGCATCACACTGCTCTATTGCCAACATATATAGATGATCAAATTAAGAGCATTGAATTTCACCATAGTTTGTATATATATCCCCACACGGTGTCGAATTTTATGAGTTATAATCATACATATGTATCAAGAGGAAAGTCTCTTATATGACTAACCTAGAACTAATCAAAATCCTTAACGAAATATAAGTATCCACAAATGGAGTATGCATTAGTCAAGTGGTACATGTTGCCTTGAAAATGTCCGTAAACATAGATACAATTATTCTCAGACAGATAGCCAATATATACTTTCTCTAAAGTTGCGTTGATAGTGAAATTAGACAACGTGCTCCAAATAACAACTAAGGCGTTTAGTCATATATCTAACATTTAAATATGTATTCTGATTCCAATGCATGACATATTCAAACTATAATAGATTATTATTAAGTGTCTATAACCATTCGAATCACTAGCCCTATCATCTGATGAATGTCAACACCACTTCTAAGCTCTATAAATTTAAATATGTCTTTATCCAGAGAAGTGCTATATCGCTACAGGCATGTACATAGGGCATGCATCCGAAAGTTATACGTTAGCTCCAAAACATCAATTACCCTTTAGTCATAGATAATACTTTAATATTTAAATCGTCACAATCTTGTATTTTAAAAATATGCTCAAGAAATTGTAAGAGCAACTCCAAGAATACTAGCTAAAATAGTTATGCAAAATATATTTTTTTATTACACTATCAATTTTAAAGAGCAACTCCTACTAATTCACTCCAATAACGCTCTCTATTTTAACTAACTATTTCAACTAACTTTAACTAACTATTAATTATTAAAATCTAAAATATTATGTAGCATGCCACGACATCGTCATATTGATTACATCACATGATGACGTGTTATGTCATGTCATCAAAATTTTAAACTTAGATTTTTATTAATAACGGTCATATTTACAACGGTCACGTCATCAAACTTTTAAAATTTGAATTTTTCAACGATCATATTAATAACAGTCATGTTTACAATGGTCATTTTTTAACGGTCATATTTTTGGATATATATAAATAAGATCTTCTCTCTCTCATTGTCATACACTTCAAATCTATTTATTGGCATTGCACTCTTCTTTGTTTTTATGTTATGGCTCGTCATCCTGCAATCAAGATGATTCTTAACGATTCTGACTCCGATGATGAATTGGAGATGGTAACGATTTGTGTTATGGAAATGAACAAACTCAGTAGCGAGAAAAACTCTAGAATACGTCGTGGTTCCATTCAAAGTCATTAAGTTATTTTTCGCAATCAAGTTCAAGGGCACGAGAGTCTTTATTGTGATTATTTTGCTGAATCGTCTATCTATCCTCCAAATTTATTTCGGCGAAGGTTTCGAATGAATCGAGAAATTTTCCTTCATATTCTATCTATGATGGAAGCTTATGATCTATATTTTGTCCAAAAAAAAGATGTTGCTGAAATTACTGGTTTATCTTCCCTTGATAGCCGCTATAAGAATGTTTGCTTATGGAATTGCAGCAGATGTTGTTGATTATTATGTGAGGATTGGCGAAAGCACCGCAACAGAAAGTTTGAAAAGATTTGTGAGGGCGGTGGTAATAATTTTTTCCGATGAATAGCTCAGGTCCCCAAACAACAATGACACTACTAGATTATTAGCAATGGATACCAATCATCGGTTTCCTGTGATATTGGGTAGCATTGACTGTATGCATTGGAAATGGAAGAATTGTCCCACAACATGGAAAGGTATGTATTCTGGTCATGTCCATGAACCAACAATTATTTTGGATGCGGTGGCTTCATATGATCTCTGGATTTGGCATGCCTTTGTTGGGTTACCTGGATCCCATAATGATATCAACGTACTATAACGTTCTTTTGTTTTTGCTCTCATTTCAGAAAGTCAGGCTCCTCCAGTCAATTTCTTAGTCAATGGAAGCAATTATACAATGAGATATTATCTTGCTGATGATATATATCCAAAGTGGGAAACATTTCTCAAAACAATTACATCTCCCAGAGGTAATAAGCAAATACATTTTTTTAAAATCTCAAGAGTCAACAAGAAAGGACATTGAGCAAGCATTTGGAGTGCTCCAAATACGATTTGCTATAGTGCGTGGACCAGCATGTTTCTGGACACTTGACGTGCTTAAGGATATTATGAGACATGCATAATATTACATAACATGATTGTTGAGGATGAGTGAGAAGCTAATGAGTTCGACTTTAGTTATGATATAATGGATGAGAGTCCCACTGCCACAATGATACCGGAGCGGAGTTTAGAACCGCTCCAATTTATTAATACTCAGCATTGAATTAGAGACAAAGAAACTCATTACAAATTCCAAGCGAATCTAGTCGAGCACCAATAGAATATGCATGAAAATTTATGGGCACTACTTAAGCAAATGTCATTACAATACTTGTAGCATCATTACTACTACTTAAAAGTTGTTTGTCTACCAATAAAAAAGAACTACATCTTTTTTACCAGGATTTCCATTTGGCGGGGCTGAAAATATTCAGCTTGCAACGGAAGCATGCCACTCGTATCCATCGACATTATTCATTTTTCCTCTCTCAGTTGCTCCATTCACATTCTCTCTTTCTCTTACACTAGACGTTCTTGTTCTTGAAGATAACATTTCTCAAACATTTGAACTTTCTTCTGATTCGTTACCTTTTTCTCTTCCTTCATCTCTGCTAACAGATTCACGAGTGCTGAACTTGTTGCATCATCTCCAGGTTCTTTGCTCTTTGATTTTCGTAGTCGCGCTTTCTCAGTTTTCCTTCGAGGTGGTCTATGTAAGGATCCATAGGACCCACTGTCATCTCCTAAATTTATCGAGTCCGCTATGGAAGGCGCAGAGCTGCCAGGAGTTGCATTAGGTTTTGTTTTTTGCTTCTTTGACTTAGCATCCTCCATCCATTTTGGTCGATACCTTAACTCATTTCAACAATACTCAAACTGAAAAGGAGATTTATAGAGTTCCTTATACAAGTTATTGGCATCACGAATCTGAAAATTTTTACTAGAAAACTCATTATCATGTCATTAAAAATACACTATTTTGTAAAAAAATATTCACTCATACCTTGTCTTTCTCCGTCAAACTACTTTGATTCAGTCTTTCTATCTGTGCAAAACACCCATAAAATTTGTTGGTGGCTAGCTAAATTGCTGACCAACAATTCATCAAAGAATTTTGATTACGACTATGACATGCCTTAGGTTTGTACTCGTTGAAGTACTCCCAAATCTTTTATCAATATGTCTTTGATTTTTGCTTTTTTCCTTGCACAGCATCCAAACTAATATTAAGCTATGTAGAGATTATCATAACGTCTTCCTCTACTGTAAAATTGTCACCTCACTGTTTTTTGGTGGTAGATTCTACTTGAGGAGATATTTGAGAAGATTGACCTATAAACTCATCATCTAAGTTTGTTCTATCATTCATGAGATTGGTGAAGTAAACATTATATTACAATGATTCCATAAGTAATGTATATAATTCAACATGGCCACCATGCTAAAATTAACAAACTCTCAGAAATCACAACCACAATTCACAAGCATAACCATCACACATTGGTTGCCCAAAAACTAAAAAAAGTATTTGATCACCTATGTTCTACCAAAACCAAAATCAAAACTCATTTCATTCCACTGAAAAATAAATAATATTAGATCACACCAAATTAAATAATTTTACAGTCAAGAGATTTTACAGAGTATTTATGGTGTTCTGGCTTGGTTTCACAACCCTCCTTGGTGTCCTATGGGCGTGATAGATTATATTAGCCATCATCACCACCGAAGAGGAAGAAGAACAGTAGATGGCCCGGACGGTGCTTGGGGCAGACTAGAGCGATTTGAACGCCATGGAAGGAAGAATTGAAGGTTGGTGAGAGGGTTGATTTGGGAGAGAAAGTAACAGTCGAAGGCGGGGATTGAGATGGGTGGGGTTGCATCTACTTCTAATTTCACAAATTTAGTCGGTGGGGTTTTTGGTGGGGTTTCAGTAGCCTTTTGTCTGGTTGAGGAAGACAACGAGCGAAGGAGACTGAAATTGGGGGTGTTGTAGAGTGAAGAAATTGGTGCAAAAACCACAATAGCGAGCTTCTTTGCCTCTCCAGGAATAGCTAGTCAAATGAAAAATATGGGAAATAGCTAGTGAGATAGCTAGTCTGTTGGAGACAAAATTTAAGGTGTGCCTCTTTAAAATAGCTGAGAACGACATTTTATTGAGACACTTAGAGTTGCTCCAATCGAAGCACAAGGGATATTTAGAACTACTCGTGGCAAGTGAAGTGTTCACATCAGAAGAGACTAAATAACTACAAGTCAGGAATAAATATTCAATCTTATAAGGTACCAACCCTTTTTAATTTTTTTCAACTGTTTTTTTTAAAGTTCCATATAAATATGTGCAAGAGTTTCCATAGTTTGCATATCAGTAATGTCCATAAATATAATGCACCAAGTGAAACAAATTATATTAAAATTGTTCAAACCTAAAGACTGATATGGCACTAATAAATATCCAGATAAAACTTTAAAGAAAATTTTTTAGTCACATCTCTTCTAGTTTACTATGTCTTCAAGGACACTCCCTCTATTAACCAAAACATCACTAATGTCCTTCTAGTTTATATTCAAATATCACTGAGATCCCTTGCCCTTTTTTTTCTAACACAAATAATTCATCTAAAATACTAAAATTACCCCTAAATAAACCTCAAATAATCTCTCTTCATAAAATTCAAACCGATTAAAATTCAATTCAAGCTCATTAAATTTTATTTTATTTTTACGTATTAAAATTCAAGCCCATTAAAATATATTTTTTTCGGTATTAAAATTCGAGCCGATTTGAATTCAACCTGAACTGTTAGCACCGATTAAAATTTGATTTGATTGGAGTCGATCAAAATTTATGTTTTTTTACTTATTAAAATTCATGTGAATTAAAATTTGATACATATAACTCTTATATATTCGATACTCTAATTCTAGTCTAGCACGTAATTAACAAGAAACCAATTGGTAAGTCATAGAATTACAAGATAATACAATTTTTTTGAGATATGTTCAATGGTATCGATTTTAAAGAGTAACTCTTACTATTGCTGATTTTACTTTCAAAACAAATAAAGTTCTCTCAATCCCATGAGTATGTTTTTTTTTCCCTTTAAACTCCGAACTCAAGAATTTTTCTTCTATTCAATTCATAAGATTTTAATCCTCGTATTCAAACTGGCTTTGTCATTTGCAGCATTGCAGGAATGTCGTTAAAGGACATGAAGGAGTTTCTAGCGTAGGCAATACTTTGCAGTCTTTCATGAGTTGATTAGAAGCTTAAGTAGTGTTCTGTCGTCACCAATACGGTGACAATTTGTATGATTTTTCATTTTCAACATCAACAATATGTGATCATAAGTTTCAGAATTTGGCACACTTCCCTTCAATCTTTTTGTTTTTATTGCATTATATATGAATATATACTAATTTGACACTATTTAATTAAGACTTCTAACCTGTAAATTAACCAATCTTTAGGTGATAGCAAAAATCTGTACCATAACTTTCTTTTTGTTGTTTTCTCACCATGTAGTTCTTTATAACCCAATATAATTTTCATGCAAACTAAAATATCAAAGTTGTTTTAGATTGTTGGGAAAATTAGCATAATTGTACATAATTTTACTTAACAAATTAATATCTAGATCACAAACTAACAAGAATATGCAAATAAATATAAAATAACAATCAATTTAGAATAGAATAAAATAGATATTATAAAGTAGAAAGAGCTGGTCTATGAGTACGAGAGTCGTGTGAACACTGTCTTAAAACTGGTGAGCCTCTCCACGTGAGAGTACTAACAGACATCAGCGACTCCAAGATCAAATTCAGACGCTTGCAACACCACCTCCTTAATGGTTACACCCACGGGAAGGAAGGGGTAAACCTCACTGAATCGAAGTTGCCCAAAAATTTAACGTAATATGCAAGTAGGTATATGAGACAAAATGTGATAGAAGAAAAGGTTATTTTGGAGTAAAGTTGGGAGTAAGGATAGATCCATCTGCAGACTACATAACTTTCTTATATAGCACTTTAGAAAGCTTAATATTAATGGATTTTAAAGCTCTAACGTCTAGTAAAAGTCCATGCCATTAAAGACATTGTAAAAACCCATTAAATAGATATAAAAGTCCATTAAAAATATTATCAATCATCCTATTAAAGCACAAAAAATATTAATTGAAAAATAAATAAAATAAAACTGAAAAATTAATAAAATTAATCACAAGTTTTAAAACTTTTCATTGTGTATTAGAGTATAAGTGTGTACTTGATGTGTGTTTTGACAGCAATAAGTGGTGGCGGCAATATTAGTGAGACGGTGACACTGGTGGTGATAAATCTAAAATTGACAAGTGTTTTATGTAAATGTATATGTAGAGTATTATAAGTTTTTTTTTTTTTTTACTTGTTGAGTTACTAGTTATTGTCTGTGCCTGAAGGTATGAGTAATAAAAAAATGGTTAACAATAAAAATATTTGTATTCACACCCAAAATCAAATCTCAAACATAGAGGAGAGAAAATGAAATTTAAGCACCGGTTATAGTGGGGTGAGCGGTGGTTGTGCTGGTGGTGGTGGGCGACAGTAATGGTGATTGGAGACAGTGATGGTTATGGTGGGGTGGAGATGACCGTGGTGGTGGTGACAACCGTGGGTAACAACGGTGATGGTGATGGTGATGGTGGGTTTTGGGTGACGATGGTGGTAGTGGCAGCCATAGGTGACAATGGTGGTGGTGGTGGGTATGGGTGGTGGTGGGTGACGGTGATGGTAATTGGCAGCGGTGGTGGTGGAGCGACGATAGTGGTAGTGGCGGTGGTGTGTTATGATGGTGGGAGATGACAATAGTGGTGGTGGGCGATGAAGAGTGCTTCTTGCAGTAGTGTGATGGTTTGTGGAGAATTGCGGTGGTGGTAAGTGGGGTGGGGTGACAATGGTAGGCGATGACGAATGGTGGTGGTAGATGTGGTAGGGGTGGATGATAGTGGTTGGCGACAATGGAGGGCAACGACGGGTGGTGGTGGGTTGTGGTAGTGGGTGGTGGTGGACAACAATGGTGGTGGTGGGCGATGACGAGTACTTCTTGCGGTAGTGTGATGGTTTGTGGCGAATGGCGATGGTGGTAAGTGTGGTGGGGTGACAATGGTAGGCGATGACGGGTGGTGGTGGTTGGTGGTGGTAGATGTGGTAGGAGTGGATGACAATGGTTGGCGACAATGGAGGGCAACGACGGGTGGTGATGGATTATGGTAGTGGGTGGCGGTGGGTGGTGGTGGACAACAATGGTGGTGGTGGGTGCTGACGATGGACGACGGTGATAGTGGGACGATGGTGGTAGTGATAATAAACATAAGAATGAGATGACGATGGTAATGGGTGGTGGAGGTAGATGACAATAGTGGTAATCGATGGTGGTGGTGGGGGGGGTGGCGGTGGGGGGGTGGTGTTGGGTAGTGGGGCAGTGGCGGTGGTTGTGGGGGTGGGATGGCTGTAGTGATGGTGATGGGGTGGTAGTGGTTATGGTCGTGGGTGGTGGTGGGGCGGTGGGTATGGTGGTGGTAGGGTGGCGACAACGATGGTGGTTGCGGTATTGATGGGATGGCGTTGGTGGTGATGGTGGTGGTGGGGATAGTGGTTGTGGGGATGGTGGTGGTGGGTCGGTCGGGGTGGTGGTTGTTGTGGCAAAGGCGATGATTGTTGTGGCTGAGGTGGTCGTGAGTTGGCAGCGACGATGGTGGTGGTGGTTGTGGTGGGGCAGTAGGGGTGGGTTGACGGCAGCAATGATGGCGGTGGTGGAATAGTGGTGGTGGTGATGGTGGGGTAGTGGGTGAGGTGGTAATGGTGATGGTGGTGGTGGGGTGGCAGTAGTAGTGATTGCGACGACGGCGGTAGTAGTGGTGATGGTTGTGGTAGAGATGGTGGTGGGGTGGCTGCGGCGGTGATGGGGTGGTAGTGGTGGTGATGGTGGTGAGAGGATAGTTGTGGTGGCGGGGTGGTGGTGGTGGGACAGTGGGGATGGTGGTAGTAGTGGTGGTGGTGAGGTAGTTCTAAATACTATTTTTTTTTAAAAGAAAATACTTATGAGAAATTATAAGTCATAGAAACACTTTTAAAAAATCACCTCAAATGCACTTTTAGGGGCCTATTTATCCATAATGTCATTATATTTTTTTAGATCTAGTGTTTCATTTATATTTCATTGAACTGATCATCACAAACACCTCCTGGTGGGTCTTACTCAGCTAGAATCTAAACTTTTGCCACAAATACATCATAATATAGTGACGCAAGGAGAAAAGGGGAAGAATAAGTGGATTACAAGAAGAAATAATTTTCCAAAAAATTACATCAATATTTTTAGATTGAGTTTCCTAAACAAAATAAAAACTATTTTTTCTAATAAAACACCCTAATTTGATATACACTATCTAGCAGAGAATATCATCTGATGACGAAGTTCCGCGAATGAATTATAAAGTCTTCTTAAATTGAGTTGTACTATCTCTTCACTTCTTTTTCCCTCAATAAATAGGCTTTTCATTAGGAACTTCATGAGCAACAAACAGATGGAGGACAGTTAGGATCATCAATAAAGTCATCAAAATCAATCTCATTCACATCAAGGGGCTCCACAATTTGTACCTTTGATTCTGGCTCATTAGCTTCTGTTTTATCCTTGGAAATTTTCCTTTCAATTATCGCAACAAGTTTTGAACTGCTTTGGAAAGACAAACGAACAACTCCTTGACAATTAGACATCTCATCTTGGCATTAGAGTTGGTATTTCCTTGAGAAGAATAAGAATAAGAAGTAACATTAGTTCAACTGGTTTATTTAGAACAAAAATGCTCTCGTGCTTTATTAATGGACTTACTTGGATGTGTATCTGCAACAGTTTTTTCTGTTTGAGTTGTAGGCACTGTAACAGATTTCGGAGGAGTCTTCTTTTTCAACTCATCTTCTATTTGATAGGCAACCTAAACAGCATCTGCCACAGTGTAAAGTCGGCTAGCAGCTAAAATAGAAGAAATTTCTGAATTGAGTCCTTGCCTATACATAGCAATCATCACATCCTCAATCCACGGAAACTTTGATCTGGTGGCTAAGGTATATAATTTTTCTGTATACTCCTGAACAGACATGTTTTCCTGAGCCAACTGTGTAAATTGGAGATGAGCTCGTTGTTTATAATTAACCGGGACAAAGTAACGAGTCAAAGCATTCTTCATATTGTCCCATGATCTATCGAAGTGAGTTTGCAGATACTTCATATTGTCTCCATTTGATTTCATTATACTAGCTGCTTTTATCAACTACTTTCACAAATCCAGGATTTTTTATTTTATTTTGTAACATATCACTATTCAAATTGCCTCGTTCCCCGAGGAGACGACCTCAGATATTTTCGAGTGACTACACCGCACATTCTTCCTACGCATTGGACACACATTACATATATTTCAGAGATAAGCATTTTTCTATCAAGCATCTGGCTACCATTTTCAGATCTAACCCTAACCATCTCAAGTCTAACTCCAACCATCATTATAAGAAACAAGGTTTTAGTGGCGATATTACTGCCCTATCTCTAATCCCCAAAATGGGTATCGGTCTTCCCACTGCCGTAGAATTGCCCACTACAATCAACAGGAGAACTCTTCTTTTTCATGTAAAATTGGCAACTAAAGAGACTGAAAATTTTCTCAGAATACTCTTTTTGGTAAGTATTAATTCCGACCAGTCATATTTCTCCTTTAGTGTGGAATTAGTACTCATGGAGTGTTGTATCTCAAGTTTTTCTTCTAATGGCTATGGGAACAATCAATTACACTTATTAATATTACTAGTTAGTACACACGTGCATTACACGTGGACCCTTCTTCATATGATATTGTATATTAGTGACGTGAATCACTTTTATCAAGAACCATGTTTCATATAAAAAAACACTAAAAGAAACCCATGTTACACTAACATCTAATAGTGTATTTAATGTAAATATTTTGTTCTCCCCTTTGCCCTTATAACTCATATTTTGTACATTTTCTTTTATTTTTGTTTTTTATTACGGTAATTTTTGGTATAAGCAAGGTTACGAATAAAAAACAAAGGCACACCTAAAAGTCATTTAATACATAACTTGTGAAGATCAACTGTATAGCTATCTATAATATAAAACAAGGTAAATTTCAATAAGTTCATCCGACGGTCTCAAATAGACTTTTTCAATGGTCACCAACATTTCTCTCAAAACCATTCACATTGCACCGTACCTTCAGACACGGGTTATCCCTATAATATTCATAAAATAAAAGCCAAGTACAAGAACTTGTATGACACATCGAGAATATCCTGGCTCATACTCACACACCCAATCAATAATACAATCTTTGCAAGGATAACCTGTTTTCAAGATGCGCATATACCGACATATCGACATTAACGTAACTTCTCATGAATAATATACTAATCATCTGCCTCAATCATCATGAGTGAATAGTAGTTTGGTCCTCGCAAAGCCCCAATACCCACCACGAGTACTAAAAAACCTTCAAAACCCTAAAAGTCAGAAACTCATCTAACCCACGTTAATCACACCCACTCAAACATGATATACTTTCCATAATTTTCTAATAAAATCCAACTATAATCAAGAATCATGGTTTCATAATATTTCAAAAGGAATAATTTAAGAAAACATAAAAGATGCGAATTTTGATATAAAACATGTGTAGGTTAGGTTATAATTCAAGAACTAGGGTTTTTCGATAAAGAATGGATGAATATTGGACAGAAATGATTTACATTCAAGAAATAATACACATTGATGATGCACAAAATTGACTTTGCACACCACTAGTCAAGTAATTTAGAATTAAGTAGTAATTAATGTAGAGAGAGAGACGAGATTTATAGTGGTTCGGTCAGTTTGACCTACGTCCACTTTGAAATGGCATAGAGTTGCCGGTAGTTTATTGATTCCGGTGAACGGAATGTTACAGATTGGAGAGGAAGAGGAGATTTATGCTCAGTAGAAGGTGATGCCCCCCAAGTGTTGGTGGGGCTTACATTTTATAGTCATTCTCCAACAGAGTGGAGCTATTAAGTGGCAAATATCTGGCTATCCTGGTGGAACTTGCAGATTCTCCTCAACGGGTGTGGCCGTTGAGGAGCTCCCCACAAGACTCGGTCCAAGTTGACTGCTTCCAAGGTGGTAGAGAAGGTAAGGGTGCTCTCTGGATCTTTGTAGCTAAGCCGAGGCAGCTTCATGGTGCACTTAATTGGGCTTGAGTCTTCATAAGTTTGAGCCTTTAATTGCAACTGGGCTTCAGTATGGTTTTGGGCCTTTTCACATAAATTAGGCCATTTGGGTTTGGCCCATCATTTGCCCCCCAATGCCCCTATGTCCAAGGAAACTTGGAAAAGAGGGCATTAGTTTACATCTTGAGTTTTAGGCGGTGGAGACTTCCTTTGCTAGATGACTCTTCCCTTACACGATGCATTTTTGCTTTTGGGCAGTTTTGGCAAGATCTCCAACCCAAATGGGCGTGCAGGGAATGCGGAGCAGGCGTGCAGCAGAGGTGGAGCAGAGGCGGAGCAGCCCCTTGGTCGTGCAGCTAAGGCGGAGCAGCCCCTTGGGCGTGCAGCTGAGGCGGAGCAGCCCCTTGGGCGTGCAGCTGAGGCGGAGCAGCCCCTTGGGCGTGCAGCGGAGGCGGAGCAGCCCCTTGGTCGTGCAGCTAAGGCGGAGCAGCCCCTTGGGCGTGCAGCTGAGGCGGAGCAGCCCCTTGGGCGTGCAGCGGAGGCGGAGCAGCCCCTTGGGCGTGCAGCGGAGGCGGAGCAGCCCCTTGGGCGTGCAGCGGCGGCAGAGCAGCCCCTTGGGCGTGCAGCCTGCTGAGACGCTGAGGGTGCTGATCTGGGCGAGCAGCACTATTCTGGGAGAGCAGAAATTTTTTTTTTTTTTGTTTTTTCGAAAAAACTTCGGGAGGTCAAAACAGCTGTTTCTGAGACTTTTTTGGACTTTTTACAGCATCAATCACAGCCTTTTGGCTGTGACAATTGTAGGGCTCGTCGAGAGCTTCGATTTGATATATTATGGGCCCTATTTGGAGTTACGGAGCAGAAGTTACGGTCAAAACTTCGAACAGAGAGTTGGGCGAGCGTGTTTGGGCGTCCAGGCAGCTTTTGGGCGAGCACACTGTGTCTTGGGCGAGCAGATAGGGTCCTGGGCGAGCAGGAATTTTTTTTTTTTTTTCCGAAAAAACTTCGGGAGGCCAAAACAGTTGTTTCTGAGCCTTTTTTGGACTTTTTACAGCATCATTCACTGCCATAGGCAGTGAGTTTTGTAGGGCTCGCCGAAAGCTTCGATTTGATATATTATAAGCCCCATTTCGAGCACCTTGGACGAGCGGCCTGCTGCGCGGACTGCCTGGGCGCACGGACTGCCTGGGAGCGCTGCCTGGGCGCGCGGACTGCCTGGGCACGCTGCCTGGGTGCGCGGACTGCCTGGGCAAACTGCCTGGGGCTTCCTTGGGTGAGTTTAGTTCTGTAGTCAAATGGCAGAGTACGCCGAACATTTTTGGTGGTGATGATCCGACTCCACCGAGTGAACTTTTTGAAACTCCTTTTGATTGACAATTTTCTCCCTTTCAGTAGGCTCCTCTCACCTGTGGAACTCCATTAGCTATATAAACTCCTTCTTTCACTCCCTTTTTTGGATTCTTGAAGGGCACTAGAGGCGAGCACTTTGCTCATGGTGGAAGTGATTTGAGCGAGCTCAGCTGGCGCGAGGCCTTGGGCTAGCCTGGGCTGCCTTGGGCGCGAAGTTGGGTGCCTGAGAGCATTTGAAAGGCTGGGCGCCCGAGGAGGAGGGCTGGGCGCCTGAGGAGGAGATCTGGGACGCCGGAGATTGCCTGGGCCCCTGGTGTGATGGCCTGGGCGCCTGGGATGGTCTGGGCGACCAGGTCGGCTAGGCAGTTGGTTTGGGCAGCCAGACAGCTGGGTACGCTGATCTAATGTAGTCCCTTTGGTTGCAGACGACCTAAGTTTCAAGATCCTGCCTTTTGAGACCGAGTTTTTGGGAACCCTTGAGAGAGTCCTTAAGCTTGAGGTATAGGCTGCCTGTTTAAGAACAGTACAGAGACCAAGCTTTTGGCGACTCGGGAGAGAGCCGCTAAGTTGGATATATAGGCTGCCTGTTTGAGAACAGTGCAGAGGTGGGTAGGCTGCCTGCTTGGGAGCAGTACAGAGGTAGTCTGCCTGCTTAAGAGCAGAACAGAGATATGCCAAGCTTTTTTGGCGACCCGTGAGAGAGCCGCTAAGCTGGAGATAGGCTGCCTGCTTAAGAGAAGTGCAGAAATAGGCTGCCTGCTTAAGAGCAGTGCAGAGATTAGTTGCCTGCTTAAGAGCAGTGCAGAGGTAGGCCAAGCTTTTTTGGCGTCTCGTGAGAGAGTCTGCTCAGCTGGAGATATATTGCCTGTTTGAGAACAGTGCAGAGACAGGTCAAGTTTTTGGCGATCCATGAGATGATTCACCTCGCCTGGACCTGTTGGTTTCTTCAGTATTTATATATTTTTGAGCTTTTGCCAATAATTCTGGCATGCTCTTTGGTGGTCGCTTCATCACTGAGAAGAGGAAGTTTGATGACCGGAGGCCTCCCAAGAAGGCGGTCATGCTAACCTTTTCATCGGGCTCCTCAACCTGAAGGACCTCCTCGTTAAAACGAGTGAGGTACCTCCTTAAGCTCTCATCTCGGTCCTGCTTTATGCTGAGCAGGTGGGTGGCAGGCTTCTGGTGCCGGCGTCCTCCAATAAAGTGCGACACGAAGGACCTGCTCAACTCAGCAAATGAGCCAATGGAGGCTGGGGAGAGCTTGGCGAACCATTGTCTAGCATATCCCTTCAAGGTGGTTGGGAACGCTCTGCACATGATTTCGTCGGGGACACTGTGCAGCTGCATTAGGGTCTTGTAAGTCTCCAGGTGGTCCAGTGGATCTTTCTTCCCGTCAAATGTCTCCACCGATGGCATTTTAAACTTTTGAGGGAGGGGGTAGTTCACCACGTCTGGCTTGAAAGGAGTGTCAGTTCGCCTCACAAGATAGTCCACAGTCTCAGGTCCTTGCGCCTTCATGGCATTGAAGACATCACCTAGCTGATTTTGTACTTCTTTGATTTTCTCATCCCAATGATTGGGAGCTCCTCTGGAATGAACATGGGAGTGACTCCCATGTTCCATGCTTTGATTCTCGCCTTCATCCTCTTGGAGATGAGGGTTTCCACCGTGAGAAGCAGGAGGAGGAGGTGGAAATCCCTCGTGATGGGCTTCCTTGTGTGGGGCGCCTAGGGGGATTCCAAAGGGGGCGCCCAGCCCTGCAGGGTCGCCTAGGTGTGGAGCGGCAGGGTGTGGAGTGCCTAGGTGTGGAGCAGCAAGGTGTGGAGCAGCAAGGTGTGGAGCAGCAGGGTGCGGAGCTCCTTGGCCCTCAGGATGTGGAGCTCCTCGAGGTCCTCTGAGCTGTGCTCCACCAAGTTGTGCTCCTCCTTGTCCAGCGAGCATGAGTTGCAGTATCTGCTGGTTTTGGGCCACCAGCTGCTGCATGGTCTCCAACATTTGCTGAGGATTTGGTGCTGGAGCGTTCGGGACAGGGTTGGTAACTGGAGGAGCAACCTCCTCCTCTCGTGTAGGATTGTCTTCATGTTGGTTCATCGACCGGGTAGTGATTGCCATTGGTTCAGTAAATAGAATGTTTTAAAATGAGAATTTTGTCGATTCCCACAGACGGCGCCAAACTGATGATGCACAAAATTGACTTTGCACACCACTAGTCAAGTAATTTAGAATTAAGTAGTAATTAATGTAGAGAGAGAGACGAGATTTATAGTGGTTCGGTCAGTTTGACCTACATCCACTTTGAAATGGCAGAGAGTTGCCGGTAGTTTATTGATTCCGGTGAACGGAATGTTACAGATTGGAGAGGAAGAGAAGATTTATGCTCAGTAGAAGGTGATGCCCCCCAAGTGTTGGTGGGGCTTACATTTTATAGTCATTCTCCAACAGAGTGGAGCTATTAAGTGGCAAATATCTGGCTATCCTGGTGGAACTTGCAGATTCTCCTCAACGGGTGTGGCCGTTGAGGAGCTCCCCACAAGACTCGGTCCAAGTTGACTGCTTCCAAGGTGGTAGAGAAGGTAAGGGTGCTCTCTGGATCTTTGTAGCTAAGCCGAGGCAGCTCCATGGTGCACTTAATTGGGCTTGAGTCTTCATAAGTTTGAGCCTTTAATTGCAACTGGGCTTCAGTATGGTTTTGGGCCTTTTCACATAAATTAGGCCATTTGGGCTTGGCCCATCACACATAATTGAAACAATCTCTAGTATTTTTCTATCTAACATATATATAAGGATTGAAAGAATATAAATAATAACCCTAGCATCAATCTTGAATTTAAGAAAGAACCCCTACCTTTAACCCCGTAGTTTGATGAAACCCTAGCGTTTTGATTTGTTTCTTAAACGTTAATCCTTCATGGCCTAGCCTTTTATTTTTCCTCTCACCCTTTCTTGGCTTCCTAGGACTCACAGCTACTAAAAACTGACCTAAGAAATGTCTTTAAGAGATTTGTAAGGTCAAAATATGAACAGTCAACGCGAGCCTAATCGTTGTAAAAATTGCGCTTACGTTGGAATGTAATTTGTGTTCAAATGTTCCTCGTTCGAACGTGACCTGCGTTCAGATGTTCCTTACTCCTAGTATTTCAATTTCTATCAAACGCCTAAGTACTATAACTATGCTTCGTTCGAACGTGAATTTAATGCTTGTCTAACTTTCAACGTAGTTTTGACCCATTTAAAAGTTGATTCACAAAATCTTTGTGAAATATACGCATTTTTGCATACATGGGGTCATCTAGCCATAATTTCTGCCATGTTCACCTCTAAATCCTAGTTTCCTTCGACCATAAGGATATTAGTTAAATAGGTTTGGAGATCAGAGAGAGGGTCCGCAAGGAGAGAGAAAAAGTCCCTCTCTCCTCATGAAGAAACTACTCGTATAGTGTTGCTCGTGTTGCCAACTTGAACAGATCGTTGAACTCCATTCTTCCAAACTTCTTTTGAAACTCAAAGCAAAGAGCATTTTGTGTTATGCCCACACATTCCATCTCGGACAAGGCCAACCTGTATTTATTCTTGGCCTTCTTGAAACGGGCAATATATTGCTTCGTTGTTTCACTAGTCATCTGATATAATCTAGATAAGCTGGCCATGGCTACCTCGGGCTTAGTGTGATAAAACTGAGCATGAAATTTATCTTGCAACTGCTGCCAGCTTAACAATGAGTTAGGCGGCAAGTCTATATACCATCTGAAATTTATTCCAATTAGCGAATTCAAAAACAGCCTTAGCTACAAGAATTCATTTGCCCCCGCCTCACCACATTATACTGTGAAACGACATATGTGTTCGATGGTCAACTGATTGTCCTCTCCTAAAAATGTCTCGAATAATAGGACTTTATAACCATAAGGGTATTCATGCTCCTTATCCACCCAGTCAGGATATGGCTTTCAATACATCGGCCTGGTGACTAACCTCATGGCAGGGCCAACATGCACCTAAATAATCTCATCCAACAAGTCTCTATTCATGACCACCTATGGGCCGCTAAAAGAACAATCGAAGGTTGCCTCCTTTGCCCCTCCCCCCCCCCCCCCCCCCAAAAAAAAATACTCAAAAATAGGGGCATATCATCCTAGAACAGAGGGTTGTTGTTTCTCTAAGGTCATTTATGTCCTGTTACGCCCTCTAAGGTGTCACATATGAAGGAAGCACTAGTTGAGGTGCCTCTGCTGCTATTGCTTATGCTGGGTGGGAGTAGTGAATGCCTTGCATCCCTTGGTGGTTCAAACTGTCAAAGAGGGTGCAGCTAGACTCTATTTTTATCAAGTCTCTCAAGCCATTAATGAATCCTAAGACCTATTAAGAAACCTCCTAGGAAAATGCTTTAATCAATGCCTCCGATTCTCAATCGAATTCTTAATTTTCTTACCCTCCCCCCCCCCCCCCCCCCCGAGTGAAGGCAATTCTTCCTATAGGTTGGGGCCACCAGACTTGTCTTTTTCAACCACTTCGTGCACTGGGGGCACGTCTGTTGAGCCAATGTTGGATTTTCCACGGGTGTTCGCCATCTTACTGCAATATGTCCCACTAGACGTAGGGGTGTTCACCCTACCTTACTGGTAGGAAATATAGCCTTTCGTCTTCCTACGCGATACTTTGCGGAAGAATTTTTTTTAGCCTACCTTACCCGATGAGGTGTGGTATTCCTACCCAACTTCCTACCCGATTAATCGGGTAGGAAGTCGGATAAACACTTTTGTAGCTATTGTAGGTACAATGCAAAGCGCAGGCACTGGCTCCAGTTGTTTTGGATTCTGATTTACGATTTGAAATTTGGGGTTTTTCATGTTTGATGTTAACTGGATAAGTTTTGAAAGCTTTAAAAAAAACAGAGAATGCCTAAACGATGCTTAAAAAAAACAGAGAAGGTTTGAACGATGCTTGAAAGCTAGGGTTTTGAGGTTCATTAACTTGATGCTTAAAAAAATAAAATCAGATCTGTAGATGAAAGCCTGAACGATGAAGGCCACCAGATTGCGCCCAAATAGAGACAGAGAGATAGATAGACAGAGAGAGAAAAATAGAGTACCTGGGGAGGTCGGGACTGAGCTATGGAGGCAGAGACTTGAGCGATGAAAGTCGATAGAGGCAAGAGGAGATGAGTGGAGTGAGGCGCTCGCTTAGTCAGTAGACGATAAGGTTGATTAGCAATTAGGATTTTTTTAGTTTATATATATATATATATATATTAATTAATGCGGGTAGGGTATGGTAGGAATGCAGAAATTGAAGGGTATTCCGCATTCCTACCCGATTTAATCGGAAGACCAAAAACTATTTCGCATTCCTACCAGATTTTTGCGGCTAGCCGTTCAGTAGGGTAGGGTAGGAATTTGTGGCCAATCGAAAATTTGAACACCCCTAACTAGACGTGCCAAAAAATATGTTTAGCATATTTTTGAATTGCGAACATGTCAAAGTTCAGATGGACTTAAAATCCAAATACTTACGAGCATACTTATTCGAATCGATGTAATGTTCTAAATATTTTCAAAATCAAAAAAAATTTCTCGTACTGTCGAGGTTACCTTAAAAAAAAATGTAATATTCTAAAATCGTGATTGTTCATACGATTCTAATGAAACGTAAGGCTACTTCTAAACTATTTTCTCTGCTTTGGATATCAATTGCTTAAATAATTTTCATTGCAACAACTTAATGAACTAGGATTTGGAAAATATACTTGAATCGAAAAATAATGAAGTAAAACAACAAGGAGAGTAATGCATCTACTGTTCTTAGAATTAACTGAAAAGAAAGATCACCGGAGTGATGGGTACAGAGTTAAAAGAAAAAATGCAAAAAATAAGCTAAGTAAGGAAGAGGCTGGCTCTGTGTAGTGTTGTGTGATGATCGAGAATCCTTTTTTTGTAGCCTTGCCTTCAATGTTTATAGGGGATGACTCTAACCATCGAAACTATCTTTTCCAACCATGATCGCAATCATGACCTCTTTCCCCAACATTCTCAGACGTGCGTCGAACCGTCTGCAACTAGCGGCTCATGAAATCACGTCTCTTCGTTTTTCATGATTCAGGGAGTCATATCCCTCTAATTGTCTTGTTCTATCTGGACTCTTTCCGACTTCATGCTGACCATTGGATCTCGCCATGTGTCATTCTTAAATTTTTTAGTATTTTGGTGTAAACAAATATATGTTTGATCATAGGATCTAACCTAGCAATTAAATGTATATAATAATATAATATAAATTAGACTTCATATTAATATAACATAAATATAAAAAATTATATGTAAGTATACTACTAATAAATGAGTCTAAAAGAATTTAGAAATCAAATAATACTAATAACAATACACGCTGCGATGTATCCAAAGCTCTGGTCTATGTTTGACCTTTTGTCTTGTGTTTGAGGTTTTGTATTACGTTTGACCTTTTGTCTTATGTTTGAGCTTTTTATCTTATTTTCAAAGCAAGTTGTGTATGAGATGCTTCATAAGCAGCCGGAAGAAAATTAAAATTTCAACAAACAATGCCGTGATGGATCTGGCAGGCGTGGGCGGTGGGGTTGTGGCGGTGGTGGGCCGGCCGCTCCCACCATGTTTTGAAAATCTCTTAGCAATACAACATTGTATCACTGTTATTATGTGTCAATTGAGTGTTTACGTTCCCATAGAACTACCATAACTGTACATGTTTCACTGCACATCCTCAACTGGTAACTTCAATCAATAACTTACCTTTAATCAATAACTTCTCACATATCACAACCATTGCACAGAACCAAAAGCATATCACTATTCACTCTCAAAAATAACAGCAAACTCTGGAAACAATAAACCATCCACTATAAATGATGATTCTGATATAATATCTATGCAACCAAGAATGGTTAGTCAACGTAAGAATCGGATAATTTCGTTACAACCAGCTATCCTAGAACATATAGTATTTACAATGGAATTCGACTTTATAACAGAGTGTCTAATAAAGTTTCAGCTTGCCCAGTAAGAGAACAATTAAACCAAAAGCGACACCAAATAATGCACTTCAGTAGCTGAATCGCAAATAATTTGCCAATGGAGGAACATCTATACCCACATAAAAATGGTATAGGAACCACATCTATATACATTGCAAGCAATGCCAATCAACTGATTTTCATTTTTGAAGAATTTTGACTCACGATGCAAATCTCATACTATATACGTCTTTTGGGAGTTCTTTGGACCACGTTTTCTTCTTGGGTTAGTGTTGATCGCACAAGAGAAGGCATTTACAAGCTCAGAATCCTCTTCAGTAATCAGAATCTTGGCTGCACTTGGGTCAGCAAGGAGGAGTTTTGCTACAAGGTATCCTGCAATTGACCAGGTCTGGAACAATTGCGCTTGTTTGCCAATGAACCTTGCTCTTTTCGTGTCATAATATTCAGGCCATTTGTCTAGTGATATGCGTTTCTCTGCAACCTCAACAGCTCTAGCAGCAAGGTCTGGTCTATTCATCTTAATGCATGCAACAGTGAGCTGCAAAAGGTGAATTATATGTCTTGTTCGTCATCTATCAAATCATATATCTACCAATTTGTAAAAGCCAGCCCAGTTAATAAAAGCATGCCATATAAATCATAGGTCCTACATGGTCAAAAGAATAAAAGAAAAGTTTAACTTCCACATCCCCATACCCCTCAAATGGTGACCATCCAAGCAGGGTGGTAATTGAACCGGAGCTGTATCCTGGATATTTTAAATGTGATAGACTATGCAGATCCGCACATATAAAATGCATACCTAAAGCGGAAAATGACCTCAAGGATATAAAATTATATATCATCATCATGCACAGGCCCAATCACCCAATCTCTAACTCTTGGTAGATAGACAAAGAGTGGGTTTGGAAGCAATCCTCAAGGAGAAAGTACTTCAGATTGCCATGAAATAATTACGAATATCCCGATTTAGGAAACATTGATGGAATTCCCACGTAAGAATGGGGTTTAGTTTCTTAATTTGTTGTTTTAATCCCATCAACCTCAAAAATGACCTTGTTAGACTGCAGTGCAAAGACCTCCTTCCATGAGTGACAGGAATCTATGTTTTTGTTGTTTAATTCAAAGAAGCAAATTTCTGACCCGGGAAAATAGAAAAGAGAAGAAGAGAAGCAGGTTTCCTTGAGACTACCTTCAAGATACGCCCAAAAGAACATTTGCTAAAATTATATGTTTCACATAAAATTTGACAGCACAACTGCAAACTCAAAATCTCGATTATTAAATTCTAATTACCAGACTATTCGTAAATGAAATGTATCTAACCAATCCCATCATCATAGTTGCTCCTGGATGGGAACTTCCATTCCAATGCTAATAAAACATGTTAAAAATATTCAAAAAGCAAGTCCACTCGTTCGCCTGCAGGATTGGTTAATATCAAACTGATTCTAGCCCGCAATTGGAGTTAGGAATGAATCAAAAAGGACACTAAACATGACAATGAGACAAAAAATTAGCACCACACTAAAGATTAATAAACAAACTGCTACCTGCCAGAGTAAAGTCGGCCAAGCACCTCCATTGTGGTAGGACCAAGGGCTGCATCAGAAGTAACAAGGAATGGAATGACGAAGAATAGAATTAGCTCAAGGGACTAAAAATAAAAAATTAGACAAAAAACAAAATTAACATGGGAAAAGGAGATAGCTTACGTGTTTTTGGGGTCACAGCCAGTTATAATCTGCCACTCTTGACCTTCAAGAGCAGGATAACAAATCTTGAGGGGCATGTCAGCCACCAGATCTGCCCATTTGGCTTCAATGAGATCCAATATAGCATGTGACTGATCCACTGTGGCAAGACTACTCACCACTGACCACAAGTTCCCCAGGGAAAAGAAACGGAAATCCATGTGAGCTGGTTGCAAGTTCCCAATCAGATAGCCTCCTCTATTAGGCATCCATTCCACCAGCCAGGAAGAAATCTGATCTGGGTAGATGTTGAACTTGTTTATGGCATCATATGAGTACTCTTCAGTTTTGTAACGATAAATCTCATTGAGTTTTTTCATATCAATCCAATAATACTCTCTGATGTGAAAGGATAATGCTACAAGACGACTGTTCAGTGCTCTAATAAGGTCAGCTGATGCATCCTCTGGAGTAAGCATCTCACGAGCAGAGAGTAATGCTGAATAAAATAGTGCCTGAACCAACATCCAAAATTGTACCAAGACAAAATTCTAAGCTTATCAGGAACATTGGGTAAGAAACAAGTTCAACCTGCCTACCTGACCAGTAAGATAACCAAATTTATTGTGTCTCAAATACATGTATAGCTTGGTTTTAGTGCTCGTGATCACAGTATTCCCAAGTTCACAAAAATCCTCCTCACTTTGTACAGAATATTAATGTAATGATCACCATTCTCCTAATCAAATTAAAGGATGGTTTGCGTCCGCCTGGCATCTTACTTCTTAACTATTCTATCAAGTTTTATATCTATCTTGTATATTAACTCAATTCTTCATCCACCTTACATGTCTTCTCTAATATCTTCCCTCAGCATGAACTAGCAAGAAATAAGCCCCCCTGGTGGATACTTCATCAATGAAAAGGGATTCCATCATTTGCTCATGCCATGGAGGACCATGTCTGAGACCGTTCACTAAATAAAGGTTGTTATAATGTCACGTGATCCTCTACCAGCAGATCACACAAAAAGACACCAGGTAAAAGACAGCAGATCAGACAATTAGACATCAAAATTTCAAGTCTTTTTTAATGAGATATGGAAGGAGACTAATGAAGGACAACATGGAAGGGGAAGTTAACTTTACAGTTAAAAAAGTGAAACTGCTCTGATTCTGAATCAAACGATGCCATAGTATCTCACTAACTAGGTTTATCTCTTGATCCCTAGATGGTATCAACTTTAAGGGACGAGACTCAAGCAGGGAGCAAAATATCTGAATATTTTTTTATCATGCTGTCCAATCTGCTTTGTGCTGAAGGCAAACAATATAAATCAGACTCTAATTAACCCTCAACCTCACTTTTAACACAATTTGTGGTCTTCAACTAACCACAGGATTGGATCAAAAAAAAAAAAAAACTAAGCACGGGTTATGAATATAAATTGTTCAAATCCTGACATTTATTGGCATTCAGAGTCCAAGCAAAAAGGTTATCTCAATCTCAATGGTTTCATAGTCTTATTCTTATCTTCAAATGGGGCTCAAATTGAACTTCAAAAACATTGATCGCTCCTTTGACTTATAAGAATCTACGAGTTATAAATCTAGATGTACTTAAAAAGTTAACGAGTTTGGAAACACCCTTCCATAACAATCCTAGCTCACAGCAATGAACTTAGAATGTGTCTACAGAGTTATCTAGTTCGAAACCCCCTTCACGAAAATAAAAGTTTAGATGACTGAACACACATTGGTATAAAAATCTAATAGATTGATTAATAATTTACCAAACATAAAACAAGCAAGGACAGAGCCAAGATTTTATTTGAGGGAGGGGAAATTTTTGTCATTCAATGAGCTATAGCCAATGTCAAATTTTTAATTGTATAAAACCTATCATAATAAATTTTCACATGACACGTATAATATATTATTTATCTTCAATAAAATCGAGGAAAACAATTCAAACTTGTCAAATTAATTATATATATAGAAAAAGTTCATTAGGCCTCTCCTAAGTGCAAAGTCCAAAAAGTCAAACACAATGTAAGAAAAAGAGTATGTGCATATCTCTCAAATACATATTCCATATTACTTTGCACCCTATTTATGTAGGGTTCTGGTATAGTATTGTCCTATTAAATATGACCTTGAATTTACTTTACCCACTCGACTATTGATTTGAACACATTGCACTATTAACTATTCAAATTTTTGATACTTTGCACAAATAAATTTTGGTTCCACACAAATTATTAAGTTTGGATGAAAATAGTCCAGAAAGCTATTTGATTGATTAATGGTGCAATGTGTTCAAATTAATAGTCGATGAGATACAGTAAACTCAAGATCATAATTTAAATATATAATGTATAATTTTGAAAACTCTAGGGGTCATATAAAGTAAAGTGGCAAAGATAATTTCAAGGGTATACTTATAATTTGGGAACATTAGGTCAGTTGCTGAAAACAATTATGAAAAGATCTTCATTGTACTCAGCACAACGGTGTTGATCAATGTTAACTACCACAAACAAAAACATGAGCAACACTCCTAAGGCCTCAAGATCTCTAAAGATAGAATTATGGTTCAAAGTATCGGTGGTATCCACCTCAGCACCTTCCGTGTCGAATTCCACGTTTATCACAAGCATCATGGCGTACCCACAAAGTGAACGTGACTACTTAAAAGAATCAAAACCAGCATTTAACTTGTTGGGTTCCTTAGAAATACTTGTTGCAAAAAGACACGGTATAATCCTTTCATTTTATGCGCATTTGACGTGTCGTAATAGATAATACTTAAGCAACACCCACGTTATTCAAAGCCATGTAGATTTTTCTGTGTATCATTGTCAATCAATTCGAGGGGAAGGATAAAGTAAAATAAAAGTCAAATATACTGCTCTGGGTATCCACTCCCACGTCCGATGTATACCTGTCTTGGATGCCCAAATATGAGACATATATCCAAAGTTGAAAGAATATTTTAATAATTGCCGTACACACGTGGTGAATATACGACATGTATCTTCAAGTATCTAACAAGTACCGAACTGATACGGTATCCAACAAGGACACTTCGATCTAGATAGAGTCTCCATGCTTCATAGGTTCTTGCAAATAGATCGCTAATAAATGATAAAACTAATTATATCAACTATAACCAAAAACATAAAAAATGCCCCAAAAGATTCCCTAAACAGAGAAAAGTAAATAATTGTTTCTTTTTCACCTTTTTTGGGACTTGACTGTTCCTTTTTTCTCTTCAAATTTATCTTTCAACGACCGCAGAGGGTCTAAAAAACCCCCTTTTTCAAGTAATCTTATAAAAAAAAATAATCAAGTGATCTGAAATAAATCCAGCATAGAAAGAATTGAATAACTTATTGACCTGAATTTCCAAAGGATGCCCGTGAATTCCCATGCGGCGATCTATCATGCAAGAGCCATCTGTCACTAATAAGGTTGGAAACATATCAAAACCATCAGCAAGACAAAGCTTTAGAATCATCTTAATTCCAGTTTGCACATCAATTCTCCCCTGAACTGAGAGATCTCCAGAGCATTTTCCATATGCACGTAACAAAATAATCCACCATAATCCTGAAATTTACAGCACAATATAAGACACCCCCATCTATAAAATCCAAACACAAGGAGGTTTTTTCTTCTTTTGATAGAACCAATTGGCTGGCATGGTTGCATACCAGAATCAACCGGGGCTACACGTCCAATTGCAGCCTCTCCAAAGTCTGGATCCAGTACCTCTTCTGTTGCAGAGTCATCACCATCCAGGGGGCCTGTGCGCACCTTGAAACTAGCAGGCATCAGCCCTTGACCAGGACTATGGCAGTCCATAGTCTTCTCCCAGCTCTGCAAAAATATGTAGGCAAGTACACTGACTTTGTCTAGTATTCCATTATTTAATAAAATTCTGTACACTAGAATGGATAAATGAAAACTCCCATATAACTACCTTGTGAATCATATAATTAACCATTTTCAATTACAAATATCTTAATTATGTAGAGATGCAATTATACAACAAGGGATCAAATATGTTTTGTTATAAAATATGCAATATTTTATTGCAGATAGAACCAAAGACATCCAGTAGCAATGATACCTCCCAATATACACTAGCTAAAAAGGTAGACAGATTGAATTCATAGGTGAGACAGGAGCAAGAAATGTGGTATTCCTTACACCCTAAAAAGTGATAGAATGGTGATAGACATATATATCATAATTGGAATATGTTCAAACTTTTCCCCACAAATTCAAAGTGATTCTCCTTCAACAAGTAATCATTAATGATAAGTAAATTACTACAAATGCAGAATTGCTCCATATCCTAGTATGAATCCGAGATATCAGAATTACCTATGTGAAAAGTTAGTGTATCCGAGATGATTTCAACTATCGACATGCTATGGGCCTTTCGTTCTTTCTTTTTTCTTGAATGCAACGACGCTAAATTGTAAAACTTAATAAAAACAAAACAAAACCAAAAAGAAAAAAGAAAACTCAGTGCTTGAGGTTACTGGTTTTAATAAGAAAACCAATGGGTCCAAAATGGCATATACGAAATAAGTTAATGAAATGAACCAATGATAAAATTAGTGTTATTGAGCACAAATGCACAATGCTTTGGTAATTCAACACCCAATCAGTAGTGTAGTCTTTCTGTAACTATGATATGTGACCACACAATAGATACTATTGAAACTTTCCAGGAAAAAAAATGATATGAAGACGTGAATTGTTGACCCGGTAGTATTAGCAAGGATGAAAAGAAAACCTCGACCCAATACAGAACAGGATAAGCAATCAATCAGTGCAGGTCATGTGGATAAAGCAATTGCATGCAGGCTGGAGGAAAAGAGGAGGTGCATGCTTTCTATGTCAGTTTGTATGGAATCATAGCCAGCATTAGGGAGATTAAGATCATCTGTCACTAGCATTCTCATTTTCTCTTTAACAGACAAGTTAAGGGAGGGAGGGGGGGAGGGAAAAAAAATGAATTGATCTCTACCAAGGCATAATTAGTAGGAAACTTCGATTTAAAAGTTAATCCACATCCTGAAATTTGAACTGTCTCTGGTTAATAAAAACTCAACTGGCAAGAAAGAATGGAAGCTGTAATCTATGTGCCACCATTTTAACTAAACGTGTTTTCCACAAATACCCAAAAAAGCACTTCAATCCTTGGACAAAAAAACAAACATAAAGTACTTGAAGCTGATGAATTCATTACCCAGTTGCATCATCCCAGGGATGAGTGAAAGACTAATCACGTAATTGTCACGTAACTCGTCAGGATAGAAGTGAGTAAACAAATACTTTTCAGAGAAGATAAAAAGGTCAATAAGATCAGAACTATTATAGTTACCTGCAGCTGTAGAGTGTGAAGGATGAAGTTGCGAACAATATCATACTCCCCCTTTAATAGGAAAGCTATACCAGAAGGTATAAAGTCTCGAATAAAGACCTGATCATAGTTCAAAACATTGGAATTGGTCGGGTCTGTCGCAGCTATTGTCCCAACAGGGCTACCACAGTAGTAAACCATAGATTCTTTCAACAACTCCCATGCTTCATCCTCAATCGAGTCAACATTAGCCCGGTGCAATGTATCTCTGAATGTCCCATTGGATGTGAAAACATTATTTTCTTGTGTTAGCTCTTGAACATCCTCTAATTGTAGAACATTAGGTTTGTCAACATTAATTGTATTGAATTCCTTCGCATTATCAACATACCATGTTCCATTTCCATTCTCCGCCGTTATCCCACTCAAATTTTCAGCCGAATAGCATTCACATTTTCCAAGACCTAATACGTCCTCTCTGGCATTTCCAGATGAAAACCTGCCTATACTTGGAAGCCACTGAATACCAATGCTCCTACTTACCATACTTGAACATTTGAGGAATTGAATATGACTTGAAACCCTTCTCTTTCTATATCTAATAGAGGATCTAGAAACACATGTTGACTCTGATTTGCTAAAAGAGGGGTCAGAACTGAAAAGGCAAGGCACCAGCCCATTGCCCCCGCACGAAATTTGCAGAACAGCTTCACAAGTGGCCATCAACACAATTACCAGCCAATGCAAGAAAACTCAGAAAGCTTGTAGACACAAAGCAAATCCAGTACTTCTACCTTGGTTTGAGATACCTAAATAACATAATCTGGAGACAAAATTGACACAAAGATCCACATAAGTAACTAGATGGGTCTCCTTAATGTCAAAATTATGAATAAAAAACGATGGTCAGAAGGAGAGGATCAGAATGTTCAATTTTGGATGAAACATCAAGAGACATATATGCACATGTATGTGTGTGTTGATAATCACATTGTTCTGTTTTAATACGTAGACAATTTCGAGAGCAGAAAAGCACCTACAGTCCAAATCATTCACCTTTCACTCTTTGAAACACAGAAAACTATATCTGAGTTCAAGTAAGCGAGTGCCTACCCAATTTTGTCGAGGTGAGTTTTGTACAAGTTGGGACCCAAAAGAACAAAGAAAAATAGAAACACTTGTGTTATTTAGTTCTACCTAGTTTTTCCCGGCAACCAAACACATGATAAGTGAGAAACCTTTGCTTACTCAACCTCCAACACTTCCTTAGCAAATTATTCTATTAAACAATTTCACATATTAATCACAAAATTCTCTACATGTAACAATGCCAAAAAAAAAAAATCCAAACTTGAAACCAGATTATTGCAGCAGACCCTTTTCAAATTTTCTTTTTCGGTAGATAACTGACCCTTTTCAAATTTACCAGTAGAATTGAAACTTTTTCATGGCAATGTCATCAGAACATTCAAAAACATTCACACACACACATTCCTCTATACACAAACTCTAAAATAATTCCAACATTTTCTATCACAATATCATCCGCACTTTCTGGTTAGAACGAAGCAACGAAAACAATCGATTTCACAGAAATGTCGAGAAAAAATTAAATGAATTACCTGACTAAATAACGATATGCAAGAATTTGTGGGTTGTTTTGAAGGGTTTGAGACGAATAAAAAATGGAGACAAAGCAATGGTACGTATAAGAGCTCTCGTGTCTCTTGTCGTGTTCGAAACGACCTACTCGGTGTCTGGAAATGAATGAATTGTTCGTGAGGGGTGATTTAACACATTGCAGTTAATTTTTGTCCATACGTGCATGATTTTTTATATATTTTTATTTTGGTGAGTCGTCTGCTGACCATATCCTTTTGTATTAATTTAGTTTTTTTATATAATTTTAGAAAAAAAGTGTATTGTCGTTATGTTATATAAGTGACTATTTCATATGATTAATAGGTTTGAAAGTTTGTTTCTACCACATTTTGCTATTGAAGAGATTTGATCGGTCGAAATTATCAAATTTTATTTTTTGCTAATAATTGTATATTTTAATTAAAATTGAGAAAATTTATTGAGTACAATTAAAACTGAGTGAGGAAAGAGGACACGAGCCAAATATCAAGTTGATTCTTCAGAACAAAGAGCACATTAATAAAATTAGTTGATTGGGGAAATAAAATTATTCAACTCTAAGGGTAGTTCAAGTGGTAATAGGATGAGTTGTAAATCTAGACACTCTGAGTTCAAATTTTAGCAATCTCTTGGGACGAGTCTATTAGGAATTTATCCCTTATGAATACTCTAATGCCGGCCTGAATAGGCTGCCTTTAATCAGACCAAGGAGGGGATTAGTCGAGGTACGAGTAAGTTAACTCGGACAATCCTGACTATTGAACCAAAAAAACAAAAAAAAAAAAAGAAAATTCTTCATTCTCAAAATGACTTGTCGTACCCAACTAGATATTAGAGGCAAATGTCATTTTATGTTGAAGTTTTAAAGTCCTCATCTATGATTTTTATGTATCTACATAATATATCTTCAAAGTAAAGTGTATAAATACACTTCATCTCTTGAGGTTTTAGAAATGATAAAAGTTTCCTTGAAATTCAAGATAAAAGGTATAGTCAATCCTATAATATCAATTGTGTTGTCTAATTAATATGATTTTGTTAAGCTCAATTTGATTAAATTAATCTCCCAACAAGCTAAAATTACCCCCCCTACTACCTTAAATTCGCAGGATAGTCACATGTTTTCTGTCTACTTTCTCTCTATCTCAACTCTTTCTATTTGCAACCAAATAAACAAAAATAAATAGAGAAAGATAGACAAATGAAAAATAAGAAATAGACAAGGAAAAATAAACACAAATACGAGTATTTGACATTTCAACCATAGCCACCGACAATTTTCCTTAAGAATAGTTGTAACGCTTCATGAGTGTGAGTTGTTACGAACTCTTGCCCTCTTCTTCCATAGTGTGTCTATTGATTCAAATGGATGAAAATTGTTCCTACTACTCCTAAATACTTTGGTTTGTTGTGGAATTATTTTTTCTATGTTATTAAAAAAAGTTTGTTATTTTTTGTAATACAAATCGGTCAAACAACAGTAGTTGAATTTGAGTTCATTGTATCTTAGAATTTGTCTTATAATCTTTTTCATACCCACAATTTTTATTGGAAAAATAAATAAAAAAACCGTCTTAAATTAGCCAATATAATTGTGTTTTGGATTCACGACTTATTTTTGATAATACACCTCCAACAATAAGTATGAGGTTTATTGGTGGGAGAGGATGGTTCTCTAGAGAAAGGGGGTGGGGTTTCTGTGTTGGTGGGAGAGTGGGAATTGGGGAAGGAGTGGGTGACAAAAGAAATCAATCATACCTCATTTTCAATCCTGGTTGGATCATGTCTAAGGGGAAAAAAAAAAAAAAGAAAAAGAAAAAGAAATTCCTGTATTTGGTTTGAGAAATATTTGGGTCTTCTCAAAATGATTTGTATTCTTATATCTAACGTAATTCTACGGTATTGAAAAAAAAAATTATACCATACTTAAAGTTATTATCTTTTGAGATGAAATTACACCTTTTAAAATGTGAGGTTTTGAAATTATTTATGATTAATCATGAAATATTATAATCAATCATGAATACCCCTAATTAATTATAACTTCATATTTAAAAGGAGTAACTTGACTTTATAATTTTCATAATCAATTAGAACCTTATGTCTCAAAAAATTATAACATAATTCTAAGTGTTAGTTCAAATGGTAACAAAGATGGGTTATAAACTCAGACATTCTAAGTTCGAATTTTAACAACCTCTTAAAATCATGTTATGGACGATTTATTCTTTATAAATATTCTAGTTTTAGCGTAGATAAATTGATCCAGACATTCATTATCATTATACAAAAAAATGTTATAGTGTGACTCTAAAAAATTATAAATTTTAAGTACAATAACAAAATGGGTACGGTAGTCTTTTCTCCCTATCTCTATCGTACTTATAGCTTTCTGATAATTCGTGTGGTTCTAATATTTTGCTAGGCTAATTTTGCTTTTCTTTGTGTGTGACGTCTCCTAAGGTTGTGTTTGTTAAAACTGAAAGCTGAAGTCTGAAAGCTGAAAGCTGAAGTCTGAAAGCTGAAAGCTGAATGCTGAATTTGTGGACTGTTTGGTATCCACTGAAATTTAAGTACTGAATTAAATCAAACTGTTTGATAACTACACACAGCTGATGTCTGAAAATAAATTAATTTCCAGTTTTACCCTTCCATTCTTTAATTTAAAAATATTTATAAAATATGATTTTATCTACTAAAAAATGACAATATATCAAATCAATTTAATTCATAACATAAATCATAATTATTATTATCATATTGTAGTCTACATTTAACAAACATGATAATAAAATTAATTTAAGTTAAATTAATCGCTATAGCTACCAATTGTCATAAATTTTAAAAATTACAACTAGTATACAAATGAAGAGTTTAGTTGTCGTGCAATTTGTTCACGCAAATTAAGCATAAAAATTTGATCAGCTTGTGTCCTTCCTCCTCCAGCTTCCAAGCTAGTTGAAGTATGCAAATTTTGATGGGGATTGTCATAAGCAGCATTGACATCACCAAACTGCTCCAAAAAAGCATCTGTGATACGGGTTCGTCGGATAAAATTATGTATGCTTATACAAGCAATTACAATATTCCTTTGTACAGCAAAAGAATATGATGGCATTTTTTTTAGTATCGGAAAACGAGCTTTCAATACTCCAAAAGCACGTTCAATCACATTTCTTAACTTAGCATGTGCTTGGTTGAATAACTCTTCTTTTGTTCTTGGACGAAGATTTTGAAAATCAGACAACCAATACCGCACATTACGATAGGGTGACATAAATCCACGGGTATGTGTATATGCCGCATCGCATAAAAAGTATTTATCTGCATAAATAATATAAAATAAATTATCTACATAAATATTTTGTAACATTAATTAAATATTTTCATCTAACCTGGAGGAAGAATTGGGAAATTATTAGCTGGATCACTCATAGTTTCTTTTAAAACTCTTGAGTCATGTGCTACCCCTTCCCAACCTGCCCAGACAAATGTGAACACAAGGTCAAAATCACATATAGCAAGTACATTTTGAAAACATTCTCCTTTGCCTCTTCCTCTGTATGGAACTTGTTCGTCTGGTGGTATAACAGCAGAAATAAGAGTTCCATCAAGTGCACCCACCGCACCCTTTCAAAAATAAATATGTTAGTATAAATGTGAGAATTTTAAAAAGATATAAATCATTATATATCCTATGAAGTTAAAATAAAACAAAAAAAATACCTTAAATATTTCTCTGAGCCGACGGTGATGACTTATGTGATTAACTGAAGTCGTAGTTGTTGGGACAATCATCTCTTTTGAAAAATGGAGCATAGCATATAATACTTCATGGAAGTATTTATGTATTGTTTGTGTTGAATGATTGAATCTTCGTTTCACAAAACGATTTCGTATGTTATGACTCAATGTTATGAGAAACATTGTCATCTTCTCTTCTATGGATACATAACGACTATCTTCAAGCCACCCTCTATTTCGAAAATGACCACATAAACTTATAAAAGCTTCTTTTTTCATCCTTAGCATCTCTTGACAATGACTTGGATTTCCATCAAGTATTTCATTTAAATATCCAGACCCACGAAGCAAACCATCAGTGTCTGGCCTCCGTCCAACACGTTTTTTCCTCAATATTTTGAATATCAAAGAAGTTACAACAACCTTCAATGCACGTTTTTGTTTTTCAGACAACATGCTGTTGGACAATATTAATAAAATTTAATCAGTCTAACATAAGACAATTTAACTATGTATGTCAACTTCCAAAATAATTAACATTTAAAAATCACTACAGATAATTTCAACAATAACAATGCCATCAATGCATGATATATTTATTGAAACTATTGCAAAAAATATAAAACAAATATATTTAAACAATCTTTTACATTCAAAATAGTCATAAATTCTTCCTATAAAAATAATACTCATAATTTCTAGTAATTCCTAAAATTCAAAGCAATTTTAGTTTCTTGCCATTCATTTCTATCCACGTCTTTCTAACTACTTCTGGTTTTTGACGTAATAACATCCATTGCTCTCTGTGTGCTTTACTCTCACAAAAAACACTACACGCAACAGAATACAATGGATCACTCATTTCAAAAAGCTGCATCTCATCCAAAATACGATTGCATTCTTCTATACTTGGTCCGTCAGCATTTTGTAATGTCTTAAGAGCTTCAAATAGTTGTTCATCAAGGTCACTATGTTTGCTTTTCTTTTGACGTTTATTGTCTTGTTTTGTCACATCTTTTGGTGAAGAAGGTGTCTCAACAGATTCAAAGTCAAGATTAATCGGTGTTTGTGACTGCGAGCCAACCATATCCGCAGGCAACCCTTCCTTCGATGGACCCCATGAATTTTTTCCAGTTGCTCTAAAACCATCAAACAAAACTTTTAACTCATTTGCATATTGCAGTCCATTATAGCGAAATTGCTTTGCATCTGGATTAGCCTGTGACATAAAAATATAAAAAAGTTCAAGAATTATTTGTGTTATAGTTCTATAAAAATAATTAACAATGAACAAAGTAATACCTTTATATACTCCTCCCATTCTATTGAACTCCAATTTACAGTATTTGTTTCTGGATCGTAACCATTTCCAGTTTTTGATATTATTTTTGACCATATTCCATATTTTGTTCTAAGATATTCCCACTGATTCTTCAATTGTTTCTGGGAGAAGTCAACATTCTTTTGCTCCTTTAAAGCTACCCTCATACAATCCCAAGATTCTTTTTTCAAGCTACCTCCATTTCGTCCTTTATCAGATGATTCTTGCACACACAAATCTATAAAGATTTTAAGCAAATCTGGATCCTTCCAATTTGCTCTAGCACCATCACTAGAAGCCATCCCTACATAACCATTTTTTAACAAAATATCAGACTATATGGTGTTATTTAACATTGTGAAATTATTATCATGACCCACTAGAATAGTTAACATAATACCAAAAAATTAATGATTACAAGAATTGAAGAACACAAGGCAATTAACCAATAACCTAAAAAAAACAGAACAACAACAAATAAAACTTGGAAACCAGTCCATAGTAGCTCCGTGTATGCGGTTAGCTTATAGTTCAAAAACCTTTTCTAGTTGGTTGTATACGTTCTTTCTAGTTCCCAAAGACAAATTATTTTCAAGAAAATTAATTAATTACCAAGGATTCCTTCGGATTCACTCACTCGATAGTTCTTTTTTATTGAACAGACTCACTCGATAATTCAATGACCCATAAATCAATTTAACATAAAAAAAAAAAAAAAGCCCTGGAAATTCTTGGCATCTATAAACACACTTAATAACAAAAATCATAATCTATGACCATTACAGTGCAGACAAAGGCCCACCTGTTCAGTCACTGCAGTCAAAACAATCTCACGAATACCAGTTTAGTCCCAGGAACAGGAGATATTCTAAAGGTATAAGAGATGACAAATTAATTTGCTTGTGTGTAGACATCTTTGGTTTTCTCTGAGGTTTCATGTATTACCCAAGTCGAACACGGAACGTAACTGTTATGACGAAACGTGCACTTATTGCCGCACACCTTCAGCCACACAACACAACTAACCCGTTTAGTTTGGAGGATCCACTTGTCTTTCGGCCTTTTTTGTCCTTCCGACTCCGGTTTTTTATCCAATTTTTCGAGTTCAGTTTAAATAAGTTGTTGTGATTTAAAAGATAAAAAAAATTAAATTGTAATATTAATTGTCGGATTTAAACGATCCGAATAATTGTTATATTTTTTTAATTGAAGAGTTTAAGCAGTTCAAGTAGGAGACTCTGTTTTCTAATATGGATATATAATAACTAAGATTATGGTATTTAAGAAAGTATCATTTGTAATTTTTTTAAAGTTAAACTATAAAGAAAAAATTAGAATCAATCTAATTTTTAGAAATGATCCTAAAAAAATAATTTTCACGAGCAAATTACATTTTTTTGGGGTCAGTTGCAGTTTTTTGATATATGTGGAATCGATTTTGAAGTTTTATTATTGATTGCAAATCCTAAAAAAAAGTTACAAGTTAAATCTCTATAAATTTTATTTATAATATGGTTTTTTTTGTACGAATATAATATGGTATTTGAAAACACTTATATACAATTGACTTGTAATTCGTTGTGTTGATTTATAAAGATGGTAGTAGCTACATGGACTACTTTAAAAATGTATTCCAAGTGAATACTTTGGTCACTAGATCTAATTATGTCTCACTATTTTTTTTTAGAAGATGTCTTACTAATTAATAATCTAATAATTGTGTGGTAATGGTATAGGTTTTATGGTCCTCTTTTTTTTCAAAAAGTAAATAAATTCCAGTTATTAAAAGACATTGATGTGGGAAATTGTGCCTATCATTATAATGATGGATGACTGAGATAAAAACATATTTGAAGATTGAGATAAAATTTAATTTAATTAGGATAATGTTAGATTATGATTGTAATTGGCTAATTTTATGTTTATTCTAAAATCTCAACATATTCTATGTTTATGATGTTATCAACTTTAAGATCCGACAACGTCATTGAAGGAAGGAGTTCAAGCATTAACCCAATGTTATTCAAAACCCTTAGGGGCTGTTTGATAAAGGGGTATGGGGGGTTTGGCAAAATCGATTTGAGAAAAATAGTTCAAAGACTCTCAAATCCTATGTTTGGATTGAAAATTTAATCCTGACTTCTTAAACCCGGTCCGTAGCTAGCCCGAATATTAAACTCATGATCATGAGTTTCGTCAAACCTAGAGAGTGGATTTGGGAAGATGGGTTAAGGATGCAAAAGACAATTGTACCCGTTAACATGAGTATGAATTGAATTGATCAAGGGTAAAATAGTCATTTACAGGACAAATAGTTGTTAATAATTATGATATATTCATGGGTCCTACATGTGTATGTGTTGCATACCAAACATGAGTATGAATCGGATTCAATGTTAAATCTCATCTTTGTAAAGAGGAGTTTGAGTTTGGAAGAGTTTGGGGAAGCCAATCCAAACCCTCCCCAAAAATTCATCCAAACAAGCTTTTAGGGGTAGTCCAGTAGTTGGGTCTGTCATTTGGTAACCTAGAGGTCTCAAGTTCAATCTCTTCTCGCACCCTCTAAAGATTAGTCACCCTTGCCCCTTTGGGGATATGTTCTAAACCAGCTCAAGACATGGTAGACACCCTGTAGCAAAAAAATAAAAAAAAAATCAATGTCATTCAATTTTCATATGCACCTTCATGTTTAGTAAGCAGAGCTAGATTCTCCCTCAGGTGCAAGACCCACCAACTTGGATACGCATTTCTGTTGGTATTAATTCCATAAAATGTGTCGGTGTAAACGGAACAGTCGATGGAAGTCCATAAATTCCTTGTCGGTTGGGTGACCGTTGGTGGAAGTCCATCAAATATCTACCCCAGAAAGACACAAATTTTTGTAAAATAGTTATTGGACGTCTAACATTAATAGCGGAGGTTTAGAATCCCGAATTTATACGCATGATATTACATGTATTGTAGAGGGCCTAAGATGGGGGTCGGTGTTGCCATTGCATGTATGAGTTCTCACTTCATGGCATGACACAGTGTGTAGCATTATTCATGTTGTACATATATGAATGAATGTTTGAAAGAGATTCTAATTGTGGGACATTTCATTTGCATATGGGTTGGGAGGTAATCTCCATAAGAGATACCCTATTGAGCGTTAACTCACCCTTTATGAGAACATTTTTTAGGTATCGCACGTATTTCCACTAAAGGCCCTCCTATGGGTTCGCTTTGACGACAGAGTCGAAATGTAGCTCTTGTTTTTGATGTTGTAGTTTTTGTTTCTATTTGCATTAGCCTTGTATAGAGGTGTTCAAATTTTCGATTACCCGCAAATTTTCGATTCCTACCCTACCTTACTCGATCTTACTGATTGGCTACTCAAAAAAATCGGGTAGACCAACAGAAGATCTTTTGGTATTTTGCAAAAAATGGGGTAGGAATCTGGAATACCTAAAACATTTCCGCATTCCTACCATACCCTACTCGTGTTTATATATATTAGTTGATGCACACGTACATTGCACGTGGATAGTTTCGAATTATAGTTAAGTTAGTGTTGGTAAAACATATATTGAAATTAAAATATGGTTGGATTTTTATACTTATTTTTTTTTATCAATTTTAAGAGATGTTGTATATATATCGCTTTAGATGCTGGCAACAATTACTGATTTGACCCTTGTGCCAAGACGAAGTATATGGTTGGTTTAAACTTTTGGTACGTTTAATTTATTGATGACATCTGTATTTATAATACTATCAAAGATGCTTACTTATTCTCTGTGGAGTTTTTATACCTTCCATGGGGCAGGGCGTATAACATTGCTTTTTCCTTTTTGTGGACGCGTCCAGATGCTATAGCTAATAAGCGTAGGCACAACAAAATAACTCAGTCTCCTTCTTTCCCTCTGGGTGTCAAATCCGATCTTGACACAAATAACAACATATTTGATTTGAAACTCATTTGGGAGCACTTTCAAAGAATTTTTGAATCTGAACCTCTTCAAGTTTTCAAGGCCAAAAAATGCAGTAAGCATCAATTAAAATAATGGGATGACTCAGTTTAAGTATGGTAAGTTCGATTTGTAGCTAGCTAAATCAGTTTATTGTACTAAAAAATGAATAGACTTTCCAAATTGTTTTTGAAGTTTAATTCCTTATGACCAGCCCAATTATTGATGGAATAGATACAATTATGTTTAGTAGGTGCATATGTTCATAGTATTCTTGAGTTTATTTTGAAAAATAGATTATAAGAAGTAACAATCAATAGAATAGTACAAGGAATATATGGTACGGAAATAAGCTCTTAATCATGGTTTAATGGGAAAAAAAACTTCTCAATAAGCCAAGTATTATGCAGAAGATGCTTTGAACTGCATCCTTTTGCTTTGGCTTGCTTACAATTTGTATATAGATTGCCTTGGGACTATTGAGGCCTATATATTATAGATACGACCTATGAATATTAAAAATAAATATAAAATTAGTATACAAACTAAGCATGCAAAGGGAATTATAAAAAAAATCAGACATAAGTAGAGTAAGTCCACATTTGACAACATAAAATTAAAAAACTCAATATCCGATGTGTAGAGTAATCAAAAACTCAACATCCAACAGAAAATTTACTTATTTTCCCTTTTTTTTTTTTGAATATTAAATGTCTAAATCATCCACAAACAATACAAGATCTAAACAAAATCAATGTCTGTTTTGAAGTTGGGGTCATCATCATCTGTAATGTGATATTACAATGATACATGACAGTATAATACATTTATCAACACTTCAATCACTAACAAAAAAGTTATAAAATTACATTAACTGATTCATACACAATGTAAATAGTATATATCACATAATGTGACATTCATATATATTATTTTTAATGAATGACAGTGTTGCATCAGAGTATAACAATGTAAAGTGGCACTAATTTCAGCTAATTAATGGAGAGATTTTAAGCTAGAATTTATGGTTAATAGAGGGGAAAAAAATTCTAGATAGGGTCAATTATATACAAATGTAAGGAAGATAAATTATAGCTAGGTGGGAGGGATTTTAGGAAAGAAATTATAACTATGTGGGAGAGATTTTATGAAGGGAAAGATGTTGTTTAAAATTTAAATTCATTAATTCATTTTTGGAGGAGTTTAGTTTGTGTATGGTTGAAAACTGAAGAAATTTGAGGAAGTTTTGTTCAAATTTTGAAAAACCGAGTTTTGGGGCCTTGATTAGTGGCTGAATTTTGTGGGGATGATGAATGGAATCCGGTGATTTTTAAAGACATATAAGTGTTTGTTCAGTTACCTCAGTGGGTTTTTTGGAACCAAAAAAAAAAAAAAAATTTCCACAAAACATTTTAACCGAATGACTTTTATGTAAATTAGTCATATATAAAGTACCGGCCTACAAAAAGCCTTTTTTTGAACCATTAAGTCCCGCGCACTAACTTGATTAAGGGGAAAATTGGAAGGAGGTACACTAAATTAGACTTAATTGTAAAAAAGTACACAGAAAAAAATGTTGGGTAATTAAGTCCTTAATTTTGATACTTATTTGTATCTAAGTACATTATTTGAATTTTACTGATTTTTTTGTGACATTTTTGTCCTTCATTGATCCATGTGTATTTTCTTTGGAAAGTGGTGCATTAAACATCTCATAGTTTTATGGGAGAACTTTAAACATCTCCTAGTTTTATAGGAGAACTTTAAAAATATATATACACACACACACACACACATATATATACGTTATATATATACATATATATATATATAAATTTATATATATATCACTTATCTAAATTAGGATATGTTTATATATAATTATATATCTAAATTAGGAAGTATATCTAATTTAGGATATATAATTATTTGAATTATCTTTTAATGCACCTTAATTAATGCGTATTTTTTTTTGGAAAAGTGGTTTTATTTTCAAATTATATTTATGCATTAAATATTTACTACTACTAGTTTTATAGGAGAATTTTAATATTTCGTTTATTTTAGAATATATCACTTGTTTGAATTTCAAAATTTGTTAATATCCGAACTCCATAATAGTGTAACAAAAACAGTGTAACAAATACACTGTAACAAAGACAGTGTAACAAAAACAGTGTTCACTAGTTTTATGCATGTGGTAACAAATTCAAAACGAAGATGGACTGTTTTGAATGAAATTATATAAAAATATATAGGGTAAACCACATAAATGGCCCCTGAACTTTTCTATTTTTTTTAAATTACGCCTTGAACTTTAAATTTTTTGATTTTACCCCCTGAACTATTTAAATCATTTCAATCAACACCTTCTGTTAGATTTCACCGTTAAATGTGGATAAAACTCAAACGGAAAATGGAGATGGCATATATTGAAGGTCATTTTCGGCATTTCACCTATTGTACAGTTTTAGGCGCCAAAAATTCCCTCCCTTGATGCTCTGTTCTCTGGTTTAATGCTCTGTTCTGAGAGAGAGAGAGAGAGAGAGAGAGAGAGAGAGAGAAAATCAAGCAAAATCAAGACATGGATGTTTACTGTCACTGTGGGAGAAGAGCAGTGATGAAGACGTCATGGACTGATAGTAATCCAGGCAGGAGGTTCTTCTCCTGCTACATGTCCATGGTAAGTTTCTAATATATACAGCCTGGACTGAAACCAAGCCATGAATGTTTATTGCCACTAACGTTCATATCTTGTAGGTAATTTACAGATTCTAACATATCTTAACACGTTCGTGTACTTGTAGAATGGGGGTTGCGGGTTCTTCAACTGGTACGACCCACCTATTTGTCCTCGTGCCCTGCAGATAATCCCTGGCCTTATAAAACGAGTTTCAGTTGCAGAGAAACAAGCTAGGAAGCAAAAAAGAAGAGAGTGTTTCCTGTGGGTTGCATTGATAATTTCGTGGTTGGTAATGTGGGCATTTTCCAGCAATGGAACTAGTGGAGAAGCATCAACAAGCTTTGACAGTCAGTTTGAACCGACTGTAAAATTTGATTAAGCAATGGAACTGGAGGTTCTTCTCCTGCTTGTATGTTAATTGGTAATGTGGGCATTATCCAGCAATGGAACTAGTGGAGAAGAATCAACAAGCTTTGACAGTCAGTTTGAACCGACTGTAAAATTTGATTAAGCAATGGAACTGGAGGTTCTTCTCCTGCTTGTATGTTATTGATGGTTTGTTAAGTTAGTAAGGATGTAATGTTAATTAGTAATGGAAAGATGTAGTTGATGTATTTGGTTGAGTTTCTTATTAGTGAGCATCTACAATATGTTTGTTATTGGTAATGGATAAGTGTTGGCTGATAGGCTTCAGATGAATCAGTGCATTCAAACAGAAGGCAGAAAATGATTCTGCAGACAAAAATATGATAATTGAGACAAAAAGCTTTGCTTCATAATAAGGTGTTCATATAGACAAAACACAACACTTCAGAAGTTGTTACAAGATGGGTTGCACTTAGCTAATACAAAACAAAGTCCAAAAAAGAAGGATTCACAATAAACTCCAAAAACCCAAAAACAAAGAACATCGATTTGGAGATTTTTGCACATCCTTCTAAGTTTTGTCCACCTTCTTCTTTGTCCATCTTACAAAATACTCAACCACCAGTCAAGCTATTGAGTTGATTGCCCACCATCCTTTTTCTTTTTTCCCATTGCTTCAGCTTTTTTTTTTAGTGATGAGCGTGTTACAATCCTCTGACCCTCTGATGAGGATGGTCTGCCATCATTGGGATGATGAGATTGTGGAGGTTGTGACATCCCTTGCCTCACAAAAAACCGACCATGAGCTGCTGAATGTGACCAAACTACATTTGGGCTTGCTGTCTGTGATTGAATTGGGACTGAGCTTGATGTCTGTGATTGAATTGGGACTGAAACTGATGGTTCATTGCCTTTAAATCTTTTTACCTACATTGAAATATAACATTTCAGTATGAAGGCAAATATGATCATAACAAATAACTAAGTATCATAAGTAGTAGACACTCACAGGTAATTTAGGTCTTCTGCCACCTGTAGCATTAGTTGAAACAGTTTTTTCCACACTTGGGACTGGCCTTGGTAGACTATTTGGCCCTTTGCAACTTCTTTGGTTGTGGCCAAAGTTACCACATTTGCTACATGTCATCTTAACTCTTTTCCTACCCAATTTCCCAACTTTTGGAGGTTCATCACATTCTCTTCTTCTTGCTTTCTTTGGTCTGCCTGGTTGCACATGAGCTATAGGTGGATCTAGTGTTATTTTTCCTGTTGGAGGCCACAAATCACTTCCATTGATAGGGTGCAATACATGGTCATATATCTTCAAGTACGTCTCCTTCTTGAAACAGTCATCAACAAACAAGTGAGGGTCTCTGCCATGATAGTGAATTGCTGACATAGCATGAGTACATGGAATTCCACTAAGGTCCCATTGCCTACAACTACAACTTCTATCTCTTATGTTTACCACAAACTGAGCCCCATCAGAACATAAAACTTGAAAACTGTGCAAACCATTAAACCTGGGCCTGCAATTCATGGACTCTTTGATTATTTTCTCTAACTTCTTTCTAACCATTGGACAGTTAGGACCAGGCAACCTAACCATTACATCTCTCCTTCTCTGTATCCTTTCCATCAACAAGTTTCGAATAGTCTCAAGCAGTATGATTATTGGCTTATCTCTAGCATCTAAAACAAACTTATTGAAGGATTCACAATGGTTATTCAAAAGGTGAGTACACTTAGGAATGGTAGAGAAGTGCGATAAAGTCCAATGAAAGGGTTGTACAGATGTTACTAACCAGTCGAAAGCACTAGGATCCTCCTTCTTCACTTCATCCATTGCCTTCATAAAGTACTCCACATTGGTAGCCTTAGCACAATCCCACATCAACTCTTTCAACTTCTTTCCTCTATGCTCTTTTTTGAAATTATTATAAAGATGTCTATGACAATACCTGTGTTCACAATTTGGTAGCAGTGACTCCATGGCATTACGAATTCCCTAATACATGACACAACATTCAGTGACCCATAATAATACACGATAATATGGTAAAATGTTTAAAAAGAATACAGTTAGAAAGTCCAATGAAACTGAAAAGGATTACCTTTTGTTGGTCAGACATAAAAGTCCAATGAAACTGATTCACCATGTTGATATCTTCACATAACAACTCCAAAAACCACTTCCATGCACTAGTGTTTTCTGTTTCAACTACGGCATATGCAACAGGCCATATTCCATTGTTCGCATCTACTCCTACTGCTGATAATAGTTGTCCAGGGTAGGGGCCTGTCAAATGGCAGCCATCTATGCCTATATATGTTCTGCAACCTTGTATAAATCCTTCTTTCAAAGGTCCTAAGCAACAGTATAATCTTTTGAACCTTTGATTCACTTCCCCAGGGTTGTTTTGTTCGTAATCTACAACTAAAGTAGAACCCGGATGTGTTCTTTTAATTTCTTCACAGTAATCCCATATCTTCTTGTACTGTTCTTTGTGATTGCCTTGAATAACATTTTTAGCAGCTTCTTTTGCTCTCCACACCACATTCATGGACACACCCACCTGATGATCTTCCTCCACAGCTTCCCTAAAGGCTTGTAATGGCCATTCAGGATTTGATCTAATCTTGTGCATGTATTTTTTAGATAGCCAGTTTGCTGTTACATGCCTGTTATGCCATGACCAGTTGCAGTTAGTGTGTTCATCATTGAATGTCTTCACTTGCATTGTATCTTCATCTTGGAGCTTGGATGCAAATATCATCCACTCACAAGGTGGCTTGCACTTAGCCCTGACCCTGTGCTTCTCATTTCTGACAAACCTTATGTCCTTCCCTTTCCAAATGGCATACTGTTTAACAGCTTGCTTAAACTGCTGCGATGACGCAAACAACATACCCAACTTGAATTCAGGATGTTCCATGTCTTTGTTTGCACTAAATTCTGCATATCTTGGTCTTGGTTTAGATGAACTGTCCACTGCATCATCATCAGATGAACTGAAAATCATACTAAGTTCATTAGAAGTAGCAGCATCATCAGAGAGGACATCTGTGTCCACTGCAGGTTTCCTATTATTTGTATGTTGCTGCCTCATGTTTGTATCTTCACCCAAACCACCAAACTCAGCCACTTTGTCTACATATGTGTCAAATAAGTAATCATCAGTTTCTTCCTCACCACTATTAGACACTTCTTCATAATTTGATGCATCGGAATGATCACCATCGACAGCATCATACTCTTCCTCATCATACTCTTCCTGTGCATCATATTCTTCATGTGCATCATATTCTTCATGTGCATCTTTGTCAACCAAGTCATGTTCCAGGTATACTTCTATTACCTTGTTCTTGGGAACCAACTCTAACATTCCTAATACATCACTGTCATCATTCAACACCCTCAAACCATCAGTAAGATTCATTCCAGGAACTCTATAGTGATAACTAGTAACCATCTCACACTGTAATTCTTTTGTCATTTCACTTATCTCAGTGACAGAGATCTTATCAACATCACACAAATCAAAATGGTTAACTTTCCCTCCTAAGTACATTCTGCGGGGCATATGCTTGAACTTACCACCATAATGCATCTCTATAGTGAAAAATTCTGGGTACAGACCTGCTCATGCATTGTGAAGCCAACACAAATATAAATTGCAGTCAAATACTGACAATCATTATAGAAAAAAACCAACAAAATATGGATTAAATAATGAATTCCTTATAGAATTAGCTATGTGTATCCAACAACGAAATTCTGTAAGGAACACAGTACCCAACACCTAACCCCCGATTTCTTAAGAAACACAATACATAAAACCCAATACCCAACACCGAAAAGCCAACAACACGAAAATTAGTCTAATACCCAATACCCAACACCAAACAACCAAAGCTACAAGATTGAGATGCAATACTTACTGTAGACTTGTTGTGGATAGAAGATAACACCCGCTGTCCGCAATAACCAACTCATTGTGGTTTAGTTAGTCGTTGAATGAAGGAGATGATTAGGAGATGGGAATGAGATGAAAGGTCTACCTATTTACGACATTCAGTCAATATGAGAATCATGAACATAAAACCCTAACCCTAACCCAGACATTGTGCTCCAGTCGTTGAATGCAGGAGACGAAGGGACTCGGTCTAGGAACAGAGCACCAAGGGAGGGATTTTTGGCGCCTAAAACTTACACAATATGTGATATGCCGAAAATGACCTTCAATATATGCCATCTGCATTTGTCGTTTGAGTTTTATCCACATTTAACGGTGAAATCTAACAGAAGGTGTTGATTAAAATGATTTACATAGTTCAGGGGGTAAAATCAAAAAATTTAAAGTTCAGGGTGCAATTTAAAAAAAATAGAAAAGTTCAGGGGCCATTTATGTGGTTTACCCAAATATATATTTGACAAAATGTAATAGTACAATATTTTATGTATATAACTTGTTACACTTTTATTGTTACACTGTTACACTTTTATTGTTACACTATTACACTATTCGCATATTAAATTAATTTGAAAATAAAATCACTTTCCAAAAAAAAAAAACGCATAAATCAAGGTGCATTAAATATAATTTGATAACAAAATCACTTTCCAAAAAAAAAAAAAAACGCATGAATCAAGGTGCATTAAATATAATTTTGAAAACAAAATCACTTTCCAAAAAAAAATTCGCATAAATCAAGGGAGGACATACAAATATAGAATATTAAATTTCTCTCATATATATATATATAAATTCGTATATATATACGTATAAATTCGTGTATATATATATATATATACTTGTTTGAATTTATATATATATATGTACGTATTTATATGTATTAACAAATACACATGAATCAAGGTGTATTAAAGATAAGAGATTTTGAATTGTTAATACACATGAATCAATGTGTATTAAAGATAAGAGATTTTGAATTAAATGACCCTAAAGGGGGTATTTAGGTCTTTGTATCTATATAGTGTACTTTTTTTCAAGACATTTTTTAATGTGTATTTTTTGCCAAATAACTCTAATTAGGTGTACCGGCTTCCAAAAATCCCCTTATTAAGACTCACAAAGGCAGCCTCTCATATAGGCGGTAGGCCCATGTCCCAATAGACAGACCTAGGGGAAAAGGAGTCCAACTGTGTAGCCCGTCATATGCAATTGATAAACAGGCCAAGTAGGCCTGACCTGACCCGTTTACGGAGCTAATTATACAGTAAATTGGGGTACACTAAATTGGGTTGAATTGTAAAAAATACACAAAAAAAAATGTAAAATAAGGAAATCCTTAATTTTAGATCTTAATTGTGTACAAGTACATAATTTGAAATTTTCAGATTTTCCTTTGATATTTGTGTCATCCCTTAAATCATGCAATTATTTTTGAAAACTGTTTTTTTTTTCAAATTATATTTATGCATTAAAAATCTCCTAATTTAATTGAAGATTTGATTCTTCCTTTTATTTTGAGGATAAATCAGTTGGTTTGAATTTTAAATTTTGCAACAATATCATTTGTTGTCTTCTTCTTCTTCGGTCTGGAAGTAATTTATCAGTGCAAGTCCGAAACATTATTTCATCCTTATCATTCAATCTATGCAATTATAAGGTTTGAATTCATGACTCCATTAGGTTTATGTACGTCATTTTAAAGCTGATTATACTATTTTTTTATATGTGAACACCATAATCAAAGTTTATCATGTATATATAATACATTTACAGTGTAAAAATTTACTTACACAAAACATTGTACTGTTACATTTTGTCAAACATATATTTGCATATAACTTCACTGTAACAGTCCAGCGCTGTTTTGAATTTGTTACCACATCTACAAAATCACTGAACACTGTCTGTGTTACAATGTTACACTGTATTATTACACTATGCAGAAAACACATACGAACTTACATCTACAATGGTGGACCAGTATGATTTTTCTTTCAAAGAAGAAACCCTATAGATGTTCAGAGAACGATTTAGGGCTTCTCGCCGGGAAAGATGAAACAGTTTTTGAATAGGAAGAAGAAGCGGTAACCATTTTCCCAAGATGAAGCTTTTCGCGAATTAATGTTCCTAAAATTTAGCGGTTAAGCTTTATTAATGTGTACCTAATTAATTTTAAGATATATTCTTAAAACTGTTTTTAGGAAAGTAATGTTCCTAAAATTCAGCGGTTAAGCGTTATCCCTGTGTACCTAATTAATGTTAAGATATATTCCTAAAACCGTTTTTAGGAAAGTAAATTTTGAAAAATGGGCAGCTAAGTCTTTGTATCTCAGCAGTGTACTTATTTACAACACATTTTTTTTGTGTACTTTTTTACATTATGTCTAATTTAGTGTACCAGCTTGCAAAGGACCCCAAATTATATTGGGGTTTTGGAGGCTAGTCCATAGTTGTAGACTTTTGGGTCAATAAGGACAAACTCATTTTTTTTGGGCTTAAATGACAATTAAAGATATAAAGACTAATTTATCCTTAGTAACATAAATAACTATATTACAAAAAGGACAGTAACAACAAGACAATAACAACAACATATGATAGTGATATTGAGATAGTAACAGTTAATTTAACTGTCCAAAATTCACAGAACTAGACAGTAACATGAATTTTTATTGTAATTGTTCATTGTCACTGTCAAAATTCTACAAAATTAGACAGTAACGTAAAATACGATCACAGTAATAGGCACAGTCACTATAAATATTCTACAAAATAAGACAATAACGTAAATTAAACAGCTACACGATCACAGTAATAATCACAATCACTATAAAAAATCTACGAAACTAGACAATAACGTGAATTAGATAGCCACAAGATCACAGTAACAATTACACAATCATAGAAACTTTTTTTTAAAATTGTTCAAGACTATTTGGGATATCATCTTGATTTGAGATCTCCTAAGTCAGGGGTGGCTTTAGGCAATTGGTGGCCTAAAGCGAAAATACTAAATGAGGTTTTTTTTTTTTTTTTTAATATTATTTTATTAGAAAATTAATTTATTTTCAATTTATTATATGAGAGAGACCTAAGAAGAAGGTGTTAGTGTTACTGAAAAAAATATTTTAACTTTTATTTTTGTTTTTTTATTAGAAAGAGAGTTTAATTTTAACTTTTTTTTAATGTTTTGTACTAATTTTTACGCAGAGAGAGAGAGAGAAGGGATAAATATGAGTTAACTTTTAAGTACTTTTTATTTTTTCAACTTATGATTTTTAGATTTCTAATGTTATGAATCGAATCATGAACCCAAATTATTACAATAAAAATGTTGATTGTACTTAATATTTTGGGGCCTTTTTTTAGGGTTTAAAATTTAAAAGATTTAATTTTTTTATGGGTTAGTAATGTACCTAAAAATTTGAGGCCTTCTAAAAATTTAGGGCCTAAAGCCCATGCTTTTTTTTTTAATGCAGTTGAGCCGGCCCTGTCCTAAGTACCAACCTAATGTAGACTTCAAAATATAATTCAAGGGCTTCCAAAAAAGCTTCAAAATGAAATGTAAAGCACGGAGATATTTTTTGAACAACTGTCACAAACCATAGGTCCAGACCATTCCATCCAGAATATAATTCAAATTACATAGATGTGATAAAATGCATACCAAGTTTTCAAAAGTTTAGTGTCACACACGTCCTCTATCTCCAACGATCATAATTTGTATTCACAATGCTGTCATATTCATACATTCAAACGAAGATCATTTCATCCAAAATATAATTCAAATTACATAGATGAAACAAAACACATACCAAGTTTTCAACAGCTTAGTGTCACACAAGTTCTCTATCTCCGATGATCATAATATGTATGCATAATACTGTCATATTCATACATTCAAATGAAGATCATTCCATCCAGAATATAATTCAAATTACATAGATGTGATAAAACACATACCAAGTTTTCAACAGCTTAGTGTCACACGAGTCCTCTATATCTGACAATCATAATATGTACGTATAATATTGTCATATTCATACATTCAAACGAAGACCATTCCATCGAGAATATAATTCAAATTACAAAAATGCAACAAAACATATACTAAGTTTTCAACAACTTAGTGTCACACAAGTCCTCTATCTCCAGCGACGATCATAATATGTATGCATAATACTGTCATATTCGTACATTCAAACAAAAACACAAGTAATATAGTTAAGTTTCTAATACATTTCATTGAATACTATTTGGGAATATCAAATCTCAAATCGGGGTTTTTCTCTTTTGTTTCTCCGTAAAGTGCTTCTGCTATTCTCATGCTTTGTTTTAGCCCCATACATGTCGCCCTCGTTTTGGCCATGGCCATTTTAGCGCAAAGTGAGCTCGTGAAAAAGTCTTTGAAGTGCAGTAACTAGGTTGTTTTTCTTTCCTTTTCGGCGGTAGCTCGGTCTTTGGTGAGTAGGTGACTGATTTGATGTGTACGAATATTGTTAAAAGATTTTGATCATTTCGTTGTTTTCAGTTAAAACCAACATTACCTGGATCGTGGGTCATTTCGATACGTGGTACAGGTACCGCGGGTACATGGTACAACACGTTTTTAGGTACGTGGTACGATGAGGGTAGGTTTAGCTGGTACGGTATTTTTGGTCACAATTCGTTTTGGAACTCTTATGTAAATCGTTTTTACTACTATACAACATTATATATTACAAAACATTCATAAACACTAAGTTAGTTATCATTTATCTTATAATTGTGTTTAATTTTCTATTATCTAAAATAATATATAATTATAAATCTATATACATATAGTCAATTAATATGTATTTTATATTTGTGTTACATGTTTTAAAGCGAATTGATTTAGAGTTAGTATTGTAATTTGGGATCGTCAATTTTGGTGATCTGGATCGCGAACCCACCACGTTTCGGATCGATGTACCCAGATCGTGGGTCGTTAAGGGTTTAATGAATTGTGGTAACCATGGTCAAAACATTTACCATTCAACTCAGTTTCGTGCTAGAAGCTTCTGTTATAAGTCTGGTTTGATTTCACGCCAGAGAAGAGAGAGAGAGAGACGGAGAAAAGAGATGAACAACTTAAGGTTAAAATAGAAAATAAAAAAAAAGTTAATAGTATTTTTGGTCCTTAAAGTATGTATTTTTTTTCAGTTTAGTTCTCAATGTATTAATTTTGTTAATTTAGTCCATAAAATATTCAATTCGTGTCATTTTAGTCTTCACATAAACAGACCATTAAGTTTTTGACAGAATAATCACGTGTTGAACACGTGATACTGTCTAAAAAAATGACACATGACCACTTTCGTCAAAAAACTTAATGGTCCATCTATATGAGGACCAAAATAACATACTTTAGGGACCAAAAATACTATTAACTCATAAAAAATAAATAAAAAAGGAGCCCATTGGACCTACTTGTCAAATATTTATATCATATGTCCTTAATAACTCGATAAATTCGAGTCTATTCTTATTGGCAAAACAAAATACCATATTATACTTAATTCCAATTTTCACCATTTATATGTCTATAAATAACTTTTTATTGGGTCTAATAATATTTTTAAATAGAAGTTAGCGATTGGCATAATGTCTATCGTCTCCACTATTGGACTTTAATGTCAAGGGTTCAACTCTTGTCGTCCACCTCTCGTGTCATAGTGTCTAACAAAAACAAAGAAATTTTTTTTTCTAAGAGTACTGCTACACTAACAAAAAAAAAAAAAAAAGAACAAAAAATAGAGATAAAATGATGTAATATTATTACAATGGTGTTGTTGGTCCCACTTTTACACATTTTTAAAATTTAATTTTTTTTATTATGAAAATACCACATCATTTAATCTTTTATTTTTTATCCCCTTTTTTTGGTCCGTGATCTCTGTCATTATGCACAAATCCATACCAACTTCCACCAACAAAGCAAGATAAAAACCTAGAGCAGGTAAGGCAGAATTACCGAAATTAAGCAGTTCTTAGCCAATACGTCCAATATTACCTGAAAGTTAGGCAATGAATCAAAAAATAAATTGGATCTTTCTGATAATATACCTAGGATAAGTCTACGGAATCCCAAAAAATATCAGTATCATACCGAAATCGATCGAGAGATGTAGATTTTTATTTGTTAATAATTTGTAGTCATTGATTATAAAAATGATAAAATAAAATATAATACTAAAATTTTTAAAAAAAATTACAATTAATTATTTTTTTTAAGTGAAAAGTAAAAGTACATACTAAAAAAGCTGTTTTCCATATCATAATTGTGCAACTTGCACCGGTGGAGTTGTTGAATCTCAAAAGAATGATTTTCTATAATAATTAGGGGTATCAAACGTATTGGGTTAGATTATTTTGTATCAGGTTGATTTTGAATTTGTATAAAAAATCTCAAAACTCAAACTTGATATATTTAATAATCATGTTGAGATGTGTAAACACTAATTTGACCTGACTATTAAACGGGTTATCCGAACCCGACCTGATTGACACGTTTAATAAACAGATCGTTTTCGGGTTAGCACACATAACACAGACCTGTTTAACACACATAACATGTTTTCACACATGTTCATTTCCATTAAATACATCATTCAATCATTAATCCAAAATTTTAAATAATTTTTTTACAAATAACATATCACATCTCATCAATGAAATTAACTAAAATGCATTCAAGTTTCAACCCAAAAATTAAAACAATAACTATATTAGTATACATAATAATGTTATGAACTATATTGTCAATTACCTTTGTAGAAACAAGAACTAATAAGTAATAAAGTTAAGATCACATCAGTCATACATAATAGGCAAACTATACTGTCATAAACGGGTCTACAATGAGTTGGGTCGAGTTCGTGTCCAAATCATGTCAACCTATTTAAAATATACGGGTTAATCAGGTCAAAACTAAGTTGACCTGATTTTGAAATGAACCTGACATGATTTTTTTCGTGTTTAAACGTGTTGACCCGTTTTAACCCATTAACTTATTTAATTTCGTATTCAATCCAATAATTTTGTATTCAATTCGTACCGAACATTGACAGCCCTAACAATAATGCTCACAATGATTTGCCTGTTCAAAGCTCAGTTCCAAATAAAAGATTTAAAACAGCATCTGTTCAATTCATCCAAATAAACAAGACAGATAGTCAAAGAATCAAATAAAATAATATCATTAATCATCTTGGATTTGCTTGGATGTCTTATGTGTTTGTTTGGTCAGAGAGGTCCATTTGTTTTGACCTCAAGCCTGTTGTGACATGCCTGCTGGCCTGAATGTTTCCTTGGTGTAATATTCTATTTATTGTAGAGATAAAAGGTTATTGTATTGTTTTTATTGAAAAAAAAGTAGAGGTATAATATAAAAAAAATTATTTTTCGGTACAATAGTTAGACCCTATATTATAATACCAGTAATTACTCATGCATGAAAACACGGTATAACGAAAAATTAAATTAAAACTCAAAAAATATTACATTGCGTAAAGACATTTTATAATCTAAAACATACCGTCAATTTGAAATAGTTTTTACTTCATTTGCTTTAATATAAGAAATTAAAATGAAGCTAGTTCCTACTATTTTCCAGAAACTTCGATAAAAAACAATCATCATAATACACCATACTGCCACAATCATCAATATATACCCAACCACCAAAACAACCATCATTTCATACCTAAAATCATCATAACCATGTACAAATAGAGAAATAACTTTCATCAACTTCATATTCTTCATAGCTAACACCAAGCATGCTTCCATGTATACCTGAAAATATTTGAAATAAAAAAATTATTGAAATATGCGAGACAAAATAAAACAATTGAAAATCTGAAACATAAGACCCCTTATTTTTCTCGTTAGTTTGAATCAACACAATTGCTGTCAATTCCATTATCATGAATTATCTGTAAAAACTAATAAACACACATTTTTATGTGGTGGGGTTTTAGATCGATATACATATTTAGAGATAATTAATGTAAACTAATGTAAACCATTCGAACACTATTATACTAAAAGATGAGTTATTGAAATGCACAGAAATTCATTAGTGTTTTAACATAAACATTTTAACATATTATTAGATTGTTTTAACAAATATGAAGCTAACAAAATCAAAATTCACAAACAAAAATCATAAGCATCTTTATACACATAAAACTATAGAGAAAAAAAAGCATGAAAAGTCATACCACTTGGTAAACTTTATTTTTTGTTCCTTCGTTAGAAGATGTAGCATTTTCTTTCCCCCTTAGATCTGACATTCGTTAATGCATTTGACCTTTTTTCTCCTTTTATAAAAAAATCAATATAAATAATGTAAGAAAACATTAATTTAAAAAAAAAATGGATTGGCAAATTGGTGTGATGTATACTTCTATATGATGTAAGAAAACACTAGTTAAAAACAAAAAAATTGAATGAGAAATAGATGTCAGGTGTGTTAAGAGACGATTAAGTTCATACTTATTGCGAATCACCACACATATATTATTTTGATAAAGCATTCGAACCTATAGACAAAAAAAACAATGAATAGTAAATAGGCGGGGGTAAGAAGATTAGATAAAAAGTAATAAATGATGAATGAGAAAAAGCTTATCACACGTTATTTCATAGATCATTTATCTATCTGTGACAACATTAATGAATAAAAATTAAAATAAATAGGTTATTAAACAAATGAATAATAGTTGTTTAGATAGACTTAAAGAAATAATGAGTTTACATTGCCAAAAATAGTGACATTATCCATCTTTTGATGGTTGTGGGGTTGCAACGGTGGTGGCTACACAGTAAATTTCATAAATTATGTATAATTAACATTAACACTAATTTCAATAAAATTTTAAATATTATCAAAATAGCCCATTTTTTATGAAAATAATCCTAACATTCAATACCAAACCTAACTTCCAATTCCACAATTTAAAAACTTAACTTCAACATCATTTTTCATACAATCAAGAAATACAATATCATAAAAAAAACAAAAAAACAACTCTAACATTCAATCAAATACCACCAATAAAATTAAAATTTAAGTTGAAAACCCCTAACATCCAAAACCATACAAATAATCATCAACTCAACATGTCATTCCATGAAAATAACACTCATTTCAATTAAAATAATCCCAACATTCAATCGCAAACTTAACTTCCAATTCGAAAACCCTACGTTAAAAAAATAATATCCAATTTGATACAATTAATAACTATAACATTCAATAAAAACCCTATTATCAAAACCATAGTTATCAAAATCGTACGATTCACGGTTTGATTCGTATGATTCGGTTCGATACAGGTACAAAACGATTTGTATCTTATATAAGAATCGTTTTTAGAGTTGAATCGCACCTGAATCGTACGATTCAATTCGTATCATACGAATCACACGATTCAGTCATTTTTTTTAAAACCCAGATTTTTTGCAACATGACATGATTTTGTTCGCTAAACAGTAAAACAATGTCGTTTTATTTAAAGAAGAACCCACGTCTTAATAAAAACTCAACCTCTTTTCTTGTTCTCTCTCTCTCTCTCTCTCTCTGACATCGTCTAAAGCTCGCTTTGTATTGTCTAAAGTTAAAGGTCACGACTAACGCTCTCGCATCATCGGTTATTTTTTGCTCTCCATTCTTTCATGGGTAGTTTGTTAGGGTTAGGTTCTAATTTTTTGTTTCAAAATGTTGGCCTGTATATTTTCTCCCAATTAATTTTCTTATTTGTTCTTTTTCCATTCATGTTTGTAACCTAATCTATATTGGGGGTCACTATTTTAGTTCTTGAATAGTCATGGTTCTTTAATGAATTTGTTTTTTCAAGTTATTGAATTTGAAAATGGTTAAACAAAAGATGAAAAATTAAGCAAAAGGTTAACATTTTTCCATTTAGACAACGTGATTATGTCAATTGATTATTTTTAGAATGCAATAAAGTTCAATATTTAATATTTTGTCTATTTTAAATATGTAGTATTATTTTTTTTTGTTCAAATTTTGTGTCGAATCTTACGATTTATAATTCGATACAATTAACGATTCTCAAATTTAAAATTCCGATTCACGATACGAATCGCGATTTGACAACTATGATCAAAACACTATGAAAAACCCCAATTTAAAAATCAAACTATACAACCTTAATATAAGCATTTACAAACTACACAACATACTCAACTTAACATCTTCATATATTCATTATGATTTACTCTATCCTAAAAATTCCAGAATTATATAAAAAAACACATTACTAAACAAAGAGCCAAATCAAACACTGCTTACATATGTAATTAACAACACTAATCCAAAACCCACAACAAACACAACATTCTACCCTCGACCAATTCAAGCCTAATGAAGACGGTAGAAAAAACAAATGCATACCAAACAAATGCATAGTTGCCACATGGAGTATCCCAACTTGATTTTCATAAAAAAAGAGTATGTGCATACTGTTCGGTTAAAAATAAACTAAAAATCTGAAGTCATGTATCAAATATTACCAATTGATAACAACAAAAAATGGGGTTAAGTGGGTAGTTTCTAGATCATCAAACCACTTGGCAGAAAAGTGGGGCTGTTAGAAGATCCACTAACTAAAAATCAGCTACTAATGGAGGAAATTAAAAGTGTTGGCAGATAATGGTAAAGGCACCAAGTATCCATGCAACCTTACAGCTAGGCCACTAAGTCCCCACATCACCTGATAAATAACGGTTATGAGCCTAAGTTCCCACTAATTAAGTCTCCATTGCACCTCATTCAATTTAAAGAGGAGAGAGGGCAGGCGTTAAAGGAGGAGGCGGCAAAAGAAGAGAAGCAGAGCAAGAGAGGAGGGAGACATTTGAAGAAGAAAAAAAAAAAGAAGAAAGAAGGGACGAAGGAAGGCCGAAGAGGACGAAAAGTTTCTAGTGGAAAAGCAAGGAAAGCAGAAGGCCTCGTTAGAAGAAAACAAAGATCAGCAACTTTGCGGTATACCTCCTGTTTTCTTTTACTCTTTCATAGATTTAATCTCTCAAATTGTTTGTTGTAGCATATTGCTTAGGTTCGAAAGCACAGCAGCCCCAAAAAATATAACATTCAAAATACCCAAATAAAATTTATTTGAAAAAACACCCAAATGAACACCAAATCAAATTGATGCTGTGTGTGTGTGTGCGCGATGTGTGTGTGTGTGCTGGTTTCGATCAACTCTGTGTGTGAGAGAGAGAGAGAGAGAGAGAGAGAGAGAGAGAGGTGTACATGGGCGACAGAGGAGATCTTTGATGCTGGTTTAGCAATGGCAGAGGAGGTCTGAGAGAGAGAGAGGGAAGGGGGGGGGGGGGCGCTAGGATGGAAAGCCAGCAGATGGCTTAGGTTGAGGTTTTGACCCAACTCATGTAATTTTGAAAAGTTATGCACAAAAGGGGGTCGGTTTGAAAGTATTTCCCAAACCCATGCAGTTTTAAAAACGTCAGATGGACTGACGTTTTTAAACAAAAGACGTCAGTCCATCTGACGTTTTTAAGCAAAATTGATCTTAAAAACGTCAGATGGACTGACGTTTTTAACAAGCCTTTTGTTAAAAACGTCAGTTCATCTGACGTTTTCTGTACAAGGCCTGTTAAGAAACGTCAGATGGACTGACGTTTCTATAGCTACTGCTTTTCCTTTTCCCAGCCACCAATTTCAATTACTGCTTTTCCTTTTTCCAGCCAACAAATTCAATGCCTTATGAGATAGTTCAACATACATCACTGCACCACCTAAATTATATTATTTAATGCCTGAATATATTTATAAATTAATATTAGTTTAGGTAATTATAATAACTGCGCCCTAAATTTTCTATCGAGTTTTTATTTAGTCCCACAAATTTTTATTGTTTTAGTTTAATCCATCAATTTTATTTCAATTAAATCATTTCATTAATTTTCATTGTTCGACTACAATAATATTTTCGTTTTCCTGTAAATTGAAAACGAAAATATTATTGTAGTCGAACAATGAAAATTAATGAAATGATTTAATTGAAATAAAATTGATGGATTAAACTAAAACAATAAAAATTTGTGGGACTAAATAAAAACTCGAGAGAAAATTTAGGGGGCAGTTATTATAATTACCTAAACTAATATTACTTTATATTAATTATTTATAAATTTTATAATATTATTGTAAGTCGAAATTTTTTAAAAGTATGTCGAAAATTGAAAATTAATCTTGTAAATTGAAAACGAAAATATTATTGTAGTCGAACAATGAAAATTAATGAAATGATTTAATTGAAATAAAATTGATGGATTAAATTAAAACAATAAAAATTTATGGGACTAAATAAAAACTCGAGATAAAATTTAGGGGGCAGTTATTATAATTACCTAAACTAATATTACTTTATATTAATTATTTATAAATTTTATAATATTATTGTAAGTCGAAATTTTTTAAAAGTATGTCGAAAATTGAAAATTAATCTTGTAAATTGAAAACGAAAATATTATTGTAGTCGAACAATGAAAATTAATGAAATGATTTAATTGAAATAAAATTGATGGATTAAATTAAAACAATAAAAATTTATGGGACTAAATAAAAACTCGAGAGAAAATTTAGGGGCCAGTTATTATAATTACCTAAACTAATATTAATTTATATTAATTATTTATAAATTTTATAATAATATTGTAAGTCTAAAATTTTTAAAAGTAAGTCGAAAATTGAAAATTAATCTTGTAAAATGAAAACGAAAATATTATTGTAGTCGAACAATGAAAATTAATGAAATGATTTAATTGAAATAAAATTGATGGATTAAATTAAAACAATAAAAATTTATGGGACAAAATAAAAACTCGATAGAAAATTTAGGGCGCAGTTATTATAATTACCTAAACTAATATTAATTTATAAATATATTCAGGCATTAACTAATATAATTTAGGTGGTGCAGTGATGTATGTTGAACTATCTCATAAGGCATTGAATTTGTTGGCTGGGAAAAGGAAAAGCAGTAATTGAAATTGGTGGCTGGGAAAAGGAAAAGCAGTAGCTATAGAAACGTCAGTCCATCTGACGTTTCTTAACAGGCCTTGTACAGAGAACGTCAGATGGACTGACGTTTTTAACAAAAAGCTTGTTAAAAACGTCAGTCCATCTGACGTTTTTAAGATCAATTTTGCTTAAAAACGTCAGATGGACTGACGTCTTTTGTTTAAAAACGTCAATCCATCTGACGTTTTTAAAACTGCATGGGTTTGGGAAATACTTTCAAACCGACCCCCTTTTGTGCATAACTTTTCAAAATTACATGGGTTGGGTCAAAACCTCGGCTTAGGTTTGTGTAATGGGTGGCGTGTGTGTCTGGTTAAATTGGGCGGGAGAATGTATTTGAGTGAGAATGAATCTTGAGTCATTGGTTTTAATTAGATGAGTTTAGATGAAATTTAAACTATACATCTAAATTTCAATCAAATCTTGGCCGTTCTTTTATTTTTTTAAATTGAGAAGGGTGATTTTAATTTGGAAAGTTGAAATTGCCTCTATCTTGATGGTATGAGAGAATTACATTCAGACTTTTTGAAATTTGTCACTTCTTAACATTTAAAATATTATATACAGACCCCTTGATGTATGTTCACGCGTAACATATAGACCCCCGTCAATGTCTGTTAATATGTCTGTTAGTAAATTACATCTATGGTCTGTTTGGTAAGAATAATGAAAAAATGAAAGGAAAGAAAATTAGAATGAAATAACTTTTCATCCCTTGAGGAAATAAATAGACTTTCTCTCTTTTTTGTTTCGTACGATGGATTGAAAGTTGAAAAGATAAATTTTATGTTGTTTGGTATTGAAAGAAAAGTGGAAAGAAAGAGAAGTGTATCAAACTTAAATTTACCATTCTATTCCTCTACTAAGGTGGAATTTTGTACACGCAATTCAAATGAAAAAATTAATAATTGTCAATTCATCTCAAGCACACATGACCAACAATTTTTTTTACTCTTATCTATCACGTGGCAGTGTGGCCAACCTGGACAGAGACACAAAACCTTGTTATGTGTCTTGCTTCTAGAAGGTTGGGCCCATTTGTTGTATGTGAAATAAGGGGTAAAATGGTAAAAGCCCATGTCATGCCCAAAAGTTGATCCGTTCTCTCTCCTTTTCATATTTGGGGGGAAAAGTTTTGTTGAGCGGAAGGAAAAGACATTCCTCCCTAGTTTTCATTCTATCTCATTTTCCCTTCATACCAAACGGTGGAAACTTTTTCTATCCATCCTATTTTCCTCTCTTGATTTTTCATCTACTCTGTTTTCCTCTCTACCAAACAGACTACTAGACTCCCTGAAATTTGTAGGCATATAATACTTAAAATTCTCAAGTTTAAAATATTATAATTAGATAAAAAATACTTCAATTAAAGATCAAAGATATAATATCAAATATTTTAAATTTTACAAAAAAAATTCATGTTTTATTGTACCATTTACTGAAATAAAATCAAAAATAAAAATCTAATTTTTTTTCTTAAAAATTTGTAATTAGTGTACAATTATACTATCTACTGAAATAAATCTAAAAAAAATTAAATAAGGGGTCTAAGTCATTCACAATAGAACATGAATTTTGCAACCAAAATTCATGTTATATTATGTCATTTATTGAAATAAAATCAAAAATAAAAATATAATGTTTTTTTAAAAAATTATAATTAGTATACAATTATTACATGCCTACAAACTTCAGGAAGTCTAGATGTAATTTACTAACAGATATACTAACAGTAAATGTCTAAGTGTTATGCACGTATAAATTTCAGGGGATCTATTTATAATATTTTAAATGTCAAAGAATCTAAATGATTCAAAACGTCTAAACGTAATTCCCTCAAAATAGATAGATAGATTGTCAAGATTTGACTAGTCTTTTCCTAATTTTCCAATGGGAGTAAGTAATTCCAATCACACATCTTTATATTAAAAGTTGCCACGCACACCTCATATGCATATAAACAAACAATCACAAACACTGTGTATTTTTTTTATTTTTTTTTCTGTGAACAAGACAAACTATATGTATTGATTAGACCTAAACTTTATATGACCTCCTATCTAAAACAACTACTACTAGTAACGGTAATCTAAGTTGATTTGATTTGCCAGCTTTTTTTTTTGACTTTTTGGTCCATAGCTTTGAATCTAACAAAAAACTATCAATTCAAATTAATCCTTTGAAATCTTCAAATGAATCCAGTAGCTTATATGATATATGTCTGTAGGTCCTAAATAACCCTTGTTAGATTTCTAATTTTTTTTATAAAGTTTGAGTAGTATTATACTATTAGGACTTAGGAGTGACCATGATGTTATCATGTCAACTGAGTTGTTATCATGATTCAACAATCATAATTAATCAAGATCTCCAATCCTTGCAAATTATAATTAATCAATCCTCTCCACATCTCCAATCCTTAGCACAGTGGTAGATAGGGCTGGCAATCATGTTGTATTCATGTTCGTGTTGTGTTATTTTAAGTTCGTGTTGAGTATTAATCAACTTTAATTCAAATCGTTTAATCAATCATGTAATGTCATGTCGTGTTCGTGTCGATGCATATAAATATTTAAATTATCATTATATCCTAATGTTTTCTTTTCGTGGTCTATTCTCCATTTATAAATATCAGTTTTTATAAAAAATTTTGATTGATTATATTACTTTTAAAAATATATGCATCATTAAAATTTTTAATGAAGTGTTCAAAAACTCCATCAATCTAACATTACTCATTTTATATTCAAAGATAACATTGTGTCCACACACGCACAATCTATTTTCGCTGAAAAATTTAACCCTTTCATTTTTAGAACAAAAAATAATTATATATATATATTTTAAAATCAATTTATGTTACACCTACATAATTCTTCAGTTATAATAAACTTCCTAAGTTGTATTAAGATTTTATAAAGTAGTATATTAAATTTTATCCGAATATACATGACTAATTCCTAATTATAATAAAGCTCCAAATATGATTAGTACATTGATAATTATTTTTATTTTATTCAATGAATTATAAAGTGGAATTCAATGAATTTAAAAAAAAATTATTTTTCGAACATCACTAAAAATCACTCTCAATCACAAAATTCTACAAAAATTGAACTCTAACTATTTTTTATTCTTTTTTTCTTATAAATATGCGATGCATTGCGAGTAGTATAAATATGTTATCTTCTTTTTATCGATTAGGATAAAACGTGTTAAAGTGTCCACCTTAGAAAATTTTTCTGGCTCCGCCACTGCTTGCACAATGTATTTACTACATAGGTAACATAATCCTACATTTATAAAAACAAAAAGGTAATACCCACACCACAATGCTCCAAGTGAAAATTTTAAACTCATTATTATTTCGGGCTCAACTGGCTGTTAGCTTGTACAAGGTCTAATAACATCCAAACAGACTGCTCAAGTCCATGATCTCAAAGCTCAATTCTTACCAACTTGGCTTAAAAAATTCCACTGCCCAGGCATTATCAGATTGGCTTAAAAAATAAATCGTACTCATTGCTCAAAGTCCTTATCTAAAACAAGATATAAGAGAAGTAAGGAATACACAATCTTATTCTAATTTTGAAGAAATTGATTTTTAGGTTCGAACTGACGATGATGTATATACCACACGGATCACATAATACTAAAGGTGTAATAAATCTAATAAAACGAGTCCGTTATGTAATAGTTGATATTTAATAACTTTATAATTTCTACAATAAATAACAATTTTTGGAGAAAACAACTTTGTTTCACAGTCAATCACTAATATTTTTAATTACCAACTCCACATAATCTAGTTGGGTATTCTTAATTCACTCACGGTTTTTTCACGGGGAGGTTAATGTGTCAATCATTCTTTACAAAAGATAAGATTTGATTTCTCATGTCCCTCTCTGTGGTAGTTCAATTATATCATTCTTTCTGGGTTCGATGGTCTCTCCTTTACTATAGATGCTTTGCTCTAAACTATAACAGCTGATCGTTGATTGTAATACTGATTTGATGATGCACATTAATATTTCTATTACATGATAGTTATAATATATTTCGAAAACCCCTTCTTGGAGTATTGATTTTTAGAGTGGAAAAATGGGTACTTGTGCATTTGTGTATTTAATGAAGGGTAAGTTTCGCCTCTTGTTTCTGTGTCAAAAATATCTAACCAGGACCAAGTTTTTCAGTTATAAAAGTATAGAAAAACTCAGTAGTTTAATATTCTAATAACACCACTGAGCGATTAGTCTAGTGGGTTAAGAACTCGAATTTCTTCGCTGCTCAATGCTGGAATTCAAGTCTCCATAGCCACAACAACTCTGTGGGACTCAAGCTACACTTCAGCGCATAGAACACGCGGTGGGTAGGGCTGTTAGTCTAACGAGCCCGAGTCGAGTTCAAGCCGAGCTTGACAAACTTGTTTTTTAATCGAGCCTAAAAAATTGTTCAAGATCGGCTTGTTTAGGAAACGAGTTGAGCCTGAACGAGCCAAAAACGAGTCGAGCCCGAGCCGAACCCGAGTATTTGCACATAAACGAGTCGAGTTTGAGCCGAGCTTGTAGGACTTGTTTTATAAACTAGCCTAAAATCTTGTTCAAGTTTGGGCTCGTTTAGAAAACGAATCGAGCATAAACGAGCTGAACCCGAGCTGAACTCAAGCCAAACTGGAGTAGCTTAGTTTGATTAACAGCCCTAGCGGTGGGGTATTAGCTTTGGCCCCGACGTAGGTGCGGTGAGATCTCCAATAAATAGTTTTGTGGTGTTGTAGGATAATGCTCCTTGATGGATATGTAGAATGGTTTATCTGCATATCTATTTGCTAAACCAAAAAAAAAATTTCTAATAACTAATAATTTAGGACCTTCAAAGAATAATAATTATTAGAGAGTGGAGGAGACTGTCACCCATTTCATCACATAAAGCGAAAACAGCTTAATTTGACTAAGATTATAAGTTATAGGGCAAAGTGATGATGTCCACAAACACGGACTTTAGATGATACAACACCAAATCATTGTCTTGATATTAATATTAGTATGACTTAATACCAGCTTACATAATATCTATGTCTCTGCAGAGGAAGTTGATTTTTTTTTTTTTTCTCTCTGCTCTTTTTATGTATTATTATATATTCTTTGGATGAATTAAACATTTTTAAAGATAAAAGAGTATTTCATATTAAATAGTTAATCCTGTTAGGTGTTGACTTTAGCCCTAAACTTTCATGGTGGGATATATATGCAGATAAAATTTTGCTGATGACTTAATTATAAGTTGTTACTCAGTATAGGTGATAGACCTCGACCCATTGTTTATGATAAACAAGAACCTTGGTATATATGACCTCAACCCGTTGTTTATTGCGAAACAAAAACCTCGGTATAAGGGAGATGTCACAAACGGTGGTGGAAATTCCGTTTCATAAGTCGCTGGTGAATGCCACGGAAAATCAGAATACTCTTTTTTTGGGTCTGATTGTAAGGCTTGCATGCCATTTACTTTCTTTTTTCTATTTTAGGCGTGTGATCAGCCAATTAAAGAGCTGATTGTCTTTCTTTTTCTTCTTTTAAGCAAGTAAGATTGCTCATGGATCATGCTCAATGGGCCTCCACGAATTTGCTTGAGTCCATGCCTCTTGAATCAGTCCGTTGAGTACATCTTTAAACTTCCTTGCTTGTGCTCTCGTAACCAACCCAATTGGGACTTAAACTAGATCCCTTGAAGTTGTGTTATGATTTGCATCACGAGGTTTTTATCCAAAGAAAATCTGAAAAAGAACATATCTATACAGTCTTGCTCTACACACAAATATTATTTTCGTAATATGCATTCAAAGGTATTTAGGTTACAATGATTTAATCTCACTGGTATGCCAAGACACTATATCACTTTAAACACGAAATAATAATAATAATAATAATAATAAAAACTTTTAAATCAATAAAACTAGAAATTGAATGATAGCTTGTCCATTTTCTTTCAGATGATATTCCAACGTGAACAAGCAACACAAGTTTTGACTTGTTAATTTGGCCATCTAAGTCAATCATCAATTATCAAATGAAAGCTATTTGGCATACTACTACACGCAAACTAAACCCACTAAAAACTATGGGTGGCCTACTTTAGCCGTGGTTGTGTTGGACAAACCGACAGATTTTTGCAAGGTGATTGATGACAGGATTAAGAACCAACGGCTAAGGTCTATGTCTACATCATTTAATGGATAATTCATATAAACAATAAGCAATTCTCTCTCTCTCTCTCTCTCTCTCTCTCTCTCCAAAGGTGGTGTTTGTAGCTGTGATGTATGTGAGTGGGCAGATAGACAACCACTTTGCTCACTTTTTATGAGGTAGTTGCCTCCTTGCTAGTACTGTAATTACACACATTGGGTCCATGGGTTGGGTACACACAAGATAATTGGAAGTCAGCTTTTTCCTCTCAAAGTTAGAAACTTGTTTCCATCATGACCATTCAAAACTTATCTTTGTCATATACTCGACCCATAATTCAAAACTTTAATAAAAAAAACAAAACAAAGACACAATAAAAATATATTAAATTCTAAGGATGAAGACACAGAGTTTGGGGTGTTCAAAATTCTACCCACTCAACCCGTTCTATAATATTTCGATCTTATCCTATTCAATAATTCGGCTTCTGAATTTTTTCGATCAACTAATGGAATATGTTTTTAGTATTCTGTAAATATCGGATAGGAATACGAAATATTCATAAAATTTATGCATTCTTATCCAACCCGTATGCATATTTAATTTTTTTTTAAAAATAATACGTGTGTTATAAAACGACGTCGTTTTGCTTGTCATAAAACAACGTTTAGGAAGCATATGACTTGTGATTTGTGTTTTATTTATGTTGTTTTAGACTATTAGAGAACATATTAACCAAATTTATTGTATATTTTTTTTAGTTTTATTAGTTTATTGTATTGATTTACATATCTTTATATTATATTTTAACAATCTAATCGTAAAAGTAACCCAAAAATTTAATAATTGAGTTGTTAAAATGACCAGAAAATTAATAACTTAAAGTTTAAAAATTTGTGAGACATGTCGCATTTTTACCCGACCTTCCGAGCCAATTTTTTGAATGGAATTCGGCTCGAAACATTATCCTTAATCGGGTAGAATAAGCCAAACAAATCCAAAAATTCTTATGCACCGACTCGGATTAACAACCCCACTTTTGTCTTCATCATTTTCTTGACTAAGCTGAATTATTAAACTTGGAATACTTTCTTGATTGAGCCAATACATTAAAATATTAATATCTAAAGGATATTTTTTGGGATATTACTTGAAGTCAGAAGTCAAATGTTTGACTTTCTCATATACTTGACCCATAATTCAAAACTTTAATTAAAAAAAAAAAAAAACAAAGGCAAAATAAAAAAAAATATTAAATTCTATGGATGAATACAAATAAGTTGATGATATTTATTACCCCTTTATGAGGCCAAAACATCCCATCTTCCTTCTATTTAGTGCCGCACTATTGATGGTTTATTTCTTTCCACCACCACCTAATTGTCCTATCTTCTAGAAGAATTTTTTGGATCTAAATTTTGTCAATTATATATTTTTTTTCTAATTTACTCAATAATAGGTTACTATTGTGTATTGATTGAGACTCATTAATACATAATACACAAATACTTAAATATATGTCGAGTAATTTATTAATGAGAAAAACTGAGAAAAAATGTATTAAAGTGAACCCGAACTATAAATTTCTTAGCCTAAGAATTTTATAACATAATACTATCTATATAGACGAGGTCTCATTTGGAGAATCTAATATCAGAATCATCATTAAATTAGTGAATAAAATTTATTATTAATCGAAATATTAAAATACATTAAATTTCAATATTATATCCTAAATTATATACAAATGACTTTATTGAATTGAGAATAGTTTGTTTGACACAAAACATCATGGTGATGAATTAAAATATACTTTTTTTGCAGTGTCAATGTCAAGGTCATTATGTAGTACTACACCACTCACATGCTAACCTAAGGTTTTAACTCCACTTAAGGTTTTAATTAGGGTGATTTTAGTTGAATTAGGGTGGGTATAGAAGAAATGAATTTAATAGTTTGATAATAAAAATTTTAATAGAATAAAAATAAATATTTATGTGATGGGAATAACCCTACCTTTAATACCGTACCAAAAAAGAATCTTGACCGTAAATTTTGTTTTGGGTATTTTGTAGTTGATTATGAAAAATAATAAAATAATAAAATATTAAAATTTCGATTTCAATCTTACAAATTACATTCTCTATGACCTTTTTATTTACACTAAGGTGGTGTCACCATTCAATTAAAACACAATAAATTGGATAAAGTGAACCCACTTATCTTATGTGGGATTGTCACTAGATTAAGATAATTATTGAATTGTATAGGATTTACTTGATAAATAATTATTTGAAGTCTTTCTTAGGCCCAAATGACACGACTCTTTATGTGATTATCCTGATCCAGATAGGATTCATTTATACAGGAGAAAAGTCAGAGAAACAAGTACCCAAAGGCCGACGGACTCGAACCAAATTGAGGGGGAGAGAGAGAGAGAGAGAGAGAGTGTGTATCAAAAGGATTCTCATTCCTTTCCTTCCTAGCTGTGCTTCTCCAATATGTGACAAACCTTATTCTATGTAAGACCCATTTCATGCAATCTTTTAACTGATCTCCATAACTCTCTGCAACACCCATTCCTTTGTCATCATCCTCCATGATTCTGTACTTATAAAACTGTACGTCCTTAAAAAAAATACCCATTTAACTGTCTCCAAGCCAATACTAACTAACAACCACCCCTTTAAGTACCCAAACCCTTCCACTGCATCAAAGTGGTGAAAACTACAGATCTACTTACATATATCTCTTATCAACATTGCTTATAGCCACCTATTTGTTCATGCATTAATTGGTGGCGTAAGGACTCTAACTATTTAGATCTTTGGCACTTTTTCACTTTCCTCTTTTTGGCATTTGCGTCTGTAATACAACGAAAACAGCCTCTTCATATGCGGGTGTGAAGAGAGTAGGCCTAGTCAGAGCCTCGTGTAGTGGACTGCCCGTGTGCTATAACTCTTTATTCTTGCTGTTTCATTAGTATTCATAAGCTTCACTATTTTCCATGTTTATGAATTTCCTGCTGCAGCTTTGAAGAACAAGTCGGTGAATTTCGATTCTTTCCTGAGTTTAGAGGAGACAGATGAAGGGAAAACGTAGCTTTGATCTGAATCAAAGGATTCAAGAAGGGTAATTCTGCAATATGTGTGTGGTATAAGTCTTGATTCTTACTGGTTTATTACAGAGCATAAACTTCACCATTTTTCATATTTATGAATTCTCTGCAGCTTTGAAGAATAAGTCGGTGAATTGCAATTCTTATCTAAGTTTAGAGGGTTAGACAGCGGTTTGATTTGAATCAAGGGATTCAAGAAAGGTAATTTTGAGTGTTGCAGCCTATAAAAATGGCAGCAACATTATCCTCAGATGACTTGCCAAGGTCTATGAGCAGAGGGTCAATGAGCAGGAGGCTGAGTTTTGCATCTTCCAGCCGGAGAAGTTGGGCCTCAGCCAGTATCCGGGAGGCATTTGCGGGGCCAGGAGGGGACGCTTTTCAGAGGAGTGGGAGAGAAGATGATGATGAGGAAGAGCTAAGGTGGGCTGCTATTGAGAGGCTTCCAACTTATGATAGATTGAGGAAGGGAGTTTTGAAGCAAGTTTTGGATACTGGTAGAGTTGTTCATGAAGAGGTTGATGTTTCCAATCTTGGGATGAGAGATAAGAAGCAACTAATGGAAAGTATTCTCAAGGTTGTGGAAGATGATAATGAGAGGTTTCTTCAGAGACTCAGAGATCGTACCGATAGGTGACAATCAAAACTTTTTCTGAATCTTGTTGTAGATAATAGTCTGTATATTTAGTGTTTTTGATCTTTGAATTATTTTATAAAATAATGTTTTTGGGACTTTAATTACGTTGTCAAAACAGGGTTGGAATCGATATTCCGAAAATTGAAGTTCGGTTTGAGCACTTGGCAATTGAAGGAGATGTACATGTTGGATCGAGGGCGCTTCCAACCCTGCTGAATGCTACCCTGAATATGATAGAGGTAGCTGATTCTGTTCTTCACTTTTCTAAATTGGTCAATTAGCTTATTTTCATATCCAACAACTAGGATGGATATCCTCAATTATTGTTCGATTTGCACATGTAAGATGTACTTATAGATTGTCTGTCCTTGTACATTTAGTCTAGTTTTTCCCCAGTAGTAATTATTGGTCAAGGAAACTCATGTTAAAATTCTAGTTTTTAGAGCTAATGATTTCTCCTACTATGCATATTGATCACACAGAATTCGAAATGAGAAATCTCCTTATTTGTTTGGTTTTTGAGGCTTCTATTGTGTCCGGGAGAGATGATGAATACACAGTGGAAGTTTTTTCTTTTTACTGGTGAAGATTTCAATTTGTTGTTGTTAACAGGGGGTTCTCGGAGCACTGAAGCTTTTTCCATCAAAGAAAAGGGTTGTTAAGATACTTCATGATGTGAGTGGAATCGTGAAACCATCAAGGTATATTTATGGAATCAAACTCATTCTATTATCACCAGTTTTCCACTTTTATATAGCCATATAAAAAGGGGAAATAATGTATAAGCACAAGTATCTTGAAGTAATTTGTCAAATCATAATCAAAAGCTTTCCTACAATCTAGCACAACCATGGCCTGTGAGTATACACAATGTGACACTGCTTGTTGATTTGTATTTTTGAACTTCCTGTCCATGCTTGTCAACTGTGTTGTCAGGATGGCACTACTTCTTGGGCCTCCAGGTGCTGGAAAGACTACATTACTGCAGGCACTTGCTGGAGGGCTGGACAAGAATTTAAGGGTATGTAATCCTCCACCTCACTCATCGTCACAAAGTTCGAGAATTTCTCAATATCTTGCTTAGACGTAGTAATCAAAATGTTAGTGTATTTTCATTAACTTTTGTGGGCAGGTTACTGGAAAAGTCACTTATTGTGGTCACGAAATGTCGGAGTTCATTCCTCAAAGGACTTGTGCTTATATTAGCCAGCATGACCTCCACCATGGTGAGATGACTGTCAGAGAGACATTAGACTTCTCAGGACGCTGCTTGGGAGTTGGAACCCGATATGACCTCCTGGCAGAGTTATCGAGAAGAGAAAAAGATGCAGGAATTAAACCTGACCCAGAGATAGATGCATTCATGAAAGCCACAGCAATGGCTGGCCAAGAATCTAGTTTGGTCACGGACTATGTTCTTAAGGTTTCTTTTCTCATCTTTCTGGTGTCTAATGTTGATTGTAATGCCCTCAACTACCATATTGAACTGATTATTAAGTTTATATGACAGATACTTGGGTTAGATATCTGTGCTGATATCATGGTGGGAGATGCGATGAGAAGGGGTATCTCTGGTGGACAGAAGAAGCGTGTCACAACAGGTATGTGAAAAGCATTTTAGTGACAAACAGAGGCCAAATGTTGGTTTTCTTCAACCCTTCTTCACCCACAAACCAAACAAAATTCCAGTTTTTTAGGGTCTCCCCATGCTATTGAATTGCCTTGTGTGATAACAATATTACCAAAATCTGGTTTTTGGCATATGCAGGAGAAATGTTGGTTGGGCCAGCAAAAGTTTTTTACATGGACGAAATATCAACTGGTCTAGATAGTTCCACCACTTTCCAAATTGTGAAGTTTATGAGGCAGATGGTTCATATTATGGATGTAACCATGATAATCTCTCTTCTGCAACCTGCGCCTGAAACATTTGATCTTTTTGACGACATTATTCTGCTTTCAGAGGGTCAAATTGTCTACCAAGGTCCACGAGAGAATGTCCTTGAGTTCTTTGAGAGTGTGGGATTCAAATGCCCAGAAAGGAAAGGAGTTGCTGACTTTCTGCAAGAGGTCACTTCGAGGAAGGACCAAGAGCAATACTGGTTCAAAAAGAACGAACCTTATCGATTTATTTCAGTGCCTGAGCTTGCAGATCGCTTCAGTTCTTTCCACATTGGGCAGAAGCTTTATGATGAACTTGGGATTCCTTATGATCAAACTAAAGCCCATCCTGCTGCATTGGTGACTCAGAAGTATGGTATTTCCAATATGGAGCTCTTGAAGGCATCCTTGGACAGGGAATGGCTACTGATGAAACGCAACTCCTTTCTGTACATATTCAAGACCACTCAGATTACTATCATGTCAATAATTGCTTTCACAGTTTTTTTTCGAACTGAGATGAAACATGGTCAATTGGAAGATGGAGGAAAATATTATGGTGCACTGTTTTTCAGTCTCATTAATGTGATGTTTAATGGGACGGCTGAGCTTGCCCTAACCATGGTCAGGCTTCCCGTGTTCTTTAAGCAGAGGGATGCCCTGTTTTACCCTGCATGGGCCTTTGCCGTTCCCATTTGGATCATGAGGATCCCCCTCTCATTCGTGGAATCAGCAATATGGATCATCCTGACTTATTACACAATTGGGTTTGCTCCTGCTGCTAGTAGGTATGTGATTTCACATCCATTCTTAAACATTATCGAGTAATTTTCATGCGTAAGTATGTGAAGTGGAGTGGTTGTTGAATGTAAATACATCGTTCAACAAACACCAGAACTGATGACAGCTATTCCAAAAGATTGCTTACATGATTTTGGAAGTTGGAATTGTGCAGGTTTTTTCGCCAATTTTTGGCCTTTTTTGGTCTACATCAGATGGCTTTGTCTCTCTTCCGATTCATTACGTCAATTGGAAGAACACAGGTGAACGCAAACACTCTTGGCACCTTTACACTGCTCATGGTTTTTGTCCTTGGTGGATTCATTGTTGCCAAAGGTTAGTGTTTTTGTCTTTGTACTGTGGGTACTTTTTTTTTTTTTGGCAGATGTGGTCTGATTCGGAAACTAGTGATAATGTTTAGTTCATACATTTCAAAATGCAGTGGAAATTACTAAAGCAGTCATGTAACTCATTCTGCAGATGACATTGCACCATGGATGATATGGGGCTATTATGCTTCTCCTATGATGTATGGACAGAATGCCATAGCCATCAATGAATTTCTTGACAAAAGATGGAGTACTGTAAGTTCAATGTTTCGTTTATATATATCTGTTTTTTTCTTTGTCCCAACTTAAATACTGACTTGTAATTATCTGATCATCTATGATAAACCACTTTGTTTTTTCCTACAGCCTAATACAGACCCAAGATTTCCAGAGCCTACTGTTGGAAAGGTTCTTCTCAAGTCCAGGGGAATGTTTTTGGAAGACTATGTGTATTGGATTTGTGTCATTGCACTCTTTGGGTTTTCGCTTCTCTTCAATATTTGCTTCATTTTAGCACTGACGTACTTGAATCGTAAGAAAGCACTTTCATACTAATCAGCTTACAATTTATGGTGTTTTGATCTGGTTTGGTTTTAACAATCTTTTGTGACTCAAATGCAGCTTTGGGAGATTCTAAATCAGTTATTCTAGATGAGGATGCTGAGAAAAAAAAGCCAGGCCTTAATTTAATGGAGGACACAGATAGGACTTCAGCATCTACAGCTCCGTCAGATGAAGGTTATTTACCTTTGCCTCCTAAGAATTCCGGTTTTTTAATCATCCCACTATGCTTGCACCATTTTGGGAGTAATGCAGTCATGCTTGGGGGACAAATTTGTGCGAATTAGACCTTACTTGACTCAGATACATTGTGCAAGACTGTTAGTTTTGTGTATATATAGTTTTCTTTCTCTCTTGAAAGCCATGACATTCCTTTTTCCTTCTGCCCTTTAATTGCCACCTTAGTTATCTTGTTTATACAAGACTTTGTATTTTTTTTATATAAAAAAGAATTTTTAGAATAAAATCTTCTCATTGGTAAACATTACTTCAACTAGTTGCATTTTATTGCATAGGCCTTTCCTCCTTCATGAACCTCATGAATAGAACTGCAAATGCAGTATGGGGATGCAAAAAGGTAACGTCTCTAAATACCTATTTGGAGGTTGAGAATGACAGCAAAGAGTGTGGCATATTTGTATCTGGAAACTGAAGACATTAGCACTTGAAGATGATTTTTTTTTGCCAAAAATTAACTTTCAGATTGTGGACATTCTTATATTTTGAAACCGTCCTTTATTTCTAGCTGCTGATTGAACCTGAATGATTGCAGGAATAGATATGGCAGTAAGGAACACTCCAGGGCGTACCCACTTAGGCGGTGCAGATAATTCAGCGAACAAAAGAGGGATGGTGCTGCCTTTCCAACCCTTGTCACTTGCATTTAATCATGTGAATTACTACGTTGACATGCCTGCTGTAAGTCAACTATCCTGAATTTTAAATCTTATAAGTAACTATGATAGGATATTATTTTCTTCCATGTCTTTTTTTTAAGGTAGCATCACCCAAATCTTAAAAGATGACTCCCGAGAATCCATGCATATCCAAAAATAATTATCCATTGAAAAAATGGACAGATGTACCTTTTTTTTTTTCTTTTCTTTCATGCTACTTGAATAATTAGTGCTGTATTTAGCTAGCCATTGTTGGTACGAGTGGAAAATTTGGCTCATTATGAATATTTCTTTTGACTTGGACCTTAACAATAATTGATTAATATCTCAGAATTTTTTAGATGACTACTATTTTCCTTCTGGATCTTTTCAAAATGATTCGAGTTTGATGCTCATCAACTTAAGTCTCCATGAATCAAATAAACATTTTCATAAAAGGGTACTATGGTTTCGAGAAACTTAGACTGTGAACCAATGATATATTACAGAAATCAGGTAAACAATTGACATTGTCAATAATATGGCTTGTATCAGGAAATGAAGAACCAAGGAATAGAGGAAACTCGTCTCCAACTGTTACGAGATGTCAGTGGTGCTTTTAGGCCTGGTGTTCTGACAGCATTGGTTGGTGTAAGTGGTGCTGGAAAGACCACTTTAATGGATGTGTTAGCAGGAAGAAAAACTGGTGGAAACATTGAAGGAAGTATCAGCATTTCTGGTTACCCAAAGAACCAAGCAACTTTTGCTCGTGTCAGTGGTTACTGTGAACAGAATGATATCCATTCTCCGCATGTTACGGTTTATGAATCTCTTGTGTACTCTGCCTGGTTGCGTCTTGCTCCAGATGTAAATACAAAAACTCGAGAGGTTAGTTGTTTGTTACCTATCCCTCTAGCCATTGTTCCTAATCTTGCAGTTCATTTGGTCTGTTTTTTCTTGCCAACCTTAAACTGGGATCATGCATCTCTAATGAAGTATACACCACCACTTCTTTGATTTGTCACCGAAACCTTATTTCTTTGTTCCTCCTCTTCCAATTTGCGTAGTTTGATTTTCTTGGCAATGTTCCACTGCAATGAGGCATCCACCATAAAGTTTACGTTATGACATTTTCTCTTTCTGCTTTTTTCATCATAAGTAGGGTCTTTGAGGCAAGGAAACATGTCTAGGAAGCTCAAATTCGTATGCTTCACAAAATTCATCTTTTGACATGCATTGATATTTACTTTGATATATATATATATATATATATATGTTTTGTTCTTCTATGACTGATGATTTCAGTATTGCAACACATCTAATGACTTAGTTTTCAGATAATGTGCACGAAGTGATTAATTTTGATTTTTTTGTGCTTTAGATGTTTGTCGAGGAGGTAATGGACTTGGTCGAGTTGAACCCACTAAGGGACTCTTTGGTGGGCCTTCCAGGAGTCGATGGCCTCTCAACTGAACAGAGAAAGAGGCTCACCATAGCAGTGGAATTGGTTGCTAATCCCTCCATCATCTTCATGGATGAGCCCACATCAGGCCTTGATGCTAGAGCTGCTGCTATTGTGATGCGAACTGTGAGAAACACAGTAGATACAGGTAGAACTGTTGTCTGCACAATTCACCAGCCAAGCATCGATATCTTTGAAGCTTTTGATGAGGTAGTTATCAATTGCAAGCTTTTTGCATTTTAAATTTTCAAATTATATGATCCCCATGTAGTCTCTGCTGCTTTTCTATTCTAATATTATTCTATGCAGCTTTTATTGATGAAAAGAGGAGGACAAGTCATTTATGCTGGACCTCTTGGTCACCACTCTCACTTGCTAGTAAAATATTTTGAAGTGAGTGTTAGTCTCTGTAAATTTGGGTTGATGCCTATGATTCTCCTATAATTATGTTGCTGGTAATAATAAATCTGTGAACTCTTGCAGTCCATTCCTGGAGTTACTAAAATCCGAGATGGTTATAATCCTGCTACATGGATGCTGGAAATCAGTTCTGCCACAGTAGAGGCTCAACTTGATGTGGACTTTGCAGAAATTTATGCGAACTCTGATCTGTATCGGTATGTAGATTGTAAACTACAATGATCAGATCCCATATTTTAAATACTTTAAGTCTGCTTTGGGGTAGGTCCGTATGGTTTGAAAACGCTTTGTGCAATGAATGACCAAAACTTGTAAAGCAATTCACACACTTCGCCAAGCTTCGTGAGACTAAATCACTCTTAGTAAGCCCCTTTAATCCCGCACATTCTCCTGTGGGATCCATCCACATTTCCAGACCCAATCAATGTGGGATTCAGAAGGATGTAGGATGGCTCCCACCATGCTAGCGTCCATTGCCTCAACCCACCACCATGTTAGCACCGAGGTGAAGAAGGGTTGCACAGATTACGTGGCCTCTCAGCACCATGAGGCTTAATGGCATTCTTATCTCTGGACCCACATCATACAGTATTTTAGGGTTTATGTCTGGTCTTTAACAAACGACATCCAATGAAGGTCAAAAACTTGACTTCACCAAGGGATTTGGGAGAGGATCAGTCCATAAACAATGCAATCTCATGAATTTATATTGGTTCCATCATCCGATTTATTGCTGAGTGAATCTTATTATATTGCCCGCCCCCCAAACAGGAGGAATCAAGAACTTATTAAGGACCTCAGCACTCCGGCACCAGGGTCTCAGGACCTACGTTTCCCTACCAAATACTCCCAACCCTTCTTTGCTCAATGCAAGGCTTGCTTCTGGAAACAGCATTTGTCCTATTGGAGGAACCCACAGTACAATGCCATCCGGTTTTTCATGACAACAATTATTGGCGTTATATTCGGAATTATATTCTGGAAAAAAGGACGTAAAATGTAAGTAACTTTTTCGCCAATGTACTTTGCAATCATAAGAACTTGATGGTTGCTTGTTCATTTTACACCAAATTACAACCACCAACAGGGAGAAACAACAAGACCTGCTGAATCTATTGGGAGCTATGTATTCTGCTGTTATGTTTCTTGGAGGAACAAACACTTCTTCCGTGCAGTCTGTCGTGGCAGTTGAAAGGACAGTCTTCTATCGTGAAAGAGCAGCGGGGATGTATTCAGCATTGCCTTATGCATTTGCTCAGGTAACATCTTTAAGTACACAATAGCCTTTAAAATTTCTCAATCATAAGCATATGACAGCATTGCCAAACTGGTCCCTGATATGTTATGCTTTGCAGGTGGCCATAGAGACCATTTATATTGCGATCCAAACTTTTATTTACAGTCTACTACTTTACTCGATGATTGGATTCCACTGGCAACCTGACAAGTTCTTTTGGTTCTACTACTACGTATTTATGTGCTTTGTCTACTTCACATTGTATGGGATGATGCTTGTAGCACTCACTCCAAGCTACCAGATTGCTGCCATTGTTATGTCATTCTTCCTCAGCTTCTGGAATTTATTCTCTGGTTTCCTTGTCCCCAGGACAGTAAGTACACAACCGAAAAACATGAGAACTATTTACCTTCATTTTCAAATGATCGATGCACACATGCAGACTTCCATCTTGCTTCAGTAAAGTTGTTGAGATGTCAATTTTCAAAATCACTTTATGTTGTTGCAATTTGAGGACACTATCAAGATTATAAGTGTTTTCAAAAAATTGGTTCACTTTTTTGGCAGAAGGATATAACGTTGTAATCCTTTAATGCACAGTTATGAAAAGGCAGTTTTGATGATATGGGAAACGAAAAAAGACTCTTTAAATGCTCAAATCCATGAATTTTTCAGTTTGATGTCTTATTGTTTGTAAATGCTACCTTCACCGCTGAAGGGCTTTTGGAAAATCTTCTCATGCTTTTGGAAATTCTTTTCATGAAAGATAATCTAACTGTTTTTGACTTCTTCATATATGCAGCAAATCCCAGTTTGGTGGAGTTGGTATTACTGGGGTTCTCCAGTGGCATGGACAATATATGGCCTTGTCACATCTCAGGTGGGTGACAAGACTGATCTAATGCAGGTACCCGGGTTAGGCGACGTACCAGTTAAGGACTACCTTAAAGATTTCTTAGGTTATAACTACAACTTTCTCCCAGCTGTTGCCTTGGCGCATCTTGGTTGGGCAGTTCTCTTCTGTGTCATCTTTGCCTACGGCATCAAGTTTCTTAACTTCCAAAGAAGATAAGAACATTAGGACTCACAGAAATTGCCTTATACATAGAATTTCTATATATAAACTGAGAAAGAAAAGAGAATCAGGAGCTTGTGTTTTTTTCTTTAGACTTTCTTTTAGTAAATATTCAGAGCTTGTGCATGTCACTATTTGTGTTTTCTATATTAATGAAAGCTGCATTGTTTGAATTAATAGGTGTCCGTATTCCCTCTTTTTTTCATGTATTTGCCACCAGAAAGTTCCATCTTTGTGCGCATGTGTACGTTCTTTAGAGTAGAATGGAGTAAAGATGTTTTGATCTTTCTTTCCACCAAAGTTACCACTGCTTGCTTTTTTTTTTTTTTTCTGTTAGTCAAATGACCAAAATTTCTTCATCAACCTTCTTCTTTTGTCTGTTTTTTGAGCATAATGAGTGTATACAATAGATGCCTTCAAAAGCATGAATGTTTTCTCAAAATTATCTCAAGTACAAGCATCATAGGGAGGAGGAACAAATTCAGTCAAATGAGCACTACGTCGGTGACTAGATACGTTTATTCTCTCGAATGTTTTGTTGTTGGTTATTTTACAGAACAAGAAAGCAGTGCACAAAAGTTGTGTGATTATAGACCATTAAGGGGACTTGATGTATTGGTGAGTCAAAAGGGATACTCAAATTAAGAGTAGAGTCCCGTATATATAGTCAAATAATAGTACAAAGTGACCTAAACATCCTTGTGGTGTAGGCAAAATATAAAAGTCATAGTAAGGGTAAAAAAGGGAAAAATAAATCCTAATAAACTAGACTATACTCCAACATTTCCCCTCAAGCTAAGCGCAAAAAAATCAACTAAGTCAAGCTTGACAACGGAGTCCCGAAGAATTGATAGAGTGACAGGTTTGGTGAAAACATCTGCAACCAGATCACTGGTCCCCACAAACAATGGAGTGACAATACCACAGCTAACATTCTCCCGAAGAAAGTGAACATCGATCTCTATATGTTTCGTCCTTTCGTGTAGTACTGAGTCAGAAGCAAGCTGAATAGCAGATCAATTATCACAATATAATGTGATGAAGAAGTCACTGGAAATCCCAACTCGCCAACAATCGATCGTAGCCAGATAATCTCACATGTGCCAAGTGCTAGTGCCCGATATTCTGCCTCTGCTGACGAGCGAGAGACAACTGATTGCTTCTTGTTATTCCAAGAGATAAGATGAGCCCCTCGAAAAGCACAAAAGCCCGTAGTAGATCGACAGTCACACGCTCTCCCATAATCTGAATCGGAATAACAGGCTAGAGAACCAGTCTGAGATCCTGATGCATAGAACAACCCAAGTCCAAGACAAGACTTGAGGTACCGAAGAATATGATAAACTGCATTGAGATGAGGCTGACACGACTATGCATGAACTGACTAACTCGACTGACAGCGAATGAAATGTTTGGTCTAGTGTTGGCTAGGTGGATAAGTCTACCTACCAACATCTGATAGACAATCGGATCACTCAATTCCTCACCTTCAACAGTAAGCTTTAGGTTTGGAATCATGGGTGATGATGCCAGTTTGCACCCCAGCATCCCAGTGTCTGAGAGAAGATCAAAAACATACTTTTTCTGAGAAAAAACAATACCCCTGCTACTACAGGCAACCTCAATCCCAAGAAAGTATCGCAGAAATCCAAGGTCCTTCACATCGAAGGCCTTCCCAAGGTCTACCTTGACTTGCGTAGTTCCAGAAACATCATCTCCAGTAATAATAATATCATCAACATATACCAAAAGGATGATACACTATCCAGAAGTATTCTATCGAATGAAGCAAGTATGATCAGAATGACATCCGGTGAACCCTAAACGTACAACTACACCACTAAAGCGGGAGAACCAGGCTCGTGGTGACTGTTTTAGTCCATGAAGAGACTTACGCAGTCGACATACCTTTCCAGCATACTCTTCCTCACCACGAAAGTCTGGTGGTGCATCCATATAAATAATCTAATCCAGATCACCATGAAGAAACACATTCTTCACATCTAATTGATAAAGAGGCCAAGAGTACTCCATAGCCAGATAAATAATCAACTGAATAGTAGTCAATTTTGCCACGGGGGCAAAAGTAGCACCAAAATCACGACCTGGTACCTGAGTAAAGCCCTTCGCCACAAGTCTAGCCTTGTGACGATCAATAGTACCATCCGCAAGAAACTTCAGGGTATAAACCCAACGACAGCTAATAGGCTTCACCCCTGAAGGTAAAGAGACAAGATCACACGTATGATTACGTTGCAGCCACCATCCACCGACTGCCCATCCTCATACTAGTACATACCAGTCCATCTCCAGTCCAACCGACCATACACCGACAGCCCTTCACCGACAAACAGCCTATCCTCCACATTAACAGCCTCTGCCTCTACTAAAATCAACAATCAAAAATCGAACAACCTCAATAAAGTACAACAAGCAAAAACCTACAGCCACAGCCATATATACCTTGACCATATATACAAAATAAAGCAAAAATCGATAGCCATATATACCTTGACCATATATACAAAATAAAGTCTACCTTGACCATATATACCACCGACCCAATAAGCCAGCGAAACAGCCACACCTACCAACATAATCATTCAGCCAATAAACCGAACAGTCAACGAACCAGCCAATAAACCGAACAGCCAGCGACAAAATCAGCGAGCAAAACACGTTCAGTCAGCGACAAAGTTGGGCAACCCAGCGACCCACTGACCAACCTAGCGATGAACCCAGTCCAACCCAAACCCAACATAGTACCCACTCCAGCAAACTAGCCCATTGCTGGGTCGCGCTTTTCGTCACAGTTTCGTGTTTTTGCCTTCGTGCGCCTGATTATTTGGGACTGTAGGACCTTTTAAGAGGGGTTGAATCATTTTCTCCGTTGATATGCTCTTGATGCAGTAGATCATTTATTTATATGTACTGGTATGAGGATGGACAGTCGGTGGATGGTGGCTGCAACGTGGTGAAGGGGCTAGGGTTAGGGTTAGGAGTTTTGGCTCTGATACCAACTTGATGTATTGGTGAGTCAAAAAGAATACTTAAATTAAGAGTAGAGTCACGTATATATAGCCAAATAATAGTACAAAGTGACCTAAACATCTTTGTGGTCTAGGCAAAATATAAAAGTCATAGTAAGGGTAAAAAAGGGAAAAATAAATCCTAATAAACTAGACTATACTCCACAAGGGGAGAGAGAGAGAGAGAGAGAGAGAGGTGTTCACAACGTGAAGTCAAATTATTCCGGGCAGACCAGAAGTTCACATCCTCCAGGCTGGATAGCAAAGATAACAGTGGTTTAAGCACTTGAGGTCAGCCATTAATATTATAGTCCAGAATGTAATCTCTATGTTAAAATGCTTTCTTGTACCTTCAAGAGACGAAAAATCGACACAATAGCTTTTCCATAGCTTATCATGGCCATGGTAATTGATCAACTCTAGTGAATACAGATAAGGATGATAAGATACATGTTACTCCTGGATAAATGAGAGGTCAACCAACACAAAGCATAAGAAAATTCCTACAACGAATTGAAGTTTCAGCACAAAGAGTTTAAAAGATTAGTACATGAAAAATCAGAAGAAAAGAAAAATTCAAGTAACAAGTGATCACCTGGATCAAATTAAAATTAGGATACAAGTTTTGAAAATTCAAGGCCACGGGGAGACGAGTCGTTCATCCTTACCATAGGTGTCAAGGGGAATTCCAAAGGGAACCCCCAAGATCACTGCACTGCTGCATCTTGTGCAAATTTGATTTCAAAAAGGACAATACCAAAACGAGTACCAATGAAAGAACAAGAAAGAGTACCAAACAAAAGACTTGTCTTCATAAAGGACAATAACCAGAAAGATGAAACTACTAACTCCACTTCTGTGTGTTAATCCAGAAGTTTGTCAATTTGAACCAACTCAGGCGAACTGAGGATAAAACACAGAATTTCTCTCGAAATGTGACAACAGCTGAAATTTTTAATGCAATCAGTTGTTTGTACTCAAAACTATGTAAATACTCATTTTTATCACCACTTTCATTCCTCCTTAAAATAAACCTATATATACTTTCTGACCTCCAGTGCTTACCCAATAGCACCACCTCTTTCTCTCTCTCTCTCTCTCTCTCTCTGCATTTCCTAGTCCACCCATTTTGAAGAAACTATACATCTAGCTTCATTTTATCATCAACATTGATATTCATAAATGTTCATTCATCAGTCATTTAGTACTTCAAACAGTAGCTTTTTCAGTTACAAATTCACTGCAGCTTCTACATAAAAGCTGTGATTCTCAATCCTTTTCTAGGTTTTGATTGGGTGACAAAGTTCTATACAGGGTGAACATGTCGGCAGGATTGACCGGCGACGACTTAGTGAGAACCATGAGTTGAAACATGAGTAGGAATATGAGTCGGCGTGGTAGTATAGCATCAGGAAGCATGAGAGGCTGGGCCTCAGTTAGTATTAGAGAGGCGTTTGCTGCGCCAGGAGGAGATGTTTTCCAGAAAAGTGGAAGAGAAGATGATGAAGAGGAGCTGAAGTGGGCTGCCATTGAGAGACTCCCAACATATCATCGGTTAAGGAAGGGTATTCTAACTTAAGTTTTGGACAATGGATATGTTATTCATGAAGAGATTGATGTCTCCAACCATGGAATGCAAAATAAGAAGCATCTCATGGAGAGTTTACCAAAAGTTGACGAAAATGATAATGAGAGGCTTTTTCAAAGGCTCAAAGATAGGACTGATAGGTGACATACTCAATCTCCTTCTCAAAGGACTACCATTCATCGTGTCTTTTATATGTATCTTTATTGAAGGAGATGTTGTTGTAGGAAGCAGAGCACTTCCAACTCTGCTAAATTCTACCATCAAATCCATAGAGGTAGTTTGTTCTATTCCTTCAATGATCATTACTTAGTATATTTCTTTTCTCATTAAATTGGTATTGTGGGAGTCATTTCTTAGTAATACATTTACTTACCAATACTGCTTCTTTCATGTGTGTTCATTTTGGTGGAAAATCTATATTAAAAGTAGAGTTTTATACCCTTCTAGCAATCCTATATGTGTTCTGGTCATTTTAATTCATGATTCTCAAAGCTGACAATTGTTCGATTTCCTCTTGTGACTTGATATTTGCTGGGGATGGGTTCTCAATTCAATTTATGCAACCCTATTCACAAATGTAATAACCATATAATCTAAAACTTGAAATGAGCCACGTTTACATTCATCTCAGGTTTTGATCCCAAACGTTTCTAAGACATCTATCCACTCAAAAACTAAGTATTTGGTCTGGTAAATGATTCTTGGTGTTGTTGTGAATAGGGGATTCTCGAACTTCTGAGGCTTTCCCCATCCAAGAGGGCTGTCAGGATATGTCAACATCACGGAGCCACCTACTCCCATCACAAGGGTAACGCCTTAATCAGGGCTCTCCGCGATGGTACCTCCATCAAAGTCCGCTCTGAGGCGCCATGAAGATTGTACTCTCCTATAAATTGTAAGCCCCACCTATACATGGGAGAAAAACACACACACATCTCAGCACACTACATCTCTCAAGTAATAAAATTCTCCAGCCATCGTCGTCATTCCCAATGGAGTAGGTCACTTAGACCTAATCTTTTTGTTTGCTTGTATTGAGCACTCTTTACTTCATTCTTGATTGATTTTGTTGATGTAGACTAAGAAGGGAAGAATTAGGGATGAGAAGAGAAGAAGAAATGAATGAGAAAAGATAAAGAATTTGAGGAAGAAGCAATATCAGGATTCAATATCAGTAATCAATAATAATCAAAGTCTAATCTCTCTAAAACCCTTACATGCATCCCTTTATATAGGAAAACTAAAACCCTAAAACAAATAAATAATGACAAACAAACCATCGAAATTACTTAAAAGATAAATATTAAAAGTATCTAAATAACTATCATAATTAATCTATAATATCTATCCAATTCCTACACGATCTCCATCATTCTCCTTCGGTTGAGAAAAACTCTCATCCGGAGAGTCTTCAAAGCAGAAATATCTTAAGAGACCAACATGAAGATGACAGAACGTCTCATCTAGAATGAAAGAACCATCAACATCTTTCCATCGATCAGAATAAATGCAAGAATCTCCATCTGTAGTAATGTAAATCTGGTCACGTAGCACATCATCTATTTGGCCCGAAATATGCGATGGAAGTGGAAATATAAGAACTGGAGCTAGTGCTGAGGAAAAAATAATTCCACCTGTAGAAACACTGGATAACAAAATAGGAGGTTCTGGAGTACCTTGATTAAGTAGCATGTCCTCCAAATAAAAATCTGGACTACTACTAACATTCAATAGAAAATTAAGCAAATAAGTATTAGATCCAAATTCAAGAATAACAAAACAATTCTCATCAGACTTGAACAACAAGCATTCAGTGGGACAAGACTTCAATGATAAAGGAGTAACAATAACGCCTTGGTGTTGAAAATAATTAAGTACAAATTTAAGTCAACACTTCGCAGCAGGCAGAGGAACAAAGTCAACAATCTTAGATTGGGAAGAATCCGTAACAAAGTCATGATGACTTGGACAAGTAGATACATAATAGTCACTAGTAGATTCTACAATAAATGACTCGATTGGTTATTTGTACATTGACTTACTCTTTAGAGATGGTTATTTGTTTAGAGGGTCGCGCTTATGTATTCCCTGTACTTCACTTAGGGATTTCCTGATTTGGGAATTACATGCGGGAGGTCTGGCAAGCCATTTTGGTAGAGATAAGACATTTGAACTTGTTGATGATAGGTTTTATTAGCCCACTTTGAGGCATGACATTATTAGAATAGTGTCACAGTGCTGCACTTGCCAGTTAGCAAAGGCTAGGAAACAAAATACTGGGTTGTACACACCATTACCAGTTCCACATACACCATGGAGAGACCTTAGTATGGACTTTGTGTTAGGATTTGCTAAAACAGCCCGTAGTCATGATTCCATTCTAGTTGTCGTGGATCGATTTTCTAAGATGGCCCATTTCATTCCTTGCACTAAGTCTGTTGATGGCTCACATGTAACAAAGTTATTTTTTCGAGAGGCCGTTCGACTACATGGGTTGCCTATTTCCAATGTATTTGATAGGGATGTCAAGTTTATGAGTTATTTTTGGAAGACACTTTGGAAACTCTTTGGGACTAGTCTTAAGTTTTCCTCTATCTTTCATCCCCAAACTGATGGTCAAACTGAGGTTGTCAATCGTAGTTTTGAGAAATTTGCTTAGGTGTCTAGTGGGTGAGAAGATGAGAAATTGGGATTTGTTGTTGCCTACTGCTGAATTTGCCTGTAACAACTCCGTCAACAGGTCGACTGGTAGATCCCCTTTTGAGATTGTTTATAGTCATTCCCCTAGACAGCCTATTGACTTATTACCTTTACCTCCTGATTCCCGCCCTTCACACTCAGCCGAAGCTTTTGCCCAGCATATTCATGACTTGCATGCCGACATAAGACAAAAAATTATATTAAGTAATGAGAATTATAAATTGGCTGTAGATGTTCACCGTAGGAATAAAGAATTTACTGTGGGAGATTATGTCATGGTTCGTGTGCGTCTTGAACGTTACCCTAAAAATTCTTTCAAAAAGTTACATGCTCGAGCTACTGGCCCTTTACGTATTCTTCGTAAGCTTGACTCTAATGCATATCACATTGACTTACCTTTGAATATGAGTATTAGTCCTATTTTCAATGTGGAAGACTTGTTTCCTTAACATGGTACTTTTGAGCCTCCTATGTTGCCAGCCCGTGTTCCTATAAGTGGAGTTGTTTCGTCATCAACATCACCTATAGTTCCTATTCTTCCACCGTTTTCACCATAGCTGCATGACCAAATTGCAAATGTACTTGACGATCAGATTGTGGGCTCCTCGGATGGAGGATATCGTTGTTATCTTGTTCGGTGGAGAGATCGTCCAGAGATTGATACTTCATGGATTATTGAGGAGGAGTTTCGTCGGCTTGACCTTGATCTTCTAGAGCATTATCGTGATCATATCTCTCTGGAGGCGAGTTTTTTTCAGCTGGGGGGAAATGATAGGAATTGAATTATATTTCGTTATAGTAGGCATACACGTAGGGATTATGAGTTATTTGTCATTTTGTTTTTCAAGGGCTTAGTTGTCATTTTGACTATTTATTTCTTTTAGGGTTCTTTTAGGGTTTGTGCTCTCCCTATATATATAAGGGATATGATATTTGTTTTGGGATACTACTTGATTATTATTGATTACTGATATTGAATCCTGATATTGCTTCTTTCTCAAATTGATGTAGATTGTATTAGCTCTGATACCAAATTGATGTAAATCGTATTAATTCTGATACCAAATTGATGTAGATCGTATTAGCTCTGATACCAAATTGATGTAGACTAGGAAGGGAAGAATTAGAGATGAGAAGAGAAGAAGAAAGGGATGTCAAAAGATAAAGAATTTGAGGAAGAAGCAATATCAGGATTCAATATCAGTAATCAATAATAATCAAAGTCTAATCTCTCTAAAACTCTTACATGCATCCCTTTATATAGGGAAACTAAAACTCTAAAACAAATAAATAATGATAAATAAACCCTCGAAATTACTTAAAAAGAAAATATTAAAAGTATTTAAATAACTATCATAATTAATCTATAATATCTATCCAATTTCTACACAATCCCCATCATTTGTATAAACCCACTTTTGTGCATCATCAATATTAACAGATAGTTGGCTGTCACAAAAGGATTTCAAATGCGTCAGGCGTGGAAAGAGATGATTAATTAGAGCTTCAAATTGTAATCTATAGTTTCGATCAACTTAGAAATGAAAACGTTTCGATTGTAGTTTAGAAACATTTCGAAAATCGGATGAAAACAAAGACAAAAAATTGAAAATTTGTTTGTGAAACATAAATTGAAACATACTAACATATCTAAAAATATAGCAATTTTGATATCTACTGATTCATTCCGATTTCCATTAAAATAAAAACGCTTCCGAATGTTTTTGGCCATTTAGAAAAAAAAAAAATTAGTTCCTTGCTTCATATATCTTTGCATATTGCTCATACATCATGGTTTTCAGTTTCATGACTGCCTCAAATATGCATTACCCATTATGCTGCTTGTAATAGTAATACCAATACCCCCACTATCCTGTTTTATTTTAGTCCTGAGATCTTGCAAGAAGCATTTTCCACCAAAATATTTACCAGCTTCGACCTATTGTTCATAAAATATATCTGTGGTACCACAAGGACATGTAGGAAAATCTGAGATGCTTGCTTAAAACATCAACTAAAACTTTGATTTGGTCTGATAACAAAGTATCCAAAAAAAGAAATGTGTTAGAAAACATCATTTGCAAACAATATTCACATTATCTGAGGTTTAACACCAGAAGGAATTGCATAATCAATGGGAGTAATGTCTGAATGAGAAACCCACAAACAACTAGTGCTGTAATGTAGTTTCAAAAGTAGGCTTGCATTTCCCCCAAGTCAAAATCATTCAGTACCAGTTCAAAAAGTGCCAGTTCAAAAAAAAAAAAAAAAAAAAAAAAAAGCAACAAGAAGTAGATTATGGAGAATAAATTCAAAAAGCCTCGACCATTTTCTCCAGATCCACTTATAACTAGAATAGTAGCAACTATTGTTTAGTTGTGATAAACTCACTCTCATTCAGGTTTGACAGGAGCATCGACAAGGTCTTGAATCTCCTTCTTGCTCTTAATCGAACACTTTCTCTTGGTATCAAAATCAACTTTATCCAAGTCCTCAGCGATCCCCATGTATCCATACAGCAAAAGTTCCTCCACTTCGTCTCCCTTCAGTTCTCCTTCCCTTTTATCGCTCCTGCTGCTTTTGCTTCTGCCAGAAGTTATCCGCTCAAAATCTTTTCTTCCACGCTTATTCTCAGCAAAGTACTTGTGAAGCTTCTCTGCATCTTGTAAACCAGAAAACGTGCCCAAAAACTTTACCTCCATAATACTATGGTTTGCAGGCTTCCCAAGGCACACCTTCATCTTTCCACCACTAAATCCTTTGCCTGCAAAACAGAATGCAGAAGCAGAAAATGGGAGGCATTATGTATACAGAAAAGGTGCACTTTTCCTCATTTTGATTCAAGGAAAGTGTACATTAAAATACCAAATTATGAACCAGCTCTGGATTCTGGTCAAATATATAAAAACTCAGTCAGTCATTATCACTCTATAATCCTGAATATCACAAATGATAATAATCTTTAATAACATGCACTGGCAAGTGGCTCTTGCCTGCAGCACAAACTAATCTCAAACCAGCTAGGCATGTTTCAATTGATCTAGATTATGCACTCACCTCTCAGGAACTCGCCAAGCGCTTCAACTGTTATGACTTTCCGCTCTTCTGGATTGTTGTCTAAAATAGAGCTGTTATGGATGACTACAACTGGAGGCCAAACTATAAGGTCCTCCTTCTGAGCCAAAGCTTCAGCACTGGAAATGGCCTCTGGAACCCATGTAACAGTGTCAGGGGCCACACTATTCCATCCCATCAAAACACAAATTGCCTTGTGGAGACCCAAGTGCTGGGCTCTCAACCCCTGCTTGTGAGACATAAAGGCATGGTTCACCAAGCGTTGAGTATCCATAAACTCTTTTGACAGGCTGAAAGATCACAGATAGATTAGCAGTTGCAAGTGTACAGATAACTCTCTGCCAAAGCACCACTTTACTGACAGCATGTAGGGCAGAAGATATCCAACTTCCAAAAGAGTAATATTAGTTTGAAGAGCAAGTAAGGTAAAAATTACCCATCTTTAATGAAGATATTTCTCTTGGATATTTAATGAAAAAGAATAATAATGTCAAAATTCTGGCGCAACAGAGTTCATGGATTAAATTAAAAATCAACAAAAACAATAAGTTCAACTATAATCATTTTTTTTTTGGTGTTGGAGTCCCGGGGAGGGGGGGGGGACAATCCACACTCTATTAAACCCCAAAATCTGATTGTGTGCAGCCAATTATTGCAACTACGGATGGCAAAGGAATATAACTCCTCGATTCATGCTAGGTGCAAAATTGCCCCTATCCCACAAAAGCATTTAACATCATCAAACATGGAGCGATTTTCACAAACTTCAAAAGATGTTTAGGAGCAAATGTATGAGCATTGATTTCTCCCCATCCCCTTGCCCTCCACCAACCCCATCCTCCTAACCACATCAAAAAAATGTGATAGTGATAAGAATCAAACTGTTAACCCCATCCGTCCCCTATTGGATGGCATGCCATCCTTTGACAACTATGTTACAATTGCTCCTTTTGGCAGTTTAATTATTGCATTCATGATAGATCCTCAAATGAGAAACAAGCACATAGCTCAAAAATCGTAACTAAACAGTGTGCACACACTACTTTACTCTTCTAAAGTTACCCATGTAATAGAGGAATATGGTTAAGAAGTCTGCTGCATAAGGTGTAGCATGCAGTTTGGCCACATCCTGTACCCAAAACTATGTTTCCACCTGAGGTAACTTCAAATAATTGAAGTGCCCAAGTGAAGTATTCAAATTTAGACACTATTACAAATTTGGAGAGCTTTCTCACTAAACAACAAAAGGAAAATTTAGTCGAGAGAGAGAGAGAGAGAGAGAGAGAGAGAGAGAGAGAGAGAGAGAGATGCTTTATAGACTCTTTGATACCCCAACATTTTGTAGACATGCTTTATAGTTTACCGGATCTATCCATCAACTTCTAATACAGACTGATCCCAGTTCACCTTTTTATTCCCCAAGTGGCAAGAGATCTTGCCAAAAAGGCATGCCACAAAAGCAGGCAAATGATCTAACAGTTAATACATATCCACTTTCTTGCAGTTGTAAAGGTGCAACAACCCTCAACAGCTAAGTAGCCCATTAATCTATCAACTAAGTCAGTTTTTTACTATCAGGCTCTCTTGTTTTTACAGTAAATCTTCATCAGAGCCAAGGGACTATCCCTGAAAACCCGATCTGACTAACAAGGTCATACCTGTCTTTGAGACTAGAGATGTTAAAAAATGACATCCTACCAGTTAAAGAACACCATTTTACCATAAACCCACTTGGGCTAAACAATTCATTAAACAATTTTGTAGCTTTGTGGAAACATAGAAATATAATTATCTCTGACAAGGACATGGATTGGAGTCATCCTACATATATAAATACCCACCCACAACTTAGATCACCCTGTCCTTCAGGTGAAATTGAATTACACATACTTATTCAGGTGGAATAGCAATCCTAAAGCCAATGCAAGCCCCCTCTATCTGCAGGCCATTAAAAAATAACAGTCCACTTATGCTTTTTATTTTTTCTATCTTCCATAAAAATCTCACAATGCACACTGCACAGCATTAGTCCCTAAAGCCGCACCCCAAGAGCATGCATTTGCAGCCACGGTTTGCCCAAATGATAAAAAGAAAGAAATGGAATTGCATTCAAGTATCAATACTCACCCAGCACATAGAAATTTACCAAAGAATACAAAAGAACAAAGAACTAAAAAATCCATTTTCAGAAATAACGCCGAAAGAAAATTCGGGACACGGAGTAAGGACCATAGAAACAATAATAATAATAACAAAATGAATCAACTTAATCTCTGCTGTACTCTCTCCTAGCTGATACAATACAATAAGATCTAGAAGACTTCCCAGCAAACAGAATCCTCAGATGTACATCCTCATAGACATGACCTAATACAGACCAAAATCCATGAAATGGTTCTTCCCAAGTCAAAAGTTCCAAGCCACCAGAATAGGACAGCATCATCAATAACGTAGGATAATGCCAACCGAGGCCACAAAATGTTGACTTATCCTTTAAACATATTACAGAACACCTTATATTCTCAAACAGTTTTCAGAACAGAAACTAAAAGAGTGCTACTAATTTTACAGCTCCCATTCACTCTGGTAATCCTCGGGCGGTCACTTTGATAGCACATCTGGGCACACACAGAAATAACATGATCTTGCATCCCTTTGGTTCTTCAACCCCAAGTATCTACTTGGACACGTTCATTCCACCTCCTTTTCTAGGTTTTCAAATATTTTAATGTCCTCACTGATTGTATTTTTCCTTATTTTGCTATAGGTAAGCTCTTCAAAATCAATGGCACTTGGTATAATTGTGCCATAAAGTGCTTCACACTCTCAAACATCTTAACAAGTTGCTTTACTCTAGCCAAGTTATCTTATTCTAGAAAACCAGAGATGCGAATAGCCTTCCTCAGGAGTCTATACCAGCTAAGCTTGGAAAAATGGGCCTCAGCAACCAATGACCATAGTTGACCACACCTGGATTTTGACAAAACGACAACTCAATTTGTTGTCATCACTGCCCAAATCCACGTTTATATCTCATCCAGGAAATTTTCTTTTTTGTTTTTCTTTAATTTTTTAAATCTTATATCTCCATATTCAGTGTTGACAACCCATCACATGTTTGTCATGACCCATTTCCCACCATTATCAGCCCCATTTTTTTCCGCGCTAACAACCAATTGCATCAAAATCCCAATGTGTTCCAGTCAGCAAATATCGCAGTGGTGCTCAAATTCTGTAATGGCTCTGGCGAACTATGGTCTTGGGCACTGTTTTCCAATGAGCAATTCAGGCAGTACGTTGTTACATCGGTCCCGCTCACAAGACATGGTTGAAGATGATAATTGTGATTCAGGAGCATAAAGAGATAAATGCTCTATTCATTCTATAAGAAACTGACGTGGACATTTTTGTCAACTAAAAATTGGGGGTCTCGCAAACACCACCCCCATTGTAGAGGACACTACCAAATAATATATAATATTAACATAGTCCATGACTTGAACCCATAAAACTCAGATCAGAATGAAGTAACCTTACAAATGTACGCTACCCTTCCCTAAATACATCCATATGTCTGTGTGTGTGCACGCTAAAGAGATGTTTCCCCTTATTTGAATTTTGCATTATCCTATTCCATCCAAATCACAACCCATAATCACACGAGTTTGCAACACATTTGATGGATAAAGTTATCAAAAGAATTCAGGAAAAGGATATCTCTTAAACTGCCTGATTCACTTTAACTGAATCAATTTTGATCCCCTCTGAACACTAAGCCACTATGGCTGGATTTTTAATTCCAACTCCTACCTCCAATTCTCAAATCAGTAGAAGAAAAATTTCTAATCAGACTTCCAGAAAAGTAGCTAGAAGCTACATAGGATTTCCCAGGACATCCTTGCAGCCAACAAACAAAAAATGCATTGGGGTCTGTTAAACAACCATCTATTCTAAAAACTAAAGTTGTTAAAGAGGGCTTAACTTAAATATTTATACTTCAGCATGCCCTAACGTGTAGGCTAAATTTTGGGCCTAGCATGTAGAAATCGTTTAATATTTAGGGTGGTGGTGAGATTTGAACATAAGACCTCCTACTCTAATAACATGTTAAACAACCATCTACTCTAAAAGCTTAAATTGCTAGAGAGGGTCTAATTTAAGTATTTATACTTCAACACGGTCTAAGTAGTCTCAACCTCAGAATATCGTTCTTCTTGTTCAGCAGGCATGGTCTTAAATGACTCTCCTAAACAACAATACTCTATTTAAAATATCAAAGGCTGGAGAAAGCAACATGCCTTCATTCAGGCAACAGTTACATAAGGCCGAAGAGCAAAAATTTCATAGAAACATCTCAAGAATATTATTCTTCTGATACAAAGATGACCTAGAACCCCAGGTTTGATGTTCAAACGATTTCATTCATACTATTTAAGCCTGCAATCTCGACGACTTCTCAATGCTTAGCATCTAAAAATTTCAGCATATATACTAGTGTAAACCGCTTACTCATATCACCAATCCCAGTGCTACAAAACAGCCAGTTGACTTAACAATAAAGTGTCTCGGTGCAGACACAGTAAAAAATCCTCGAACGTCCGAAACCAATTAGATTTTTCATGAATCATTACCTTCAAACATTTGAATTACAGCTAATTAAATCATTTCCGAACTCCGGAATTCCTAAAGTAGACGAGAGTAATTCCTAAAACCCCAAATAGTTGGGATAAAGGCCGAGTTGAGTTGAGTTGAGGTTTAAGTAATTCCTAAAGTAGACTAGAGTGTGCCCTTATGCCTCTTGTATTTTAAATGAAGCCAATTAAAAAATTTTAAGTCTATAAAAAAAAAAAAATATTAACCAGTGCCGCTATTCACCTAATTTACAAAGGCAATTGAACATAGACCCATCAATTTGACTTCTCTGGCATCAATAAAACTAACCTAGACATGCTATCACAGCTAAGCAGGGTGTTTTCCTCTATTTTAATACCCCTATGGCTACTAAAGTCCCAAATAAAACACAAATATTAATCTTCAAGTTGGCAGGTTCTCAAATGATTGCAGAAAGTAGGATTACGCAAAAACAAGTGCTCTGCTTTCAAGAAGAATATTGCCAAAAAAACACACCTTCTGCCACAAACGATGCAGAACAAGCTACCAGCTCTTCCTTCTTCCTTGTATCTTTTTCGAACAACTGGGTTGTCATTCAACTTTCTGGTGAAAGATAAGTAGTAGTTATGTACAAGTTGCTTAAACTCCTCAGAATCCTCTGGTGGCTCAGGCTTTCCCCAACTCACCAAATCATCTGATTGTTTAACTTCATTTTCATTTGGATGTACATCCACTTGATTGTTGTCCATACCTCTTATCCAAACATTGCGTCGTTTGGGAAGGGCATGGCTTCGATTGACACGGTATGAGTCATACCAGTTTAGAGAACCAGATCTTGGATGGCCCTTCAAATATTTACCACGAGATTTGTATGTTTTGATAGACTGCTCTGGCCCATGTTCCACTGGATCATGGGATGACAACCAATCCTGAGATGCAGAACCTCTATTTCGATCAGTACCATAGAACATCCTCTCTGCCATTCTGTAACTGCCATTGTCATGGCTCAGACTTTTAGATAGAGGTGAACCACTCATCTCTTCACCAATCCAGTCCTCACCTCTATCATTGAGATCCTCGGTAATACTAAAAGCAGTCCCTCTACTTGACATAAAACTTCTAGAATTGTGCCGGTTCATTTGTTCATCCATCATGTACTTTCTCTTGAGCACCCTATCAGATGGGTCCCTTATGCCAAGTTCTTTTGCTTTCAATCCCTGAGTTCTTGATCTATGCATTTTTGATTCATACTGAAACTGAGGTGAACTCCTCATTCTGTCATCATGAAACACTGGACCTGCATCTCTTCCAAAACCATAATCTACTCTTGTATGCAGGATTTCATGGTCTTGTGATCCAGTATAAGGTATATCTTGTTCTCTTGGTGCTCTCCTCCTCAACTCAAAATGGGGGCTTCTAGAATTTAAGTACTGCCCATCTTGTCTTTGTGCAGCTGGAGATCTGCTCATGCCGATGTAGTCTGAAACTCTTTGCTTTTGTGAAGAAGGATGATCCCATAGACTGCTATCGCCCAGATTCCTGTAAGAACTTTCAGTATGATCAATCTGTTCTTTGACAGGGTCCCCCATGTATGATCTTAACATATCTCTACGGTCATGGTTTACTTGTTCATGTAATGACATTCTTCTACATAACTCGTCAGATGGATATCCATAATCAACATTCTCTCTTGTCCTAGGATATAAATGATCCTGATGCTCTGGCCCAGTGGGGCTATATATGTCCTGTCTGTAGTATGTCATATCCTTATGTTCTGCTTCAAGGTTTTTTCCAGTGTCCAATATGTGCCTTTGGCCATGCCCACTTAACACAGTAGGTTCTGCAAATTTTGCAGAGATCCTCGCATATTTATCTGCAGCAAAAGGCTCATCACCTTGGTAAGAACCTGGGAAATTGGCCCTTGAAGTTCCAGCAGATTTACTCACAAAATCCTTGAACACAGAAGTTGGCATCAAATCCTTGGTCTGATATTCTGGCACTGAGGAATAAGAAACATCCGTTGGATGAAATATTGGATTTTCTCCTTTTACATATGATTCTTCCATTGCTGATAATTTGCCCAATAGTAATGGGTCTGGATACCGACCTCTCTCATCCTTAAACAGACCTAAATCCCGATTCAGTGACGATGATGATGCAAAATTCCCACCACCTTCACCATAACTCAAGGTGTGTCCTGAATCCGAAGGTAACCTAGACATTCCTCGACTCATATCGTCTTCTGATCGCATCGATTTCTGACCCAACATCCCATGTGCGCCAGTATCCAACATTCTACGGCTTTGTAGTCTATCACTCCCAGCATCCTTTTCCCTAACGTCCCTAGACCTAGAATGTTCATAACCATATTCGCGTTTTGAATTAGTGTCCACAGCAGCATTCACATCCGTATACTCAAAAATATCATGCCTTTGCCGCAACTCATACCTTAACAAAACCCCCTCATCATAGTTAGCCCTTTGCTGCACCTGCCGAGAAGGGGGCGACCTCGACCTCGCTCTCTCCCCTCTCCCCTCACCCAAATAACTATATTGCCTCCTCTCCAATGAACTGCTCCTCTGGTCTCCACCCATCACTCTACGAGGACTCAAACTCCTCCTAGAACGCAGTGAGCGGGGCATCAAATAAGGTTCTACATGACCCAATTTCAATCTACTGACCCTTAACCTCGATTGTGTTGCCAAATCTTCATTCCTTCGGGATTGCATCTTGCAATAATTGGCCAACAAATACACTGCTCACTACAACTCAACCAAAAGACCTTAAAAAGTTGATCCTGAATAATCCCTAACCCAAGATTGTGGACCCATTACCAAAACCTTCAATTTGATCCACAACGTTCTGGCTCCTTAATAACACAGCGAAACAACTACCAATTTTACCTGAACCTTCAATCTGATTGACAAAGCTCTAATAATCCCCAAAAAACCTCAGCTGATAAAAACGTCAATTTGCTCCACCAGGCTTTTCTCTGATGATATAAAAAGGTACAAACTTGACCCAAATGAGTATGTTAGAATAGAAACCCTAGAAACTCATATAGATCAGACAGATTTGTGTTAGAAAAACTACACACGCACGCACACACATATATACGACCATAAAGTTCAAAAACCCTTACAAGAGTCGAAGATATAACCCTAACCCTAATGAAATTCGACGATGATTGCAAATATAGATCAGTAAATAACCTAAAATAGGGCTACAAGATTCACTATGGAGAGTGAAAACATGAGAGATTTCAAACCTTTCGTAGAGAAATTACGTAAGCCATGAATGATCTCTAACACTCTTCTCGAATCCTCACTCCCCCGATTATTATCAGACGAAGATTGGCTCCTAAACGGTTGGGATTATTTTAAAAAATTTATACTTCGTACGTGCCGAACTTTTTTTTTGTTTTAGGGAAAATAACACTTTTTACCCCGAACAATCTTCACATTTTTAATTTATATCCTGAATGATTGAAATTCTCATATTGCATCCTCAATTAAACAAAAAGGTAGCAATGTGTTCCATTTAAAAAAAATTATTTAAGTATTATGCATGACCCTTTGACTACTCCGGAGATATAGTTGAAACATTTTGTTATGGTGGAGAGTTGGGAGTGAAAACGCCAATGCAGCAGAGAACAACTGCATGAATCGAAATCCACTTATTAAAACAAACGACCGAGAAAGAAAGGCTCCGTGTTCTCCAAATGGTTGATCTTAGCACTAAACACACTTAAAATTGAGTATTATGCATGCAATTAAATATCAAAATAGGAAAATATGATAAATTACAACAAAAAAAATCATATAGATAAACCCTTTCTTTGGTTAATAGTATAAATTAATTTAGAATTAGAAATTTTTTTCACAAAACAATCGCACTCGATACGGACGAATTGCTTTATATTTGTATATATATATATATTTTTTTAATTTTATAATATCAAAAGCTTGGACACTGAGATGTCTTTTTTTAATTAGGAGATAATGTTACCAAATTCAACTTATTTTTCAAATTTTTGTAGTTTTTTAAATTATGTTTTATTTCTTCGTAGAAAAAGATATAATTGTTACTCAAGTCTTAACTCAAATTTAAATTTATAAAAATCAATGAGAAACAATCTCCGCCCCTTTACTCAAAGTCATACAGAAAATATAAGATTTGAATTTTAACTCAAATCAAGATATCTCAAAGTTTTACTCAAATGTTCAACGGTCATATTTCATTATCATTTTTATATATCAAAAAGTGATATTTCATATGTCTCTACTCTATCTTCATTTTATTAGTATTTTAATTTTTTTATTTTAGCCAAAAAACAAACGTCGATCAAATTCTGATCATTCACCACAAACATCATTTTCAAAAGTGAGATTGGATTTTTGTTTTTACTTTATCTAATTTTAGCAATCAAGGATTATGCATTTTTTAAACTTTAAAGAAAAAATCTATAAAAAAGAAAATGAAAAAGAAAAAGAATGGGTTTCTTTACGAGAATATTAGTTGATTTTTATTTGAGGGACGAGTTAAAATGTGATGAAAATAGGAAGGAAAAGAGTATTGAGAGTGAATGGATATTAACATAAAAGTTTTGAAGGATAACCACCTAATTAGTTGGCTTTGTCGAGTTGTAGTGAGATGTTGATTTGATGCTATTACTCTTCTCTCTCTCTCTTTTCTCTCTTCTCTCTTCTCTCTTCTCTCTTCTCTATCTCTTCCTTTCTTTTTCTAAATTCTCCATAATCTCTATCTTTTGTGTTTATCGTCCCTATCTTGCACTAGGTTGGTGCCAAAGCAGTGGCAAATTTGAGATTTGCTCCATCAAAGCACCAATGATGGCAAGGATTCCTCCTTCGTATTTTGACACCAAAAAATAGAGAAGAAATGGCCAGACTTCCTTTTTAACTCTGTGTGTGTGTGTGGGGGGGAGTCATAGGCTAATATTTAGATATGGGCTTGTGTAATTTTGGGCTTCCTGTATTTAGTTTAATTTTCTAATATAAATGAAACCCAGTCATATGAGTTTTGGGTTTGTAAACATTACCTTTTGTATACTGTTCATTTTATTTAATACTTTTATTTTTTTGGGTTTCACTTGAAGTTGGAAAGTGATCTTCAACAATGTAAGTTTGAACATTCTTTTATTTTTTTTCCTGTCAGTGTTTGTTTGTATGTTATGTGTTTGGTTTTTATAATGCTAAGTATTTTACTTAATAACTGCATGATATGAAATTCTTGTTTCATTATTTTATTTTAGTGAACTAGGCAGTGAAACTCACTGTCCATAAACCACCCCCTTTCTTTTCACGCTCTATCTTTCTCTACAATATTTTTCACTACAGTAAATTTTTATCGTTATAGTTCAATTTAGTTGTACAATTGGAATGAAAATTTTGTTTCACAGTCATATTTTGGACAGTGAAATATGTATTCTATTGGAAAAATTGGATAAAATACATATATATTTCATTATCTTGATCAATGGAATTCAGACGAATTTCACCGTTCAGTGGCGCATTCTTGACGTCGAGATAGTGAAGAGGCCAAACACTGGAAAGACCCAACGAAAGAACCGTTTGAATGGTGACGGGTTTAATCACAGGGCTAAAGGTTTCACCGTAATCAACGCCTGATTTTTGAGTGTACCCTTGAGTGACAAGACGAAGTGCCAATTCAAGATGGAATTGACGGCACAACCTTATTATGCAACAAATGAGATAAAATGGCAGTGCACAGATGACCAAGTCGTTGATGCCATAGTTGAGGAGTGATGGAGTAGACAGTGAGAGCACACATGAAGGATTCAACACAAGCAAGAGTCAGAAGAACAGAGTAAAGTGCACTAGAACTATTGCACCTGAGAAGCTCCCTATTCGTCTAGAGGTCCTTGACAGAAAAACCAAAATGATCAAGTTCGATACTACACTGGTTGTCATGAGTAAATTGACGAACAGAAAGTAAATTCTTTTTAAGCTCGCAAACAACGCGAATATTATGAAGATAAAGTTTAGAGGTGGGAGATGTGAGATGAGAATCACCAGTGTGAGAAATAAGAAAAAGAGAGCCATTTCCAACTTGAATTTGATCAGGACCATGATAAGGTAAAAGATAGAAAAAAAAAACAGCAATGGAAGGTGTCAAATGAGAGGTTGCACCAGTGTCGGGATACCAATTGGCATCATAAGGATCGGACATATGGAGGAGGCAAGAGACCCAAGGGAGTATCGGCAACAAATGCTCGTTGGTTGTGAGGACAATCGCGAGTAGTGTGATAAAACTCATAGCAAAGTTTGCATTGCATGAGATGAGTAGGCTGACGATAAGGAGGGAACGGTGGTCGTTCTCCAAGAATTGAATTTCCATGACCCTTTGGAATAAAATTTTGTTGCCGTGCATTTTGAGATGATGACTGGCGAGAATGAGAAGAATATTGGTTGAAAGAATTGGATCTCCCATGACCATGGTTGGAATAGTTTTCATGACGATTTTCAAATTGTTGATCATTACGATTTAGTGAGTTGTGAGAATAACCATGACGGCCACGACCATCTCTATTATTTTGAGTATTCCGATTTGCGACAAAAGCCGTGGCAGTATTTGATGAAGTATTATTGGCCACATGTTGAAGGCGACTCTCATGAATGAAAAGGAGAGATTTGGCTTCGGCAAATGATGGAAAAGGCAATCGAGTGGAGATTGCAACGGTGGAACTCTCATGTTTAGAAGGAAGTTCAATTAAAGCTTGCATGACAAGATCTGTGTCATAAATTGGATTTCCAACAGATGCAAGTGAGTCCGCTAATGATTTCAGTTGTTGAAGATAAATTGCAATTGATGTCAAAATTAGCCAAGCTTCACGGGCTGTTTGAGTTTGGTTTGGTTTAATGATAGCTTGTAGAATATTGGAAGAAATGGTAGCTTGTATCCTCATTTCACTCTTGTCCGTGGCCCCCATAGAAATGAAAAAGTGTTTCCCAAACATTGGCAAGGAGAGGAATGCCACATAAATCCAAGCCGGATGAAGGGCTGGATGGGCTTGGCTTGTATGGGAAAAGATAATTTTTTTGATATCCTATCCATTCCAAACTCATTACTCAAACACACCCTATGAGTGTTTTGAACATGTGGGGGATTGTTGGGTTTATTGTTTTTAATTGTGTTTCAAAACACTTATTTAACTAGACCCACTTTTTTTATGTTAAAACAAAAGACATTAGATTTAGACTTTGTTTTGTATTTAACCCATATGTCCTTTTTCTTACTGCTGGATTTGGCTTACTTTTAAGTTTACTCCAGTAAGAATAAAATTAAGTTTTTAAAACTTTTATTGAATTTCCATTTTAATTATGTTTAAATTGTAAATTTCAGTTGCATTTTTGGTCCTATTTAGTGTGTATATTCAAGAATAATTATTATTGATCTTAAAATTAGTTTTATGGCTATTCAAGGCAAACAGTAAAAAAGAATGAAAAGTCAGGTTACACATATATAAGGCCAAACGGTCAAAAAGGAAAAAAATATTGAAAGACATTAAAAGCCACCATGTGTACGTTAACACAGTGACTATATAAATGGCTTGAAGATATCTTTTGGACAACAAAATCAACACTCGAGCTTCCTCCCAATTGTTTGTTTTCAAGTTTTTTATATTTGGTCTACTTTTCAGTTATCATCTATTATTTTATTTTTGGACAACTCAATTCGAGTCAGATTCACTTCAACCTTCCAGTGGACGTGACCATTGAAAAGGTGCTGCTGCGAGCGTTTGGGTTGGATTTTGGAGTCGCTGGTGTCTGTCTGTACCCTCACGTGGGGAGATTCAGCTACTTTAGGACAGTGATCACACACCTCTCGGACTCGCAGACCAGTTCTTTCCAAATCAATTTATTTTGTTTATATAAACTGCATGTATTCGTTTAAATCGCATGTTATATTTTAATGATCTAATTACTATTTGCATGCTTTATTTCTAATTTTAGATTACAACACTCATAGTTATTTTGCTCACATCATAATTATATTATTTGTTGCTTTAGTCAAAAGTTCAGTAACCGTTTTTCCTAATTCCAATCATAAATCTATAAGTAAGATCTGTAATTATTTTTACAATCTAAAGCAGCTAAATTTTTTTTTTTTGTTATTGAAAATAAAAAAAAAATGTTTTTCCTTCTGGAAACAAAAATAGTAACAGTTTTTTGGAAAAAACTGTTTCTGTTTTTCAGGAAAAAAAATACATAGTCTTTTAGAGATTAAAAAAAAAACAGTTTTTTGTTTTCTGAATTTTTCTGGAATACAATTTCCTAAAAAAAAAAAAAAAAAGTTTTTGTTGAAATTTTTTTTTTTGAATAGTAACAGAATCTTTCTAAAGGGATCTACAACAATAAAAAAAAAACCAGTAGCTACTTACTTTAATAAAAAATATATATAGCTACTTGCTTTGAAAAAAAAAATAAAAATAAAGTTTCAAGAGCTATTACAATAATTTAAACACCTTTCTTAATTTCGTTACAAATAGAGTTTTGACAGCTGACATTTAAATTCAATACATGTTCTTTTCATATTTCTTATTATTTCTTTGCCATTGAATTCTAAATTAAGGATGATTAGAGTATAAGAAGTTAATAGTGTCAAACCCGAAAAATTTAGTGGTCAAAATTTTCGTAGGTGGCAAAAACAAGTTCAATATTGGTTGACCATATTAGACTTAATTTCTGCTATAGAAGAGCCACAATCTAGTCAAGTGTCCTCTTCATGGTATACCCCTGAACAAATTGAATACCATTGTCATAATAGAAGTCTTAGTGCTTTTTCTGATTATCTTTATGATGTCTACCATAATACTACGACAATCGCTAAAGAACTTTAGAACACTTTAGAGGCCGAGTATGAGATTGTTGATGCAGGAATTAAACAGTTTATGATCTCTAATTTTAATAGTTATAAAATGGTGGAGAATAAACCCGTTGGTGATCAAATTCATGAATATCAATAATTTTTGAGGAAAATTGAAAAGGTGGAACTACATTTAGTGAAGATTTTAAAGTTTCAAGCTTAATTGACAAACTTCCACCTTCTTGGGATAATTTTACTAAGACCCTTAGGCATAAGCAAGGAAAGTTAACCTTAACCCAAAGTATAAACGCGCTTAGAGTTAAAGAGAAGCATAGGGTTGGTACAAACTCACAAAATGAGAGACCCCCTAAGGTAAACTTAGTGGAAAATAGTAACAACTTCCAACCTAGGGGAAGAAATTTTAATAATACGGGGTTTAATGGTCGTCCTAATAATGGTAAAAAACAAAACCATCAAAACAATAATAACAATAAGTTCAAGGGCTTAGGGAGAAAGATGATGTCTTGCTTTGTTTGTGGACGAACCAATCACTTGGCTAAGGATTGTTATTACAAGAAGATTGAACCGTATAAGCCAAAGCCCAAGCCAAATCAAAGAGGTCCAAGAGCCCAAGTCAATGTTCTAGTGGATGGAGATAATTCTACCAAACCCTCCTTTAGGTATAATCGTTCCCTAGTTAATTTTACCTATCAAGATAAAGATTGGTGGTTAGACTTTGGGGCTAATATACATGTTTGCTTTGATCGTGATTTATTTAAATCTTATCAGAAATCAAGTGGAGGAAGTGTAACGCTAGAAAATGATTCCGTCGCACAAGTACTTGGAATTAGAGACATAGAGTTAAAGATGACATCTGGAAAGACATTGATCTTGAAGGGAGTGCGACATATTCCTGAAGTTAGAAGAAATTTAGTTAGTGGGTCGTTCTTAGTCCAACAAGGTTATAAGGTTGTAATGGAGTCAAATAAAGTTGTGATAACTAGGAATGATATATTTGTTGGCAAAGGATATATTTGAAATGGTTTATTTAAATTGAATGTACTTTCGGAAGTTAATGAAATTTCTCATCAAGTTTTCAATGTTGAATCCTGCAATGTATGTCATGGAAGATTAGGACACATAAGTCTAAAGAAAATCAAAAGGATGATGGTTCTCAATCTTATTCGCAAATCTCATGTAGATTTTAAACATAAGTGTGAAATTTGTGTACAAGCCAAACAAACTAGAAAACCTCATAAAAGCGTAGAAAGGAATACCCAACTTCTAGAACTTATACATAGTGATATATGTGAGTCTAGTGGAGCGCCAACAAGAGCCGGAAATAAATATTTTGTGACTGACCTCAAGTCAAAGGAGGTCCACGCCCTAGGCATCAAGGAGCTCCACACCTAGGCGCTCCCCATCTGGGCGCCCCCTTTGAAGTCCCCTTGGGCGTCCCATCTTTGGGAGTCCCCTTGGGCGCCCCACACAGGGGGCCCACCATGAGGGACCTCTACCTCCTCCTCCAGCTCCTGCTTCCCATGGTGGAGACTCGCATTTCCAAGAGGATGAGGGTGAAAACCAAAGCATGGAGCATGAGAGCCATTTCTACGATAATTCCAGAGGGGCTCCCAACCACTAGGACAAAAAAATTAAGGAGGTGCAAAATCAGCTGGGTGAGGTCTTCAACTCTATGAAGGCACAGGGACCCGAGACAGTGGAGTACCTCGTAAGGCGCACTGACACACCTTTCAAAACTGACGTGACGAACTACCCACTTCCTTAGAAATTCAAGATTTCATTCGTCGAAACCTTTGACGGTACGAAAGATCCACTGGACTACCTCAAAACTTACAAGACCTTGATGCAGCTGCACAACGTCCCCGACGAAATCTTGTGCATAGCGTTCCCAACCACCTTGAAGGGATCTGCTCGGCAATGGTTTGCTAAGCTCTCCCCAGCCTCAATTGGCTCATTCACTGAGCTAAGCAGGTCTTTCGTGTCGCACTTTATTGGAGGACACCGCCACCAGAAGCCAGCCACCCACCTGCTCAGCATAAAGCAAGATCGAGACGAGAGCCTAAGGAGCTACCTCACTTGTTTTAACGAGGAGGTCCTTCAGGTCGAGGGGCCCGATGATAAGGTCAGCATGACCGTTTTCCTGGGAGGCCTCCGGTCATCAAGCTTCCTCTTCTCAGTGATGAAGCGCCCGTCGAAGAGCATGCCATAGTTACTAGCGAAGGCCCAGAAATACATGAATGCTGAGGACATCACAAGGGTCAGACGAGGTGAGTCCTCAAGAATTGGGGAGAAAAGAAAGGAAAGAGATAGGGACGACAAGGAGAGTAGCAACAAGCGCAGCAGGACGGAGAGGGTACCTGCCAAAGACCGGCTCGGTCCTGCTCCCCAGAGAGATCGACAAGCCTTCACTCCCCTCAATGCCGCTATAGGGCACATTCTATTCCAGATCCAAGATGACCTCGCAATAAAGTGGCCAGGGAGGGTGAAGTCTCCCTCGAACTGCAGGAACCCAAACAAATACTGTCGCTTCCATCGCGACCATGGCCATGACACAGACGACTGCTATGACCTCAAAAGAAAAATTGAGGAGCTCATCCAACGTGGTCACCTACGCCAGTATGTTGCTGGTAGGGGACATGCACCGCCATCGCCTCGTGATCAGGAAGACCAACAATCCATCGAAAAAATTCACACCATCTCCGGAGGACTTGCAGGAGGAGGAGAATCCCTCTCCACCGAAAGGCACATACCAAGAAAGCTAGGCACCTTGACGAACAACGCCCATCTAAGGCGCCCAAGCATGGAAGTAGCGATGTCATATCCTTCTCAGACAAGGACTTAGAAGGAATCCAACACCCTTACAATGACCCTCTGGTAGTCACTATGACCATCGCCAACTTTCAAGTACGAAGGATCTTAGTGGACAGCGGCAGCTCTGCGGATATCTTGTTCGCAGAAGCCTATGACAAGCTCAACTTGGGCAGAGAAAGACTACAACCTTTAGGTCGCCCCTCATCAGGTTCTCAGGAGAGAAAGTGTATCCCCTAGGATCCATCACCTTACCAGTCACTACCGGCACAACACCTCGAAGCTCCACAGTCATGGTCAACTTCCTAATCATAGACTGCCCGTTAGCGTACAACATCGTCCTAGGGCGACCTGTTCTCAACATCCTAAGAGCGGTGCCCTCCACCTATCATCTCATCCTTCATTTTTCAACCCCGAATGAAATCGGAGAGGTCTGAGGAGACCAGGTAGCTGCAAGAGAATGCTACGTCTCCTCCATGAAGACCAGAAAACCACAAGAGGCCCTACAAGTGGAAGTCCTCGACCCAAGAGATGATGCCACCATAGAAAGAGGAGAACCAGTCGAGGGGCTCACTCTAGTGGTCTTAGATGAGGAGCACCTAGACAGAAGCATGTACATTGGCTCTGCCCTTTCTGAAGATCTGGTCCACTAGCTAGTAGACTTTCCGAGGTGCAACATGGACATTTTTGCATGGTCACATGCAGACCTTGAGGGCATCAACCCGGAGATTGTCACATACCGCCTCAATGTCGACCCCTATTACAAGCCTGTTTACCAAAAGCTAAGGGGCGCATCCACTAAAAGGGCTTAAGCGATGGACAAGGAGGTGAGGAAGCTGATAGAGAATGGGGCGGTCAGGGAAGTAGCATATCCTGAGTGGCTCTCAAATGTGGTGATGGTAACCAAAACTAATGGGAAGTGGCGCCTCTGCGTCAACTTTATTGGGCTCAATAAGGCGTGCCCAAAAGATAGCTATCCACTACCACAAATTGACCTCCTCATCGACGCCACCACAGGACATAAAATTACTCACTTTCTTGGATGCATATTCTGGATATAACCAGATCAACATGCACCCCCCAGACCAGGAGAAAACATCGCTTATCACCCCAAAAGGGACCTACTACTATAGGGTCATGCCCTTTGGGCTAAAGAATGCAGGAGTAACCTATCAATGACTGGTGAACAAGATGTTCCAGTCTCAGATCGAGCGAACAATGGAGGTCTACGTGGACGACATGTTGGTGAAAAGTCTCACCACAGCAGACCACATTGACCACCTCCAAGAAACTTTCAATGTTCTCAAGTCATACTGCATGAAGCTGAATCCTGAAAAGTGCGCCTTTGGCGTAGGGTCAGGAAAGTTCTTAGGCTTTATGGTCAACCAGAGGAGAATTGAGGTGAACCCCGACAAGATCAAGACCATCCTTGATATGAAGTCACCTTCCTCAACCAATGAGCTCTAGCGCCTCAATGGGAGAATTGTAGCACTTAACAGATTCGTTTCCAAGTCTGCAGACAAATGATTGCCTTTCTTCAAGATTCTCCGAAAAGCCTTCGAATGGGGACCTGAGGCAGATGAAGCCTTCCAAAGGCTCAAAGCCTACTTGGCTACACCTCCTCTCCTTTCACATGCTATTCTGGGTGAAACTTTGTATCTGTACCTTTCTGCTTCTCCATCGGCAATAAGCTCTGTTCTCGTCAGGAACAATGATGAAGTGCAAACGCCAATCTATTATGTGAACATAGCATACTAAGGAGCAGAAATCAGATATTCAAGGCTAGAAAAATTAGCACTCGCCCTCATCTCAACAGCAAGACGTCTACGACATTACTTCCAGAGTCACACCATTGCTGTGATCACAGACCAGCCTCTAAAGAGAGTCTTGGGAAAATCAGATGTATCCGACAGACTCCTTAAGTGGGCAGTGGAACTGGGCGAGTTCGATATCCCGTACTAGCCACTAGCCAAGGGCGCCCATCAAAGCACAAGTCTTGACGGATTTTATTGCTGAGCTTACACCAGTAGAGGAGACCAATGAGCCTCCCACACTTCAGACATCGAGCCTGGACTCGCAAAACAATCTAACACCGGACGAGGACATCCAGACGCTCGGCGAGGACACCTAGATGCCTGGCGAGAACACCCAGGCACCCAGACGTCCAGATCAGGCGCCCAGGCTAGCGCAGCAGGCCAGGCGCCCAGGCCCAGGCACCCCCTGGCGCCCAGCCATCTCAGCCTGACGCCCATGCACCCCAGCCTAGCACCTAGGCTCCCCAGCCTGGCACCCAGGCTCCCATAACGACCTTCGAGCTCTCCTCTCTACCACTCTGGAAGCTCTATGTGGATGGCTCATCGACCAGTGAAGGAGGTGGAGTAGGTCTGATCCTGATCAGCCCCGACAGCACTCTCGTCAAGTATGCTGTGAAGCCCCACTTCATTACGTCTAACAATGAGGCAGAATATGAAGCCCTCCTCTCTGGCCTAAGGTTGGCAATTGAAATGGAAGCCCAACACCTCATCACTCATAGCGATTTCCAACTGATAGTCAACCAAGTGAAGGGTGAGTTTGAGGCGAAAGGATCCCGAATGCAGGAATAACTTGCCATAGTGAAAGCTTTGATCACGAAGTTCTAATACTTCCAAATCTGCCACATTCCGAGAGAGGACGACATGGCTGCCGATGCACTAGCCAGGCTCGCCTCATCTTCCGAAGCCCCACCAGGGCCAGTATTTATTGGCCATCAGTTCGAACCTATCAAGTTAGACATGGACGCCACAAACGTCAACTGCGCGTCCACTGAATCAAACTAGATGACCCCGATAAGGGCATACCTCCAGGAAGGTTTATTGCCAGATGATCCCCTCGGGGCTAGGAAGCTCAGGATGAGAGCCTCCAAATATACTATCTTACAAGACACCCTGTACAAAAAAGGCTACTCCTTGCCATTACTGAGGTGTCTTTCGCCCGAATAAGCTAACTATGCCCTGCGAGAGATCCATGAAGGAGTTTGTGAAAATCACTCTAGAGGATGCTCTCTCGCCCACAAGACACTCATACATGGCTACTTTTGGCCTAGCATGATGAGGGACGCCCAGGACTTTGCCAGGAAGTGCGACAAGTGACAACGCTTCGCCACCGTGCCCAGGTAGTCGCTAGAGGAATTGACAGTCATCACGAGTCCATGGCCCTTTTCCAAATGGGACATCGACATCCTAGGCCCCCTACCTCTCAGCAGAGGACAATGCAAGTTCGTGGTGGTGGCGGTCAATTACTTCACTAAGTGGGCAGAGGTCGAACCCTTAGCAAAGATAATAGACGCAAAGGTCAAAGATTTCATCTAGAAGAACCTGGTCTGTCACTTCGGGATACCTCACGCCATTGTCAACGACAACGCCAAGCAGTTTGACAACAAGCTCCTGAACTCCTTCTGCTCCGACCTCCAAATAAAGCAACCTCATTCCAGCCAGTGCATCCGCAGGTAAACAGACAAGCAGAAGTCATGGTTAGGATGGTGTTGCGCAACCTAAAGACAAGGCTCGAAAGAGCTAAGGGTCTTTGGATTGACAAACTCGCAGGCGTATTATGGGCTTATCGAACGACACCGAAGACCCCAACTGAGGAACCCCCTTCTCCCTCGCCTTCGGAACTGAGACAGTCATTCCTGTGGAGATAGGGGTACATTCTCTAAGGGTCCAACACCACGACCCCACCACCAACGAGGAAGGACCCCGCATCAACCTCGACTTGGTGGAGGAGGCAAGGGAAATGGTTGTGGTCCGCAATGCGGAGTACAAGCGTCGCATGAAAAAATACTACAACTCGAGGGTGAAGCCTCGTTCCTTCCAACCAGGATACTTGGTCCTTAAGAAAATGATCCTCACCACAAAGGATTCGCGAGAAGGAAAGTTGGGAGCAAACTGAGAAGGACCATACCTCATAACAGAAGTGGTGAGACCAGACACCTACAAGATCCAAAATTCCGAGGGGAAGGTCTTACCCCATCCATGGAACACTGAGCACCTGAAGAGGTACTACTATTGACATCTTAAGAGAGTAAAACTAGTAAAGTTGGGGAACTTGGTTTTATTTTTTGTACTTTTTTTAGGGTTATTACCCAATATTGCTTGACATAAGCACTGAATGAATAAAATTTTATACATTCTAATCCAAAAGATCTTTGCATTTTTGTATTCAATATCAAATGAGCATCAGTGGCAAAAAAGCACTTTTACAAAAGTGATGCCACAGACTGCCTTTCTAAAAAAAAAAAAATCAAAAATCAAAAGTCCCCAGCACTCTAACTACTCTCATGGTCGTCCTCCTCCTTCTCATCATCCTCAACATCATCAGAGCCTCCATCACCATTATCATGCGCCTTAGTTGGCACGAAGCCTAAAAGGTCAATATCAGGGAAAGAAGCAAAAATCTTTCCCCAGAGCTCCTCATAACCGTCAATAAAGGCATCTGCAAGGCCATTCTCCAAGTCACTCTTAGCAATGGCAGCCCTCTCCTCAGCTCGGGAAGCTCTCTCGTGAGCTTTCTTCACCTTTGTCTTTGCCTCTACTATCAAGCAGACAATCTCTCTGAGCATGGCCCTCTCGTGGGCCTCCACAAGCTCAGCCTATCTGAGCATGACCCTCTCATGGGTCTCCACAAGCTCAGCCTCTCTGAGCATGGCCCTCTCACGGGTCTCCACAAACTCAGCCTCTCTTAGCGCGTACCTCTCACGAGTCACCAAAAGCTCAGCCTCAAGCTCAGTCGCCCTCTCACGGGTCTCCGAAAGCTCGGTCTCAAGCTTAGTTGCCCTCTCATGGGACGCTACAAGCTCAACCTGGGAAGTCTTGTCAGCAGCTTCAAGCTCAGTAATCCTCCCTTGAGCAGCAAGAAGCTCCTGGTACACAACTTCATGACTGTGTTTCAGCTGACTGTAAAAATGGGAGTTTGAAAGCAAGCATACATATGCAGTTGAAGCCTGAAGAAAGACGAAAGAATGTCAGACACTTAAGGAATGACGGGAGAATAACAGACCCTTACCTAAGCCCAGCCTTCCAGAAAAGTGTTGAGAATTCCCTCGGTGCCCAGAGCACTAATCCCATTCACATTATTGGGAAACACAAACCTCCCAAGTTGATCTCTTATGACTCCACGTTACCTAACATGGAGCTAATCTGAGTAGGTGCTCCTGCAGAAGTTCCCACAGGAGGGGTCGATGAATGGGGGGCAGAAGTTGTGGTCGATTGAGGAGTTTCTAGAGTAACAGGCACAACCGAAGGAGTCGCCGCCCGAGGAGGCACCACCACTGGAGGGGTCACTTGAGAGGAGCATGCGTCGGTCGGCACCATTGGAGGGGTCACTTGAGAGGCATTGCTCATCATCGCCACCTTAGGAGGAGGAGTGCTCCTACCAGAAAGGTGAGACTCAACCACCGTTCTATCCACTGAAATAAAGCGTTATCTAGATGAAAAACACCAAGTAAAGGAGGAAAGTACAAAAGAATCAACTTACCCTTTCTCTTCAAAGAGGAACCACCGGACTTCAGGGAGGGAATAGTAGCCCTAGCACGAACTCCAGGGGAACCTTTGGCCCCACCACTTTTGGACAAAAGAACTCCCAAGTCTTTGTTAGGATGAGCCCTCACCGCATATAACTTTCACTCTTGGTCCTTGGAGAGCACAGTAGAATCTACAAGGGGATGATGGGCACACATAAAAAAAAAAAAGGGAAAGGAGAAAAAGTAAGTGTAGGGCATACCAAGTCTCCTGGGAACACCCTATCCTGTTGGTACCAAAATCCTATCAGCCTCTGAGGCCCACTCACCACCGACAAAAAAGAAGCTAGATTTCCAGCTATGACAGTTGGAGCGTAATCCCGTAATTAACTTACCACCTCTTGTGGTAAAATAATACCACCCCCTATTAGGAGTAGGAGTCTCGCTCAAATTATAAGCTACATGAAACTTGATAGGAGAGGCATCTTCATGATGCACCTTCCTCCACAATACTAGAAAGCCCAGCAAAACTCTCCAACCATTAGATGCCAACCGCCCTGGTATCAATGAAAAGTAATGCAGAATACGACAAATGGAGGAAGGCATTAGGAACTTGAGCCCAGCATCAAACATCTCCTCGTAGATAACAATATCTCTGGAGGAGTCATAACAAGCAGGCTCACCTATCTCAACTCGACGGTATAGTACCGTTGGAGAAATGTTATAAGCAGAAACAATCTTCAGAATATTATCATCAATATTGAGCATAGTAGAAATGGTACTTACTTTGGACCCATCATCGTCAAGAACTACTTTGCTTTTTATTGCGAGGGCATGGGTTGCCCGAGTTGCCAGATCATCTACCACATTGCCAGAGTTGTCACCACCAAAAGTACCCATGGCTAATCTCGTCTTGCCTAACAGCGAAGGCACCTCACAAGCAGAGTCCAGCACAATGGGCGCCTCACCGCCAGAACCTGATGCCTGAGACGTCTTGCCCAGCGCCATAGGCGCTTCAGAAATGCCGACAACTGCCTCAGGCAGCCTGGTGAGCACCATAGGCGCCTGATCCACTTGGTTTGCTCGCCTATCCCCTCTCCAAGCCACATGGGCTGCTCGTCCATCTTCAAGCCAGACCACGCCCCTCACGCGAGCAGGCTGCTTGCCCTGATTGCATAAATCGGCGCCCAAGTCGCCCCTCTGCTCGCCCAGCGCCTCCTCTGCGCAGACTGCGGGCAGCTCCTGGGCTCTCTTCGGGCAAACAACCAGCTCACCCAGCTGGGTTGTTCACATTTCCTAGACATCTGCCCTTCTCGCTTGGGCCTCCTCCCTCGCGTTGCCCACACATGCGCTAGGAGCCTCAGCTCTACGCCCAATCGAACTCACTCCAGCTGCGCGCCCAACACCGGCCCTCTCCCTCACCTCGCCTCCACTTCGGCGCCTAACGCCCCTACTCCGACACCATCCACGTCCTTCTCTTCTCCGAGAACAACATTTATTTCTCCGGGCTCTCCACCGAGATTCACAAACTCATCTCCAGTCGGCATTGATCGAAGTGCTCAAACTCAAGAATCCCTAACCTTGGGTCTCCAAAAATCTCAAGAAAGAATACTCTTGAATAAAATGGGGAGAATGAAGAAGGAAGTTTCTATTTATAGCCTAGGGTTTTTAAAGAAGCAAAAGCCCCAATTAAAAATCAAGGGCTTTCCTAAAGTCCAAATAAAGATAGGGAAAGACTTGAGGTATCCTGAAAGGTGAGATATATCACGGAGGGGAAGAGTCATCTATCAGAAGGAGTCTCCACCACCCAGAGCTCAAGATTCAAACAAATGTCCTCTTCTCCAAGTTTCCTTAGACACGGGGCATTGGGGGGCAAATGATGGACCAGGCCCAAATGGCCTAATCCATGTTGAAAGCCCAATCTTAATTAAGAACTCAAGCTTATAAAGACCCAGCAGGCCCAATGTAGTCCATGCCCGGTCAAGCTCATCAGGTTCGAGGAGTTACATCAACAGGGAGTAGGGTCATCCAAGAGCCTCATCCTTGCCACCTTGGAAAGAGTCAACCTTCACCTCATCCTTTGACCGAATCTCATGAAGAGCACCACAATTGTCTCGCCCGTTGAGAAGAAGTCGCCAGCTCCACCACAATATCTATTTAGTTACTATTAAGTCGCCCTAATCTGTTAGGGGTGACTATAAATTGTAAGCCCCACCAACACTTGAGGGGAAGATCACACTCAGTCGAGCACAACTCTCTCCTATCCCTCTAAGCTTGTAACTCTCTACTCTCCCTACTCACTTGAAGGAATAAAGTACCTGACGACCCTAGCCATTAAAAGTGGACGTAGGTCACGTTGACCGAACCACTATAATCCTTGTGTTGCTCTTGTCTCCATCTCTTACTTCTTAATTACATCATTTATTACTGCTCATCTGACATGTGGTGTACGAACCCAATTTGTGCATCATCAGAATTCGTACAGGAAATTTGTCAAAACCCTAACCACTAATTTTATACCACATTTGTGTTGCCTCCAAAATTACCTACCACTCTTAGCATAAGTGGTAATCTCAAAGCAAGCACACAAACAAGTAGATTTTACCATCATACCCCCAAACATTAATTCAATCCACTGCCGTACTATGTAGGGGCATTCAAGTAATTTCAGTTCCTTAACAGGCCTGTGGCAATTTCTCCCACTCAAAAGAGGTTTTCAAACGCAGAATAAGTTGGCAGCGGTATAACCGTTGCAATGAATATTTTCTCCTCCGCCTCCACCACTCACAGTCTCTCAAAATTACGGCACAAATGATACTCACCGTCTCAATTGGGAAATACTTTGACACCTCTTTAACTTATATGATATTTTCAAAATTGGGGCACAAATGATACTCCCTATCTCAATTGGGAAATACTTTGGCACCTCTTTAACTTCCCATTCATGCAAAGAAAGAATTAAAATCGAAATTCCTAAAGAAAGTCTAAGTCAATGCCAATAGTCATGGAAATTATTCTAGAGAACCCTATGAGATAATTCCGATGATGAGTAGTCGCTAATATTAGAGCTGTGTAAGAATATATATATATATATATAGTGTATGTGTGTGGGGCCTTCTAATGCTTGCTTTGTGTGTGGGGCCTTCTAATGCTTGCTTATTAAAATTTTTTTTTCAAACTTACTTAAGTTAGCAATTCATAGTTGTATATATATACGTGTGTGTGTGGCCTTCTAATGCTTGCTTATTAATTTTTTTTTTCAATCTTACTTAAGTTAGCAGTTCATAGTTTTTAGATATAAAATGAACATCACCTTTAAATATCTCCAATCCTAACTCAATTCTAGACTTAAATTTAAATTTGAGTCAAAATGACCCAAAAAATTTCTCCAATTTTAGATCCAAACTTACATCAAATCAAGGTAAAATTTATTCTAGACCCAAATTGAAGGAGATTGAAATTCTATATCAAATTTCCAACGGTAATTTTTTTTCTTAACCAAATCCAAAAGACTCCTTGGACCGAACAAGTACTTGCCTCTCCCGCCTTTATTTTCAAAGTCGCTGTAATTGCCGTCGACCACATCGTCTCTCCTTGTCTCTATTCTTCGAGGGTAATTTTTACTCTCTCTCTCTCTCTCTATATATATATATATATACCTTTTCTTCTTTTTCATAAACTCTAATTCTCAAAATTTCTATCTCTCTCTCTCTTGTCTCTCATATGTAATTGCTTTAGACAAAAGTTGCTTTAGACGGAATTGAAGACAAGAAATACTGTTAGTTGATATTGAGTAGATATTTTAAAAAATGCTCTTACTTTAGACGGTAAAAAGCTCATGAATCTACCACTTAAAGAGGTTGCTATTCCTGATTGTTCTTTTGGTTAATATTGGTGAAGTTTGTAGAAACATGTTTTAATATCGAAGAGTCTTTTCTTTTCTATTTTAATATTGGGGAGGGAACGAAGACAAGAAAATGAGACAATAAAATGTTTTGGTGTGAAAAATTAAAAAAATGAGCTGTAGAACAATAAGGAATTTTTTAAATAATTTGAGTAGATATTTGAGTTTACTCAAATTTGAGTTTAGTTAGAGATGCTTAGTGTTACAATTTTTTTGGCTTTACAATATATTGAACAAACGTCTATTATTGTTATTTCAATAAAAACCCAAGCTGCCCTCGAAGAATTAACATATAAAAAGATTATAGAAAGACAAAACCCCTCAAAGAAATGCTTTTGCATAAAAGCAGCCTCTCATATTCAAGGGCATTCAACTAATAAAAATGGGCTACTATATAATTTGTTATTTTATAATTTTTTATAATTTTTTAATTTTTTAATTAATAATTACATATCATTTAATTCAAAATCGATTGTCGAGATTAATGGAGGCACGATTGATACTATCCTTACCCATGAATTGGATATATTAGTGAAGTCTTGTCTCCAAAGAGACTCGGATTTCTGACCTAACTAATGAGGTTGAAGAGTCCCTTATCATCAGAATTATTTCATAGGATTTCTCTATAATCATTTCTATGACCAATGACCTTGACTTGGACTTTATGCAGAAGATATCCATAATTTGTTGGATATCTTTTGATGATCGATGATTTATCTCAATGATCGTAATATGTGGCATAATTTGATACTTTTATTTATTTTAGTCCTTATTATTAAGGAATATGATTGCATATGTTTCTGTTGCTCAAATGGATCGTAGTGTATCTCATGTCATGTGCAATAATTTTTAAAATTGAACATGTGTAGTCCTATATTTATTTGATCAGACATTAATATATGGAGGGAGATGACTTGGTTTGAACCTGAGACTTTTGTAACGCCCCAAATACCACCCTGGACGGCATTACATTCTAAAATCATTTATACCATGAGAGCAACTAATAAAAATTCATAAATAACCGAGGGTCCTTAATTTAACGAAATTCGGGCAGAGTCTCCTTTGTTCGGGGAGCTCTATCCAAAACACAACCTATACAATTATGCTACATTGACCACACCGGGTCCATTGATTCATAAAAAATACTTACAACATTATCCAAAAGAATATGTCAAACAATGGCATCTACATCCCAAAAGAATTAAATTACACTTGGCAGCGGAAACATAAAAATAATGTTAGACTTTACATTGTCTCAAAAGGAACTTCCTAGTTTATCACAAAAGAAAATAGAATACTAAGCGTCTCCCTCAGGATCTACGTTCCCTTCTATGGGAGCTTCCCAATGTCCCGGCTCGTCAGTTTCGAGCTCCTCCTCTAGACAAAGACCTAAAATATGTTGTTTGTAGGGGGTGAGCACTAAGCTCTGTAGCAACATTCCTCCCAAACTCAAACAAGGTTTATAAAAGCATATAAAATAGTCGGTCTCATTTCATAAATAGCATATATAATCTTTGAAGTAAAACAAGGACATTTTACAACGGATCTCAAGTTTAAGTAGCAATAGTATTAGAAATGAACAATAACAACCAATTCTAATAAGCATCCATTTTCAAAATATAAACCATTTCCCACACATGATATAATATTGTCTTCCATGGCATGAGCATCCTTACAAGGAACCTCTCACCCTCAAAGTTTGGTTTTTCGAGCATCCTTACAAGGAACCTCTTGAGAAAATCACATACTGTCCTCTTTTGACATGAGCATCCTTACGAGGAACCTCTCACCCTCAAGGTTTGGTTTCTCAAGCATCCTTACAAGGAACCTCTTGAGAAAATCACATATTGTCCTCTTTTGGCATGAGCATCCTTACAAGGAACCTCTCACCCTCAAGGTTTGGTTTCTCAAGCATCCTTACAAGGAACCTCTTGAGAAAATCACATACTGTCCTCTTTTGGCATGAGCATCCTTACAAGGAACCTCTCATCCTCAAGATTTAGTTTCGTTGATATGAGCATCCTTAAAATAAATACAATACCAACTATTCTCTCAAATACCCAACAATTACACAAGTCCCCAATTTACAAGCAATTCCATAAACTCTCAATTTTCTCAAGTAGTTGTACAAAGAGCAATATAAGAAAATGTACAAGAGATCATCATGAATACCATTTTGTTACTCAATATGACACACTAAAGTTTTGAAATCAAGAATAAAGGAAGAGTTCAAGAGGAAAACCCATCACTCTTGAAAACTAGGGTTTTTCAAACAAAAGAGGGATTTCATGGTATACAACCCTAACTTTGTGTAAAACATGTTAACAATTGCAAGAGAACCAAGAAACAATGAACCCATAGCAAATACATATGATTAGGAGTCAAAACATATATATATATATAATAACCCTAACATCAATGAACAAGAATGGAAGAAAACCCCTACCTTGGTATTCTTGAAAATCTAGGGTTTGATCTTGAATTACTCTTAAATCATTTGTTTTTCCCTTTTGATCTTGTGTTTTCTCCTTCTTTATTATTTTCTAAGACTCTCTCTAGGATTCCAAGAGGTGTGGGTAAGGGTGTAGTGAAAGTGTAGAAGAAGAGAGTAGAAGAATTGTGTTCTTGAGGAATTTCGGTTTTGATCTCTATAAGGGGTAACTCTCTCAAGATCTTTGTGTTTTTCTCTCCTTTTCTCTTCTCTTAGGGCTCTAAGATGTTTGGGGTGAGAGTGGGATGGAAGAATGGGTCAAATGAGGCTAGAAAGAGTGTTTTAAAACACCAAAATCCCGACTTTTACTGTGCCAAACTTCGGGCGTACCGGTACGGTTTAGCTGGTTCGGGTATACCGGTACTGTGTTCCGGTACACTTCGGCTACTTCGACTTCCAGGGAGGTTTTGACCCATTTAGAGGTCGAATTGGAAAATTTTCATGAGACACACTTTTGTAGCCCTATATGTCTACTATCTACTGTCCAAATTTCAGATCAATTAGATATAAGGATAAAAATTTATGACGAAAATACTAGAAGGTGTCCCAACTCCTTTTTACCCAAATTCTCTCTAAGTGCGTTTTCACTCCGGAATACTTCCTAACTTCCAATACACCCCATATTACCTCTCCCAATGTTTTTCGACCTTCCGGATTCAATGGAGAACTTATTTTGACAAAAAAATATTTAGAAACTTCCATAATCCCTCTTCTCAAGTTTACACACCTTCGAAACTCAAACTTCCCAATCCATTTGTCTCCCTAGTATTTATTCCTACTATTACTACACATATCCACATTTTTTTTTACAACAATTATTTACTATATATCTATATACATATATAAAATAAAATGCGGGGTGTTACAACTTTAAAGTTCAACAGCGAGGAAGGAGGCCATTTAGAGGGGGTCCATATTGAGGTCATGTCTAAATCGAATTCAAAACTCTACACTTTTGAAGGTGTGGTTCTCCTTCGTCTTGGGTCACCGTTGACATTGACTTGGACTTCTTTTACCATTCATTTAACATCATTTTTTAATGTGTATGGATATATCAAAGCTATATACTCGTGAAAATGAGAATGGAAGCTAATATGCGTAAAGTTGAGGACTAAATTCAAATATTCGATTAGGAAAAAATTATGTCTTGGTTCCATTGTAAGACTTCTCTCTTTAGGAGTGTTCACCCTACCCTACGGGTAGGAATTATGGTATTCTATCTTTCTACCCAATACTTTATAGAAGAATTTTTTTTAGTCAACCCTACTCGATCAAGTATATTATTCCTATCCGAATTTCGTCCAAAACAATCGAGTAGAAAGTCGGGTAGGAAATCGAATGAATACATTTTTTGGTTATTAATTTTTGGATCATTTTAACAATTCAATTAAATAACCTTCACCAATTAACCAGCACAATAAACTAATAATACTAAAAAAAACACAATAAATTCGATAATACATAAACAATGATAGTAAAACACACCAAGAAAGTAATAAATATTAATACATCATAATTATTGCATAAATATAATAACAATTGTTTTAGGTCTAAACCATATCAAGAGGAGGAGGCGTAAGGCTTCTACGCGCACGCGCGCGCACACACACACACACACACATATATATGTATGCGGGTAGGGTCGCGTAGGAATACATAATTTTTATGTGTATTCTGCATTCCTACCTGATTTTTTATGGTAGCCGATCAGTAGGGTCAGAATATGCGGGTAATCAAAAATTTGAACACCCCTATCTGTCTTCAATAGGACTTGAACTCTTGACCTCTTAGTGAGCTTCGGAAATCTCGACCACCCATAATTTTTTTTTTCTCCAGCACCCAAATAAGTTCACATTTATTCTCTACAATCATTTTCATGATAAATTTTTATTTGAAAAAAGCATGGTTTATTGAAAAAAGAAAACAATGAAATGATTTCATTTGAATAGGATGATCAGTATTAAGGAAATAGAAATGAATCTAAAAGAAAATTTTGATCTAGGGAAATGATCAAAATAGATGCTCTAGTTTGACCCTATCATATCAACTTAGTGGAAGTCAAGCAAGTGAATAATATAGCACTTATTATGTGTAAGGGATATTAATTCAATATTTCACTTTTCTTTTGCCAAACATCACAAAAATTGAATTAAACTTTGGTGCAAAATGCAATACCTCGAGGTGAAAACCAAATAATCAAGATTGTGTTCAAGTAATGATAGGTCCACTCGATGTCATTTTTTAGGGGGAGAAAAAGCTAAAGTGAGACATAGAAAGCTATGAGATGAAGTTTCTCGGTGCTTCAATTGGATTCCATTTTTTTCAATTTACATAGATTTTTTAGAAATTGTTTTCTAAAACTGAACATCACTAAGTTTTTTCATAAACATCACTTGGAATATAGTTTCCTGCGAAAATAGAACAAGTGGCCTAGTAATGTTTCTGATCAATTTCTTTCACATTTATACTTTATCAAATGAAAATAATAAATTATATCAATAAATAAGTTGTTTTTTGTTAGCTAGAGAGACAGAGAGAGGAGAGGAGGAATGGGTGATTGGGAGAAAATGTTAAAAAAGTAATTCTTGAGTTGACATTCACTTTTTACAGTTACTTTTCTTCTTCTTTTTAAAAATTTTTTTTTTTATGATTTTTTTGGTGTCATGGGCTGGAGAAATAGGCCCAAATAATCCAATTTAAATCTGACTTTCAATTTTTTTTTTTGTTGGGCTTAAGTTTTTATAACTTATAAGGACTTTTTGAGAGCCGGTCCAAACTTGTGGACTTTTGAGAGAAGAAGGATAGGCACGTTCTTTTTGAGACTTAAAAAAAAACTAAAAATATCAAAAACTAATTTACCCTTAATGAAATAAATAGCTATATTACAAAATACACAGTAATAGCAAGACAATAATAGTAACAGTGACACAATAATAATAACAACAAGACGATAATAGTAACAACGACACAGTAACAGTAATAGTTACTGTGACAGTAACACGATCACATTAATAGCAATGCCCGTATGGGTGGAGTGTAAAGGGCGATGGTTGGGAATGGAGGTACTATAGAAGGTGGCAGGGCTGAAGCATAGGTGGTGGACTAGAGAGTAACATGAACACAGTAACAGTCATAGTTACCGTCACTATCATTGTCAAAATTTTATGGAACTAGATAGTAACATGAACTAGACAGTCACATGATCACAGTAACAACCACAGCCATAGTAAAAAATTCTATGAAACTAGACAGTAATGTGAAATAGACAGACAGTCATACGATCACAGTAACAACCACAATGACAGTGATAAAGACAGTGAATTTCGTTATCATTGTCCAAATTTTAATGTGCGAATTTAAAACAAATTTTGCTTAATACCAATTTTTTTTTGTCCAATTTAGTTGACCATCACTATTAACAAATTTTCTGTGTTTGAATAACTTGAGTTGATTTACTTATTGAAGCTCAAAATTCAGCCAAAAAACAAGGACTAGTCAAATTCTATGATATACAGAGTAATTTACACATCAATATGTTTGCTCGTGTGAGTGCGTTTGCAATAAATAGAGAACATATGAATAGAAGAAAATATAAAGGGCTAAGTAAGGTCAAGAATCCAACTGCTTCAAGAGTTCAATCCAAGTAGATCCACCAGAATAACGAAACCCTCTAAGATCTTCTATGGCCCTTGTGTCCATATTACTCAATTTATCTGTGAATAACTCGAATTTTATGCTTTGCTGTGATATATATATATCTTTTGACTTGATTTGGAAAAGATGAGAACATCATCTATGTAAACTATAGAAAAATGACTTACTGGGTTGAATATTTCATTCATTATATTTTGAAATTCATTTGGTGCATTTTTCAATCCAAAGGGCATTCCATTCCATTCGTAATGACCAAAGAGTATTGTACTTGATTCCAATTTTCACTTTTTATAAATTTAATTTGTGAAAATTGGAACAAAGTATAATATGAGGAACTCTTCTGCCAATAAGGATAGACGCAATCTCTTTGGATTATTAAGGACACATGTTATGTATTTTTTTGTAAGTAGATCCAATAGTCCCTTTAATTTTTTTTATTTCCTATTTTGTCATTCAATAGATCACGCATATCCTTTCAAGACTCATCTCTCTTCTTTTAATTTCTCTTTCCTCTCCCCTTCTTTAATTTCTGTCTCCTATTTCTTCTCTCTTTCCGTACCTTTAATTTCTCACTCCTATCTATACCTTTAATTTTTCTCTCTAACTCTAACTCTAACATTCTTCTCCCCCCTCCCTCTCTCTTTCTCTCAGTCCTAACCCACCATCGCCTCTCTTCCTCTTTGCCATTAGATGTTCAATACATTTAGGAGATTCTAATCTTTTTTCCAATTTTATTTTATTTTTTGCCATTCCACTTGTCCAAGACTCCAAGCCAAAGGAAGCCATAGTACGATACAAGAGAAGACACAAAATTGAGAAAGTCGTCATTGTCTCTCACTGTATCCGTTGACATTCGACTCTGTTTCTCTCTCAGTCACTGTGTTTTACAACAATGGAATCTATCTAGCTCTCAGGTAATTTAGGGTCTGTATTGTTTAGATTTATGCTTCAATAAGGGATTTTCGTTATGCCTTTGTTACTGTACTGGACAATAACAGTGACATTGTCACTGTTTCGGAGACAGTAACGGTAGAGTATTTTCACCATCACAGGACAATAACAGAGACAACAACAGACAATAACAGAGGCACTGTTATTGTCATGAGACAATAACAATAGAGTATTTTCACTATCCCAGGATAGTAACAGAGACAGTAACGAATAGTCAAAGAGGCGCTATTATTGTCGTGTGGACATTAACAGAGGCAGTAATAAACAGTAACAAAGGTACTAATACTGTCGTGTGGACAGTAACAGTGACATTGCCAATGTCCTAGAAATATATATATATACAAAAAAAAAAAACATATATATACATAAATATATGTACAAAAAAAAGAACGCACATTACGACACTAAGACAAATATATATATATATATATATATATATTTGTGTGTGTGTGTGTGTGTGTGTGTGTGTGTATAAAGAAGATTTAAATCTATTTTAAATTTTAATATGTGGATTTTATATGGATAGTTTAATTATGAAAGATCTAAAATTAAGGAGATTTGATTTTGTATGATTTTTGAATTGTGTATTTGATTTTGTCTGATTTTTGAATTTTGAATTGTGTTTTGAAATAGATTTTGGGTATTTTGGTCTTTGTACAAATACATGTCTTTAATAAAATCCCAAAAAGTATCTGCTTGGATGTTTCCTCCTAAAATTTCAAAACACTGTACCGGCTTCCAAAACCCCTTTTAATTAATTTTATTATTTAGACTAATGGTTATAATTACAAATAATGGGGTCTAACTAAAAAAATAAAGCCTAAAGGCTAGACTTTACTAGGGCCGGCCTTGGGTCCAGCGCAAATATAGGCCCTTAGTCTTAATAGGATTTAGTATTATAAAAAAGAATATTATATGAACCTTATTTATTGATTTTATTTGGTGATATTATTTTTTGTCATTATATTGATAATAGACTCCACTATTAGTTGAGATCCACTATAAATGTAATGGCTATGATTTATCATAGCCCAAAATAAAGTCACTAAATTAAGTACCAATAATAATTTTCTATTATAAATAGTGCTAAATTGTTCTGAAAATATTACAAGATATTTATTCGATTTTTTTAAATAATTCCAAAAGTTTCACATTGGGCCCCAAATTTTTTCTTCTTGTGCGGTCTTGTCTACATATTATTCAAGTTTAGTGACCTAGGCCGAGGGTCGACCTGTCTACATATTATTGTTGATAAGAGGTTACCGCCTATTGAAATTGTCTTTGAAAGAGAATTAGCTATAAACCAATTACAGGCATTAAATTTTTAGGTTTAAATCAAATGTCTAAAACTAAATCAAGACCAAACAGATTATATATACCAAGTAGAGTATCTCTTCACACCAAATAAGAATAACTTGAACATTTCTAGCTGCCAAGGTCCAACGTTATTGGCAAAATATTTGAAAATATTGTTTTAACAATTTTGTGAAATATTAACAAGATAATATACATGACGAAAGATTTGATCAACTCCAAATACTTTTCTTGTTTTTTTTTTTTGTTTGTATAGGAGAATCAAACGACTAAAAGACTACGAAGTTATTGAACTATAAAACAAACATTGGATTAGGTCGGTTAACTTGATAGTACCTTTGACCATTACCATCCATGGCTTATGGGTGGTGAAAAATGCGTAGCAACAGTGCACAAGGCTTTTTATCAGTGCGGTATCTAATAAGTAGGCTCAAATGTAGGGTTCAGTTACCAGGTTTAAGTGGTAACAAGAGACTGGGTCAGTCATCAGACTAGTGATGACAAGAGACTGAGCCAGTTACCAGGCTAGTGGTAACAAAAGACGGGGCCAGTCATCAAGCTAGTGATGACAAGAGACTGAGCCAGTTACCAGGCTAGTGGTAGCAAGAGACTGGACCACCTACTAGGGTAGTGGTACCAAACATGATTTGACAAATGTATTTGGGACTGAATGTGTGTGTGAATGTTTTGGGTTATAAATGTCTTTTCATTTATAAAATTATTTGTGAAAATGAGTGGGTGTTTTGGGTTATAAATATCTTTTCATTTATAAAGTTATTTGTGATCATGAGATCATTTTATTTACATGATTATGTTGGAGGGATTGGTACAATTTGTTGTATTTATGTGTGTATCAAAGTTTATTTTCGTATATAAACTGTGGGATTTATTTTCACACCTCATTAGAGGTGGTTGCTATTCACAGGCAATTGTGCTCACCCAAACATTTAACATTTTTCAGGAGAGGATCAGGGTGAGGAGTAAGTCTGCTGATATACAAGGGATTAGAGGACTTGAAGATTTATTTTATTGTAGGTTTTTAGGAATAAATGTCTTTTATAGTTTTGAGACAAATATTCAATTGTTTTGTGAATAATGTTGCTTATGCTTAGAGTAGTAAACCTTATGGTTTAATTATTGTTTTACATGAGTTTAATAATGATGTTGGTGATATTTAATTTATTCTTCTGGTATTCATTAGGTCGATGGATTAGATCACTTTATTATTTGTTTTCCGCTGTATTTTACATTTATTATGCACAGGGTTGGTTGGTTAAGGCCTTGGTAGCCGGTCCGCCACCCACCCTATATGATTCGGGGTGGGGGTGTGACAACTCCTCCCTCACGAGTCGCCAAAAAGCTTGGCCTAACTCTGTCTTTGCCCTTACGTAGGCAACCTCAATCTCCAGCTTAGCACCTTTCTCACGAGTTGCCAGAAAGCTTGGCATAACTCTGCCTCTGCCCTCACGCAGACAGGTCAATCTCCAGCTTAGTGCCTCTCTCATAAGTCGCCAGAAAAGCTTGGCCTAACTCTGCATCTACCCTCACGCAGGCAGCCTCAATCTCCAGCTTAGTGCCTCTCTCACGAGTCATTAGAAAGTTTGGCATAACTCTGCCTCTGCCCTCACGCAGACAGCCTCAATCTCCTGCTTAGCGCCTCTCTCAAGAGTCGCCAGAAGCTTGGTCTAACTCTGCATCTGCCCTCATGTAGGCAGCCTCAATCTCCAGCTTAGCGCCTCTCTCACGAGTCGCCAGAAAGCTTGGCATAACTCTGCCTCTACACTTACGCAGATAGCCTCAATCTCCAGCTTAGTGCCTCTCTCACGAGACACCAAAAAGCTTGGCCTAACTCTACATCTGCCCTCACGTAGGCAACCTCAATCTCCAGCTTAGCGCCTCTCTCACGAGTCGCAGTCTATGTCTCCAAGTTCGCCCTCTCACGCGAGTCGCCAGAAAGCTCGACCTAATCCCTGCCCTTGCTCTCAAGCAGCGTCGGTCTCTAGAAACTCGGCCTTAAGATGTGCTCAACCTTAACTGCTCCTCAACAGCTTATCGTGCCTACCTCTTGTCTGCCAAAGTTCTTGACTCCTCATCGAGTTTGAGCATCCTCAAAAGCATTGAAAAGCCGCAGCCATCTGCGAATATCCAAAAGCAAGGGTGTTAGTATGACCAAAATATACATAAGACAAAGGTCCACAGAAAAGAGGGGTACCATAGCAAAGCCCTCCATCGTGGTATCATGTCACTCTCAAGACCCTGATAGTCGACCCCTCTAATATCCGAGGTTGTCACAAATCTCCAAAAATGCTCCTTGGCCGAATTCACGTCCTGCATCATGGGCACTGAGCCACTATTGGAAAGAGGAGAATGATGCGGAGCTCCGGTCTCAATGAAAGTTTGCGCAGGAGTCTCAATCTCTAAAGTAGTACTCCGACTAACCCTAGGACTCAAAGGGTCATATGTTGAGAAGAAGCAGGGACACCATTAGACCCTATCTTCCAAAAATAGTAGAGTCATCAGAACTCGGCTGCAAAGCACTGGGGGCATCAGACCTCAGTTGGAAAGCACTGGGGGCATCAGGCCTCGCCCTCTTAGAAAGAGGGGAAGTCACCATCCTAGTTATATAGAGAGCCTTCACCATTGATCTATCAACCATGGGATCACATGTGAAAGAGAGAATTTTCATAAACCAAAGACATCATCAATTTGCATGGGTCCTCCATGGTGTCACCCATGGCACCGCCCAACCTCGCGCTTTCCCTGGTGTTGCCCAGGTTCATATCCATGACGCCACTCGCTAAAACATCTCCATCTCCACGCACCGAAGGATCCATGTTTCTCTTCATCCTCTCTCTAACAATGGCGTTACCAAATAGAGAAATAAGCTTCAAAAATACAATGAAGTGGAAAGCTAAAGAAGCCACCATATGGAACAAGATATCTATTCTACCCAAAGGAAGGAGCTCATTCAAACCCTCAACCCCTATCAACACTAGGGCCTTGAGGCATGTGGGGCAAATGATGAGCCCAGAATCAGCTGGGTCCAACCCCAATTAATGAGATAAGCCCAAATTAGCTACAAAGTAGGTCAGGACCAGCTTGTGGATTCGGCCCAATCCAAAGATCAAGGAATCCAAGAAGATTTGCGCACGTGAGGAGCAATCATCGGGATAGTCACTCTCCAAGATCAAGACTATCTCTAATTGTACCTATCCTAGTTGTACTTATCCTCCTTGAAGGATTAGACACCTACCCATCACGTCACTACCTCAACTAAGACTCTGTGCCTATAAATTGTAAGCCCTCTCCACATGAGAGGGCATCTCTCTCTACACATCTCTACACAAACTATCTCTCTTATAGCTACCCAACCTTTCTCCATGCTTACCTTTACTCTCTTTCTCTCACACCTTACTTTATTAATAAAAGTCTCCGGCCACCGTTGTCACCTTCGGAGTGGAGTATGTCACCTTGACCAAACCACTATACGTCTGTGTGTTGACCCAATCCTTGTCTCCTTCATTAACTGATTTATTGATTGCTTCATTGATTACTCTGCATTATACACTCGACTGTTGATTGTGCATAAGTTTATTTTGTGCATCATCAATATCAAAAATTATTCAAGGTTAAGCTTGACACAGAAGCAACTCGGAGACATATCCCCAATAGGGACCCGCATGATGACGTCAGAATTTAGGCTCTAGTTTGAGACAACTAAGATCGGGTGAATGAGCTAATCTCTCAATCCCTAGCTGTCTAGCTCGCGACCCTAGGTCAGACCTCCTAGCTCGAGAATCGCAGATCGGAAGTTAGCACCAACTCGACCCTCATGTACACTATGACATCGATAACTCACATCTTCTAGAAGGCCATGTCACGCCTAGGAAATGCAGTCTCCAATGACCAAATATTCCATCACATAGCTCGTAACAATCCCGAAGGGTTCACGCTGATTAAACAAAGACCATGCTCCTACACACTATAAATAGGGATCAATCCCTCACATTGTAAAAGATCAAATATTTGTGAATTGACTCTCACGAGCATTGTAATTGTCTTCCCCAAGCAATAGAAAAGTCTCCCAGGAGCAAGAGACTCAATTAGAGTGGACTAGCCAAGCTTTCAAGCTGGTAAACCACTATAAACCTCTTGTATGTTGATTTATATTTTATGTTATTATCCTTGTATTGATTATTTAACCATTGAGAGCCTAGTAGCTCTGATTGGGTATTCCAGTGAACTTCATTAACGTCTCTTACGAATCTCCAATTCATTTCTCCCTTTTGAGCCCCAAGCTCTGCTACACAATCGCATAAATTACACCATCAGTTTGGTGCCCTCTGTGGGACGATTATTTCAATTTTTGCTACAATTCTACTGGTCTTTCAGTAATTGATGGTCTCTACATGCAACATGAGCAAAACTCAAGAAAATCTACTACTTTTGTAGAACCAGCAAGAAGCCAATGCCGTGGGACAATAGAGAATTCTAGCAAACCCTCTGCTAAACCTAGAAGACAATCTACCAAATTGCAGATCCCCCTCCAAACAATAAACTAGAAGCGCTGCATCAAGCCAATGAGCGCCTCCTGAAACAAAATGAGGATCTAGTAACTCTTATCCATGCCCATAATTTTTAGAGGGCACAACCAACCCAAAATGATCACCTGTGTGGGGAACATCATCGTTAGAATCCCTTGAAGGAGATTAAAGAAGATAATGATCTCAGTTACTTTGCTAATAATGTGCATCGCAGAGTCCCGAAAAATGGGGAGGAAGATGAGGTCTAGAGTCAAATCAAAGGAGTCCGTATAGACGAGCGCATCCCAGCTCCTCCCCAGAAAAATGGGAGGGAATAATTCTGGGAGTGGCATTTCAGGGAGATCCAGTAGGAGCTAAGCCACATAATGTAGGGGGTGAAAGGTAAAGCTCCGATGGCTATGGATGCTCTGGTCCAGCAAATAGAGTCACCATTCACATTTGAGGTGCTACACTTTTTTCCTCCCCAAAAATTCAAAATGCCTCAAATTGAAACATTTGATGGGACGAAAAATCCCATGGACCACCTCAACACGTACAAGAATCAGATGAAATTGCATGGATACCACGATCCAGTGCGCTGTCGGGCCTTCGCCATCACTTTGAAAGGCTCAGCCTTAGCTTGGTTCAATAGGCTAGCCCAACTTCGATTTCCTCTTTTAGAGAGCTCTACATTTCATTTATATCCCACTTCATAGGGACCCGAACTTACCGAAAGCCTTCCTACCACCTGCTGAGTATGAAGTAGGGTCCAAATGAATCACTGCGGAGCAATGTTTAGAAATTCAACTTAGAGTCCTTAAAAATGGATGCCCTTGATGAGAAGTTCGCCCTCACAGCCTTTATTTCTTGGCTGAGGGTCCAATCGAAGGATTTATTATTTTCGATTGCCAAGAACCCCCAAGCTAGTATGGCCGAGGTGTTGGCAAAAGCAGAGAAATACATCAATGACGAGGAAGCTTTCATCTCAAAAGTTGGAAACTCTTCTACTCAGGGGGATAAGGAAAATAGGAGAGATCGAAGCCCTGGGAAGGACCATACGAAGTCATGAAGGTGGTCAGGCCAGGAAACTATGAGTTGCAAATTTAAGAAAGAAAAACCCTACCTCACTTGTGGAACGCAGACCGTTTGAAGAGGTTTTACCAGTAATGAGGTGAGGCTAGAAAGCAGAAGAGGAGAGGTCATTTGTAAAGATTTTCCATCAATGAATGAAAGATTTAGCTCATTCCTTTAGAGAATGCATGAGCTCTTCAGTTCATAAACAAACGATGAGCTCTTCAGCTCATAAACAAACGATAAGTTCTTTAACTCATAAAAATAAACGAGCTCTTCAGCTCATAAACAAACTAATTAGGCTCAGATAATGTGTTAATTTGGTATTTGTTAGGGACTAATTATGTTGGGTAAAGTATTAACTGTATTGATTACCTAAGTTATGATTTGATCCTTCTTATAGAATTTTTGTTTTTTTTGCAGGTAAATAAGGAGAATTTAAAGAGTAAGCAGAAGATAAGCAACGAGAGTCAGAATTTAAGAGAGGAGGAGCATTCTAATAGGTGTGTCCGGACGGAAGAGGCAATGAGTCCGAACAGAGTTTCCAGAACGGACTAAGAAATATATGAAGATTTCAAAGTACAAGGGGAACATTCTGTCGATTGCGTCCGGACGCGTGTTAGTAATCTGCCCAGACTTCTGTGCTTGCGTTGTGACCTAGTTTTGGCTGACTCATTACTTATAAATAGGAAGATAGTTTTTTTAGAGGAGGGATCTCTTTGGCCTTCTAGTTTTCTTCTTTACTTTTTGTAGTATTTTCAATTATGTCTAGTTAAAAGTCCAACTAAGGCTAGGGGAGAATCTTTCAATGAAATATAGTATTGTTTTTGACCCAATGTTTTAATTGCTTGATTTATTTTGTTAATTCGATTCTTGTCTCTTAGTAAAGTTTTTGATCTATATGACTTTTTGATTCGTTGTGCCATGTACATCGAATGCTTGAGATTCCCTGAGAGTCAAATAACTGGGTATTCCACACTTCAGTTAATAATAGGATTTTCATAAGTTAATCAGTTTATTATGCGCAATAAGTCTAGGGTTCACCTGTTGGAGAGTTTGATTCATTGTAGACTCCGGGCACGGTGAATGCTTGCAACATGCAATTGAATTCTTGAGCTTATTTGAATAGTTTCTTGGTTATAACTATTGGTGTTTTCATATTATTATTGCTAAATATTCCGGTTGGGATTACTTCTCAGCTGATTCTTAATTGAGTTTGAAAACTGGAACTTTAATAATTGTCGTGTGGAATTGAAAGGGTATCCCCGATGCTTTAGTATTTTAATTATTGTTTTAATCAATCATCTTTGTTTTGTTGAATAAAATTCCTATTCAAACAAATTTCAAACAAGTACCTTTTATTTGTTTTGTGTTTCCTGTTTTCACAATTCCCTGAGGATTCGACCTCGGACTTCTTAAAATATATTACTTTGCGACAACCTACGCTTGGGTATATATTTTTAAAGTTGTAGCAAGTTTTTGACCCCGTTGTCAGGGAAGCTATTGAAAGACAAGGAGCCATTATTACATTTATTGGGGTTTTCGTGCTTTTCAATTCGTCAGAGATCCGATAACTTCGTTCCATTTTTATTTTGCTGAAATTTATTACTTTTTGTCAATTAATTTTTGTTTTATGCTTTTACTCGTTGCTTTTAATTATTTTATGAGCTCTTGGCATCGTGGTTTAAGTGGACGATTGATCAGGGAAGATTTAGACAATCTGTTTGGTAATTTATTTGACTCACCTGAATCATCTCACACACTTCACACGATGGCTGCAGAGCCTCTTAACAATAGGAGAAATAATTTTCCTGATCAAGAGGATCTTGATGATATAATAAGTAATCATGATGAGAATGATGTTGATAATGTGTATGTTAATTAGGGTCGGACTTTGCATAAATATTTACAACCTGCACGACACACTGCACCTTCATGCATCATATTTCCGTTGCAGGCTACAAATTTTATTTTCAAACTTGGCATGATTGCATTACTCCAAAAATTTCATGGCATGGACTCTGAAAATCCTTATTTGTATATTCAAGATTTTGAGGTGGTATGCCCCATCTTCCATGACTAGACTGTGACGGTGAGTACAGTTAAGTTAAAGCTTTTTCCCTTCTCACTGAAGGAAAATGCGAAGACTTGGCTACAATCTCTTAGACCTAGATCCATAGGCACCTTGCAAGATATGAAAAAAAAATTTTGAAATTTTTTTTTCCCACACATCGCACAAACTCTCTTAACCTTCAAATCATGAATTTTTCACAAAAAGAGTCTGAAATTTTTTATCAGAGTTGGGATAGGTTTAAAGATTTTCTTGCATCTTACCCACATCATGGCTATGAGAGCTGACGTGTTTTAAGTTTTTTCTATGAAGGTTTATCTCCCCAAATGCACCAATTTGTTGAGATGATGTGTAATGGTGATTTTATGAATAAGGAACTTGAAGAGACTTTTGAATTTTTGGATCGTTTGGTCGAGAATGCACAATCTTGGGATACATCATCCCATGAGCCTTCTAAAAATAAAACCACAAGTGCTCCATCTAGTGGAGGCAAATATCAGATGAGGGAAGATGATGATCTAGGGGCTAGGATTGCAACATTGTCAAGAATGGTTGAAGCCATAGAGTATAAGAAGGTTAATGAGATAGAGGCTAGCCCTATAGAAGAAATTTGTGGTATTTGTGAGATCCTGGGACATCCTATCAAGGAGTGCCCACAATTCCTGCTTTGAAAGAATTTTTACATGATCAAGCAAACACTACAAATAACTTCTCAAAGCCTTACAATAACCTGTATTCAAATACCTATAATCCTTGGTGGAAAAATCATCCCAATTTCAGTTTGAGGGGGTGAGAATCATGCATCACTACCATCTCAACAAAGTTCCTATAATTTTGTTCCTTACACTCCACCTCCAAAGAGGAACTTTGAAGAGGTATTTTCACAATTCATGCAAAGTTAGACAAATTTTAATAATCAAACCACTTAGGCCATTAATGATATTAGAAACACTCTCACTAAATTGACCATTGCTCCATGCCATCAGGAGAAAGGAAAGTTTCTGATACAACCACAACCAAATCCACAAGGTCAGTTTAATGTGAGTGATTCTAGTTCATCTGACACTGCATACGAGCAAGTAAAGTCTGTCACCACACTTCGGAGTGGAAAGATAATTGATAAAACAATTCAACCTTAGGCCCAAAAACCTGATGCATTTTCAAAACCCATGGAGGGGGTGACGAACTTGACCAGCCCGAGATTATTAAGCCAAGGAGGTACTTGATACCTGCACCTTTTCCACAGAGATTATTTACGTATCAAGCTAAATATGCATAATGATATGCTAGAGATTTTTAAGCAAGTTAAAATCAAAATTCCCCTATTGGATGCAATTAAGCAGATACCTTCTTATGCAAAAAAATTAAAAAATTTGTGTACTGTCAAACGTAGATTAAATGTGCAAAAGAAGACATTTTTGATTGAGCAAGTATCTTCTATCATTCAACATAGGACTCCACCGAAGTACAAAGATTCTGGTTATCTCACTATTTCTTGTGCGATTGAAAATTATAAAATTGAACAAGCGTTACTTGATTTGGGTGCCAGTATGAATTTGCTTCCTTATTCGGTGTATGAGCATTTAGGTCTAGGTGAGTTGAAATCCAGTTTGGTGACACTTCAACTGGCTAACCGTTATGTGAAGATACCACAAGGCATAGTTTAGTCCAAGTAGATAATTTTTACTTTAATGTGGATTTCATTATCTTGGATACACATCCTGTGTTGAATACCAATACTCAAATTCCTATCATATTAGGCCAATCATTCTTGGAATTGTGTGATAAAATTATCTTTTTGTAATATGACATTGAAATTGAATATTTTTAATGTGTGTAAACAACCAGGAGAGGTTAATGATGATGTGCATGAAGTGAATATGATTGAGTCCATTATTCCAAACAGATTTTTTTACTCTTCTTATTTGGATCCACTTGAAACATGCTTGCTAGAATGTTCATCTTCTTTAGATCTAGGTGAAAATAATTATGAAATTATTGCATTAACTTCTATTCTAAATTCTTCACAGGTTCTTGAAAGTCAGAGATTGGAAGCAAAAGTTTGAGGAGCGTCCGCCAAGAACAAATCCACCTATTTCGTCAAGTGTCAAGGCTCCCAAGCTAGAATTGAAGCCTTTACCTGTTGACCTAAAGTATGAATTCTTAGGGGAGGAGAAGATGTTTTCGGTAATAACTTCTTCTCATCTGAGTTCAGCACAAGAAGGTATGATACTACAACTTCTTAAACAGCACAAGGGTGCTATTTGATGGACTCTTGGTGACATCAAGGGGATTAGTCCTTTAGTGTGCACTCACAAAATATACCTAGAAGATAATGCCAAAACATCTAGGGAGATGCAAAGGCGACTCAACCCTAACATGAAGGAAGTGATGAAGAATGAAGTGTTGAAACTATTGGATGTAGGGATAATCAACTCTATAGCTGATAGTAAATGGGTGAGTCTCACACAGGTAGTTCCAAAAAAATAGGTGTCACTGTAGTCGCTAAAGACAATAATGTACTTGTACCAACTAGAATAACAGTTGGTTGGAGAATGTGCATTGACTACATAAAATTGAATTATGTGACAAGAAATGATCACTTCCCTTTACCTTTTATGGATCAAATTTTAGAAAGGGTAGCCTCACATATGTTTTATTATTTTTTGGATAGTTATTCGAGATATAACCAAATTGAGATAGCCCTAGAGGACCAAGAGAAAACCACATTTACTTGCCCATTTGGTATCTTTGCATATCGAAGGATGTCTTTTGGCCTCTGCAATGCACCTGTAACCTTTCAAAGGTGTATGCTTAGTATTTTCAGTGATAGGATTGAGCATTTTCTTGAAATCATTATGGATGATTTTACTATTTTTGGTGATTCGTATGATGACTGTCTTTCAAAACTTTAGAAAGTTTTAATCCGATGTGAAGAAAAGAACCTTGTACTCAACTAGGAGAAATGTCACTTTATGGTTTGAAAGGGAATTGTTTTTTGATCACATTATCTCTTCTGAAGGAATTCAAGTTGACAAAACTAAAATTGAATTAATTTCTAATTTTCCTACCTCTAAGACCCTTAAGGATGTTAGATCTTTTCTGGGTCACGCTGATTTGTATAGGAGGTTCATAAAAGACTTTAGTTCTATATCTAGGTCACTTTGCCACCTCCTAAGGAAAAACACACCTTTCGAGTGGGGTGAGTCTTGCCAAGAGGCTTTTGATAAGCTAAAGGGCATGCTTACTACTGTTCCAATTATGAAACCCCCAGATTGGAGTCTTCCATTCGAAATCATGTGTGATTCCAATGATTATGTTGTGGGGGCAGTTTTAGGGCAATTTAATAAGAAGAAGCCACATGTCATATACTATGCTAGTAGAACCTTAAATAATGCACATATGAATTATTCTACTATAGAAAATGAATTGCTAGCAGTAGTATTTGTCTTAGACAAGTTTAGGTCCTATCTTGTAGGATCCCCCTATTGTTATTTTCATAGACCATGCAGCTCTTAAATACCTGTTGACAAAGAAAGAGGCAAAATCTAGGCTGCTTAGGTGGATCCTCCTACTCCAAGAGTTTGACATAACAATCAAAGATTAAAAAGCAGTAGAGAATGTAGTGGCTGACCACTTGTCTAGACTTGTGAGCGATGTGCCTATGGAGACAATGCCGATCAATGACACATTCCCTGATGAACAATTGTTAGTTATTTCGTCATCGCCATGGTTTGCTGATATTGTAAATTTTCTTGTAATAGGTAATATGCCACCAACTTGAAATGCACAAGATAAAAATAAATTTTTGCTGGAAGTAAGAATTTTCTTTTGGGATGATCTTTATCTGTTCAAATATTGTCCCGATCAGATTATCAGAAGATGTCTACCAGATGATGAGGCAAGTAGTATTCTTTCCTTTTGTCATTCAGAGGCATGTGGAGGCCATTTTTCTACTAGAAAATCCACTGCGAAAATTTTGCAGTATGAATTTTATTGGCCGACACTTTATTTGCAGTATGGATTTTATTGGCCGACACTTTTTAAAGATGCATACAATTTTTGTAAAGCCTATGAGCGATGTCAAAGGTTAGGAGGAATAACCTGTAAAAATATGATGCCCCTCAACCAGATTTTAATTATACAAATTTGTGATTTTTCGGGCATTGATTTTATGGGTTCTTTTCCTTTTTTTATTTACTAGTTGGTGCACACGTGCTTTACACATGAATTATTTTAAATATCAAATATTATATATTACCGATACACCATTACGAAACGTAGTCATAATCAAGCATATGAAAGGTAAATATGTTTGTCAGTCTTTATAGACAAATGCTTGAAATAGTGTTAGAAATGTTATTTAGGTGTCCATTATGAATTAGTTTGTTTACATTCTTCAACGTTAAAACGAAAATCAAAAGAGTTAATAACCAAAACCAAGATCAAAAGTTCACTCAAGAACCACGAAATTTAGGACAATTCAATGAAACCGGTGGAAGAATATCACCAATGTTTCAAGATTTAGGTAATTCGGAAACTCCTACTTTGAAAGTGTTCGAATTGATCAGCAAATACAAAATCAAAAACTCTAGTATACATAGTACCCATAAAATAAATGATCCCCAATACTTAGTCCAATTCTTCCACAATAAGCATCGGGGTTAAGGTTTTACTACAAAGATTTAAATGAGAAAAGAAGAAAATAACAAATCCGAAATTATATTCATACCCAATACCTAGTCAAATTCCTTGAAATGGACTTTTCAATGAGGGTGTATTTCAAAGCATGCTGGGTACACCACTTGTTTGCTTCTAATGACGTGGCTGCACAAGCAGTCAAAGAAAGTGTTAACATCCTCCGATTTATCGATCTCAAGCCCCTATAATCCACTTAAGCTCCTAGTGTCGTGCTTTAAGGCATCCGATGGCCTGGTCACAAAGAATATGTTCTCTTAATCACCCTATCATTTTTGTAGCTTTATAAGTTTGCAAGTTTATGTTGGAGTACATTTAGAAATTCTCACCGATTTGTATCCCAAATTTCTTGCTTAGATGCTATCATCTATTGGGTAGTCGTCAACATCAAAACTCCCATGTGTAAAATTTGTTTGGCAAAGGTACAATCTTGGGCCATCATTTAGTCTCATGTTATAAATTATGAATAGGAATTTAGAATGAAGAGAGCCCAAACACACACTAAATTAATTTATTGGGTAGAGCCCCTATAAAAGAAGTGTTGCCGTGTCTTTACCCCAACCAATAGCTTCATAAATCATAGTGATGTGGGTAGAATTTATTGGGGTCCAAGCTAAATATCATGTCACATCTCGCAGCATACGTATCATTGCCCAGGCTTGAAGCACACTAACATGGTGATTTTTGTGTTGCAATGAAACAATTTTACATGTTTTTTTAGGGCAATCAAATAAATTCTATTGAAGAATCCATTTCCAAGTCAAAGTGTACATAGTAAACATTTGAAATTGGATCCTCTCCATTTGAACCTATTACATTTAAACTCCAATCTAGTTCATATCATTAGCTTGAACTCTTATCCAACTCTTATGAGATCTATTTGAATGAGAGGTGGATGATCAGATGGAGCTTAATGCGGCAGTATATCAAAATATGTATATCCTAGTCCTTCGTTTTCCTTCTATTAATTTCTCTAAATGTCCTATAGGGTTGATTTTTTTTTCTCTTTACAAAGGCCATACCCATACCAGTGCTAAAAAGTTTCTAAAGACTAACTACTCCATGAGTGTCACTCAGCATATCATGTGTACTTAAAATAACTTTTGATAGGTTTAGCCATTTGATTGTAATCATCATTTCTCTATTACAACAAATAGATAACTTTAGAAGAATGTGTTGAAATATTGAAGTGTGCAAGTTGAATGCTAAAATTGTGTTGGAATCGACTATTTTTCCAAAGATAAGGGAAGTAAAATTACCTATCCTCATGTAGCAGCTTACTCCAAAGCTCCATATTTACATGGCTATGTTGTTCATCCTGATATGGAGCATCTGACCGTTCAAAACCAGCTCTCCTAGCTTCTCCAAATTCTACAATAGCTGTTGTTGTTTACAAGTTAACAGATGGAAAAATCTTCACTTGAACAATATCACATACCCAATTATTTAAGAACTTATTCAAATTGTATCAGAATAACACAATTGGATAGTTCAAACACTTTCTATGGAACATTGCATAGATGAAGTCCAAATTAAACAATTTATTACAGTTGATAAAAGATATGTACCAGAAAATTTGCTAAAGATATTGCTATCACAAACTTAAACTCTCGCAAGGAAAGATAAAAACCATCCAAAACAAAACATGAGTCCAACAGAGGCCATACTTTGTACACAGGCCATTAAAACAGGGCCACACAAAATTGCTCAAGGAGAGCTTTGCTTTTTCTTTTTTTATTATAAAAAAAGGAAAATTTGTAATAAATTTTTTTTGATCAGACAGTTTTACAAGGGGAGAGTGACAATGAGGTTTGAACCCGCAACCTTAAAATCCAACAGCGGGGGCAGTGACCATTAGGCCAACTGCTATCCTCTTTGTTTTTTCTTAAGCTCTCATCATTTTTTAGAATTGTAGAATCTGGAGATAAATGATTTCATCAAACTTCCCTCAGATCCTATATTACATGTTGCATTACCTCCTTTATTTTGGCCTCAAGTTGTCTCTGACATCCAAGGCTTTAGTGATTCTCCCTTTTCACCATATCCCAACGCACGTCCCATTGTTAATCAGTGAAGCAAACTAATAGTAGGATACAAGCTTGACCAAATATGACAATGACGGAATTAGATGCTAGGCAACTAATAGAAGCACCAAAGAAAATGGAAACATGACAAATTGTAAAAAAGTAAAATTAATTGATAATATTGACCTTTGATTGGCCTCTACTTTTCTATGTTAGACTTTTATGTAAAAAGATTTAAATGGATTATTGTATTTTATCAATTCGGAGATATAAATTAGAATTTATAGTTAAAATTACCCACCCTAAAATAAATTTATAGCTCTGCCCTTGAATTTGAGCTCAAATTAAATATCTTTTTTTTTTTTGGATACCACCATCATATCTTTCACGTCATGAGCTTACATGATTATTCTAACCTACATATGAAAATACCTAAATTATTTGTTAAATCTTGCATTCATAAGTATTCTAAATTTCTTTCTTCATGTGTTAATATTGGATATTTAGATTAATTTAGAGTCGAAAGCCCAAATTTCGCCCCCAATCTGTTAGACGCAATTTAATATATTTTCCAAGTCGTTAAGAGCAGCCAAGAAAAAAATCAACCTGAAGAATGGTCACTCATATTAAGCCCATGGTTATATCGGGTTTGACATCCTTGCATACGGATGGTTCTTCTCATGAACGGGCACATCAGATAAAGTCCATTTTCTCTGCCAAGTCGGTGATATTATGTCAGCAACTAGGGATGACAGTGGACCGGAGAAAAACGAGTATTCATCTAAATCTGTCCCGTTTGGACCGGGGATGGACCATACGTATTGAACGGTGGACGTATACGAAAATACCCGTATAAACCTGTACGGAGATGAAGGCGGGGATGGACTTACCCTTATCCCAGCCCCGCCCCGCCCCCGATGTACCTGTTATATATATATATATATATATAAAACTAAATATATGTTCAACCCTAAGTCCCTAACTTACTCCTTCAGTCCTTCCAATAAGTCAGTCCGTCGCCTCCACCTCCACAGGCTCCACTCAGTCCATCCAATCCAAACCCTCCACTTTCAATCAGTCAAAGGATTCGAACGAGTGAAGTGAACGAGTGTCTCTCTCTTTCGAAGCCTCCACCTCCACTCTGTCTCTCTCTTTCAATCATCTCTCTCTCCATCGACTCTCTCCATCTGGACCATCTCTCTCCATCGTTTCTCTTCACTTTCCATTGTCGGCTGAGCAGTAAGTCTCTCTCTCCACTATCGGTTGACCAGGTAAGTTGCAGAGCTTCCATGTGCTTTGTGGGTTTGTGCATTTGTGTGGGTTTGTGCTTTTCGTGCATTTTTGTGGGTCTCTCCATGTTGATTTTTGTGCATTTTTTTGGGTCTCCATGGCTGATTTTTGTGCATTTTTGCATCTCCATGGCTGATTTTTTATGGTTTTTGATGGTCCTGAAGCCAGAATGATAATGATCCTCATTATTATATTATAATATAATATAAAAAGAATATCATATAATTAATTTCGATAGTGGAAAATTTCTGGTGAGGAGAAGAGGTCGACCTGACTGCTGCATCCACTAACTTGTAAACCATATTAATTAATTAATTAGAAAGAGAGAAAAAAGTGGATAAATCATTTTGATGGTTTTGTGGAGTAGCTCCATGGATTAATAGTTACTTTTTTGGCTACTTGGAGTAGGATTGTTTGTCTAAATGTTGTTGGGTTGTAGTTGTCTTGAAATTAACATCCTTTCTACGCCATGCATACATTTAAACCACATATCTATCTATCTAATATCTATCTAAGGTGGGTAACCCATACATTTCATTCTTAGTATGTATATATATATATGAGATATCTAGACAAAGTTGAAGCTGCACCTATGACTATGAGAATGCATGTTAGCCTCCACCAACCTAGCTAAGTTCCCCCGTTTCTATAGAACCAGCCCTATTGTTAATACTGAAATCCACATCCCTAGTATTTACATGTAGTTGATTACAAGCAATGGAAGGAGAAGAAGTGAGAATTAATATGGAAGGAGAAGAAGTGTTAAGAGATGATTGAGTTGGTAATTTTCAATTTCAACCAATCAATTTTATTAGTAAATACAAAATATTTTTTATGCAATTATTATAGTTTTTTATGTTTTATTTTCTTTATTAAATTACAAGTGTGAAGCTACATAGTAGAAAAGTTTCCCCATTACAAATATTCAAGTAATATTTTGGATATTTGTTGTTTGTGTTATGTTGGAATATATTATGCTACATTATGTTGTGTTAGATTATGTTAGATTATGTTAGAATGTTGTTAGATTATTTAAAAATTGGATTTATTTAGAATTTTAGATTATGTGGGTTTGGGCTTGGGCTTGGACTTAGGCTTAGGCTTGGGCTTGGGCAGGTACGGGGGAAGCGGGGATGGGGACGGGGATTAAAAATTTACCAGCGGACGGGGATGGAGATGAAAACTATACTCGTTAACGGGGGTGGACCGGGAATGGACGAAATTTTTTTAAACGGGTACGGGGATCGAGACTACACCCCCCGCCCCCGCTTCGGTCCACTGACATCTCTATCAGCAACCAATAATAAAATACCAAGTGGACAAGATAAACCTCACTTGGATAGTTATTTGCTTACATGTAATAAGAGTGTGTAGTTGTTTGCTTACATGGAGGATTGATTATTAATTTCAGTAAGGCACATTTGCTTATTTGTTTTGATGGTTGGTGATACCACCTCAATATTGTCACATGGTATCACCGTTCTAATGAATAATTTTTCCGCCAAGTCCGAGTCTAGAAGGGTGATGAGGTCTTAGGCAGTTAGTCATCCTTTGTAGAGTTGCAATCCATGTTCGCTTAGAAATTCAGATGCAGCACTAGTGGATCAGTACAATAAAGCAAAACGGTCAAAATCTATGATAGAAAAACACAAAGAGACAGCAGCTCGGAGCCATTCAAAGAAAAAATCAATGCAGGAGGCTGCAAAGGAAGATTGGGAGGGGAACCATCCATGGAAGCCTTGGGATCGGGCGAAGGATTTGACTGCTGGACGGCAGAGCGTCAAATTTGATTCTAAGAACATGACTCAACGTCTATCTTCTACATTTTCTTCTGGATCATTTCAGAGAAGCTTCCTCTAGGCCATCTTCCTATAGCAGATTTGCCTGGACTATGTCACTCCGTTCTTTGAGGTTCCTCATTTTCTATGCAGCATTATGAAGAATCCAGATTTTTGAGGTCATTTCTGGAGTTCTTTGATTTGTTTTGTTTTTTTTTTTAAATAATTTTGTGCTACCATGTTAACCAATATAGCTGGGAAATTGATAGGCTTCTGTTGTAAAGGAACTTCACCTCATGAGACAAGTTTACTGTGAATAAAAAATTAAAATATAAAATGTAAGATAAGTCGTTGGATTAGAACGACTTGGGCTCTTGTTGTCTATTGTACAAGGATTCTCTGGTTTATTACATAGATTGCAATTTGAGATAGCTTATTTTTAGTTTTTATCTCTAGTTTTGGACCATTATAACTTGTTAAAATGACTTGTTAAGGGTGATGCTAAAACACTCTCTCTCTCTCTCGCTCTCTCTCTCTTATTATTTCTTCCCCTCATTCTTTAGTGCCAAAACTGTCATCTTCTACTCCAAGGTCTCCTTGCGTGCAACATTTTGTAAACATATTTACTAATTTATGATACTTTTAAATTTACTAGCAATGCACCACGTGCGTTGCACTTGAATAATTTATTTTAAAAAAAATTAATAAATAAATATTTAGTATATGTGTACTTGAATTAAATATGATCTCAAATTTACTAAACTTACTTTCTCATCTCTCATGCTCCACTATAGAATTTTTGAAAACTTTGTATATTTTAAAGATTTGTTGTTCTAACTTTTTGCTGATGATGTCTTACTCTTGAGTCATGGAGATGCTCAGTCTATAAGAGTATTGAAAGCTGCGATTGACCAGTTTCAAGTCCTCTCTGGGCTTAAAGCTAATCCCTTGAAAAGCAATGTATTCATGTCTGGGATGTCTGATGAGGCAAAAGGTCAGATTACTAATATTCTGGGATTCCAAATTGGTGCTCTACCTGTGATATATTTGGGGATCCCTTGGTGTCCACTAGATTCAAGAGACAATATTGTGATGCTTTGATGGAAAAAATGGAGGCTAGGGTGAAAAGTTGGACCAACAGGATTCTATCTTTTCCTGGAAGGCTTCAATTGATTACCTCTGTGCTCAATAGCATCCAAAATTTCTGGTCAGCCCATATTTTTATTCCCCAACAAGTTCTCGATAAATTAGAAAGAATGCTTAGATCATTCCTCTGGAAGGGAACTGAACTCAAGCCTACTGGAGCCAAAGTGGCCTGGGTGGACATTTGTAGACCTAAGAAAGAAGGGGGATTGGGGATTAGAAGACTCAAGGAGACGAATCTTGCAATGATGATGAGGTATTTGTGGATTTTATTTACGGACAAAGAAAGTCTCTGGGCGAAATGGATCCATTCTTACCATTTAAGAGGAAAAAGCATCTAGGAAGTTAAGCCACCTCACTCTTACTCTTGGAATTGGCTTAACCTCTTGAAACTAAGACCAATGGTTAGACCTCTAATTCAACATGTTATTGGTAATGGAGAGAGTACTAGCCTTTGGTTGGATAATTGGCACCCTCATGGTCCTCTTCTACTTAGATGGAATGATAATGTTATAGATCATGCAGGGTTACCCAAGGATGTGAAAGTGGCTGCAATCGTGGGCAACAATAGGTGGTCATGGCCATTCACAGGTACACCTAATCTCTTGGAGATTTCAAATCATATGCCTACATATATTCCTCTGTCAAATAAGGATGACTATGTGAAGTGGACTATAGCAACAAATGGGCAATTTTCTTCTTTTTCTACTTGGAATCACCTTAGGGCCCCTGGGCAAGAGGTATCTTGGCACCATCTACTGTGGTATGGACAATGCATACCTAGGATGAGCTTCATTCTTTGGTTAGCAATAAAGGAAAGGCTAAGCACTAAAGATAGAATGCAAAAATTTGCGCCGGATGTTGATGTGACATGTATCCTATGTAGGCATGACATGGAATCTCATTCTCACCTCTTTTTTAGTTGCCAGTTCTCACAAGATATCTGGAATTCTATGATGCAACTGTGTGGTGAACAAGGCCTACCAAGCTCTTGGCAGAATCTCATCGATTATGCAAGTCAAAGTTGGAAAGGTAAGTCACTTGGCAAGGTGTTAAAGAAGCTGTGCTTGGTAACTACTGTGTATATAATATGGAAGGAAAGGAATAGAAGGCTCCATACTAACCAGTTTAGGGACTGTAGAAGTATTGTGAAGTGTGTCTTGCAAGTCATCAAAGATAGATTAGTCACAATCAAATTCAAGAGTTCCCACCAAAACTTGTCACTCCTTCAAGCTTGGCAGCTTCTTGTTGTGGCTTAGGTTCAAATGATAATGTGCTTGGGATGTCCTGTGAATGTGGGTGAGGCTGGCCTGACTTGGATGCTGGTTCATGTGCTAGGTGCAATCTTGGGGATGTTTTTGATGTCTGTGTTTTTATGTATGAAAGATAAGCTTGTTTAATTCTTGACTTGCCTGATGGTGTGACATCAGAGATGAGACTCTCCAATGGGAACATCAAGGCCTTTTCTTGGATCTTTCTGGAAAGGCTTTATCACTGCTCCTTGAATGCTGCCTGCTTTCTCTATTTTGAGGAGTTCATCCTACGAGCATGAATGGTTCTTCTGGCTCCATCATCCATTTGTTCTCTCACCTGGCTGTAAGCAATGCTTTTCATTTCCCTCTCGGCTGGTGGATGGTGATTGTGCTGATAAGTATGTTGGCAGTGTGCTGTCCATTCGGCTGTTGTCAATGCCAGTGTTTTTTTTCCTCTGTTTTTGAATGTGCAGTCCCATGTTGTTGGAAGCCTCTTTGCTTCTTGTCTCCTATTGAGTCTGGATTCTGCTGAAAGTACCAGCTCATGGCTGGCACTTTCTTTAGAATTCTATACTCTTGGTTGTTGTAAATCTTTTGGTTCTTTTGTATTGGGTGGATGCATTGTCATGTGAGCATCACCCTCAGTTTTTGATCTTGTATATCTCCTTCTTTTGAATATAATTTACCTTCCGTAACTTTAAAAAATAAAATAAAATAATAAAATAATAATTAAAGTTCTATTTTTTTATAATTTTGTAATTGAAAGTGATTTTTTAGTGATGTTTGAAAATTATTTTTTTTTAAATTAATTTCATTAAGATTCCATTTATAAATCATTGAAAAAAATAAAAATAATTATTAATATACCAATCGTATTGAAACCTTACTGTATTTAAGTCAATTGATATAAAATTTAATACATTCCTTAAAATATATATTATAGAGCATATTAAAATTTAAAAAAAAAATCAAGTTTTCACATAAAATCTTAACACAGTTTAAAAAATTTATTGTGACTAAAAAATCATGTAAAACTATATATACATTATTTTTTATCTTAAAAATGAAATGGTTAAATATTTTGATGAAAAATAAAATATACATATGTAGTCATAATATTATCTTTATAAATGAGATGAGTAATATTATATTGATGGAGTTTTTAAAGGTTTTTTTTTTGAATATTTTGTTAAAACTTATAATAATGTATATATTTTTTAAGAGTAATATAATCAATCAAAAAGTATCATAAAAATTGACATTTATAAATAGAGAATAGATAATTAAAAAATTAATTTGATTAAGATACCACTTTTAAATCAATGAATAAAATAAAAATAATTATCAATATACCAATCATATTAGAACCTTATTGTATCTAAGATTATCTAGAATTGAGATAAAATTTAATATACAATACTATAGTATATACTATAAAGCATATTAAAATTTAAAAGTAAATTCAAGTTTTCATATAAAATCTTAACAAAGTCTATTGGGACTAAAAAATCATGTAAAACTATATATACATTATTTTTTATCTTAAAAATGAATGGGTTAAAAATTTTGATGAAAAATAAAATATAAATATGTAGCCATAATTTTATCTTTATAAATAAGGTGAGTAATATTATATTTATGAAATTTTTGAAGGTTTTTTTTAAATATTTTGTTATAATCAATCAAAAAGTTTCATAAAAATTGACATTTATACATAGGGAATATATAATTAAAAGTGATCTTAGATGTAATTTGGAGATTTAAATGCATAAGGATATGATGGTAATTTAGATATTAAGTGTGAAATGATAGAGTGCTCATTTTAATTCTTTATGAGGGTAAAGAAGTGAATCAAAAGTTTTTCATATTAAGGTACTTTTATTAGTACTATAGATTTATCAAATTATGGTAAAACGAGGTCAAATTGATAAATATGTTTGCAAAATATCGCACTCTGGTAATTGATTCCTCACCTTACACACTCAACCCACCCATGAATAAACATTTAATGTAATAGTGATATCACTTCATTTAGACACGGGCCGGCAAACCCCACATATACCGATGGTTTATTGGTGAAAATGAATGATTAGTTGTGTATTCTAGCTTATCATGTTAATCCTTTTTTCATATGCATCTATTCTCAAAATTTGAAACTAAAGCAGTGCATGCTCAATCTGCATTCCCCTCCCCAATGTTCTCAGAAAATCTAAGTTGCTTTAGGAAATGTTTTCTCGGCGTGAATGAGAAGTTAAAGAGGTGCCAAAGTATTTCCCAATTGAGACGGTGAGTATCATTTGGGCTCCCAATTTTGAAAATATCAGAGTTATGTAACAATATATATACACACATATATATATATGTGTGTGTGTGTGTGTGTGTGTGTGGCCTTCTAATGCTTGCTTATTAATTTTTTTTTTTTCAAACTTACTAAATTTAGCAATTCATAGTTTTCAAATCCAAAAGACTCCTTGGACCAAACAAATTCTTGCCTCTCATGCCTTTATCTTCAAAGTCGCAGTCATTGCCACCGACCCAGCCTCTCCCTACCTCTATTCTTCAAGGGTACTTTTACTCTCTCTCTCTCTCTCTATATATATATTTACCCTTCTTCTCTTTCATAAACTCTAATTCTGAAAAAATCTCTCTCTCTCTCTCATATGGAATTGCTTTAGATAGAAGTTGTTTTAGACGTAATTGAAGACAAGAAATACTGTTAGTTGATATTGAGTAGATATTTAAAAAATTCTCTTGCTTTAGACAGTAAAAATCTCACAAATTTACCACTTAAAGAGGTTGCTATTCCTGATTTTTCTTTTGGTTAATATTGGTGAAGCTTGTAAGAAACATGTTTTAATATTGATGAGTCTTTTCTTTTCTGTTTTAATATTGGGGAGGGAATGAAGACAAGAAAATGAGACGATAAAATGTTTTGGTGGAAAAAATTAAAAGAAATGAGCTTTAGGACAGTAAGGAAATTTTTTAAAAGATTTGAGTAGATATTTGAATTTGTCCACTAGAATGTTGTATACCAAATCAAAGTGTTACTCAAATTTAGACTCAAATTTGAGTCTAAATTTGAGTCTGGTTAGATATGCTCTTAGTTTTACAATTTTTTTGGCTTTACAATATATTAAACAAACATCATCTACTGTTATTTCAAGAAAAATCCAAGCTACCCTCGAAGAGTTAGCATATAAAAAGATTATAGAAAGACAAACCCCTCAAAGAAATGCTTTGCATAAAAGGGGCCTCTCATATTCAAGGGCATTCAACTAATAAAAATGGGCTAGTATATAATTTTTTATTATTTTACTATTTTTTGATTAATAATTACATATCATTTAATTCAAAATCGATTGTTGAGATTAATGGAGGCACGATTGATACTAGTCTTACCCAAGATTTGAATATATTATTGAAGTCTTGTCATCAAAGAGACTCAGATTCCTGACCTAACAGTTGAAGAGTCCCTTATCATCAGAACTATTTCATAGGATTTCTCTATAATCATTTCTATGACCAGTGACCTTGACTTGGACTTTTTGTGGAAGATATCCATGATTTGTTGGATATCTTTTGATCGATGATTTATCTCAATGATCGCAATATGTGACATGACTTGATCCTTTAGTTTATTTCAGTCCTTATTATTAAGGAATACGACTGCATATGTTTCTGTTGCTCTAATGGATTGGAGTGTATCTCATGTCATGTGCAATAATTTTTAAAATTGAACACATGTGCAGTCCTATATTTTTTTTATCAGGGATTATTACATGGAGATAGATGACGAGGTTTGAACCTACGACTTTAAGATTCAATAGCAAGGAAGGAGTTCATTTAGAGCGGGTCCATATTGAGGTCATGTCTAAATCGAATTAAAAACTCTAAACTTTTGAAGGTATGGTTCTCCTTTGTCTTGAGTCACCGTTGACATTGGCTTAGAATTTTTCTACCTTTCATTTAGCATTATTTTTTTAATATGTATGGATATATCCAAGCTATATACTCCTAAATATGAGAATGGAAGCTAATATTCATAAAGTTGAGGACTAAATTCAAATATTTGATTTGGGAAAAAATTATGTCTTGGTTCCATTGTAAGGCTCTTGTGTTCAACAGGACTCGAATTCTTGACCTCTTAGTGAGCTTCGAAAATCTCGACCACCCAATTTATTTATTTATTTTCTCCACCACCCAAATAAATCATATTTTTTCTCTACAATCATTTTCGTAATAATTTTTCTCCAGCATGGTTTATTGCAAAAAAAAAAAAAAAGAAATAATTTATTTTTAACAAGACGATCAGTATTAAGGAAATAGAAATGAAAAGAAGGAAAATTATGATCTAGGGAAATGATCAAAATAGATGCTCTAGTTTGACCCTATCCTATCAACTTAGTGGAAGTTCAAGTGAATAATATAGCACCTATAATGTATAAGGGATATTAATTCAATATTTCACTTTTCTTTTGCCCAACGTCACAAAAATTGAATTAAACTTTGGTGCAGAATGCAATACCTCGAGGGGAAAACCATATAATCAAGATCGTGTCCAAATAACGATTGGTCCACTCTATGTCATTTTTTAGGGGGAGAAAAAGCTAAAGTGAGACACAGAAAGCTATGAGATGAAGTTTCTCAGTGAAAAATAGGAGAAACAAACTATATGATACTTTGAATTAGTATCAATAAGTATTGTGACAGATCCACGATTTGAGTATTGAAATAAACAATAAAATTATAAGAAATAAATAAGGCATACACAAATGGATACAAGGATTTACACGGTTCAGCTATTGCCTACGTCCACGACAAATAAAGATCGGATCTTTTTACTACGGAGTAAAACAACAATACAAGAACAACTGTTTCATGTCTTGCAAATACTCATTCCTATTAGAGAGAATGCACTATGATCTCATTGATATCACATAGATACCACTCAACTCTCAGATGCCTCACAACTCTCTACACTCTAATATTCAGAAGAGAGGAGAGGTTTTGATTTCCGATGCCTTCAACCAAGCCAAGCATCCCTACATACAAAAATTCTAGAGAGCTAATGTTCAATCAATCAGATCTTCGGATGCAAAGCAATATTTGATTCAATCTATGCATGGAGTAACTGCTTGACAAGCTGCACATCCTAGCAAAGATTTTTGTGACAATCTCCTTAGACTTTGTGGTCATCTGATTTTCAGGCCACAAAAGTCCAAGACCTTTGGCCACTTTTTCAACAATTCTCTACCTTGGCCAGAAGCCGCTCAAGCCATCTGAAAAACTTATTCCTAATCGTCGTCTCTGATGTGTCTCACAAGGCGCTCAAATTGGTAGGATGTTGATCAAGTTCAAGCAATACTCGAACTTGCTTGTTGGAACAACCTTCTTCATCATATCTACTAGATTCTCTATGGTAGCAATTTTCTTTACAACAATAGTACCCTGAGAAATTGATAGAGTTATATACTAAAAACTTATTGTTTGCAGTGAAACTCAGTTTATTATTTAATAAAAATTCTTAATTTTTTTTGACAATCTGTGTGGTTAAAATATTTGCATTATATAAAATATATGCTATGCATGTGTGTTTTTTTATTAGATAATCTAGTGTGTAAAGTTCAGCTTATACACAAAAGATCAGATTTCGAATCCTTGTATGTTATGAGTGAAGGTTCACAGTCTTTAGATGAAATTAGACATACCATGAGTAGGATTGTAGTGCAATCTTATGTCATATTCTGTCTAGGCTATAGGAGACTGTTTGATGCATCGAATTATTGCACTAGTACACATTGTGTATTAAACAAGACTATTATTAAGATTATTATCTTTTACTGACTAAATAAGAAAATAAATACCTCATGGTTATTATGATTACTTAAATTCTTAATTCTGACATATTTAATGGACATATGCATATAATGATTGTGACTTTAATTTATAAAAGAGTTTGATTTATATTTGAGTCAACAAACTCGATGAATTACGAGATGTCATTATTTGTATGCTGAGAATTAATTATTAAAAGAAACCACGTCCCTATATTTAAATGAGTTGGTGATGTACTCTTGAGGAAGCTCATTAGTTTTGTCCATGTCAAACCCTACAGGTGGATTTAATTATCTGATATGACAAACAAATTGAGTGGTAGGATCTCAAAGATAAAAGGAAGTCAGTTAGATATAATTATCAGTAATTTAATTAATTGACGGATATATGTAATCTTAAACGTGGAAAGATTATTAAGCATATAATAACAAGGAGCTTGGAATATAATTTTGAGATAAGGTTCGGGAGATCAATAATAAATTTTTAGTGAACTAACTTCTTATTAATAGACCGTAGAATGTTTGTTATGGGTTGGACATAGGATTCCTAGGCCCATTGGAAGCCCAACCCTTATTTCTCCTCAGGGTCTCTATTATAGCCTATAAAGATATGCACTCTCTGGTTCTCTTAGCTCTATACTTTACATCACATTAGAAGAGGTAAAGAGAGAGAGAGAGAGAAAGAGAGAGAGAGAGAGAGAGAGAGCAAGAGAGAAAATTCGAAAGATTGCAGCTCATACTGTATTCGGATTTTGGCGTTGAAAGACATACAATAGAAGATCGTGAAGTCCATCGAGCCGGCTGCTCAATCTACATCAGTCTTTGTTTATCCTGTGATCGTCAAAGGTAAACTCAAATTTTGCTTTGTAGGGTTAACAGTTAACAAATAATTTTTTTGTATGCGATTATAAGCGTCGACAATGGATCTTGTGACTGCCATTCCAACAGAAATAACTTCTCTGATGAAGTACATCCTAACATCAATATGTTTGGTCGTCTAACGGAACATCTGATTCTTAGTCAGATGTATGGCACTCTAGCTATCACAATACACAGTAGTTAACTTCTGTTTCAGACCCAAATCACCAACAAACCTTTCAACCCTATGGTTTCCTTCACTGCCTCTGTAGTTGTTGTCATGTACTTGGCCTCAATTGTAGACAATGCAACTATAGACTATAATGTTACCTTTCAATTAATGGCACAACTACAAAGAGAGTGAATATATATCCTGTCAACAATCTTCTTCGATCAAGATCCCCAGCATAAATTGAATCGACTTATCCAATAACATTACCAATAGTGTCATAGCCCAGGTCATATACCAGCCCAACATATACAGTACCTTATAGATGTAGAAGTATCCATTTCACAACCTGCCAATGGACCTTTCCAGGTTGATCCATATATCGACTCACCACATTTGCGGCTTGTGAAATGTCTGCCCTAGTGCACACCATAGCATACATAATACTTCTAACCGCACTAGCATAAGGAACACGTAGCATGTGATTCACCTCTTCTTCAATCTATGGTGACAAAGCATCCGAGTTTAATATGAGTGGCAAATGGGGTACTCACGGGCTTTGACCCTTGCATTCCAACACCTTCTCAATGTACCTTTTCTGTAATAAGTACAATCTGCATGTTTTATGGTCCCTGTGAATTTCCATCCCCGGTATTTTCTTTGCAACTGCTAAGTTTTTCATCTTGAACTCACCACTAAGCTGAGCCTTCAGCTTTTTTATGATTAACATGTTCTCCACAGCTATTAACATGTAATCGACATAGAAAAATATATATACAAACGAACTATCTGGGAATTTCTTGTAGTAGACACAATTATCATATTCACTTCTACAATAAGCATTTGCAGTCATGAATGTGTCGAACTGCTTGAACCACTGACTCGATGATTGCTTTAGACCATACGAAGATTTCTTTAACAAACAAACACGATCCTCCTTCCCTTGGACTACAAACCCCTCTGGTTGATGCATGTAAATTTGTTCCTCTAACTCGCTATGTAGAAATGTTGTTTTGACATCAAGCTGTTCAAGCTCTAAGTCAAATAAAGCAACCATGGCCAATATCACCCTAATTGAGTTGTACTTCATGACAGGAGAGAACACTTCGTTGAAGTCAATACTCTCCTTCTGTGTGTAGCCCTTGACCACCAAACGAGCTTTAAACCGAGCATCTTCTCCTCCAAGAGTTCCTTCCTTCCTTTTGATGACTTCAGTAAATTGGTTTTTACCAAAATCAATGATAACAAAGGATGTGAAGTTAAGCAATGAGAAGGGTACATGTCCAGAGAAACTATTTTCTTGCAAGTGCAATGATTTGAGTTCAAATAAATAACCCATTGAGTTAGGAATTTCACCAGATAGGTTATTGCTTCCAAGTTTTATGTGTCAAAGAGTGCCAATACCTCCAACAAGAAGAAATTTCACCTGATAAGAGGTTGTTTGATGCATCTAGTACCCCCAATTTATTTCTTCTATTTGCCTTACGACACAAAAACTAAGAAATATATCAAGAAAAAGTGTTACTTGCAATATTCAACATTTTAATGTTTGTTGACAAACGTGGTAGCCAACCCTTGAAGCAATTAAAACTTGTATTGATGACAGTAGAATCTAGCGAAATGGCAGATATATCACCCTCAATCTAGTTGTTGGAGAGATCAATCAATTCAACTTGTGAATCCAAGTTCCAAACCATTCTGAAGCTATGTCTGAAATTCCCGAGTTCAAAACGGCAAGGATGTCAACAAATGTTTGCGTTTGCAGCCATGCAAGAAATTTTGGACCCATCTTGCAATAACTCATTAGAATATATTCATGTTGAAAAGGAGGAATCCAATTAGAGCTTACATTAAAGAAAAAGAGGTTTGCAGACATATCTAATCTTTTTTTTTTTTTTTAGAGCTTAGCAAAATGCAATTCTGAAACCACGCCTGCTAGCGAATTATCTCCAATGTTTAACTCCTCTAAATAGGAGAAAAATCCCAAACTCTTAGGAAGATTGCCACTCAGTTTATTATCAAAAAGACATAATGCCATTAAGGATGATACGTTTCACAAATAAAATGGTATATGACCATAAAATGAGTTACCAAAAAGAAAAGATTTATCTAGTATTTGACCTTGTAAACAATTGTCATCGAGCTCAAGAATTAGGAGGCTAGTACTAAGCTTAGCCAGCCAATTAGGTACTTCATGCTTGAAAAGGTTATCATTAAATTCAAGGATTATAAGAGACGTAACATTCACGTAACCGAGAGATGTGTACATGTTTTCAAGAAGACAAATGGACAAGCACGGTTCTGAAAGAAAGGGAAGCTTACTCATTTCTTGAAGCCAATTGACTCCCTTGCTAAGGTCGACTTGAGTCATGTTAAGATACTTCAAAGAATGGAGGTCAAAAATCTAACTAAGAGTATCCACGAAAAGTCTATTATTATATCCTAAATCAGGATAACGCAACGTTGAGAGATTTCCTAGCTAATGAGGAACCAGTCCATCAAATCCACAGTTAGCGAGGTAGAGCCGACCTAAGGCCTAGGCAGCTAAGTTGCTTGCCTAAGGTCCCAAATGTTAGAGCCCCCCCCAAAAAAAAAAAAAATTATTTATCCCTTTAGTATAGTAGGCTTAATTTTTTATTTGGGTCCTTCGGAAGCCGATACACCAAAGCATACTTATTTGTCAAAAAGTCCTAAGTGAAAAATGTTTTATTTTCAAGTCCATGTAAAATAGAAAATGTATGTTTTGTCCTTATGCAAAAAAAAAAAAAAAGAGTTAAGAAATCACTGAAAATAGAAAGAGTTTAATTAACTCAACTGCCACCATATTTCTGTTAAATACGGAATGGAATCACAAGATTGAAGGAACATAAAAACTCCAACAAATCCTCCAAAAAATCTCATTTACCCACTAATTTCGGTGTTCAAACACACACAAAAAAATAAAAAATTGGGATTTGACATCATAGTGTGACATCCTTGACACGAGGATTGGACACTACAATTAAACACACATAATATCATAGTGTGATGACCCAATGTGACATTTTTTACTTCATACATGATATTATGCTCTTCCGTTTGAGAAATTCAAATGTAAATTTTGTTTAATACAGTCAGATTTCAATGACTGATTTTTGGAGAATGTGAATTTCGGTTGGTGTTTTTGAGAAATTCGGAGAAGATTAATTTCGGTGAAGATGGAATTCATCAATGACTAAAAGTAAATAGAAAAACATTGGTTATCTTATTTAAAATTTAAACGCATTGTTGCACTAATTTAAGAAACCATCAATAAAATGAAACATATTCGAAAAATAAGGAACGTTGGCTGGCAACACTATTAATGGAATCATTTCAAAATTTAAACTATAAATTATTCATTAATTTAGAAAATCATTTATCTTATAAAGAATAATCAAAAAGTAAGGAAACTGCGAAATCTTGCATATATTAACTAAAGGGCAATTACGTACTACGAAAATATGCAAATTCAAAAATGTGTACCTGATCACCAAACAAATACTAAAAAGTGAACTTAAATGCTTAAAAGTCTGAGTTATGGACTTTAAGAGGAATAAATCTTAAGACGTGTATCCCTTCACAATTTTCCCTTTTTATTTTGTATTTTAGATATGATTCAAATTTTTAAGGCACAAATTTTAAAAGTTCAAATTAATATCTAATTTTGTTAGATCCAAAATTACTTTCTACTTGGTTAAGCCCAAATTTTAGAAGACCTCCATAAAATTTACCCTTTTTAGTATAATAGTCCCTTTTTCATATTTTAGATATGATTCAATTTTTAAGGGTCCAAATTTTAATAGTTCAAATCAATATCTAATTTTTTTTTGACAAAATTAACCCTATAAAAACAACTAATGCCACTTATATCTTACTTTCTCACAGACTACTTATACATTTCTTTTTCTTGAATAAAGGTTTGCCGAGAGTCACTCATCCAAAGTGAATACATCCAATTCATTTCATCTTAATTGTTGCATTTAATGTCAGCACTGAGAGTCACTCATGCCTTCCAGCTTCCATATTTGCGTGTCTTGTAGATTCATGCCTTCCAGCTTCCCCCTTTTGTTATTTGCATCTTTGTCTTTCTCATTGCTTGTGTGCGTTGCACTTTCTTTGTCGAATTAGCAAACAAATAGAGAAATATTCATGCTAGCAGCATAAGGTTCAAGGTGAGTTGTATTTAATCAATTTATATATTTGAATTTGATGTTTTTCTATTAGTTGGCCAATGAACGGTCAAGGAAAGCATCAACTGGTATCACATCTCACATTAGATTTGGAAGACACCATGAAATTGTAAATTGATTAATAAGAGTTCAAGCCCTAGATATCTCAATCTCTTAATTCTCTAGATCGTGAAATTTAGGGTTTTGTAATATCTGACATTCTGGACAATCTAATTAGTGAATGATTAAAGGTGCATTTGCATGTGTAAATGTAGTTTATTCATTTTCAAAACATTTATTAGTTGCAGAATTGAGCCAGGTGTATGATTGTTTCAATCAGCCACATACATATGATTCGATCATTGAAAAAAACTACTTTGCACAAGTTTGGTTTCAAAAATAACGAATCAAATTTATGTCTATCTTGTTTAGACATCCAAATATGCCCTACATTTGTGCAGCAAGATAGGGCTGGTGTGGGGTATATTCCATTTTGGGCTATCTTAATTTGATTTTAAAGGTGTCTAATTGGTTCTATATTTATGAGTTATCAGGTTCACTCTTCTATTTCCTGATTAGTTGACATAGTATGTTCTAGTTATCAATTATATTTGATCAACTTGTCCATGTGGCATTTTTCCTTACATTAGATTTGCTTGTATTTTTTTTTATCTGCATTAGTGCATTGAGCAATGATGAATTGATGTTACATTGGTTTGATTATTGTAACTTGGATAGAGTCGGACTCCATTCTTGTTTAACTGTCAAGTCATTACCATATACTAGTACAGTTTACCCATAAATTGTTGAGATTGTGATGTGGTATCATATGCCATGGATCACTTCAGAATCTGAACATTATTTAATTCAAGAAGGCAAGTACCTGTTTCTCCTATCTCTTATTGAAGGGTTTTGTGTAAAAAGCTAGAGAAATAAAACTTGAATGTGCTAAATTTGTAGTTTGTTTAGTATATGTTTGGCTCTTTGACCTCTAATTTGTTACAATCTATAATCTAGGATTTTGATTAATAGGTGGTTAGGAGTCACCATCATCGAGTATTGTCAGAGGGCAACTAGACTTCTATAGTTCAGTTGCAGTTTCAGAATGTGACCTTCTCTTTCTCCACATGTGTGTGTGGAGGGTATATGCCTATTTGTCTGCGTACTTTCTGGGTTTGGTTGGGGATGCAGATTAGTGGTAGGTTGAGTTGGAGCAAGAACAACGCGGCTTTAATTTGTAGGTATGTGTATGTATCCATGTTATTATGTATTTATTGTGTTTTAGGTGAGTTGGTGCAGATTGGCAGTAGGTTGAGTTGGATCAGAAACTATGCTACCAAATTAGATGTGCAGTGAAGGCCTGGGTTTTGATGCTTGTGGGTGTTAAAGAGCTAGCTAATGCGTTGAAGTGACTATGGGCCCAAAGGTCATCTTCTTTGTCCCATTTTTCAAGTAAACTAACCTATTCATTGTATTTATCAATTCTCCTTAGATTGAATCTGTTATGGCTCACTTTATTAAAAATATGTGAATTTTATAGAATTATTTTTCCTTTTCAAATAAGTCAACAATCAAACTTCTGAATTGTTTTTATGTGCACTATACAAGATCCCCCAATGTTGGCAGAAAAAAGATGCATGAACTCTTTTGTTGACTTTCTCCTCATAAAATAACTCTATGGCCAAAGTTATGCGGTTTTATGGTGTCGCAAATGTGTTATCGTCAATGAATTTCATTGAAAAGGTATTATGAAATACTATTTAAAATATTGATTACTACTACAAAAATTATCTAATTAAAGAGATCCATCATCATTCTTTTAAATTTATCTAATTAAACGGACAAGCTAATTACTACTACAAAAATTTACCTTTGCATTGAATTACGAATAGACCCATCATCATGAAACAAGGAAGCCAGCCTTCAGGTGGTTGTGGACGCCCAAAAAATCAAAAAGTGTATCTACTGTTTCTTGGCTTCTTAATGAGTCTAAGAAAAGAACATTTGGGACTGAGCTCATAAATACCTGTTTGAAGAAAAGCAAGGTGGTATCACCTATTGGTGTGAATCCAAACTAGGTTATGAAGACGAAATTGCAAGCAAAAGTGAGATGTAAGACTTTGCAAAACTAGGGTGATAGGAGCAATTTGGAGTCGGATTCAAGGCAGACTCCAAAGAATTACCAATTGGGTATGGTAGCCAAAGGTGGAGCTCCAAATTTATGATTGGGAACGTCTAGCATGTACTTATTGTCCCCAATATTACAACCATGGTATCAATGTATGCTTCATTATGATGCTTCTATGCACTAGGGAAGGGTGATCAGCCTTAGCTTCATTATCTTACGCTTCTATAGAGTCAGTCCTTTTAATACCTAGGAAATTAAGACTACAAAACTAAGGTTTCCGGATGATTCATTAGGCATTCATCATTATGATTACTTCACCAATCCCTAATTTTCCAATATTCAAATAATTCAAGACTTATCATCTACAATGCATTATGTAATGCTAAATCTTGAAAGGACTTACTTGAAATGCATTAATATATTTTGAATGTTTACTCTAAATACAAGAGTTTTGGCATATAAACACCTCTGTGGAAATGTCAATTTGTCAATTTGGCATATTAAACTTGCAATTACAGAACAATTATAGCTTTTATTCTAAAAGTGCTATTCCAATAGGAAATCAAACCAAACAAAGAGGAAAATTATATGAACAAATAATGAGGGTTTTAAAAAAAATTATAAGCGGTGTTATCGTAGAATTACCGGACTTCAAATAAAGGCAAGCCATAATTCGTCAAAATCTCTTGTTTTCTCCCTAACTCCTTCAGTCCCTCCCTCAACTTCGTCTGATGATAATGATCCCAATATATAAATGATTTACTTGAGCCCAAATGTTTTTATCTGTTATACCATGACCATGCTTTTTATACTTATAATTATATTTTTGTTACATATATAGTGACCCTAATTATAATAAAATAAAATAAAAAAGAAAATTGTAATTTTTTTTCAAATAATTATAAAACGAAAGCTAATGTATTCAAAATTCATCCAAACATATCTAAAACGTGTTTGCAACGTGATCATAATCCTTTGGGTGTGAGCCTATGCGAGGCTCTGGCCCAAGTGTAGATTCGCCCATGAGCTCAATCTCACTGAGTTTGTCCCGAATGAACTCATCACTACTGTTCCAAAAAAAAGAAAAAAAAAAAGAAGAAGGAACATATCTATAAGGTACAAACAATTAATTGACATGACTTAACGAGCCCAAAGCTAATTGGGCCAGACTCATTAATGAGATAAGCCTAAATCAGCTTAAAGGCAGGTCTAGTCTAGCTCATGGATGTAACCCAGTCCAAGGTTCAGGAAGTTTAGGAAGATTAGAGCACATGGGGAGTAATTATCGGAATAGCCACTCTCAGATATCAAGACTGTCTATAGTTGTACCTATCCTTAGCTGTAACTTTCCTCTGTGAAAAGCTAGTTACCTATCCCTTCACACCACCGCCTTAACTGGAGCTCTGTGCATATAAATTGTAAGTCATCTCCACATGAGAGGGGCATCTCTGTACACACCTTTTACACACATCTACATCTCACACAGAGATACCTCACCTCACATTGAGCGTACTTTTGTTCTCTTTCTCTCTCCAACCTTCTACTTTATCAATAAAGTCATTCGACCACTGTTGCCGCCTTCAAAGTGGAGTAGGTCACCCTGACTAAACCACTCTATATATGTGTTGCTTGTGTTGATCTTACCTTTATATTTACTACATTTATTATCTATATTAATTACTCTACAGGTGGTGTATAAATCCACTTCTGTGCATCATCACGACTGTTAAAAAAAATGATTTTAAACAAGTTTATTTGAGTAATTTGAGGCTTAAATAAAAGTGGGATACACACCTCAAAATTGGTGGGACCAAATTTAAACGCGTTCTTATCCGTGAGGAGATTAACGTGGTATATTTATTTGTCCAAAACTATTAATATTTGAATGAGAAATTACGTCTCAAAGTGACCTATTTGAAGTGATTAAATAAATTAAGATTGGTGTAGTAAAATAAGGTTTGTCCCACATTGGAAGAAGATCAACACTTTGGTGAGTTAATATACTCTTAGTTGATTTTATGTGTTGAGTCCCAAGGGATACCATACTTTTGTGAGCGGAGCGAGTGCCTACACTACCTTGGTCATCACACACGCGCACGCCGTCCGCCTCGCAATGACCCAGTCGAGCTTGGGGTCATGGGTCAAACCAAATAGATCCGAACACAGATCGTATTCCAACTGAAATTTAAAAGTCTAACCAAATTTTAAATTTCTGCCTGTTAAATTGATTTTGGAGCCATAATTGTTATGTAGAGGTTCCTTTTGTCTCTGTCCAATATAGATGTGTATTTCCATTTCGCTTCTATTCAGATTGAGGGTGCGTCTCTTCGATTCGAACAGAGGCGTCTTGTGACTCTTCTTCAGGTGATCCGAATTGGCATGAGGGTCTATAAATAAACTGCCTCATTGCCATTTCAATTTATTCCATTCTGGATTCTAGTTTCAGAATATTTCTTCTCTCTCTACATATTGTTGCATTATTCTTTTGGTTCGGTTCAAGTATAAACACAAGTTGTGTTCGCTGGAATCTTGAAGATTGAAGTATTGCTTCTTCAAGAACGAAAATCCGTTATATCTTATAAGACAGTTACTCATCAACCTTGAGCACCGAGAGAGAGCAAATATGTATTAAGGAGATTGTGTTTTACAAGGCTCAGATTATTTATTCTGGTTTGCTTATTAATTGTTCGTGCTGTTTTGCGTCCCTGTGAGTGCACTGATTTTGATTTTTATACATTCTGTTTAGATTAGTGCATAAGTTAGATTTTATACAATTTAATATAATCTAATTATATACATATTTTCTTTAACGATGACTTATCCCATATGATGATGTGCATATTCTTTGTTGCCTTAATTATTAATGCAAATGCAAATACACAACTGATCAATTACACCAAAGGCCATTAACACATGGCCATTGTTTTATAAATATGAATCCCATCTCCTCTTACCCATGAAAGGTCAGAATTGCATAAAGCCAAAAATACGACAGAATTTGAGAGAGAGAGAGAGGGGCATCACTGAGAAGCAAGAAGCTATGGTGAAAGACTCATGGGAGGTGATGAAGCAAAACATTCCTGAGCTGAGTCTTCGTTTCTTCACCTTGTAAGTATTCATGATTCCTGAACGTGTGTAATTATGTATGTAGAAGGGAGAGAGACTGAAAGCAAACATTGCATCAGTATGTTATGATTGTGATTAGATCGTCTTTTGCAATGCCCTTCTGAACTAGAAGATATAATTTATTTTAAAAATGTGCATGATCAGTATGTTATGGGAGTGATTATTTTGAGTTTTGTTGATTATGGATTAGGATCTTAGAGATTGCTCCGGCGGCAAAGAACATATTCTCATTCTTGAAAGACACAGCTGAAATTCCTCACAACCATCCCAAGTTCAAGGCACATGCACTTAAGGTCTTCAAGATGGTGTGTCTATATGTTCTTTTCCTTTCGTTTTATTGAACTCACCATACACTGCACTCAGCTGTTATCCTTGAGAGAGAGAGACTAGTGTGTGGATCGCGTAGACTTCGACCATGGAGATATGATAAGAGACGTGGATGCATTTGTGTTTATTTATCCATTGTCTGAGGGACATTATCTATCTACTAGGGTTACTCGTGCAATACATGACAACCGTGTGCCAGTTCTTTTACTACGGTGAAAATAAAAGTGAGTTGTTAAAATGTAATTGAGCCAATTAATTGGTGTTAAAAAATTAAAATATAAATATATAGATTTTTAATAATTAAAAAGTTAATATGTAAGTTATAAGATAAGTTGTCGAATTTAAATAATGTAAATTGTAACTTTTAAAACCTCAAATGTAGAGTTTATGTTTAAATGCAAGTGTATTTTTCGCAGATTACCTTAAATTTTGTTTTTCGTTTCTAACAAATTGTGTTATGACAAATATATTTATTATATAATACTTATAATACAACAATCAGGGCCGGCCCAATAAAAACTAGGGCCTTAAGCGAAAGTGCTAAATAGGGCCCTGTAAAAATTTATTAAATATAAATATAATATATGATTAAAATTTTATTTAAAAATTATTCTTTTCATTTTATGTGATGCAAAATTAATAATCAAATTTTTATATTCGAGGTTTGCTAGTTTTACTAATCCATTCAATGATATAGTTGATCGTAAGTAAGATTGTAAGAATTTTAATTTTGAAAAAACTTAACATATTTCAAACTAAAAATTCTTGTGAACAAAATATATTTAAAAATAGAAAATAATTATACTAAGAGAATAATCTAATATATTATAAAAGTCAATAAGAATTAAACAATAGCACATGATAAATAGAAATTGTATAAACTTTGAATTGATGATTTGTTTGCCTCCCAAATATCTACTATGTCAAACCTTCACAATAAAAAAGAATAATTGTATTAAATTAATCCTATCAATAAAAATATTAAAAAATAAATTGTTAATCAAATAAATATGGACCTTTTCAATTTAATCTAAGTTGTAGAAGAGATATACATAATTATGCTTAGAGTAATGCTATTGAGACATAATTTGAGGATATAATTTAGAGATATAATGCGTTGTGATCAATGGAGTGATAGTCGCATTTAATTTTGCAATGGGTTCCATCATTAAATGTATTTTACTATCATCTATTGGTCACAATAGCATTAATGTTATGTTTATGAACTTTTTTTTCTTTGGCATAGAGAGAGACAGTAGAGAAAGAAAGGAGAGGGTAAAGTAAAGATAATAAACTTTTAAGCTTTAATAGTGAAAATTTTATTTTTGTTTTTTGTTTTTTGTTTTGTTTTTTAGAACTTCTAAACAGTGTTATTGAACTAGATTGGACTGAACCGGCTGATCGGACCAATTAAACCTTGAGCCAGGACCTAAAACAGTTCAATTCTTCAATTATACTGCTTAAGAAATCAAACCACTTAAGAATCGTGAAACCGGCCGATTTTAGACAAGAGTCATGGACGAATTTTGTAAATCGGGCGGTATCATTAATGACGAAAATAATTTGGTCACTAAAAAATTTGTCACTAAAGCCCATAATTGTTGTAGTGTAAATCAATTCCACCCGAAGTGCTTCGGTCTTCCTCTTCTTCAAGCGATGAACATCAACGGCTCAGGTGACAACTCCTCTGCTCGATCCCCTTTGGCAACTCTTCTGACTCAGGTGACAACTCAAGCCTCTGTCTCTGTCTCTGTCTCTCTCTCCACTAAATCTTACTTATATTGTTCTATATATGTACTAGTTATTGTCTGTGCCTGAAGGCACAGAGTAATAAAAAAATGGTCAACAATAAACATATTTATATTCATATCCAAAATCAAATCACAAACATAGAAGAGAGATAAAGAAATTTAAGTATCGGTTGTAGTGGGAGTGAGAGGTGGAGGGCGGCAGTGGTGGTGGTAGGAGACGGTGATGGTTGTGGTAGGTGACAATGACCGTGGTAGTGGTGGTAGCCATGGGTGACAACGGTGATGGTAGTAGTGGCAGTCATGGGTGACGGCGGTGGTGGTGGTGGGTGAGTGTGGGTGGTGGTGGGCGACGGTGATGGTTGTTGCCAGTCGTGGCGATGGCGGTGGTGGGCGACGACAGATTCTTTTGAGTGATAGTATAATGGGTGGTGGCAAATGGTGGTGGTGGTGGTGGTGGTGGGGGTGGGTGATAGTGGTTGTTGATGACGGGTGGTAGTGGGTGGCAACGATAGTTATGAGATGATGATGGTAGTAGTAATAAATATGAGAATGAGATGACGATGGTGGTGGGTGGTGGCGATGACGATGGTGGTGGTGGCGGTGGGGTAGTGGTGGGGGTAGCGACAGCAGTGGCGGTTGTGGTGATGGTCGTGGGGCGGTGGGGGTGATGGTAGGACGACAACGGTTGTGGTAGTAGGTATTGTGGTGGTGGTGGTGGTGGGGTGGAGATAGTGGTGATGGTGGGGCGGTGGTGATTGTTGTGGCAGAGGCGACGGTGGTGGTGGTGGTGGTGGTGGTAGTAGGGTGGCGGCAGCGATGGTGGTGGGCCGGTGGGTGTGGTAGAGGTGGTGGTGTAGGGGTAGTTGTGGTAGTGGGACGGTGGGGGTAATGGTGGTGGGGCAGTGGGATGATTTCAAACACTACTTTTTTTGTTATAAGAAGTTATAAGTCCTTGAAGCACTTTTAAAAAGTCACTCCAAATACACTCTTAAGGGCATATTTTACCTATTAAATTTGGAGTGTTAATATTAGCCGTCGGATTAATTTTAAAGTAAAATTTAAAGAGATTTCAACTGCGAAAAACAAAAATTATTTTGTTTATCTTTTGAAATTTGAATTGTATTGTACTTTATTATATAGATATCCAGATTATTTTGTTATATATGGATGGATGTATGAAAAATTATATATATTGTGACACCCCAATTTTCGGGGGTGATTTAATTATCTTTTATGTGATTTATGTGACAAATAGACACAATTCATCAAATGAATTGAATAGTTCATGTATTTCGATTTAGACTAGACAATCAGAGCATCTAACGTAATTTCAAGTAACTTAGGTACAAAAGATTTGTAATTTGGGCATTCATTTAATATCATAGTCTAAGTACCCAAATTATACATTCATCCCAAAAGTTGTCCATAATCGACGCTATTACATCCCATCAGTTTCGAAAACACACCAAAGCGACAAAACATAAGTCACAAATTTAAAATTTTCTCGAGCGTTAACATGAAATATAATATCTCAAAAGCCCACTGAGCACAGATGTTCAAGATAGCTCTGGGAAGAAACCCCCGTCATCTCTTGGTTTAGTCCCTGCAAAATGTTAGGGTGAGCCAAAGCCCAGCAGGAAAAACAACTACTAAGTTTTAATCCCATCCCGTAAAATATGTGTCAATACCTATAAGTTCATATCAAATAATATTTACCGTAACAACCTGCTTAAAACATAGCATGAGACATTATATAAACATTACCAATAAACATGAAACCTACGAATGATGGAAAATTTCAATTAAGCATGTAATCAATCGTACCCATTCATGTCATGGGTCACCCTAAACTTTCACTCTTAGTCTTTATCCATTTAAGTCACTACACCGTTTGTTATGCACAAACACCTTGGGAACTCCGGGTCCCTTAGAGGGCTCTAACCTCGGGTGTACCCCACCCCCTCGTCTTTAGATGCTTTCAATCAGGGCACGAGTGACCCCGCACCTCGACGGATGCTACGCTTGATCAAGACTTGTTTCGGGTCTTTCACCCAAGGGAGGAGCGATCCCTGCTTGCTTGTCCCAATTTCATTTCGAAAATTATCATTTCATGTGTCTCAAAGTCGGTTGAGCACTCTAACCGGATGTAACACCCCGCATTTTCTTTAATATATGTATATAGATATATAGTAAATAATTGTTGTAAAAATGTGGATATGTGGAATGATATAAGAATGAACTATATAGATTGTAATAGTAGGAGAAATGCTAGAGATGCATATTGATTGGGAAGTTGGAGTTTCCAAGACGTTTAAACTTGGAAAGGGTGATTAGATGAATTTCTAAATGTTTTTAGGTCAAAATAAGGTGTCCATTGAATCCGGAAGTTCGAACAACCTTGGGAGAGGTAATATGAGGTGTATTGGAAGTTAGGAAGTATTTTGGAGAAAAGACACACTTAGAGAGAATTTGGGTAAAAAGGAGTTGAGACATCTTCTAGTATTTTAGTCATAACTTTTTATCCTTATGTCCAATTGATCTGAAATTTTGACAGTAGATATTAGACATCCAGAGCTACAAAAGTGTATTTCACGAAAAATTTCCAAATCAATCTCCAAATAGGCCAAAACTTCACTGGAAGTTTCAGCAAAAACAGGAATTCCGTTCGAACGTGACTTGACGTTCGAATGTGAATAGACGTTCGAACGTGAATAAATGTTCGAACGTAAGTGCGTTCCAGTACTCTTCTCTGATGGAAAAACAAAAGTATTGGGAGCAACGACCGTTCGAACGCCAATGACGTTCGAACGTGAGTTACGAATTCTGAACTTCAGAATCGCGCACATGAGGCCATTTCTTCCACTATAAATACATAAGGACGCCTCTCTTTGCCTCATTTCAACATTTCTAACCCTAGGAAGACTTAGAGAGGAGGAAAGAAGGGGAAAACACAAGATCAAAGGAGGAATTGCACCTTGAAGAAGATCAAAACCTCAAGTTTTTCAAGAACACTAAGGAAGAAAAAGGTAGGGGTTTTCTCTCACTCTCTTACATTGAGGTTAGGGTATTTATATATGTATGTTTTGGCTATCAATGGTATATATATGCTATGTAATCATCATCTCTTAGGCTTTTTGACAAATATTACATGTTTTACACAAAGTTAGGGTGGTATACCCATGAAATCCCTCTTTTGTTTGAAAAATCCTAGTTTTCAAGAGTGATGAGTTTTCCTTTTGAACTCTTCATTTATTCTTGATTTAAAAACTTTAGTGTTTCATATTGAACAACAAAATGGTATTTATGAGGATCTCTTGTAAATTTTCTTATATTGCTCTTTGTACAACAACTTGAGAAAATTGGGGGTTTTTAAGATATACTTGTAAATTGTGAAATTGGGTTTGATATTGTATCTCTTATGAGTGTGGGATGACCATGGGTGGCCTTTGACGAGATATCGTAGAGTGGGTAGACGTGTTGCTTGCTCCGTGTGGGTGGGCATTTCTCCTACCACTCGTAGTGGGGTTAGTGCTTTGGTAAGACTAAACCGCTATTGCTCACGGGTGCCGTGTAAGAGGGTTAGTATACTAATACCTGGGTTGGATACGTCACTGCCATTGGTGTGGCATACGCCCTTCCTAAAGGATGGATATCTTTGATAAGATTTGTGTGGGTGTGTGTGGGTTAGATATTACTCAATGTGTCGATTCATGGGGTGTGCCTTACATCATGTTTGAGATACATATACATATTGATGGATTGTTGTATTATTGTGGAAAATGGTTTCCTACAAGGACTTGTGGGAGTATGGGATTCCACAAGGTCTTGTGGGAAAATGATTTATATTTTGGAAAATGGATATGTATTGGATCTTGGTTTCTTTTACTGTTTATTTAAATCACTGTTGCTACTTAAACTTGAGATCCATTTTAAAATGTCTCTGTTTTACTTCAAAGATTATGTATGCTATTTGTAAAATGAGACCGGCCATTTTATATGTTTTTATAAACCTTGTTCGAGTTTGGGAGGAATGTTGCTACGGAGCTTAGTGCTCACCCCCTACAAATTACATTTTTCAGATACGGTGCTAGAGGAGAACCTCGGAGTTGACGAGCAGGGGTATTGGGAGGCCCCATTCGAGGGAAATCTAGATCCCGAGGTGGACATATAGAGATATAGCTTCTTTTGCACTAGACTAGAGAATTTATTTTGAGATCATGTATCGTCTAGTAATCTGTTTATTTTGCTGCTAAGTTTAAGTATAATTCTTTTGGAATGTAATTGACATAGCTTGGCTTATTCTTTTGGGATGATATTGTAAATTCTATGGATGATGAATGGAAAAATTTTCTTATTGATGGATTATCTTAGTGCTCTCATTATGTAAATGGTTTTAGAATGTAATGCCGTCCAGGGTGTGTTTTGGGGTGTTACACCGGAATAATCACAAATAATGTATTTACCATCATGCTAACAACCAAAATACAATTAATATAATCATGAATATGCATTTCAATATCTCTTCAACATGCTTTCGTATACGAGTATATGCTACTCAAATCAATATATATATGATTAACATTCTAACTATGTGGAAGTGTACCATCCTTCACACATAATACTTCTCTTGTAAATTTTCATATATATATTAGTGGTTTAACTTTCATAAGTAACCACATTTTTACTTAAACAATGAATATATAATTTTTTTATCACCATAGGAGTAGTTTACAACTCCAAGAAAATACCATCTTAAAGGCCACACGTGATTTGGTGGTTTTTCCACATGGTTATAATCTTTTGGATTCATTCATGAATCTTTAGGAACTTCATTGCAATTAGAGGTCACTTTGTAATATTCAAAGGGGTCTTTAGATAATTTTTAAACACATGATCTAGCAATATGGTGTAATTTTATAATCTCTAAAACAATCTCATAACTATTCGGGGCCAAAATATAATTTCAGAAACATTACCTAACTACTAAAAATACTGATTTGTTGCTTTAGTAGTATTTTATGATCTTCTGCGGTCATTGTGTAATTTCAACAGGTACCTATTTGTTACTCATGAAACATAAAGGGGGCTTTCTGCAACTGAACCAAACCTTGAACTTAACTTTGTAGTTTCTACAAGTAGGTATATGATGTTTCTAAAAACTAAGGGGGAAGTTTCTGAATTTAAGCCAATATTTCTTCACCTTCTCCATCGTCCAGAACCTGCATCAAGAAAGTTTCTTCTCCCATTTTTCTTTTTCTACCATAAATTGTTTCTTTTATTCATTGCTTTCAAATCTAAAACTCCCCATTCATCACCAAGGACCTAAGTTACTTTTCAACAAATTTTCACCTCATTCCTTGATGAAACTCAAAGACCCATTTATACAAATTTCATTCATATGCATGTATACATATATACCTATATATACATATATACCGATATATATATATATATATATATACATAGCTCATCCACATATCTTATTCATCGACATGCACACCACATATACTAGATCAATAACTTACAAAGCAAAAGAGAAAATTAAAACCGTAGAGAGATATGGAAGAAAACAAAGGAGTTGTAATTCCTACCTTTGTCTAAAGCTAGTAGTTGTAGGTTCAAAGTTTTGGTCCTTAAGCTTCTCCTCTTCCAACAATGGGGTCCTCCGTCTCTCTCCCTCTCTCTCTTTGCTTTGCTTTTCAATAACAAGGTTGGCAGATTGTTTTTTTTTTTCCTTCTTTCATCTGTTTTGCTCGTATTTATACAGTGAGGAAAAGTGGGCTTCAGTCAAAGTGTTTGGTGAGTCATGGGCGGCAGTGCAGGGCAATGATATTTCCTAGCTTTCCTATGGGCGGCAATGGCATGATGTTTCCTTGCCTTCCTAAAATGGTTAATGTCAGCTACATAGTCATGGCAGACTGCCATGACTGAGCTATTGATCATCATATTTTTTTTTTAATTAATTTGTTTAATTAATTTAACTTGAGTTAATTTGTCCTCGGTACTAAACATAGTCAATATTATACTAGTCGGACTCGTTTTCATGAGAGGAATTCAACGATGAAGTCCATTTCTTCATTCGAGTTTTTTATTAAAAGTCGAAATTTTGATAACTCAATAGATATAATTATAAATAGCGGATTTTCACACACACACACACACACACACACACACATATATATATATATATATATATATATATATATATATATATATATATATATATATATATATGTTCTCTGTGTGTGTGTGTGTGTGTTGTATAAATGTTATATAGATGTGTATATATATGTCATATAGATGTATATATTGTTATATATATGTATCCACATGTATGATTTTTTAGTTATATTATCATGTTTTATAATATTTATAATTTTTTTATTATTTGACCAGTCCCATCAATTGACTCAATGAATTATTGACCTAGTCATCTGATCGGTTTGATAATAGGTCCTAATCTGATAACACTACTTCTAAGACTTCTAACTGTTGAAAAAGTGGGAGAAATGTGATTTGGGCCCTTATTTTAATCTAAGCCTTCTAAGAATTTCTATGAGATTGGCCCTTTAAACCAAATTTTTTTGGACCAATTTAAATGAGGGTTTTTTAGGTGGTGGTACAATTTTTTAGACTTATTTAGGCAAAAGTGTATGGATAAGTTGTTTATTCCATTAAGTACAATTTTTATAAAACTTTTTGTGTTTAGGTACAAAATTCAAATGAATTAAAATCCTTTTTACCTAAACACCCTTCCTTAATTTATGCATTCTTAATTGGCAGTTATATATCTAATCAAATATGTAAAGATTTCATTAGATTCTTTCACTATCTATCCCCTATTTTCTCTCCATCTCTCTCTCTCTTTCCCCTTTACTTTCCCTATCTCTCCCCTATTTTCTCTCTATATCTATCATTGATAATTTATTTTATTTTCAAATATGCAAATATTTGATTTATTTTTTCATCTCTCTCCCCTTATTTTCTGTAACTATTTCGCTCTCTCCCTATTTTCTCTCTTTATTTATATCAACATTACAACAACATAATTACACTAATCAGTTATACCAATCAGTTACAATTGTGTTATAATACACTAAACAGTTATTCATGCATTCTAATAAACCAAACAGTTACACCAAACAATTACACAAATTTATAATATCAACCCAATTTGTCATTCAGTTGTTTACATAAACTTAATAGTTGCATTATTTAGTATCGCGACATCGTTACACCAATCATATACATCAAATTTAGTATAATGATAAAGTCTTTTGTGTAATGATAAACTCAATTTGGTGTATATAATTGATGTAACCATGTCGTGATACTAAATGATGTAACTCTTTGATTTATGTAAATAACAAAATGACAAATTGAGTTGGTGTTGTAATTTCGTATAATTGTTTAGTATAACTGTTTAGTGTATTATATGGTAATTGTAACCAATTGATGTAACTGATTAGTATAATTGTGTTGTGTAACATTGATATAAGGAGAGAGAAAAAGGGAGAGAATAAGGAAATAAGGGGAGAAGGAGAGAGAGAAAAAAAAAATAAGGGGAGAGAGAGATGAAAAAATTAAATCAAATCTTTACATATTTAAAAAAAAATTATCAATATGAGAGAAAGAGAGAGAGAGAAATAGATAGAGAGAAAATAGGAAAGAGAGAGTGAAAGAGTAATGAAGAGAGAGAAGAGAGAGTAATGGAGTAATAAATACCTTTTTAGTCTTTTTTCAAAAAAATGCACTTAGGGCAAAATAAGTTTTTTTAATGTAGTTTAGCTCAAATAAGTCTAAATTTTTGTACCGGCTTCTAAATTACCCTTTAAATTATATGTAAAGACTATAATTATTATTTAGGGCCCTCTTTTTTTTGGGCCCTAAACAACAGTTTAAGTTAGAGATGGCAATCTTAACCCATTACCCATTAATCCGCCCAACCCGCCCATAAATAAATGGGTTGGGTACCTATATTAATTAATATGATTCTAAATGAGTTGGGTAATATGATTCATTTTAATTAAGCGGGTTAATATAGATTTCAAATAGGTACCCATTGAGTTGAATATTTATTTTTTATTAATTAACACAAGTAATAAAATTAAATAAATATACTAATATACCAAAAAATACACACACTATTACACCAAAAAATACACACACTATTACACCAAAAAATACACACATATACACTAATACACCAAAACATACACACACTAGTACACCAAAAACACACGCACTAATACACCACACATGACCCACGGATCGACCCATGTCCCATGAGCTAACTCAATCCATGGGTCAACCCACGACCCATGGGTTGATCCATGACCCACGGATCGGTAATAACGTACGCTTAAACATAATATAAAGAAAAAATTCAAAATAATTTAAAAAAAAAAACCGGTAATACCATACGCTTAAACATAATACAAGAAAAAAATTCAAAATAATTTTTAAAAAAAAATATCGGTAACACTGTACACTTAAACATAATACAAAAAAAAAATTCAAAATAATTTTTTTTTTATAAAATTAAAAAAAAAAAACCGGTGACACCGTACGTTTAAACATAATACAAGGAAAAAATTCAAAATAATTTAAAAAAAAAAAATTAAAAAAAAATCGGTAACACCGTACGCTTAAATATAATATAAAGAAAAATTTTTTTAAAAAAAATCGGTGATACCGTTCGCTTAAACATACCACCTAGTAGTGTGTGTGTATATTTGTATTTTAGTGTACTACTAATGTGTGTATGTGTTTGTGTTTTGGTGTACTAATGTGTCTATTAAGAATTTTAATTATTTTATGGGTTAATCGGTTTAACCCAACCCGTTATAAACCCAACTCATTATAACCCATTTATTAGGTGAGTGAATAATAGATTGGATTTGTTTTAACCCAATCCAATTTAACCCAACCCATAACCAACCCAACCCACCCATTTGTCACCCCTAGTTTAAGTGGTCTTTCTAACACTTAGGCAGCATAACAGGAACTTGTAGATCCAAATTATACACAAGACCTATACTTTTGAAAAAAAAAAATTCATTACTGCTTAATTTCAATAATTAGGTTTTGTATTCTCTTTCTAAGAACGTGCATTGCGCGATTTTTATGCTAGTAGCCTAGTATAGTATTGTTAATATTAAAAATTAAAACGATTCTAGTTGTAGTATGTAATTCTTTAACTGATTGTTATGACACTTGTATTTTAGACATGTGAATCAACAATTCAGTTTCGTCAGAAGTGTGAGGTGGTGGTTGCAGGCACTACTATCAAGTGTCTAGGATCTGTCCATGTCCAGAGCAGAGTTCTTGATCCACATTTTGAGGTGCAAACAACATTCTTAGTGTTCTTTCTACATATATAAATATATTAGAAATGCACGACGTGCGTTGCACGTAAATAAATTTAAATAATATTTTTTTATAATAAATATAAATTATATGTGTAATAAATTATTTCTACAATCTCCAATAGACAAATGCAAAAGACCCACTTCAAAAGTTCTCCTAGATTTTTCCCACTTCATCTTTCTTAAGTTCTCCTAGATTTTTCACTTCAAAAGTTTTCATTGACACTGAATCTGTGATGACTCCAACTTCAACGCTTGATATCAAACCTTTCTCTGCTTTCAAAAATCCCTTTTGGCCTGATGCAAACTTCCCCAAATCCCCAAAACCAAAAAATAAAATTCATTGGGATAAATTGGATTCACGAGGGGTTGTTATAGAAAATGAACAACATGTTTTCTAGTCCGTTAGAAGCAAAAAATAGACTCTGTAAACTTGGACATGTGAGATGCAATTTGATCGCCAAGAAGAACCAACATAGAAAATTTTAACGTAAACATAGGACTTAATAAATTAACCTCAATTATGCCAGATATTCGACCTGCCACACCAATCTAATAAATTAAAACATAGGAATTAATAAACTAATCTCAATTATGCCGAATACTCGACGTGTCACACCAATCTCTTAGAAAGTTACTTGACATTAAATTAAGAAAAATTCAGTGCCACATAAAATTTAAACATAAACATAGAAATTAATAAACTAACCTCAATTATGCCAACTATTCGACCTGCCACACCAATTTCTTAAAAAAACTATTTGACATTAAATTAAGAAAAATTAAGTGCGACACCAATGTCAATATTCATCAAAGCATGAAAATAGAGACAAAGGGGGAGGGAGAGAGTTAAACTTTCAATCATTAATCGAAAGAGAGAGAGGGGGAGGGAGGGAGAGATGACTACTATAACAGTAAAAAAAACAGTTTTCAATTAGTTGATTAGTCAAAATAGCACTCAATGTTAAAATGTGGTTTTCTACTACAAGACGGATTGTTATGCACTTTATTTTGATGGTCTCTTCTAGCGGCTACATGCATTCTGTCATGTGTAAAATGGACAAATTCTTGTACAATGACTAATCAAATAGCATAGGGAACAAGTAATGATGACTAATCAAATAACAAAGAAAATTAAAAAAGGCTTACAGAATGGAAAAGAAAGAATTTTATAATAAGTCATAGAGATAAAATTTATCTACCAAGTATAGAGATAAAGTTTATCTAGTCTAGCTAATCTATATAATAAAATAGCTTATCATTCAAATTTCAAAACATAAATAAAATGACTTTTACTTTTCGCGGTTCAGATCGCTTTAAACCACAACCGCCGCCACCGCCACCGCCACCACCCCCACCGCTGTCGTCATCGCCACCACCACCACCACCACCACCGCCATCGCCACCACCACCACCACCATCGCCACCACCACCACCGTTGCCTCCGTCGTCACCACCACCGTTGTCGCCGCCACCACCACCATTGTCGCCGCCGCCACCACCACTACCGCTGTCGCCGCCACCACTACCGTCGTGGCCGCCACCACTACCGTCGTGGCCGCCACCACTACCGCCGTCGCCGCCACCACCGTCATCGCCATCGCCATCACCGCCACCACCACTACCACCATCGCCACCACCACCTCCACCATTGCCACCACCACCACCGCCATCACCACCGTCGCCGCCGCCACCACCGCCACCGCCGCAGCCGCCACCACCACCACCATCGTCACCGTCGTCGCCACCACCGTCGCTACCACCACCTTCGCCCCCACCGCCGCCTCCACCACTGCCACCGCCACCGATGCCAGCACCACCGCCAGCGCCACCACGGTCATTGCCACCCACCACAACCATCACCGTCTCTTACCACCACCACTTCTCACCCCCACTACAACGGATGTTTAAATTCATTTATCTCTCCTCTATGTTTGTGATTTGATTTTGGATATGAATACAAATATGTTTATTGTTTACCATTTTTTGTTACTCTGTTCTTTCAGGCACAGACAATAACTAGTATTTTGATAAAGTTTAACTACTAAGTCATAGAGATAAAGTTTATCTAGCTGTATTTATCACCTAAAAATTAGCAGTATGTAGTATTAGAATTCTAGTTGAGTTTGTCGAATTGAGTTTAACGAATTGAATGGAAAAGAAAGAATGTTTTGGCAAGTCATAAAGATCAAGTTTATCTACCAAGTCATAAAGATCAAGTTTATCTAGCTAATATTTTGATAAAGTTTATCTACCAAGTCATAAAGTTTATCTAGCTAATATTTTGGAAGTCAAATAGGCATGAAAGAGAGAAAAATATCTGGGTATACTTGACTTTATAATAATAATTAAGGGTGAAATAGGAAATCAAAAAATTTTCACAGATGCTGACATTTATAAATAGTATAGATAGATTATTATTCTATGATTCGATCGAGTTTTCGTCATTGATAAGTCTCATTGGTTTGATTTTCTTTTCATCATTAACCATGGCATATAGGTGCTGAAGGAAGCTCTACTGACAACAGTCAAATAGGCAGGAGAGAAATGGAGTGAGGAGATGAATGGTGCTTGGAGTGAAGCCTATGATCAGTTGGCTGCAGCCATCAAGGCTGAGATGAAGCAAGTATCTGCTTAGCTTTTTCAAACTCCTCTAAATTTGATGCAAATATGTACATAACTATGCATTCTGACCGTTTGAGTTGATTTTAAAAATCCTGAAAATTTTGAAAAAATTCGTTTAGAGTGTCTTTCTATTTTTTTGTGTTAAAATAAAAATATAGATTATACATAAGAATAATAAATTAAAAAATTATGTGAGACCTGTGATAAAACTCTAAAAAATTGGAAGAAAAAGCTCAAAAAATCAGCTTATTGAATTAGTCTAAATAAATTTTTTTTTGTCCAAAAAACTGTTGCATAAGCTAGTAAAAAAGTCAAGGTCCAAACAGACCTTACTTATTTTATTCCAAAACTCTTAAAACTATCTATTTAAGCTAGCTCTAAATAGGCCCAATGAATGAGTGTGCGTATGTGTGTGAATAATGTTTTCAAAAACTAAATATATAATCTATAATACTAAATTATTTAATTAATAATGTGTTAAATGATATAATTTCAGTGAATAAGTCCAATAATTACATAATCAACCATGTCAAGAGCCACGTCATTAAGTAAATAAATTCAATCAAGTTTTTGGATCATAACATCACATAGTTGTCTTCTTGTAATCGATGCGTGGGGTTAACAACAATTTTGAGGGATCATTTACAGGGCTATTTTTGGTTCTCTTTTATTTGTGGACGTGCATGTTGTTGCTGGTACATATATAAATAAAATAAAAATTAATTATATTCAATATAAACATAAAATTAATTATCAAGTATTTTGATTAAATTTAATATTATAATTTTTCTATTGGATTCAAACTTGGATTAGAATTAGAATATCAGATTTAATCCAAATACTTGATAAATTTTTGTTTCAAATTTAAGCAGAGCCCTTATTAATATTTGTTGTGTTTGGTCTTGAATTTTGGGAGCCGACTGTTTGGTCTTGAATTTTGGGAGCCGACTGTTTGGTCTTGTGTTGATGCGGCGTCGTTTGGGCTAACATCACCATTTGTTGTTATCAAGGAACAACAGAGGAGCCATGCCCTAAGTGGCGTATGCCCTGGGCCAATCCTATCCACATTTTATTGGTGATATGAGGTTATAATCCATTGATGTTGTCTTTGAAAGAAAATTTGCCAAAAATGAATTAAAGGGAGTAACTTTTAAAGTTTAATGTGGACTAAATTGATTGACCGTTGAAACATGAAAAATACCATTATACCTTCCATTATGTACATTATTTTTCATTTTTTTTTTCTTGAGATATCAATTGTGTCAATAAAAATAAGGAAATAGGAAGCCAAGAAAAAAATACATCTGATCAATCCAACACTAACGGACTACACAATAAAACATTCGCCTTCACCTTTGCATCCACCTCCCCCAAGCAACAAGACGTGTGCATGTACGTGCACGCAGACACACACAGACACACTTTTTCAGTGGTAGTTATATATTTTTAACAAAATAGAGATCACGTGAATTTTTATGTCTAACTTTCATCATTTTTTATGAACTAAAATTAATTGTTGGAGTTAATTGCAAAATATTCAAACTTAAAAGAGAAAATTTGTTGAAATTAAAATTTGAAGGAGTTAATAGCAAACTAATCAAAATTGAAGGGATTATTTTGTAATTAACCCAACCTTCTTCATTTGTGGTGTTGGCTATTTCTTGGAATAGCATGATTCGTCTAACAGTGTTTTTTCAGCAAACCGTGTTTAAGAAGAAAAACCAAATAAAATATGCTTGAAGGTGGTCACCAGTCAATAGTCATAAAGATGATTCAACAATGCTTTTGGTTGTTGAGGTCTTTTCAGTAAAAAGACTAAGACTTCAATAAACAAAGACTTCAATAAAGATTTCAATAAACAAAGACTTCAATAATGACTTCAATAAACAAAGACTTCAATAATGCATCCAAAAATTCTTCTTAATTATGAGTTCCATTTTTATTTTTATATATGCTTAATGTCTCCCATTTTTTTTTTTTCATTATTAAGAACATATTAATCATATAACTAGAGTAGGGTGACAGGTCAACCTAAAATATGAAACTTTTAATCTAAACCCAACCCAACCCAACTTTGTTCTCTACCGAGCAACTCTAGTCCGAACCTAACCCGTGATTAACTTTTTAAACTCGTGTCGAGATTGAGTTACACTATTTGCGTTGAAATTGAGTTTTTCATTAATCAAAATCAAATTGAGTCAAAAATAAGATTCAATTATATGTTGAGCATCGAAATTAAACCTAAATTCTTTAAGTCCCATAATTCAAAAGTAATTAGAAAATAGAAAAAAAATAAATTTCACATCTACAATAGGCTTAAACATCAATAACAATGGATAAAGAGTGTGACGCAGATGCACTAATATTTTATGTGTGTAAATGTGATTTTTTGTTTTGGAATTTCAAGTTGAAACCGGGTTGAATTTCATAAATTTGAATTGGGTTCATGTTAAACCCATCAATCCGAAATCTCAATTTGAGTATTTCTCAAATTCAATTCACGTTGGAGAATTTTTGTCCAAGACCAACCCAAGTATTGAAAATTTTGAGTTGATCCTGTATTGAATTCGGGTTAGCCGACCCAAATTTCACTGTGGGAGATAAAGTGAAAATAATTCTGTAGAAAAAAAAATGGAGGGAGTAATGCAAGTCAAGATCAACCGCGTCCCACGGTGTAGAAAAACCATACCTCCAAAAGTTCAGTCTCTTGATTGGCTAATTGAGGAATCATGCAAGCCTTTTGGCCTTTTTAAAAGCATGAGGAAACTCTTCCATTTTTTGCTAAGCACTTGCTCTGTGTTCAATCTTGCACACCATTATGGGCACTTCTATTCCAACTTTGGTGCTTCTTATGTTTTTCCTCTTCGTTGTGGGCAATTCAAACTCAAACATCATTTGCCATGAGAAAGAGAGAACATCCCTTCTCACCTTCAGAAATGGCCTCACAGATCCAGAAGACAAGCTTTCATCTTGGTCAGTCCAAGAAAATTGTTGTCAATGGACAGGAGTCCGCTGTGATAATGTCACGGGTCGAGTCATTGAGCTCGACCTCCATTATATGCAGCTGCAGGGCGAGATTAATCATTCTTTGCTCGAATTACAATTTCTGAGTCACTTGGACCTGGCCTTTAACTTCTTCGGAGGTAACCATCATATTCCAAGTTTTTTGTGTTCCATGAAAAGTCTAACATATTTGGGGCTGGCTGACAATGGATTTTATGGGCTGGTTCCTCATCAACTAGGAAATCTCTCAAGGCTACTTTATCTTGATTTAGGATACAATAATGAACTATTCGTGGATGATCTAAGTTGGATTTCTGGCCTTCGTTCTTTGAAGTATCTTAACATGAGTGGAATCGATCTTAGCAAGACAGTCAATTGGCTTCAAGAAATGAATAAGCTTCCTTCTCTTTCAAAACTGTGCTTGTCCTCTTGTGGACTTGAAAGTATGTACCCATCCCTCAGTTATGTCAATTTCACATCTCTTACTTTCCTTGATCTTTCTGTTAACCTTTTCAAGCATGAAGTACCTAATTGGTTGGGCAATCTCAGTACTAGCCTCGTATATCTCCTGCTATCGAAAAATGCTTTACAAGGTCAAATACCAGTTGCCTTGTCGAATATTCACGGCTTGAGGTCTCTACATCTGAATGACAATCAACTTACTGGGCAAATCACAGAGTCACTGGGGCAACTTCAACACCTACAAGAACTTCAGCTTTCAAGTAACTCGTTTTATGGTCCTATTCCTGCATCTCTCGGTAACCTATCGTCTTTGACTGAGTTACATCTTTCTTTTAATAAATTGAGCGGCAATCTTCCAAATAATTTCGGGCTTCTCTCAAATTTAGAGCAGTTATTCATTGAACAAAATTCAATAGCAGGCGTTGTTTCAGAAATGCATTTTGTGAAGCTCTCAAATTTAAAGCTATTATATATTTCTCGGAACCCTCTTTCCTTCAATGTAAGCCCCAATTGGATTCCTCCTTTTCAACTCATATTTATTGAAATGAGTTTTTGTAAGGTGGGCCCGAAATTCCCAGCATGGCTGCGAACACAAAAAAAAGTTATCCAACTTCTCATGTCAAACTCAGAAATTTCTGCAGTAGCTCCTAATTGGTTATGGAACTGGGTTTCATATGTTGAATGGGTCGACCTCTCTGGAAACCAGATTCATGGTGAGATATCTGCACTTCCACTAAATTCTGCTTACATCGATTTAAGCTCTAATCGCTTCAACGGTCGACTACCACATCTGTCAATAAATGTTGAAATGTTAGTTATTGCAAATAACACTTTTTACGGGGACATTTCATCTTTCCTATGCAGTAAGGCGAATAGCAAAAATAACTTGAAGGTCCTAGATGTATCAAATAACCTCTTATTTGGTAAACTTTCTTCTTGTTGGGTTTACTGGCAATCTTTGGTCCATATAAATTTGGGGAACAATACCCTTTCAGGTGAAATTCCAAACTCAATGGGTTCTTTATCTGAGCTCAAATCATTGCGCTTGCAAGAAAATAGTTTCTCTGGACATGTACCCTTGTCATTGTTTAATTGCACATCTTTGGAGCTCATTGATTTCGGTGAAAACAAGTTTACTGGAGCCATACCAAGTTGGATAGGTGAAAGGACAGATTTATTGGTTCTCCGTTTGAGATCTAATAAATTTAATGGTAATATTCCGACACAAATTTGTCAACTTTCTTCTATCCTAATACTAGACCTTGCGGATAATAATATATCAGGTTTGGTACCAAGATGTTTGAATAATTTAACACTGATGGCTACGGTAGACATTCGGAAAAATGTTTCTTTTGAGGCCTTGGAATATTTACACGCGTATGGATCATACATAGAAAATGTTATGTTGGTTACAAAAGGGAGGCCATTAGAGTACAAGAGCAATCTTAAACTTGTGAGGAGCATAGATCTTTCAAGCAATAACTTATTTGGATCTATTCCTGCTGAGCTATTTGGTCTTTTTGGATTGCGTTTTTTAAATATGTCTCATAATCGCTTGGTTGGAGAGATACCAGAGAATATTGGCAGCATGACAACATTGGAATGTCTGGATCTCTCGAAAAATGATCTTTCTGGCAAAATTCCACAAAGCATGTCCAATTTGACATCTCTTAATTGTTTAAACTTGTCGTACAATTACTTTTCGGGAAGTATACCTTCAAGCACCCAACTTCAGAGCCTTAGCAAAGACAGCTTCATTGGGAATGCTGAACTTTGTGGTGCGCCTCTCCAAATAAATTGCACCAAAGGCAAGGAATTTCATGGTTCAACACCTATTCACAAAAATGGAGATGAGTCTGAGATGTTTTGGTTCTATATTGGCATGGGTATGGGATTTGCCATTAGTTTTTGGGGAGTTTGTGTTGTTCTTTTCTGCAAAAGGACTTGGAGGCATGCATATTTCAAATTCCTTGATGAATTGAAGGACCGGATCTATGTGGCTGCACTGCTAAAGGTGAACTGGTTCCGCAAGAAATTCAATGACATGTAGTGGAATGCATCATCATCGTCTTCTTTGAGGTAATGCATCATAGTTCTTTGCCTTCTAAATAGTGTTTGTTCATGTTGTTTCAACTGCTACTTTGTTCCTATATATAAAATATATGCACTCTGTAATATGTCATTTATGCTACAATAATCCTCATGTCATTTTCATTACTATCTCAAAATTATCTGTTCAACCAACAGCTCTAATAAAAACTTAAGATTTTAGAGAGAGTGTAGTATAATTATTTATATTCTTCCACAGGTCTCTTCACGTGCGGGTTAAATTTTCAGCCAAATATGCATAAGTTTTTTAAAAAATTAATCTTTTAAGAAGAGTCGATGGTTTAATATGATATTAGAGCATGATGTCCTCCATTCGAATTTCGTTGTCACCCTGATGCTTACATGTGCTTGGCGTTTTTAGAAAACTTGATAGTTTAACAAGGTATCACACCAGCAAGTCTTACATTCGAATTTTGACACCACTCTAATAATTATAAGACTTACACGCGTTTGATCCAAAATCTATCCCGCATTTAAGGTGACATGTTCAAATATATAAATATAGTTATATATTGTGAATGGTATGACATCAGACCACTTCAATATGAAAAAAGAAAACAATCCTACTATTATTAAAAATCATATCATATCTTATACTTCATTCACTGTTTAGAATCAAAGAAATAGTTCAAAAAAAGTCTAGTTATTCCATAAAGCTGTCTAATTATTCAATTCGTTAGATAGATTGATGCAAACAATAAGATAGCATAGTAAATTTATTCTATGATAAAAAATATAGAAATATTCATACAAACTGGAATCATGTAACAGAATTTGTTGGGAAATTGACTTCTTGTTGAGATTCACTGATAACTAGATATTATGTACTTATTGTAGGATCAAACCGTTGCATTGCATCATGGTTCATTGATAGCATGTCCTTTACGCTTTTCATAAAAGTTGTATTAGAATTATGATTTTATGTAGAAATTTTTTGCAGATTATAAGAAAGGTGATGAAGGGAGTTCCATTATGAACTATCATCAAAGGTGTTGTTTGATTCCTGTATACTTTAGTATGATATGTATATGTTTTGGAAACACTTTGGTAGCAATGTTATAAAATGGATTTTGGCAGGTTATGTTTGTATAGGAATGTAAGGAGATCAAACCTAGGTAGATTGGTTCTAAGCATATTATGTATTTCTCTTATATGTTTTAGTTGACGGTTTATACTACTGAACATTTTGTATGCTATTGGGATCTATCAGGAGAAAACCTCACAGGTACATGCTTTGTTCTAGTCTATGGATTGATAGGCAAATGATTGGTGTGTGCCATATGAAAAATATAAATTAGTGGTATAAATTATTTATCGTTATTCATATTTTCCATGGATTGGAGTAGATTCTAATTAATCATCCTAAATACATTTGATCAGTCTCCAAGAAATGAATACACGACATTACACTACACACATGATTTAGTATAAATAATGGAAGTGTAAGCTTGAAAAAGTGATGCAAAAATATTGCATTACGGTACATGCTTTAAAACACACACATTCAACTATGTGGAGAATTCCTCTGTCAAATTCGTCTTTGGGCAAAGAGCAACTATTTGTGCCTTAAGTATTACCAGACTAGCCCTAAGGCCGAATACCTAAATTTAATCTCCATATGTTACTTTACTACTCTCATTCTATTTCTTTCAAAAATAGATAAGACACATCATTGTAAAGTGAAAGAAAAAAATTAATTTTAAAGACTATAATTGGTAGAAAAAGTCCCAGTCAGGATCAATCGTGTCCCACCCACACTAAAGGAGAACCATACCTCCAAAAGTCATGCAAGAGTGTGTGGCACACGATTATGGACACTTCTATTGCTTATTGTCATTTCATTATCCTTTCATAATCCTGAAAATAGTTGAAAAAAATCCATTGTTGGTACCTGATTCTACCAATCTATATGCAATCAAATGAATAAAAGACAAGATTAAATATAGTATTAGAATAATACATAATTTTATCTAGTGTTTGACAATACACAATATAAGCATTGGATAGTAGTTATTTAATACAATCGGTTGTTTGGTTAGAGAATTATTTCATCGTATTAATTTTGAATTAATAAAAATACCTTCAATCAGTGTTTGTTATATTGATGACAGTTTGATTTTATCACTTGAGAGGTTATAATAGTAAATGTGTAGAATAATAAGTTTGAGTTGGATTATAATACCATATCTTTTGGTGGTATTAAAAAACCTCTATAATACAGGTCTATCGTACAAAAAATATACGATTAATATACGTTTTTGAAATTAATATGGTATCAAATTTGTTTACCAAACAAAATGTTAGGTCCGATTAAATAAAAAATAGAACAATCAAACATTTAATCTTATCATAATACGTTTACCAAATGAGCCCATTGTTTCTATCCTTTATATTCAACAATTCTCATCAAATATGAGTTCAATCCCTTCCAATCGAACTTTGAAACCACGCTTGACAGCTTTGATTTCTTGGTATGTTGGAGGAGAAAATATTCGTCACAACGGTCATACTACGTCATTGGTGTCACATGGTATTATCAACCAATAAGAATACATCATGTAGAATAAATGGATTTCACTATTTTTAACTTCAATAATCAATCTACTTACTAACTAACACCTTGGAATAATGGGATTCACTTATCCTACATGGTATATTCTTATTGATTAATGATATTACGTAACATCGATAACATGGTATCGCCATTGTAATGAATATTTTCTCTAGTTGGAGAGAGGGGGAGGGGTGCAACAATGACAAGATCTATATTAGCGAGTTGGAGTAGTGGAATCTCAAATAAACTACACTATGTTTATTTTTTTCTTCTGGGAATACCCCTCTAATTTCACCATGGAACACACACGGGCGTTTTTGATTGAACCAATTATATTCCAATTTGGAATTTTAAGCGAACAAAGTTGATGATACCTAAAATAAACCCAGGCACGAGCTTAGAAAGTAAGCTCAGCTCGGGAGCTCAGGTAGAATAAGCAGAGCTCATCCAACAATGGTCTGAGCTCTTCCAACTAGCACTAGAGCTCCCAACTGAGGACACAACTTGAGAAATGACGAAGAGGCAGCAAGATGACAGCGGATATCCTCATAATGGGAATTTAGCTAATCCAAGGCGTGAAACCCGTTACCAGCCAGGATACTCTCCTTAAACCAAGGAGAGGATCCCATGATACAAGGCAAAGACCTCATCGTTGGGAGCCAGTCATAGGAAGTTTAGGTAACTCCGAGATTATAGATGAAGATAGGGAGCAATCCCTTCAATAAAGGAGGTAATTTCAGATTAGAGGTAAGCAGGAGGCTATAAAAGGGAGGGCGACTGGAAACCCTAAGGGCCTGATTATTCTACTGTAACACGTTCAACTTGATCAATAAGAGAGAGAGGAGCCATCTGACTCCATGGCGGAGTGGACTAGCCGAGCTCAGGCCGGTGAACCACTATAATCTTGTTTTGGTGCCACCCCTTCCTCACATCCCCTAAATATCATACTGCATTATCAAGCACGGGCCTTGTAGCTCAGAGATCGTACTTAGCTCTACACAAATCATTCACATCAGATGACCCTGTTCCCTAGCTCATACGCGTAGATTTACGCCATCAGTTTGGCGCCGTCTGTGGGAACGACTGTTCCTGTTACAAGTAAGCTGATTCCTCAGTGACTGATGGTAACAACTCGAAATATGAGCAGAAGTCAAACAAACCTACCACGAATGCGAGATCAGCAGGAAGCCACCAACGGCAGACAACCCGGGAACATCCAGGAGGCGAATTCCACCATTAATAACGAGTTGGAGGCCCTTCGCCTCGTCAACCAACGATTGCTAAAGGAAAATGCAGAGCTATCAAAGCTCGTACAACGCCCACAAGAGGCACGACCGGCCCAAGAAGGCCAGAATAACCCCCCTTACAGGGAACGGCGACACTGGGACCCCCTCAGAGAGGTCGACGAAGGAGGAGAAAGAAGCCAGACCAGGGGGCATGCTCCTTATGTACCCCCTAGGAATGGCCATAACGACGAGATGCAAAGTCAGAACGACGGGGGCAATAGGGATGATTCTTTCCCTTATCCACCGGACAGGAAAGAGCAGCGCTGGGAACAACGCTTCAAAGACATCCAATAAGAGCTCAGCCACATGAAGGAGGCTGTAAAGAGTAAGGCTCCGGTTACAATGGATGTCTTGGTTCAGCAAACCGAGTCCCCATTCACCACGGGGGTGCTACACTTCCCTCTCCCACCGAAGTTCAGGATGCCTCAAATAGAGGTCTTTGACGGGTCAAAAGATCCCGTGGATCATCTCAACACTTACAAGAACCAGATGGAGCTACATGGATACCAGGATCCCGTACGCTGCAGAGCTTTTGCCATCACATTGAAAGGCTCCGCCCTAAACTGGTTTCATAGGCTTCCACCAGCCTCGATCTCATCCTTTAAAGAGCTCTCCATTGCTTTTGTATCTCACTTTATAGGAGCCCGGATATACAGAAAGCCGAGCTACCACCTGCTGAATGTGAAGCAGGGTCCCCAAGAGAACCTGAGGTCTTATGTCCAAAGATTTAACTCGGAGACATTGAAGGTAGACGTCCCAGACGAAAAATTCGCCATAACTGCTTTCATTGCAGGGTTGGGAGTGCAATCAAAGGATTTGATGTTCTCTATATCAAAAAACCCTCAGGCAAGTATGGCTGAGGTGTTAGCCAAGGCAGAAAAATATATAAATGGCGAAGAGGCACTCCTTTCTAAAATGGGAGGTACGTCTTCACGAAAGGAAAAGGGGAAAGAAGAGAAGAGAAGGGACAGAAGTCCCAGGAAGGAAAAAGGACGAGAGAGATCCCCAAGGAGGGACAGAGACCGCTCGCCAAAGAGAAGAGGAAATGTCAGAGATCGGCTGGGCCCCATGCAGCCTGAACTACACCCAGGTACGGACCTCAGCAATTTACCCCACTCACTGCTGCTGTGTCACAAGTACTGTATGAGGTCCAGAACGAGAAATTCTTAAGATGGCCACCTCGGATGAAGGCAGACCCGGCCAAGAGAGACCCCACGAAGTACTGCGATTACCACAGAGATCATGTTCACCACACTAACGACTGCATTCAACTAAAGAAGGAAATCGAGTTCTTGATTCAGCGAGGTCAGCTACGTCGCTTTGTGGCCAATGACAACCAGAACCGAGCCCTTCCACCTCCACCACCTCGACAGCAGGCACCCGCACCACACCAGCAGCCTCTAGGGGAGATCAGAGTAATATCAGGAGGATTCGCAGGAGGTGGGGAGTCCAGCTCAGCCAGGAAAGCACACCTTCGACGAATCAGAGCCGAAGAAGCTCTTGAAGTGCACGCTGTGTCCAAGGTACCACGTTTGGATACAGCTATCACTTTTTCAGACGCTGATCTGGAGGGATGCCAGTATCCACATGATGATCCATTGGTGGTACGAGCTGTGGTGGCTAATAGAACCGTTCATCGGGTCCTAATCGATAACGGGAGCTCGGCGGATATCATTTTCGCACCTGCGTTTGACAAGATGGACATAGGAAGGGAGAGACTCGAGCCAGTAAACATTCACTTGCTGGGATTCTCCGGGGAAAGGGTGTTCCCCCTAGGTTCGATCCAGCTCGTGCTCACCCTAGGGGACCCGCCTTGCCAAGCCACTACCACGGTGAAATTCCTAGTAGTCGATGCACCATCTGCATACAACATCTTGCTTGGAAGGCCATCCCTTAATTCTGTGAAGGCAATCTCAACTGCCTATCACTTAGTCGTGAAATTCCCTACAGATAATGGAATCGGGGTAGTCCGAGGAGACCAGCGTATAGCGAGGGAGTGCTATATGGCTTCTATAAAAAGAAAGGAGGTTGAGAACATCCAACTGGACGAACTCGACATGAGAGATGAAATGGAGACAAGGCCAATGCCATCGGAAGAGCTGGAACCAGTTCAGCTTGATGAAAAGTCAGAACACCTCGTTTATGTGGGTTCCAGACTGAACGCTGAGCTCAAAGGACTCCTCATCCAGTTCCTAAAAGAGAATATATGAGTGTTTGCTTGGAAGCAAGAAGACATGGAGGGAATTAATCCTTCGGTTATTTCCCATAAGCTAAGTGTGAGCCCAACTTGCAAACCCATCAAACAGAAGAGGAGGAGCTTTGCCCCCGAAAGGCAAAGGGCAATCAATGAGGAGGTCAGCAAACTCCTCCATGCCAAGGCTATCAGGGAGGTTGATTACCCCACCTGGTTAGCAAATGTGGTTCTTGTAAAGAAAACCAATGGAAAGTGGCGACTGTGCATTGACTTCACTGATCTCAACCGAGCATGCCCCAAGGATAGCTTTCCCTTGCCTCGGATTGACCTAATAGTGGATGCCACAGCCGGGCATGAGCTCCTCAGCTTCATGGATGCCTTCTCAGGCTACAACCAAATCAGGATGGACCCCAGCGATCAAGAGAAGACCTCCTTCGTAACTGAACAAGGAACATACTGTTATCAAGTCATGCCCTTAGGGTTGAAGAATGCTGGAGCTACTTACCAGCGCTTGGTGAATAGGATGTTCCAAAAGCAAATAGGAGCATCCATGGAAGTTTACATTGACGACATGTTAGTAAAGTCACTCAAAGCAGAGCTCCACATCGAGCACTTAGCTGAGTCATTCCGAATCCTGAAGGAGTACAAAATGAAGCTCAACCCTGCGAAATGCGCATTCGGTGTCTCAGCAGGGAAGTTTCTGGGTTTCATAGTTAGCAGCCGAGGAATTGAAGCCAACCCAGAAAAGGTCAGAGCAATGGTGGAAATGCAATCACCATCCAACACAAAAGAGGTGCAACGCTTGACAGGCAGGATAGCTGCCCTGAGCCGTTTCGTGTCTAGGTCAAGCGATAAATGCCAGCCATTTTTTCAGGTCTTGAAGAAGGCATTCCAGTGGGATGCCAAGTGTGAAGAAGCATTCGGAGCCCTAAAAAGCTATATGAGCTCTCCCCCCGTTTTGGTAAGCCCTTTAGAAGGAGAAGTCCTCACCCTCTACCTAGCAGTTTCAGATTTTTCGACAAGCGCAGCGCTGGTTAGGGAGCGAGACAGAGCTCAGCAACCAGTCTATTACTGTAGCAGAGCTCTGAGGGGGGCAGAGAAGAGATATCCAAAAATGGAAAAACTTGTTCTAGCCCTGGTTACAACAGCTAGAAGACTTAGACCTTATTTCCAGGCTCATACTATCGAGGTCCCAACAGATCAGCCGTTGAAACAAGTATTGCATAAGCCAGAGTCTTCAGGGAGGTTGGTTAAATGGGTCATAGAGCTCAGTGAGTTTGATATCAGATATAAGCCAAGAACTGCCATCAAAGGGCAAATTTTGGCGGATTTTATCGCAGAGTTCACAGCAGCAGCGTCTATGGAAACCACAGATTTAATACCAGACCTCCCCATATGGAAGCTTTCAGTAGATGGAGCTGCCAATGCTCAGGGAAGCGGTGCAGGAATGATCCTGACCTCCCCAGAAGGAATAGACGTCGAATATGCCCTCAGATTTGGGTTCAAAGCTTCAAATAATGAGGCAGAATATGAAGCTGTCATCGCTGGGCTTAATCTTGCTTGTTCTATGGAAGCAGAGCAGTTGGAGATCTGCAGCGACTCTCAACTAGTGGTAAAATAGATAGAAGAGGCCTACGAAGCAAGAGGCGAAAAGATGGTCCTTTACCTCAAAAAGGTACGAGAAATAATGAAAAAATTTGTGCAGGTTAAGGTCAGACATGTGCCCAGAGCAGAAAATTCACGAGCAGACGTGTTGGCAAGGTTAGCAACTGCCTCGCAAGAAGACTTGGATAGACTAATACCAGTGGAGCACCTCCCAGAGCCTTCAGTGAGTATCGAAGAAGAGGACATGCTATCAGTCGAAGCTCAGCCGAGCTGGATGGACCCCATCATAGGGTACCTGCAGAATGGGACTTTGCCAAGTGATGCTAAGGAGGCATCCAAGCTAAGGGCCAGGTCAGCCCGATTTTCCTTGCTACAAGGAGGTCTGTACAAGCGTGGATTCTCAACGCCTCTCCTTAAGTGTGTGGGGGATGAGGATGCCAATTATATACTCAGAGAGGTACACGAAGGTATTTGCGGCAATCACATAGGGGCTCGGGCCTTGGCAGGAAAAGTACTAAGGCAAGGGTATTTTTGGCCCACCATGCTCAAAAGTGCCACCGACTTAGTAAGAAAATGCAAGACTTGCCAGGAGCATGCCAATGTGTCCCACTATCCTCCCGAGCTCCTAACCTCGGTGGTAAGCCCATGGCCTTTTCAGCAGTGGGGTTTGGACATTCTGGGACCCCTTCTCACCGGTGTGGGACAGTGCAAGTTTGCCATCATAAGAGTGGATTACTTCACCAAATGGGCAGAGGTCGAACCTTTGGCAACAATCACTGAGCAAAAAGTTCAAAACTTCGTTTGGAAATCAATAGTTTGCAGGTTTGGGGTTCCCAGAGCGGTCGTGTCTGACAACGGAAAGCAGTTCGACAATTCGAAATTCAAAAGCTTTTGTGCCGAGCTTGGGATCAAGAACTATTTCTCAGCTCCTGCACATCCCCAATCCAATGGGCAGGCAGAGGTCACAATCAGAACCATAAAGTCAGCCTTGAAGACCAAACTAGAAAACCTGAAAGGCAAGTGGGTGGAATACATCCCTGAGGTATTGTGGGCCTACCGGACCACCGTCAGATCTGCAACTCAGGAAACCCCCTTTGCTCTGGCCTTTGGAACCGAGGTAGTAGCCCCTGTGGAGATAGGGCTCCAATCACCAAGGTTGGAATTTGCAGATGCCGAGCACAATGATGAATCTCTCCTGTTAAACCTCGATCTCTTGGATGAAAAAAGGGACAGAGCTCTGCATCGTGTCCGCATTTACCAAAGGAAAACTGCAAGGTATTACGACAGGAAGATAAGGCACCGAAGCTTCAAGGCTGGAGACTTGGTACTTAGGAGGCTTCTGCTTGCAAGAAAGGATCCCACGCATGGAAAATTGGGGCCCAACTGGGAAGGGCCCTATATCGTGTCAAGGGTAATCCAACCGGGGAATTACGAATTGCAAACAGAGGAGGGAAAAGTCCTACCTCACTCGTGGAATGCCGAGCACCTTAAGAGGTTTTTTCAGTAAGTGTTACTTGTAATAGAGCTATTTTTAAATCAGAATGAGCAAGTCTTTATTCACCCTTCAATGGCTTCCAAAGTAAAGGCATGAGCTCTTCAGCTCATAAATATACGATAAGCTTCAAAGCTCATAAGTGAAAGATGAGCTCTTCAGCTCATAAATATACGATAAGCTTCAAAGCTTATAAATACAAGATGAGCTCTTCAGCTCATAAATATACGATAAGCTTCAAAGTTTATAAATACAAGATGAGCTCTTCAGCTCATAAATATACGATAAGCTTCAAAGCTTATAAGTGAAAGATGAGTTCTTCAGCTCATAAATATACGATAAGCTTCAAAGCTTATAAATACAAGATGAGCTCTTCAGCTCATAAATATACGATAAGCTTCAAAGCTTATAAATACAAGATGAGCTCTTCAGCTCATAAATATACTATAAGCTTCAAAGCTTATAAGTGAAAGATGAGCTCTTCAGCTCATAGATATACGATAAGCTTCAAAGCTTATAAATGAAAGATGAGCTCTTCAGCTCATACAAGCTTCAAGGCTCATAAAATTCAAGACTGGTCTCTTCTTGGAGACACCAACAGTCAAATTCAAGACTGGTCTCTTCTTGGAGACACCAACAGTCAAATCCAAAGGTGGTCTCTTCCTGGAGACACCAACAATCTTTCCCCATGACTAGTGGTCCTGGTGCACTGCCTACACACTCGCGGACCCCAATGTGTTCAGAACAGCGGATATCACCCGCGTTGTCAATTGAAGATTAAGGTATGTACACACATGATCTTCTATTTTCCCTCAATGTTCGGGGTCCGACCTGTGGAACCAGTCAGGGGCTAAGGTCTGTACGCACATGATCTTCTGTTTTCCATCAATGTTCGCGGTCAGATCTCTGGAACTAGACAAGAACTAAGGTCAGTGCAAACATGATCTTCTGTTCTCCATCTACGTCCGTGTTCTGAACACCAAGAGCTCATATATGGGCATGCATACTCAAGAATGAGAAACCTAGAATTCAGAGTATCCAAGAATATAAACGTTCGGAAAAGTGCGAAAAGAGTCATAGTCTGGTATCATTCAAGAAAAGAAAGAAAGATACAAGGAAACAAAGATCCTAGTCCTTTTTAAGTTGAGACTTCAGATCAGCAACCTCTTCCTTCAGGCTAGCATTCTCCTTCTTCAGCTCGTCCCTCTCCTATTCAGCCTTGTGAAGTGAATCAAGAAGCTTCTGACCCATGGAGGTAAGGAAGATGGTGGACAGAGAGTCAGGCGAAGGGGAGCCATCCCTCTTACGCTTCCTTGAACCCGTGCCGGTGCTCCTATCCTCGTCAGAATCCCCATCCTCATCAGAATCAGAGAAAGAGGTCTAGGAAGAGTAAGGAACAGAGGAAAAATCAAACTCAGTAGCCTCAGCCCCAAGCAAATAGAGGTTTGCACTCGTCATCAGCTCGGAATAAGTCCTAGACTCCACAAGCAGCAACTCGTTGATATTCACCATCCCTGGTACATCCAGATCAGGTGGACCTGCACAGCAGGGACATAGTAAGAGTATATCTTCAAAAGGAAGTGTTCAAAAGAGCTCGGCTTGAGCTTACCAATGCGAGAGAAGCTCTTCCAGGACCGAGGAATCCTAGCTTTACGGCAGCGATCCTCAGGAGACCTCCAGGACTCTCCAGAGGCGAAGAAGAAACGCTTAGACCACCCTTCAGGATTGGAGGGAAGATCTAGAACCAAATGGCGTAAAATGAAATTCCTCAAACGGATGAAACTGAAGCAGGGGGCATCATCTTCTTCAATCTCGAAGATGTATAGAAACTCAGAGACGAAGGGGAACCTGCCAAGGGCATGCAGGCGGCAGAACAAGAAAAAGCTTACCATAGCAGCCCATCCTCGTGGAGAAAGGCGAGAAGGACACAGGCCATAGTAGGCAAGAACTCGCCCAACGGCCGGATGAATGGGAAGGCGAAGTCCCATGTCCAGAGCACCTTCAAAGAAGCAGACTTCCCCTCGAGGGAGGTAGTTGCAGGGCTCGTCGGAGGTAGGGACTCGCAAAGGCAAGTCAAGATCAGGAAAAAACCGTTTCTTGATATCCACCAAATCAGAAGATTCAAGTATTGAAGGAGACAGGTAGCGACAGTGCCACTTCCATTCGATTCCAAAGGAGGTGCGTTCCTGGAACAGAGAAGAAGCAGAAGCAGCCATCGGAAGTGCTGGTAAGGAAAAAGATGCAAGAAATCAAGAAGAAAGTCAAGAATATTTTATGCAAGAAAGGGAAAGAGGAATTCAACAGATGGTAAGAAGCTTAGGAAAAGTTGGGAGCTTTTCAGGAAACCAAGAGTCAAGAAAGGGGGAATCAGTTGCCTGTTTAGTTTCTTAATTAATGAAGGTAGTTGCGGTTATGGAAAGTGGATGCGGTTATGGAAAGTGGTTGCGGTTATGGAAAACGATTGGAGAAAAAGGCGGGAAAAGAAACTACCCCTCCTATTTGCACTCAAAACAACCTACAAGAATTCTGACCCCACCAAGTAACATATCCTCCATATTTGAGCTCAGCCCAGTCAAAAACAAGAGCACTTGTATAGCAAGTCTTGAAGGCCTGCAATTCTAAGAGCCCTGCTCACGTTAGAAAGGAAGAGTTCCTGGTGGGTTCCTCGGTTCATCAAAGAAACTTAACAGCATGTAAAAGTTCATAGCCTTGCTTAAGAAGGCCTAAAGCACTCATCAAAGCAAGGTGGGGGGAAGAGAAATGTGAAACGTAGAAGAAAGTCTTCTATTCTCAGAAATATGGAGCATTGAAATTTGTTATCTATTTCAGACAAGAGAGCCATGAAGCTCAGAAAGAACCTTTAAGTTCAGACAAAAGAGCCAAAAAGCTCAGTAAGAGCTTTTAGGTTCAAAAAGACGAACTGTATAGCTCAGCAAGAGCTCATAGGCTTGCAAACTCGAGCTATGTAGCTCAGAAGGAGCACACCAGTTCAGAATATCAAGCTGAGCGGCTTAGAATAAAGAAGAATAGGGACTGGATCCCTAAGAGACCAACTACCGAGCTCAAAAGCTCAGGAGAAGCAGTTGAGCATAACACCAAGTCTCATGTACTCTTCAAATCTAGTAATTTTGCTTCAAGAAGTGCACAGCACCCCTCAAAGCAAAGGGGGAAGGAGGATATGTGTAAGCATAAAGCAAAACATAGCAGAAAAAAAAAAAAAAAAACAAAGCAAAACAAGTAAGTGTGCAAGCGAAAGTCAAAGGTATACATGAATATGATAAACCAGCAATGGAGAAACAAGATGAAGACCACAAAGTAGCACAAGGTCCTAGCCCAAGTCAAAGTTACATCTCAAAAAATTCCTTACAAATAATTACAATTAAAAAGACCTAAGTTTCTGGGGGGGGGTAATTGAAGGATCTCGCAGCTCAGCAGATGAGCCCTCAGCAACAGAAGCAAGGGGAGAGCTTCCAGAAATGTCTTGGGTCCCCACTCCCGTTGATTCCGGATCTTGGGCAAGGGCTTCAGTCACCAAGTCAACTGAAAATGGTGCAGAAACAGGAACAGAAGGATCTGCAGCTAGGAGCTCAGGAATCGCCGTTGGAGGCTCAGAAAGTACGATAAGAGCTCCAGAGGTCCCAGGGGCAGGTATGTCTTGACTCAAGGCTGCAGCTGAAGGAACCGAGGCATCCTCCTCATTATCAGAGCTAGACTCTTCCATTTCTTCTTCGGTAGGGATAGAAAAATTGAAGTCGAGGTCAGGGAAAGCTTTGATAGCCTTGCGCCTAAAGGCAAGCCATCCAGTAGCCCACAATGTGGTGGCCTCATCTCTCAGCTCAGCAATTTCTTTGTCCCTCTGTTGGACCAAGCCTTCCTGCTCCTTGAGCTCCTCGCAGAGCTTGCCATTAGCCTCGTTGAGGGCAAGGTAATCTTGATTGACCTGGCTGAGCTCTTTCTTGGCGTCAAAAGCCTCTTGGCTAGCCTTGGTCCACGCCTCAACCTTAAGCTGCAGGTCCTCCTTTACTAGCCTTAGCTCATCACGAGCTTTCTTTTCCCTTTCCTCCGCTCTGACCTTGACGGTCAATGTGTGTTTGAGGTCAGAAGCCTGCTTCACTAATTGCTCATCGAGGTTCCCCACCTGAGCCTTGAGGTCTTCATTCTGAGCCCTGAGGTCTTCGTTCTCGAGGGATAATGCAGAAATCTTGACCTTGTACGACTTCAGAACTTTGAAAGAGCTCTCTTGAGACCGAACCCGGTGCAGCAGACCCTTCTCATGGAGAGCAGCCTGAGAATATAAAGAAAATGCAGCAAATTGCGTCAGACCACGAAACGAAAGTAAGTAAAGAGGAAAAAATGTTGGCACTTACAGCAGCTGCTCCCTGAAGAGCTGAAGAGACGGATTCCTCAAGGGGCATAGAAGCAGCCTTCAGGACATCAGACTCAGAAAAAATAGAGGAAAGAGCTCCTGCAGCAAGATCCATGTTGTCAAAAAAAGAATCCTCATCTTCTTCCTCAGATTTTCTCTCTTTCTCAACCATCTTCCCAGAGGCACTAAATGTGAATCCGCTGGGTTGGAGGTCGGGGATCAATCCCAAAGCTCTTTCGACCTCAGAGGAAGAAGGGGAAGCCTGTCCTTCCCCTTGAACAGGCTCCAACACAGGATGGGTCACTGGAGGGGAAGAGGTGGTTGCAGTGTGAGGGGCGCCAGATGTAGGAGGTGGTGCCTTGTTGGGAACCAGGTCTTCAGAAGCAGAAGGGGGTGAAGAAACCTCCAATCTGGGGATTTTAGCCCGGGTGTTTGGACCACTCCCCGAACTGACCCGGGCCTTGCGTTTGCTGGGTCTACCACCTTTCATCAGCTCATCCACCTTGGCCTTGAGTTCTTCAGGAGTGGACTTCATGGTAGAAGGGCCTGGAAGGTCTGGTTGGAATCAAGAGCTGTAAGAAGAAACAAAAGGGGGGAGGAAAGAAAGAGATATTGGTGTTACCTTTATCAGCTTCCACAATGGATAAGGGAATGGCTAGGGTCGCTGAAGGAGGGCTCAGACCTAGCCTCACCAGATTCTGAGAATTGATAAGGTCAGCGTACCTTTCTGGCTTGATCTTCCCCAACTTCACTAACACCTTCCTATCTTTAGAACTGAGCTCAGGGCGATCTCCTGAAAGGAAAAATATGCAGGTAAGAGAAAGGAAAGAGGCTCATAAATCCTAAGGCAGAGCTCAGTCAGCTCGAGTGGAGACTCACGCAAGTTATCTGGGATTGTCCAAGCTCTAGGGATGCCAAGAGTATCTGTCTCATCCGCAGAGTTGTACTCCCAATTGGTACCCCCAATGTAAAAGAAATGCTTTTTCCACGCCTTGTGAGATGTGGGGAGGTCAGTAATAATCTTCCTAGCTTTAGTTCGTTTGGAGATATACAGAAAACCTTCGCCGGAGGTCAATTTGACGTTGAAGAGCTCCATAAGCAAAGGAATGCTAGGAACCCCGAGTTTGTGTTTCTTAAAGATGACTAGAAGACAAACCATGACGCCATAGAAGTTGGGGGAAATCTGAGAAGGGCATACATGAAAGTATTGAAGAACTGCCTTGATAAAGGGAGACAAAGGAAAGCGAAGACCATTCTCAAAGGCTGCCAAGAAGAAACAGACCCTCTGATGCACTTTCTCTACATAAAGAACGGAGTTGTCAGGGCACTAGGGCTCAACCCCCGGAGGAAAGCCATATCGAGCTTTATAAGCTCTCATTAACCCAGAGGCCTCTTTACTAGGACCCACAGACTCGGCATGCCTAAAGGCGGCCCCCAGGTATGACTCATCTTCTTTAACCCCAACTCCACTCACCTTGCCCTTACCTTTGTCAGGCTTGGGGGGCATGGGAGATGAAGTGGAGGGAGGCTCCTCGGCGCAGGCCTCAGCCTCTACAGCCTCCACACCCGGAAAGTTATCAATCTCAACACCAACATCCCCTAAGTCGGTGTCCTCAGAACGGTCCCCTAGTAGGGAAACAGAGGAACGAGTTGCACCAGAAGAAGCGGACATAATTGAAAAAGAAAAAGGGAGATTGAAAGAACGATAAAGAGAGGGAACGCTGACCAAACTTTCCCTAATAACCCTAGGATCAGCACAGTAACTCCCAACAGCGAGTATATGCACGATGGAACTCCAGTCCACAAAATGGGGAAGGGGGGACAAGCAACGGTCACGGGACCAGAAGAAAAAGAATCTATAGGCCCAAAAGTGCAACAACCACCTAGAACTCGAAGGGTCCAGAGTGGGAAGAGTCGAAGAAAGTCAGGGAAAGCGTACCTATTTGAGGAGGAGCAACGAATAGCAATCCGAAGCCAAATCAAAGGGGGGAAGCACTGCGAATCCTCAAATCGAACACAAAAAGACCGAGTGTAGGCAGGAATCAGAAAAGCTTAGGGACAGGAATTCAAAAATTCGCAAAGGCAAGGGATTCGGTGAAACAGAGAAGAAGATGAACAGTGTAAGGAAACGGTTCATGTAGCCGTTTTTGGGTATTTAAAGCCCGAGGGACGTGGGTTGAGACATGCGCGGGAATCGAGGAAAGACATGATTGCTGCAAACCGTCAAAAATCCTCAAGCCACGTGCTGGCCACGTGCAGGTCTAACTCAGTCTGTGTAGGTCAGCCCTTGCCTAAGCTAACCTAAGGCAAAGGCTGGGGGGCAACTGATGATACCTAAAATAAACCCAGGCACGAGCTTAGAAAGTAAGCTCAGCTCGGGAGCTCAGGTAGAATAAGCAGAGCTCATCCATCAATGGTCTGAGCTCTTCCAACTAGCACTAGAGCTCCCAGCTGAGGACACAACTTGAGAAATGACGAAGAGCCAGCAAGATGACAGCGGATATCCTCATAATGGGAATTTAGCTAATCCAAGGCGTGAAACCCGTTACCAGCCAGGATACTCTCCTTAAACCAAGGAGAGGATCCCATGATACAAGGCAAAGACCTCGCCGTTGGGAGCCAGTCATAGGAAGTTTAGGTAACTCCGAGATTATAGATGAAGATAGGGAGCAATCCCTTCAATAAAGGAGGTAATTTCGGATTAGAGGTAAGCAGGAGGCTATAAAAGGGAGGGCGACTGGAAACCCTAAGGGCCTGAATATTCTACTGTAACACGTTCAACTTGATCAATAAGAGAGAGAGGAGCCATCTGACTCCATGGCGGAGTGGACTAGCCGAGCTCAGGCCGGTGAACCACTATAATCTTGTTTTGGTGCCACCCCTTCCTCACATCCCCTAAATATCATACTGCATTATCAAGCACAGGCCTTGTAGCTCAGAGATCGTGAATGATTTGTGTAGAGCTAAGTACGATCTCTGAGCTACAAGGCCTGTGCTTGATAATGCAGTATGATATTTAGGGGATGTGAGGAAGGGGTGGCACCAAAACAAGATTATAGTGGTTCACCTGCCTGAGCTCGGCTAGTCCACTCCGCCATGGAGTCAGATGGCTCATCTCTCTCTTATTGATCAAGTTGAACGTGTTACAATAGAATATTCAGGCCCTTAGGGTTTCCAGTCGCCCTCCCTTTTATAGCCTCCTGCTTACCTCTAATCCGAAATTACCTCCTTTATTGAAGGGATTGCTCCCAATCTTCATCTATAATCTCGGAGTTACCTAAACTTCCTATGACTGGCTCCCAACGGCGAGGTCTTTGCCTTGTATCATGGGATCCTCTCCTTGGTTTAAGGAGAGTATCATGGCTGGTAACGGGTTTCACGCCTTGGATTAGCTAAATTCCCATTATGAGGATATCCGCTGTCATCTTGCTGGCTCTTCGTCATTTCTCAAGTTGTGTCCTCAGCTGGGAGCTCTAGTGCTAGTTGGAAGAGCTCAGACCATTGATGGATGAGCTCTGCTTATTCTACCTGAGCTCCCGAGCTGAGCTTACTTTCTAAGCTCGTGCCTGGGTTTATTTTAGGTATCATCAGTTGCCCCCCAGCCTTTGCCTTAGGTTAGCTTAGGCAAGGGCTGACCTACACAGACTGAGTTAGACCTGCACGTGGCCAGCACGTGGCTTGAGGATTTTTGACGGTTTGCAGCAATCATGTCTTTCCTCGATTCCCGCGCATGTCTCAACCCACGTCCCTCGGGCTTTAAATACCCAAAAACGGGTACATGAACCGTTTCCTTACACTGTTCATCTTCTTCTCTGTTTCACCGAATCCCTTGCCTTTGCGAATTTTTGAATTCCTGTCCCTAAGCTTTTCTGATTCCTGCCTACACTCGGTCTTTTTGTGTTCGATTTGAGGATTCGCAGTGCTTCCCCCCTTTGATTTGGCTTCGGATTGCTATTCGTTGCTCCTCCTCAAATAGGTACGCTTTCCCTGACTTTCTTCGACTCTTCCCACTCTGGACCCTTCGAGTTCTAGGTGGTTGTTGCACTTTTGGGCCTATAGATTCTTTTTCTTCTGGTCCCGTGACCGTTGCTTGTCCCCCCTTCCCCATTTTGTGGACTGGAGTTCCATCGTGCATATACTCGCTGTTGGGAGTTACTGTGCTGATCCTAGGGTTATTAGGGAAAGTTTGGTCAGCGTTCCCTCTCTTTATCGTTCTTTCAATCTCCCTTTTTCTTTTTCAATTATGTCCGCTTCTTCTGGTGCAACTCGTTCCTCTGTTTCCCTACTAGGGGACCGTTCTGAGGACACCGACTTAGGGGATGTTGGTGTTGAGATTGATAACTTTCCGGGTGTGGAGGCTGTAGAGGCTGAGGCCTGCGCCGAGGAGCCTCCCTCCACTTCATCTCCCATGCCCCCCAAGCCTGACAAAGGTAAGGGCAAGGTGAGTGGAGTTGGGGTTAAAGAAGATGAGTCATACCTGGGGGCCGCCTTTAGGCATGCCGAGTCTGTGGGTCCTAGTAAAGAGGCCTCTGGGTTAATGAGAGCTTATAAAGCTCGATATGGCTTTCCTCCGGGGGTTGAGCCCTAGTGCCCTGACAACTCCGTTCTTTATGTAGAGAAAGTGCATCAGAGGGTCTGTTTCTTCTTGGCAGCCTTTGAGAATGGTCTTCGCTTTCCTTTGTCTCCCTTTATCAAGGCAGTTCTTCAATACTTTCATGTATGCCCTTCTCAGATTTCCCCCAACTTCTATGGCGTCATGGTTTGTCTTCTAGTCATCTTTAAGAAACACAAACTCGGGGTTCCTAGCATTCCTTTGCTTATGGAGCTCTTCAACGTCAAATTGACCTCCGGCGAAGGTTTTCTGTATATCTCCAAACGAACTAAAGCTAGGAAGATTATTACTGACCTCCCCACATCTCACAAGGCGTGGAAAAAGCATTTCTTTTACATTGGGGGTACCAATTGGGAGTACAACTCTGCGGATGAGACAGATACTCTTGGCATCCCTAGAGCTTGGACAATCCCAGATAACTTGCGTGAGTCTCCACTCGAGCTGACTGAGCTCTGCCTTAGGATTTATGAGCCTCTTTCCTTTCTCTTACCTGCATATTTTTCCTTTCAGGAGATCGCCCTGAGCTCAGTTCTAAAGATAGGAAGGTGTTAGTGAAGTTGGGGAAGATCAAGCCAGAAAGGTACGCTGACCTTATCAATTCTCAGAATCTGGTGAGGCTAGGTCTGAGCCCTCCTTCAGCGACCCTAGCCATTCCCTTATCCATTGTGGAAGCTGATAAAGGTAACACCAATATCTCTTTCTTTCCTCCCCCCTTTTGTTTCTTCTTACAGCTCTTGATTCCAACCAGACCTTCCAGGCCCTTCTACCATGAAGTCCACTCCTGAAGAACTCAAGGCCAAGGTGGATGAGCTGATGAAAGGTGGTAGACCCAGCAAACGCAAGGCCCGGGTCAGTTCGGGGAGTGGTCCAAACACCCGGGCTAAAATCCCCAGATTGGAGGTGTCTTCACCCCCTTCTGCTTCTGAAGACCTGGTTCCCAACAAGGCACCACCTCCTACATCTGGCGCCCCTCACACTGCAACCACCTCTTCCCCTCCAGTGACCCATCCTGTGTTGGAGCCTGTTCAAGGGGAAGGACAGGCTTCCCCTTCTTCCTCTGAGGTCGAAAGAGCTTTGGGATTGATCCCTGACCTCCAACCCAGCGGATTCACATTTAGTGCCTCTGGGAAAATGGTTGAGAAAGAGAGAAAATCTGAGGAAGAAGATGAGGATTCTTTTTTTGACAACATGGATCTTGCTGCTGGAGCTCTTTCCTCTATTTTTTCTGAGTCTGATGTCCTGAAGGCTGCTTCTATGCCCCTTGAGGAATCCGTCTCTTCAGCTCTTCAGGGAGCAGCTGCTGTAAGTGCCAGCATTTTTTCCTCTTTACTTACTTTCGTTTCGTGGTCTGACGCAATTTGCTGCATTTTCTTTATATTCTCAGGCTGCTCTCCATGCGAAGGGTCTGCTGCACCGGGTTCGGTCTCAAGAGAGCTCTTTCAAAGTTCTGAAGTCGTACAAGGTCAAGATTTCTGCATTATCCCTCGAGAACAAAGACCTCAGGGCTTAGAATGAAGACCTCAAGGCTCAGGTGGGGAACCTCGATGAGCAATTGGTGAAGCAGGCTTCTGACCTCAAACACACATTGACCGTCAAGGTCAGAGCGGAGGAAGGGGAAAAGAAAGCTCGTGATGAGCTAAGGCTAGTAAAGGAGGACCTGCAGCTTAAGGTTGAGGCGTGGACCAAGGCTAGCCAAGAGGCTTTTGACGCCAAGAAAGAGCTCAGCCAGGTCAATCAAGATTACCTTGCCCTCAACGAGGCTAATGGCAAGCTCTGCGAGGAGCTCAAGGAGCAGGAAGGCTTGGTCCAACAGAGGGACAAAGAAATTGCTGAGCTGAGAGATGAGGCCACCACATTGTGGGCTACTGGATGGCTTGCCTTTAGGCGCAAGGCTATCAAAGCTTTCCCTGACCTCGACTTCAATTTTTCTATCCCTACCGAAGAAGAAATGGAAGAGTCTAGCTCTGATAATGAGGAGGATGCCTCGGTTCCTTCAGCTGCAGCCTTGAGTCAAGACATACCTGCCCCTGGGACCTCTGGAGCTCTTATCGTACTTTCTGAGCCTCCAACGGCGATTCCTGAGCTCCTAGCTGCAGATCCTTCTGTTCCTGTTTCTGCACCATTTTCAGTTGACTTGGTGACTGAAGCCCTTGCCCAAGATCCGGAATCAACGGGAGTGGGGACCCAAGACATTTCTGGAAGCTCTCCCCTTGCTTCTGTTGCTGAGGGCTCATCTGCTGAGCTGCGAGATCCTTCAATTACCCCCCCCCCCCCCCAGAAACTTAGGTCTTTTTAATTGTAATTATTTGTAAGGAATTTTTTGAGATGTAACTTTGACTTGGGCTAGGACCTTGTGCTACTTTGTGGTCTTCATCTTGTTTCTCCATTGCTGGTTTATCATATTCATGTATACCTTTGACTTTCGCTTGCACACTTACTTGTTTTGCTTTGTTTTTTTTTTTTTTTTTTCTGCTCTGTTTTGCTTTATGCTTACACATATCCTCCTTCCCCCTTTGCTTTGAGGGGTGCTGTGCACTTCTTGAAGCAAAATTACTAGATTTGAAGAGTACAGGAGACTTGGTGTTATGCTCAATTGCTTCTCCTGAGCTTTTGAGCTCGGTAGTTGGTCTCTTAGGGATCCAGTCCCTATTCTTCTTTATTCTGAGCCGCTCAGCTTGATATTCTGAACTGGTGTGCTCCTTCTGAGCTACATAGCTCGAGTTTGCAAGCCTATGAGCTCTTGCTGAGCTATACAGTTCGTCTTTTTGAACCTAAAAGCTCTTACTGAGCTTTTTGGCTCTTTTGTCTGAACTTAAAGGTTATTTCTGAGCTTCATGGCTCTCTTGTCTGAAATAGATAACAAATTTCAATGCTCCATATTTCTGAGAATAGAAGACTTTCTTCTACGTTTCACATATAGAAGACTTTCTTCTACGTTTCACATTTCTCTTCCCCCCACCTTGCTTTGATGAGTGCTTTAGGCCTTCTTTAAGCAAGGCTATGAACTTTTACATGCTGTTAAGTTTCTTTGATGAACCGAGGAACCCACCAGGAACTCTTCCTTTCTAACGTGAGCAGGGCTCTTAGAATTGCAGGCCTTCAAGACTTGCTATACAAGTGCTCTTGTTTTTGACTGGGCTGAGCTCAAATATGGAGGATATGTTGCTTGGTGGGGTCAGAATTCTTGTAGGTTGTTTTGAGTGCAAATAGGAGGGGTAGTTTCTTTTCCCGCCTTTTTCTCCAATCGTTTTCCATAACCGCAACCACTTTCCATAACCGCATCCACTTTCCATAACCGCAACTACCTTCATTAATTAAGAAACTAAACAGGCAACTGATTCCCCCTTTCTTGACTCTTGGTTTCCTGAAAAGCTCCCAACTTTTCCTAAGCTTCTTACCATCTGTTGAATTCCTCTTTCCCTTTCTTGCATAAAATATTCTTGACTTTCTTCTTGATTTCTTGCATCTTTTTCCTTACCAGCACTTCCGATGGCTGCTTCTGCTTCTTCTCTGTTCCAGGAACGCACCTCCTTTGGAATCGAATGGAAGTGGCACTGTCGCTACCTGTCTCCTTCAATACTTGAATCTTCTGATTTGGTGGATATCAAGAAACGGTTTTTTCCTGATCTTGACTTGCCTTTGCGAGTCCCTACCTCCGACGAGCCCTGCAACTACCTCCCTCGAGGGGAAGTCTGCTTCTTTGAAGGTGCTCTGGACATGGGACTTCGCCTTCCCATTCATCCGGCCGTTGGGCGAGTTCTTGCCTACTATGGCCTGTGTCCTTCTCGCCTTTCTCCACGAGGATGGGCTGCTATGGTAAACTTTTTCTTGTTCTGCCGCCTGCATGCCCTTGGCAGGTTCCCCTTCGTCTCTGAGTTTCTATACTTCTTCGAGATTGAAGAAGATGATGCCCCCTGCTTCAGTTTCATCCGTTTGAGGAATTTCAGTTTACGCCATTTGGTTCTAGATCTTCCCTCCAATCCTGAAGGGTGGTCTAAGCGTTTCTTCTTCGCCTCTGGAGAGTCCTGGAGGTCTCCTGAGGATCGCTGCCGTAAAGCTAGGATTCCTCGGTCCTGGAAGAGCTTCTCTCGCATTGGTAAGCTCAAGCCGAGCTCTTTTGAACACTTCCTTTTGAAGATATACTCTTACTATGTCCCTGCTGTGCAGGTCCACCTGATCTGGATGTACCAGGGATGGTGAATATCAACGAGTTGCTGCTTGTGGAGTCTAGGACTTATTCCGAGCTGATGACGAGTGCAAACCTCTATTTGCTTGGGGCTGAGGCTACTGAGTTTGATTTTTCCTCTGTTCCTTACTCTTCCTAGACCTTTTTCTCTGATTCTGATGAGGACGGGGATTCTGACGAGGATAGGAGCACCGGCACGGGTTCAAGGAAGCGTAAGAGGGATGGCTCCCCTTCGCCTGACTCTCTGTCCACCATCTTCCTTACCTCCATGGGTCAGAAGCTTCTTGATTCACTTCACAAGGCTGAACAGGAGAGGGACGAGCTGAAGAAGGAGAATGCTTGCCTGAAGGAAGAGGTTGCTGAGCTGAAGTCTCAACTTAAAAAGGACTAGGATCTTTGTTTCCTTGTATCTTTCTTTCTTTTCTTGAATGATACCAGACTATGACTCTTTTCGCACTTTTTCGAACGTTTATATTCTTGGATACTCTGAATTCTAGGTTTCTCATTCTTGAGTATGCATGCCCATATATGAGCTCTTGGTGTTCAGAACACGGACGTAGATGGAGAACAGAAGATCATGTTTGCACTGACCTTAGTTCCTGTCTAGTTCCAGAGATCTGACCGCGAACATTGATGGAAAACAGAAGATCATGTGCGTACAGACCTTAGCCCCTGACTGGTTCCACAGGTCGGACCCCGAACATTGAGGGAAAACAGAAGATCATGTGTGTACAGACCTTAATCTTTAACTGACAACGCGGGTGATATCCGCTGTTCTGAACACATTGGGGTCCGCGAGTGTGTAGGCAGTGCACCAGGACCACTAGTCATGGGGAAAGATTGTTGGTGTCTCCAGGAAGAGACCAGCTTTGGATTTGACTGTTGGTGTCTCCAAGAAGAGACCAGTCTTGAATTTGACTGTTGGTGTCTTCAAGAAGAGACCAGTCTTGAATTTTATGAGCCTTGAAGCTTGTATGAGCTGAAGAGCTCATCTTTCATTTATAAGCTTTGAAGCTTATCGTATATCTATGAGCTGAAGAGCTCATCTTTCACTTATAAGCTTTGAAGCTTATAGTATATTTATGAGCTGAAGAGCTCATCTTGTATTTATAAGCTTTGAAGCTTATCGTATATTTATGAGCTGAAGAGCTCATCTTTCACTTATAAGCTTTGAAACTTATCGTATATTTATGAGCTGAAGAGCTCATCTTGTATTTATAAGCTTTGAAACTTATCGTATATTTATGAGCTGAATAGCTCATCTTGTATTTATAAGCTTTGAAGCTTATCGTATATTTATGAGCTGAAGAGCTCATCTTTCACTTATGAGCTTTGAAGCTTATCGTATATTTATGAGCTGAAGAGCTCATGCCTTTACTTTGGAAGCCATTGAAGGGTGAATAAAAGACTTGCTCATTCTGATTTAAAAATAGCTCTATTACAAGTAACACTTACTGAAAAAACCTCTTAAGGTGCTCGTCATTCCACGAGTGAGGTAGGATCTTTCCCTCCTCTGTTTGCAATTCGTAATTCCCCGGTCGGATTACCCTTGACACGATATAGGGCCCTTCCCAGTTGGGCCCCAATTTTCCATGCGTGGGATCCTTTCTTGCAAGCAGAAGCCTCCTAAGTACCAAGTCTCCAGCCTTGAAGCTTCGGTGCCTTACCTTCCTGTCGTAATACCTTGCAGTTTTCATTTGGTAAATGCGGACACGATGCAGAACTCTGTCCCTTTTTTCATCCAAGAGATCGAGGTTTAACATGAGAGATTCATCATTGTGCTCGACATCTGTAAATTCCACCCTTGGTGATTGGAGCCCTATCTCCACAGGGGCTACTGCCTCGGTTCCAAAGGCCAGAGCAAAGGGGGTTTCCTGAGTTGCAGATCTGACGGTGGTCCGGTAGGCCCACAATACCTCAGGGATGTATTCCACCCACTTGCCTTTCAGGTTTTCTAGTTTGGTCTTCAAGGCTGACTTTATGGTTCTGATTGTGACCTCTGCCTGCCCATTGGATTGGGGATGTGCAGGAGCTGAGAAATAGTTCTTGATCCCAAGCTCGGCACAAAAGCTTTTGAATTTCGAATTGTCGAACTGCTTTCTGTTGTCAGACACGACCGCTCTGGGAACCCCAAACCTGCAAACTATTGATTTCCAAACGAAGTTTTGAACTTTTTGCTCAGTGATTGTTGCCAAAGGTTCGACCTCTGCCCATTTGGTGAAGTAATCCACTCTTATGATGGCAAACTTGCACTGTCCCACACCGGTGGGAAGGGGTCCCAGAATGTCCAAACCCCACTGCTGAAAAGGCCATGGGCTTACCACCGAGGTTAGGAGCTCGGGAGGATAGTGGGACACATTGGCATGCTCCTGGCAAGTCTTGCATTTTCTTACTAAGTCGGTGGCACTTTTGAGCATGGTGGGCCAAAAATACCCTTGCCTTAGTACTTTTCCTGCCAAGGCCCGAGCCCCTATGTGATTGCCGCATATACCTTCGTGTACCTCTCTGAGTATATAATTGGCATCCTCATCCCCCACACACTTAAGGAGAGGCGTTGAGAATCCACGCTTGTACAGACCTCCTTGTAGCAAGGAAAATCGGGCTGACCTGGCCCTTAGCTTGGATGCCTCCTTAGCATCACTTGGCAAAGTCCCATTCTGCAGGTACCCTATGATGGGGTCCATCCAGCTCGGCTGAGCTTCGACTGATAGCATGTCCTCTTCTTCGATACTCACTGAAGGCTCTGGGAGGTGCTCCACTGGTATTAGTCTATCCAAGTCTTCTTGCGAGGCAGTTGCTAACCTTGCCAACACGTCTGCTCGTGAATTTTCTGCTCTGGGCACATGTCTGACCTTAACCTGCACAAATTTTTTCATTATTTCTCGTACCTTTTTGAGGTAAAGGACCATCTTTTCGCCTCTTGCTTCGTAGGCCTCTTCTATCTGTTTTACCACTAGTTGAGAGTCGCTGCAGATCTCCAACTGCTCTGCTTCCATAGAACAAGCAAGATTAAGCCCAGCGATGACAGCTTCATATTCTGCCTCATTATTTGAAGCTTTGAACCCAAATCTGAGGGCATATTCGACGTCTATTCCTTCTGGGGAGGTCAGGATCATTCCTGCACCGCTTCCCTGAGCATTGGCAGCTCCATCTACTGAAAGCTTCCATATGGGGAGGTCTGGTATTAAATCTGTGGTTTCCATAGGCGCTGCTGCTGTGAACTCTGCGATAAAATCCGCCAAAATTTGCCCTTTGATGGCAGTTCTTGGCTTATATCTGATATCAAACTCACTGAGCTCTATGACCCATTTAACCAACCTCCCTGAAGACTCTGGCTTATGCAATACTTGTTTCAACGGCTGATCTGTTGGGACCTCGATAGTATGAGCCTAGAAATAAGGTCTAAGTCTTCTAGCTGTTGTAACCAGGGCTAGAACAAATTTTTCCATTTTTGGATATCTCTCCTCTGCCCCCCTCAGAGCTCTGCTACAGTAATAGACTGGTTGCTGAGCTCTGTCTCGCTCCCTAACCAGCGCTGCGCTTGTCGAAAAATCTGAAACTGCTAGGTAGAGGGTGAGGACTTCCCCTTCTAAAGGGCTTACCAAAACGGGGGGAGAGCTCAAATAGCTTTTTAGGGCTCCGAATGCTTCTTCACACTTGGCATCCCACTGGAATGCCTTCTTCAAGACCTGAAAAAATGGCTGGCATTTATCGCTTGACCTAGACACGAAACGGCTCAGGGCAGCTATCCTGCCTGTCAAGCGTTGCACCTCTTTTGTGTTGGATGGTGATTGCATTTCCACCATTGCTCTGACCTTTTCTGGGTTGGCTTCAATTCCTCGGCTGCTAACTATGAAACCTAGAAACTTCCCTGCTGAGACACCGAATGCGCATTTCGCAGGGTTGAGCTTCATTTTGTACTCCTTTAGGATTCGGAATGACTCAGCTAAGTGCTCGATGTGGAGCTCTGCTTTGAGTGACTTTACTAACATGTCGTCAATGTAAACTTTCATGGATGCTCCTATTTGCTTTTGGAACATCCTATTCACCAAGCGCTGGTAAGTAGCTCCAGCATTCTTCAACCCGAAGGGCATGACTTGATAACAGTATGTTCCTTGTTCAGTTACGAAGGAGGTCTTCTCTTGATCGCTGGGGTCCATCCTAATTTGGTTGTAGCCTGAGAAGGCATCCATGAAGCTGAGGAGCTCATGCCCGACTGTGGCATCCACTATTAGGTCAATCCGAGGCAAGGGAAAGCTATCCTTGGGGCATGCTCGGTTGAGATCAGTGAAGTCAATGCACAGTCGCCACTTTCCATTGGTTTTCTTTACAAGAACCACATTTGCTAACCAGGTGGGGTAATCAACCTCCCTGATAGCCTTGGCATGGAGGAGTTTGCTGACCTCCTCATTGATTGCCCTTTGCCTTTCGGGGGCAAAGCTCCTCCTCTTCTGTTTGATGGGTTTGCAAGTTGGGCTCACACTTAGCTTATGGGAAATAACCGAAGGATCAATTCCCTCCATGTCTTCTTGCTTCCAAGCAAACACTCCTATATTCTCTTTTAGGAACTGGATGAGGAGTCCTTTGAGCTCAGCGTTCAGTCTGGAACCCACATAAACGAGGTGTTCTGGCTTTTCATCAAGCTGAACTGGTTCCAGCTCTTCCGATGGCATTGGCCTTGTCTCCATTTCATCTCTCATGTCGAGTTCGTCCAGTTGGATGTTCTCAACCTCCTTTCTTTTTATAGAAGCCATATAGCACTCCCTCGCTATACGCTGGTCTCCTCGGACTACCCCGATTCCATTATCTGTAGGGAATTTCACGACTAAGTGATAGGCAGATGAGATTGTCTTCACAGAATTAAGGGATGGCCTTCCAAGCAAGATGTTGTATGCAGATGGTGCATCGACTACTAGGAATTTCACCGTGGTAGTGGCTTGGCAAGGCGGGTCCCCTAGGGTGAGCACGAGCTGGATCGAACCTAGGGGGAGCACCCTTTTCCCGGAGAATCCCAGCAAGTGAGTGTTTACTGGCTCAAGTCTCTCCCTTCCTATGTCCATCTTGTCAAACGCAGGTGCGAAAATGATATCTGCCGAGCTCCCGTTATCGATTAGGACCCGATGAACGGTTCTATTAGCCACCACAGCTCGTACCACCAATGGATCATCATGTGGATACTGGCATCCCTCCAGATCAGCGTCTGAAAAAGTGATAGCTGTATCCAAACGTGGTACCTTGGACACAGCGTGCACTTCAAGAGCTTCTTCGGCTCTGATTCGTCGAAGGTGTGCTTTCCTGGCTGAGCTGGACTCCCCACCTCCTGTGAATCCTCCTGATATTACTCTGATCTCCCCTAGAGGCTGTTGGTGTGGTGCGGGTGCCTGCTGTCGAGGTGGAAGGGCTCGGTTCTGGTTGTCATTGGCTACAAAGCGACATAGCTGACCTCGCTGAATCAAGAACTCGATTTCCTTCTTTAGTTGAATGCAGTCGTCAGTGTGGTGACCATGATCTCTGTGGTAATCGCAGTACTTCGTGGGGTCTCTCTTGGCCGGGTCTGCCTTCATCCGAGGTGGCCATCTTAAGAATTTCTCGTTCTGGACCTCATACAGTACTTGTGACACAGCAGCAGTGAGTGGGGTAAATTGCTGAGGTCCGTACCTGGGTTGTAGTTCAGGCTGCATGGGGCCCAGCCGATCTCTGACATTTCCTCTTCTCTTTGGCGAGCGGTCTCTGTCCCTCCTTGGGGATCTCTCTCGTCCTTTTTCCTTCCTGGGACTTCTGTCCCTTCTCTTCTCTTCTTTCCCCTTTTCCTTTCGTGAAGACGTACCTCCCATTTTAGAAAGGAGTGCCTCTTCGCCATTTATATATTTTTCTGCCTTGGCTAACACCTCAGCCATACTTGCCTGAGGGTTTTTTGATATAGAGAACATCAAATCCTTTGATTGCACTCCCAACCCTGCAATGAAAGCAGTTATGGCGAATTTTTCGTCTGGGACGTCTACCTTCAATGTCTCCGAGTTAAATCTTTGGACATAAGACCTCAGGTTCTCTTGGGGACCCTGCTTCACATTCAGTAGGTGGTAGCTCGGCTTTCTGTATATCCGGGCTCCTATAAAGTGAGATACAAAAGCAATGGAGAGCTCTTTAAAGGATGAGATCGAGGCTGGTGGAAGCCTATGAAACCAGTTTAGGGCGGAGCCTTTCAATGTGATGGCAAAAGCTCTGCAGCGTACGGGATCCTGGTATCCATGTAGCTCCATCTGGTTCTTGTAAGTGTTGAGATGATCCACGGGATCTTTTGACCCGTCAAAGACCTCTATTTGAGGCATCCTGAACTTCGGTGGGAGAGGGAAGTGTAGCACCCCCGTGGTGAATGGGGACTCGGTTTGCTGAACCAAGACATCCATTGTAACCGGAGCCTTACTCTTTACAGCCTCCTTCATGTGGCTGAGCTCTTGTTGGATGTCTTTGAAGCGTTGTTCCCAGCGCTGTTTTTTCCTATCCGGTGGATAAGGGAAAGAATCATCCCTATCGCCCCCGTCGTTCTGACTTTGCATCTCGTCGTTATGGCCATTCCTAGGGGGTACATAAGGAGCATGCCCCCTGGTCTGGCTGCTTTCTCCTCCTTCGTCGACCTCTCTGAGGGGGTCCCAGTGTCGCCGTTCCCTGTAAGGGGGGTTATTCTGGCCTTCTTGGGCCGGTCGTGCCTCCTGTGGGCATTGTACGAGCTTTGATAGCTCTGCATTTTCCTTTAGCAATCGTTGGTTGACGAGGCGAAGGGCCTCCAACTCGTTATTAATGGTGGAATTCGCCTCCTGGATGTTCCCGGGTTGTCTGCCGTTGGTGGCTTCCTGCTGATCTTGCATTCGTGGTAGGTTTGTTTGACTTCTGCTCATATTTCGAGTTGTTACCATCAGTCACTGAGGAATCAGCTTACTTGTAACAGGAACAGTCGTTCCCACAGACGGCGCCAAACTGATGGCGTAAATCTACGCGTATGAGCTAGGGAACAGGGTCATCTGATGTGAATGATTTGTGTAGAGCTAAGTACGATCTCTTAGCTACAAGGCCTGTGCTTGATAATGTAGTATGATATTTAGGGGATGTGAGGAAGGGGTGGCACCAAAACAAGATTATAGTGGTTCACCGGCCTGAGCTCGGCTAGTCCACTCCGCCATGGAGTCAGATGGCTCCTCTCTCTCTTATTGATCAAGTTGAACGTGTTACAGTAGAATATTCAGGCCCTTAGGGTTTCCAGTCGCCCTCCCTTTTATAGCCTCCTGCTTACCTCTAATCTGAAATTACCTCCTTTATTGAAGGGATTGCTCCCTATCTTCATCTATAATCTCGGAGTTACCTAAACTTCCTATGACTGGCTCCCAACGGCGAGGTCTTTGCCTTGTATCATGGGATCCTCTCCTTGGTTTAAGGAGAGTATCCTGGCTGGTAACGAGTTTCACGCCTTGGATTAGCTAAATTCCCATTATGAGGATATCCGCTGTCATCTTGCTGCCTCTTCGTCATTTCTCAAGTTGTGTCCTCAGCTGGGAGCTCTAGTGCTAGTTGGAAGAGCTCAGACCATTGCTGGATGAGCTCTGCTTATTCTACCTGAGCTCCCGAGCTGAGCTTACTTTCTAAGCTCGTGCCTGGGTTTATTTTAGGTATCATCACATTTCTTTCAAATATTCTCATGTACGTCAAGTACTAGTCAACTTTAATTTAATTTATTTAATTAATTGTGTTACATGTCCTATTTTATCAAGTTTGAATTGAACCATGTAAACTTGTGAACTAAAAATTCAAAACTAAGGTTCCATTATCTCTAAACAAAAACATACGACTAATAGTTTTTCATATTTAAATATCCACTAAAATCATACAATTTTTTTTTTTTTACTTAAATCATACAATAGAAAAACCAGTAAAAATTCTTATTGTACAAGCATTCATGTCAATTATTGTGGTAAAAAAACTTAATATTTTATATATATAATACTGTTTAAACGTGTTTATCGTATTAATTTCAAATTATTCTTGTTTCAAACTAATACGATTAGTTAATTATTCGTGTTAGATAATCATATCATTTTTGAATTCGTGTTAAGAATTAGTCAACACTAACTAGGGATGATAGTGGACTGAAGCTATCCTCGTACCCGCTTAAAAAAACTTCGTCTATCCCTGGTCCACCCTCGTTAACGGGTATATCTTTTATCCTCATCCCCGTCAGCAAATAAATTTATAATCCTCGCCCCCGTCCCACCCCGTCCCCCGCCTTCACCTCCGCCCCCGCCCCTGTCCACCTTATCCGCCTCAGCCCAAACCCAAGCTCAAGCCAACATAATCCAAAATTCTAAATAAATTTAACATTTTAAATAATTCAACATAATTATAGAATATCATAACGTAATTAAAAGTTTGTCATTTACAACATAATATAATTAAAACCTTGTCTCCCATGTAAATCCAACACAATTTAATGCAACATAACATAATATAACATAACATAATCCAACATAAAAAAATATAAAAACACAAAGATCTACACTTTTACAAGCCAAAAACATGAAAAAAGTCAAAAAACAAAATAATTTTCAAAAGAAAAAATCATTCAATAATATGTAGATTTATATTCACAATAACAAGTATATATATATAAAATAATAATAATAATAATAACGGGTAAAGCAGGGCGGGGAGGGGCGGGGCGAGGGTAAGTGTCAGTTCATTCCCGCTTTCATTTCCACACGAGTTTATACAGGTATCCCCGTATACGTCTATCGTCTAATACGTATGATCCATCACCGGTTCAAACGGAACGAATTTGGACGAATACTCATTTTTCCTCGGTTCATTGCGATCCTTAACACTAACTTAATAATTTTGTACGGAATTTGATGGACCAGGCCCAATTCATGTTGAAAGCCCAATCTTAATTAAGAACCAAAGCTTATAAAGACCTAGCAGGCCCAATGTGGTCCACGCCCGGTCAAGCTCATCAGGTTCGAGGAGTTACATCAGCAGGAAGTAGGGTCATCCAAGAGTCTCATCCTCGCCACCTTGAAAAGAGTCAACCCGCACCTTATCCTTTGACCATTGAGAAAAAATCGTCAGCTCCACCATAATAGCTATTTAGTTACTATTAAGTCGCCCAAATCTGTTAGGGGACGACTATAAATTGTAAGCCCCACCAACACTTGGGGGGCATATCACACTCAGTTGAGCACAACTCTCTCTTATCTCTCTAAGCTTATAACTCTCTGCTCTCCCTACTCATTTAAAGTAATAAAGTACCTGGCGACCCTAGCCATTAAAAGTGGACGTAGGTCACGTTGACCGAACCACTATAATCATTGTGCTGCTCTTCTCTCCATCTCTTACTTCTTAATTACAACATTTATTACTGCTCATCTGACAGTTGGTGTACAAACCCAATTTGTGCATCATCAGTTTGGCGCCGTCTGTGGGAACGACAAAATTCTCACCTAAACACTTTTTTTGCTGAACCAATGGCGATCACCACCAGATCCATGAATCAGCCTAAAGACAATCCAACACGAGAGGAGGAGGTTGCTCCTCCACCTACCAATCCTGTCCCAAATGCACAGCAGATGCTGGACACAATGTAGCAGCTTGTAGCCCAGAAATACTCATTGGGTAAAAATTCACCTTTATGTTTGGACACTACATTCTCAATCATTTTTCAAACACAATTTGGAGAACTTGAATCTCCTACAAGTTTCCAAATCTTAGGATGAATCGCCTTCTTAAGAACTCTAAGTGTCTTTTCCTCTTTTTTCTCTCAGATTCTTCTAGACAAGTCACTTATTGGCTCTTCTTCAATCACATCCCATAAATCACATGCTTTGAGATAAGAAGGTAGAGTAATCTTCATTCTTTTATAATTAGAGAACATCATCTTTTCACACCAAAAATACATATTTGGGGAATCTTCCATGATAATTAATTGCGACAATCTATCAAGACTTCAAATATTGTACTAGCTCTGAAGGTGAGCTATCTAGATTTCCAAGATTATTTTTTTTTTCTTGAACCCTTGACATCAGGAAGGTAAATCCTTCAAAAGGTAAAGAGTACCATTAGACCAAAGGCCCATTGGTAGATTTTCAATACTATAAACTTGGCTCTGATGGAGAGTTTTCTAGACTTCCGGAAACGAAAGCTGGCTCTGAATGAGAATTATCTTCCAGGATCGGTGCTGGCTCTGATACCAATTTGTTGGAATTACTCCAATATTACTACAACAAGAAAATCGCTCTGATACCACCTTGTTGGAGTCAAAAGGACTAGAAATAAAATTGAAGGAAGTAGAGGAGGATATGAACACTCAAAGAAAAAATAATTTTCATACAAGTTGATTACAATCACACACTCAACTTGAACACTTCAATTTCTACTCAACTCTACTTACTTGAACTCTAGGTCATGTACCAAAGGTGCCATTACACCAACTAACTCTAGTAACCTCTACAATATTAAGACACCATTGTTTGGGAATTAACATCCCACTAATACTCTTGTCTTCCACTACTTGCATATTTCTTGCCCATTACTACACACCAAATTAACACACCTTAATAATAAAATTCTAAACAAGTTTATTTTCCAACAATTAAATCATTTAAAATTTTAGTAGTTCCCTTGATATTCCGAGGATGTTATTGATACATAGCCATAGTAGCTGTTGTTAGAACAGATAAATAGTTTAGGGTGTTTACATTCCATCCAGACAACATTAAAAGGTAATTCTAAACTGAGAACAACAATCCAATAGCCAATAAGTAATCGTCACACTTCAGCGCATAGGATCTATAATCTTGTTGAGTTCCTCCAGTTTCTTCATTCTCAGTTTCTCACTTTGGTTCACCATCTGGAAAATTGTGTGATGGAAAAAAGAATATAATGAATTATAATTAGAAGGAAAACAATCAAATGAAATGTCAAACAAAAGGCTTCCATTTTTATAGAATTTAGGACTTACCTCTACTAAAGTGGTCGTCAGTTGAGCTTTTTCGTTGTTCTTTTCATGGAAAACCTGCAATGCTTCTTTATACTCTCTCTCCTGTCGCCAATCAATATTCATATGTAATATGGTTGGACAAATGTTATATCAACATAGCAATAGGGATTTCGTATGGTACTGAAAAATAAGTTTTTAGTCTAATACTAAAAATTACGGTTCAATCAAATCAAGTGCAGTTCAAAGAGACTAAGTTAATATTTAATGGGCCCGAGATAAAATCAATTATAAAATGCGATTAACTATGTTACAAGTGAGTCACTCATCGATATAACAGAGAGAATTGAAAAAAATTTAGTACTGGAGCGAACTGTAATTCGGGAGCCATACCTTTTTCTGGCAGTTCTGTCCAAGCGATTTGAGGTCACGGTTAATGACATCGATCTTTTTGCGCACAATCGCAACTTCCTTCCTCATGGGATCTGTCAACACTTCCAGCTCCTAATGTATTTCACAAGAAATCAACACTTCAGATATTGAAATTGCATTAACATAAGGGAGTTTCAAATTAATATACCACTCTTGGTCTTTTCTTTTTTCTTTCTTTTTCTTTTGGGTTAATATCATTTTATACCCTGAAAGATACTCTAATTCTCAATTTGTACCCTTAAAGAATTGAACTCTCAAATTGCACCCTCAATATTATAAAACAGAAGCAATGTAGCCCAATTCAAGGGTAAAATTTAAGATTCAGGGAGCAATTTGAGCTTGAAATGGGACCACATTGCACATATTTTATAACATTGAGGGTGTAATTTAAGAATCTAATTCTTTAAGGGTATAAATTAAGAATTGATATATCTTTCAGGGTACAAAGTGAAATTAGTTGACTTTGGTAGTTGTATAATCTCGATTTTTAGCATTGTCACCTTCAAACTCCAGCCCAAAAACAATAAAAAAGAAGAAGAAGGTGAATTACATTTTGACCCTCTAAACTATGGACCCGATTTCATCTTGCCCCTTAACTATCGACTTTCTCACAGTGTCCCTCAACTTTTCGAATTGGTTTCACACTGACCTAAGGTTAAATATCCCTTATATTTTTGATGAAAAATCTCTAATTATGTAGTAAAATATAGATTTATAATTTCTGCAATTGAAGTTATGTGGAACCAATAACCATAATTAGAGATGAAATGTGAAAAATATAATAATTGAGGGAAAGTATGAAATCAATAATCAAATTAATTTGTAGGTGCAGCAATATGAGAACATGATAGTTGGGGAGGTAATATGAGACATATGATATGGTTGAAATTAATCCCGGAAATAGATTATTTATTAAAAAATATTATTTATACTTAATTTGATAACTTAATCAATTATGATTGTTAAATTAAAATTGGAAATTCACAATTAATTCAATAACTAAGTGAATTACTTACCGATTAGGTCTCCAAATTAAATCCGTCTACCATTGCTAATGGGCTTACCTCCCAAATTTGAGCCAAACGCCTGGTTTCTTCTTCAGCACGGCCGAGCTGAAATTCCACCTTTTCTCTCACCTCCATCTTCTTCCTTTCAATCTCTTCTTCTCTTGCTTGAAGCGAAGTGATCACCATTTTTGAAATGTCCTCATCGTCATTGTCATCAGTCGACAGCTGCCCACTGCTCCCAATACTTGCTAAGTTCTTCATTTTTTTCTTCAGCTATGGTTGTTTGTGGACACCACAATTCTGCTTCTATATTTGCATCTCTTCTTCCTTTTGTTTCTCGTCTGCCCTCTGATTTTGCTTTTGCTTCAAAACTCTCTCTCTCTCTCTCTCTCATCCTCTTGCTTTCTTTTGAAACACTGTCGTAAGAAGCAAGAGAAATAATCCCAAAACTGCCTAATCCTTTGTTCGTTATTGAAAACTAAGAACACCATCTTGGTGAAGGCACCATTACCCAGAAGACTATTTAGATAGAAATGAGTAATACTTTCTGGACTACTTCCCCCAAAAAATATCTTTTTGGGCCTAAAAATTTAATTCGGTTTAGTGGTATAATAATGTCTTAAGTCATATTGTTCTAGTGAAGAAGTCCAAAAATTGCAATTGGAATGATGTCATCGGACCATATCATCTGTCACATTTTATAAGTCAATAAATTAATTCAAAATTTTAAATTTCGACAATATTACTCTTTAGATATAAGGTATATATAGTGAACGGACACGAATGTCTTGTTATGGAAGTTGGAACATTGTTGATGGATCAAACACTAGTGTTATTGAGACATTATTAGGGGATTTGATGTATTGTGACCATTTGATTGATAGTAGACCATACTCAACGACTCAGAAACAAATTCTAAGCATGATACTCTAGTTTAGCAAAGAACACTCTAGCCTTTAGAAATATTAAGTAAATATTCCTTTTATTAACTATTCCTTCTACACTCCAAGAGACAAGAAAGCCTATGATTTATATATATGCACTTTAGACTAATTAAGAAACAAAATCCCCCTCACACCTCAGAGCGTTTAGACACAACCCTATTACTTACTAAGAAAGCCATCTTTTCATAAAATTTGGTAGGTGTATTCTTCTCTACTTGGGTGATAGGATTTGTAAATACTTCTTCATAAACATAACTAAGTTTGTTACTTGAATATGGTTGGGTGATTGATTCGTGATCTTCCCAAAAGTCTCACCTTCAAAGGGTATGTTACACAATGCACCAACCTCATGTGATTGAGGTTTGACGAGAATACACGTAATGGAATGAGATTCAGAGGTTTGCCTTGCCTTAAAAGATAAGGTAGATCTTAGTAGAATTGTTTTAGTTTTCTTGGAGAGGTACAAGCAATACATAAATTATTTTCACAATATTGCAATTTTACCAACTTTTTTTTTCATCTAAATTTTTCTTACCAAATCGAAGTGGATGGCCATGTCAGTGGGTTTCGTTGATTTTTCATAACCGGGGCCACTGATTCAACCACCAATATTATTTAATAAACAAAATTTGATAAGAGAGTTTGCAAATACATCACTACTCTAATTAAGGAAAAGCATATACAAGTTGGGCGTGGTCCCAACCAATACCCATACAATCATACAAAGGTATATAAACAAAGAAATACTGCTTGGATTTATTATATTGACTTGATTTACTAATTTAATCAAATTCACTATTAATCAAGTCAAAGATTCCAATAGGTTTATTGATAGGGAAATGCTATTTGAACCTAATTTGGGGACTTAATCTAGGGACCTAATGATGTATAACCATTGGATTGGTTGTGGACTCCATCTAACATTAGAACTCACAACTAATCCAATGGTTGCATTGAAGCCACATCATTAGGTCCCCATATTAGGTCACCAAATAAGATCCCTATAGCATTGCTCTGATAGATATAAATATCCACAAGCAAAGATCTTCAACATTGCTTAATTTAGTGATACTTAAGGTCTACAAAGTTTAACAAGCTCTTCCGCCAGACCATTTATTTCTTCATCTCCTCTCTCCTTCATTTTCTCACTCATCTCTTTTGCTTTCCTCCTTATCTCCTTTCCATTTTTCTCGAACACCACCTTTCTTATCCCTCTTGCCACTTCTTCTCTTTCAAGCCTCCCATCCTTGTCTCTCACAACCTCGTCACCCACCCCCACCTCCTCCACCAGCCTAGCATTGAATGGCTGATCAAGATGCATAGGCATGGCTATGATAGGAACACCAAACTTAATACCCTCCATCACTGAACTCCATCCACAGTGGCTCACAAACCCACCCACACTTGAATGCTCTAGAATTCTTCCCTGTGGAGCCCATCCCTCTACAACCATTCCTCTCTCTCCTACCCTCTCAAGAAATCCCTCTGGTAACTCCTCCTCAACCCTAATTTTCTTCCCCTCAGGAAACCTAACCACCCATATGAAGTTAACCCCACTAAGCTCCAACCCATGAGCTATCTCTTCCATGTCCTTCTTTGACAAGAAAAACTCAGTCCCAAATGAAACAAACACTGTTGAAAACCTATCCTTTTTGTTGAGCCATTCCATGATTTCTGTGCTTTCATCTTCAACAAGGGGTTCTTGAACAAGTGGACCCACAGGTACAATCTTCTTCTCACTCAATACTGAGAGATAATCAATATATTTTCCCTCTATCTCTCTAAATGTCTTGATCAATATGATGTTGGATGACCTTTGGACACTTTCACGAGCTCGATCAGTGTCTTTAATGTCATTTGCAGCGGCTTCAATCATATGGGTGATATTCTCCTTCTCATAATCTCGAATATATATCTCTTGAAAAGGGTATTCGGAAGTTGGGTGATGGAGAAGATGGAAGAGATAAGACATCGTTGCCGCTCCTGGAGGGTAGAACAGAACTCCGGGAATATTCAGTGACAAAGCTAGTTCTGGTGCCCATGGTTGAAGGAAGTCATAGATAATTATATCTGGTTTTAGGGTTTTGAGGATGATGGTGAAGTTAGGTTTGGCCATGTCAAAGGCTTTTTTGAGGGTGGACATGAGGTGGGGTGGGAGGCCATTGGTGGTGTGGTAGTGAGGAGGGAGGTCTGGTAGAATTGGAAGATGGAGCTCTACTAGTTTGATGGATTTAGAGTTGTTTTGGGTGAGCTTTTGTTTGATGGAATTGAGATTGACTGGTGTAGAACACAGATATGTGGTGAAGTTTCTTTTTGATAGGGCTTTGGCTAGCTCAAGGAAGGGGGATATGTGACCATGAGCCAACCATGGCAGCATTACAATACTTAATCTTTTCTGTCTAGAATCCATGAACCTTCTCTCTATCTCTCTCGAATCGCATGTGTATGCATAAATAGTGTTGCTCTTGATTTGTTAGAGATAATGGACGCGGTGATGGATGAGACAGTAAGGTTACGTGGCATTATACGAGGAAAGATATTGTAGTGTGGCAGGAGGAAGAGGTTATGAGGAGCAAGGGAAGAGGTGGGCAAAAGAATAGTCTACACGCACTCACACACGTGGAGACTGGAGAGAGAAAGAAGAAACAAGACAGAAGCAGTTCCTAAACTTATGAGACTTCGTAAGCACATTGTTGCACGTTCATCATATAATAGGTATTCAAGTATTTTTTTTTATGGTTAATAGTATTTTTCGTATTTAAAGTATGTATTTTTTATCAATTTAATTTTGATTATATCAATTCTATTAATTTAGTTCATAAAATATTCAATCCGTGTCACTTTAGTCCCTAATCAGATAATCTACCAAGTTTTTTTGATAAAAGTGATCACGTGTCATTATTTTAGATGGTATCGCATGTCCAATACGTGATCACGTGTCATTATTGAATATTTTATGCAACAAATTGACAAAATTAACAAAATTGATATAATAAGGAATTGACAAAAAATAAATATTTTAAAGACCAAGAATACTATTAATTCAAAATAAAATTGAGTTAAATGGAAACTCTTTCTTCGGTAAATAAAATTGTTAATTTGAGCGTTCTTCTATTTTGTGTTTGGAGTTATTGTGATTCTAACTCTTTTTTTTTTTTTTTCTATTTATTTCTAAAATGATAACAATTTAATTAATGATGTGTATCAGTTAGGAGATTAGGCATATTAATTAATGACTGAAGCCTCTCCACATACGTCAAGCTTATCAACAGATTTTGTATGTTGCGTCAGCTCGTTTGGTGGACGTATTATGAGGGGATTAAATATTAGATTGTACTATTTTTTATTTAATCGGGTCTAATACTTTATTTGGTAAACAAATTTGATACTTTATTAATTATAAAAACGTATATTAATCGTATACCTATCGTATATTTTTTATATGATAGACCTGTATTATGAAGACATTTTAATACCACAAAGAGAGCTGGTATTATAATTCAACTCAAACGTATTATTTTACACACTTACTATTATAACATCCAAAGTGATAAAATCAAGCTGTCATCAATGTAACAAAAACTGATTGATGATATTTTTGATAATTCAACATTAATACTGATGGTGTAATTCTACGTAATCAACAGATATGCTGCGGCTAGATTTGTCCCTAGTGAAAACGATGTAAGACGAAGAGATTATAGTGGTTCACCGAGCTGCCGAGCTTGGCTAATCCACTCTGTAATGGAGATTCTGGCTCCTTTTTCTATATTGATTCTTCTCAAGATATTACAAAATTCTCTCTTCTACTGGGTTTTTTTTCTAGTATTTATCATCGTCCTCCTCCTCTAGGGGATCCCTCTCTCCGGAGATTGTCCCCTCTAATCGTGGGATCCTCCCCCAGGCCAAGGAGAAGATCCCGGGTTTTTGAGAGTCCTATGCCTAAAGTCACGGCCCAACCGTTGCCTTGAAGATGCCAGCTGTTTCCGGATGTCTTCATTGCGACATTAGCCGTGGACTCTTTTTAGACTGAGCTCGGGTCTGGGTCCTCTGTATTACAGGATTCTAGACTGAGCTCCTTTACTGACCTACCGGGCTGAGGTAAACCTGGGCTTAATTTTCAGACATCATCAAATACGATGAAAAAATTCTCTAACCAAACAACCGATTGGATTAAATAACTACTATCTAACGCTTATATTGTGTATTGTCAAACACTAGATAAAATTATGTATTATTTTAATACCATATTTAATCTTATTTTTTATCCATCTGTATTGTATTAAACTGTATTACTTTATCCAATCCATTCATTTTTAATACGGCAACCAAATGAGCCTATATGGTTTCGATTCCTGATCATCTTCTAGTAATAGAAATACCAACTTTCTATTCTGGTAAAAAAAAAAAAAGTGAGATAAAAGAGAGCGTCCAAAGAGTCAGAGATCATCCCGATAGACTCTCCGTGATGTGATCATGAAACTCATGACTACGCCTGTTAAATTTTTAAAAGTTTTCAACAAATCTCTAATAAACCAAATTAAAACAAACCTTATGTCCCAATCATTTACGGTCGGTTATATGAGTCCGTCTTCGTCATTCATTTTGATCATGCACTATACGCTCATTTAAATTTTCAACAAATCCCTAATGTTAGACACAAATGTTCCTCTGATCTATTTAAATTTTCAACAAATGCTTAATGATATACACAAATGTTCCTCTGATCTATGAAGGCTAACTAACTAGCAGTGTCCAGGACAACAACGTTGAACACAAAAAAGTAGGCTTGTTAAGAACACAAGCTCCACATTCAAACTCAAACTGTATCTACCACTGAGTAGGGTGGTTTCAGTGGGGGTACTTGCTGAACTCTCTCACATTGAGGTTAGAGGTTCGAATCTTGGAATGTATATTGGAGTTCAGTGGTTGACTGCTATACTAGCCTAGCTAGATTCGTTCCCGAGAGAAGCAACAGATGCGGTCAGAGACCTTATGATCCCACCAATGAGGGCCTATCGGAGTTGTCTATGAGCGCTCTCCTTTGCCCCACCCATTTTTTCAACCATAAAAAAAAAAAAAAAAAAAAAACTCAAACTGAATCTCCTCAATTTAAAGAATAGGGGCAGTAGAGCCCCAACCAAGGGAGTGTTTGCGCCCAGTCCTCGCTACAAAGTGATATCAAAGCCATTTCTAAACGAAATGTAATTCAAATCATTCCTACAGTTTTTGCAGTCAATGAAGACGTTAACATATAAGTAAGCAAAAAGATCAGCCAACTTGAATTATCTTGAAGTGCCACTAAAGACTAGCCAAGCCAAGTCTACTAACCTTTGATCCTTTTCCAGATATTAAACCACTTGTTTGTATCCAAAAAAAAACATTCATTTTATGATCTTTTGTTTGTTTTATCAATTTACGGAAAGGAGGGATGCAACGTGATGTAGATCAGGTGGTAATAGAGTACATGAAATAGGCTGACTGCGTGCCTACAAAGTGTAGAGGCAAAATATGTCAGACTCGAAATATAGTGGGACCAATGGTGTTTGATCCGGATTAGGCAAACGATCAACACTCATCGTTTCCCCTTGAGCTTCTTTAGGTTTGGATCAAATTCCATCGTTTATCCCCTAAACACTCTATTTTTGCCGTTTTAGGAAAGATTTCAAAAATTAATAATAAAACATAGGAGATTCCGAATTCAGCGTCATTAGTTGTGTCGTACTCCAAACGACACATGCTTTTATGTTAAATAACAAAATCACATATTTTCATTTTTAGTATTTTTCGTAATTTTAGGAATTTTGCTTCTATTTTGGGAACGATTAGGGTTTGGTTGTTCCTATTTATATTGTCCTTTTGTACTATGAGTTGATCATTGAATAATATTATATTTAAGAGTTTTCTCTACTTTCTCTATGGATTTAGAGTGTTACTTTTGGTTCATATATAAAATACTCATAGTGTTCTTTGTGTTATTTGTTATGCTGCGTTAATTGGTATCGAAGTACATCTAACCTAGTGTGATGGCTAGTAAACACAATGGTAATAATCTTCCTAATGATGGTGATCACGTGGAAGAGATTTTTTCGAGAGTCGAATTCTTTTAGTCCCAGCGACAGCAATAACAACAACTTCAACAGCTCTGCAATTTGTGCAAATATTCATCTAGCAACTTCAACAACTCTAGCAATTTGTGCAAATAACAACGACGACAATAGGGACCGTGTTCAACCTAATTGAGATCGTGATTCTATCTATCCTACACAATAAATTATTCATGGTGCACCTATGAAAGGAGCACCGATTGTAGATTCCAGCGATGATGAAGATGAGTTCTTATTTAGGAATGATGCATATTATAGAGATCCTGGTCATGATGCTAAGGATTTTCATATGAAGGTTGACCTACCTAGCTTTAATGGTCATCTTGATATTGAAGATTTCCTTGATTGGTTGGCCAAGATAGAGAGGTTCTTCTACTACAGGGATGTTCCGGAGGAGATGAAGGTTAAACTGGTGGCCTACAAGTTGAAGGGTGGAGCTTCTGCTTAGTTGGAACAGGTTTAGCTTGCACGTACCCGGAAAGGCAGACTCCCAACTTATGCCTAGTCGAAGATGAAGAGATTGCTACGAACCAGGTTTGTACCTCTTAATTTTGAGCATGTACTATTCTTGCAGTATCAGGATTGCAAGCAGGGCAGTTGATCTGTTGAAGCAGATACAGAGGAGTTTCAGAGGTTTTCCTCATGTAATAATTTGACTGAGACCGAGTCTCAGAAGATTTCTCGGTTTATTGGTGTTCTTCGTTTTTCCATTCAAGATAGAGTTTTCCTACATACTCTATACTCCTTGATAGAAATCATTCACCTAGCCACAAGGGTAAAGTCCCAGTTGGAGCAAATGAGAAGTTAGTTACAGAATCGAAGTTCCTTTCATTCATCACGCCCTGTGGTGAACCAAGGAAAGTAGGTTATGGGTTCACCAAGTCCTGTTTCAACCCCAGTTCAAGAAACTGACAACAACGGGGTACCTGTAAGGGCAGTAGCCTCGGCCTCGGGTCCAATGATTAATGATGCACCAAAGAATCCCTATGTCTGGCCTAGGGGAGACAAGTGTTATCGATGTGGTCAATCGGGCCATCGACAAGTAGTCAACTGCCTTCAGGAAGGAATGTTGAATCAATTCCTGCACCTTTTGATGTTCCAACATCATCTGTAAATCTCATTCCTCTTGCTCCTACACCAATACAACATCAGATGTTCACCACATAGAAAACCAACTTTCTCAAGCCAAAAATTTTGACTCATAGAACTATTAAATATCCTATGCCTTTGGCACTACTAGTAACAACAAATACAGTGTTTACTAAGCCATCATGCTTCATAGATGCAGTCAAAGATCATAAAGTGGCATGAGGCCATGAACATTGAGTTTTACGCCTTATTGAGGAATGAAACCTAGACACTTGAACCACCAAAACCAAATGTAAACCTAATAAGATATAAGTGAGTTTATAGAATAAAGAGAAAGATAGATGGTAGCATAGATCGGTACAAAAGCCTGGTTATTAGCAAAGGGATATCACTAGCAATAAAGGTTGATTTCAAAGAAATGTTTAGTCCAATGATTGCACTGCCGCATATATAATTGGTCAATTAAACAAATCGACATCCAGAATGTGTTCTTACATGGTGTGCTCCAAGAGGAAGTTTATATGAGTCAATTGATAGGTTTTGTGCATCCAGATTACCCAAGTCATTTTTGTCGGCTTCACAAAAGTCTGGACTACGACAAGTACTAAGGGTTTGGTTCTCACGCCTCACAAACAAACTAAAATTAATAGGATTTGTTGGCTCTAAATAAGATAATTCCCTCTATTTTCTTCAACAAGGCTAGCTTCAAATTTTTATCCTAATTTATGTCGATGACATAATAATTAAAAGATCAGATTTGAAGAAGATTTAGCACATCATACACCTGCTTGGTTTTGACTTTTCTATCAAATAACTTGGCATGCTGTTTCTTACCTAGTGTTGTTGCTGCTGGCTTTTCTATCAAATTGATGATGGCTTGTTCCTCACACATAGAAAATATGTTGTTGAGCTCTTATGAAAGTCATCTCTAGATAAGGCCAAACCTTGCAATACCCCTATGTCTACTTCGTGTCAGCTTTCAAAATTTGAGGGGCCAGAATTTGATGACCCGTAATTATATAGAAGTATAGTTGATAGTTGGTGGTCTTCAATACCTTGCCTTCACACTGCGTGATATTGCCTTCGTAGTGTTAGTAAGTTTATGCACCAACCTCGGGAGCTTCACTAGTAGGCTATAAAGAGTATACCGTTGTATCTCAAGAAAACTATATTTGATGGACTTTATCTTTCTGCAAAAAAGTTCTCATAAATTGCTGGGTTTCTTAGACGCCGATTGGGCTAGAGACAGAGATGATAGGCAATCTGTTGGTGCCTATTGTGTTTTCCATGGTCAAAACTTGATTACTTGGAGTTGTAAACAATAACTCACTGTTGCACGTAGCGATACAAAGGCTGAATATAAGTCTCTATCAAATACTACATCAGAAATTCAGTGGGTTCAATTAGTCCTCACTGAACTTGGTTTACCTATTCAATGTCCACTAAAACTTTGGTGTGACAATATTGTTGCAACTTACTTAAGTTTAAATCCGGTGTTCCACACATGAACAAAACACATAGAAATAGACTTTCATCATGTGCAGGATCCAGTTATTTAGAAGAAGCTGTAGGTGTGCTTTCTATCATCCAAATATCAAATGGCTTATCTGTTAACCAAGCCCCTAAGTTTAGTCCGTTTTCAATTGCTCAAGAACAATCTTCATGTCCAAGAACTTCCCATTCGATTGCGGGGGCTTATTGAAGCAAATATTTCTAAACCAGCTGAGTCTCCTATGTAAGAGGAGGAGAAGCCCAATCCTTAGAAACTCTAGCAGTCAGATCCTTATGAACGTTGAATTGTAGAATTGTTCAAACTCTTTTAGATTAGATAGTTTAGGACAGTTAGAATTTTATTGCAATAAATTGATAATGTCGTGTATATTCAAAGTGTCAAATGAAGATTTCAAATTCAAACTCAACTGCATAGAACTCTACATGGATGAACCATCATGACGAAACAACATGCATGGCGCCATGCCAACCCTCATATCTTTTAGACCAAAGTTTGCATTGAAAATTTAATTTCAAAGTTTAGTTGTCAAAATGACACACAAATGCTAGAATCTGAGCACATAGTGGAGCTATGAAGCTTACCTTCTAATTAGAGAAAGGAGAAATGACTTTTTTAGCTTGCTGACTAGGGTTGGGAGCTAAATTCAGTCTTCGAAACCCTATAACATAAGAAAGTTGTGGAGCGCATAAGCCCCTTTAGAGATTGGGGCTACTTTCTTGTGGTAGTTATTGCGAATGAGCAAGTAGGGGATGACAACTAAAGAGGTAACAAGACTGACCGCAACATTATTTTTTGAAAGAGACATTATGAACAACTTTCCCAATTTTCTCCACCACCACCTGTTTGATTGTTTGCAGCCATTTTTTTCTCTTTGAAGTCTAGCATTGATCGGTTGGTCAATTTGCAAGTGCATGGCTATGATTGGCACCCAAAACTTCATGTTCTCAATTACAGAACTCCATCCATAGTGACCCACAAAGCCACCAGTGCTTGCAAGCCCCAGAATTTTGGCCTGTGGGGCCTATTCCTCCACCACCATTCCTCTCTCTTTCCTACCCTCTCAAGAAATCCTTCAGTATGAAACTTGAAACCAATATGAAATTAACATTACTGAGCTCTAGCCCTTGAGCTATCTCTTCCATGTCCTCTTTGGACATAAAATATTCATCACCAAAAGGAAACAAACACAGTGGAACTAGGGTCCTTCTTGTTAAGCCATTCAATAATCTTTGAATTCTAATCTTCATGAATAGGGTCTTGAGCCAATGAACCAACATGCACTATCTTCTTCCCAACCTGATTAGAGAGATCCTATAAGAGTACTGACTGCTATACTTACTATATAAGAGAAGTTACGAAAAAAAATTAGATAGTTGGATCAGTGGATTCCATTAAAAAAATTTAACGAAACTTACAAATCAATCCATTCATATTCATTTAGTAAATTTTACTATTAGCATTTTTTTGGTAAGCACGTCTTTTTCCCAAATCGTTATATTTTTTCTTGATATCTTTAAAGCTCTTAATCAAAACTTTACTAGATGATCATTGAATGTTTTCGAGGGGATAGGTCACATCATATGGTGATTATATTTTTGATGATATGAGCAATTACATAATCACAAAAATAAATCGACAACAAAAAGGGGTACTGTATACCTTAATTCTTCATATAATGCTGAAGTCATTGCAACACCATTGATTATGAATCTTGGAGTTTGCTTTTTTGATGAATAGTGAATAAAACACAAATTTTTTCATAATTTACCAACATCAACAGAAGATCACAAGGACTCAGAAAGACTAATAAGACAACCAGACAATTGAGAATAAATTTTTCACTTTCAAATTTGTTTATCATGTAAATACTATAAACCACTTAATTCCCACTATATATGGCGCTTTTCACGCATGTTGAAACCTGACATGGAAGCTTCTTGATCCATTCTATTTTCAATATAAAAATTAACTTTTTAAAATCTATTTTTAATAATTTTTATATAATGTACATATGTTTGTGTGTGTATATATATATAGTAATGACGCTCTCAAGGCGTTCTCGCTCTCAAATTTTTTTGAATTTGTCCACTCTCTCTCCCACTCTGTATGATCTAGGTCATAACTGTGATCATAATTATGATCTGCCAGCATTCTCTTTTTTGGCCTCCAAAATAATAAAGGATTATAAGTGAGTTTTTTGTATCATAACACTGTTCGGACAGAAAAAAAGAATATAATTATAACCACATTCAGCATGCACTATGTTATAGGAATGAAAGTGGATATAAAAACAGAACATAGAACTTGAATGAAATACCATAGCTAGATGGATCAAAACATGGCCTATGTCAACGAAGCAGTGTATAAAAAAAAGTAATAAAATGTTTAATTAGCATAGAGATATCAATTTATGAAAGCAAAATACTAAACTCCTAGATGCAGGTCTTTCAAGGACAATACTCATCCACTCCATAGTAAATCACATACCGTGTATTGTTAGAGGACCTGTTTATATATAATTAGTCCTACTTAAACTCATGATATGTGATCTACCATTACCAAAAAAATTGTGGATAAGTGTACTGGATGAGATCCCCACCCCTCAAACACCTAAAAAATGCAAAAAAAGGGAAGAAAAAAAAAAACTTGACAATAGAGTTGCAATCAAAGGCAAAAAACATAGCCAATTGCGGCTATACTTAGGCTCTATATGTCATTGACACATCCTTTCCCACAAAGTTGCACAAACTCTTCCACCACCCCATCAATCTCTTCCTCACCCATCATTCTTATGTTTTCACTCATCGTCTTTGCTTTCTTCCTCACAACTTCCCCACCTTTCTCCACCACCACCTGCTTGATCATCGTTGTGACTTTCTCTCTCTGAAGCCTCCCATTCTTGTCTCTCACAACCTCCACACCCATACCAACCTCCCCAACCAACCTGGCATTAATTGGCTGATCAAGGTGCATGGGCATGGCTATGATTGGAACCCCAAACTTCATGCTCTCAATTGCAGAACTCCATCCACAATGACTCACAAATCCACCAGTGCTTGAATGCCCTAGAATTCTTGTTTGTGGGGCCCATCCCTTCACCACCATTCCTCTTTCTCCTACCCTCTCAAAAAACCCTAACGGCAGTGCCTCTTCAACCCTAATATTCTCTCCCATAGGAAACATCATAACCCATATGAAGTTTACATTACTTACCTCTAGCCCATGAGCTATCTCTTCCATGTCCTCCCTTGACAAAAAATATTCACTGCCAAAGGAAACAAACACTGTAGAATTAGGTTTTTTCTTGTTAAGCCATTCAACAATCTTTGAATTCTCATCTTCATGGATAGGGTCTTGAACCAATGGATCAACAGGGACCATCTTCTTCCCGGTTAGAGTCGAGAGACAGTCATTATACTTTCCCTCAATTTCTTTGAAACTCTTAATCAAAACTATGTTAGAGGATAGTTCGAGGCACGAGACTTTTCTTTCTTGTGATTTGGAGCAGACTCTCTCAATTTGATGATTTGGGTTTTCTCATAATTACGATAATAAATCGAAGGAAAGGGGAAATCAATACCTGGATTCTTGAAAACATGAAGCATGAAAGAAGTCATAGTGCCACTACTGCTTATAAACTCAACAGCCGGAATATTAAGCGCTGTAGTGGCGACAGGTGCCCACGGCTAGAGAAAATCATATATAAGCAAGTCGGGCTTGATCATTTTCAGGATGTCAGAGAAGTTAGGACCCGCCATGTCAAAGGCCTTTTTGAGAGTGGGCATTAGATGGGGAGGGAGGCCATTGGTGGTGTGGTAGTGAGGAGGAAGGTCAGGCAAGGTTGGAAGATGAAGTTCTACAAGTTGTATGGAGTGAGAAAACTTTTCACTAATTTTTTTCCTGATGGAACTGAGATTTGCAGGAGTAGAACACAAGAATATAGTGAAGTTTCTCTCCGTATGTTTTTTGGCTAGCTCTAAGAAGGGAGATATGTGACCATGAGCCAACCATGGGAACATCAAAACAGTGATTGTTCCATTGGTATCCATGACGCTCTTTGTTGCTGATCATTGCCATTTTATATAGAAAATTAGGGTTGCAGTTATTGTTCATGAATATGGAAATGCCTCCTTCTCAATGGAAAGGCTTCAAAAGATGGAAACAAGATTTGATTCACTTCCATGATTATTTAGTTCTTTACTTATTAACCAAAATTACTTTCCATATATATATATATATATATATATATTTCGAATTTTTTTCCAGTCGGACACTTGTTTTCAACATAATTTCATATATGCATAGAAGTGAGATAGTAAAATCTCTGTAAACCCTAGATCTTCAAATAAACCAGCTCATTGGGTAGCAACAAACTTTTTAAAACATTGGTTGTGTTTTGTATAACTTCTCCAAATATAAGTCCATCTTCTTAATGGAGTTTTTGAGACGCACTTCACAAGAAGGACTTTTATCAAACATTAGACATTTGTAAAGATATATTTTCGAAGCACTTTTGAGTTAAGAATTGAATCCTATTATTAACGTGTGGACCTCCCTCTTTGGCTAGGGGCTAAGGGTACGGTCCAGTGGAGGTACTATACTCAAATCTAATCTTGATCATTAATTTTAATTTGGATGATTATTAATCATTGATTGAAAAAATAAAAAATAAAAATTTAAAAATTATACGTGACACAATTTTATTAGATGAAAGGTGAAAAGTACAATACTGAAAGTAATATTTCAATATTATTATAAAAAATTATAGGATCCAACGTAAAATCCCCAAAACTATAAGCGATACTATAAACAATTGTACAAAACCTATAACAAATTATGTATGGTGGTATAATACCATTTTTTTTCTTTGGGTGTAAAATTGACCTTAAATTTTCCTATTCAAAAAAAAAAACAAAAAGCACAATGAGCATCTTCAATCTTTTTCATTTTTTAAACCTAAATTTAAATTTGAATAAAAAAATTCGTAAAAAAATTCTCCAATATTAGACTCATACCCATATTAGATTAAGCGTGACTTATTTTTTTACTCAAATCAAGGAAAAGTCAAATTCATAACCAAATATTTAATGATAAGATTTCATTCTTCTTTAAAGATTCAATGGTTATACTTTACCCTCTTTTAAATTGGAGTTTGTCCTCATTTAAATTTGAGTTTCTCTTCTTTTAAATCTGAGTTTCTCCATTTGAGAGGTCTAAATCAAATCTAGCTTTTTAAACTTTTTTTTTTACTTAAAGTTGAGTAAGGGTTTGAGTTTCTATTAGAGATTGTCTTAGAAATCCTAAATTGTATCCCAAAATCAATAAATTGTATCCTAAATTGTATCCCAAAAATTTGGGATGCAAAGTTTTTTCCCTTCCCATACTTTTTATGTAGATGATTAGATCCTGAACCCACTAATGAAGTAAGTTGAAAATTCAATACAAAAATTTTGCCAAATCCCATTGTGAACTTAAAAGGAAAGTTGAACAACCTATTAATTATGGTTCTAATGATGTATGAAAACTGTATTTACACTTATGATCAAAAGGAACAAAAATTTTGTAGGCTAAGAGAAGATGGGTGGCCAGAAAAAAAAAAAAAAAAAATTATATATATATTGCATATTGCATGATTTCTCATATACATATTATTCTTATAAGAAGTGAATTTCTGTTGAGCAATAACAAGACCTTCAATTCTATAGTGAAGGGAATGGTCTTTTATGTTGCAAATTATGGTATGAAAAATAAGGAGAATATAAAATGTTTTTTTTTAGTGCTTCTAACGCAACATGTGACAACGTCATATGGTGCTTACACCCAATTCAAAATTATCAAAACATTTGTTTGTTGGGCCCACAAGTTGATGTCCTCGACATCTTGTTAGGCCAACTATGATGGACCTTTAGCAAGCTATCCATTAGACTAGCTTAATGGACTTTTATTTCAACATTGTCTTTATGGACTTTAAATGGGCCATAATTTAATTTTTTATTTTATTATTTAAACTAAATATATATTTTGTATTATTTAAATTATAATCTATTTTTATAAAAGGATATAGAATCATAAATTGAGGTATTAAAGATCTAATAGAGATGGGAAAAAAACACTTACGAGCCAGGACATGGGCTAAATGGAGAGCGTTAAAAACTTGTAACAATTGGATTTCCATTAGGATTGTGGTCAAGTGACGAAGGTGTAGTGGTTTGAAAATTTCAAGAAGGTGAGGTAGTCACATTTTCAAGTCTCAAAGGAGATGCAGGGTTATTGAGTAGTAATTTGTGGATTTATTTGTGACTAATCTCACAAAAATATTCATATTTTTAACTTTTTTTTGTTTCAAGTCGTAAAGTTTTCTTGAAATCAGAGTCAAAATGGTTGAGTTGTTTTCTGAAATTGAGCATATGATGAGCAGTAACTGTTAAATTATTTGATGAATGAATATGAAAATATCGACAATATCATAAAATTAAGTTGAAATTTAGTTGTGTTAGACTGATTATACGATGAAATCGAACTGAAATCATTGATTGTTTAAAAAACAAATGACCATAAAATTTTTACAAGTAATTGCACAAGATTGAATCATTTCTTTTTAATATAATTGGAATAGAAGACTCTAATATACCGTATGAAAGTTAATTTTGATATATTTTATACAACATAAATTAAACATAAATCAACCTCATCATTTGTCTTTTGCCTATGTTTTTATCCTTCTGGCACATCTATAATATAAAATATGGCATATTTCAATAAGTTTATCCGCCTCATTCAACGGCTACCAATATCCCTCTCAAAATCATTCATATTGCACAGTGCCTTCAAGCACTGGTTATTCTTAGTCTATAATATAAAATAATACAGACTTTAAGAAGCTAATCCGACAGTTTCAAATAGACTCATCCAATGGTCATCAACATTTTTCTAAAAATCATTCATATTACACCGAGGCTCATCAAAATAGAATTCGGTTGGAAGTAATGGTTAGTCCTTCGTAATTTGCTCTCTATGAGCCACTTTTACCACTCAGGCGATGCCCGTTGTATTAGAAAGTGCATCCCTTATTTTTGTGCATCAGCTTATTGGTTCAATGTTTTTTACCCTACTGTGGTTTCAGTTAGAAGCATTTTATCGACTTGATGTTAAAAATTATGTATATTATTCTTTTGTAGTTACATACCTAAATAAAATGGTTACTTTTATCATCCAAGTTAACTGAGAGTGTGCTCCACATGCCCAAAACATATTGTGGGCTTTGTTTCCATTGTTTCCCTCCGAAAGAACATTGTCTAAGTGCCTAAAATACTCTTTATAATATATGGTATAATACTCAAATAGGTCGGACATTGGTCCCACATCAAAAAACATGTAAGAAAAACATAAGTGATTTTTGGCCCTAGATCAAAACCTCACTTGAGAGAAAAAGAGACTCGACATGTTTGATTGAAAGGTGTTGTTTTATTGTTATGTTTTATTAGTTTTATAGTCGAGAGTAAATCAGACAAAAAATCTGATTTTAAAACGTGGTTATTATAGTAATTTTTTAATTCCGTTAACGATGTCAAATACTTCACATTGATACATAATTATAAGGAAGTAATGTGCATAATTTTAAACATCAAGTAAGTAAAATATTTTTAACCGAAACCATAAGGGAATAAAAAACAATTAACCCTTGATTCAATCAAAAGAACTATTAACTTCCCCCCAAAATTAATGACATTAATAACAATTTATTAGATGATCTCTGTGAATAAATATCTTATGTACGCCATTGTTTGGTCTCCTTTTGTATAAAATGTTGTACCCGACCCTGGTGGCTTTTGCATCTCGATCGAACTAAACTCTCCAAAACTAGAGTAACACTGTTGACCACTAACTTCCCCTATACTCTCTTTTTATAAAGCTCAAGCAGTGAAACTTATGTGATTCCATATGTTTGGATTTACTTAGAAACACATATTCATGAAGATTGTATTACTTCTATACCCTGTAGCTACCAAATAGATTCTGTATATCAAGATTGGATTGGGATTGAGTATTTTTACTGCTCAACATAATAATAGTTTTTTTTTTCTTCATTTGAATTGATAAACAAGAATGAAAATGAAATTCTTGGATTGTATGACTCGCCTCAGACTCCAGACGAAAAGAATAGCTGGCCGGTTGGTTCTATCCTCCCTGAGGCTTTTTTTCCCACATTCCTTTTTTTTTTTTTTGGAAAAGTAAATAATTCCATTGATCCAAAAGAAAGTACAAGAAACAAGGACTAATAAAGTCCTGCATATGTATGACAAAGTCAGCAAGCTAACCAAACCAAAGCAAACAGAATTTCAGGGGAAGTATAGACCTTGAGCCAGTACTTCTCCAAAAACCCACTCACAAAGTTAAACAAAAGAAACATGGGACACAAAACAACCCACACAAGGGGATTTTATTCCAAACAAGAGCAAGGGATTCTCCAAGTTTGCAGCAATTGGAAGTTCTGGGCAGATGCTTTGAACTTAAGAGAAACGATCCTATCTCTGATGCATAGTTGGATCATAGCAATCAGGGATCTATAGTCAAAGACTTGATTTCTAAAGACCTGTTTGTTTCTTTCTCCCCATATGTGATACACAACTATACACAGAGAGAGCTTAAGCAAAGTAACCTTGAGTGATTTACCTGTCCAATTTTTTATCACCCAAAGAATAATTCCAAGAGTATGGCTGTCCAGTTTGTCCTCCTAATGCCATAAGATAGCTCCAAACTCCCACAGAATAATAGCATTCAAGGAATAGTGATGATGAGATTCAGCACCTTCCCTACAAAGCTTGCACACATTTCCATGTGGTGGTTATAAACTTGAAACATGTCCATGGTGCTAAGCCTATTCCTCACAGCAAGCCACATGATAAAACAAATCCTAGGGATGGCCTAGCTGAACCAAAGTAACTTGCACCATGAAACTCTGGAAGAATGTTCTCTAATAAGCTCCCAAGTAGAGGAAGTTAAGAATTTTCCATTTGGATGAGCTAGTCCCTTTTTTTCCATGTGGAGGTTATAAACTTGATTCATGTCCATGGTGCTATGCCTATTCCTCACAGCAAGCCACAGGATAAAAACACATCCTAGGGATGGCCTAGTTGAACCAAACTAACTTGTAACACAGAACTCTGGAAGAGTGTTCTCTAATAAGCTCCCAAGCAGAGGAAGTTAATAATTTTCCATTTGGATGAGCTAGCCACTAGACAGTATCCTTACTTTGTATATTGGGGATGTAATTAGGCATAGAGTCCTAAATTATACTTAAGTCATGTAGACTAGTGCAAGGCCAATACAATTGATTATTAGAAATGATGCTGCTCACTTTGGCTTTATTGGGGATCCCTGATTCAGCAATAAGCCTACAGTCCCTCCCCACAAGAAGTGGCCCAGATGGATGTCAGTTATCATGCCATAAATATGTGTCCTCTCCATTTCCAATATTATACACCAGATGAGGTTTGAGAATTTCCCTATGTTTAAGAAGCTACAGCCAGTTCCAAGAGCATGATTGAGTGGCTTTTGCTTCCCAAAGACTCCTGTTCTTTAAGCAGTAGGAATGAACCCATTGGCACCAAAGATTCTTCTTGTCAACAAAGAGTTTCCATAGATGTTTTAGCATAAGAGCGGAGATCCAATCTCTCAATCTTTTAATACCAAGACCTCCTTCTTCTTTTGGCTTACATACATCCTCCCAAGCTACTTTAGCCCCAGTCAACTTCAAATCAGTCCCTTTTCCATAAGAAGCTTCTAATGATCTATTCCAACTTATCAATGATCTGCTAGGGGAGTTTCAAGTGTGCAACCCAATACCCTTGGATGCCTTACAGGACTGACGCAAATTAATTGGAGTCTTCCTGCATAGGATAGGCTTTTGTGGGTCCAACTCTTGATTCTCCCCTCAATCTTGCCAACTAACTCAAAACAATGATTATGCCTTAGCCTGGAAGAGATGAGAGGAATCCCCAGGTATTTAATTGGCAGTGATCCCTTAGAAAACCAAAATTCACTCACAATCTAAGCTTTAGTAAGGTCTTGGACGGCAGAAAGGAAGATACTGCTCTTATTGGGATTAGCTTATAATTCTGATATAGCCTGGAAAAGGTCCAACCTTCCCTTAATGACCATGGTTGAGTGAATATCTCCATGGAAGAATAAGAAAACATCATCTGCAAAGACAAATTGGGAAAGCTTGATTCTCTTATATCTCCAGTGGTATTTGAAGCTAGTGTTTCTCCCTGATGAGTTGTTGGTTTATAAGGGTTAGGACCTCCATTGCAATCACAAAAAGGTAGGGTGAGATTGGGTCACCCTGCCTAAGGCCCCTTGAGCTAGGAAAGAACCCCTCAAGTTCCTCATTAAGGTTGATTGAAAACTTTGGAGAGGTTATACATGCCTAAATTTACTTTCTAAAGGTAGGAGGGAAATTAAGAACTTCAAGAATGTCTAGGATGTAGTGCTAGTCCACAGTGTCATAAGCCTTCATAAGGTCCACTTTAATTGCACCTCTAGGAGAACCACAGTTTTTGTGATAATCCCTGAGAATCTCTTGTGTAAGTAAAATATTGTCTCCAATCCTCCAGCCCTGGATGAAGGCTGACTGGTTCCAACCAATGATGTCCTGCTAAACAACTTTTATTCCGTTAGCAATGATTTTTGATATCACTTTGTAACAAGAAATAGGTCTAAATTCCACCATAGATGAGGGATTTGGAATCTTTGGGACCAATCCAAGGATGGTATCATTGATTTCCTTGAGTAATTGGCCAGAAGCGAAAAATTCTTTCACAGCTTCATATAAATCCTGTCCAACAATGTGCCATAACTTCTTAAAGAATAAGGCATTGAAGCCATCAGGTCCAGGAGCTTTGTTATCGTTGAATGAGAATAGGACACTCTTGATTTCCTCATTGGTGATTTCCTTGATGAGATTAATAGCTTGTGCATTTGTAACTTTGTTTTGAATCACTGAGTTGATAAGGGTTTTCCTTTTTGAGGATGCAATCATAGAGTTGGGGCCCCTTAACAATTATGTAAGTAATGCAACACTTCCCCTATCAACTCTTTCTCACTCTTTGTGCTGGTTCCATCCTCTTTGAGAATTGAGACAATCTTGTTGCAATTCCTTCTGTTTGTCATGGTTTTCAAGAAGAAGATGTGTTTCTATCCACCTCTTTAAGCCATTGAAATCTGGACTTCTATCTGTAAAGACTTCCTCATCTCTAACAGCCTTATAGTAGTCTGTAAGAAGCTATTTTTCCACAAGCCCCAATGAGCAGTCATGGAGATCTTATTCAATTCCTCTTTGACACCTTTCCAGTGCTTCTCTAGCACTATTGGATCTTGCAGAGACCTCCCCAATTTCCTTGCTCATCCTTTTGAAATCCCTTTTAATCTCCTTAGCTTACAACATATCAGGAATTGCTTGGTTCTCTGGATAGGTTCATTCTAGGACTGGTCAACTATTGGATTAAGTCTTGTCTGTTGGCAAGGAAATTAAAAAACTTGAAAGGGCATTTTTTCCTTAGTCTCTTGGGACCCATCTTTACCAGAATGGAGTTGTGCGTAAGAATTAAACCATTGACTACTGGAAGTTTAGATTCCAAGTCTCATTAACCAACGCCCTATGTAATTTCCTCATGATGTAGCCATTATCAGGTTTTTTATTCCACCATGTCAAAAATTGCCTTGAGAATCTGAGATCAACCACTTCAGTATCTTGGATGCACTCCTCAAACTCGCCGATAGTAGACTTCCATCTTCCAGATCATCTTACAGATTCATGAACTCCCCATATAATATTAAAATCACCCAAAATGACCCAAGCCTCATTAGCAAAAGAACCAGCATGAAACTTGAGATTGCTCCAAAGCCTTCTCCTTTCAATATCATCATTGGATCCATACAGAAAAAAACACGTTTTTAGATATGTTATCTTTCACTATCTGAGCTTTACATTGAATGAACTATTCATTTTGTGATATCTTGCTAACCGTATATGGTTTGGATTCCAACCCACCCAAATCCTCCCATAAGGGTGACTGTCATAGTTTGCAAAAAAAAAAAAAAATCCCATTGTCTAAATAAATTTCTCATGATGTAGGATTTATTAACCTCCTTAACTTTGGTTTCAACTATACCCAGAATATCAAGCTGATTGCTAGCAATAAAATTCCTTAGTTCCTATTGCTTAATGGAGTCATTAGGTCCCCTAATATTCTAGCAGGCAATATTTAACATGATGGTTGAGAAAGGTCAATGATAGGGATGTCATTTTTGTAGATCACTATACAAAATATTCATGGTTATTTCATATGGCAAATAAATCTGATGTCTTCTCTTTATTTCCAAAGTTTAAAACTGATGGTACCAAGAATTAATCCTAAGTATGAGCTCAGCCCAGGAGATCAGACCGGGAGGTCAGTTCGGAGCTCCAGAGCTCAGAGGGCTAGAACCTGAGCTCACCCCATGCGAAATTATAGCTGAAATGATAAGGAAATGGCTGGATGACAGCTGGTACCCCCGAAACCATAGTCAAGTAGTATCCCAGGCGTAAAACTCTCAATTGACCAAAATTCCCTCCCAGAATTAAGAGGGATCCCATGGATGAAGGGCAAGGATCTCAGTAGAAATCTCTTAGGGTTAGGAATGGCATTATAAGTACTGCACATTGCCCCAAGAAGGGGGGGGGGGGGGAGCCGAATGGCATCAAAGAACAATTTGTAAACACCTTTTGAATGAATATACACCTCAGGAGCAAGAGCCTCCATTATAGAGTGGACTAGCCGAGCTCATCAGCCAGTGAACCACTATATTTTCACTGTGTAACACACACCACATATCTGATTATTGGAGTATACACCCACTAATTCGTGAGCCTTGTAGCTCAGATCTGTTCCTCGCTATTGCACTCAAACTCACTGCTCATTCACGCGAAATAACACCATCAGTTTGGCGCCGTCTGTGGGAACGACTGTTCCTGTTACAAGTATATTGATTCTTTAGTAATTGATGGTCTCTACACGCAATATGAGCAGAAATCAGATGAATCCCCCAAGGTTGCAGAACCAACAAGAGGTCACTAATGGGAGACAACCAGAAAACTTTCATGATTTCGTACCCGCCACCGGGGATAATCCTCATGCGGTGGATCCCCCAACCAACAATAAATTAGATGCCCTTCGTCTGGTCAACCAGCGCTTACTTCAACAAAATGAAGAGCTCTTGAAGCTCTTGCGAGGTCCTCAGCAAACACAACCAGCCCAGCAAGGCCAAAATGACCCCCCCGCAGGGAACAACAACACCTCGATCCCCTCAGAGAAGCAAATGAAGGAGGGGAGAACAGCCAGACACCCCATCCGCCTCCTAGGGATGGTGACAATAAAGAGGTGCAGAGCCAAAATGAAGGGGTCGAGAAAAACGATTTTCTCCCTTTCCAGCAGGAAATGATAGAGCAATATTGGGAACAGCGCTTCAAGGACATCCAGCAAGAGCTCAGCCACATGAAGGAGGCAGTGAGGGTTAAGACTCCAGTAACGATGGATGCCTTGGTGCAACAAACGAAATCCCCATTCACTATAGAGGTGTTGCATTTTCCTCTCCCTCCAAAGTTTAGAATGTCCCAGATAGAGGCTTTCGATGGGACAAAGGATCATGTGGACCACCTCAACACCTATAAAAACCAAATGGAGCTGCATGGATACCAGGATCTAGTGCGGTGTAGGGCTTTTGCCATCACTCTTAAGGGGTCAGCTTTAGCATGGTTCAATAGGCTCCCCCCGGCTTCGATCTCTTCCTTCAAAGAACTCTCCATTTCTTTCGTATCTCACTTCATAGGAGCTCGGATCTACAGGAAGCCGAGCTATCATTTATTGAATGTCAAGCAAAAACTTGATGAGAACCTGCGATCTTATGTGCAGAGATTCAATTCAGAATCTTTGAAGGTAGATGTCCCAGACGAAAAGTTTGTCATCACTGCTTTCATTGCAGGATTAGGAGTACAGTCAAAGGACTTGATGTTCTCCATATCAAAAAATCCCCAAGCAAGCATGGCTGAGGTGTTGGCCAAAGTAGAAAAATATATAAACGGTGAGGAATCACTCCTTTCCAAGGTGGGGAGTGCATCATCACGAAAGGAGAAAGGGAAAGTAGAGAAGAAGAGGGACCGAAGTCCTAGGAAAGAAAGAGAACGAGAAAGGCCTTCAGGGAGGGACAGAGATCGCTCCCCAAAGAGAAGAGGAAATGTTAGAGACCGCTTAGGCCCTCCGCAACCTGAGCTGCAGCCTAGGTACGCACCCCGACAATTCACCCCGCTCACTGCCACAGTGTCTCAGGTCCTATATGAGGTCCAGAACGAAAAGTTCCTGAGGTGGCCACCTCGGATGAAGGCAGACCCAGCAAAGAGAGACCCCACAAAATATTGTGACTACCACAGAGACCGTGGTCACCACACTGATGATTGCATTCAACTAAAGAAGGAGATCGAGTTTTTAATCCAACGGGGGCAGTTGCGTCGCTTTGTGGCCCACGATAATCAAAATCGAGCTCTCCCACCTCCTCTACCTCAACAGCAAGCACCTGCACCACATCAACAACCTCTGGGAGAAATCAAAGTAATATCTGGAGGGTTTGCAAGAGGAGGGGAATCCAGCTCAGCTAGAAAGGCTCACCTCCGAAGGATCAGAGCTGGAGAAGCTCTCGAAGTGCATACTGTGTCCAAAACACTGCACCTAGACATAGCTATCACTTTTTCAGACTCAGACTTGGAAGGGTGTCAGTATCCCCACGATGATCCCCTGGTGGTAAGAGCTGTGGTAGCCAACAGAACTGTTCATCGAGTCCTAATTGACCACGATAGTTCGGCGGACATCATTTTTGCTCCTGCATTCGATAAGATGGACATAGGGAGGGAAAAACTCGAGCCTGTGAGTACCCACTTGCTGGGTTTCTTAGGAGAAAGGGTGCTGCCCTTAGGGTCAATTCAGCTTGTGCTCACCCTAGGTGACCTGCCTTGTCAAGCCACTATGATCGTAAAGTTCCTAGTGGTTGACGCACCTTCTGCGTACAATATTCTGCTTGGAAGACCTTCCCTCAATTCTATGAGGGCCATCCCATCTGCCTACCATCTGGTTGTCAAATTTCCAACAGAGAATGGAGTTGGAGTGGTCCGAGGAGACCAGCGTGTAGCGAGGGAGTGCTACATGGCATCTGTAAAAAGGAAAGAGGTTGAGAACATCCAACTGGACGAACTTGACATGAGGGATAAGCTGGAAACCAGACTAATCCCATCGAAAGAATTGGAGCCTATACAGCTCGACGAGGAGCCAGAACATCTTGTTTATGTAGGGTCTAAGCTGAGCAGAGAGATTAAAGAACTTCTCATCCAATTTCTGAGGAAAAATATGGAAGTGTTTGCCTGGAAACAAGAAGATATGGAGGGTATCGACTCCTCAGTCATCACACATAAGCTCAGGGTGAATCCTACCTGCAATCCCATCAAACAAAAAAGGAGGAGTTTCGCCCCAGAACGTCAGAAAGCCATCAATGAAGAGGTCAGCAAACTTCTCCATGCCAGAGCCATTAGAGAGGTGGATTACCCAGTGTGGCTAGGCAATTGCGTCCTTGTTAAGAAGACCAATGACAAGTGGCGCCTCTGCATTGACTTTACTGACCTTAATCGGGCTTGCCCTAAGGACAGTTTCCTCTTACCTCAGATAGATTTGATTGTGGATGCCACTGCTGGGCACGAGCTCCTCGGCTTCATGGACGCCTTCTCTGGGTATAATCAAATTAGGATGGATCTTAATGACCAGGAGAAGACCTCCTTCATAACCGAGCAAGGGACGTACTGTTACCAGGTTATGCCCTTCGGATTAAAGAATGCTGGAGCTACTTATCAACGCTTGGTGAATAAAATGTTTCAAAAACAGATTGGGACAACCATGGAGGTTTACATTGATGATATGTTGGTCAAATCACTGAAAGCAGAGCTCCATATCAAACACTTGGCAGAATCTTTCCAAGTCCTGAAGGAATACAAAATGAAGCTCAATCCCGCCAAGTGTGCCTTTGGAGTTTCCGCTGGAAAATTTCTGGGTTTCATAGTTAACAGCAGAGGAATAGAGGCTAACCCAGAAAAAGTAAAGGCAATTCTGTATATGCAACCGCCATCCAACACAAGGGAGGTACAACGTCTGACATGAAGAATAGCTGCCCTAAGTCGTTTGTGTCCAGATCAAGTGACAAGTGTCAACCCTTCTTTCAAGTCCTAAAGAGGGCCTTCTAGTGGGACGCCCAGTGTGAGGAAGCGTTCAAAACATTGAAAGGTTACCTAAGCTCCCCTCCCATTCTGGTAAGCCTGATGGAAGGTGAGATCTTTACTCTCTACTTAGCTATCTCAGATTTCTCAACAAGTGCAGCGTTAGTAAGGGAGCAGAACAAAGCTCAGCAACCAGTTTATTATTGCAGTAGAGCTCTGAGGGGGGCGGATGAGAGATACCCAAAAATGGAGAAGCTTGTATTGGCCTTAGTTACGACTGCCAGGAGGCTTAGGTCATATTTTCAAGCTCATACTATCGAGATCCCTACAGACCAGCCGATGAAGCAAGTATTACGTAAACCAGAAACTTCGGGAAGGCTGGTTAAATGGGTCATCGAGCTCAGTGAGTTCGATATCAGGTACAAGCCAAGAACAGCCATCAAAGGACAAATACTGGCAGACTTCATTGCAGAATTCACAACAGGAACACCCATGGGGGCCACGCAGCAGGTGCCTGACCTCCCCACATGGAAACTTTCAGTAGATGGAGTTGCCAACGCCCAAGGCAGCAGTGCTAGCTTAATTTTGACCTCTCCTGATGAAATAGATGTTGAATATGCACTTAGGTTTGGGTTTAAGGCCTCAAACAATGAGGCGGAGTATGAGGCTGTTATAGCAAGGCTCAATCTTGCTCGCTCAATGGAGGCAGAACAACTGGAGATCTGCAGTGACTCCCAGCTCGTGGTAAAGCAGATAGAGGGGTCTTATGAGGCCAAGGGCGAGAAAATGATCATTTATCTCAGAAAGGTACAGGAGTTGATCAGGAAGTTCATGCAAGTCAAGGTTATACATGTCCCTAGATCGGAGAATTCTCGAGCAAATGCGCTGGTGAGACTAGCAATGGCTTCACAGGAGAACCTGGATAGGTTGATACCAGTAGAGCATTTGGCGGAGCCATCAGTAAGAGTTGAGAAAGAAGAAGTGTTCCCAGTTCTTTCCCCACCAACCTGGATGGACTCCATTAGGGAATATCTTCAGAACGGAGCCTTGCCAGCAGACCATAAGGAGGCCGCCAAGATAAGGGTAAGGTCAGCCAGATTCTCCATTTTGCAGGGAAACTTATATAAGCGAGGATTCTCGATGCCTCTCCTCAAATGTGTAGGAGATGAGGATGTTAATTACATACTTAAGGAGATCCATGAAGGAATTTGTGGTAATCATATTGGAGCTCGAGCACTGGCAGGAAAAGCCTTGAGGCAGGGATATTATTGGCCTACTATGCTGAAGGATGCCACCGATCTGGTTAGAAGGTGTAAGGTATGTCAGATACATGCCAACGTCTCTCATTGTCCACCAGAGCTCCTAACATCGGTGGTAAGTCCTTGGCCCTTCCAACAATGGGGATTGAACATTCTTGGCCCTCTTCCGACCAGCGTAGGGCAGTGTAAATTCGTCATCATTGGGGTGGAATATTTCACTAAATGGACAGAGGTGTAACCTCTGGCAACAATCACAGAGCAGAAGATTCAAAATTCCACATGGAAGTCTATAGTCTGTAGATTTGGGGTATCTAGAGCAATTATTTCTGACAATGGGAAGCAGTTTGATAACCCTAAGTTCAGAAAATTTTGTGCAGAGTTAGGGATAAAGAATTATTTCTCGGCCCCAGCCCATCCACAGTCAAATGGACAAGCAGAGGTGACAATCATAACGATTAAAGTAGCCTTGAAGACCTAGCTTGAGTATTTAAAGGGAAATGGGTAGAATATATTCTAGAGGTGCTGTGGGCATACAGAACAACCCCCGAGACAGCAACTCAAGAAACACCGTTTGCTTTGGCTTTCAGAACCGAAGCAGTATCGCCTGTGGAGATAGGATTCCCATCCCCCAGAACTGAGTTCGCAGAGTCTGAGCACAACGATGAATCCCTTCTGCTAAATCTTGATCTTCTAGATGAAAAAAGAGAAAGAGCTATGCAACGCATTCAGAGTTATCAGAGAAAGACTGTTAGGTTCTATGACAGGAAGGTTAGGCACAAGAGTTTCAAGGTAGGAGATCTTGTGCTTAGAAGGCTTTTGCTTGCAAGAAGGGATCCCACGCACAGGAAATTGGGGCCAAATTGGGAAGGCCCCTACATCGTTTCAAGAATAATTAGGCATGGGAACTATGAGTTACAAACAGAAGAAAGAAAGGTCCTACCTCATTCTTGGAATGTCGAGCATCTTAAGAAGTTCTTTCAGTAAGTTTTTCTTGTAATGAAAATATTCTCAATAAAAATAGCAAATTCTTGATTCATCCTTGCATGGCTTCCAAAAATAGCTAAAGAGCTAACGATGAGCTTCTCAGCTCATAAACAAAAGATGAGCTCTTCAGCTCATAAAACAAAGATGAGCTCTTCAGCTCATAAAACACAAGATGAGCTCTTCGGCTCATAAAATACAAAGATGAGTTCTTTAGCTCATAAAACAAAGATGAGCTCTTCAGCTCATAAAACACAAGATGGAATATAAAAATGAGCTCTACAGCTTAAGATGAGCTCCTCAACTAATAAACAAACGATGAGCTCTTCAGCTCATAAAACATAAAGAACTCCAACCCACGGGTACGCAAAAAAAAAATGATGAAACCTTGTCAAAACCAGGATTCACAAACATTCAGAAGAAAAAGAAGGTGCAAAAGTTACATTGAACAAAACAGGGTACAAGAAAGAAGTGTTCCTAGTTCTTTTTTAGCTGCTGCTTCAGCTCAGCAACCTCTCCCTTCAGGCGGGCGTTCTCCTCTCTCAGCTCGTCCCTTTCCTTTTCCGTCTTAGAGAGCAACTTTAGAAGCTTCTCGCCTGCTGAGGAAAACAAAACAGTGGCTAGAGAAGAATCAGGTGAAGAGAAACCATCCCTCCTGCGCTTCTTTGAGGACGCACCCACATCCCCTTCCTCGTCGGAATCAGAGAAAGAGGTACAAGGCAAATCTGGGAAGAAAGAAAACTCCAGGGCAGTTGCCTCAGCGCCAAGCAAATAAAGGTTCTCAGACGTCATCAGATCCGAAAAAGGCATGGGATCTATGAGCAGTAGTTGATCGATGTTCATCATCTCCGGCAAATCCAGGTCATGGGCACCTGCATAACGAAAACATAATGAGAACGGATTTTCACAGGATTTAGTCAAGATAGCTCTACCTGAACATACCTATACGAGAGAAGCTGCCCCAGGAGCGTGGAATTCTAGTCCTAGAGCAGCACTACTCGGTAGACCTCCAAGAATTCCCGGATGCGAAAAAAAAAAGCGTTGAAACCACCCTTCAGGAAGAGGAGGAAGGTCGAGAACCAAGGGGCACAAGTCGAAGTGCCTCCACCGGAAGAAGCTAAAGCAGGGGATTTCATCCTCTTCAATCTCATAGAAGTAAAGGAACTCAGCAACATTAGGGAATCCACTGTTGCCGTGTAGACGCCAGAAGAGGAAAAAGCTGACTATAGCAGCCCAACCTCGGGGCGAGAGGCGAGAAGGACACAAGCCATAGTACGCAAGGACTCGCCCAATGGAAGGATGAATGGGAACACGAAGGCCCATGTCAATGGCACCCTCGAAGAAGCAAACTTCCCCTCGAGGAAGGTAGTTACAAGGCTCATCAGAGGTCGGGACTCGTAGGGACAAGTCCAATTCAGGGAAGAACCGCTTTTTGATGTCTTCCAAGTCTGAAGGCTTCATCGTTGAAGGAGTTAAGTAACGGAAATGCCACTTCCAATCAATCCCAAAGGAAGTGCGTTCTTTAAACTAGGAAAAAACAGGGGCAGCCATCAAAACTACAACGAGGCAAGAATGTGATCTCCAAGATTCAAGAAAGACTCTGAAATCTTTCGGTAAAGGAGAATGAAATCCAAGAGGTATTCGAAGTGTTAAAGAAAATCATGAGTTTTTAAGAAACCAAGAACCACACAAAAAGCAGAGTCAACAGTCCTTTTGGTTTCCTAATTAATGATGGCAGTTACGGTTTTGGAAAGCAGTTGAGTAAATGCAGAAAAAGACGAATCAGCACAGGGTGACTCCCTAATGCGATCAAAGTAATTGGGAACAAGTATGAGCTCGACCCAACCTGAACAAAACTCATCTCATATTTCTTTGGGATAAGGTCAGTTCGAATGGCTACCTAGCATTTCCAGCACATCTCTTCGAGACCATCAACCCCAAAGAACCACGTTCATATCCTGGATAAAATGGACTGGTATTTCTCAGGCTCATCTGTCATCAAAGACCTCATGTATGTAGCAACATGACCTCAGCAGCTCTACCTTTGGAATAACTCAAGCATCAAGTTGCTTACTCTCTTTACCAAATCCAGCAAACCTCTTGTCGCCATGAGGAATGTCAAGTCCACTACCCAATGCCCCCAAGGAGGAACTAAAAGCGTGAATACCAGTGTCACACCAGATTCACGTCCAAGGGAGTTCCGACATTCCCCTGATGCTCCTCAACCATCTTCTGAACTCAGCAAGCTAAAAGAAGTCCAACACAATAAGTTGTAGCATAAGTTGTGAGGCCAACTTCAAGTCCATAGATTGTCTAGATCTATCCAGGAAGAAGCTTCTCAAGAGGCAAGACCTCATGGTCCCAACAGCCCTTTTAGCTCTGCAGTCCTTGGTAAAGCTTCTGAAAAACTCAATAGAATATTTACGTCAAGGAGATCTAAAGGTATCCCCGAAGCAAAAAAGGGAAGGGGAACCCAGAGCACAACAATGAGTTCTCCAAAGATCAAACCTCATCAGTTAAGACTATGCTTTGGCTCTCCATTAGTCTTGGCAAGACTATTATGGAAAGAGCTAAGTCCTTGAAAATGGCCCCAGACTTGACACGTCATCAGCTCTTCTGTTCATCCAAGTTTGATAATCTTGCTTGAAAAGGAGAACTAAGGTACTCCTCCAAGCAAGGGGGGCAAGGGGAATGCAGACAAAACAATGAACATAACAGTGACAATGACAGAGTAGGCTGCATTGAAGAACAGAGTAGGCAATGACATAATAGATTGTATTGAACAGTTTCAAAAACAAAACAAAGTGTGTTCAATATTGACATCAATAACGGCAAAGATCTACCCTAAGTTCTGGACTCCTAGGACCCCAAAGAGGCAGGGGGAAGAGAGCCCGGCAGCTCAGCAGTAGGAGTGCTTGATGGATCAGCAAATGAAATCTCTGATGGGACAACAGTTAAAGCTTCTGGCAAAGTAACAGTCGAAATCTCTGGAATAATCAATTGTGCAGAGATCTCGACTTCAGTTAAAGCCCTCGTTACTAGGTCAGCAGAAAAAGGGGCAGCATCAGGAAGGTCAGCAGGCACAGGAGTTAGAGAAGCCTCAGAAGTGCCCACGGTAGTAGTGGATACAGAGGTGGGAATATTCTGAGCCGGGACCTCAGCCGGTGGGGTAAGCACCTCAGAACCCATGGGAGCAGAGGCCAAGGCAACATCCTCACCTGCTGAGCTAGGCACCTCTGCCTCCTTTTCAGCTGGAACCTCTACCTCTCCCCCATCCGGAATCTCAAAATTGAAGTCCAGGTCAGGGTATGTTTCTTCGACTATTTCCTGGAAAGCAATCCACCCTTTAGCCCACCTGGTAATGACATCATCCTTCAACTTAGCAATCAGATCATCCCTTTTTTTAACAACTGTCCTCTGCACCTCAAGCTCAACTAGAATGGGATCGTGCGCCCCTGCCAATACACCGTATTCTCTTTTCATGCCGTTATAAGAGCCCTAGGCCGCAAAGGTCTCTTGGCTAGCTCTGACCCAAGCTTCAATCTTAAGTTTGAGCTTCTCCGAGGCCTTTTGGAGCTCATCTTTGCTCTTTTTCTCTTCCTCTTCAGCCTTCTTTTTCTCCACCTCTAAGCTCTTGATGGTAGAAACCTGCTTCTCCACTTGTTCTTGAAGACTCTGAAGTTGAATTTGGAGATCATTATTAGCAAAGGTTAGCTCTGCAGCTTTAAATTCAAACGTCTTGGATGCCTTGGCAGAGCTCTCCAGAGAGCGGATTCGACTCAGCAAACCCCTCACATGTATAGCCAGCTGGGGAGACATACGATCAGAAATAAGAAATAACCTAAAACGGCAAGCGTAAGTTGGAAGCTTAAGTAGAGCAATAACAAATACTTACAGTTGTGGTTCCATAAAGGGCTGAGTTGATGGAGCTCTCAAGAGGCATCGTGGCAGCCCTCAGAACGTCGAAGTCAGGGAAGATAGAAGTAATAGCACCAGCTGCAAGATCAACACTGTCAAGGAAAGAGTCTTCATTCCCTTCCACTTTAGAAGACTTCCATTTCTCCAACTTGGACCTCGGTTGGGATGGCTGGGAGATTTTCTTAGATGATCCAAGAGGAGGAGAGGCAGGCTGGAGCTGAGGAATCAAATCCAGGGCCCTATCAACCTCAAACAAGGAAGGCGAGGTCAAGCCCTCCGCAAAATCTCTACTAGGAGCATGCAGAGTCCCTTTGAAGTGAGGGGTCTCAATGGCTTGGGGGGCGCTCAACGGTGGAACAAGTAGTCCAGTAGCTGAGGCAGGAGAGTTATGGGGCACGCCCGACTTCTGCATCTTAGCTCGGGTAACAGGGCTGCTACCAGAACCGACCTCAACCTTGTGTTTGCTCCCACTCCTGCCTTTCTTTACATGAGCTACCTTAGACTGGAGTTCTGCTGGGGTGGGCTCCATCGAGGAAGAACCTAAAGAATCAAAAAGAGCAGTTTTAAAAAAAAGAAAAAAGAAGAAAGGAGGTCAAAGAGGAGAACTGCTACCTGCCACTTCACCGTAACAACTGAAAGAGAAATGAGAGCTTCGACAGAAAGAGGAGTATGGGATTCTATTCTCACCCTTGGGGGGCTGAGCTCTTGCTCTACAAGAACCCAAGGTTTGATGAGTTTAGATTACTTTGCTGAAGCACACTTCTCTAACCTCAGCAACACCCGTTCGTCCTCTACACTAAGCTCAGGGTGTTCACCTGGGAAACAACATTAACAAAGCAGAGTCAGAGAGAGCCACCAAACCCGATCGCAATTAGTTTGGGCAAGGACTTACCTAGGTTATCAGGGACTGACCAAGCTCTAGGGATTGGAAGAGTGTCTATTTTATCTGCAGAGTTGTACTCCCATTGTTAGCCCCCTACGTAGAAGAATTGCTTTTGCCAGTTCTTGTGGGAGCTCGGGAGCTCAGAAATAATTACTCTGGCCTTTGTTCGTTTGGAGATATATAAAAAACCCTTGGAAGAAGTATGCTTAATGTTGAAAAAATACATGAGCAAGGAAATAGTGGGAATCCCAAGCTTGTGGATCTTAAAGAAAACGAGGAGACCCACCAAGACCCCCCAGAAATTAGGAGAGAGCTGAGCAGGACAAATATTGAAATGTTGAATACCACCCTTTACAAAAGGGTGTAAGGGAAAGCGTAGACCATTCTCAAAGGCAGCCACGAAGAAGCAAACATTCTTATGAACCTAGGAGACGTATGGGGTGCATTCGTCTGGACACCAGACCCCTGGAAGGAAACCATAACGAGCACTAAAAACCTTCATAAGAGAATGAGTGACCTCACTAGGGCCCACGAGCTCTGCATTTCTGAAAGTAGACCCTATGCCTGGAGCCGAGACACCCACGCCACTCACCTTGCTTTTGCCTTTGTCGGGGTTTTTGACCACAGGGGAGGAAGTTAAGGGAGGCTCATCGGTATGTACCTGAGCATCGGCAGAATCAACGCCGGGAAAATTGTCAATCTCCTCACCCACAACACCTAAGTCAGAATCCTCTTCAACAGACCGATCTCCGAAGAGGGAAACAGAGGAAGGGGTACTCTAGAGGAAGCAGACATAGCTGGGCAGGTAAAGGGAAGTTTAAAAGACCTATAAAGGGGTGGAATCTCAGAAAAACACTCCTTGAGGACTCTGGGGTCGACACAACTATGCCCGATAATGAAAATTCTAGCGGTAAAATAGGGGTCCAAAAAGAGGGGAAGACAAGATAGGGAAAGACCTCGGTTCCTAAAATAACAGAATCGAAAAGTCTAGAAATGGAGAAACCACCTCAGACTCGAGGGATCCAGAACGAAAGAGCATGAAAGGGGCCAAGAACGTACCTAATCGAAGACGGATAACAAGCCAAAGTTTGAAGCAAGCCAGTCTCACACACCAATTCGAAGGGAGACGAGATTCAACAAAACCCTAGATTCACCAGAAAATTAGGGAAGTCAGGAATCTGCTAAGAGGAAGAAGGTGAAGAGCTTGAAGGGATAAAATTCAAAAGGAAAGAGATGGGAGCCGTTTCCATCAACTCAAAGGCATTTAAAGCTAACTGTACAAAGTGGATAACGTGCGCGGGAAACGAGGAGGGAAAATGATTACCTGTAACCATCAAAAACCTGTTCGCACGCAAACCGAGGTTGGCAAGTAGAGGTCTGCCTTGACTGAACCTCAGCTCAGCCCCTACCCAAGTTCACTTGGACTAAGGGCTGGGAGGAAAATGATGGTACCAAGAATTAATCCTAAGTATGAGCTCAGCCTAGGAGATCAGATCGGGAGGTCAGTTCGGAGCTCCAGAGCTCAGAGGGCCAGAACCTGAGCTCACCCCATGCGAAATTATAGCCGAAATGATAAGGAAATGGCTGGATGACAGCTGGTACCCTCGAAACCATAGCCAAGCAACATCCCAGGCGTAAAACTCTCAATTGACCAAGATCCCCTCCCATAATTAAGGGGAATCCCATGGATGAAGGGCAAGGATCTCGGTAGAGATCTCTTAGGGTTAGGAATGGCATTATAAGTACTGCACATTGCCCCAACAAGGGGGGGGGGGGGGAGCCGAATGACATCAAAGAACAATCTGTAAACACCTTTTGAATGAATATACACCTCAGGAGCAAGAGCCTCCATTATAGAGTGGACTAGCCGAGCTCATCAGCCGGTGAACCACTATATTTTTACTGTGTAACACACACCACACATCTGATTACTGGAGCATACACCCACTAATTCGTGAGCCTTGTAGCTCAGATCTGTTCCTCGCAATTGCACTCAAACTCACTGCTCATTCACGCGAAATAACACCATCAAAAACCATGATTGAAATTTTTTTCAAAACATCCATAAATACAATTTATTCTGATGGTGGCACAGAATACCAAGGTTTAAAAACTATGTTTGCAAATTCTGGGATTCAAAATTTGATCTCTCGTCCATACACACCACAACATGTAGCTTCGGCTGAACGTTGTCACCATCACATCATTGAGACAGGCCTTACACTTTTACATCGGGCATCTCTCCCTCTATCTTTTTGGTCTTATTCTTTCAATGCTGCGGTTTATCTTATTAATCGACTTCCTACGTCGATACTTGATAATAAATCGCCATTTGAATGTCTATTTCATACTTTGCCAAATTATTCCAAATTGAGAATTTTTGGGTGCCTCTGTTATCCATGGCTTCGGCCCTACAATCATCATAAGCTCAAATAGCGGTCCAAGTCTTGTATTTTTTTGGACTATTCAAATGTTCACAATTCTTATATTTGTTTTGAACCCACAAATCACAAAATTTATTTTTCCCGACATGTTCACTTTATTGAAAATCACTTTCCCTCTTTATCTCCCTTAAATGAGCATGACAAAGTTAATGATTTCACTCTTTCAAAACGGACAGCGATCTCTCCTTCCCTCACATCGCTCCATTTCGACAATTCTTCCCCAATTGTGTCACCCCATTTACCTCATTCCCCTCTCCTAAATTCGCCACCTCCCTTTTCCAGTTCCCTACGTTTTTCTCCAACAACCTCATCCTACTATTTACCTGACCTTATCCCAATTAATTCTCCCCCATCCCCTTATCCCAATTAATTCTCCCCCATCCCCTCAGCGTGAACATGGTATCTCATCCCCTTCAATGCGTCAACCTCCCACAAATCATGACTTTTTCCAATCCAAGTCTCCCACTATTCCTAACACTGTACACACTGGCAACCCTCAATTGGTTATCGATCTTAACTTGGAACCTTCTCCAATTGACACGTCTCTTGCTTCCTCTACAAGTGATAGTGCTCCAAGGTTTGATAGCTCTCCATGTCCTACCTCCCTCACAGCCGTAGACCCTCCCAACATCCATACCATGACCACACGCTCCAAGAACAATATTTTCAAACCTTTAACCAAATTTTCCTATGCTGTTTCTAAACACCCTCTTCCTCAAACCTTAGAACCTACCTCAGTTTCTCAAGCCCTCACCAATCCCAAATGAAGAGCAGCCATGTGTGAAAAGCTCAATGCTCTCATTCGGAATGGAACCTGGGAACTTGTTCCCCGCCAATCCAATCAGAATATCGTTGGGTGCAAATGGGTCTTTCAAGTTAAGCGGCGACCTAATGGTAGCATTGATCACTACAAAGCTCGGCTTGTTGCCAAGGGTTTCAACCAACTCCCGGTATTGACTATTATGAAACATTCAGCCCCGTTATCAAGCCTAATACTATTCGCATTGTTCTCACACTTGCTCTTTCTCATGGCTGGCCAATTCATCAATTGGATGTAAACGATACCTTTCTACATAGGCATTTATCTGAGGAGGTGTTTATGTCCCAACCCCCAGGCTTTGTCAATAGCAGTCGACCTCATCATGTTTGTCTTCTTCACCGTTCCCTTTATGGTCTCAAGCAAGCGCCTCGCGCTTGGTTTCAAGAACTGAAGAATTTCATTCTCTCTCTTGGTTTTTCCAACTCCAAGAGTGACACCTCCCTCTTTATATATTCTACCGGCAATCTCACTGTGTACCTTCTTGTTTATGTTGATGATTTATTAATTACAGGGAATTCTTCAATTTTTATTAGAAAAATTATTGAGGATCTCTCCAACCGATTCTCCATCAAAGATCTCGGTTACCTTCACTATTTTTTGGGGGTTGAAGTCATACCCAACAACCATGGATTATTTCTGTCCCAGCATAAATACATCTGTGATCTTCTCACACGTTTCAACATGGAAGGCATGAAGGAATCTGTGACACCAATAAGCTCTTCTACCTGCTTGATTCTTTCAGATGGTACACTTGCCGCCGACGCCACCAACTACCGCTACTTGATTGGTGGTATGCAATATCTCTCACTATATCGGCCCGACATTTCCTACATCGTCAATAAGCTAGCTCAGTTCAAGCATGCCCCTACACAAACACACTGGACTGCTGCCAAGCGTATTATCCGCTACCTAAAGCACACAATCTCATACGGGTTGGTCCTCCGATGCTTACAACTCCTCCGCCTCACTACTTACTCCGATGCCGATTGGGCAGGCAATCGTGATGATTGCACTTCAATCTCTGCTTATGTTATTTTCCTAGGGTCCAACCTGTTTCGTGGTGCTCCAAAAAGAAGAGAACAGTAGCAAGGTCTTCCACTGAAGCAGAATATCGCTCCGTCGCCTCCACCGCGGCCGAGCTAGCTTGGATCACCAATCTCCTTGGTGAACTTGGTGTCTATTCTACTCAGCCTCCACGGCTCCTGTGTGACAATCTTGGTGCAACTTACTTGTGCGCCAATCCCGTCTTTCACTCTCGGATGAAGCACATTGCCCTTGACTACCATTTTGTGCGTGATAAAGTTTCCAATGGCTCCCTTACTGTTGCTCATGTCTCCACCCATGATCAACTTGCCAATGTTCTTACGAAGCCTTTGGCCAAGTCACGGTTCACTCTTCTTCGTTCCAAGATCGGTGTTTCCAATGGAAGCACGATCTTGCGAGGGCATATTAGGAAAGAAGATCTCTCCTCATCACGATCCACAATCACAGCCTCATCACCTTAATTCGCTGCTTGTATATGTCAATCCAATCCCTTATTTTTAGGATCTATACAATTGACTTTCTTTATCCTGACTTGTATATTTTATATATAAATATCTGCTCATAGTATCAATAAAAATATATCTTCACCATTTTTATTTTCTCCAAACTGGTTTGGCTCCTTTAGTGCCACTTCTTCAAGATAATAGCTCTTCCTGAGAAAAGCCAAGGACCAGCTTCCACTACTTTAGTTCTGGCCTTATCATTTGTTAGAATTTCTAAGTGCCCTATTTTATCCCAGCTTTTATGTGCAAGGAAACTAACAGAAGAAAAAGGAAGTTTCTTTTCAATGAAATACCCCACCAAGTAGGTTTGCCACTCCAAGCTCCCCTATTTGGCTATCTCATTTGGGGGATGAACCACAATCCCAGTTTGGGTCTTCAAAGGTTCAATAAATCTGAGTCTCATTTTATTACTACTCAATTCATTTGTGGGTTGGGATTGAGATGGAGATAAGGTTCCAGTCTTACCCAGATTGCAATCTTTGATTCCATGGGGTGGGTAGAGATGTCTTCTATTGTTGGTTACTACCCAGCTGGCCTATGGGTAGTTTTGTCTGCTTGTGGCCCAACATGTCACCCGCTTGAGCTACAGATTGAGGAACTCCCTCCACTGCAGGAATATGGATTTGGTTGATTCCTTCTACGATTGAGCTGGGAATACCTTCATGCACCTCCTTAGATGCTGCAAGTTCTCTATCGCAGAGATCAGCTTCCATACCTTACTCATGAGGAGAGGTTGGGGGGATTTCGTCAAGGTTAGTGCCCTAGGCCCTAGGGTTCTTTTTTGTTTTTTCCAACATTCTTGACTTGCAGATTCATGAGAACAAGAAGGGTTAGGATGCTGATTTCTCAAATCTAAGGGGTTGGTTAGTTGCACTGTCAACGGATAATGATTGTGATAGATTAAGTCAGTAAATTAAGTTCAAAATAGTATTATTAATAAAAAAAATTATTGAAGGAAACTTAAAATTTTAACATCTATGAATAATATAGATTAGTGTTCTAAGTTTTTTTTCAAAAAATTCTAAAGAATAAATTTGGAATCTATCCATGCCTTTTTAAAAAAAATTTAAATTAAACCTCGACTTAGCAAGGAGGAGGGGTTTTATTTATAATCAAAAATTTAACAACCTATTTAGAGAGTAAATATTTAACAACAGTTAAATTACATCATCATTGTCATGTGATGTTAAAATTCAATAATAAAGTTAAAATAAAAAGACGTACCCTACTCCTTTTAAAAAAAAGAGCAAACGCTATAGTGACTTAATTTGAAGATTTAATCAGTGTCTTAATTCAATGTAACAATTGAATTAATTATAAGTTCTAAAATTAAGTGGAACTCACTTTTAATCCAACAATTACTGTTAATTAGATCTCCAAATTAAGTTCACAAATTGATTTTAATAACATATTCATTTAAAAAAAAAAACCGTCAATACACAATGGAGACAAAATCCACCATGAAAGCCACCACATTGATCCAAAAGGACAATGCTTGCTCACAACTAGAAGATAAGACAATGGTTACTCCATAAATAACTGGCCAGCCTGCCGTCCACAAGACTGCCAAGCATGGGTGAACCACTGAACATTTTATATTGGTATATAATTTTTATATTTCTCAATCATGTGTGTGAACATGTATTTGTCAATTTTTATATTGGTATATAATTTTTATATTGCTCAATCATGTATGTTGACGAAGAGTAAGCCTCATGGGGCAAAAAAGGGATTTTGGAGTAATAGATTTTGATTCATTATTTAATGATTTAATTTAGTAATATAATTAGTTATCGTTAGATTGGCGTTGAATTCTAATACTGGTTGCAATCTATTATCAATTTAAATACAACAATGGCTTCGGTTAGCTGATTAACTCAGCAAATTTAGTCCTAATAGTATTACTATTCAAATTGTGCTTATAAATTTTCATTATCTTCATTTAAGAAGAGAAATGCAAAGGAAACTAGTTTTCTTCTCTAGTTGTTTAATGTTTTTTTTAATAAGAGAGAGAGAACTACCATTGATGTTGGAGATAAATATAATACTAATTTTTAGTGTATCAATTAAATTTTCCACCGAATTAACAAAATTACCGCTTAGTCTTTGGGACAAGCATATTGTTCTGCAAGTAAGTAGTCCTTGGAGCTACTGTTAGAAATACTCTTGTTATGTCAGTAAATTAGGTTCCAATAGCATTGCTCTTACTCTAAATATAAGTTTGGTATGGTGTTTGGCCAACTGCTTGGGTGCACCGTGGTCTACTGTTTTTGTTTTCTCCCACTGGTCTACCCTCATCTGGAACTGTGATGAGTCAGTTGAGTCATTAATGTTAGTGTATCAGAAGAACGAGTCTTCTGTCAATCCTCATATCACTTACTGAAAAAAAAAATGTCTATCTTTCATTGGTGTAAACAAGGAACAAGTCATGATATACAAGGGGCCATACCCAGGTTCTAGCTTTCACAAAAGTCAGGCTTTATAAAGTTGGTTTTTCATCAAAATGTAGATAATTACTGAATGAAAGACTTACATGGTTAACAACCCTTTCTCTCTTGTGGGCAATTAGTGAGTAAAATAGAAAAGGACATCTTACTATTACCAAAAACCACACAAAAGAAGGAAAGCAAAATGAACACAACTTAGGACTGTAGATATTGACTGACTCGTATCAGTCACTAAATCAATGCGGAGTGTTGAATTAATAGATCCCATTAACTCTTTTTTCGGTGAAATTCATTGAAGCAAACATTCACGTTCAATTGGTAAACAACACTTGGTAAGTAATTTGGAATGCATATCTTGGGTCTAATAGTCATTATTGGCCTTACTCTTCGAACAAAGTTGTGCTAGCTCCTCCACAGCTCCATCTATCTCTTCATCTCCTTTCAATCGTATGTTTTCTCTCAATTCTACTGCTTTTCTCCTCATATGTTCCCCTTTGTTCCCAACTACCACGTCTTTTATCACTTTCGCCACCTCTTCTCTGTGAAGCTTCCCACTATCGTCCCTCCAAACCTCCATGCCTAAACCAATTTCAACCACCAACCTAGCATTCAGAGGTTGATCAAGGTGCATGGGTATGGCTATGATTGGGACACCAAATTCTATACTTTCCACTACTGAATTCCATCCACAATGACTCATAAATCCACCAACACTTGGATGCTTTAGAATTTCAGCTTGTGGGGCCCATCCTTTCATAATGATCCCTCTATCTCTCACTCTCTCAAGGTATCCCTCAGGTAGTGCCTCTTCAACCATAGTTTCGTCTCCTAAAGGAAACCTAATAACCCATATAAAGTTGACATTGCTTAGCTCTAACCCATGTGCTATTTCTTCCATCTCTTCCTTGGACAAAAAATACTCACTTCCAAAAGACACAAACACACTCGAAGATTGATGCTTCTTTCCAAGCCATTCGATAACTTCCAAATGCTGCTCATCTTTGCTAATGGAGTCTTGAACAAGTGGGCCAACAGGCATAATCTTCCTCTTAGTTGAAGCGGAGAAATAATCGATATATTTTTTCTCAATTTCGCTACAACTTTTGACTAGCATGATGTTGGATAATCTCAAAGGGCTTGGACGTCCACGATCATTCTCATCATCATCACTTGTTGAAGATTTAAAATCATTACGACGTATCTTAGCTAACTCAAAATCTCGAAGATAAAGAGCGGGGAAAGGGTATTCGTCACCGGGTGTTGCAAACAAAAGATGATTGAAGTAGGAACACATGGCTGCACTTGAAGTCAGAAATTGAACAGCTGGAATATTATGTGTTGAAGCTACTGCTACAGGCCATTGCTTCATAGCCTGGGCGACATCATATATAAGCAAATCAGGCTTTAGGGTCTTGAGGATGTTGGAGAAGCTCGGACTTGCCATTTCGAAGGCTTTGTCGAGGGTCGGATTGAGGTGGATTGGGAGGCCATTGGTTGTGTGGTATTTTGGAGGAAGTTCAGGTAAGGAGGGTAGATGGAGTTCCACCGTTTGTATTGAGAGAGATTGATTCTCGAGCTCAGTGATTCGTTCCTTAATGGAACTAAGATTGATAGGTGTAGAACAGAAGTATACATGGAAGTTTCTCTTTGCAAGCTTTTTGGCTAGTTCTAGGAAGGGAGAGATATGACCATGAGCCAACCATGGAAGCATAAGAACACTCGAATTAGTTTGTTGGGTACCCATGAACCCTTCTCCCTCCCTCCCTCCCTCCCTCTGTACCTCTGTTTGTGTGAATTGAGGTTCTTCTCTGTTGATTTGTTGTATATGGGATATTAAATATAGACACATAATAGCATGGGGCTGATAAAAACAAGGGAAATACTATGTAGGAAGAATATTGGATGAGTGGTCCTATTAACTTTTTTAAATGAAACTCATTGATTCAACGATCTCCTTTAATATAGAATGAAAATTTAGATTAAAGATTTAGAATATATAATATTACCCTAAAAACAATGTGCACACATAATTATTCTTTCTAGAAAAGTTAGTGTTCTCCGGCAACCCACAGTTTCTTGTAAGTTTTTTTCAAAACTTTCGGCTACCAAACAAAATCATCATTAATATCAGAAGTCATTATCAAAGAAAATGGATAGCTTCCCAAGACGTAACGTAACTGGATCTGTAGCATTTCAATCATAGACCGGGTTCGTGTTGGGCCTACATCATGTCTAATTCAACAGTTTTGTAGACAGGTTTTAACCCATCCCATGGCATTTTAAAAAAAAAGTTATAAATAATAGTTGATTTTAAAGTAATTCTCAAATTCACGTCTTTTTAAAAAATGTCAGATGAATTAACGTTTTTAGGTTAAAGACGTCAAATAGACTGATGTTTAATACTCTGTCAAGTAGGTCCTTGAAGAGACGTCAGATCAACTGACGCCTTCTAATTGAGAAATTCAGCCACCCTTTGCCCAGCCCATTATTTTAACTTGTAAGGACAGCAGCAGTCCAAGGACAAAGACCAAGGAAAAAATATCTAACCCATTATTTTAATTTGTAAGGACAGCAGCACTCCACCGACAAAGACCAAGGAAAAAAATATCTAATCCATTATTTTAGGGTGCGTTTGGTAACGTTTTTGTTTTTATGTTTTTTTTATCAAAAAAAATAAAACAAATTTTTGTTTTTTTGGTGATAAAAATAGAAAATATAAAACATGTTTGGTAGTCATTTATATTTATAAAATTATAAAAACAAAAATAAAAAATATGTTTGGTATTATACAAAAAATTCATCACCCAAAACCACCACCAACCACCCAACAGCCACCACCAAACACCCACCACCACCGAAAACCACCACCACCACCAACCACCAAACATCCACCACCACCGAAAACCACCCCCACAACCCCATTCCAATACCCAGCAACCCAGAAATTCACCAACCCCCCACCCCGAAACTCACCACCACCGAAACCCACCCCCACCAGCACCACCAACCCCAATACCACCCCGTGAAAACCAGCACCACTCCAATCGGCTGAAACCCAGCAACACCCAACCCACCCCCCATCCCCGAAACCCACAACCACCCAACCCACCCCCAACCCCGAAATCGACAGCCACCCAACCCACCCTCATCCCCGAAACCCACCACCACCCAAGGCCACCCCCATCCTCGAAAATCCATCACCACCCAAACCCACCACCGCCCAACCCCACCACCACTAGCAAAACTCACCACCACTTCCCAAAATCCATCACCACCACAAAATCGAGAAGGTTGAGAGAGAGAGAGCGAGAGCGACAGAGGGAGAGGGGGGGAGATCGCGTCTGGACCAATTTCATCAGGCATCTGTTCGGCTTCGTCTTCACTTCGGGCTTCGGCTTCGTCTTCGTCTTCAGGAGAGAGAGAGAGAGAGAGACAACAAATATGAGAGGTGAAAGAGAGATAGCCCTTTATATAGTCAAGCAAAAAATTCATATTTTGTTGCTAAAGAGGATCGAAGCCCAGACCCCATTAACCCCCTTTCACCATCGCGCGTTTGTTTTTTTTTTTTTGATGTTTTCAAAAACATCTTTTTGGATGTTTCCATATTTTAACCTTGTTTTTAAAACAGAGCAATTAAAAAAAAAACAAAAACATTCACCAAACATGTTTTTAATTTTTTTTTGACCAGAAAATGAAAACAAAAACAAAAAAAAACGAAAACTGTGGGTTACCAAACGGGACCTTAATTTGTAAGGACAGCAGCACTCCACCGACAAAGACCAAGGAAAAAAATATCTAACCCATTATTTCAATTTGTAAGGACAGCAGCACTCCACCGACAAAGACGGAAAAAATATCTAACCCATTATTTTAAAGATCCCTTACTTGTTTCTGATCCTGAGCTTTCTGATTTCTCTGATTTGAAAGATGATGCGTCTGACACTTTTATCCCATCATATTTATGTGTACTCGATAATCATTTATGTTGTTTTGAATATCAACCACGTTGTTGACTTCCTATTTTTACATTTATACGTTCTGAATAACTTATATTTTTTCACAGCTTAATAAACATTAATGCCGACATGATCAACATTACAAATAAAATTTTATTTTATGTATACTTCTAGAGGAGAAAGTATTGGGTGTAACGCTTACAGTTTGTATGGGGCCTTAAATTTAATTATATGTATACGTTTTTAATTTTTAAAGTTTGATATGCTAAAAAATATAAATATTTTAAATTATCAAAATTTATTTATTGAATGCAATTAAATTTTTAAATAAATAAAAATAAACTCATCCGGTCAAAAAGAGAGGGTCGATGCAAAATTTTTTTAGGTATTATTGTTAGGGAGAAAAATGTTAGTAGGACAAAAGAAATTTATGTATTTTTAAATTATCAAAATTTATTTATTGAATGTAATTAAATTTTTAAATAAATAACAAAAACGAAATTTATGTATTTTTAAAATATCAAAATTTTTTTATTAATTAATTTTTTTATTAAATAAACATTTAACATTTTACTCAGAAAAAAAAAAACAGAAAACCTATCACTAAAATTTTTTTTAGGTATTACGGAATAATTTAATTGAAATAAAACAATTAAAATTTTAAGGACTAAATTAAAACCCAAGATAAAATTTAGGGGGCAGTTATGATAATTACTCAAACATATATTAATCTATTCAAGCATTAGATATTTTTTCCTTGGTCTTTGTCGGTGGAGTGCTGCTGTCCTTACAAGTTAAAATAATGGGTTGGGTGAAGGGTGGCTGAATTTCCCATTTACAAGGCGTCAGTTGGTCTGACGTCTCTTTTAAAAACGTCAGGCCAACTAGCGTTTTTTAAGGACTTAACTGACAGAGTATTGGGGTTAAAAACATCAAATGGATTGACGTTTTTCAAGGACCTAACTGACAGATTATTGGGAAACGTCAGTCCATTTGACGTCTTTAACCTAAAAACGTCAGTTTATTTGACGTTTTTAAAAAAGACATGGGTTTGAGAATTACTTTGAAACCAACCATTATTTGAGATTTTTTTTTTAAAACCCCGTGGGATGGGTCAAAAGCTCGTTTTGTAGATTATAGAGAGACAAAGCTATCTCAGAGTTTTCATGTCTATCTTGTTCTCTCCCCATTGCTAGAAAAATAATTTTTACATAGAAAAATTTTAATTTCGTACAAAAGAAGCGTTTTTAATAAGGAAAATATCATTTTGTCATCAAATAATTATATAGAATCGACAACTCATATGGCAGGATCATTGCCGCCCAAATGAAAAAGGATTTTCCCACTAATTTAGTATTAGGCGAGGACAATTTCAATTCAAAGCTAATAAAAAATTTTGATTTTATATATTTTTTAAATATGTTTTTTAAATTGGGCAATAAATTAATTGTAGTCCGTAAAATTGAATAAAACTCTACTTGACATTTATCGAAGAAATATTTTGGCGGGAAAAAAGGAGAAAAATGAAACTACATCGTTTAAGGCAAACAAAAAAAAAAATTTGGTTTAACAATTAAGAGTGTTCGGACCAATTTATGCGTATCTCGATTAATTTTTTTATTCTGTCCGGTCAAAGGTAGGTCATTCACATTAAGACTAGGATATTCATGAGGGATAAATCGTTCATGACCTAACCCTAAAGAATTGACAAGATTCGAACTTTGGACGTCTAAGTTTATATTTCGTCTCTATTACGTCTTGAATTATCCTCGAGATTAAGGCAAAATTTTTAGCCTAAACCCAATCTTCTCCCAGTTTTAAGTCTCTCTCCCCTCCACATCGTTAAAGGAAAATTAATTTTCGTTGGTATAAATTTTGAGAAATACTATCTATCCCAAATTTATAACCCAAATTTGTATCTCAAATGAATGAGGACCGTTGAATGAGTGGGTCCCATCAATTTTTTTAAATGGAACCCACTGATCCAACGATTCCTCTTCATTTGTGATACAAATTTAAGATACATAGCATTGCTCATAAATTTTTACCCTCCAACATGCTCCAACGAACATGCCAACAAAAATTTTCTTGGACCAAAAACTTTATCAACGGTTTTTTTTTTTTTTTTGTGTTACCGAGGAACATTTTTAATAGGTGAAAGCTTTATTTGTTGCAGTGCCCCTCCCATACCTAGTCCATCTCTCTTGGATATTAAAAATTACTTTTCGGGTGGTCCTTCTTTTCACATATCTTCGTAAAATTCTCCAATAGTATTTAAAATGAGGGAGAAAATAAAGGGTTCCACTTGCTGTGCTCTCTACCATGACTAGCTTCGGACAGTATATGTGAGCTACCAGCAGATTTTGAAGATGGGTAGATTGTTTTACTTGTTTGTTGCTTTCTCTTGTATTCTTGTCCACCTTATATAACTTGGCCTTATGAAGACCCAAATTAGAAGATTGTTGGGCGTCATATATGGGTCAAGTACACAAAGGTCTACCCATGATCTGAAACTATAAACTAGTGTATGGTGGGTCGGGTTCAGTGGTGGGTTTGTTCCTTTGGTGTGTGACGTGTGAGAGAAGAATTTTGTATAGTCATTTGAGCTATGAGTTTAAGATCTTTGTAGCCTAGGTCCTTTTATATCTTCTTAATAGAATTACTTTGTATATAGCACTGAAAGTATTTTGAGTTACATTGTATATCTTTGTTTTGGAAATAAAAAATCTATTTAATTATCCAAAAAAGTAGAGGGAGATTTAGCATGAATTAGGTGGCTGAGTACAATGTTGGGTGGGATGGGCAAGGGGGGTGGAAGGGGGATAGAGCCTCATGGTTTTCTGTCTTTATCCGTAGTACAACATGACAGAGAAAGATGGTTCAATTTTTCTTACGTAGAAAATGAAACTAACATCAATATCCATTGTTGTCTTCTCTATGTGGAAAGTAGGAATGGATCCGCGGGTAGTTTAGTTTAGGACGCAATCTTTAAATTTACGAACTAGTCTAGGGAAGACGAACCTATGTAGTTTTGGAGCATTCGTAACTAATTGGACTTATAATAAGAGGAATTTTCTAGACACTGGAGACGATCGCACCCACCCACCCACCTCGGTAGATCTATCCTCCTTGAACATATACATAAATACTGAATGAAGGTGTGAACAAATTAACTGATTAAAAGTCGTTTCTCTCCACCAGTCAATTACTGAGTAAACTAGGAAGTGGGAATAAATTCTTACCATGTTACCAGGGGTGGAGCCAGTATTTTGTTTTAGTTGGGGCAATTAAATTTTTTTTTTTTTTGTATAATTCCATCAAAAAAATGTAATTTAGATGAGCAACTCATATATATGAATGATGTACAAAAAATACTTCATATCAAAAGATTGTATATTTCTTGACTAGGAAGTGGTTGTTTCAGTGTTCATTTTCTTACGAGAAATCTATCCATAATTGATTAAAAAATAAATTTATCTAATTAGATTTAAATTTAATAGTTTGTCATTAAATTCGTAATGAATGACATGATGTACTACACATAATCAAAATATAATCCATAAATCCACAATAATATAATCCATAAATCCACAATACGTATTTATTGCTGAAATTTTAGATCTAGTTCCCTTGTATTTGAGTCTTGTTGTACCGAATTTTTAATTGAAATAGACAAGTTTTTGGAGTGAAATTTGTTGATTCACTGTAGCAGATTTTTTGTCCTGGTCATGCTTGATTTTGTGTTGAAATTAAAGTGACACAATACAGCAAAAATCAACGACGATTTTGTTTTTCTTTAAGTCTTGTTCTTGTGGTTTTGGTGAGATAATTGCTCCTATATAAACCAACATCAACAACCAAGTAAGCCGATTTGTTGATGAATATATCAAAATTTCCAAGAAATCAAAGGAATGAAAGAAATAAGGGCCAATGAAGAAATGTAGAGTTGCTGAAACTGAAGTTCAACCAAAAAAGACGTCCAGACGAGTAAAGGGCGTGAAATGAATGAGCTGCAAAAGTTATGTTTAATGGTTTGAAAATTACACTAACTCCATCTATACTTTATAAAAATTTTAGTGCTGACAAGATTCAGAAATTTTTAAAAATTTTAAACATACAGCCCCCATACTAAATCCGCCCTCGCATGTTACCACACATATAAGATGACATGCAAATCGAATACAACATAGAATTATAGATATTAATGACTATTTTTTTTCAAACATTAAATCGTTTCAACCAAGTGTGTTTTGAATGAGTAATGCTATGAATCTTAAATCTGTAACCCAAATTTGTATCTCAAATAAATGAGGATCATTGGATCAGTGAGTCCCATTTAAAAAAGTTGATGAAATCCACTTATCCAACGGTCCCTTTTTCATTTAGAATGTAAATTTGTGTTACAAATTTGAGATAGATAGTATTTCCCGTTTTGAATTTGCGTGTACAATTCAAACCGTAAATGAACATAGTAAACTCACAAACTATGGGCATTTATTAAAACTAGGTTTGATGTGGTAGGTGGGACTCTAACTCTAGATGTGTGGGTTTAAACTTCAACCTTTGCTCTTTTATTGATCCAACAAGTGCGGGTTCGACGACGTAATATTAGGCACTACTGTGCCTTCCTTTTATGACAAAGTTGTGATATCTCCCCCACCGCTACATTTATGTCTTCTTCTCCTTTCAATCTTATGTTTTCTCTTACTTCTCTTGCTTTTCTCCTCATATCTTCCCCTTTGTTGTCTACTATCACATCTTTTATCACCTTGGCTACCTCTTCTCTATGAAGCTTCTCGCAGTAATCCCTCCTAACCTCCATTCCTAAACCAATGTCAACCACCAACCTAGCATTTAAAGGTTGGTCATAGTGCATGGGAATGGCTATGATCGGGACACCAAACTCAATGCTTTCCATTACTGAATTCCATCCACAGTGACTCACAAACCCACCAATACCTGAATGCGTTAGAATTTTTGCCTGTGGGGCCCATCCATTGATAATCATACCTCTGTCTCTCACTCTATCAAGAAACCCCTCGGGTAGTGCCTCTTCAACCTTAGTTTCGTCTCCCACTGGAAACCTAATGACCCATATGAAGTTAACATTGCTAAGTTCTAGCCCATTTGCTATCTCTTCCATATCTTCCTTTGACAGAAAATACTCACTTCCAAAAGATACAAACAAGGTCGAAGAGTGATTCTTCTTTGCAAGCCATTCAATGACCTCCAAACGTTGATCTTTGCTAATAGGGTGTTGAACGAGTGGGCCAACAGGAATAACCTTCTTCTTGATTAACGAGGAGAAATAATCGATATACTTTCCCTCAATTTCACTAGAACTTTTGATCAGAATGAAGTTACAGGATTTAAAAGGGCTTTCGCGCTCACGATCATTCTGTTGACTATCACTTGATGAAGATTTAAGAAAACGATCCATCTTTGCTAACTCAAAATCTCGAAGATAAAGGGCAGGGAAAGGATATTCGACATTGGGAGACATGTAAAGATGAGTGAAGAAGGAACACGTGGCTGCGCTGGAAGTTAGAAATTTAGCAACTGGAATATTATGTGTTGAAGCTATTGTTTCAGGCCATGACTCGATAAGATCATATATAAGCAAGTCAGGCTTTAGGGTCATGAGGATGTTGGAGAAGCTCGGACTTGCCATTTCAAAGGCCTTGCTTAGGATGGGATTAAGGTGAACGGGGAGGCCATTGGTTGTGTGGTAATGAGGAGGAAGCTCAGGCAAGGAGGGTAGATGCAGTTCCACTGTTTGTATTGAGAGAGATTGATTCTCGAATTCTATAATTCTTTCCTTAATGGAAGTGAGACTGATAGGTGTTGAACAAAGGTACACTTGAAAGTTTCTCTTTGCGAGTTTTTTGGCTAGCTCTAAGAAGGGGGAGATGTGACCATGAGCCAACCATGGAAGCATAAGAACACTAAATCTGGACTGTTGGGTGCCCATACTCTCTCTCTCTCTCTCGTGTGTGTGAACTAAGGCTCTGCAGCGATGGTTAATTGAATAATGGATGTGGAATGGGTAGGTAAAGACAATGGAAACGATGTCGATGAGACGTAAGCAATGACAACCATGGTTTGAAAACTTCAATGATTTGGCTTTCAAATTTTTTCTAGAAAAGATTGTTCTCCCGAAACACTTGTTTTTTTTAGCGAAAATTGGTCAAAATTCTGTTTAGATGCTCTTTTAAGTCATTAAATTTAATCAATTAAGGACATAGAAAGATACTTTTTTTTGTCTTCTTCTCCTCCACTAATTGTCTCCTCTTCGGTGATGGAGATTTTGTGTGGATTCATTAATGACGAATTTCATCAATTTCAAAGATGAACAACTGGTTGAATTTGATTAAAATATTTATTGTATTTGACATATTTATTATAATTAAAATATAAATATATCTAAAATGTGTATTGTGGTAAAAAAAAAATTAAATATATGAAGGTAAATTTATTGTTCTTAATTTTTTATGAGTTTTCTTTGGTAAATTCACTTTTTATTATTCAGTTTATGTTTTGAAAAATACTATGTATCTCAAATTTGTAACCCAAATTTGTATCTCAAATAAAAGGGAACCGTTAGAAGAATGAACCTCATTTAAAAAAGTTGATGGAACCTACTCATCCAACGGTCTCCCTTCATTTGGGATGCAAATTTAAGTTGCACATTTGGGATACATAGTATTGCTTGTATGTTTTTTTCAACACTGAAACTGGTCTGTTGGGTGCCAATAAACTCTATCTCTCTCTCTCTCTCTCTCTCTCTCTCTCTCTCTCTCTCTTGTGTGTGTGTCTGAAGTCTGAACTGAGGCTCTGGAGCGATGGTTTAATGAATAATGGATGTGGAATATAATACTGATATGGGTAGGTGAAGACAATGGGAACGATTAGGAGTGTCTATGAGTTGGGCCTGCAAATTTTTTTTTGGGTTGAGTTTGGGTAGTGTAGGCCCAAGTTCTTACCCAAATGAGTTATCAGGCGGGCTGGACGGGACTTTTGGTATGAGTATGCTACCCGCAACCCAACCCACAAGCCTATTAGGCGGACCTCCTCGGTGGCCTGTTCGCGAGTTTTTTTATATACAACTTCATTTAAAAATAATGAATATTTTTGTAACTTAATATTTTTGTAAATTATATTTTTGAATCAAAAGTAGAGTTATAATGAATAAAAATAAAATAATGAATATTTTTTTTTTTTATTAGGGGATGAACTTCTTCCAATAAAATTAATACATCTCAACTAGGTTGATACATGCTTGCTTATTTATCATTTGCATTACTCTACCATTTAAAACTTATATGTTTAATACATGGAAAAAAAATAATACATTATTTATAGTATCTAAATTTTTAAAACTTCAAATTTCGACATTGAGAGACTTATTTCAAAGTTTCAAATTTAATGGTCTAAAAATATAACTTTTTTATAAAGGAAGAGTGGGTGGGCGGGCGGGCTCTTGAGCCGGATTTTAACCGGTTTTTTTGGGCAGGCTATTGGGTTGGGTTTGGGGCTGGATAATGGGTTTGGAAGCAAACACAAACCATTTTTTTAAGAATATTGGGCTCGGGCACGGACGGGCCAACTATCGAGCCAATCAAATTTTTGGCTTTTTTTTTTTTTCTTTCCAAGTAACGAAACTCATGGGTAACACGGCTTATAGATACCCCTAGAAACGATGTTGATGAGACGTAAGCAATGACAACCATGGTTTGAAAACTTCAATGATTTGGAAAAAAAGATTGTTCTCCCGCAACACTAGTTTTGTTTTGTTTTTTTTATAATTAGCGAAAATTGGTTAAAATTCGGAGTGTCAAACGTGTCAGATTAAATGGTTACGTGTCAAGTTAAACTAGTGACGGGTGAAAAATATGTAAACTCATACACGACGTGTTTAATAAACGGGTGAAAAACCTTAATACGAACATGAACTATTTAATAAACGGGTAATACAACACGACTCGTTTAACCCATTTAATTTAAAACTAGTCATGTTATGTAGAACAGTGTTTTAAAACCCGGCCCAAAGCGTCCCAAACCGCCAAATTTATTAACCCGTTCAGACCGGATTTTTTGCACAAATCTAAATGACCAGATCTCTTTCTTTGAATTTAATTTAAATATAACTTTGGCCCACATATCTTATTGTCCACTTGGCTCCTGATCAACAGTAGAGGGGGTCAATTGCCAGCCATCAATATTCCAAGCAAAAGCCACTGACCATTTTACAAGCCATGTACTCTTCACCTGTTGCTGTGAGTTTCCTTTGTGGGATTCAATGAATTGTATCCAAATTGTCTAGTTCTTCTTTCATTTTTTTAATACTTTTTAGTATATGTTTGAGATACTTCTTATTTTTGTTTTTTTGAGTCATCATATTGTTACCGTTTATACCAAATTTTTTGTGGTTGTCACTAAATTAAAAAAAAATCTGTGCTTGTCACTAAAAAAAAAAATTCTGGCTAATTTTTTAAAAATATTTATTAATTTATTATTATATTAATTTTATTTAAACAGGTGATGAACAAATAGACATGATTCACCCAAACACGATCTATTTATTAAACGTGTTTAACGGGTCAACCCGTTTACCACCCGAACCCGTTGAAATCTCACCTAAACCGCCTTAATTTGTGTCGATTCGTATCGATTAATCGTGTTGTGTCGAAATTTGACAAGTTTAATCAAAACTCTATTTAAACGCTTTTTACGTCATTAAATCCAATCAATTAACTTTTAAAGCATTAAGGACACAAAATGTTTTTTTTTTGTTCTTTAGTCAAATCTAACAGAACCCATTTTTTTTTTAATTATCGGAGTACCCCAAAGTCTAACATGCTATCTTCCTTTCTAAAATATCTTCTATCTTCTCCTCCACTAACTCCCTCTCATCTGTTTGAACAGCCAACACCTCCAATAGTCGGTATCCTACCAGAGAGATGGAGGGAGACCCACCAACACTTTGCCCTCAACCATCCAAAACCCACAACTGACACAACCGCCTCAACTAATCCAAAACCAACCACCAACTTCACTGCCTCAAGCATCTAAAAGCAATAGTGGATCCCCTGGTATAGGTCATAGGAACTATCTATGGACATCAAAAGGTCTTTGATTTGATTTGGTCTCTCCCACCTATTGGACAACAAGAGTTCTTCAATTTATTGAGGGATAGAAGTTGGAGCTATAGACATTAAAATTTTAATTAATAAATTAATGTTTATAATTGAGCTCAAATCAATTAGATAAATGAAATTGCGTTAGACTTAAATTTCATAAACCCAAATAATACAGGTCTAAGTTTAATTAAATAAGTTTGGATTAGACCTAAATTCCACAACCCAAATATAGTAAGCTCAAACATAATTAACCAGTCTTGTTAAATTAAAATAAACTTAAATTTCATTGGCTCAAATTAAACAAACTTTTAAAGATAAAATGGGTTGGACTGAAATTCTATAAACTAAAGCCTACAAATTTATGGGTATCCCACTACTTAAAGCTCATATAAAGGTAGTCACGTAAAAGTAGTCTTATATGGATAACTATCACCCTTATATGGATAAATACTTCTAGCACTATAAATAAAAAGTCTAGGGGAGGGCCAGAAAAGAGGAGAATAGAAAGAAGGAAGAAGAAAGATCGGCGAAGCTCTGCCTGAAGTTCACTTTTAGCTTAAGCCTTGCAAGTTCTTCTTCGAGAAGAAGAACACGCCGATAAAGTCCTATTTCGAGAAATTCAAATCATCTTCAAGCCACCCAATACGAAGAACGGTGAGGAGATTCATTAAAAGTATCATCAAATTAAAGAACGGGAGATACGTTGATCCAAATTTCGTATTCATCAAATCCACCCAAGTCACCATCAATTGAAGATCGAGAAATATGCCAATCAGGCCCTCATCTTCACCAAGTTCATCATTTTCACCAAATTCACCGAGAATCAGAGAACAGTATACGTGAGAAGCACGCCGAAGAGAGTTAACACCACATCTTTTACTTAAAGTCAATCAAATTGACTACTATAATTTGATTTTATTTTGTGTTAATTTATACACGAAATTTGTCGTTACAGGAGCATCAATTCGGGGATGAAGATTTTTTATCGATTCATTAATGACGAATTTAATCAATTTCAAAGATGAACAACTGGCTGAATTTGATTAAAATATTTATTGTATTTGACATATTTATTATAATTAAATAAAATATAAATGTCTAAAATGTGTATTGTGATAAAAAAAAATTCAATATATGGAGGTAAATTCCTAAGTCCGCTAGTTTATAAAAGAATGTGAAGTTTGTCAAAAGCACAAGGTGGAGCATACAATGCCCATAGGCTTGATAGACAGTGGTCGATGTGTATTGTGTATAAGTCTCTTTGGAATAGTATCTACAGTGATCGATCTCTTAGGAAATTGAGGGTGGGAGGATGTAAAGCAGTTTGATTATGCCAAATATATTTTTTCAAAAGACATTGAATCTTTACTTGACATTTATTGATAGCTCCATAGTGACTTTTTCTTGTAGGCCCTTTTTAGCACATTGTTGGTGTTGGAGTTGCACCTCCAATTTGCGTTCTTTCAATAAAGTTATATTTTTAAATATATTATTACTTATTATTTTGTCAAACTTCATATTCTTAATATTATGATTTGAAGTTAGATTTGCCACCGTTGTAAAAAGATCCGACCCGGCCCTGATTATGGGTATATATATAAGATAGCATGTTCAAATTACATAATTTATGTATTTTTATTTTTTACATTTTGAAAAATGTACAATCTTTCACTAATTGTAACTAAGAATTAGTTGTGGGGACTAGCATATATTATTTAAAATTAACTATAATTTCTGTAAACGTGTATATAATAACAACATGAATGAGAGTATGAATTAATCAATGAAAGCATTGAAAGGAGCTTTATTTCTCCACTAAGAAATCAGTGAGTAAAATAAGTGGGGGCATCTTATTCCCACTATACAAAAACATGTAAGAGAACGAAAGCAAAATCAACACAACTTAGCCCAACAGGACAGTGTTTGGGGGTCTGGGGCATAGAAGTTGTACCACTAAACCAACAGTGGAGATATGATGGTATGAACATTACTGCGCCTTACTCTTCTGACAAAGTTGTGATATCGCCTCCATAGCTCCATCCATCTCTTCCTCTCCTTTCAATCTTATCTTCTCTCTCAATTCTTTTGCTTTTCTCCTCATATCTTCTCTTTTGCCAACTATCACCTCCCTTATTACTTTTGCTATCTCTTCTCTATGAAGCTTCCCACTATCATCCCTCCAAACCTCCATCCCTAAACCAAGTTCAACCACCAATCTAGCATTCAAAGGCTGATCAAGCTGCATGGGTATGGCTATGATTGGAACACCAAACTCCATGCTTTCCATTACTGAATTCCATCCACAATGACTCACAAACCCACCAATACTTGAATGCCTTAGAATTTTCTCTTGTGGGGCCCATCCCTTTATTACAATTCCTCTGTCTCCCACTCTCTCACGGAACCCTTTAGGCAGTGCATCTTCAACCATAGTTTCATCTCCCAATGGAAACCTAACAACCCAAATGAAGTTAACATTGCTGAGCTCTAACCCATTTGCTATTTCCTCCATCTCTTCGTTGGACAAAAAATACTCACTCCCAAAGGACACAAACACGCTTGAACAGTGATGCTTCTTCTCGAGCCATTCGATGACCTCCAAATGTTCATCTTTGCTAACAGGGTCTTGAATGAGAGGGCCAACAGGCATGACCTTCATCTTAATCAGACAGGAGACATAATCGATGTGTTTTCCATCAATTTCGTTAGAGCTTTTAATCAACATAAAGTTTGAGGACTTGAAATTATTTTGTCGCTCGCGATCACTCCCTTGGCCATTGCTTGTTGAAGGTTCAAGCGCATGAAGTATCTTAGCTAACTCGAAATCTCGAAGATAAATGGCGGGGAAAGGGTATTCAACATCCGGAGTCCCCATTAAATGACTGAAATAGGAAACGATGGCTGCACTGGAAGTGAGAAATTGAATAACCGGAATATTATGCGATGAAGCTACTGCTGAAGGCCATTGATGGACGACATCGTTTATAAACAAGTCTGGGTTTAGTGTCTTGAGGATGTTGGAGAGGCTCGGGCTTGCCATCTCAAAGGCTTTTCTTAGGGTGGGTTGGAGGTGGATTGGAAGACCATTGGTTGTGTGGTAATGAGGAGGAAGTTCAGGAGAGGAGGGTAGATGGAGTTCCACAATTTCTATTGAGAGAGATTGATTCTCCAACTCAACAATTCTTTCCTTGATAGAAATGAGATTGACAGGTGTAGAACACAGGTATACGTGGAAGTTTCTCTTTGCGAGTTGTTTGGCTAACTCTAGGAAGGGAGAGATGTGACCATGAGCCAACCATGGAAGCATAAGAACACTGAAACTGGTTTCTTGGGTATCCATAAATCTCTCTCTCTCTCTCTCTCTCTCTCTCTCTCTCTCTCTCTCTCTCTCTCTCTCTCTCTCTCTCTCTCTCTCTCTCTCCTTTGTGTTTGTCTGGACGGAGGCTCTTCGTGTTGATTTAATGATATGGGGAAGATAAAAACAATGGAATAGATAAGAGGGAGACAATGAAGGGCTGAAAATTCAATGTCAGGACGTAATTTCTTTCAACTTTCCCCCCAACTTGCAGTTTCTTTGTCATTCAGTTACAAATAATTCGGGGACGAAAAAGTCATTTCAATCCTCCCTCCACCAGCTTCCAAAAAAAAAAAAGGACACATTAAATTAAATTAAATATATAACAAGACATCAAAAAGGGGTTTTTACGGCGGTAAAGTACTGTCATAAAAGGTCTATTTGCTGTCACAAATACTTTTTGTGACGGCATTGTAGCGGCATTGCCTCGCTATAATAAGTATGGTCTCAAAAGGTTTTTACGGTAGCAACAGTCTGTCTCAAATAGTATTTACGGCAGTAAGACCCTGTCGTAAATAAGTTGTCACAAAAAATTCGGCACTTTTGTTTTTATCACGGCGGCAAAAGTGCTTCCTCAAATACCATATTTGGCTATCGTAAAAAATAGAAGATATATTTATGACGGCAACGATGCCGCCATAAAATTTTTTTTTAATTATTATAGACTGTTAATAACCAATGTTATATACCCTGTGCATATATATACTCCATACAACTTTTTTTTTTTTTGGTGGGGGAAGGAGAGAGGAAGGGGGCTTGAACCCTTGACCTCAAAAAGGCAAATCTTTCACAATGTAAGGAATACCATTAGACTAAAGACTCATTGGTATCCATACAACTACCCAATTTAATATATAGATAAACACAAAAGTAAATATAATCAACATTTTCAAAAACATAGAAATTTTTGTTGGACCAAATCAGATTTTTAAGTATAAAACTGAGTTTTTGGTCGACTTTGAGCCTAAATTAAAGTGGGACCCAATTATTATTTTGAATAATATTTCGTGGGTTCGTATTCTACTCCATGAGGAGAATAATGTAGTATATTCATTTGCTCAAATCGAGTAAGAAATGAATGAGAAAATAGGCTTCAAAGTGACCCTCTTGAAATGTGGAAATAAAGGAAAGTGCAATGTGGGATTTGACACCAATCCCACATTGGTTGAGGAAGAGATCCAACATGGGCATATATAGGCCAAGTTTGCTCCATGGGTTGGGCCCCAAGGGGTACCACAATTTTATGAGCGGAGCGAGAACCTACATGCCATTCGGTTCGACCACACACGCGCGCCGCCCGCCCGCCTCGCCACGACCCGGCCGGGCTCGGGTACGGGTGTGGTTTAGACCAAGCCCTATCTTTTTGGAGAAAATTCAGTTAAATAAATGGGCAACCCGAAATTAATTTTGGGTATCCGTGGATCGCAATGGTTCGGATTTATTCCGAAATTCGATTATGTCTGTTCATGGTGAACAGTTATTCAAAGTGTCTACTGGCTGCTGTAGTTGTCTTCCTAGGGTGCGTCTCCCAGGATCATTACCATTCATAAACACTTAATTCATTCATTCATTTCGGTCAGACTATTGTGCATTACATTAAGGCAGTCTGCATTTCGGCATTAAGGCAGTGCATTTGGAGAGTACACAACACAAGTTTGGTTCGCTGAACAGATAGATTGGAGTGCTACTTCTATCAGTGTAAATATCATTGTATCCTGGGAGGCAGGCGCTCGAGATTCCATAAGCACCGTGTGTGGGGGCGAAATCTGTCTTAAGGACATAGTGTCAAACACTAGCCTTGATCTACCTAAAGTTCAATATCAGTTCCTGTTCTGCAATCGGGTTAGTAATTATATTGGATTATACAAATAGTTACGTGTAACTTTTTCATGTAACTGTTTCTGTTTCGTTAAAACTGGTGTAACTATTTACTGTAACTGTTTCGTTCAAACTATATTCTGTGCAAAGTTGAAGGATTTGATTGCTACTGTTTTTCTTATACATTACATGTTTCAGAGAAGAAAGTTTAACAAGTGATTTTACTGTATTAGAAATACCACACGTACAACAATCTTAAGACAGATTTACGTTAGTTTAATTATTTGTTGTGTTTCTGATATATGTTTTAGTATTCAAAAATATTGCAAATTGTTAAAAACTTGTTTTTACAATCTGTGATAGTTTGAAGAGGTTTGGAAAACTTTTTGAAAAATTTGCATGTTCTGTTTATGTGTTTAATTCAAACAGTTACACCAAACTGTGACGTTATTTCTGTGTATGTTTTAAACAGTTACATCAAACAGTGACTTTGTTTCTATGTATGTTTTAAACAGTTATACCAAACAGAAACGTTAAACCAGTAACTTCAAAACAGTGACATTAAACAGTTACATAGATTGTTTCTGTTTTAATAACTTACTGTTTTCCTATTTTGAATGGTTTGTAATATGTGTTTATCAGAAATAGATGCAAATGATAATAATGTTTCTGCTACTACAAATCATGTTGTGTCTGTGGTGCCTATTTCTGTTCTTACTCACGTGTCTCATGGGGAGAAACCTGAAAAGTTCAATGGGAATGATTTCAAGAGATGGCAACAGAAAATCCTGTTTTATCTCACTACGTTGAATCTTGCAAAAGTTCTTCGTGAGGATGCTCCTGTTTGTAGTGAGAATGAGACCGACCGCCAAGTTGTTGCTGCGGTAGATGCATGGAAGCATTCTGATTTTCTGTGCAAAAACTATATCCTCAATGGATTGGATAACACATTATATAATGTGTATAGTCCGATCAAGACGGCTAGAGAGCTGTGGGAATCCTTGGATAGGAAATACAAGACGGAGGATGCCGGAATGAAAAAATTCGTTGTGGGCAGATTCCTTGACTATAAAATGGTGGATTCCAAGACTATCATAAGTCAAGTTCAAGATCTTCAAGTGATCCTACATGAGATTCATGCCGAAGGGATGGTGCTTAGTGAATCTTTTCAAGTGGCAGCAATTATTGAGAAATTACCGCCAAATTGGAAGGACTTCAAAAATTATTTAAAGCACAAACGCAAAGAAATGAAACTTGAAGACTTGATCGTGAGATTGAGGATTGAGGAGGACAATAGAATCTCCGAAAAGAAGGTTGGCAATCATTTCATGGAGTCAAAAGCACATGTGATTGAAGAGGGACATAAAACCAACAAGAAAAGGAAGTATGTTGGCCAACAAAGGGCCAAAGGTGGTGATTCCAAAAGGTTCAAAGGCAACTGTTTTGTGTGCAATAAACCGGGACATCGTGCAAAGGATTGTCGAAGCCGTAAAACACAAGTGAACCACAAGAGGAAGGCTGCCCAAGCCAATATAACCGAGGTAGAAAAACTGTCTGATAATGTTTCTAACATAAGTTTTTCTGGTGTAGTATCCGAAGTCAACTTGGTGGGAAATACCAAGGAATGATGGGTGGACACCGGGGCCACTAGACACATATGTTCGGATAAGAAGATGTTCTCTTCATATGAAGCAGTTTATGATGGAGAACAACTATTCATGGAAAATTCCTCTACTTCCAAAGTTGAAGGCAAAGGAAATGTTATATTGAAGATGACTTCCGGAAAAGAACTTACTCTCAATGATGTGTTACATGTTCCAGAAATTCGAAAGAATCTTGTGTCTGGATCGTTGTTGAGTAAGAAGGGTTTTAAGTTGGTTTTTGAGTCCGACAAATTTGTACTCACCAAGAGTGGGATTTATGTAGGCAATGGATATATGAGCGATATGCTCTTTAAGATGAATGTAATGACCATTGTATCAAATTTGAATAATAAGAACACATCTTCTGCTTATTTGCTTGAGTCTTCCAATGTATGGCATGGTAGATTAGGACATGTTAATTTTGATACTATGCGTAAATTAATGAATTTAGAATTGTTACCTAAATTCAATATTGATGCAAATCATAAATGTGAGACATGTGTTGAATCAAAATTAACAAGAACATCATTTCATACTATTGAAAGAAGCACTGAACGTCTAGAGTTAATTCATAGTGATACATGTGATTTGAAATATGTTCAAACTAGAGGTGGGAAAAAGTACTTTGTTACTTTTATTGATGATTGCACAAGATATTGCTATGTATATTTGCTAAGAAGTAAAGATGAAGCATTAGAAAAATTTATGCATTATAAGAATGAGGTTGAGAATCAACTTGGCAAAAAGATTAAGACAATAAAAAGTGATCGAGGTGGTGAATATGATGCACCTTTCGATAGGTTCTGTCAAGAACATGATATTATTCACCAAACTTCTGCGCCTTATACACCTCAGCAAAATGGGATTGCTGAACGAAAAATAGAACATTGAAAGAGATGATGAATGCCATGTTGATTAGTTCGGGATTACCTCAGAACTTGTGGGGGGAAGCTTTGATTTCAGCAAACTATATTTTAAATAAATTACCCCACAAGAAGTTAGACAAAACCCCTTATGAATTATGGAAAGGTCGGAGTCCTTCCTACAAATATTTAAAAGTGTGGGGGTGTTTGGCTAAGGTGATGGTTCCTATTCCCAAAAGGATTAAAATAGGACCTAAGACTATTGATTGTATATTTATTGGTTATGCAATAAATAATAGTACATATCGTTTTCTAGTGCATAAATATGATATTCCTGATATACATGTCAATACAATCATTGAGTCAAGAAATGCATCATTTTTTGAAAATGTCTTTCCTAGTAAAAATGCATGTGATGGGAGTTCTCTTAAAAAAACTCATGATACTGCGACTAGTAATGTAGACCATGAGTCTATAAATGAAGAAAGTGAAGAGGCACTTAGACGCAGTAAGAGGGCAAGGACTTCCAAGTCCTATGGTCCAGATTTTCTAACATATTTATTAGAAAATGAGCCTCAAAGCTTCAATGAAGCAATGTCCACTCCTGAAGCACCAATGTGGAAAGAAGCTGTGAACAGTGAAATTGAATCCATCATGCAAAATCACACCTGGGAGTTGGTAGATCTTCCTCCAGGAAGTAAACCATCGGGGTGTAAATGGATTTTCAAAAGGAAAATGAAAACTGATTGATCAATTGATAAGTACAAGGCTAGACTTGTAGCTAAAGGTTACAAACAAAAGGAAGGTCTTGATTACTTTGATACATATTCTCCTGTCACGAGAATAACATCTATTCGTATGCTCATAGCTATTGCAGCATTGCATAATCTTGAGATACACCAAATGAATGTGAAAACGGCTTTCCTAAATGGTGACTTAAATGAGGAAATTTATATGGACCAACCCGAAGGGTTCATTTCTCCGGGACAAGAGAAGAAAGTGTGTAGACTTGTTAAATCACTTTATGGGTTAAAGCAAGCACCAAAACAATGGCATGAGAAATTTGACAAGGTAATGATGTCAAATGGTTTCACAATTAATGAATGTGATAAATGTGTCTATGTCAAAGACACAAATAATGGATATGTCATTGTTTGCTTATATGTGGATTGTGATGCCCCATTTTTCGGGGGTCCTGTATTAACCGTTGACAACCCGTCAACCCGCGAAAATACCCGTGGATGTCGCTTAACCCGATACCGCGGCACCACATTCCCTTTACCGGGATAAAAAAAATACAAGTCCAATTTCTTTCGGTTGGTTGACCTATCCGAGATCCAATATACCACCATTGGTATCCCCTTATTATCCATTTGTAACATTAGAAGGGAGGAAAACATAGCCCAAAGACTTGGCAAAAGAAATAAAAAAAAATTCTGAATTTTGGAGAGCGTACCGGTACGCGTACCGGTACGCCACGCCTACTGGACCTAACCGTACCGGTACGCTACGCCTTCTGGACCTAACCGTACCGGTACGCCTGGCCCAGAATTGCCCTTTTTACCTATTTTTCATTTTCAAGCCATTCAAAACCCTTCCCAATTCATCAAATACATGTTTGCCAAGGATTTCCATATAATACACAACTTATACAAGTTCCATTACAATTAATTCCATAATTTACACATCAAAATGGAATTTATACAAAAGTTTTACAAAAACTTGAACTAAGGCCACAAGCCGGCCCCCTTCATGCTTGATGCTCTCCAAGTGAGCCATCCGCCGGTGCAAACCCCACACCTGAAATGTTTCCCGTATAGGGTGAGCCAACGCCCAGTAAAGTAAACCCTACAAGGGCTACTCTCCCCCTAGATGCTCATGCTCATGCTCATGCAACATTCATTTGCAAACAATCATTTCTCACAAGGACATGCATCCTAAGTTGGAATGCAATACTACCATGCCATGAAATGAGATGTCACTCCCTCATGCATTTCAACCCGAGTCCTCACCGACTCCTACAACACGATGCAATGCCAAAGTGTTTCATTTCATCATTTATGTTTCATCAAATGACATTTTCAAAGGTAGGGTCTTTCTTGGGATCGGACTTTTTCATGGACTCATACCAATGGTCTTCCACACCCGTACACTTTATGGGCTCTTATACCACTGGAGTGCACCCCCCAAATCACCGGGTCTTTCACCCGAGATGTCGTCATGCCTCTTCTTGTTCATCCCGACCCAATTTATCATGCAATCATGGGCTTAGCTAGGTCTTCGACCCAACTTTTCCCAAGCCATTTCGTCAATCACCAAGTGTGGCGTTGACATCAACCATGCACACACCCATGTAATGAGATGCTTCCGTGCACATGCAATGCTATGTCCCATTGCATACCACATGATGTTCAATATGTCAAGAACAACCCATGCACAATTTCAACACATCCATGGTAAATTTATATCCTAAGCATATAATTACCATATTCATTTCAATGTTACTATATCAACATATGCATATATCAACAAGCACATTTAATTACAAATCATATCATATGTATATGATTTCACAAGTTAAACTTAAGCATGTTATTTCAATTCAATTAAAACAACTACTTTCATTCAAACAAGGCATTTAATCAAACACCTTCTAGACACAATTTATAAATCTCATAATCATGCCTCAAATTTCCCCAAGTTACATCATAATTCACATGTAACTTCATACACCAAAGTTAAGCTAGAAATTAGATTTAAACCATCTCTATGCTCACTTTTTCATTTCTATGACCATAAACCTATATATGAAGGTCTATCCTATGCATAGCATATCAAAACTTTAGACTACTAACATCTAAGGAAAGATTACACCAAAGTAGGGAGAACCCTACCTCTTGAAGCGTAATCACCCGAAAGAAGCTTCAAGAAGTCTTCCCAAGCCCAAGACTAGATTTCCCCCCAAATCTCCTTCTTTGGATCTTCGGTGAAATCTCTCGTTCTTGGGGTGGTTGCGTAGCCCTCGTCGAGAGGATCGACTTTAGCTCTTGGCTCGACGGAATCCGAGCGACGGAACTCCGAGAATCGACGGAGAAAGCTTGAAGAAAATTCTATTTTCTCTATTTTCTCTCATCTCTCTCTTGGCCGGCCAAACAAGAACACAAGGGAAAGAAAAATCTGATTTTCTAGATATTTACCCCTATTTATAATTTTAAATACTCGGCCCACGTTGCGCCACGTGTCCCTCGCTTAATCGGGTCCGATTTAGTCCTGAAACGATTTACTTGATCCCGGTTTAAGTTCAAAATAATTTTATTTGATCTTTAATTCAATTTTACGGAAATTTTTTAAAATTTATTCATGGGGACGTTCGTGAGGTTATTCGCCACGCAGTCGCCTCGAACGACGTGCAAAAATCCGACTATCTCGGAATTCGACGAAATTTGACCAGGTGACTCGTTTCCGCGATACGAATCCAACGGCGAACTCCGTTTACTCATCCGAGGTCTAGAACATGAGTATTTTAAATACGCATTATAGTGGCAAATTACTATTTTGCCCTTTTTGGAAAAAGTTCAAATTTCCCGGGTTTTACATTCTTCCCCCCTTAAAAGAATTTCGTCCCCGAAATTCACACACACATACATGCAGTCTCATGCACATGCTACAGTCATGTAATAGTAAATGACTATAAAAACGTACCTCTATCCTCAAACAGGAAAGGATAATTGGCACGTACGGTGTCCTCGCGCTCCCATGTCGCCTCTTCCACTCCCCGGTGCTGCCACATCACCTTCACTAGCCTCACGGTCTTGCCTCGTAAAACCTGATCCCGGCTATCCATGATACGCACCGGTCCCTCCTCGAAGGTCCCATTCGCATCAACAACAAGCTCGCCCCAATCCACCACATGAGTCGGATCTGGGGTGTATTTCCGGAGCATAGAGACATGGAACACCGCGTGAACGCTCGATAAATCTGGCGGTAACGCCAACCGGTAAGCAACTGTACCCACCCTCTCAAGTACCTCAAAGGGCCCGATGTATCTCGGCGACAATTTTCCCCGCTTACCAAACCGGACCACTCCTCTTTTAGGCATAACCTTCAAGAAGACATGGTCTCCCACCTCAAATTCTAGAGGTTGTCGTCGTCTATCAGCATAACTCTTCTGTCGACTCTGAGCTGTGAGAAGACGCTTCCGTATCAAGCCCACCTTCTCTGAGGTGTCTCTAACCAAATCCGACCCGTAGCAGGTCTCTCCCCAACCTCTGTCCAACAAACTGGAGATCGACATGGCCTCCCATATAGTGCCTCATAGGGTGCCATCTGTATGCTCGCCTGATAACTATTGTTATAGGCGAACTCCACCAAGGGTAAGTGATCTTCCCAACTACCCTTGAGATCTAGGACACATGCCCGCATCATGTCCTCTAAGGTCTGGATGGTCCTCTCAGACTGACCATCCGTCTGGGGATGAAAAGCAGTGCTCATCATCAACTGTGTCCCCATGGCTCGTTGGAAACTCTCCCAAAAATGAGCCGTAAACCTGGGATCCCGATCCGATACTATAGACACGGGTACCCCATGCAACCGGACAATCTCCCGTATATATAACCTGCAGAATTCCTCCAGTGTGAAGGTCATCCGCACAGCCAAAAAGTGTGCCGACTTCGTAAGCCGGTCCACAACCACCCATACCGCGTCATGTCCCCTCGATGTCCGTGGCAAGTGAGTCACAAAATCCATCGTGATATGTTCCCACTTCCACTCAGCTACCTCCAATGGCTGGAGTAACCCTGCTGGTCTCTGGTGTTCAGCTTTTACTTGCTGACACGTGAGACATCTACTAACAAATTCGCCAACCTGTCGCTTCATCCCATTCCAATAATACTGGCGACAAAGATCATGATACATCTTCGTGCCCCCTGGATGAACCGCGAAACGGGAGCAATGAAACTCCCTAAGGATTTCCTCTCTCAGATCCGCCAACTGAGGAACCACAACCCTTCCTCGATACCGGAGACTACCATCCGAGTGAATGGCCCAGCCCTCGTCACCTGTACCTACCTGTACACGGTCCCGGATGGACAATAGCTCCATGTCATGACTCTGAGACTCAACAACCCTGCTCAGTAGGGAAGGTGTAGCCACCAAACTCCCCAAAGTACCCTGATCCCGACCCATATAACATAGCCCGAACTATCCCACAGTCTCGAGCATCTGCCACTCTCGGGAAGCCACACTAGCCAAGACTCCCCGTGACTTCCGACTGAGTGCGTCAGCTACCACATTTGCCTTATCGGGATGGTAATGCAAGGTGAAGTCATAGTCCTCCAAAAACTCCATCCACCTACGTTGCCTCATATTGAGGTCCCGCTGTGTAAAGATGTACTTCAGACTTTTATGGTCTGAAAACACCTCAAACTGCTCACCGTATAAGTAGTGGCGTCAAGCCTTCAAGGCAAAGACAATGGCTGCCAACTCCATGTCATGTGTAGGGTAACTCTGCTCGTGGTTCTTTAACTGCCGAGAACCATAAGCTACCACTCTCCCGGACTGCATCAAGACGCATCCAAGTCCGTCCTTAGAGGCATCACAATACACTGTGTACCTCTGTCCCCTTTCTGGGACTATCAGTATAGGAGCTGAAGTAAGCCTCCTCTTCAACTCTTGGAATGCCTTCTCGCAAGAATCATTCCACTCAAACCTAACCTCTTTCCGGGTCAACCTAGTCATAGGTGAAGCTAGTCGGGAGAAGTCCTCAATGAACCTTCTGTAATACCCCGCCAATCCCAAGAAACTACGTATCTCGAAGACTGACTTCGGCCTCTCCCAATTCATGACTGACTCAACCTTCTCCGGGTCTACGGATACACCTGAAGCCGACACCACATGTCCCAAAAATTTCACCTCAGTAAGCCAAAATTCACACTTGCTGAACTTGGCATACAATTGGTGGTCTCTCAAGATCTGAAGAACGAACCTCAAGTGACCCTCATGCTCCTCCTCAGACTTGGAGTAGATCAAGATGTCGTCAACAAAGACTACAACAAATTGATCAAGGTAGGGTTGAAACACCCTATGCATGAGATCCATGAATGCCGCTGGAGCGTTCGTCAATCCGAATGGCATCACTGTGAACTCGAAATGCCCATATCGCGTCCGAAACGCCGTCTTAGGGATATCTGTCTCCCTAACTCTCAACTGATGGTAACCGGTGCGGAGATCTATCTTGGAGTAGACCCGCGCCCCTCTCAGCTGATCAAACAAGTCATCAATCCTCGACAAAGGGTACCTATTCTTGATAGTAACCCTATTCAACTGCCGGTAGTCTATACATAGTCGAAGGGTTTTGTCCTTCTTCTTTGCAAATAACACCGGAGCGCCCCAATGTGAGGTACCCGGTCTAATGAAACCCCGATCCAACAATTCCTGCAATTGGACCTTGAGTTCTTGCAACTCAGCAGACGCCATCCTATGTGGAGTCATAGAAATGGGCGATGTACCAGGATGCAACTCTATAGTGAAATCTACATCCCTATGTGGAGGTAATCCCGGTAGTTCATCCGGAAAAACATCCTCATAATCACACACAACCCGAGGTAGACCAAACTCCTGTCTCGCCTCGTCCTCCAAGGTAAGGCTTGCTAGCCAACCCATCAACTGTCCGTGCCATCTAGAATAGTACACGGCTTGAGGAAAAACATCGTGCTTATCCCCCTGAAACATGAAACAAACCCCATCCGGCGTGTAAGCAGTAACCCGCTTCCGGTCACAATCAATGATGACTCGGTGTGCCGCCAACCAATCCATTCCCAGGATTACATCGAACTCCGACATGTCCATGACTCGAAGGTCCACGGTGAGTAGAATCCCTGAGATTTCCAGCTCACAACCCCGACATATCTGATCAACTCTCACCCTAACTCCCAGGGGAGAACTCACATGCAATGGTTCTTCTAAGGTCTCAACCTCTAAACCCAAATCTTTCACACAAGATGCAGAAATAAAAGAATGAGATGCACCAGAATCAAACAGTACTCTTGCCCATAACCGAGAGAGTAGAAATGTACCCTGTATCACCGACTGATCTGCCGGCTCAGTCTGTGGCATAATGGCGTAGACACGCCCCTGGGTCCCTGAAGTCCCGGCCTGTAAGCCCTGGCCTCGCCCCCGACCCATGCCTTGGCCCATCTGGCCTGCTTGCGGTGTTCCCGCACGTGAAGTGGTAGGGCCTTGTGCAGCACCCTATGACTGGTACTGGCTCCTTTGACCCATGGTGGGGTAAGGAGGAACAAACTGTGTCTGCGGCTGTCCCACAGAAGACTAGGACTGGGATGTCCCATAGCTCTGGGATCCCTGCCGTTGAGGACACTCCTTCCTTATGTGACCCGGCTGGTGGCAAAAATAGCAAGTCTTCTGGCCCGTCTGGAAGGCGGTCCTGAAGTTTCCCCCGTCTTGGGAGAATCTACCCTAGCCTTGGCCTTGATAGCCACGGCTCTGCCCTTGAGATCCTTGCGGAACTGAGGTCCTTTGCTTCTTTCCCGCACCAGAAGAAAAGGATTGACCCTCCTTCTTTTTGTCCTTAACACCCGCTTCCCAGATGTTACGCGCGTCCTCCACCTCTCTCTCGATAGCCATTGCAGTCTTGACCATCGAATCAAGGTCTTGCAGGAGAAGTCCCACAATCTTGCCTCGAATGGACAACTTCAGTCCATCCTCGAACTTACGTACCTTGGCCACGTCTGAGGCCACATAATCATCAGCAAAATGGGCCAACTCCGTGAATTTGGCCACGTATTCTAGCACATTCATATTTCCCTGCTTCAATTCTAGGAACTCCTTGGCCTTAGCATGTCGAGCAGTTGTTGGGAAATACTTTCCCATATAGAGCTCTCGGAACTCTGCCCAAGTCATGGCCTCCAAATTTCTGGAGTCCTTCACCCAATCCCACCATAGCTGGGACTCTCCCTCCAGCTGAAAAGTTGCCAGAGTTATCTTGGTGGCATCAGAAGTGATCTCCATAGTCCTCAAGATCTTCTCCACTTGCCGAATCCAACGATCGGCTACCATTGGATCCGCACATCCCAGAAAAATTAGAGGATGATGGGCTTTGAACTTCTGGAGGTTACTCGAGCCTCCTTGTCCCATATTTGTACCTGTCTGTGCAATGGTAGCGGCTGTAGCACTAGCCTGTGCAATAGTCGCCGCCGCCTCACCAATAGCCTCTGCAAAGGCTTGGTGATCAAAGGCCGGAGGTGGTTGGTTATTCCACCTACCGCCTCGGCGTCCTCGCCCTCTATATGCCATCTACATAAGTCAAATAGCAATATAGTTTTACAAGGCATCCCAAAGTAGGAATCAACATTCAAACATAAAGAGTTTCCTAATAGTCTCACCAGGGGGAAACATACGCCTCTCCTTAGTAGACATTTATACCATGAACCCTCCCGTTCATTTGTTTTCCCACTCCCAAGGTTATGTTTCCTAACCCTAGTGTGTTCATTTCCATATACATTCTACAATGCATATTATCCACATAGCACATAGCACATAACATGTAGCATTTAAACACATAAGATGAAATGCACAATTCATGCAATGGTCTAGACCCAATGCCCATCAAGCCCTAAGTAATTCGTATACCTAGGCTCTGATACCAAGCTGTGACGCCCCATTTTCCGGGGGTCCTGTATTAACCGTTGACAACCCGTCAACCCGCGGAAATACCCGTGGATGTCGCTTAACCCGATACCGCGGCACCACATTCCCTTTACCGGGATAAAAAAAATACAAGTCCAATTTCTTTCGGTTGGTTGACCTATCCGAGATCCAATATACTACCATTGGTATCCCCTTATTATCCATTTGTAACATTAGAAGGGAGGAAAACATAGCCCAAAGACTTGGCAAAAGAAATAAAAAAAAATTCTGAATTTTGGAGAGCGTACCGGTAAGCCACGCCTACCGGACCTAACCGTACCGGTACGCTATGCCTTCTGGACCTAACTGTACCGGTACGCGTATCGGTACGCTTGGCCCAGAATTGCCCTTTTTACCTATTTTTCATTTTCAAGCCATTCAAAACCCTTCCCAATTCATCAAATACATGTTTGCCAAGGATTTCCATATAATACACAACTTATACAAGTTCCATTACAATTAATTCCATAATTTACACATCAAAATGGAATTTATACAAAAGTTTTACAAAAACTTGAACTAAGGCCACAAGCCGGCCCCCTTCATGCTTGATGCTCTCCAAGTGAGCCATCCGCCGGTGCAAACCCCACACCTGAAATGTTTCCCGTATAGGGTGAGCCAACGCCCAGTAAAGTAAACCCTACAAGGGCTACTCTCCCCCTAGATGCTCATGCTCATACTCATGCAACATTCATTTGCAAACAATCATTTCTCACAAGGACATGCATCCTAAGTTGGAATGCAATACTACCATGCCATGAAATGAGATGTCACTCCCTCATGCATTTCAACCCGAGTCCTCACCGACTCCTACAACACGATGCAATGCCAAAGTGTTTCATTTCATCATTTATGTTTCATCAAATGACATTTTCAAAGGTAGGGTCTTTCTTGGGATCGGACTTTTTCATGGACTCATACCAATGGTCTTCCACACCCGTACACTTTATGGGCTCTTATACCACTGGAGTGCACCCCCCAAATCACCGGGTCTTTCACCCGAGATGTCGTCATGCCTCTTCTTGTTCATCCCGACCCAATTTATCATGCAATCATGGGCTTAGCTAGGTCTTCGACCCAACTTTTCCCAAGCCATTTCGTCAATCACCAAGTGTGGCGTTGACATCAACCATGCACACACCCATGTAATGAGATGCTTCCGTGCACATGCAATGCTATGTCCCATTGCATACCACATGATGTTCAATATGTCAAGAACAACCCATGCACAATTTCAACACATCCATGGTAAATTTATATCCTAAGCATATAATTACCATATTCATTTCAATGTTACTATATCAACATATGCATATATCAACAAGCACATTTAATTACAAATCATATCATATGTATATGATTCCACAAGTTAAACTTAAGCATGTTATTTCAATTCAATTAAAACAACTACTTCCATTCAAACAAGGCATTTAATCAAACACCTTCTAGGCACAATTTATAAATCTCATAATCATGCCTCAAATTTCCCCAAGTTACATCATAATTCACATGTAACTTCATACACCAAAGTTAAGCTAGAAATTAGATTTAAACCATCTCTATGCTCACTTTTCCATTTCTATGACCATAAACCTATATATGAAGGTCTATCCTAGGCATAGCATATCAAAATTTTAGACTACTAACATCTAAGGAAAGATTACACCAAAGTAGGGAGAACCCTACCTCTTGAAGCGTAATCACCCGAAAGAAGCTTCAAGAAGTCTTCCCAAGCCCAAGACTAGATTTCCCCCCAAATCTCCTTCTTTGGATCTTCGGTGAAATCTCTCGTTCTTGGGGTGGTTGCGTAGCCCTCGTCGAGAGGATCGACTTTAGCTCTTGGCTCGACGGAATCCGAGCGACGGAACTCCGGGAATCGACGGAGAAAGCTTGAAGAAAATTCTATTTTCTCTATTTTCTCTCATCTCTCTCTTGGCCGGCCAAACAAGAACACAAGGGAAAGAAAAATCTGATTTTCTAGATATTTACCCCTATTTATAATTTTAAATACTCGGCCCACGTTGCGCCACGTGTCCCTCGCTTAATCGGGTCCGATTTAGTCCTGAAACGATTTACTTGATCCCGGTTTAAGTTCAAAATAATTTTATTTGATCTTTAATTCAATTTTACGGAAATTTTGTAAAATTTATTCATGGGGACGTTCGTGAGGTTATTCGCCACGCAGTCGCCTCGAACGACGTGTAAAAATTCGACTATCTCGGAATTCGACGAAATTTGACAAGGTGACTCGTTTCCGCGATACGAATCCAACGGCGAACTCCGTTTACTCATCCGAGGTCTAGAACATGAGTATTTTAAATACGCATTATAGTGGCAAATTACTATTTTGCCCTTTTTGGAAAAAGTTCAAATTTCTCGGTTTTTACATGGATGATATGCTTATTTTGGGTAGTAATAATAATATTATTACAACTACCAAGAAAATGTTGTCCAGTAAATTTGACATGAAGGATTTGGGTGTTGCAGATGTTATACTAGGAATTAAAATTTCTAAAACATCTGGTGGACTTATATTATCTCAATCACATTATATTGAGAAAATACTTGAGAAGTTTGACAAAGGTGAAAGCAACATTGCTAGAACACTAGTTGATATAAATCTTCATTTGTCTAAAAATACTGGTCAAAGCATATCACAATTGAAATACTCTCGTATCATTGGCAGTCTAATGTATGTCATGAACTGCACTAGACCGGATATATCATACTCAGTTAGTAAATTGAGTAGATATACGAGTAACCCGAGAGTAGACCATTGGAAGGCAATTATCAGGGTTCTTAGATACTTAAGATATACCCTGAATTATGGATTGCACTATACAAGATATCCAGCTGTACTTGAAGGGTATAGTGATGCAAACTGGATATCTGATATGAATGATACAAAATCCACAAGTGGTTATGTTTTTACACTTGGTGGTGCAGCTGTATCTTGGAAATCCTCTAAGCAAACGTGTATTGCCAGATCCACAATGGAATCTGAATTTATTGCTTTAGATAAAGCAGGAGAGGAAGCAGAGTGGCTTCGCCAATTTCTAGAGGATATTCCAATATGGCCTAAACCTGTGCCAGCAATTTGTATACATTGTGATAACCAATCTGCAATTGGTAGGGCACAGAGTGACATGTATAATAGTAAGTCTAGACATATACGTCGTAGACATAATATCATTAGACAATTGCTCTCAAATGGGATTATTTCTATTGATTATATAAAATCAAAAGATAACTTAGCGAATCCGCTTACTAAAGGTTTGACGAGAGAGCAAGTAAATTGCACATCGAGGGGAATGGGGCTAAAGCCTATGACATAAGAGTCATCTTAATGGCAACCCAACCTAGTTGACTGGAGATCCCAAGATCTAGGTTCAAAGGGACAACCGAATTATGCGTGATTCAAAAGAAGCACTAAGGAGATAATATCTCCTACCTATTCCTATGATAATCTAGTGCTGCCTGCAGAGTTTATTAGGGTAAACTATGCTTTTAATGACTTCTATACCTTGAGAAATTCAAGTGGGATATTGCAGGATATTCTGAATGGTAGTCACCTATATGGGTGTGAAGGGGCCGCTTCTGTGAGAATTTATAAAGGCTGATTTCTCTAAAGCACTCATGAAAATCAGGAGTTGTTCAGGGCCAAAATGAACACAATCATGAGAACCAATTGTGTTAGGAAAGAGACTGTGTGAAGTCTATTCGATCTGATTTATCAAACAGCTGAATAGTTCAAGACATCACGTTCACTATGTAGCCGGTAAGTCCGATGGGCTTTCACTAGGGAAGGTTCAAGGCCAAAAGCTACCTATCTCGATGCACGATCTTTCCAAAGATGTACTCTCTATAATGTGTCAGCATTATCATTTGCATACTAACAACCAATTTTCCATTCATGTGGGGGATTGTTGGACCAAATCAGATTTTTAAGTATAAAACTGAGTTTTTGGTCGACTTTGAGCCTAAATTAAAGTGGGACCCAATTATTATTTTGAATAATATTTCGTGGGTTCGTATTCTACTCCATGAGGAGAATAATGTAGTATATTCATTTGCTCAAATCGAGTAAGAAATGAATGAGAAAATAGGCTCCAAAGTGACCCTCTTGAAATGTGGAAATAAAGGAAAGTGCAATGTGGGATTTGACACCAATCCCACATTGGTTGAGGAAGAGATCCAACATGGGCATATATAGGTCAAGTTTGCTCCATGGGTTGGGCCCCAAGGGGTACCACAATTTTATGAGCGGAGCGAGGACCTACATGCCATTCGGTTCGACCACACACGCCCGCCCGCCTCGCCACGACCCGACCCGACCGGGCTCGGGTACGGGTGTGGTTTAGACCAAGCCCTATCTTTTTGGAGAAAATTCAGTTAAATAAATGGGCAACCCGAAATTAATTTTGGGTATCCGTGGATCGCAATGGTTCGGATTTATTCCGAAATTCGATTGTGTTTGTTCATGGTGAACAGTTATTCAAGGTGTCTACTGGCTGTTGTAGTTGTCTTCCTAGGGTGCGTCTCTTAGTGTGGTGACTGTCCGGAAAGTCACCAATGAGTCAATAACTACCCAGGATCATTACCATTCATAAACACTTAATTCATTCATTCATTTCGGGCAGACTATTGTGCATTACATTAAGGCAGTCTGCATTTCGGCATTAAGGCAGTGCATTTGGAGAGTACACAACACAAGTTTGGTTCGCTGAACAGATAGATTGGAGTGCTACTTTTATCTGTGTAAAGATTATTGTATCATGGGAGGTAGGCGCTCGAGATTCCATAAGCACCGTGTGTGGGGGCGAAATCTGTCTTAAGGACATAGTGTCAAACACTAGCCTTGATCTACCTAAAGTTCAATATCAGTTCCTGTTCTGCAATCGGGTTAGTAATTATATTGGATTATACAAATAGTTACGTGTAACTCTTTCATGTAACTGTTTCTGTTTCGTTAAAATTGGTGTAACTATTTACTGTAACTGTTTCGTTCAAACTATATTCTGTGCAAAGTTGAAGGATTTGATTGCTACTGTTTTTCTTATACATTACATGTTTCAGAGAAGAAAGTTTAACAAGTGATTTTACTGTATTAGAAATACCACACGTACAACAATATTTTCATATAAAAAAAAAACAATCAACGAGTTAAACAAAATGTAAAGTATGCACTTTTATAAAACATAACGATCTATGAATATAAGAAATTAATGCAAAAAGTTGAACATTCTTCCCGAACCATCTACTCTCTCAGTGACATCTGAAAAAAATATAAAATTATTGTTATTATACTGAAATAATATTTATATACATATATACAATAAAGAACTAAAACAAGTTAGAATATACATCAACAGAGGGCCACGTAATATTTCTCTGAACGGATTGTCAAATTATATAAATGACATATAAACGATTCATATCGTATACATTTCTTATAATTGGTTTCACCAATACCTAATTCGTTTATAATCGTATCGTGACGGGTCCACTCGTTTACTAAACATGTGGTTTAAGGAAGACTCAAACCCACTAAATTTATGTCGTGTTAATGGGTCGTGTCATATTTTGACACTCTTAATTTTGATATAAAAACTTGACTTTGTAGAGTTTAATTTTTTTTTCTTTGAACTAGAAATTGTCTTTTAATGTTACACTAAGTAATTTTATAAAATATTACTTGTAACATGAAAAATAGTTGTTGTCAATACAAATTTTTTTTAGAGTTTTTATTTTTTAAACCATAAACTGTTTTTTAATCTAAAATAACATTTTAATATTTTATGAAATATTATATACGACGGGAAAAATGGCTGCCATAAATATAAAAAATTATTTTGAATTTATAAATATTATTTGAGGCAGGAAAAACAGTTGTCTCAAATACAATTTTTTTTTTTGAGTTTATGACACTATTTACGGCAGAAAAAATAACTGCCACAAATATTAACACAAACACGTTTTTTGTGACGGCAAACACAGCCGCCACAAAAAATTGTCACAAAAGCACATTTTTCTTGTAGTGCATTTGCCTTACATTAGAAAGGCTGAACTCTTTTGTACTCAATCTTTTTCACATTAATAAGAATAGGGTGTACTCAAACATAAGTATTTTTTGGTACTATAATTGAACCCCAATCTTCATTTTCGACAGTTAAAAAAGAAAAAAACTTCAATGGGTTCCAAGATACAATGCATTTAATAGGAGCTAGGTCTGGCTATTGTCCAAAAAAAATTCAACATGGAGTTAGTTAGCCGGTATGGATTTATCTTAAGAAGTCCAGGTAATAACGGGTGAATAGGCTAGATCCAACAAGTAAATAGATGGACATAAATCAGAGTAAACACACCATGAATTTGGGTGAACATAGTTTATACACAGTACGAATCCCACACCCATGATTATAAATGAGTTAGAACTAATTTTGGCACGACCTATGCAATTTAAAAACACACTATTACACAATTGATTGACAATCCTAGTAGTCATATATATCATTTTTCTTTCTTATTGAATTCACGTTTTCTTTTGGTGTGTGCCCCGGGGGTTCCATCTTACCCCATGCAATAATGATTTTGCTAAATATATTGACAACTTATATATGTGCATTAAAAAAAATATAATTTACTGTTTGTAATGTCCAGTTGAACTTGATATCTGCAATTGTAGGTAAAAAAAACATAGTCCATTTACGTTATACCACTTAAAAGTCAAGCCGATTAATCAAGTTGATTGCACATTGATTGCACACCTAAAAGCAAATTAAATAGAAGAGCACGCAGCAATTCAATGTGACAAAACCTACTCTTCAACGTCTAGAGCACGGTATAACTTTAACTTCGGGCCCGACTTGAGTGTCCAGGGCAGCTCAAGGTAATTTGAGGCAAATGAGGCCCTTTTTTTTTTTAAATTAATTTATTGTTAATTTTTTATGTGAGGGACACAAGAAAGATGTGATAGTGTCGCCGAAAAAGATGTTTCAACTTTTGTTTTAATTTTTTTACCGGAGAGAGAGAGAGTTTAATTTCAACTTTTAATTTTTTTTTTAATTTTTTTTTACTGAACAGAGAGAAAGAGAGAATAGGTGAGAGTAAATATGAGTTAACTTTTGAGAATTTTTTTTGTTTTTTTAACTTCTGATTTTTAGATTTCTAATGTTATGGAATAGATCATGGCCTATAAAAAATTTGGGTTTTTTATAGGCCGGTACTCTATATATGACTTGTTTGCATAAAAGTCATCCAGTTAAAATATTTTGTGGAGAAGGCCTCTTTTTTTTTTCCTTTCAAAAACACTCACAAAGGTAACTGAATAGACGCTTGTCTGTCTTTGGAAACCGCCGGATTCCATTCACCATCTCCACAAAATCTGGCCACTAATCAAGGCCCCAAAACTCAAAATTTCAAAATTTGAACATGTCAAATTCCTTCAGTACTATAAACTAACCACAGTCCTTCGAAAATGAATTAAGAGTTTCCGATTTTAAACAATATCTTCTTTCCCTTTCTTAAAATTTCTCCCACATAGTTATAATTTCTCTTTCATAAAATCTCTCCCATATAACTATAATTTATTTTTCTTATGTTTGTATATAATTGACCCTATCTAGAATTCTCTTCCCTTCTATTAACTGTAAATTCTAGCCTAAAATCTCTCCATTTATAGCTAAAATTAGTGTCACTTCGCATTGTTATACTATGATGTAATACTGTCATTCATTAAAAGTAATATATATGGATGTCACATTTGTGATGTCACATTATGTGATGCATACTATTTAGATTGTGTATTAATTAGTGAATGTAATTTCACAACTTATTGTCAGTCATTAAAGTGTTGATGAATGTGTTATATTGTAATGTATCATTGTAATGTCACATTATAGATGATGATGACCTTAGTTTCAAAACAGACGTTGGTTTTGTTTAGATCTTGCATCGTTTATAAATGATTTAGACGTTCAAAATTAAAAAAAATGAAAATATTCCAGACTAGGAAACTGCCTATCAATAAAATCAAATCCCCATATAAAAAGCAACTACCAAAATACAAACACCATAAAAATAGTAAAATTGTATTATAGTAAAGAGAAGAATAAAAAAACTCTCATTTTGTATCTCTTTACAATACAGTTCAACCTAGCGGTACTTATCTACAATACATTTTTTTAAGATCTCTTCTCACAAAAAAGTCCTCCGCAAGGTATCTACTCAAAAAATTTCGTAAAAATTTTGATTGGACTTAGTTTTTTGGGAGGTTTTTTTTAGGGCTTAAAATTATTTTGATTTATATTTTTTGTGGCTCAATAATGTACCTAAAATTATAGAACCTTCTAAAAATTTGGGGCGTAAAGACCATTCTTTATTTTTTAGGGTAAAACATAAGTCGGTACAAAATTTTGGACTTAATTGAGCTAAGTTACATCATGAAAAGTTATTTGGACAAAAGTACATTTTTTAAGAAAATGACCAAAAGATCATTCATTAAAAGGAAAGAAGATCAAACCCCATTTTAATGCCAAACGACAATCTTGGCTCCAATAAGGAATTAAGCAGCAAAAGAGGAAGCATTAAACCGAGTGTCCCTTCATCTTTGGCATTTTTGAGATTTGAATGGATTTATGAATAAATTCTAAAGATAATATTGGGAAATAGCAAAGCCATTTTTTTCGTATGAAATGACGGAGGCTAAACTGGTGCCACCTGAAAGACCAACAAAGCGATGTCAAAGGTTTTGAAGGTTGAGTCAAGTTTTGCCCTGCCTATCATCGGCGCCCCGCAACCGCACAAAAAATATTTTAAGTGGGGTGGGTCTAGTTCAAAGTAGATCAAAAAGGGTTTTTTTTTTAAAGAAAGGAGGAAGAACTAGAAATCCTATTTTCTTGTCATTGTTCGTGTAACTGTTTAGCATTTTGGTTTGGTGTAATTGTTCTCCATCGCTGGAATCCTCTTCTACAGACATTGAAGTTTGCTTTAAGATTTCAGCCCCAATTTTGAATGGTTAGTTGATGTTATATAGTCTCTTTATTTTGCATTAAATCTGTTTGGGTCTCTTTTTGTTTATTGAGAATTAGAGTTTTGCTTCCAAGCCCGCACAAATGTGTTCTTTCTCTTTAGTTCTCTCCTCCTCAAAACAAGTTTGATTTTTTTTTTTTACGTTAATCGCTCAAGGGTCCTTGGTCTCACTCAAGCATGACCAGCTCGCTAGAGCGAGAATCATGCATCAAACTACTAGAAACACAAAACAAACCTTATACACTTCGCTTGATCCATTAGCGAGGGCCACTTTGTGGAATTCTTCCAAACCAAACTTGACCCAATTGAGTCTGAAATTGAAATCATCAACAAATATACAATCGAATCTTCAAATAGTTCAACAAAATTGCTTAAATTGTCTCCTGACATAAAATAAACCTAAACTCTGTCAATCTTTCATTATCATTTTCTCATCTGCTCCATTTTTTTTTTATAATAATGCTTTGAGAGTTGGATCATCTCAATATCAGTTTTGTCAATTCTAATCACTTTTTAATCATTCTTTGTTTAATTCATGTGTTTTGTCCAAAAAAAAAGAAAAAAAAAACAATTTTACAACCTAAGTATTAAACTAACACAACTAGAAATTGAAGGACTAAAGGGAGATTAAGTACATACTTCAAATGCAATTAGTATTTTTTATCAGGTTTTTTAATACAACAATTTATCAGACATATAATTGGTGGAGATTGGAGTACATCACAATTTATGATGATAGATAGTCCACGTGATTCGGACCCTCACCTATGAGATGTGCACTGCTTATGGGACCCCGTTCCCAATTTGATTCATGTTCTTCTCCTCCTTTTCTTTTTCTAGTTTTTCTCCTTTCCTTTTTTTTAACTACTATTCTTTTAGTGGAGCAACCAATATTAAAAATATTATATCTGGTTTTTAAAAGAATGATTGTGATCCAGACGAGACCTAGTAAATGGAGAAAATATTCTTTCCATGATGCTCTAATTGAGAATATTTAGAGTGATGAATAGTCTGTCATCTTTTTTTTTTCTTGAGAATAATAGGTACCCAAAAGGAAAAAAGAAACATTAGGGGAGTGGAAGATTAATATGAACTAAATTTGATACTAAGAGGATCCGAACCAATATTTTATAACCAGTCCAGTCATCAATGTGGTATAAAGCTGACAGCTAGTACACATGAGAACTGACATTTGACTAACGACAATGTTATAAGGAAATTATTTGATAACTTTATTTAAGAACTTAATGATGTGATTTCAATATAATTATTAGATTAGTTATAAGTTTTAATGTTAAATAGAGTCCACAACCCAAACTAAAATTAAAAACACTAACAATTCCAAATGAAAATAACAAAGTTGAATTCTTTTACATTGAATAAATAAATAAAAAATTTAAATTTTAAAAAATTTAAATTTTAAATAGTTACACTAATTTTTTGTTTCCTGTAACAGTGCAGAGTAACTATATTTGAGATTCAATGCATTTGATTCATATATCTGTTTTGAGTAACTATTTAGTGTTACAATCGGCATTTTAATCGCCTAACGGTATGAGTTTCTTTTTTTTCTTTTAGTTCAATTATTTTGTTTTATAAAATTCAAACCCATATTTTGTAAAATGAAAATAATAAAATCTGAAATCTTTTATGATGAATGCATGTATGTGAAATAGAAAAATCTTAAAATTCGATTATTAAACAGTTACACAGATATAACTGTTTATTTGCAGATGGTTAACTGTTTGGTATAACTTTTTTGGTACATGTTTGCTGCAACTCTTTGGTAACTTCATTTGTGTAACTATTTGTTTGTAAATGGTTAACTGTTTGGTGTAACTCTTTGATAATTGTTTAGTGTAACTCTTTGGTAACTGTTTGGTGTAATTGTTTGTTATAATGTTGATATAAGTAGAGAGAGAACAAGGAGAGAGAGAGAGAGAAAGAAAATAGAGGAGAGAGATGAAAAATTAAATTAAATCTTTACATATTTGAAAAGAAACTAAATTATTAAAAAAGAAGAGAGAAAGAAAATAGGGGAGATAGATAGAGAGAGTAACAAGGAGAGAGACAGAGAGAGACAGAGAATAGGGGAGAGATAGAGAGTAACGGTGAAAGACAGATACAAAAATAGTGGGGAGAGAATGAGAGTAGCGGAGAGAGAGAAACAGAGAGAGTGAAAGAATAATAATCATGCACAAGTTGAGAAAGGATAAACAAGTAAAATAAATAAAATGTCATTTGAATTTTGTACATAATAACAAGATATTTTATTAAAATTGAACTTAATAGCTAGCAACTTATCCATACACTTCCTCTTAAATAAGTTTAAAAAAATATACAAAAAAAAAAAACAACCCTATTTTTTATACTTTTGGGTTGGTTCTATGAGTGCGGTGGGGTCTCCTATATATAGTTGTGTGGTGTTGAGAGGTAATACATTCTGATGAATATGTGGAATATTCATTTTACTGAACAAAAAATTAAAAAAAAAATTTAGAAGACCTCAACTTTGGAAAAACTTTAAATGGGGGATTGGGGGCGTGTAAATATTCGGACTTTTGTTTGTTCATTGCTGACTCTTTGTAGTACATACATTGTCCTGGAGTAACTGTCCACAATACTTGACAAATTTGCATGATCAAACGTATGGTTTATAATTGTACATGTATACATGGGCTCAATTATTTTCCACATAATGTTTATTTATTAATGCTTCGTTTGATTCGAAGATCCATTGAAGAAAGAAAAAGAAAACTTAAAAAAAACCAAAAATTTAGAGAAAGAGGAATTCATTTTATTTTCTTTCTCGGTTTGACAAAATTGTTGATAATTTTTCAAACTTGATTACGAATCTTAAAAATGGCACATGAATATAAACAAACTTTTTTCTTCTCTCGTACAATATTAGTTTCTATACGGCAGCCAAACGAGAAAGAATTATTTTTTCTTTACTTTTCCGACTAAATCCATAAATAAGACAGGATTTAAAAGTTGTTTGTTTTATTTATTTATTTTTACTTTTGCGGGACCGGGGCTAGCGTGGCCGGCGAAGCTCTAAGGCCCCACCAGCAAGGTTGCTTTATTGCCTTTTCCTTTCTCAAATTCAATTAAAGTTAGGGTGTGGTTAATTAGAATGAAGTATATATCTATACTACTTTAAAATGTCAACATACTTGAAAAACATTTATTTTCCTTTTTTACCCCCAAACAATCTATACTACTTTAAAATGTCAGTATATCTGAAAAACTTATTTTTTTCACTTTTACCCTCCAAAATCATAACTATTTCATTTTTATCCCTAAACATCAAAGCCTAACATTAAATCTCACGTGAAGTAATCCCAATTTACTTCCGTTACAACCCTTCCCCTCCCCCTCCCCCTCACTCGCGTACAGAATCGATCGAATTGCAGCGAAAATGGTGGACTTCGCTCGGGTGCAGAAGGAGCTCCAAGAGTGTAACACGGACATTGAAGTGTCAGACATTAGCGTAAACCCTAAAAGCGACAATCTCACTCAGTTGATTGAAACAATCCCTGGCCCTCTTGGCACTCACTATGAAGGCAGCACTTTCGTAATCGATATCTTGATCTCTATCAAAGTAGGAGGTATTATCATTTGACCATCACATGGCAATCCGATCTTGCTGCCTGATTTTTTTTTTTTCGCAGACATCTTCTAATTCGGAGGTTCTCAGCTTGGCCTTTTCACATTCTTGAATGCTGCGTATAGTTTTGATTAATACATATATTGAACCGTTTGAGCTTCTTGATCTCTATCAAAGTGTGATGTACTATCGTTTGATCATCACATAGCAATCTTCATTTCCTTGATTTTTATTTTCTTTCTGGGGAACTAACAACTTGAGCGGTAATTCAATCTCTCTGGGTGTTGGATTGTGTTTTTGCAGATATCCTATGATTCTATGGTTTTTACTCTTGGGCTTTGCATATTCTTGAATGAGATGCTTATGGCACTACAACAAAAATCGTTTTTTGCGACGATTTTTTTCGTCGCTAAATTAAAAAAAATCGTCGCAAATTATTTTTTGCGACGTTTTTTTTTCGTCGCGTGTTCGTCGCAATAGCCTCGTCGCAGAAAGTATTTTGCGACGCAAATTTATTTTCATCGCAAAAAAACTTTTTAGCGACGAAAAAAAAACGTCGCTAAAAGTAAAAAAATCGTCGCAAATAAATTTTTACATGAATAAAAAATTTTAAAAAATAATTTAATTAATTTTTCGCGACGAAAAAAAATCGTCGCAAATAAATTTTTCGTAAATAAAAAATTTTAAAAAAATAATTTAATTAATTTTTCGCGACGAAAAAAAATCGTCGCAAATAAATTTTTCGTAAATAAAAAAATTTTAAAAAAATAATTTAATTAATTTTTCGCGACGAAAAAAAATCGTCGCAAATAAATTTTTCGTAAATAAAAAAATTTTAAAAAATAATTTAATTAATTTTTCGCGACGTAAAAAAATCGTCGCAAATAATTTTTTCATAAATAAAAAATTTAAAAAAGAATAATTTAATTAATTTTTAACGACGTAAAATAATCGTCGCAAATAATTTTTTAAATAAATAAAAAATACAAAAATTAATAATTAATACCCATTTACAAGCCAAGTCTTGAATGCACTTTGGTGTACTCAGTGTTTCAATATTTTTTTTTTTTTAAACAGAAATTTTATTTCCAAAAACAATGAATTACAAGAATCAAAGAACAACCTGTTTTAAAAAATACAAAACAAGACTTTAATCCTTCAAGAGGACTTAAGCCATTTTTGATTACATTTTGTGCAAAAAATGCCTTGACCAGATCCTGATACATCACCATCTCTTCAACTTCTGGCCCTTGGATCACAAATCACCATCCTTTGCATGCTAGCAGTAGGCATCCCAAACTGGTCATATTGTAAAAGTAGCATTTTAGACAAAGGCAACATATCAGCATAGACCCAGTACCATTGCAGCATCATACACCCCAGCATTTGAAACTGGAGGCTCTGAACAAAAATCTATTTACCTTACAAACTATTGATATTATCACAAAAAATACACTCAAGCCATGAAAAATAGCCAAATAGCTTAATGCATTTCTTTACAGTCTACCTTTTTACATGAGCCAAGCATATCCAAATCCACATTATCCAGGTCCATACCAAGTTCCTCAGTTATAAGCTGTCATATAGAAAAAGTAAATTCATATTTGAAGTGTCATACAATAAAATTAATTATATATAAAGACTACACAACAGTGGACCCACTTCGCCTCCGGTAAGAATGGCAAGATCCTGCAGACAGGCCTTCCTATTTTCTCCAAAGCCAAGAGCTTTTATGGCACAAACCTGCCAACTTGCATAAAATCAACATGATGAAATATATATATACTAGTAATAACCCATGCCTGAAGGCACTGCACCACACTAAACATTAAACACTTAAAAATGAATATTCATTTTTATAATAAAAACATGCAAGATCCCCCTTCATTAATAACCAAAAGTAGTGAGGGCATAAACCTTATCCCTAAAAGAGAAGGAAAAAAATTGAAAATTACATGATAATTTGAAAAACAAAACCCCAAAAAATAAGGCTTAGATGCCTTTTGAAAACTCTTGTCAAATTATACTTTAGAGAGCTTTAGACTTCTTTCCATATAAAACCACCACTTCCTTGTTTATCTCTCAAATATTTGTTGATCCGTAACTTATTTATACGGAAATCCAAAAAATTTGCCAATCAATTTGCCCATTAAAAACACCAGTGCTCCAGGACTTGCTAAACTTGGAGATCCCTTCGTTGTGCTAACCCAGAACCCAAAATATAGCTGGTCCATTCTCATGGAAAAAACCCCACCCCTAGCTGGTCCATTCAACCATTAGAACAACAAAATGAAAGGTCAATGGGCTTCTAGTTAATTAAATGATCCTAAGTACTCTAAAAGCTTAAATTGTTAGAGGGCATAACATAAGCATTTATATATTTCAACACGACCCCTTACTAGTTTAGATTTTCGGTCAAGCAAGTGCAAGTATAACAATTATCAGGATGGCAGTGAGATGGAACACACGACCTCTTACTCTAATAACATGCTAAACCACTGCTCACTTTAAAAGCTTGGGTTGTTGGAGAACATGTAACATAAACACACATATATACTTTAATAAAAAGCCAAATTGATATGTGTAAGAAATTCCCAAGCATAAAAGGTCTAGTGAATTCAAGGTTTGATAGCATGGCCTTCTTGGCTAAAACACTTAATCCTTGTGGGAAATTGAGCTAAATACCTCAAAGGGGAGCCAATCCTTAACCATAGACTCAAATACAATGCCTCTACTACATGGAAAGAATTGATGCAAGTTTTACAAGGTGGAAGCAGGTAATAGTGGAATTAACACAAGGAAGGAAGGAATATCCATTTTTGGTTTGATGTGTGTAATGTTAAAAGGCCCCCCCTATGAGATGATAGAGATTGATATGCACCACGAAGGTATTACCCTTAGAGACTTGCTGTAATAATTAAGTGGCCAAATAGGTTCTGGACTTGCCAGTATGAGAAACTACTTCCCTAGAAATCAAAAACTAATTTTTTTGGAATTATTAGCTCCGATCTTCCCAAATACTAGTTCTATAAAACTCTTGCAAACTTGCATTTTGAGACTCTGAGAAGCAGATAAAGAATCAATAAAACACATAGCAAAGAGATTCCATGTGCACAGAAATGGCAGTGCATTTTAGAGATAAATTCCCTAGCAATGTAACATACAGTAAATCCAAAGTCCAAACACTATAGGAAGAATTCAAATCTGTAGATGTGGAATGTAATGCATGGAGAAGTGTAGAAAACCTTACGTGCAAATCATTTCTGATGTAGTGTGAAGCAGTGAAGTTGAATATGATCAAAGGAAAATCAAGAAGTCAGTCCACAGATAGAACTCAACACATACATCCATGTTGGGCTTTCACATCAGTTTCTAAGTTTTGAAGTACATGTACTGATGAAGAAGGCTGCTGACTCTGTTCAGTCGAGCCTCCAATCTTTCAATGTAAATAAAACCTATCATAACATGCACACATTCATCTATTATCTCTTCTACATGTATCACTACGATCATTGAATAGGTAATAAAACAGTTGCAACATCTTCCATCTCGGCAAACAAACTTCGAATTAGTATTCAAATTTTAGCATTACATCCTTCTAAGCATACTGTCATAGGATTAAAATCATTGACATAGTATATGAAAACGTAAATTATGCAAGCACTACCTCAAGAGTATCCAAGGATAAAGTAACAGACTTTGCATTTTGGAGCTGTCCAAGCATCTTGATCAGATTGAGCGGCATCCTTCCCTTGACTTCATCTGTATATGATTCCTCAAAAGATGTCCAAAGGTCAACATATATCTTGTCTAGAACCTCTTAGAATAGAACCTCTTAGGCGTGAATGAAACAGCCTGCCAAAACAGCCCCAAGATCCTTCACTGCCCATCCACACCGACAGCCCAAAAACACAAAACAATCCCACCGACTGCCACCGACAACATGCTAACCAACATACCACATACCACATACTGCCCCCATCAAAGCATAGCACCGACAGCCACCCAGTCCACTCAACCCACTTCTAGCATAATCAAATCAAAGCAAAACCAACTGCCATAGCACCGACTGACCGACATATATTTTTTACCAAAACAAAACAGACATATCCATAGCACCGACAACCATAGCAGTTCCCAAAATTAAAGCAATAGTAACATATCAATGGTGTAGCAATTAAATCCACGTTTTTATCATTCCACTGCTCAATGGTGTAGTAATTAATCACTTCCATTTCATCAAACAGGTTATGTGCAAGAAGGGTAAGAGAGATATTCATACGCAACATTAGTAACCCAACACTCCAGAATTTGCAGCCTTTTTTTTAAAACAATTCACATAATTTATGGGTGGTTGTGGTTCCACAGTGGCAGTTGTGATGGTGGTGGGCCGTGGGTTCGGGTGATTCAAGGTGGAGTTGTAGGAAGACCGTCGGTAGAGTTTTGGGGGTAGTAGGGGGTCACCGGTGGTGGTCGATTGGGTCAGTGGCCGGCCGTGGTGGGTTTAGATGAGGGTTTTGACCATAAAAGGAAGAGGAGAAGAATAGGAAACAAAAAAAAGGAGGATAAGATGAAAGAGCGAAGGAAAAGGGCTTACCTGGAAGTCTTCGGAGCTACAACGGCGGCTGTGGTGACCGGCGACGGCGCTCACAGTGAAGGGAGAGTGAGAGGAGGCGGCGACGATCGATGGTGAACTGGGGCTTCGACTGGCAGGGAGAGGCAGAGAGAGAGAGAGAGAGTCTGTGTGTGTGTATCGACTGAAAACGAAGAGGCAACGATGGGGACAGAGCAAAAGAGGGAAAAAGAGTTACTTAAGTAGATGTAGGGATTCAGAGTTTTGATTTCTGCGACGATTTAAAAAAACGTCGCCAAAAATATTAAATATTTCATCATCTTAGTCATCTAATTCAAAAAAAAATTTTTGAATTCCGCGACGATTCAAAAAAACGTCGCAAATAATATTACTATTTTACCTTCCCTCACAGATACATATTTATCAAAAAAAAAAAAATTTCAATCTGCGACGATTTATAAAAACGTCGCAAATAATATTCACCTTTAAAATATTTCAGAGCCATTTCTCCCGCCACAAAAAATTTTGGAGGGAATCACTTCTGCGACGATTTATAAAAACGTCGCAAATAATATTAAAAATAAAGTTTTGGATTCTGCGACGATTTCAAAAAACGTCGCAAATAATATTAATATTTTACCTTCCATCATTGATACTTATTTATCCCAAAAAAAAAAAAATTGAATTCTGCGACGATTTATAAAAACGTCGCGAATAACTAGTTAACATTCAATTAAAACCCAATTCATCATTTACATTCAAATTAGCAAATTAACACCAAATTAATATGTAATTTTATTCAATTAAACACTCAATTCATAAAATTAACATTAAATTTCTTAAATAAACATTCAATTTCATTCAATTAACACTAAATTCATCAAATTAACATTCAAATTATCAAATTAACAGCCAGATTTATCAAATTGACATTCAATTTCATCAAATTAACATGTAATTTATCAAATTGACATTCAATTTCATTAAATTAACATTCAATTTATCAAATTCACATTCAATTTTATCAAATTAACATTCAATGTATCAAATTGACATTCAATTTATCAAATTGACATTCAATTTCATCAAATTAACATGTAATTTCATCAAATCGACTTTCCACTTCATTAAATTAACATTCAATTTATCAAATTGACTTTCAATTTCATTAAATTAACATTCCATTTATCAAATTGACATTCAATTTCATGAAATTAACATTCAATTTATCAAATTGACATTCAATTTCATCAAATAAACATTCAATTTAGTAAATTGACATTCAATTTCATCAAATTAACATGTAATTTCATGAAATCGACTTTTAATTTCATTAAATTAACATTCCATTTATCAAATTGACATTCAATTTCATCAAATTAACATTCAATTAAACATTTAAAGTAATCCAATAAACTTTCAATTTCATTCAATTAACACCCAATTCATCAAATTAACATTCAAATTATCAAATTAACATTCAATTTCATCAAATTAACAAATAATTTCATCAAATCGACTTTCAATTTCATTAAATTAACATTTAATTTATCAAATTGACACGCAATTTCATCAAATTAACATTCAAATTCATCAAATTAACCACTAATTTCATCAAATCGACTTTCAATTTCATTAAATTAACATTCAATTTATCAAATTGACATTCAATTTTATCAAATTAACATTCAATGTATCAAATTGACATTCAATTTATCAAATTGACATTCAATTTCATCAAATTAACATGTAATTTCATCAAATCGACTTTCCACTTCATTAAATTAACATTCAATTTATCAAATTGACTTTCAATTTCATTAAATTAACATTCCATTTATCAAATTGACATTCAATTTCATCAAATTAACATTCAATTTATCAAATTAATATTCAATTAAACATTTAAAGTAATCCAATAAACTTTCAATTTCATTCAATTAACACCCAATTCATCAAATTAACAAGTAATTTCATCAAATCGACTTTCAATTTCATTAAATTAACATTCAATTTATCAAATTGACATTCAATTTCATCAAATTAATATTCAAGTTCATCAAATTAACCACTAATTTCATCAAATCGACTTTTCACTTCATTAAATTCACATTCAATTTATCAAATTGACATTCAATTTATCAAATTGACATTCAATTTCATCAAATTAACATGTAATTTCATCAAATCGACTTTCAATTTCATTAAATTAACACCCAATTCATCAAATTAACATTCAAATTATCAAATTAACATTCAATTTCATCAAATTAACATGTAATTTCATCAAATCAACTTTCAATTTCATTAAATTAACATTCAATTTATCAAATTGACATTCAATTTCATCATATAAATATTCAATTTTTTAAATTGACATTCAATTTCATTAAATTAACATGTAATTTCATCAAATCGACTTTCAATTTCATTAAATTAACATTTGATTTATCAAATTGACATTCAATTTCATCAAATTAACATTCAATTGATCAAATTGACATTCAAATTATCAAATTAACATTCAATTAAACATTTAAAGTAATCATATAAACTTTCAATTTCATTAAATTAACACCCAATTCATCAAATTAACATTCAAAATATCAAATTAACATTCAATTTCATCAAATTAACATGTAATTTCATCAAATCGACATTCAATTTCATCAAATTAACATTCAATTTATCAAATTGACATTCAATTTCATCAAATTAACGTTCAATTTATGAAATGTATATTCAATTTCATCAAATCGACTTTCAATTTTATTAAATTAACACCCAATTCATCAAATTAACATTCAAATTATCAAATTAACATGTAATTTCATCAAATCGACATTCAATTTCATCAAATTAACATTCAATTAATCAAATTGACATTCAATTTTATCAAATTAACATTCAATTTATGAAATGGATATTCAATTTCATGAAATCGACTTTCAATTTCATTAAATTAACATTCGATTTATTAAATTGACATTCAATTTATCAAATTGATATTTAATTTTATTAAATTAACATGTAATTTTATCAAATCGACTTTCAATTTCATTAAATTAACATTCAAATTAACATGTTCATTAAATTGATATTTTTTTTTAAAGTAAAATAATTATTGGCGACGTTTTTTAAAAATGTCGCGAAAAGTCAATTACATTTGATTTTTTTTTAAATTTTTTTTAAAAGTAAAACGATTATTGGCGACGTTTTTTAAAAACGTCGCGAAAAGTCAATTACATTTGATTTTTTTAAAATTTTTTTTAAAGTAAAACGATTATTGGCGACGTTTTTTAAAAACGTCGCTAAAAGTTAATTACATTTGATTTTTTTTTAAATTTTTTTTAAAGTAAAAGGATTATTGGCGACGTTTTTTAAAAACGTCGTAAAAAGTCAATTACATTTGATTTTTTTTTTAAAGTAAAATGATTATTGGCGACGTTTTTTAAAAACGTCGCGAAAAGTCAATTACATTTGATTTTTTTTAAAATTTTTTTTAAAGTAAAACGATTATTGGCGACGTTTTTTAAAAACGTCGCGAAAATTCAATTACATTTGATTTTTTTTAAAATTTTTTTTAAAAGTAAAACGATTATTGGCGACGTTGTTTAAAAACGTCGCGAAAAGTCAATTACATTTGATTTTTTTAAAAATTTTTTTAAAGTAAAACGATTATTGGCGACGTTTTTTAAAAACGTCGCTAAAAGTTAATTACATTTGATTTTTTTTTAAATTTTTTTTAAAAGTAAAACGATTATTGGCGACGTTTTTTAAAAACGTCGCGAAAAGTCAATTACATTTGATTTTTTTAAAATTTTTTTTAAAGTAAAACGATTATTGGCGACGTTTTTTAAAAACGTCGCTAAAAGTTAATTACATTTGATTTTTTTTTAAATTTTTTTTAAAGTAAAATGATTATTGGCGACATTTTTTAAAAACGTCGCGAAAAGTCAATTACGTTTGATTTTTTTAAAATTTTTTATTTAAGTAAAATGATTATTGGCGACGGTTTTTAAAAACGTCGCTAAAAAAATTGCCAAAACTGAAATTTGCGACGAAATTAAAAAATCGTCGCTAATAGTAAACTATTTGCGACGATTTTTAAAACGTCGCAAAAAAAACGTCGCCAAAAATGATTTTTGTTGTAGTGTGGGTTTGAACAATACAAACTAAACTTGATCCCTTCAATCTTTTTGATCTGTATCAAGGTATGGTGATTATCGATTGACCATTACACGGCAATCTTTCTTTCCTTGATTTTTTTTTTTTGTATTTTTTTCCTTTTTGGGGAACCAACAATTTGGATGTAATCCGATCTTTCTGCAGATCGATTTGTATTTTTTAGATATCTTATGATTCTAAGTTTTTCAGGCTTGGGCTTTGCATATTCTTAAATGAGATGCATATGGGTTTGAACAATACAAATCTTGATCCCTTCAAGGTTTTTAGATCTCTACCAAGGTATGGTGATTATCGCATGGCCATCACATAGCAATCTTTCTTTCTTTTCTTTTGTTTGACTTTCTTTGCAGGGACGTGACAATTTTGAGTTAATCCCAATCCCATCCATCTGCCTGTTGATTTGTTTTTTAGGATATATCTTCTGATAAGGTTTTCGGTCTTGGGCTTTGCATATTCTTGAATGAGATGCATATGGGTTTAAATAATTCGAATCTTAAAGGGCTGCATATGAGTTTGAGCAATACGAATCTTGATCCCTTTAAGCTTCTTGACCTGCATCAAACCACAAGGTGTTATTGTTTGAACATCACATAGCAATCTTTATTTTCTTCCCTTTTTTTTTTGTTATTTTTAGGTTATTTTTCTTTTATAATCACGCATTCTGAAATCTTGATTATCGAGGTAACCTTTTGGTGTGCCCATCTATGGGTTTGGGCTTTTAGACCACACCACCGTTTCTGTTTATTTATTCTATGATTTTTAAAGGTAGGTATCTTTGTTATGGCCTTTATGGGGAAACTTGATATTGAGACGTTAGGACTTATTTGGCTTAGTTGTTTAGGAAATAAAGAAATTTATAACGGATTTGGGTTTTGGAACGTGTTAAGTTATATAGATGTTTATTTGTCTATCTATCGTTCTCTCTCAATATAAATGTACACAATAAACATACATGTAGATACGTGTACATTTTAATACATTTAATACTCTCTGTGATGTTTCACCTTATCAGTGCAGAACACGTGCATTCAGTCCGTTATTTGTTTTTGGGGCTAAACAATATCAGTTTTGGAATGAAATGTTTGTTAGGTTTGCATATATTGCCTCTTAATCTTAGGGGAAAAGAATGCATTCAGCAAGGTGTTGGACTTGGTTTCAAAGGCATGATCCACGAGATCATTTGAGGTCATCAACCAAGAAGAAGGATCCCATGGCTTCTGGAAGAGTAGAGCCAAAACCACTGTCGGATGAAGAATCCTATAATATTACGAAACAAAAGATTGTGGCAGCAAAGTAGTATATGCAGAACTATTACAAAGAGTAAATGAAGAACTTACGTGAGAGGAGAGAGCGGCATGGTATGTGTGTATGGGATCATCTAGCAGAATTTTGTTGGTAGGATGGTAGAGTTGGACGGTAATTCTTTCACAATGAAGAAATATGTGATTTTGCCTTTTGGATTTTTTCAAATAGTTGAAATTTATAGGAGAAGAAGTTGGCTGATGCTAATGTCTCAAAGGAAGATAAAAAAAATCTGTTAAAATTGTTAGAGAAGAATAAGCTAAACATGTACGTTTCAAAGGGGCAAAATGGGTGTTGATTAATTTGACTTACTGACAATGGAAGGAAAAGGTGTATTTGGCGAGGTAAACATCTTCATCTTCATTGTATTATGTGATGCTTGTTTTGCTCTTGTGTTTTAGTATTCAGTTGTTTTAATGTATTAATTTACAATTTTGCATTGACCTTTTTAGCAGTTAGTAAATCCTTGTGAATTTATTTAGGGTTTTTTTTTTGGGGTAAGTAGAAGTGTAATATTAGTACTAATTTTTATTTTTATTTTTTGGTTTTCCCCTTTTAAGTATTTGATCTCTGCTTTTCAAAAAATTTCGAACTGTATTTTCTATCTTGCTTGTTCATTTTGGTTACTATTTGAAATTATTTACTTTTGTTTTATGCGGTTTATTGTGACTTGATGTTATCTTAACTGTAATGTTGTTAGTGGCAATCAAGTCCCTCTTTTTATATCATTTTTTGTGTAACTCTATCAATGAATTTTGCATATAAATTTATTCAAATTGTATTTTGTTCGATGCTTCAATTTTTTGGGATGAATATTTGGGGCTATGTTGTGTGTTGGAGGAAGAATTTTTTATTCTTAAGTATTGGGTTTTGAAATTTTCCATCTTTATGTGGAATTGAAAAAAAAACCAAAAGGGAAAGGGAGACGGGGGAAGCATCTAGGTTTTGGTAATGTAGTTTTTTGCTCATTGAAGCTCGACTGAATAGAGTTAAATGTCAATTGGGGAAAAGAATTAAAAGAAGCTGTTGGCTGGATTATGTGATAAACAAATGAGTTATGTTTAGTGCGAGTATGGTTCAAATTAATGGAAAAATAAAATATTTTTCAGGTTATAATATGTCCTGTAATTTGTTTAAGACTCCCTCCATCTTTCTCACTCACTCACTCTCTCTCTCTCATATGCTTTGTGAATACAAACATGCAATCCGTCGTTTACTTTGTTTTTGGAGCTGTATGAGTTCACCTTATTAATGATTGTCAATTTTTTTGCAGTCATGGCAGGTGCCACACTAGAGGGATCTCAGTTTGAAGTTCGTCAATTTGATAGCAAAATGAATGAGTTGTAAGAAGTTTTCTCTGGCATTAGTTATTTGCTTTTCAAAACCCTTCATTTAGGCATTGGTTATAATGAGAGGTTTGATGGCTTTCTACTCATGTTTTTTGGTCATAAACAAACACACTCACCCTTTTTTTCACCTTCCCCTCTCCCTCTTCTCTCTTTAAGGCATTGGAGAAATTGCTTGTTCTAATGTGAAATGAAATTGCAAACATTCAATTGCAAGGAAATGGACAAGTTTTTTTTTTTAGCAACACAGTTTGTATGTGCACAATATGAAATCACAAATTAGGTTTGTTTTATTTCAATTTCATGCTTGTTCATAACAAATATGTTATCTTGCAATTATGTGGTGTATAAGCACATGATTACAATTATGGGATTGTTGATTTGATTTGGTCCAATTTCTTGTCATTTATTTGATAGAAAAATAGATTTAGAGCTTGATAAAATGGTATATCTTGAAGTATGCTATAATTCCTAATTGCAATAACAAATTGTAAGAGTGCTAAAATGTTGCAGGTCAGTGAAGTTTGTAGTATAATACTAAACAAGCTAGGTGAAATTATGTTTGGTTCTCATCAGACTTTCAAGAAAGTGGTTCTTATCAAGCTTTAGCTGAACTAATGTACATATATATTACACTGAAGCTTGGAGAAACCAAAGGGTTGTATATCAACCATTCAAGCTAGAGCTTTGATCCAAATTTGATCAAAAAAATCTTATGGTAGTACAAAACTTAGTTGTGATCATTTGAACTGCTATAAGTTGGGGATCGAGATGAGGTTAGAATTGAACCTACAACCCTACCTACTCAAATAGTATTTATAGAGTAAGAAGTATACATAGCATAAAAATCTTTATTTGGTTCTAAGACAGAGTGATGGAGAGGAATTTTTTTCTCTTGCCTATTTTTCCAAGAACCAAACATTGGGTTTATGAGGTATCAGTTTTGTCCTTGCTTCTAATATATATTGTCGACCACCATATTCATTAATTGAAAATTGAGATAACTCTTTTCTACATTGATGCCTTGTTTATCCCCTCTTACAAGTTACAATGAGTTGTTCATTTTCACTGTCTGTTTGCATTGTCTACATGAAGACATATTAGCTTTATTGGGATGCTTTATTAATCTGCTTCATAGTTTTGATAGTTGGGTTTAACTTTTTACCTTTATTTTCATGCTTGCATTTTAGATACACCCAAGAGAAGAAAGAACATGTGAAAAACAATAAAAATGTTGAATGCTAAAAGAATGCACAGTTTCGAGCAATACAACTTAGCCGCTTTATACTTTCTTTTGTGGAAGATGATTTAAATTGTTCTACCCAGGCATTGTTATATTTGAGTTAAAGTTTTGTGACAATAACCTTTGTAGTTGTTGGCCCGTAGAAAGAAAGGGGATTGAAGAACAATATGTTTAGACAATATGCATGTTGAACAAGGATTTCTGTTTTTTGTTAATGTGAATACTTTATCTATATTGATTGCAAGTGATATTCACGGTGATACTAATGTTATTCTGGAAATTTAGCTTTATTTTTGTTTTCTTGTTTGAATTTTTAGTTAATTAGAACTTCTATAATGATGGTATGAAGTTCTTTTCATGCTTGCTATACTAATCACATATTAAGCCCATTTTTAAGAAGAAAAAAGGAAAATATTTTTGGATGCAACAATAAGATAAGCAAATAACATTTGCCATCATGTTATAGTTGTTGATGAATTTCTACACTCTCCTATCCCAAGTTTTTGTCCTCGGGGAGGGGGCACCCAAATGACAATTTTTCTTATTCTTTTTTTCGTATGGGGAAAGAGTCATCTTAGGGAAAGAAAAATTCAAGTTTCAAATCCTTATTTGGAAGGGGGGACCTTTGATAGGAAAACAGTTAACTGGGGACAGAAAAATTCAAGTTTTAAATCTTTCTAGATCTTTTAGTTAGTTCTTTTCTTAAGCATTGGATGAAAGCAAAGCAGGGTATCCTTTTTAATATGACTATCATTATCCACTCTGTATGAACTTACATTGTGTAGAATATAATTAGGATAATTTGAATAATGGATTGATTTTATTTACCTCAATTAGGAACTTAAGTTGTATAGAGGTATGTGCAAGGATAAAAAAAAAATTCAAAACGGCCAAAACATGTCTGTCTTCAAGGACGCCGAAACGAATAAGTGATTAAATATTATTTCAATATTTTTAGGTGTTTTGGAATATGTTGACATATTTTTGCACATTTCTAACAATGTTTTGGACTATTTTGAGGTGTTTTAATATATTTCGATATATGTTTTGGAAATTTTTTGAACTAAATTTTAATTTTATTTTTTATTTTTTTCATTCTGTTTTTGAAATATTTTGCTTTGTAGGTGACATAAACAAATGCACCGAAATAAAATTTTGATATTTGGATATGTGCCTGTGGAGAATTTTATTTGCATCCTATGGTTACATTTTACTTTGGCTCAAAATATGTGGTTTATTTTGAATAGATGACTTTGAGATACATTAAAATTTGAAATTGGAATAGTTACTATATTGATTTAGGAGCAAAAAAGACTTAATCATGTGACAAATTAGATTTATAGAAGTAAAATTTAGTTTCTTAAACAAACGAATATTTGTTGTAGCAAATCGTAGGGTTGTATATAAGGAGGTAGACTATCATGTGTACTAAGCACTCTTCTATCTCCTTCCTTTTGTTTCAATTTTTGTCATTTAATAAACACAACTTCAAACACATATTCCTTTGTCTTTTTTTTTTTTGGGCTCAAATGCTCACATTCTGAACAAAAAATTTAAAACTAAAAATTGAAACTACAATTCGAATTGGTCCACGTGCAACGCACGTGTACACCAACTAGTAGTATTAAAATGTCAACATACTTGAAAAACATTTATTTTCCTTTTTTACCCCCAAACAATAGTATTAAGACATTTTTATCACATATTGAAAGGTGATAAGAACATATAATTTTTAATAATAACCTTTAAAAATATATAATGACATCATTAAATTAAACTTTCCATATTCTCTCTTCAATCACAACAATTTACAGAACTTTTGAACTTCTACATCAATGCTCTAACGTTGATATATCCTATCTTTTATTATCTCACAAGCAGTTTAAGAGGCTCCCATTCAATACATATATTCAGGCTACTTAAGAGGCTTATAGCCTTATACGTTAATTAGCCAAGCAGACATCCCTCTTCCTCTCTCCCTAACTTTTCTCTGTCGCTCCCAGCTCTAATCATGGCGAACCTCCGGCAGTGCCCAACACGCTATTCTCTCTCCCATGGTAGATATCTCACATAACTCTCTCTCTCTCTCTCTTGCTTTGTCTCCTCTTTCTGACTACCAGTTCTATACTTTGGGCTCAAAACAAAACAAATAGAGGGTTGCTACAAAATTTCAGAAAAATTGGCCTTTGTTCATGGTCAGTCTATCTCCCAGTTCATTCTTTCTTTTCTCTATTCGACTATCCTTTGTTTAATACATCTTCTTTTTTTTATTACTCTATAATTCATTAATCGTTCTAGAAGTCGTTTGTCTTTTTCTATTATAGAAATTATTGGAGTTTGTTAAATCTCAATGTAGACATGGAATTTACTTGGGCAATTTGCCTAATAGTATTTTAATCAACTTTCACTGTGCAATTGGAATGAGACATACCCATCTTTTTAAAAAAAAAAACTTATTTGTTATCCCTTAGTTTGTTGGGTTTAGCTCATGGGTGCGTGCTTGCTTCAAACAGGGAGTTCACAGGTTAGACACATATCATAATTTCTATTGACTTGCTGAATTAGTTTGGTCTGGGTTTTTTTTTTCCCTTTGATCTTAGTCTTAATATGTTGTATGGTTTGTGAAAATTTTAGACCTTTGCTTTCCTTAAGATGTTGTTTGTTATGCAATATGCATCCCGTGCTTTTCCCATGACGAATACATTTTTTTTGTGACAAAGAACTCCAATTATTTGGAGTTTGGTCTGGGTTTTATTGATGTCGTTTCTTTTTTTATGTGTATGAGTTTATGAAAATATTATACTTCTTGGATCTTTAATGTATTTTAGTATGTTAATCAAGGATATGTTTGCCTTGACATGTTATGATTAATACATTGTAACTCTTACCAACTACCTGCCTTGTTGTGATGAACAACACTTTTATGAGTTTGTTAAGAATTTGCTCAGTACATTGCTCCATGTAGTTGTTTATCAGGAGACAGAGGTCGAAAAATAGTTATAAGCAACTGTTTTATGTTTTGAGCATATTAAGGTTCCAAAAATGTAGCAGTTGCTAACTTATATTTTATTTCCAAATTCATGATCAAATGTTGATTGAAGCACGGATCTAGAAAATAAGATCACATATACACTTCAGGTGGTTATTATTAGTGACAATAGAATGCAAAATTGTTGATAAGAACCAACTAGATGTCATTTTTTTTATAAGAACCAACAAGATGGATTTTATACCTGGCTGATTATGTTTTCACCATTTGTGTAGATGATTTAATTTTTTAAGTCACTTCAGCTCTTTATCATTCAAACGTGAGATTGCTCTTGAAGACCAAGATATTCCAAAGCCCATTTGGATGTTCCAAGAGGCAAACTTTCCAGGTATACCATGGGCCGCAAAACATTACTTCATGATATTAGCTATAGCACTCAAAGTTTCATGTTATTAGCTGATTGATTTGTATGGTTTTGTAGATGATTGTCTCGAGGTCATTGCGAGATTGGTTGTTGTTGAGGTAATACCAGTTCAATCCCAAGGTTGGTCGATAGCCTTAATGGGTAGGGATGTGATTGTCATTGGTGAAATTGGTTCTGGAAAGACTCGAGTTTTTGTATTGCCTACTTTGGTTCATGCGGGTGTCTCTATTTCTTTTTGTGGAAATTAATGTTTTTTTTTATCTAAGTTACATAGTTATTTTGTTTTTAATTCTTTTTGCTTAGTTAAGGAAGGGCACCACTTTGAATATCTTTCACCTCTTTTTGATGTTATTTTGTAGATTTTGTTGTTTAGCTCTTGGTAGGGATAATGCTTTATAAGAAATATATTTTAAAATGATTATTTTTTTAATAGACGATATGAACGTTGATGTAAAATATTGTTTGCACTTCGATGCACGAGTTTCTGCAAATACTGTATATAGAAGAGGACGATTGAATGGGCTTATAAAAGAACATATAAATGCCCAACCATAAACAGTCAACTCTAAAATTAGGCAGGACAAATACATTCATATATATTCCCTTCCAAGAATTCTATTCTTTATTTACATTATTTTTTCTTTCGTAATTATTTGCATCTCATGTGTCTCATTTTTTTTTAATTTGGTTAATTTTACTGGGTTAACTTTGTGGTATGCATCTCATTGTCTTCCCTATTGCCCCGTCCCCTCTTTGTTGTTGCTTAAAGCGAAAAGGTATGACTATGCTTGGCCGTTGACTTCTTCTTCGCATGACCATATGGAATTTAGAATAGATACAATTATATTATACAAAATAAAAGCAATTAAAACTCAAATAATTTGAATCTACTCAGTGAAAAAATTATTTGATCCAATGCAATTTATTTCCAATGCCAATCATGTACCCTCGTATCTTTTGATCTTACCTTTAAAATACTATATCATATACCTAAACTATCATGATGAAATAAAATCTTGAAAGAATTTTAAAACTAACAAATTTAACTAGGATAAGCACGAAGTTGTATGAGAAAATATGGCCAATATCAAGAATTATGTTGGATGAAAAGAGTAGTGGGAGACTTCAATTTTGTATATATTCGCTTATCAATGGGTTCCTTAGTTTAGTTTTTTAAACCTAGGTTCTCAAGTGAATGATGTTTAACATGTGCATAGGATGTTTTATGATATGGATTAATAGTTCAATAATCCATTAACAATGCTTACATTATTGCTATATTCTGGATGGCTACTCTTTTAGCATCCTTGATAAATTTTTTTTTACTATGAACAAAAACTTTGGAAGGAAACTATCTATGTTCTTTTTGAAGGAGTTTTTTCTTTTTCATAATTTTATTGTAATGGTGCAATTGTTAATAGTTTTACTCAAACTCTCTTTTTTTCCCACTCTTTAGTAGCTCTACTTTTATCACCTGGCTAAGAAACACCTTAATCATAAAATTCAATATGATATATCTCCATGTGCTCATAGTGTAAAGGACATCAATGACTAATATGCTAGCATTAGAAAACAGAGGGAAAAAAAAAAAGAAAGAACAATTATATTAGCATTGGTTTAACTATAATGTAGATGGCTTTATAGGAGTATAATGTAATGCTAATGACTACATAGTCAAGATACATATAAGAAGTCACAATCCTCTGTTTTAACATGTAAATAATTTAGAATCATGCAATTGTTTTTGCAATCACATCGTTTAATTTATAATAATAACTAATTCAATTTGATTTAGTTGAGAACACTAGAAACTAGCCTTTAAAGCTTAGGTTGTTTGAAAAAGGCTCACACATCTAGGAAGCATTCACTTGGAAAGTGTACAATGAGCTTTTTTATTGGTTTCAGAAAAATAGTTGGGGAATATTTGAAAAAAAATAAAAAACTAATCAAGAAATAATAAAAGAATTTTGTAATGTGGACATTCGTGAGAACAGTTCTTCAAAATAGCTCACGTGCAAAGCACGTGTGCATCAACTAGTATTACATAAGTTAGAATAGTATGAAAATTTTGAAAAGCTCGTGTAAAAAGTTTAGGGTGTGGTTCATCGCCAAAAGTCCTTTTTATATTTTTGTTTTTATGATTTTGTTTAAAATGTTTTTATGCTATTCATTTTGTCTTAATTGTTTAGGAAATTATAGAAAACAAAAATGTACCACAAAGGTTAATATCCAATACCCAAAAACACAAGATCAAAAACTTTTATTGAATGAACTTTTATTCTATTTGAATAATCTTGAGTCCAATACATTCATCTTTATTCAATTAACTTAGTACTATATGAAATATCAAATACATCCAAAAGAAATCAAAATATAAAAATATGGTCGCATCACAGACATGAGGTTCATTGAAACCTTGATACCAATTCCGTAATCCGTTGTCAAACATGTGATACACAGAAAACAACAATATACGAACTTTAAACAAGTATAAAACTCTAGGGACTGCAATTTTACATTGGTCAAGCGCATACTAAAATGATACCACAGTTTCATGACACCTCTACAATGTTAATAAAAAAGTGTCCATAAATATGAAAGCATGTATTTATAAGAAAGAAAATCAAGGTAAATTATTTCACATTAGCTCACCTAAAACAAATTTTTGAATACTAGCTTTTTTTTTCCCGGAAAGTAAACAAAGTTTTCATTCATGTGAAATATCTGTGATGTACATCAAAACAAAAACCAATACAAGCAGTGAAACCCAATTGGTGAGCAAAAGTATGGGGAATTCCTCAGAGGCACCAAGCTTTAGCTGAGTACCCCATGGGAATTAGCCCTAATCCTATACAATTCAATGCAACACAAACTTGGACATCATAGCAGGCATGAGCTGGGAAGCTGCCAGGTTAGAAGCAATCTTTCGTTCCTTGGAGTGATCTTGAATTTAAGAGAAAGCATTATGTCCCTAATGGTTTGGACAATGGCTTGCAAGATGACTTTGGAGTTCCTGGATTGGTGGCTATGGAGCCTTGAGTTCCTTTCTCTCCAAATGGAGTAAACAGCTACAGAGAGGCATAGCTTTTGAAGGGTTCTGAGCATGGATTTACCCTTTCATGTTTGAACTACTTGATCAAGCAGAAGTTGCCATGAAGTAGTTTGCCATTGTTCACCACATAAAAGCATCAGATGACACCAGATGAACCTTGAGTAAGGGCAAGCAAAGAAGAGATGTTGGTGAGATTCTTGGGAATGGTTGTATAGGCTGCATTCAATCCCAAGTAGGACAGCATAGGCTAGGGTTCTATCTCTTGTGCTTAGCCTTTGTCTGATAGCCAGCCATAGAATAAAGTTCATTCTAGGGATGCCTTGAGAAAACCATACTAGATGGTACCAAGGTACTCTAGGGTGTTGCTCCCTAATCTGTTTCCAAGCAGATGATGAAGAGAAAAGACCATTTGGGGCTAGTGTCCATTTCACAATGTCTTCTCTTAGATGATCTGGGAGATAGGAAGGCATGTTATGAACGATATCCATCAATTCAGCAGGAACAATTGTTGGACAAGACCATTGATTGCCATTGACAATGAAGCTAACCTTTGAGTTTGTTGACAAGCTAGATTCATCCATGGTGGTGTTGTTGCAGAAAAGTGACAGAGGGCCATAGGGGTGCCAGGAATCATGCCAAAGACTAGTGTTCATACCATTGCCTATAAGATGCTTAATAAAGGGTTTGGCGAGAACTCTCAACTTTAAGATGCTGAGCCAATTCCAAGAGCAGTTGTGGGGTGGTTTAACAACCTAGATACTCCTACCCTTGAGGTAGTAAGAGTGTATCCATTTGGACTAAAGACCGTGTTTATCAGTGAAGAGATGCTAGAGATATTTCATCATGAGGGCAGAATTGGTATCCTTGAGTCTTATAATTCCAAGTCCTCCTTCTTTTTTTGGTCTACAAACATCCTCTCAAGAAACTTTGGCTCGAGTTGACTTCATCTCAGTTCCACTCCAGAGGAAAGATCTTAAGAACCTTTCAATATTTTCAATGATTTGTTGTGGAAGACAATGGTGAGAGGCCCAGAAAGTTTGAATGCTAATAAGGATTGAGTGAGTGACTTGAAGTCTTCCAGCAAAAGAAAGGAATCTGTTTGTCCAGCTCAAAATTCTTGATTTTATCCTTTCTATAAGTGGATCACAGTGTTGGGCTTTAAGTCTAGAGGTAATCAGAGAGATGCCAAGGTATCTTATGGGCAAAAGGCCTTCAGAGAAGTTTAGAAGGTTGATGATGGAGATTTTCTCTTGAGCAGGAACAACAGCCATGAAAATGTTGCTTTTCAGGAGGTTAGCTTGAAGCCCAAAAAGCACTTTGAAGTTGTCAAGGGCAGTTTTTAGCAAGCCAATAGAATGAAGACAAAGGTGAGAGGCCCAGAAAGTTTGAAGCCAATACAATACCTGTAGTACAGACAAGAGCAGAATAAAACCATGTTGAAGCATGCATTGCAAAAATTAGCAAGAATTACAACTAAATTCAGAATGTTATTATGCCTACTAAGCACTAGTTGGTCATAGTTGAGAAAAAATGAAACCAAACGAATATTTATAAGAGGAAATGTCACGTTGAAGGCCTTACTAATGTAATTGGCAATTCGGATAAATACAACCACCCACATCACTCTTACCCACAAAACTATCATCACTAGGAATCAACTCTTTATCATCTTTATAGTTTTCATAAATCTATATCTCTATAGAAGGTAAAATTTTAATTAAATAATAGTTTGTAACCTTAGATTTAAGAGAGCACACGAAGAAAAAATTAAGTGATGCCTAAGCTTGATTTTCGGTCGGTATATTTGAACTCTATAACCATCAAGAATAAAATGTAACTAAAAAAGAAAAACAAAGCTACAAAATCAGAACCATGGCTTGAGTTGTATATACCATGTAAGAGAAGTTTCTGATTTGTAAGCCCTCTATATGGGCTCAACCCATCTTTCTATGTATTTAATCTGAATATTCATACATTGAAAGGAAAAATTTAGCATGATCTACAACACCAAAACAAATGATTACCTATGCATTTTCTTCAATATAGAAACACACAGGCAAATCAGAGAAATTACCTTGCCTATACCAACTGCCACAGTGTTGTGACCAACCAAACCCAATTCCCAAATAGATGAGTTTCATATGGGCACAATCCAGTCTGTTGCAACATGCCTTGCATGGATACTTCCAGTTCTAGTGGTGGCTCCTCTTTCTTCACTCCAGACAGATATACCCTTTGCTATATAATCGTCATCATAAAAAACAAATAGATCATATCACAAACCTGCCTCATCAATAACTAGTCCAACCGTATTCATATTCTTATTCTATGATTGTCTATAGAGACCATACATATTCATATTCTGAATTTTTTTTTCTACTATCAAAGAAGTTTTTTTTTTCGGAAGGTAAAATGTATAAAAAACAGAAACAAGGGTAATCACCCACAAATGTACAATGAAGTCACATAGGACTCAAAGACAAACATCAAAAAAAAAAAACCCAAAGGCCAAGGTACAAAACTAAAGTCTGTAAGAGATGCCTTGAGTAAGAGCATCTCCCACAGACTTGTTGACAAAAGAAAACAATGGTAGACACAACAAAGCATGAAACCATTGCATCAAAAAGGCATTACACAGGGAAGTTCCAACTATGCAGTACCTCCACGCTCCAACAAGATAGAACTACTCCAAAAACCAGCCTGTAGCATACTTGCAAGCAGCTGTTGCCACAAGCATACTGCTTCCCAATGATGCTCCTCATTAGAATCCATACACAAAGGAATAGAGGACAGGAATAGGGATGACAACTCAGATCAGAGGATTGGAACAAGTTCTGCTTCACCAAAACTTGCCTGTAGCATTCTTGCAATTACAGCAGCAGTCGCCTCAAGCATTCTGCAACCCATTGCCATAGCAAGAAACTTGACACAAAGGAACAGAGAAGACAAAAGGACACCATGAACAAGGGACTGCTATATAGAAAGAATCATGGGTTAAGACAATGGGTTGGTAATTGCCACTTGTTGATTATGATAGGAATTCCTAAACTTCAAGGACATTAGCCTTTCCCTGATGATTTGCAAAATGTTGTACATGCTTGATTCAGGATCTTTAAATTCATTCCTAAACAACCTGTTGTTTCTTTCTCTCCATAAGCAGTACACTGTGGCTTGAAGGCTCAATTTCTGCAAAACTGTCAAAACTAATTTGCCTTTCCAATGCTGAGCAGCCCCCAAGCAATAAACACCAACCAAGTCCTAGGTTGCCAAGATTGAGTGAGCATATTCTGTAGATGAAGCCAAACACTATGAGAATAGGTGCACTCAAAAAAAAGGTGGGCATGTGTTTCAACAGCCCCTCTGCACTAAATGCAGTCCGTACTCACGCTAGGATTAAAAATCCTATCCTTAGTACTGAGTCTTTCATAAACAACCAACCATAAAATGAAACTCATTCTTGGAACTGCTTGTGTGAACCAAACCAGTTTAAACCATGACACTTTTGGGTTTGGGTTCCTGATAAGTTCCCAAGCAGATGCAGCAGAAAACTTGCCATTGACAGAAGGAGCCCACTTGACACTATCCACTTTGGCCTGGTTTGGGGCATAGGAAGACATAGTGCTTGATATATCACATAAATCAACTGTTGGGGAATGCGGCCATTGCCACTGGTTGTTACAAATAATACTGCTCACTAGAAGTTTAGCTAGAAGGTAAAAGTTCAGAATTGATAGCTACAAGAGAATTAGATCTTCCTGGCCTAGAACCCCTCTGACAGTACTTGGTAGCTCCTCTGCTTGTATCATGCTTGAGAATCCCATTGATACATATTCATATTCAATAGTAGTCCTGATTTGCATTAGATTAAAAAAACAATATTACTAGAATGTAATATCCATATATACATATATACATAAGCTAATAGGGATCTATAGCTCCCCTAGTTTGAAGGAAATATCTAGCCAATGATTAGGTGAGGACAACGCTCAAGTTCATGGGAAGACTCAAGCCAAGATGGACTTGGCCTCATTAAGGTTACCAATTTAAAATGTTTATCTTCACTTGCCTTAAATTCTTATTAGCAAACATCATTCCTACACAAACTAGGTAGCAAACCTAAACCATCCCACATAGACTCATATACATTTGAAATGTATGCTTGAAAAACGAAGGCAAAGATAAGGGTCCTATTTGATTTGTATCTCAAAAAAAAGTATTCGAAAACTATTTTTGGGAAGAGTTTTAGAAAATTATTTTTAGTGTTTTTTTTATTGCAGAACTTATTTGATTATATGATTCCAAAAATAGTTATATAGAATAGAAAACATTAAAATTTATTTGGGCATTAACTCAAAAAATAATGAAAATAGAAATGCGATGGTGATAGAAGTGTGGTTGTTGTGGTGGTGGTGATGGAAGTGTGTTGGTGGGTGGAAGGGTGGTGGAAATGTGGCGGTGGTGGTGGTGGTGGGAGGGTGGTGATGGAAGTGGTGTTGGGGTTTGTGGAAGGGTGGTAGAATTGTGGTGGTGGATTGCAGTGGTCGTGAAAATGTAGTGGTGTTGGAGGTGGTGGTGTTGGTGGAAAGGTGATGGTGGTGGTGGAAGTGTGGTGGTGAAAGTATGGTGGTGGTGGTATTTTCTAAATTCTGGAAATGTTGTTTTCAAAACTACACAACACAACTTTAACTTGTTCTCTAAATCTATCAAATTTTTGTTCTCAGTTTTCAAAAAACAAAAATTGAAAATACTGACCAAACAATTTTTTTTTCAGAAACTGTTTCCGAAAATAGAAAACAGTTTCTGATATACAAACTAAACAGGACCAAGCATTTTAATTTTTTTTTCTTTCATCCTTTATCAAAGTTCAGTAAGTTGAAGCATAATTTTAACTACTGAATGGCGTGAATGCTTACAGATCTTCCATTTTATAAGAAAACAATAGGAACGTTTTCCACCAGTTACAGTCGGTCCTAATTTATTATGTTACAACTTTTTTCGGTTAGTTACACTTACAACTTTTTTAGGTTGTGTTACAACCATTTGGTAGGTTATAAAATATTTGGTTATGTTCCAATTTTTGGGATGAGGTTACAACTATTTTGGCAGGGGTTACAAAGTTTTTGTTCCAACTTTTTGAGGTTAGTTCCAACTTTATTGAGTTGGATTACAACTTTTTGTGGTGGGTTACACTTGGTGAGGTTAAAAATAATACTTAGAGGATAAAATATAATTAACCATTGTTAAATTTGCATTGGTCGCGAATATTTAAGGTTGGTCCTAATATGTTGGGACGAAACTAACAAAAATAATACTTAGAGGATAAAATTGTAATTAATCATTGTTAAATCAGGATCGGTCGCGAATATTTATGGTCGGTCCTATTTTTTTGTTTTTTGTTTTTTTCAAAATTGATAAGTTAGAGGATAAAAGTTTATCAACCCGTTTGTTAAAATATAAAAGTGTTATTAACTATTTATTAAATTATGAATTACGATTAGTCCAAATTTGTTAACTTACAATTTTGGGTTTTCTATGATTAAGAACGATTATGATTAAAATTTTAGGGGATAAAATAAAAAAATTGAATATTTTTGGGATGACATTGACAAAATTCATAGTTAGAGAATAAAAGTGTTATCAACCTATTGTTAAATTAGGATTGATCGCCACTAGTGACGGTCGGTTGTAATTTATTCTTACAACTTTTTTCGGTTAGTTACAATCTTTTGGGTTACAACATTTTTGATTGTGTTACAATCATTTGGGTAGGTTACAAATTATTTGGCTATGTTATAATTTTTGGGGTGGGGTTACAACTATTTTGTTTGGGAGTTACAAAATTCTATTCCAATTTTTTTGAGTGGGTTACAACTTTTGTGTGGGGTTACAACTTTTGTGGGTGAGTTTCAACTTTTTGGGACTGGGTTCTAATTTTTGGGGTGTGGTTCCAATTTTTTTGGGTTGGGTTCTAACTTTTCTAAATTGGGTTCCAACTTTTGGGTAGGGTTCCAATTTCTCTAGATTGGTTAAATATTTGGGGTGTGGTTCCAACTTTTGGGTACTGGCTTGGATTACAACCTTTTGGGAATTGGGTTTCAACTTTTGTGGGGTGGGATTCGAACTTTTAGGGTGGAGTTTTAACATTTTTGGGTTGAGTTCCAATTTTTCTGGATTGGGTTCCAACTTTTGGGGGTGCAGTTTCAACTTTCATGGATTGAGTTACCACTTTTGGGGTGGGGTTCTGACTTGAGTTCAACCTTTTGGAAATTTGTTTCCAGCTTTTCTAGATTAGGTTCCAACTTTTGAGGTGAGATTACAAGTTTTGGGTTCTGGCTTGGCTTACAACCTTCTAGGGATTGGTGTAACGTTTTGGGTGGTAGAGTTATTATTTTTTTTGTGGAGTTAACACTTTTTTGGGTGAGGTGACAATTTTTTTGGTAGGGGTTAGAACCTTTGGGGGTTCTGTTATAAGCTTTCTGGATTGGATTACAACCATTTGAGGCTGAGAGTATAACTTTTTTGGATTGGGTTACAACATTTTAGGATGGGATTATAACTTTTGGGGCTGGGTTACAAATTTTGGGATTGGTTACAACTTTTGAGGTTGAGTTTACTATATTTTTGAGTTATGGTACAACCTTTTCTGTACGCAGTTATTTTGCGCGCCACTAAACGTAAAACATATTTTGGTATCGTAGAAGGACCCATGTCAAGCTCAAGATTTTGCCCCAAATCCAAGGGCCATGATACCATCTAGTGTGCAGGCTCTAAGAATGCATATCAGTGCTTAACAAGTAAGGTCGCGTTATGCTTGTCTCACAAAGTTTTTGCAACGAAATATTGAATTCGTCACCAAAAGTTTTTTTTCGGCAACACAAAATATTTGTTTTGCAAGATAGATATTTGGACAAGAAGTATTTCATCTCTTGAAATGAAATATTCGTTGCACTAAAGCGAGGGTTGTTGCAAAGAGGCCATAATAAAATTTGCTTGAGACTTTTGGCGAGAAAACATATCCATCGTCAAAAGTCTTTTTTTTTTATAATTTTTTTTATGAATTTTTTATAAATGTTTTTATGCTATTCATTTTTGTATTAATTGTTTAGGAAATTATAGAAAACAAAAATGTACCACAATTGTAAACATCCAATACTCAAAAACATAAGAATAAAAATTTATTGAATGAACTTTTATTCTATTTGAAAATCTGGAGTCCAATACATTTATCTTTGTTTAAATAACTTAATGTTGTATGAAGTATCAAATACATCTAGAAGAAATCAAAATATAAAAATATGCCCGCATCATAAACATGAGCTTCATTGAGACCTTGATACCAATTTCTCAATCCATTGTCAAACATGCGACTCACATAAAATGACAATACACAAACTTATAATAAGTTTAGAAGACAAACATGTATAAACTACTGCAACGTACCTTCTCATCAAAACTCTATGGACTTCAATATTACATTGGTCAAGTATAAACTAAAATGATACCATAGTTCCATGACAGGTGGCCTATTTTGCCCCAACCAATTCTTCTAGTACCTACAGTACCTCCGTAATTGTGTTGTGTAGAAAGGCAACACAATAGGCCAGGGCATTCAGATCACGTGGAATTTTCTTCCTTTTTCTAGAAGCACAACGACCAATGTAGAAGACTTTTTGGACATGCTACTTTGGGGCCTCCTCGGCCCGCTCTTAGAGACCTTTTCAAGGACCTCCTTAGGTCATTGAGTGGCAACCTCTTCAGGCTAAGCCACATTTAGAGGATCTACATCCTCAAGGATGTCACTGAGGTCATCATCGTTGCTCCAGGAGGCTGAACTGACATCAACCTATTTAGGCTCATCCCCAAGGATGTGACGCATGGAAGATGATGAATCTAAGGAACATGAAGACATGACTCGAGAAATGGGAACCAAGCAATTTAGCCTAAGGTACAAACGAGGAGGTTAAAAAAATTGACCTAAAAAATATGTGATTCAAGGCACAAATTGTAAATAAGGGATATCCTTGCTACTTACAAAATTGGATTTGAGTTCGGGTTACCATCAAATTTGAATGAGACAGAAAGATGTGGAGAAAATGACTTTCCGAACACACCATGGGCACTATGAGTTCTTGGTAATGTCGTTTGGGCTCACTAACGCCCCAGCAATTTTTCAATCACTCATGAATGAGGTATTTCAATCCTAGCTTCGTAAGTTTGTCTTGGTATTTTTCGATGACATATGTAGAAGTGGTATTTGAGATGTTGAGAACCCATAGCCTCTTTGTGAAAGGGAAAAATGTCAGTTTGGGCAATAAGAGCTGAGTTACTTAGGTCACAAAATTTCTTTTGACCGCGTTTCTATGGATCCCGAAAATATCAAGGCCATGGAGGAATGGCCCAAGCCCACTACACCTAAGGGTTTGTGTGGATTTTTTGGCCTAATGGGTACTCCCGGAAGTTTATTCAAAATTATGGAAAAATAGACTAGCCCCTAACTCACATGTTGAAGAAGGATTCGTTTACATGGAACCCCGTGGCAGAGGGGGCTTTCTCAAAATTAAAGGAGCCCATGACTACTGGGCCGGTGTTGGCTCTACCCAATTTCTATCAACCATTAATAGTGGAGTGTGATGCTTCTGAAACTGGATTTGGAGCAGGGTTGATGCAAGAAGGGCTGCCCATTGCATTTTTCGGTCAAGCATTGCATGGAAAATTTTTGCCTTATCTACTTGTGAAAAAGAAATGTTTTCCATAGTTTGCGCACTGCAAAGATGAAGACCATATCTCTTGGGTTCTAAATTCATAGTTCGTACAGATAAAAAAAGTCTCCAACATTTATTGGGCCAAACTATCACTACCACTGCCCAACAAAATTGGTTAGTGAAATTACTGGGGTATGATTTTCGCATCCAGTATAAAAGGGGGCAAGAGAATGATAGAGCAGATGCGTTGTCAAGAAAGTTTGAGGGCGAACTACAAGCTTTCTCCATGTCTATTCCTCATTGGGTGGATCCAATTCAAGAGGAAATTAGAGGCGTTGGGTCCTTGGGTTTACAGATGTGAGCTTATTTTTTCGGGAAATTTGGAGGCCGGTTCCCCTATATGGACTTGTTTGGACTTGAGTCCGTCAAAAAAACTTGTTTGTTATGAAATCCGTTTTTTGTCAATTTTACCATACTATCCCTTCCCTTTAGAAGTGAAATAAAACTAAAAATTAAAAACTCCTAAATCTTAGGAGTTTGACTAACATTAAAATTTTTTCTCTCTCATATCTATCTATATATATATAGTAACATTAAAAATAAAAAATAGTAACATTTATATACAAAAAAAACTTATCATTTGGACACAAAAAATAATACATTTAAACACAAAAAAATAGTAACATTTAAACATAAAAAAATTGAAACATTCAATATTAATATTTTTTTAAAAATAACAACAGTAACATATTCAACAAAAATATTAACATGTTCAACAAAAATAGTAACATGTTTAACAAAAACTGTAACATACTTAACAATAATTATTTCTCTCAAATTCAAACACAAAAAATTGTACCATTCAAACACAAAAAATAGTAATATCAAAAAAAAAAAAAATCGTAACATTGAATATTAATATTTAGTAAAATAATAGTAGTAACATGCTCAACAAAAACAGTAACATGTTCAAAATAATAGTAACATGAACAGTAACATACTCAACAAAAACAGTAACATGAACAGTAACATAATAAAAAAAATAGTAATATGAATTTGAAAATATATATATATATATATTTGACTACCACTTTCCTCACCATAACACTGCCACCATCGCACCATCGTTACCTCCCGAGCAACGCCAACTATCACGTTGTCATCACCTTCACAACAACGCTCACCACCACACAAAAACCAATTCAAGTTTCACTTCGATATCTTCTTTTTACTCCAGGGTATATATATATATATATATATATATATATATATATATATATATATATATATATATAGAGAGAGAGAGAGAGAGAGAGAGCTTTGAATTTGAATTTTAAATTTATCATGGATATTTTATTGGCATATTTTAATTGACCTTGAATTAAAGGATAACAATTTCCAAAATAAGAAATTAATTTAACTTCCTTTCAAGGAAGGGTATTTTTGAGATTAAAAAAAAAAAATGGACTTAAGTCATTACATATAATTTTAAACATGGACTTAGCCCTTATAAGTTTCCTTGCAGGACTTATTTCCAAACAAGTACATCTAGGAGGATTCAGTTCCAATTTTCACTACACTTCAATGCATCAAATCAATTTTTTATTAACAAGGAATGAGGGCCCAAGTCTTGCAGTTTAAAAAAGAATGTGAAGTTTGTCAAAAACACAAGGTGGAGCATACAAGGCCCACAAGCTTGCTTAGTCCATTACCAATCCCGAGGTATGGACTGATATTTCTATGGATTTTTTTGATGGGCTTCCCTCCTATAAGGAAAGGACTACTATACTGGTTTTGGTAGACCATTTCTCTAAGTATAGGCATTTTATTGGTATATGACATCCGTATACGGATCTAGCGCATAGGTATTTTTTGAAAATATTTCCAAGCTCCATGGTATACATGAATCAATTGTGTGTGATCGAGATCCAGTTTTTACCTCTCCATTTTGGAAGCATTTATTTCAATTAGGTGGAGTTAAGTTTAATTTCAGTTCCGCTTATCACCCGCAAATGGATGGCCAATCTAAGGTAGTAAATATAATGGTGGAGATGTACTTGTGTTTCTTCACTTGCTCTAGATCCGAGGAGTGGCTTATGTGGCTTCCATGAGTGGAATATTGCTACAATATTAGTATTCATTCTTCCATCAAGAAGACTCCCTTTGAACTGGTATATGATCGTGAATCCCCAAGCCTCCTATCCTATGTTCATGGCACTTCGTCGGTGGAATCTATTGAGAAATTTCTTTTGGCCCTAGACCAATTGGTGCGATAGGCAAGGCATAATATTTTAGCAGCTAAAGGAAGATTGAAGCAAATGTATGATGGGAGGCACACGGAATAGTCCTTTGACACATCGACGACTATGTCTATCTCAAGTTACAATCATACCGCCAGAAAACAATTGCAGAGAGGAGAAATCTAAAGCAAGCGGAAAAATATTTTGGTCCCTATGAAATACTTGCTAAAGTGGGTATCGTTTCTTATCACGTAGATCTTCCATCAAATTGTAATGTGCATTCTGTCTTTCATGTCTTACTCTTGAAGAACAGGTGGTTCCACAAGTTTCGGTTAAAACCGAATTACCAAGGATAGAAGCTATGCCACACTCGGTTCATCCACTTCCACAAGCCGTTGTAGATACAAGATTACAAAAGGGTAAGGAAGAGCTACTAATTCACTGGCGGGGACTATCACCTGTAGATGCTACGTCAGAAAGTTTGATTGAATTTCACATTCATTTTCCTTTCTTTTCCCTTGAGGACAAAGGAAAATTTAAGGGGACGGAATGATGCGATGAACATCCTAGAATTTAGGAGTGTTGATAAGCACAAGAGAGTTGATGTTGGCATTGGATGTTAGTTGGAATTTTGAATTGAATAAGCGGACTATTATCCCTAAAATGATAGTTAGATAGGATCCCATGTATTTTCGAATAAGAAGACTATTATTCTTAAGTTGATAGTTGGATAGGATCCCTAGTATTTCGAATAAATAGGATATGGATTTTATTCCGATTAGTTAGGTTTTGTCAATATCTTTATTTTGAATTGCTCTGTAAACTCTATTTAAAGAGTAGAAATCATCAATGAAAGTATCAAACAATTATTCTTCCTTCAACGTTTTTTTGATTGAGGAGTTCTAGCAAAACTCGAATTCCCCACATAAGGATGTCAAAACCCCTCGAAGTGTTCTAGAAATCTATTGTTGTCAAAATAGGAAAGCCCTGCAAGAAAGATCATGGTGCTCTCCCTGTGCATCGGCCTATTACGCGTGCAAATTCTATATAACGTAGTAGAATAGTGTTATATTTTGGATAACATGTGGGTCTCTTTCATACAAAACTTGAGGATACATGTCTCCCACTCTTAATCCATTCGTCTCTTTCTTCATAGGGGCCATGAAGGCATCTCTCAATTTTTTGTTCATCCAAGAATTTTTCTTGACATAAATCCCAGAAAATCAAATTTTATTTTTCTTGGCATAAATCCAAGAATATTGATTTACTATCCAACTAAAATCTACAACCAAATTTTTGTGTCAAAAATCCAAGAAAAATAGTCCAAATCCACACCCTAAAAACACAATCAGAAGTTATTTAACATACTTGAGCTAGATATCGCAACAAATCTATACTACTTACAAATGTCTATGAAATTTTTTTGATTTTCTATTTTATCCTTAATTATTATAATAAAATCAATTATACCCGCCTACATACTTTCATCTAATTTTTATTTTTTACTCATATTTAACTTTCAACTTGTTTTGAACTCTTTTATAAAGACTTTCAAATTCTTTTGAACTTATTTATTAGTAATACAGTTATATACAATTTTCTATATCTATATGAAAAAGTAAAATCCTATATATGTTAAATTATTTTATACATGAAGTTACCAGATTGAATTTCACCGTCAAATATATGTCAAATTTTATTTTTTAGTATGTAATTATATAATAATATTATAAGCGAACTAATCAATCTATTTAATAGATTAGGTACTCAAAGATTTATAAAGTAAATTAATAATTAAATTTAATAATAATTAAAATATAAATTAATTATTTGATATTTAATTTATTATTTAATTTAATTAAACATATAATTTATATTTTTTATAAAAAAATATATTTTAATTTTATTTACGTACAATGCACGTCGTGCATCGCGGGCAAAAAAACAAAAGTGTAGAGAGATTCACAACAACTCGTCAAAGTACATTACAGTTTTCGAGATATGGGTTGTAATTGAGGAAAGTTTACTTGAAATAAGGTTGTCGGCCACATGTCCTTCCCAACTCATTTCGTGTTAGGATTTGCCACGTACTTTAAGATATATTATTATTTATTATTTTGTTAAACTTTATATTTTTAATATTATGACTCTGCCCTGATTATGGATATATATATAAGTTAGAATTGCAAATTATACCTTAAAAGATCGTTTGAATCTCAATTTATACCCTCAAAGATAAAAAATATCAATTTACACCCTCAAAGATAGAAATTTGTATCAATGTACACCTAAAACTAACCGCCGTCAGTTTGCTACCTAAAACTAAATTGATAAATTATACTTAGATCCCTTCATGATTGTCACTTAATCATTTGGACCCCTTCATATTTAGAATATTACTCTTACATCTCATGATGTTTGTGCACGTGTAACACGTAACCCCTTTTCGTTGATATCTGTTAATATAACCATTAAAAATATGATTTTATCCTAATAAAAAATTATAATTTCATATTACCCTTTATTTTGCGAGTCCGATATACTCTAAAGTTCAAAATCAAGCTTACCATTTGAATGTCCAATAGAATGTAGGTATTTATATAATATTTTTTATATCCAATGCAATATATCATTTAAACAGAATTATTTGAATGCCCAGTCGAGGGGACATTTTTAGTCATATTTGGATTCTCAATGGATGTAGGTGTAATATTTCAAATCTGAGGGTTTACGTGATTAAGTGACAAACATAAAGGGATTTAAGTGTAATTTATCAATTTATTAAGATAAAATCATATTTTTTAACGGTTATATTAACATATGTCAACGAAAAGGGGTTACATGTTACACGTGCACAAACTTCATGAGATATAGGAATAATATTCTAAATGTGAAGTGGTCCAAATGATTAAGTGACAAGCATGAGGGGATCTAGGTATAATTTATCAATTTAATTTTAGGTATACATTGATACAAATTCCTATCTTTGAGGGTACAAATTGAAATTTTTGATTTTTGGGGGTGCACATTGATACAAATTTCTATCATAGAGGGTGCAAATTGAGATTTTTGATCTTTGAGGGTGTAAATTGATATTCGAACTATTTTTCGGGGTGCAGTTTGCAATTAACCCTATATATAATTATACAATTTATGTATTTTTATTTTTTCATTTTGAAAAATATACAATCTTTCACTAATTGTAACTAGGAATTAGTGGTGGGGACTAACATATATTATTTAAAATTAACTCTAATTTCTGTAAACATGTATATAATAACAACATGAATGAGAGTATGAATTAACCAATGAATGGAGCTTTATCATTTTGGGTGGTTAATGATCAGTCAGTAATTTATATCGGGAATAAGATCACTATTTGAATCAAATTCCTTAAACCCACCATCAATTGTAATAATCTCATACCTAGCTTAATTGGGTATTCTAAAAACAAAAAACATTCAAATTCAAAGCCCTTTCAAAAATTTAATTTACTGATAAAGCTAAACTATCTTTCTAAAATCATGTTCTTTCCTAAAATAAAATTTATTACTAAAAATAATAATGAAATAGATATTTATTCATATATTAGATTACCAACTACACCAAACACTAAATAAAAGATTATTACGATTATTGAAATCCATGTATCACTTTATTACGATTATTCCCCCGATTACAGTCATCCAATTGAGCACATAAGAGAATGAAAGCAAAATCAACACAACTTAATCCTACAGAACATTGTTTGGACATAGAAGTTGTACCACTAAACCAACCGAGGAGATATGATGGTATGACCATTACTGCGCCTTACTCTTATGACAAAGTTGTGATATCGCTCCCACAGCTGCATCCATCTCTTCCTCTCCTTTCAATCTTATCTTCTCTCCCAATTCTTTTGCTTTTCTCCTCATATCCTCTCCTCTTTTGTCAACTATCACCTCCCTTATTACTTTTGCTATCTCTTCTCTATGAAGCTTCCCACTATCATCCCTCCAAACCTCCATCCCTACACCAAGTTCAACCATCAACCTAGCATTCAAAGGCTGATCAAACTGCATGGGTATAGCTATGATTGGAACGCCAACCTCCATGCTTTCCAATACTGAACTCCATCCACAATGACTCACAAACCCACCAATACTTGAATGCCTTAGAATTTTGTCTTGTGGGGCCCATCCCTTTATTACAATTCCTCTGTCTCCCACTCTCTCAAGGAACCTTTTAGGCAGTGCATCTTCAACCATAGTTTCATCTCCCAGTGGAAACCTAACAACCCAAATGAAGTTAACATTGGTGAGCTCTAACCCATTTGCTATTTCCTCCATCTCTTCCTCGGACAAAAAACACTCACTCCCAAAGGACACAAACACGCTTGAACAGTGATGCTTCTTCTCGAGCCATTCGATGACCTCCAAATTTTCATCTTTGCTAACAGGGTCTTGAATGAGAGGGCCAACAGGCATGACCTTCCTCTTAATCATAGAGGAGGCATAATTGAAGTGTTTTCCTTCAATTTCGTTAGAGCTTCTAATCAACAAAAAGGATGAACTATCTTCTCGCTCGTGATCACTCCCTGGGCTATTGCTTGTTGAAGCTTCAAGCGCATGACGAATCTTATCTAACTCGAAATCTCGAAGATAAACGGTGGGGAAAGGGTATTCAACATCCGGAGTCCTCAGTAAATGACTGAAATAGGAAACCATGGCTGCACTGGAAATCTGAAATTGAATAACCGGAATATTATGCGATGAAGCTACTGCTGAAGGCCATTGATAGACGACATCGTTTATAAACAAGTCTGGGTTTAGTGTCTTGAGGATGTTGGAGAGGCTCGGGCTTGCCATTTCAAAGGCCTTTCTTAGGGTGGGATGGAGGTGGATTGGAAGACCATTGGTTGTGTGGTAATGAGGAGGAAGTTCAGGAGAGGAGGGTAGATGGAGTTCCACAATTTCTATTGAGAGAGATTGATTCTCCAACTCAACAATTCTTTCCTTGATAGAACTGAGATTGATAGGTGTAGAACACAGGTATACATGGAAGTTTCTCTTTGCGAGTTGTTTGGCTAACTCTAGGAAGGGAGAGATGTGACCATGAGCCAACCATGGAAGCATAAGAACACTGAAACTGGTTTCTTGGGTATCCATAAATCTCTCTCTCTCTCTCCCCTTTGTGTTTGTCTGGACGGAGGCTCTTCGTGTTGATTTAATGATATGGGGAAGATAAAAACAATGGAATAGATAAGAGGGTGAAAATTCAATGTCAGGACGTAATTTCTTTCAACTTTCCCCCGACCTGCAGTTTCTTTGTCATTCAGTTACAAATAATTCGGGGAGGAAAATAGGGCGTACTCAAACAAAAGTATTTTTTGGTATTATAATTGAACCCCAATCTTCATTTTCGACAGTTAAAAAAGAAAAAAACTTCAATGGGTTCCAAGATACAATGCATTAATAGGAGCTAGGTCTGGCTATTGTCCAAAAAAAATCCAACATGGAGTTAGTTAGCCGGTATGGATTTATCTTAGGAGCCCAGGTAATAACGGGTGAATAGGCTAGATCGATCAAGTAAATAGATGGACACAAATCAGAGTAAACACACCATAAATTTGGGTGAACATAGTTTATACACGATACGAATCCGACACACATATTATAAATGAGTTAGAACTAATTTTGGCACGACCTATACAATTTAAAAACACACTATTACACAATTGATCGACAATCCTAGTAACCATATAAATCATTTTTCTTTCTTATTGAATTCACGTTTTCTTTTGGTGTGTGCCCCTGGGGTTCCGTCTTACCTCATGCAATAATAATTTTGCTAAATATATTGAGAACTTATATATGTGCATTAAAAAAAATATAATTTACTGTTTGTAATGTCCAGTTGAACTTGATATCTGCAATTGTAGGTAAAAAAAACATAGTCCATTTGCGTTATACCACTTAAAAGTCAAGCCGATTAATCAAGTTGATTGCACATTGATTGCACACCTAAAAGCAAATTAAATAGAAGAGCACGCAGCAATTCAATGCGACAAAACCTACTCTCCAACATCTAGAGCACGGTGTAACCTTAGTTTCGGGTCCGACTTGAGTGTCCAGGGCGGTTCGAGGTAATTTGAGGCAAATGAGACCTTTTGTTTTTTAAATTAATTTATTGTTAATTTTTTATGTAAGAGAGACACAAGAAAGATGTGATAGTGTCGCCGAAAAAGATGTTTCAACTTTTATTTTTATTTTTTTACCGGAGAGAAAGAGAGTTTAATTTCAACTTTTATTTTTGTTTTTTATTTTTTTACTGAAGAGAGAGAAAAAAAGAATGAGTGATAGTAAATATGAATTAACTTTTGAGAATTTTTTTCGTTTTTTTAACTTCTGATTTTTAGATTTCTAATGTTATGGAATAGATCATAGTCTCAAATTATTGCAATAAAAACTTGGGTTTTTTGTAGGCCGGTACCCTATATATGACTTGTTTGCATGAAAGTCCTCCGGTTAAAATATTTTGTGGAGAAGTCCTCTTTTTTTTTTTCTTTCCAAAAACACTTACAAATGTAACTGAATAGACGCTTGTCTGTCTTTGGAAACCGCCGGATTCCATTCACCATCTCCACAAAATCCGGCCACTAATCAAGGCCCCAAAACTCAATTTTTAAAAATTTGTGGCTCAGTAATGTACCTAAAATTATAGGACCTTCTAAAAATTTGGGGCCTAAAGCCCATTCTTTATTTTTTAGGGTAAAACATAAGTTGGTACAAAATTTTAGACTTAATTGAGCTAAACTACAACATTAAAAGTTATTTGGACAAAAGTTCATTTTTTAAGAAAATGACCGAAAGATCATTCAGTAAAAGGAAAGAAGATCAAACCCAATTTTAATGCCAAACAACAATCTTGGCTCCAATAAGGAATTAAGCAGCAAAAGAGGAAGCATTAAACCGAGTGTCCCTTCATCTTTGGCATTTTTGAGATTTGAATGAATTTATGAATAAATTCTAAAGATAATTTTGGGAAATAGCAAAGCCCTTTTTTTTGTATGAAAGGATGGAGGCTAAACTGGTGCCACCTGAAAGACCAACAAAGCGATCTCAAAGGTTTTGAAGGTTGAGTCAAGTTTTGCCCTGCCTATCATCGGCACCCCGCAACCGCACAAAAAATATTTTAAGTGGGGTGGGTCTAGTTCAATGTAGATCAAAAATAGCTTTTTTTAAAGAAAGGAGGAAGAACTAGAAATCCTATTTTCTTGTCATTGTTCATGTAACTGTTCAGCATTTTGGTTTGGTGTAATTGTTCTCCATCGCTGGAATCCTCTTCTGCAGACATTGAAGTTTCCTTCAAGATTTCAGCCCCAATTTTGAATGGTTAGTTGTTGTTATATAGTCTCTTTATTTCGCATTAAATCTATTTGGGTCTCTTTTTGTTTTTTGAGAATTAGAGTTTTGCTTTCAAGCCCTCACAAATGTGTTCTTTCTCTTTAGTTCTCTCCTCCTCAAAACAAGTTTGAATTTATTTTTTACGTTAATCGCTCAAGGGTCCTTGGTCTCACTCAAGCATGACCATCTCGCTAGAGCGAGAAGCATGCATCAAACATCTAGAAACACAAAACAAACCTTATACACTTCGCTTGACCCATTAGCGAGGGCCACTTAGTGGAATTCTTCCAAAACCAAACTTGACCCAATTGAGTCTGAAATTGAAATAATCAACAAATATATAATCGAATCTTCAAATAGTTCAACAAAATTGCTTAAATTGTCTCCTGACATAAAATAAACCTAAACTCTGTCAATCTTTTTTTATCATTTTCTCATCTGCTCCATTTTTTTTGTAATAATGCTTTGAGAGTTGGATCATCTCAATATCAGTTTTGTCAATTCTAATCACTTTTTAATCCTTCTTTGTTTAATTCATGTGTTTTGTCCAAAAAAAAAGAAAAAAAACAATTTTACAACCTAAGTAGTAAACTAACACAACTAGAAATTTAAGGACTAAAGTGAGATTAAGTACATACTTCAAATGCAATTAGTATTTTTTATCAGGTTTTTTAATACAACAATTTATTAGACATATAGTTGGCGGAGACTGGAGAACATCATAATTTCTGATGATAGATACTCCATGTGATTCGGACCCTCACCTATGAGATGTGCACTGCTTATGGGACCCCGTACCCAATTTGATTCATGTTCTTCTCCTCCTTTTATTTTTCTAGTTTTTCTGTTTTTTTTTTTTTTTTTTACTTTTTAGAAAGAAGAACAAAATCATTCACTTTTGACAAAACCCTGGGTAATGTTGGGCTCGTGGAGGACAAAATTTTCCAAAGTAGGTGAATTATTGAAGAATTTACTTTTCATTTTGCACATTAATCCAGCATGTAACTACTATTCTTTTAGTGGAGCAACCAATAATAAAAATATTGTATTTGATTTTTAAAAGAATGATTGTGATCTAGACGAGACCTAGCAAATGGAGAAAGTATTCTTTCCATGATGCTCTAATTGAGAATATTTAGAGTGATGAATAGTCTATGTCATCTTCAGAATAATAAGTACCCAAAAAGAAAAAAGAAACATTAGGGGAGTGGAAGATTAATATGAACTAAATTTGATACTAAGAGGATCCGAACCAATATTTTATGACCAGTCCAGTCATCAATGTGGTATAAAGCTGACACCCAGTACACATGTGAACTGAAATTTGACTAACAACAATGTTATAAGGAACTTATTTGGAAACTTTATTTAAGAACTTAATGATATGATTTCAATATAATTATTGGATTAGTTGTAAGTCCTAATGTTAAATAGAGCCCACAACCCAAACTAAAATTAAAAAACACTAATAATTCCTAATGACAATAACAAAGTTGAATTCTTTTACATTGAATGAATAAATAAAAATTTTAAATTTTAAAAAATATAAATTTTAAACAGTTACACTAATTTTTTGTTTCCTGTAACAGTGCAGAGTAACTATATTTGAGATTCAAGGCATTTGATTCATATATCTATTTTGAGTAACTATTTGGTGTTACAATCGGCATTTTAATCGCCTAACAGTATGAGTTTTTTTTTTTAGTTCAATTATTTTGTTTGATAAAATCCAAACCCATATTTTGTGAAATGAAAATAATAAAATCTGAAATCTTTTATAATGAATGCATGTATGTGAAATAGAAAAATCTTAAAATTCGATTATTAAACAGTTACACAGATATAACTGTTTATTTGCAGATGGTTAACTGCTTGGTACAACTCTTTTGGTGCATGTTTACTGCAACTCTTTGGTAACTTTATTTGTGTAACTATTTGTTTGTAAATTGTTAACTGTTTGGTGTAACTCTTTGGTAATTGTTTAGTGTAACTCTTTGGTAACTGTTTGGTGTAATTGTTTGTTATAATGTTGCTATAAGTAGAGAGAGAATAAGGGGAGAGAGAGAGAGAAAGAGAGAGTAATGATGAGAGAAAATAGGGGGAGAGAGAGAGAGAGAGAAAGAAAACAGAGGAGAGAGATGAAAAATTAAATCAAATATTTACATATTTGAAAAGAAACTAAATTATTAAAGAAGAAGAGAGAAAGAAAATAGGGGAAAGATAGAGAGAGTAACAAGGAGAGAGACAGAGAGGGAGAGAATATGGGAGAGATAGAGAGTAACGGTGAAAGACAGAGAAAAAATAGTGGGGAGAGAATGAGAGTAGCGGAGAGAGAGACAAAGAGAGTGAAAGAATAATAATCATGCACAAGTTAAGAAATGATAAATAAATAAAAGGTCATTTGAATTTTGTATCTAATCACAAGATATTTTATTAAATTGAACTTAATAGCTAACAATTTATCCATACACTTCCTCTGAAATAAGTCTAAAAAAATATACAAAAAAAAAAAAAACCCGATTTTTTATACTTTTGGGTTGGCCCTATGAGTGCGGTGGGGTTTCCTATAGGTAGTTATGTGGTGTTGAGAGGTAATACATCCTGATGAATATGTGGAATAACAAATCGAAATATTCATTTTACTGAACCAAAAATAAAAATAAAAATTAGAAGACCTTAACTTTGGAAAAACTTTAAATGGGGGATTGGGGGCGTGTAAATATTCTACAAATTTAATGGACTTTTGTTTGTTCATTGCTGACTCTTTGTAGTACATACATTGTCCTGGAGTTACTGTCCACAATACTTGACAAATTTGCATGATCAACGGATGGTTTATAATTGTCCATGTATACATGGGCTCAATTATTTTCCACAAAATGTTTATTTATTAATGCTTCGTTTGATTCGAGGATCTGCCGAAGAAAGAAAAAGAAAATCAAAAAATTAGAGAAAAAGGAATTCATTTTAATTTCTTCCTCGGTCTGATAAAATTGCTGATAATTTTTCAAACTTGATTATGAATCATAAAAATGGCACATGAAATAAACAAACTTTTTTCTTCTCTCGTACAATATTAGTTTCTATACGGCAGCCAAACGAGAAAGAATTATTTTTTCTTTACTTTTCCGACTAAATCTATATAATAAAGTAGCTTACAATTCAAATCTCAAAAGATAAACAAAATGACTTTTGCTTTTCGCGGTTTTGATCGTTTTAAATTTTATTTTAAAATTAATCTAACGGCTAATATTAACACCCTAAATTTAATAGGAAAAATTGGCCCCTAAGGGTGTGTTTGGAGTGATTTTTTAAAAGTACTTCTAAAAATTATTTCTCATAAGTACTTTAAAAAAAATAATAGTATTTAAAACCGCCCCACTACTACCTCTACCACCCCAACCACCACCGCCATTGCCGTCGCCGTCGCCGCCGCCGCCGCCGCCACCACCGCCGTCGTCGCCACCACGGCCACCACCACCGTCGTTGCCGCCACCACCACCATCGCCGCCACCGTCGCGACTACCACCACCGCCGTTGTCACCACCACCACCCCCGCCGCCGCCACCACGGTCATTGCCACCCACCACAACCATCACCGTCTCCTACCATCACCACTGTCGCCCACCACCTCTCACCCCCACTACAAACCGATACTTAAATTCATTTATCTCTTCTCTATATTTGTGATTTGATTTTGGATATGAATACAAATATGTTTATTGTTTACCAGTTTTTATTAAATTGTGCCTTCAGCCACAGGCAATAACTAGTCCATAAATAAGACATGATTTAAAAGTTGTTTGTTTATTTATTTATTTTTACTTTTGCGGGACCGGGGCTAGCGTGGCCGGCGAAGCTCTAAGGCCCCACCAGCAAGGTAGCTTTGTTGCCTTTTCCTTTCTCAAATTCAATTAAAGTTAGGGTGTGGTTAATTAGAATGAAGTATATATATTGCATAAGTTAGAATAGTATGAAAAATTTGCAAAACTCGTGTAAAAAGTTAAGGGTGTGGTTCATCGCCAAAAGTCCTTTTTATATTTTTGTTTTTATGATTTTGTTTAAAATGTTTTTATGCTATTCATTTTGTATTAATTGTTTAGGAAATTATAGAAAACAAAAATGTACCACAAACGTTAATATCCAATACCAAAAAACACAAGATCAAAAACTTTTATTGAATGAACTTTTATTCTATTTGAATAATCTAGAGTCCAATACATTCATCTTTATTCAAATAACTTAGTACTATATGAAATATCAAATACATCCAAAAGAAATCAAAATATAAAAATATGGTCGCATCACAAACATGAGGTTCATTGAAACCTTGATACCAATTCCGTAATCCGTTGTCAAACATGTGACACACAGAAAACGACAATATACAAACTTATAACAAGTATAAAACTCTAGGGACTGCAATCTTACATTGGTCAAGCGCATACTAAAATGATACCACAGTTTCATGACACCTCTACAATGTCAATAAAAAAGTGTCCATAAATATGAAAGCATGTATTTATAAGAAAGAAAATCAAGGTAAATTTTTTCACATTAGCTCTCCTAAAACAAATTTTTGAATACTAGCATTTTTTTTTTCAGAAAGTAAAAAAAGTTTTCATTCATGTGAAATATCTGTGATATACATCAAAACAAAAACCAATACAAGCAGTGAAACCCCATTGGTGAGCAAAAGTATGGGGAATTCCTAAGAGGTACCAAGCTTTAGCTGAGTACCCCATGGGAATTAGCCCTAGTCCTATACAATTCAATGCAAAACAAACTTGGACATCATAGCAGGCATGAGCTGGGAACCTGCCAGGTTAGAAGTAATCTTTCGTTCCTTGGAGTGATCTTGAATTTAAGAGAAAGTATTATGTCCCTAATGGTTTGGACAATAGCTTGCAAGATGACTTTGGAGTTCCTGGATTGATGGCTATGGAGCCTTGAGTTCCTTTCTCTCCAAATGGAGTAAACAGCTACAAAGAGGCATAGCTTTTGAAGGGTTCTGAGCATGGATTTACCCTTCCATGTTTGAACTACTTGATCAAGCAGAAGTTTCCATGAAGTAGTTTGCCATTGCTCACCACATAAAAGCATCAGATGACACCAGATGAACCTTGAGTAAGGGCAAGCAAAGAAGAGATGTTGGTGAGATTCTTGGGAATGGTTGCATAGGCTGCATTCAATCCCAAGTTGGGCAGCATAGGCTAGGGTTCTATCTCTTGTGCTTAGCCTTTGTCTGATAGCCATCCATAGAATAAAGTTCATTCTAGGGATGCCTTGAGAAAACCATACTAGATGGTACCAAGGTACTCTAGGGTGTTGACCCCTAATCTGTTTCCAAGCGAATGATGAAGAGAAAAGGCCATTTGGGGCTAGTGTCCATTTCACAGTGTCTTCTCTTAGATGATCTGGGAGATAGGAAGGCATGTTATGAACGATATCCATCAATTCAACAGGAACAATTGTTGGCCAAGACCATTGATTGCCATTGACAATGAAGCTAACCTTTGAGTTTGTTGACAAGCTAGATTCATCCATGGTGGTGTTGTTGCAGAAAAGTGACAGAGGGCCATAGGGGTGCCAGGAATCATGCCAAAGACTAGTGTTCATACCATTGCCTATTAGATGCTTAATGAAGGGTCTGGTGAGAATTCTCAACTTTGAGATGCTGAGCCAATTCCAAGAGCAGTTGTGGGGTGGTTTAACAGCCCAGATACTCCTACCCTTGAGGTAGTAAGAGTGTATCCATTTGGACCAAAGACCTTGTTTATCAGTGAATAGATGCTAGAGATATTTCATCATGAGGGCTGAATTGGTATCCTTGAGTCTTCTAATTCCAAGTCCTCCTTCTTTTTTTGGTCTACAAACATCCTCCGAAGAAACTTTGGCTCTAGTTGACTTCATCTCAGTTCCACTCCAGGGGAAAGATCTTAAGAGCCTTTCAATATTTTCAATGATTTGTTGTGGAAGACAAAGGTGAGAGGCCCAGAAAGTTTGAATGCTAATAAGGACTGACTGAGTGAGTTGAAGTCTTCCAGCAAAAGAAAGGAATCTATTTGTCCAGCTCAAAATTCTTGATTTTATCCTTTCTATAAGTGGATCACAGTGTTGGGCTTTAAGTCTGGAGGTAATCAGAGGGATGCCAAGGTTTTTTTATGGGCAGAAGGCCTTCAGAGAAGCCTAGAAGGTTGATGATGGAGATTTTCTCTTGAGCAAGAACAACAACCATGAAAATGTTGCTTTTCAGGAGGTTAGCTTGAAGCCTAGAAAGCACTTTGAAGTTGTCAAGGGCAGTTTTTAGCAAGCCAATAGAATGAAGACAAAGGTGAGAGACCCAGAAAGTTTGAAGCCAATACAGTACTTGTAGTACAGACAAGAGCAGAATAAAACCATGTTGAATCATGCATTGCAAAAATTAGCAAGAATTACAACTAAATTCAGAATGTTATTATGCCTACTTAGCACTAGTTGGTCATAGTTGAGAAAAAAATGAAACCAAATGGATATTTATAAGAGGAAATGTCACGTTGAAGGCCCTACTAATGTAATTGACAATTCGGATAAATACAACCACCCACATCACTCTTACCCACAAAACTATCATCACTAGGAATCAACTCTTTATCATCTTTATAGTTTTCATAAATCTAAATCTCTATAGAAGGTAAAATTTTAATTAAATAATAGTTTGTAACCTTAGATTTAAGAGAGCACGCGAAGAAAAAATTAAGTGATGCCTAAGCTTGATTTTCGGTCGGTATATTTGAACTCTATAACCATCAAGAATAAAATGTAACTAAAAAAGAAAAATAATGCTACAAAATCAGAACCATGGCTTGAGTTGTATATACCACCTAAGAGAAGTTTCTGATTTGTAAGCCCTCTATATGGGCTCAACCCATCTTTCTATGTATTTAATCTGAATATTCATACATTGAAAGGAAAATTTTAGCATGATCTACAACACCAAAACAAATGATTACCTATGCATTTTCTTCAATATAGAAACACACAGGCAAATCAGAGAAATTACCTTGCCTATACCAACTGCCAAAGTGTTGTGACAAACCAAACCCAATTCCCAAATAGATGAGTTTCATATGGGCACAATCCAGTTTGTTGCAACATGCCTTGCATGGATACTTCCAGTTCTAGTGGTTGCTCCTCTTTCTTCGCTCTAGACAGATATACCCTTTGCTATATAATCGTTATCATAAAAAACAAATACATCATATCACAAACATGCCTCATCAATAACTAGTCCAACCATATTCATATTCTTATTCTATGATTGTCTATAGAGACCATACATATTCATATTCTGATTTTTTTTTCTACTATCAAAGAAGTTTAGTTAGAAGGTAAAAGTTCAGAATTGATAGCTACAAGAGAATTAGATCTTCCTGGCCTAGAACCCTCTGACAGTACTTGGTAGCTCCTCTGCTTGTATCATGCTTGAGAATCCCATTGATACATATTCATATTCAATAGTACTCCTAATTTGCATTAGATTAAAAAAACAATATTACTAGAATGAAATATCCATATATACATATATACATAAGCTAATAGGGATCTATAGCTCCCCTAGTTTGAAGGAAATATCTAGCCAATGATTAGGTGAGGACAATGCTCAAGTTCATGGGAAGACTCAAGCCAAGATGGACTTGGCCTCATTAAGGTTACCAATTTAAAAAATTTATCTTCACTTGCCTTAAATTCTTATTAGCAAACATCATTCCTACACAAACTAGGTAGCAAACCTAAACCATCCCACATAGACTCATATACATTTGAAATGTATGCTTGAAAAACGAAGGCAAAGATAAGGGTCATATTTGGTTTGTGTCTCAAAAAAAGTATTTGAAAATTATATTTGGGAATAATTTTAGAAAATTATTTTTGGTGTTTTTTGTATCGCAGAACTTATTTGATTATATGATTCCAAAAATAGTTCTATGGAATAGAAAAACATTAAAATTTATTTGGACATTAACTCAAAAAATAATGAAAATAGAAATGCGGTGGTGATAGAAGTGTGGTGGTAGTGGTGGTGATGGAAGTGTGTTGGTGGGTGGAATGGTGGTGGAAATGTGGCGGTGGTGGTGGTGGTGGTGGGAGGGTGGTGATGGAAGTGGTGTTGGTGTTTATGGAAGGGTGGTAGAAGTGTGGTGGTGGGTTGCAATGGTGGTGGTGAAAGTGTGGTGGTGTTGGTGGAAAGGTGATGGTGGTGGTGGAAGTGTGGTGGACATGGTGGTGGTGTTTTCTAAATTCTGGAAAAGTTGTTTTCAAAACCACACAAAATAACTCTAACTTGTTCTCTAAATCTACCAAATTTTTGTTCTCAATTTTCAAAAAACAAAAATTGAAAATACTGACCAAATATTTTTTTTTTCTAGAAACTGTTTTTGAAAATAAAAAATAGTTTCTGAGATACAAACTAAACCGGACCAAACATTTTTTTTTTCCTTCATCCTTTATCAAAGGTCAACAAGTTGAAGCATAATTTTAACTACCGAATGGCATGAACGCTTACAGATCTTCCATTTTATAAGAAAACAATAGGATCGTTTGCCACTTGTTACAGTCGGTTCTAATTTATTATGTTACACCTTTTTTCGGTTAGTTACACTTACAACTTTTTTAGGTTGTGTTACAACCATTTGGTAATTGGTAGGTTATAAAATATTTGGTTATGTTCCAACTTTTGAGGTGAGATTACAACTATTTTGGCAGGGGTTACAAAATTTTTGTTCCAACTTTTTGGGATGAGTTCCAACTTTATTGAGTTGGGTTACAACTTTATGTGGTGGGTTACACTTGGTGAGGTTAAAAATAATAATTGGAGGATAAAATATAATTAACCATTGTTAAATTTGCATTGGTCGTGAATATTTAAGGTCGGTCCTAATATGTTGGGACGAAACTAAAAATAATAATACTTAGAGGATAAAATTGTAATTAATCATTGTTAAATCAGTATCGGTCGTGAATATTTATGGTCGGTCCTAATAGTTTTGTTTTTTTGTTTTTTTGATTGAAATTCAAAATTGATAAGTTAGAGGATAAAAGTGTTATCAACCCATTTGTTAAAGTATAAAAGTGTTATTAACTATTTATTAAATTAGGAATTACATTCATTCAAAATTTGTTAACTTACAATTTTGGGTTTTCTATGATTAAGAACGATTATGATTAAAATTTTAGGGGATAAAATAAAAAAATTGAATATTTTTGGGATGAAATTGACAAAATTCATAGTTAGAGGATAAACGTGTTATTAACCTATTGTTAAATTAGGATTGATCGCCACTAGTGACGGTCGGTTGTAATTTATTCTTACAACTTTTTTTGGTTAGTTACAATCTTTAGGGTTACAACATTTTTGATTGTGTTACAACCATTTGGGTAGGTTACAACTTATTTGCCTATGTTACAACTTTTGGGGTGAGGTTACAACTGTTAGAGATATTGCAGAATCCTTTGCCATATCCTCTGCCACATTTCATGCTGATTCTCTGGATCCTCCAGACAATCCTAGACTAATTTAGGATTCCTTTGTATTGTAATTTAGGATGCCTTAGTAGGACATAACTGGCAGATTTGTACAACTTTTGTACAACTAGTTTTTTATACTTAAATGTACTGAATCTCTCTATATAGTGAAATTAATCAAAGGGCTCAATATGATTTTGTACCGCCTGTTATCTTACATGGTATCAGAGCCTTCGCAAACATCAAGTTTTGCCATTAACATTCCTATGGCACACTCTGATTCTTCTTCCAAACAACAACCTAATTTCTCTACTTTGAATGTTAGACTGTCTGGCCCTAATGACTACCTTGGATGGGTGGCTACGTTTCTGCCACTACTTCAAAGCCATGACTTTATTGGCTTTGTTAATGGATCTAAACCAGCTCCTATGCAGTTTGTTGATGAAGCTGCAAGAACTGCGGGCACTATCAATCCAGAATATGTCAAGTGGTATAAATTGGATCAAACTGTGCTCACTTGGATATTATCTACTCTGGCACCATCCTTACTTTCTTCTATGTATGGATTGAACACCTCACAGGCGGCTTGGGAATCAATTACTACTAGATTTGCTTCCCAATCTAGGTCTCGGATAACTCACCTCAAGAAGTAGTTGCAGACCTTGCAGCAAGGTAACCTTCGATGTTACGTGTATCTCACTCAGGCTAAGCTTTTTGCAGATCAACTCTCGGCGGTGGGACAACCAGTCTCTGATGATGATCTTATTTTCTATGCCACTAATGGCCTTAATCCTCATTTTTCTGGCTTTATCACTCTATTAACATTCTCTTTGAGACATCAAGCCATGACCTTCGCTGATTTTCAGTTTGAATTACTCAACTATGAGATGATGTTTGATCAACTCAATCGGCAGACAATTACCCCTGAAACTGGCCATGTTGCATTCTACTCAAAAAGGTCCAATTCTTCAATGGCTCCGCGCAGGCCCCATTTTCCATCAGCACCTCATGCAAGGCCTAACTATGGTAGGTCAAATAATCTCGGGCCGGGTAATATACCCCTCTCTACACCTACATCTTTTTGCTGCCAGTGTGAACAATGTGCTTGTCAAATTTGTGGTAAATTCAATCACAAAGCACTAGACTACTACAAGCAATTTGATTATGCTTTCCAAGGAGGACATCCACCACAGGAACTCGCTGCTCTAGCTGCACCACATATTGCTCCTCGTGCTGTTGTTGCTCATCAACAGAATGATCAGTGGTATATGGACATAGGTGCTAACATCAATGTTACACCAAATCTGACAAATCTCGAACATCCTCAGGCTCCAGAAGGTAATACATCCATCGGTGGTGTAGGTAATGCCACTTTCCTACCTGTTGAACACATTGGCTCCACATCCCTACACACACCACATAAGACCTTTATCCTTAAAGATGTTGTTCACTGTCCAAATGCCTCTACAAACTTAATCTCAATTAATAAATTCTGTGTTGATAATAATGTCCTGTTTGAGTTTACTGATCATGGTTATGCAATTAAGGACATGCAGACGGGGGTTGTGTTTCTGAAAGGACACAGTAAACAAGGACTTTATCCTCTTCATCAACAACAAATCTCTCAGAATAAAGCTAAGTTTCTCACTGCTCTCTTTGGAGTTAACACTTCACGAACAGTATGGCACAAATGCCTTGGCCACCCTTCCTCCTCCAATATCAATCAACTGTTACAATCTCAATGTCTTCCAGTTCAAAGTACTTCTGCTTTAAATAATATTTGTGATTCTTGTCAATTGGGAAAGCATCATCAACTTCCCTTTCCGGATTCAACAAGAAAGTCTACTGCTCCCTTGGATCTCATTCACTCAGATGTGTGGACATCTCCAGTTCTTTCTCTTAGTGGATGCAAATACTATGTATTATTCATAGATGACTTCAGTAGATTTTGCTGGTTGTATCCATTATTCAATAAACATAACGTGTTTTCATGTTTTTTCAAATTCAAAGCCTTAGTTGAAAATCAATTATCAAATACCATCAAGCAATTCCATAGTGACAATGGTGGTGAATACCTATCTAATTAGTTTACAGAATTTCTTGCAAATCATGGTATTCATCATCGTTTAACTTGCCCTCATACGACTTAGCAAAATGGCATAGCTGAGCGTAAACATAGACACATTGTTGATACTGGCTTAACACTTCTTGTTGAATCAGGTTTTCCTGAATCATTCTGGGTTGATTCTTTTCTCACTGTTGTCTACCTTATAAATAGTCTTCCTTCTGTCACTCTTAATCATGATACACCATACTTTAAGTTGTTCAAATGTCATCCTGATTATCGATCTCTATGTGTGTTTGGATGCAAATGTTTTCCTCTCTTAAGACCAAACAGGCCAAATAAACTCTCATTTCGTAGCACTCCGTGTATTTTTGTTGGATATTGCTCTCAACAAAAAGGATACATATGCTATGACCTCCAATCTCACAAAGTTTACATCTCTCGCAGTGTAATATTTGATGAAGCTTGTTTTCCTGTTCGTGAGTCCAACTTACTCGTGTCTGAAGCATCAACTCAACCCTCTTAAGATGGTTCTCTGAATGACAATCAGTTAACCCAAGCAGGTATGTTTCCTACTTCTTCGTTACCTCTTAGCACAAATATATTTTTACCAGATACTATAGACACTAGTCCATCCTCTCAGCCTATAACTAACCCCGATAATCCCGTTGCTCCATCAACCTCACTTGACCCAACAACATCAACCACAGTCAATATCCATGAGCCTGATAACTTACCTAAACCACCACATCCTCCTGCAACCAATACATCTGAACTTATTAACCTCAATGAGCCACCAATTCCTCCACCTTGCCCAATAGTCACTCGATCACGCACTGGAAATCTTAAGCCAAAATGATTCACTGACTATCAAACCTATTATTCCACACGATACCCCCTTGTTGCCTTACACACAATTCAACTACCACCTAAACCCCAAACATATAGTCAAGCTATCACTAACCCTGAATACAATGCTTTGGTCAACAATGGTACATGGTCCTTGTGTCCTCGTCCCACTAGTCATAATGTTGTTCGAAATAAATTGGTGTATAAGATTAAGCAAAAGCCAGATGGCAACATAGAAAGATTTAAGGCCAGACTTGTTGCAAAAGGCTTTGACCAAAAGGATGGAATAGATTATCATGAGACTTTTAGCCCTGTGGTCAAGTCAACCACTATCCGTATTGTCCTAGCTCTTGCTGTCTCTCAAAAGTGGCATGCTCAATAGTTGGATGTGTCAAATGCATTTTTACATGGTTTTCTGACTGAAGAAGTATATATTGAACAACCAAAGGGTTATCTTGATCTTACTCATCCATATTGGGTATGCAGACTTCATCGATCAATTTATGGTCTGAAACAAGCTCCGAGAGCTTGGTTTCAGCGTCTATCTTCAGCTCTTACTGATTTTGGTTTCACATGTTCACAAGCTGATTCATCCCTCTTTACTTATGCCTCTGGTGATACTGTAGTTTACATCTTGGTCTATGTTGACGACATTATAATTACTGGTAATAGTGAGGCTACTATTCACTCATTTATTGATAAACTTAAGCTTGAGTTTACCATGAAAGATCTTGGGTTGTTGTCCTATTTCTTGGGAATTGAAGCTAAATGGGATAATACTGGTCTTCATTTGTCACAAACCAAATACATACATGACTTAATGGACCGACTACATATGGGTGGAGCTAAATCGTACAATGATCCATGTGTTTCTGGTTCAAAATTATCAAAGTTTGATGGTGATGTCCTTGCTGATCCGCGAGAATATAGACACTGTTGGAGCACTTCAATATGTCACTCTCACAAGACCAGAGATAGCCTACTCTGTTAATAAACTTTGTCAGCATATGCACACCCCCCCCCCCCCCCCCAACAGTTCACTGGATCGCAGCAAAGCGAGTCCTTCGTTATCTCAAACATACCTCACAACATGGTCTTCATTATACACCCAACTCATTTCACCTTCAGGCTTTTTGTGATTCGGATTAGGCTGGGAATCCTGATGACCGAAGATCCACCAGTGGATATGGCATCTTTTTGGGTGATAATCTTGTTTCATGGTCTTCAAAGAAGCAGCCTGTGGTATCTAAGTCCAGCACTGAGGCTGAATATCGCTCTATGGCCATTACTACCGCTGAATTGTTTTGGTTACGCATGGTACTTTGTGATCTTAATGTCACTCTCTGCTCTGTCCAGTCTTGTGGTGTGACAATGAAAGTGCTATTGCTCTAGCATCCAACCTCTGTTTCACGCTCGGACAAAACACATTGAAACTAATTATCACTAAGTTCGTGAGAAGGTAACAATTGGTGATCTTGAACTTCGCTACATCAACACCACGGAACAGATTGCAGATATCTTCACCAAAGGTCACACTGTTGCTCGGTTTCTCTATCTCAGGTCCAAACTTCGTGTCTCACCGCCCCTCAGTTTGTGGGGGGATGTTAGAGATATTGCAGAATCATTTGCCATATCCTCTGACACATTTCATGCTGATTCTCTAGATCCTCAGACAATCCTTGACTAATTTAGGATTCCTTTGTACTGTAATTTAGGATGCCTTAGTTGGACATAACTGACAGATTTGTACAACTTTTGTACAACTAGTTTTCTGTACTTAAATGTACTGAATCTCTCTATATAATGAAATTAATGAAAGGGCTCGGTATGATTTTGTACCGCCTGTTATCTTACAACAACTATTTTATTACGGAGTTACAAAATTCTATTCCAACTTTTTTGAGTGGTTTCCAACTTTTGTGTGGGATTACAACTTTTGTGGGTGGGTTTCAACTTTTAGGGATTGGGTTCTAACTTTTGGGGTGTGGTTCCAATTTTTTTGGGGTGGGTTCTAACTTTTCTAAATTGGGTTCCAACTTTTGCGTGGGGTTCCAACTTCTCTGGATTGGTTACATATTTGGGGTGGGGTTCCAACTTTTGTGGGGTGGAATTCCAACTTTTAGGGTGGAGTTTTAACTTTTTTGGGTTGAGTTCCAACTTTTCTTGATTGGGTTCCAACTTTTGGGGGTGCAGTTCCAACTTTCACGGATTGAGTTACCACTTTTGGGGTGAGATTCTGACTTGGGTTCAACCTTTTGGAGATTGGCTTACAACTTTTCTAGATTAGGTTCCAACTTTTGAGGTGAGATTCCAAGTTTTGGGTTTTGGCTTAGCTTACAACCTTCTAGGGGTTGGTTTAACGTTTTGGGTGGTAGAGTTATTATTTTTTTGGTGGAGTTAACACTTTTTTAGGTGGGGTTACAATTTTTTTGGTAGGGGTTACAACCTTTGGGGGTTTCGTTATAACCTTTCTGGATTGGATTACAACTATTTGGGGGTGAAATTACAAATTTTTTGGATGAGATTATAACTTTTGGGACTGGGTTACAAATTTTGGGGTTGGTTATAACTTCTGAGGTTGAGTTTACTATATTTTTGAGTTATGTTACCATCTTTTCTGTACGAAGTTATTTTGCGCGCCATTAAACGAAAAGCATATTTTGGTATCGCAGAAGGACCCATGTCAAGCTCAAGATTTTGCCCCAAATCCAAGGGCGATGAGACCATCTAGTGTGCAGTCTCTAAGAATGCATATCAGTGCTTAACAAGTAAGGTCGTGTTATGCTCGTCTCACAAAGTTTTTGTGACGAAATGTTGAATTCGTCATCAAAATTTTTTTTTCGGCAACAAAAAATATTTATTGTGCAAGATAGATATTTGGACAACAAGTAATTCATCTCTAGAAATGAAATATTCGTTGCACTAAAGCGAGGGTTGTTGCAAAAGGGCCATAAAAAATTTGCTTGACTTTTGGCGAGAAAACATATTCATCGTCAAAAGTCCTTTTTTTTATAATTTTTTTTATGAATTTTTTTTAAATGTTTTTATGCTATTCATTTTTGTATTAATTGTTTAGGAAATTATAGAAAACAAAAATGTACCACAATCGTAAACATCCAATACCCAAAAACATAAGAATAAAAATTTATTGAATGAACTTTTATTCTATTTGAACAATCTGGAGTCCAATACATTTATCTTTGTTTAAATAACTTAATGTTGTATGAAATATCAAATACATCTAGAAGAAATCAAAATATAAAAATATGCCCGCATCATAAACATGAGCTTCATTGAAACCTCGATACCAATTTCTCAATCCATTGTCAAACATGTGACTCACATAAAATGAAAATACACAAACTTATAATAAGTTTAGAAGACAAACATGTATAAACTACTGCAACTTACCTTCTCATCAAAACTCTATGGACTGCAATATTACATTGATCAAGTGCAAACTAAAATGATACCATAGTTCCATGGCAGATCTGCAACTTGGAAATTATTTATGAAAAAAGTGTCCATAAATATGAAAGTATTTATTTATAAGATAAGAAATCAAGGTAAATTTTTTCACATTAGGTTACGAGAAATAAATTTTGAATACTAACACTTTTGAACCTAGTATATGTGGCCTATTTTGCCCCAACCAATTCTTCTAGAAGCACAACGACCAATGTAGAAGACTTTTTGGACATGCTACTTTGGGACCTCCTCGGCCCCCTCTTTGAGACCTTTTCAAAGACCTCCTTAGGTCATTGAGTTGCAACCTCTTCAGGCTAAGCCACATTTAGAGGATCTACACCCTCAAGGATGTCACTGAGGTCATCATCGTTGCTCTAGGAGGCTGAACTGACCTCAGCCTATTTAGGCTTTATCCCTAAGGATGTGATGCATGGAAGATGATGAATCTAAGGACGATGAAGACATGACTCGAGAAATGGGAACCAAGCAATTTAGCCTAAGGTACAAACGAGGAGGTTAAAAAATTGACCTAAAAAAAATGTGATTCAAGGCACAAATTGTAAACAAGGGATATCCTTGCTGGAGGGACTCAAGGCGGCTCAGCAGATCCCCAGATGACACGTGTGCATGTGTAGTTGTTATGAAGCCATAAGAGCCGACGCCGAGGAATGGAGCCGACTCCGAGTGGTGTAATCAGCGCCGACGACAAGGTGGAGAGCCGACGAAGGATGGTTTCGTGGAGCCGAGTACAAGCTTCTGACTCCAGCAATTAATGCGATGTGACCTAGCATTTATGGAGACGTGAGTGACTCAGACAGAGCATTTAATGAACATCTGCTCCCTCGAAGACCCAAATTGACAGTCATGAGTGGGTGCATTAATGACTAAGACGCCGAGCACAGAAGTAGGGGGTGCTTGCCCCCTAGACGCCGACTACTCGGGAGTAGGTGTCAGACGCCGTTCATAGGCACTCGAGCACTCGGGGATAGCTGGAGGTTCTCGGCGTGGCTCCGAGGACTAGTTCCATCCCCCGAGCATTAATGACACGGGAATCCAGGTAGGAATCACTCATTGCGCATAGGTAATTGAGAAGGGCATTGAATGTTGAGATGACCTCTGTGTCAAAGCAATCATTACAAGTTCAGGTATAAATATCCCTCAGAAAAATGAACAAAGGTACGCAAACTCGAATCAGAACAGATTGAATTGAGCTTCATCCTCCCACTCTGACTGACTTAAGCTTCGGAGGGGATAAGCCGGGCGTGCGCCTGGCTCCCTTTTTCCTAACCTTGTGATTGTTTCAGGGTTCGCTAACAGCTCGATCGCTATCTCAAATTGATTGCAGGAATTATCCCGTGCAATTTGGCGCCGTTTGTGGGAACATACAACCTTTCCTTTGTAGCGGTTGCATCATGGTGAACACACGATCCCAAAGAGAGGGGGTAGGGAATTTACGCATGAAAAACATGGAGGCTACCCGCCTCCCGGTGGTTACGGAATTAGACCCAGTGGGTCACTCAGCTGGGGTTGAGCGTTCTTCACAACGGACATTTCCTATGGATCAAGGTCCAGGGGGGCAGGGTCCCTCAGCTCGTGACATCGTGGAAATGGTAGAGAAGCGTATGGAGAAACGCATCAAGGAACTTGAAAAAGACAACGCAAAGGTGCAGCATAGACTCAGAGAGTTCGAGCGGTCAGCAACTGCCAGCTGGCGTACCCGAGAACCAAAGAGTCAAAGTCCTAGCCGAGGGGAGTACAGGAGGGAGAGGCCTGACACCCCCGAGAGGAATCGGCGTGGACGCTCAGCCGATAGACAAAATCCACGAGATTGGAGGAAGCATGCGCCCGCCGAAGGGTCCAGAGAAGATCGCCACGGTACAGGCCTTTTGTGGTGGGACCTTCGCCGTGGGATTCCCCGAGATGCCATGTCTACGGGATCTCAGGCAGAATCTATCGCAAGGGGGCCAAGGGAGGCTAGATACCCCCGAGAGTACCCTGACGACAGGCGCTGAGAAATGCAGCCCAGGGGAGATGATGAGCACGTCTCTTCTCCTTTTGTGCGGTCTATTAGGGAAACCGAAATGCCTAAGAAGTTCGCTGTCCCCCGATTCAAGGTGTATGATGGGAGAACCGATCCTGAGAGTCACATTCGGCATTACAAGCAACTGATGTCAATTTATGACACTGACCAGAGGGTGTTATGCCGAGTTTTCCCCATGAGCCTGGGAGATACCGCTATGAAGTGGTATGAGAGTTTGGCCCCGGAGAGCATCAAGTCTTGGAGGCAAATGACCGAGCTCTTCAAGGCGCGGTTCATCACCAGCACTAGAAGGCCGAAGGACATTGGCACCTTGCTGACACTTAGGCGGAAAAACGGGGAATCCCTCCGACAGTATGCAATGCGGTACTAGGAGGAGGTTAATGAGGTGGACGCATGCTCGAAGACACCGGCCTCTACAGGTCTCTTACTAAGAAGGTTCCTGAGGACATGAAGGACCTGATGGCGTGCATAAACAAGTATGCGCGAGTTGAGGAAGAGATCACTGTTCCCGAAAACAGAGCCCCGGTGCCGAGGAAAAGAGAGAGAGAACAGCCATCTCAGAGGAGTGCACCCACTTCGCCAACAAACCGCCTGTCCTTCCAAGGGGTTAACACGGTTTTTAAAGAACCTATTTACAGGATGCTGAGAAAGATAAGGTACCAACCTTATTTCAGATGGCCCCCAAAAATCTTAGGTGACCCGGCCACGAGATACTCAACAGCCAGATGTTCCTATCATAGAGATTATGGCCATATGACTGAGGACTGTAAGGCGTATAAGGCCTTCCTCGAGCAGTTGGTCTGGGATGGCCACCTTGGGGAGTTCATTGACCAGAGGCCCCGTCGGAGGGTAGCCGAGGAGAGGGCGGAGTAGCCCCGAGAGGTTGTTCCTGTAATTAACGTTATACATGTCTGCACAGTTGAAAGGCCGACGTATAACGTCCTCCGGGCTGAGCGCCAGAGGTTCTCTCAGGCGTTGAAGGTTGAAGAAGGCGAGTGGGAAGGGCAATCCTCCAAGAGACCCCGGCGGGATCACGAGGTTATCAGCTTCTCCGACGCCGACTTAGGGGGAGTCGCCCTGCCGCATGATGATGCACTCGTGATCACACTACGAGTTGACAAATATGATGTGAGGAGGATCCTGGTAGATTCCGGAAGCTCGTCCGAGGTAATGTATGACGACCTCTTCCGAAAGTTGGATCTGGCCCGCGGGGACTTGAAGCCCGTCCAGACCCCCCTCATTGGTTTTAACGGTTCGAGTGCTCTTCCACTCGGCAAGATCACTTTGACGGTTCGGGCGGCAATCGTCTCGATTCCAGTGGAGTTTTTGGTGATAGACTCTGATTCCCCATACAATGCCATAATGGGAAGGACGTGGTTGCATGCCATGAAAGCGGTCCACTCCAGCTACCATCAGAAAATGAAATTTCCCACCCCGCGCGGCATCATGGAGATCAGAGGTGACCAGTTGGCGGCAAATAACTGTTTCTATGCCGCAATGAAGACAGGACTCGGTACCCGGCTGGGAGACCGTGATCCCGAGGAGGTGGTGGCCAAATAGCAATCACAGTTTGGTCGGCTTGGGGTAGATGAGCCCGCAGTGGATCCAGCCGACCGTTCCACCGAGCCGCTGGTCAGGGTCCCTTTGGGTTCCGATGGTGAGGGGAGGTATTTCTTGATAGGGTCTTCATTGGATGATGCCGAGAGAGCGGAGATGACTTCTTTCCTGCGCCGAAATGCCGATGTCTTCGCCTGGACTCATGCCGAGATGACAGGGATCAGCCCCGATGTCATAACCCATCGGCTCCATGCTAATCCGAATTTCAAGCCGGTGAAGCAGAAGGCGCGCAGGACGGCCCCGCATCACGCAAAAGCTGTGGACGAAGAAGTGGATAAATTGCTAGAGACAGGTACCATTCGGGAGGTCCAGTTCCCCGAGTGGCTATCTAGCACTGTGTGCGCCAAGAAGAAGGAAGGCAAGTGGCGGGTTTGCGTGGATTTCACCGACTTGAATAAGGCATGCCCCAAGGATGGGTACCCACTTCCTAAAGTTGATCAACTGGTGGATGCAACCGCGGGTCACAAGCGCATCACCTTCATGGATGCTCGGGCTGGCTATCACCAAATCGTTTTGGAGGAGTCGGATCAAGAGAAGACAGCCTTCATTACGCCCCGAGGAATCTATTGCTATACGGTGATGCCATTTGGGTTGAAAAATGCCGGTGCTACCTACCAGCGGTTAATGAACAAGATGTTGAAGCGTCTTCTCGGTGTCACCATGGAGGTGTACATTGATGATATGCTGGTGAAGAGTAAGGAGAGCGCCGATCATCTGACTGATCTCGGCACTACATTCTCCATACTCCGACGCTACGGCTTAAAGCTTAATGCATCGAAGTGTGCATTCGGGGTAAGCTCGGGGAAATTTTTGGGGTACTTGGTGACCCATAGGGGCATTGAGGCTAACCCCGAGCAGATTCAGGCGGTCCAAAACGTCCAAGCGCCCAGGACTATCAAAGACATCCAGAAGCTGACCGGTATGTTTGCCGCCCTTAACCGGTTTATTTCTAAATCCTCTGATAGGTGCAAGTCATTTTTTGCCAAGCTAAAAGGGGCGGCAAAGGGGGTCTGGGACGAGGAATGTGGCCGGGCACTGGAAGGGATTAAAGAATATCTGAAGTGTCCTCCGACCCTGTCCGTCCCGGGGGCAGGGGAAACGCTGTACCTCTACCTGTCTGTCTCAGAGGAAGCTGTCAGTGGTGCTCTGGTAAGGGAGTGTGAAGGGGCGCAGAGGCCCGTCTATTTCATGAGTAAGACCTTGCTTGACGTCGAGACAAGGTACTTGCCGATGGAGAAATTAGTTCTTGCTCTGGTCGTCTCAACAAGGAAACTCTGGCACTATTTTCAGGCACACACTATAGAGGTATTGACTGATCGCCCTCTCAGGCCCATTCTTCAGAAAGCCGACTTATCAGGAAGAGTCACCAAGTGGGCTGTGGAGCTTGGGGAATTCGAAATAAGGTATAAACCCCGTACTTCAATTCAGGGGCAGGTCCTTGCTGATTTCATTGCCGAGTTCTCTGCGCCCGAGCCCCCGCTGGAGATTACCGCTTTTAATGTTGACTGGAACCTTCATGTCGACGGGTCCTCGAACGCAAGGGGGGTAGGAGTAGGGGTAGTACTGGCTAGTTCAGAAGGATTCACATTAGAACGAGCTATCAGATTGAGATTTAAAGCATCTAATAACGAAGCCGAGTATGAGGCACTGTTGGCAGGGATCGATATTGCCTACTCGGTTGGAGTCAGACACCTGCATGTCTTCTGTGACTCCCAGCTAGTGGTGAATCAGATCAATGGTGACTTTTAGGTCCGGGATGCCAGGATGAAAGCGTACTGCCAGAAGGCGAAATCGAAGATAGAGAAATTGGGAAAAGTGGAAGTCTCCCAGATTTCAAGAGATCAGAACACCCACGCCGACGCCTTAGCTTGCCTGGCCTCAGCGTTGGCTTCAGAGGTAACCCGGCGTATCATTGTTGAAAACCGGGAAAGACCAAGCATAGAAGAGACAGGCGCCCAGCAAGCATTACCGATGCAGGCACAACCAACTCTCGGCTGGATGGAACCCATTGTTGCCTATCTGACGGAGGGCGTGCTCCCTGAGGACGCCAAAGAAGCCAGAAAGATCAGACTCAAGGCTCCCAGGTTCTGGATATCCGCCGACCGGCAGTTGTATAGGAAATCTTTCTCCGGTCCCCATCTGCTTTGTGTCCCCGAGGACAAGGTGGAACCTCTGCTCTACGAGATCCATGAGGGCGTATGTGGAAGTCACACGGGAGGCAGATCCCTTGCACATCGAGCAATGACACAAGGGTATTGGTGACCTTATATGCAGAAAGATGCGAAGAGTTATGTGCGAAAATGCGACAAATGTCATAAGTTTGCTCTCATTATCCGACAGCCGGCAGGAGATCTGAATTTGCTGACTAGTCCTTGGTCGTTCTCTCAATGGGGGATGAATATCGTGGGTCCACTCCCGAAGGCCCCCTTAGGCAAGAGATTCTTATTGGTAGCTACTGATTACTTCACCAAATGGATCGAAGCCGAGCCCCTGAGCCGTATCCGAGATGCCGAGACAAAGAAATTTGTTTGGCAGAACATAATCACTCGGTTTGGGATTCCTAGGGCTATCATCTTGGACAACGGCACTCAATTTAACAGTGGCCCTTTCAGAGAGTTTTGCTCGGGGTTTGGAATACGCAACTATTATTCCACGCCAGCCTACCCCCAAAGTAATGGGCAAGCAGAAGTGTCTAACAAGACTGTGTTAGCAGGAATCAAGAAAAGGCTTGAGAAGGCGAAGGGAAAATGGACTGAGGAATTACTCAACGTACTATGGGCCTATAGAACTACGCCGAGGACTTCAACAGGGGAAACGCCCTTCGCCTTGACATACGGGGTGGAGGCTGTCATCCCATTAGAAGTTGGGCTCCCGACGATCCGAAGTCAAGCATTCGATTTGGGGAATAACGACCAGATGCTTGCAAAAGATCTTGACTTGGCCGAGGAAAGGAGAGAACTGGCATCCATCAAATTAGCCAAGTACCAAGGGGAACTGTCAAGACAACATCAGAAGAAGGTCCGAACAAGAGATTTCAAAGTGGGGCACTTGGTGCTTAGAAAGGTGGTAGGCGCTGCTCGGGAGCCCGCCGAAGGGAAGCTCGGACCTAATTGGGAAGACCCCTACAAAGTGGTTGCAGTGGGGGTCATCGGGGCATACAGGCTACAAAATATGGATGGCAATGATGTAATCCGACCCTGAAACATATCTAATTTGAAAAGATATTTTTGTTAATGTGGGTTCAGTATGCTGTTTCCGCTTAAAAAATATAACACGAGACGAGCTCTCGGTCATTAGGGGCATGGCCCCGAGGGGTATAAGACCTCACCCTTGAGGCAACGCTCTCAAAAATATAACACGAGACGAGCTCTCGGTCGTTAGGGGCATGGCCCCGAGGGGTATAAGATCTCACCATTGAGGCAATGCCCTCCAAAATATAACACGAGACGAGCTCTCGGTCGTTAGGGGCATGGCCCCGAGGGGTATAAGACCTCACCCTTGAGGCAACGCTCTAAAAAATATAACACGAGACGAGCTCTCGGTCGTTAGGGGCATGGCCCCGAGCGTATAAGACCTCACCCTTGAGGCAACGCTCTCAAAAATATAATACGTGACAAGCTCTCGGTCGTTAGGGGCATGGTCCCGAGGGGTATAAGACCTCACTGTTGAGGCAACACTCTCAAATATAACACGAGACGAGCTCTCGATCGTCAGGGGCATGGCCCCGAGGGGTATAAGACCTCACCCTTGAGGCAACGCTCTGAAAAATATAACACGAGACGAACTCTCGGTCGTTAGGGGCATGGTCCCGAGGGATATAAGACCTCACCCTTGAGGCAACGCTCTCAAATGCAACGAGACGAGCTCTCGGTCGGTAAGGGCATGGTCCCGAGGGGTGTACGACCTCACCCTTGAGGCAACTCAAGGCATGGCGAGATGAGATCTCGGTTTGCATGGTCCCGGCCCCGAGGATAGGTTGGTGACCATGACGATCAGCAGTTAAAGGGTTTGCTCGTTTGTCATGCTATTTCTGGAGGCCGTTACTGACTAGTTGTAACTTCGCTTCCACTTCCTAGAGATAAGGTGGTATGATCCGTGAGCAGTAATATGAGAGAAGACCGGGGCGGGCTGGTTCAACACTGTGTCAACGTGAAGCCTAGCTGCCTTAGTTTTCTCTTCCCGGAGATCAAATGACTCGGGGTCAGCCGATAAAAGAAAAAGCGAGAGAACACAGGTAAAGAAGAAATGACGGCGTAAAGGTGAATTGCATTCACAGTTCAAACACAAATGAAACGATGAAAAATTTCATTAAATGATGAAATATTGCATTACAAGTCAAAACGGGGCTTTGCGTCCCCTGGGGCCTACATATAAAAAAAAAAAAAAAAAAGGAATGGAAAGCAGGAAGCTCGCCGCCGAGTTCACCTCGCATCATGCGTAGTGAGATCTTCAATAAGTGAAGAAGGAAGGTCGGAGTATAGGCCAGTGGTGGTGGGGGAGAGATGATCAGAACCATCACTTACAATGATGGCTGCACTGGTTCCCTCGGTCGCGTCACCCCCCTCGGCATCTTGTTGCCCTTCTAGGAGGACCTCGGCTTCATACCCGGCAAGAGAACTGTGCCTCTTGAAAAGTTCATTAGCCGGGTCCACCAAGGCGGCGTGCAGGGCATCTACCCATCCGCGCCGATAAGCGATGACCTTGGCTTCTTCAAAAGTAGGGACCATCTGGTCTTGGGTTTCCAGATACACCCTCTCGCATTCACTTTGAAGCCTTTGCTGCTCCCCCGCCTTCTCCGCCGTCAAAGAATCCACTTGGGCGGTTAACTCCCTGACGAGGCCCTCGGAGTCCAAAGCTTTGGCCTCGGCGACCGAGATCTTGAGCTCATACTCCTCGGCTTTCTTCATCGTCGTAGTCTCACTCACCCTTAGCTTCTGTAATTCGGCGTCCAGGGAGTCGCGTTGGCAGATGAGGTTGGTAATGTGACTTTTCTGGTCGGCGAGGACCATCTCGACCCCTTTGATATGGGCATCCTTGGAGTCGATCGTCTTTTTGGCGCTCCTCGCCGCCTGTTTGTGTTCCCAGAAGCGTTCAATGATGACCCCCAGCTGTTGGGAAGCCTGGAAAATGATAAGAGAGCAAGTTAGGCGATTGTCGAGTATATGGAATGAAGTTAAAGCAAACTACTTACCACCAAGTTGCTCTGGAGAGCGCTTAGGAGAAGCGCGTTGTCGGACTGACTGTGGTGGACCCTCATGTCAGCCGCGAAATGGAGGGTCTCCGCCACGGCAAATGCCACCTCCTTGTCCTGGATGATGGAGTCTGATTCCAGGACAGGTTGACCCCCCCTCCTTTCTTCCTGGGCCACCCACTCGGCGGACGTGGACGCTCCAGGGGTAGAAGTGGTCGCACCCGGGGCGTCGTGCCGATGCTTCTGCCGGCGCTCATCGGCTTGTCGGTGCTCTTTAGGTCCCTCGGGATCCCGATCCCTCCTACTTGTTTGCTGGCCGCCGGTTGGAGGGACTTGGCGAATTGGCGCCTGGTCTCTCGGCGGGATGGGTGGGTCCACTGATCGACGAGGGCGCGGAGGAGGTGGAGGCGCATCCTGCTGAGGCGCAGTTGGAGAAAGGATAGCCGGTGCTGCGCTCGGGGGTTCTCCCTGTCCCGAGATCCTGGCTCTTCGCCGAGAAGCGGCAGCTTCCATGGCAACAGCAGAGATTGGTGGAACGTTAAATATGTCTTCGGCTGGAGAAGGAGGCGCGGAAGGAGAAGGAGTTCGTTCGATGTCTTCTTCTGATGAAGAAAGGTCTTCCCAACGTTTAGGATCGAAAGGAGGTGGGATCTAGGAAAATTGGCTGTAGGGTGGATGGTAGCCGAGAAGTACGTGCGCTGCTCGGGAGAACTCGTTGGCCGATTCAGAGGACTACACCTTCAATAAGTCGGCGAACCTGACTTGGGACCTCTGGGGCTAAGCGGCGTCACGACGGTATCCTTCTGCAAAAATGAAAGACAAAGTCAGAAGTGAAGGTAATGATAAGCCGAACAAGTGTCAACTAGTGCAAAACACACCTTCATCCCTCGGCACCTTGGGGCAGTACAATCCGTCATACTCGGGCCCTGTGCCTTTCTCCCAGCTTCCGCCGAGCATGATCAGATCATCAAAATACCCCTTGTCCGAGTCTGGCATGTGGGTGACCAAGTACATTGAAGTGTCCCAGACCTTAAGGTAGTACCTTCCCCCGCCGACTAGTCGTAGGTCGTAGCAGAATAGGATTTCATCTACTCCTAAGTCTACCCCTAGCCGAGCGTTCAGGGCGATTACGCCCATCACTATCCTAAAGAAGTTCACCCCATACTGGAGTGGAAATAACTGGAGATGCATCAGTAACTTTAATACAAGGGGGGCAAAGGGAAGGTTAACCCCCCTTCCATGATGGCCTTGGTGTAAAAGGGCATCATTTCTACGCTCCCCCGTTCCCTGCTATGATGTGTGGGGTGGAAGGGGAAGGTCAGGACTCTCTCAGGGATCCGGTATTTGGCCCTAAAGGCACCTATGTTGTCCTCGTTGACTACGATTTTCTTCAGCCTACGGGTTTTTGGTGAAGGAGGGTTCCTAGCCTCACTACTGCGGTTTCTAGCCATGAATGAAGGCTCTGGAGAGAATGGAAGGAGAAGAAGAATGGGAAATAGAATGGAGAGAGTACTTACAGAATATTCTTCGCAGAAGGGTTCTCGGGAGGACAGGGAGGAACGCTCGGCAGCTAATTGCTTGAAGAAAATTCGAAGTTGCAAAGTTCTCAATCGTCCAAAACCTCCCCTATTTATAAGCAGAGGGGAGAGCGGGAATCGAGGAGACACTGTCATCATTAGAAGATTTGAAAAGGGCGGCTTAAGGCGTGCAAGTAACCGCCCCTCTTTAATGGACGTGATTGGTAAGCCACCACTCTCCTTGCGCCACCTGTCCCACGCTGCAAAAAGAATGGAGGCTGGGGGGCAGTTGGATGGACTCAAGGCGGCTCAGTAGATCCCCAGGCGACACGTGTGCATGTGTAGATGTTATGAAGCCATAAGAGCCGACGCCGAGGAATGGAGACGACTCCGAGTGGTGTAATCAGCGCCGAAGACAAGGTGGAGAGCCGACGAATGATGGTTTCGTGGAGCCGAGTACAAGCTTCTGACGCCAGCAATTAATGCGATGTGACCCAGCATTTATGGAGACGTAAGTGACTCAGACATAGCATTTAATGAGCATCTGCGCCCTCGAAGACCCAAACTGACAGTCATGAGTGGGTGCATTAATGGCTAAAACACCGAGCACAGAAGTAGGGGTGCTTGCCCCCTAGACGTCGACTATTCGGGATTAGGTGTCAGACGCCGTTCATAGGCACTCATGTACTCAGGGATAGTTGGAGGTTCTCGGCGTGGCTCCGAGGACTAGTTCCATCCCCCGAGCATTAATGACACGGGAATCCAGGTAGGAATCACTCATTGCGCATGGGTAATTGAGAAGGGCATTGAATGCTGAGATGACCTCTGTGTCAGAGCAATCATTACAAGTTCAGGTATAAATATCCCTCAGAAAAATGAACAAAGGTACGCAAACTCGAATCAGAACAGATTGAATTGAGCTTCATCCTCCCACTCTGACTGACTTAAGCTTCGGAGGGGATAAGCCGGGCGTGCGTCTGGCTCCCTTTTTCCTAACCTTGTGATTGTTTCAGGGTTCGCCAACAGCTCGATCGCTATCTCAAATTGATTGCAGGAATTATCCCGTGCACTTGCTATTAAGAGTGTCAATCGTGTTGTGTCATTTTTATATTGTGTCATTTTCGGTCGTATTATTTTCGTGTCGTGTCACTTTCGGTACGTGTCGGGTTCGTGTCAATATTCGTGTTAATAAAAAATTATTTAATTCGACAACAATTCATATAATACTATTTAAAAAATTATAAAATTCTTATTTTCTGTCTACAATATTCCTTAAATACTTATTTTCTATCTACAGTACCCATTGATCGTGTTATTCGTATCGAACCTTAATTTGGCCAATTTATTACTCGTATCAACTAATCGTGTTATTTTCGAGTTTTGTGTCTAGTCGGGTTCGTGTTAACGGATAAAATTGACAACCCTACTTGCTACTTACAAAATTGGATTTGAGTTCGTGTTACCACCAAATTTGAATGAGACAGAAAGATGTGGAGAAAATGGCTTTTCGAACACACCATGGGCACTATGAGTTCTTGGTAATCTCGTTTGGGCTCACTAACACCCCAACAATTTTTCAATCACTCATGAATGATGTATTTCAATCCTAGCTTCGTAAGTTTGTCTTGATATTTTTCGATGAAATACGTAGAAGTGGAATTTGAGGTGTTAAGAACCCATAGCCTCTTTGTGAAAGGGAAAAATGTCAGTTTGGGCAATAAGAGGTGAGTTACTTAGGTCACAAAATTTCTTTTGACGGCATTTCTATGGATCCCGAAAAGATCAACGCCATGGAGGAATGGCCCAAGCCCACTAAACCTAAGGGTTTATGTGGATTTTTTGGCCTAATGGGTACTACAGGAAGTTTATTCAAAAATATGGAAAAATAGACTAGCCCCTAACTCACATGTTGAAGAAGGATTCATTTACATGGAACCCCGAGCAGATGGGGCTTTCTCAAAATTAAAGGAGCCCATGACTACTGGGCCGGTGTTGGCTCTACCCAATTTCTATCAACCATTAATAGTGGAGTGTGATGCTTCTGAAACTGGATTTGGAGCAGGGTTGATACAAGAAGGGTGGCCCATTGCATTTTTCGGTCAAGCATTGCATGGAAAATTTTTGCCTTATCTACTTATGAAAAAGAAATGTTTTCCATAGTTTGCGCACTGCAAAGATGAAGACCATATCTCTTGGGTTCTAAATTCATAGTTCGTATGGATCAAAAAAGTCTCCAACATTTATTGGGCCAAACTATCAATACCACTGCCCAACAAAAGTGGTTAGTGAAATTACTGGGGTATGATTTTCGCATCTAGTATAAAAGGGGGCAAGAGACTGCTAGAGCAGATGCGTCGACAAGAAAGTTTGAGGGCGAACTACAAGCTTTCTCCATGTCTATTCCTCATTGGGTGGATCCAATTCAAGAAGAAATATCATGAAGATGATGAAATGCAAGGCTTAATTGGGCGAATAAAAGAAAGGGAGGCGTTGGGTCATTAGGTTTACAGAGTTGAGCTTATTTTCTTTAAGGTCTGTTTGGTTAGGAAGAAAAAAATGATGAAAAGTGAAAATGATCGAAAGTGAAGTAAAAGAAAAGAAAATGATAGAAAATATATTTTCATGAATGTATTTTGTTAGAATGAAAAATTTACCAGAAAGTTTTAAAAAAATTTCATTTTATTGTTTGAAAGACAGAAAAATTATAAGAAATTTTTTATAATTGTCTAAATTACCCTTAATTATATTAAATCGATCTAAAAAAGAAAAAAAATATGTATTTATATTTGAAAGTTAAAAATTTTAAAAAAAATGGCTCAAAACTTAATTTTAAGACAATCACCAATACAAAAGTCTTTAGGTCAAATTATATGATTAATCAAATTCATACCAAAATTTTTAAAAATTAATAACCAATAAAATATTTTGAGAAAAATAAGGGTAAAATAAGAAGTTAGTTATAGATCACAACTTTCTTGCATTTCCTTGTGTTTTTTACAAGAAAAAAAAGTTGGTTATTTGTGAGAACATTCAAGCATGAAGGAAAATAATTTTTTCCATCATTTTCCTTTTCATGCTAACCAAACACATGAAAATTTTAAAAAAATTATCTTTCTTACATTTTTTATCATTCTCCCGCTAAACAAACGAACTCTAAAGAAAGAATTTAACTTAAGCCCAATTCCTTATTAAAATTGCCCATCATCAATGAATACCACACTAGCACCCGTGAAGGATATCACTTGACACTTCAATGCATCAAATCAATTTTTTATTAACAAGGAATGAGGGCCCAAGTCTTGCAGTTTATAAAAGAATGTGAAGTTTGTCAAAAACACAAGGTGGAGCATACAAGGCCCACAAGCTTGCTTAGTCCATTACCACTCCCGAGGTATGTATGGACTGATATTTCTATGGATTTTTTTTATGGGCTTCCCTCCTATAAGGAGAGGACTACTATACTGGTTTTGGTAGACCATTTCTCTAAGTATAGGCATTTTATTGGTATATCACATCCGTATACGGATCTAGGCATAGGTATTTTTTGAAAATATTTCCAAGCTCCATGGTATATCACCCGCAAATGGATGGCCAATCTAAGATGGTAAATAGAACGGTGGAGATGTATTTGTGTTTCTTCACTAGCGCTAGACCCAAGGAGTGGCTTATGTGGCTTCCATGAGTGGAATGTTGCTACAATATTAGTATTCATTCTTCCATCAAGAAGACTCCCTTTGCACTGGTATATGATCGTGAATCCCCAAGCCTCCTATCCTATGTTCATGGCACTTCGTCGGTGGAATCTATTGAGAAATTTCTTTTGGCCCTAGGCCAATTGGTGCGATAGGCAAGGCATAATATTTTAGCAGCTAAAGGAAGATTGAAGCAAATATATGATGGGAGGCACACGGAATAGTCCTTTGACACATCGATGACTATGTCTATCTCAAGTTACAATCATACCGCCAGAAAACAATTGCAAAGAGGAGAAATCTAAAGCAAGCGGAAAAATATTTTGGTCCCTATAAAATACTTGCTAAAGTGGGTATCGTTTCTTATCACGTAGATCTTCCATCAAATTGTAATGTGCATCCTGTCTTACTCTTGAAGAACAGGTGGTTCCACAAGTTTCGGTTAAAACCGAATTACCAAGGATAGAAGCTATGCCACACTCGGTTCATCCACTTCCACAAGCCGTTTTAGATACAAGATTACAAAAGGGTAAGGAAGAGCTACTAATTCACTGGCAGGGACTATCACCTGTAAATGCTACGTGGGAAAGTTTGATTGAATTTCACATTCATTTTCCTTTCTTTTCCCTTGAGGACAAAGGAAAATTTAAGGGGACAGAATGATGCGATGAACATCCTAGAATTTAGGAGTGTTGATAAGCACAAGAGAGTTGATGTTGGCATTGGATGTTTGTTGGAATTTTGAATTGAATAAGCAGACCATTATCCCTAAAATGATAGTTAGATAGGATCCCATGTATTTTCTGTTGGACCAAAACAGTTTTTAGGTATAAAAACTGAGTTTTTGGTCGACTTTGAGCCTAAATTAAAGTGAGACCCGATTATTATTTTGAATAAAATTTCGTGGGTTCATATTTTACTCCGTGAGGAGAATAATGTAGTATACTCACTTGCTCAAATCGAGTAAGAAATGAATGAAAAAATAGGCTCCAAAGTGACCCTCTTGAAATGTGGAAATAAAGAAAAGTGCAATGTGGGATTTGACACCAATCCCACATTGGTTGAGGAAGAGATCCAACATGGGTATATATAGGCCAAGTTTGCTCCATGAGTTGGGCCCCAAGGGGTACCACAGTTTTATGAGCGGAGCGAGCACCTACATGCCTTCGGTTCGACCACACGCACGCGCCGCCCGCCATGCCACGACCCGGCCGGGTGTGGGTGTGGGTGTGATTTAGACCAAGCCCTATATTTTTGGAGAAAATTCATTTAAATAAATGGGCAAGAATTTCTTAACCGAAATTAATTTTGGTACCCGTGGGTCGCACTGGTTCGGATTTATTCCGAAATTGAATTGTGACTGTTTATGGTAAACAGTTACTCAAGGTGTCTATTGGCTTGCATCTTCTCATATTGGGTTGTATCTTTTAGTAATGGTGGTTGTCTGGAAAGTCACCAATGTGTCTATAAATACCCAGGATCATTACCATTCATTCATTCACTTGATTCATTCGTTCATTCAGTCAGTCAGCATTAAGGCAGACATTAGAGCATATCATTTTCGGCATTAAGACAGTGTGCATTTTAGAGAGTACAAAACACAAGTTTGGTTCGCTGGACGAGTAGATTGGAGTGCTACTTCTGCTCGTGTTAAGATCATTGTATCCTGGGAGGCAGGCGCTCGATATTCCATAAGCACCGTGTGTGGGGGCGAAAACTGTCTTAAGGACATAGTGTCAAACACTAGCCTTGATCTACCTAAAGTTCAATAACAGTTCCTGTTCGGCAATCGGGTTAGTTCTTATATTGTTTATACAAACAGTTACGTGTAACTGTTTCCAGTTACTGTTTCGTTAAGACTATATTCTGTATAACTGTTTTACATTTGACTGTTACTGTTTTGATTATACATTACATGTTTCAAATCAGAAAGTTCAATAAGTGATTTTACTATATTTGAAATACCACACAATCAACATTTTCGAATAAGAGTATTTCGAATAAATAGGATATGCATTTTATTCCAATTAGTTAGGTTTTGTCAATATCTTTATTTTGAATTGCTCTGTAAACTTTATTTAAAGAGTAGAAAGTATCAAACAATTATTCTTCCTTCAACGTTTGTTGATTTAGGAGTTCCAGCAAAACTCAAATTCCCCACATAAGGATGTCAAAACCCCTCGAAGTGTTCTAGAAATCTATTGTTGTCAAAATAGGAAAGCCCCGCAAGAAAGATCATGGTGCTCTCTCTGTGCATCGGCCTGCTACGTGTGCAAATTCTATATAACGTAATAGAATAGTGTTTTATTTTGGATAACATGTGGGTCTCTTTCATACAAAACTTGAGGATACATGTCTCCCACTCTTAATCCATTCGTTTCTTTCTTCATAGGGGCAATGAAGGCATCTCTCAAATTTTTGTTCATCCAAGAATTTTTCTTGACATAAATCCCAGAAAATCAAATTTTATTTTTCTTGGCATAAATCCAAGAATATTGATTTACTATAACTCTACAGCCAAATTTTTGTGTCAAAAATCCAAGAAAAATAGTCCAAATCCACACCCTAAAAACACAATCAGAAGTTATTTAACATACTTGAGATATCGCAACTGATGGGCCAAGCCTAAGGACCCAACTCATATTACAAGTCCAAGGGCCCAACTTCAAGAGGTCCAACTAGCCAAGCCCAATGTGGTCAATCCGGTCAAGCTCATCAAGCTCAGGGAGCTACATTAGCAAGGAGCACACAAGGTCATCCAAGGACCCCCTGGCGCCCAAATTGGGCTCCCAGACCATCTCAGGCGCCCAGGTCTCCTCCTCAGGCGCCCAGCCCTCATCCTCAGGCGCCCAGGTCTCCTCATCAGGCGCCCTGCTCTCCTCATCAGGCGCCCTGCCCTCCTCCTCAGGCGCCCATCCCTCCTCCTTGCCACCCTGGAGTAAGGGTCATTCCAAGAGCCTCATCCAAGCCGCCTTGGAAAGAGTCAACCCCTCACCTCATCCTTTGACCGAGTCTCATGGAGAACACCTCAACTGTCTCGTCCGTTGAGAAGAAGTCGCAAGCTCCACCATAATAGTTATATAGTTACTATTAAGTCGCCCCAATCTGTTAGGGGACGACTATAAATTGTAAGCCCCACTAACACTTGGGGGGAAGATCAGATCACACTCTACTGAGCACATAGCTCATCTCCCACTCTGAGCTTGTACCTTCTACTCTCCCTACACTCTTGAATTAATAAAGCACCTGGCGACCCCAGCCATTGAGAAGTGGACGTAGGTCACATTGACCGAACCACTATAACTCTCGTCTTTTATCTCTCTACTTTAATTACTGCATTTACTACTCACACTTGACAGGTGGTGTACAAACTCAATTTGTGCATCATCAGTTTGACACCGTCTGTGGGAATCGACAAAATTCTCATTTCTAATCACTCCCTCTGTTGAACTCATGGCGATCACCATTAGATCGATGAATTAACCTGAGGATAACCAACCAAGAGAAGAGGAGGTTGCTCCTCCCCCAACCAATCCTGTCCCAAGTACGCTGCAGATGCTGGAAACCATGCAGGAGCTTGTGGCCCAGAACCAGCAGATCCTTCAACTAATGCTCGTTGCGCAAGGAGGAGCACAACCTGGACCTCAAGTGAGAGGAGCTCCACGCCTTGCGCGTCAAGGAGCTCCCCCTCTGGGCGCCACCTTTAGAGCCCATTTGGGCGCCCCACCCATGGGAGCCCCCTTGGGCGCCCAGTATGGGAGAGCTCCTCCTCCTCCAGCTCCTCCTCCTCCAGCTCCTGCACCATATGGTGAAGACCCTTGTCTCCAAGAGGATGAGAGTGAAAACCAAAGCATGGAGCATGAGAGTCATTTCCATGATCATTCCAGAGGAGCTCCCAACCATTGGGATGAGAAAATTAAGGAGGTACAAAATCAACTGGGTGACATCTTCAAAGCCATGAAGGCGCAAGAACCCGAGACAGTGGACTACCTTGTAAGGCGAACAGACACACCTTTCAAGCCAGACGTGGCGAACTACCCCCTTCCTCAAAAGTTTAAGATGCCATCCGTGGAGACCTTTGATGGAATGAAGGATCCACTAAACCACCTCAAAACTTACAAGACTTTGATGCAGCTGCACAACGTCCCCGACGAAATCATGTACAGAACGTTCCCGACCACCTTGAAGGGATCAACGAGACAATGGTTCGCCAAACTCACCCCGGCCTCCATAGGCTCCTTCGCCGAATTGAGCAGATCCTTTGTGACACAGTTCATTAGTGGATGCCGCCAGCAGAAGTCTGTCACCCATCTGCTCAGTATAAAGCAGGACCAAGATGAGAGCCTAAGAAGCTACCTCACTCGTTTTAACGAGGGGGTCCTTCAGGTCGAAGAACCCGATGAAAAAGTCAGCATGACCGCCTTCTTGGGAGGCCTCCGATCATCAAGCTTCCTTTTCTCCGTGATGAAGCGACCACCAAAGAGCATGCCAAAACTCTTGGCAAAAGCTCAAAAATATATGAATGCTGAGGAAATCAACAAGTCTAGGTGAGGTGAATCATCTCGCGGATCGTCAAAAGATTGACCTGCCTCTGCACTGTTTCCAAACAGGTAGCCTAACGCCAGCTTAGTGGCTCTCTCGCGGGTCACCAAAAAAGCTTGGCCTCTGCACTGTTCTCAAACAGGCAGCCTAACTCTAGCTTAGCGGATCTCTCACGGGTCACCAAAAAAGCTTGGCCTCTGCACTGTTCTCAAACAGGCAGCCTAACTCCAGCTTAGCGGCTCTCTCACGGGTCAGCAAAAAAGCTTGGCATATGCACTGTTCTCAAACAGGCAGCCTAACTCCAGCTTAGCGGCTCTCTCGCGGGTCACCAAAAAAGCTTGGCTTCTGCACTGTTCTCAAACAAGCAGCCTATCTCCAGCTTAGAGGCTCTCTCGCAGGTCACAAAAAAAGCTTGGTCTATCTCTGCTCTGCTCTTAAGCAGGCAGCCTACCTCTGCACTGCTTTCAAGCAGGCAGCCCACTTACCTCTGCACTACTCTCAAGCAGGCAGCCCATACCTCCAGCTTAAAGACTCTCTCATGGGTCGCCAAAAGCTCGGTCTCAAAAGGTGTAGCTCTCTCACGAGCAGTCCTCAAACTCTGCATTTGCTCTCGCGCAAGCAGTCTGTCTCTCTCTCTCCAGGTAATCATGTTAAATATTTTAATGTTTGGAATAACATTATTTTTGTCATCTCTAGGCAGGATCTTGAAACTTAGGTCGTCTGCAACCCGAGGGACTACATTAGATCAGCGTACCCAGTTGTCTGGCCTCCCTAGTCAACCGCCCTGGTCACCCAGATTAGCCTCTGCACGCCCCTCTATGCAGGCTTCCTCGCCAAAATGCCACCTACTTCAGTGGAGCTTGCCCAAGGGAGCTCGCCAGGTCCCAGGCTCGCCCAAGCTCCCCAAAAGGCCTCATGTTCGCCAAAGGTCCCAAAGCAGCCCTAGGCTGGCGCCTAGACCCCCTCTGGAGCCCAGACTAGTGCCCAAGCAACACCCTCAGGCGCCCAGACCCCCTCTGGAGCTCAGGTTGGCGCCCAGACCCCCCAGACTCGCCCAAGGCAACCCCAGGCTCGCCCAAGGTGCTCCAAACGGGGCTTATAATATATCAAATCGAAGCTCTCGACGAGTTTTACAAGATTCATAGCCTTTGGCTGTGTTTGATGCGGTAAAAAGTCCAAAAAAGGCTCAGAAACAGCTATTTTGGCCTCCCGAAGTTTTTTTTCTAAAAAAAATAAAATAAAATAAAATTCTGCTTGCCCAGGACCCTGCTCATCCAAAGACACAGTGTGCTCGCCCAAAAGCTGCTTGGTCGCCCAAAACTGTGCACCCATCTCTCTGCTCGAAGTTTTGACCATGACTTTTGCTCCGTTACTCGAAATGAGGCTTATAATATATCAAATCGAAGCACTCGGCGAGCCCTACAAGACTCACACCCTTTGGCTGTGAATGATGTTATTAGAAGCTCAAAAAATGCCTAAAAGCACAGGTTTTGGCCTCCCGAAGTTTTTCCAGTTATGTCGGTCAGCCGAAAATTCAACCGAATGCCCTCCTCTCCAAGTTCCATTGGACACAGGGCATTGGGGGGCAAATGATGGGCCAAGCCCAAGGGCCTAACTTCAAAAGGTCTGGCTAGCCAAGCCCAATGTGGTCAACCCGGTCAAGCTCATCAAGCTCAGGGAGCTACATTAGCAAGGAGCACACAAGGTCATCCAAGGACCCCCTGGCGCCCAAACTGGGCGCCCAGACCATCTCAGGCGCCCAGGTCTCCTCCTCAGGCGCCCAGCCCTCCTCCTCAGGCGCCCAGCCCTCCTCCTTGCCACCCTGGAGTAAGGGCCATCCCAAGAGCCTCATCCAAGCCGCCTTGGAAAGAGTCAATCCCTCACCTCATCCTTTGACCGAGTCTCATGGAGAGCACCTCAACTGTCTCGTCCGTTGAGAAGAAGTCGCAAGCTCCACCATAATAGTTATATAGTTGCTATTAAGTCACAACAATCTGTTAGGGGGACGACTATAAATTGTAAGCCCCACTAAAACTTGGGGGGCAGATCAGATCACACTCTATTGAGCACATAACGCATCTCCCACTCTGAGCTTGTACCCTCTGCTCTCCCTACACTCTTGAATTAATAAAGCACTCGGCGACCCCAGCCATTGAGAAGTGGACGTAGGTCACATTGACCGAACCACTATAACTCTCGTCTTTTCTCTCTCTACTTTAATTATTGCATTTATTACTCACACTTGACAGGTGATGTACAAACCCATTTTTATGCATCATCAGCAACAAATCTATATTACTTATAAATGTCAACATATGTGAAATTTTTTTGATTTTCTATTTTATCTTTAATTATTAGAATAAAGTCAATTATACCCACCTACATACTTTCATTTAATCTTTATTTTTTACTCATATTTAACTTTCAACTTGTTTTAGACTCTTTTATAAATACTTTTAAATTCTTTTGAACTTATTTATTAGTAATACAGTTATATATAATTTTCTATATCTATATGAAAAAGTAAAATCCTGAATATGTTAAATTATTTTATACATGAAGTTGTTAGATTGAATTTTATCGTCAAATATATGTTATATTTTATTTTTTGATATATAATAATATTATAAGCGAACTAATCAATCTATTTAATAGATTAGGTATTCAAAGATTTATAATTAAATTTAATAATAATTTAAATATATATTAATTATTTGACACTTAGTTTATTATTTAATTTAGTTAAAAATATAATTTACATTTTTTATAAAAAAATTATATTTTAAATTTATTTACGTTCAAAGCACGCCTTGAATTGCCAGACAAAAACAAAAGTTTAGAGAGATGCCGGAAATGGAGGACCACAACACTGAAATGGAGACTCGTCAAAGTACATTACAGTTTTGGAGATATGGGTTGTAATTGAGGAAAGTTTACTTGAAATAGGGTTGTCGGCCACCTGTACTTCCCAATCATTTCGTGTCAGATTTGCCATGTACTTTAAGGAGAAAATATTCCCTACTTAGCAGGTACCAGGCTGGCATTGACAACTGGTACTCAACACCAATCACGAAATGTCACCTCAATAATATGTCAGGCAGTGTAAGATGGAGCCGACTACGGTACAGCCATTTCACTTTCGGTATGGTACCGAAATCCACTGTGCACCGTAGATCTGTCTAACAAGAAAACTGAGCCGTTGATTTTATTTTTCAAAAGAGTTACCGGTTACCGGTTGGATACCGGTTGCTAGACATGTCAGATAGTACATATGAGGACTAGGAGATTGTGTAACGTAATGAAGGAAGGAATATTTACAAGTTGAATGGATTGTATACCAAATTTTTGGGTATATTTACAACTTCAATGGAAATATTTACAACTTTCATGGATTATTTACCACTTTTATGGGAATATTTACAACTTTAATGGATCAATTACCACTTCAATGGATCATTTACCACTTTTATAGAAAAATTTACAACTTCAATGGATCGTTTACGACAGTAATGAATTTTTTACGATATATAATACTCCATGATCGATCATTAAATATGATAGATCGATCATAGTTTAACGTAATATATGAGTAACCCAAGAAGATATACAACTTCAATGGATGATTTTACCACTTTTAAAGCAATATTTACAACTTTCATGGATTATTGACCACTTTTAATGGAATATTTACAAATTTAATGGATCAATACCACTTTTATGGGAATATTTACAACTTCAATTGATCCTTTACTACTTTTATAGTAATATTTACAACTTCAATGGATATTTTACCACTTCAATGGATCATTTACCACTTTTATAGGAAATTTCCAACTTCAATGGACCGTTTACAACAGTAATGGATTTTTTACGATATTTAATACTCCATGATCGATCATTAAATATGATCGATCGATCATATTTTTAACGTAATATATGAGTAACCCAAGAAGATATACAACTTCAATGGATGATTTTACCACTTTTAAAGCAATATTTACAACTTTCATGGATTATTGACCACTTTTAATGGAATATTTACAAATTTAATGGATCAATACCACTTTTATGGGAATATTTACAACTTCAATTGATCCTTTACTACTTTTATAGTAATATTTACAACTTCAATGGATCATTTACCACTTTTATAGGAAATTTCCAACTTCAATGGACCGTTTACAACAGTAATGGATTTTTTACGATATTTAATACTCCATGATCGATCATTAAATATGATCGATCGATCATATTTTTAACGTAATATATGAGTAACCCAAGAAGATATACAACTTCAATGGATGATTTTACCACTTTTAAAGCAATATTTACAACTTTCATGGATTATTGACCACTTTTAATGGAATATTTACAAATTTAATGGATCAATACCACTTTTATGGGAATATTTACAACTTCAATTGATCCTTTACTACTTTTATAGTAATATTTACAACTTCAATGGATATTTTACAACTTAAATGGATCATTTACCACTTTTATAGGAAATTTCCAACTTCAATGGACCGTTTACAACAGTAATGGATTTTTTACGATATTTAATACTCCATGATCGATCATTAAATATGATCGATCGATCATATTTTTAACGTAATATATGAGTAACCCAAGAAGATATACAACTTCAATGGATGATTTTACCACTTTTAAAGCAATATTTACAACTTTCATGGATTATTGACCACTTTTAATGGAATATTTACAAATTTAATGGATCAATACCACTTTTATGGGAATATTTACAACTTCAATTGATCCTTTACTACTTTTATAGTAATATTTACAACTTCAATGGATATTTTACAACTTAAATGGATCATTTACCACTTTTATAGGAAATTTCCAACTTCAATGGACCGTTTACAACAGTAATGGATTTTTTACGATATTTAATACTCCATGATCGATCATTAAATATGATCGATCGATCATATTTTTAATGTAATATATGAGTAACCGAAGAAGATATACAACTTCAATGGATCATTTTACCATTTTTAAAGAAATATTTACAACTTTCATGGATTATTGACCACTTTTAATGGAATATTTACAAATTTAATGGATCAATACCACTTTTATGTGAATATTTACAACTTCAATAGATCATTTACTACTTTTATAGTAATATTTACAACTTCAATGGATAATTTAACACTTCAATGTATCATTTACCACTTTTATAGGAAAATTTCCAACTTGAATGGCTCATTTACCACTTTTATGGGAATATTTACAACTAATGGGGGGAAGCATTTACTAAACGAATGATATTTTTTTACAATTTTTAATGGTCTATGATCGATCATATTATATGTTCGATCGATCATGAGACTCAGGTGTGTTCGTAAGTAATGGATATCCAATAATATATACAACTTTAATGGATCATTTACCATTTTTATGGGAATATTTACAACTAATGGGGGGAAGCATTTACTAAAGGAATGGTATTTTTTTACGATTTTTGATGGTCCATGATCGATCATATTATATGTTCGATCGATCATGACACTCATGTGTGTTGGTAAGTAATGGATATCCAATAATATATACAACTTTAATGGATCATTTACCACTTTTATGGGAATATTTACAACTAATGGGGGGAAGCATTTACTAAAGGAATGGTATTTTTTTACAATTTTTGATGGTCCATGATCGATCATTGAATATGTTCGATCGATCTTGAAAGTCATGTGTGTTCGTAAGTAATGGATATCCAATAATATATACAAGTTTAATGGATCATTTACCACTTTTATGGGAATATTTACAACAAATGGCGGAAGAATTTACTAAAGGAATGGTATTTTTTTACAAGTTTTAATAGTCCATGATCGATTATATTATATGTTCGATCGATCATGGCAGTGATGTGTGTTCGTAAGTAATGGATATCCAATAATATATACAACTTTAATGGATCATTTACCATTTTTATGGGAATATTTACAGCTAATGAGGGAACCATTTACTAAAGGAATGGTATTTTTTTACCATTTTTGATGATCCATGATCGATCAGATTAAATGTTCGATCGATCATGTAAGTCATGTGTGTTCGTAAGTAATGGATATCCAATAATATATACAACTTTAATGGATCATTTACCACTTTTATGGGAATATTTACAACTAATAGGGGAAGCATTTACTAAAGGAATGGTATTTTTTTTACAAGTTTTAATGGTCCATGATCGATCAGATAACATGTTCGATCGATCATGGAAGTCTTGTGTGTTCGTAAGTAATGGATATCCAATAATATATACAACTTTAATGGATCATTTACCATTTTTATGGGAATATTTACAACTAATGGGGGAAGCATTTACTAAAGGAATGGTATTTTTTTACGATTTTTTATGGTCCATGATCGATCAATTTATAAGTTAGATCGATCAATATACTTTCTGTGAAGGAGCAAAATCGATTTACATGAATTAGATCGATCAAACATAAATTATGATCGATCAGAATGTCACAGTTGTTTCAATCAAAGATTAAAAGTACTGTGGCGGTCTGATCGATCGTATAAAAAAATGATTGATCAAATATGTACAAAACTCGAATTTGATCCATCACAGAATACTTATTTGATCTATCATTTTATGAAAACGATAGATCAGAAAGCCACAGTACTTTAAAAACTCTGATTGAAACAACTGTGACAATATGATCGATCATTATTTATTTGTGATCGATCTATTTCATGTAATTAAATTTTTTAATTAATTCATGTAAATTAATTTTATTAAAATATTAAATTTAATATAAACTACAATTTGATCGATCATATATTTATTAGATCGATCTATTATTGTAATGGATTATTCGATCACTGAATAATGATCGATCGTGTACATATGAACAAGTTAACGATCGATCAAATTGTAGTGATCGATCAGTTAGATAGATCTAAATTGGTCAAATTCTGAAAGTTAGTGATCGATCACTTAGTTATTCGATCTATCATTAACCTTTTGCCACTTCATGATCGATCAGTTATTTTGCGATAGATCAATGTAGAGGTGTTGTAGCAGAAGAATGGTGTTTCAGTCCCCTCATATTAGCGGGTTAAATGTGGTAGGCTGAAACTATCCGATCGATCGTATATTAGTTTGATCGATCGGAAGTTAATTTTTTTCCAAGGCTGAACGACGTCGTTTAGTGTTTATTTAAATACCAACCAATCAGGTTGTGACAACTAGCTACAGCAGTTCCCTCCTATTTCCTCCATAATCCCGCCAAAAACCACTACCCAGCTCCCTCCATCCTCTAAACATTGAGCTCACTGGTCTCCTCTTTCTATCTTCCAAAAAATCACCACTCCCTTATTCATCCGACTCCATCTTCTTTGTTCCGAATTCTGTGCCTCCCTCTGCATCACAAGCTTTTTATTCCTTGCAATATGGGTTTGAGGTCATAAGTATCCCCTTTCAGTATTTCAAAAAAGGTTTGTATTGGTCTACGTAGAAGTGTGTACACTCCTCCTCATTTGTCTTAGTTTCGGCTTGTTGTGATTAACGACCAGGAGGAGATACATAATAAGGTATCATGAAATTATTAGTGAATATATGAAATGTTATTTTTTATAAATGGTATGTTTTCAGTGTTTGACATCTCTGTGTGTGTCATAATTGGAAACATTTACGTACTGGTAATGATGTTATAGTTGTGAATGAATGTGTTGGTGAGTGAGTGTGTTTTAGAAGGATATCTGACTGGTTTAGAGAAGTGTATGTGTAGCATATACTTATTTATATGACCTATATACCATGTGTTATTTGCAGGGTAGTAGCAAGGCAATAGACTTGGGAAGTCCAATTTGGCGATTTTTGTAATGTAAGATATGATTATATTGTTGAAAATATTTCAGAATCATCACATTTCAGACTTCATATTATGGTACATATTCCAGGGGGAAGAAGAGGTCACAGGAGTCAAAGGCCGAAGGCTTGAAAGCACAACGTCCACCCACTGCATGACTATTTTTCTAGTATGAAACATTTGTGAATTGTAGTGTAAAATTATTTTGTGGTTAATGTATATTTGATAATGTACGTATTTGTTGTACTTCCATTACAGTAAACAAATGCAGAATATCAAAGGAAACGCTGATCAAAAAGTGACACGCGAGGTATAATTTTTGTTACAACGAGCGAGTATTGGTTGGAATAGTGAAATTAATAATGTCTTCCAATTGAACTTGTATTCATAAGGTGATTAAACAACTGGGTGACCAATGGAGGAAGATGGCAGATTGTGAGAAAGAGAAATACAAAGAAATGTCTATACATGCGAAGAGTGAATATGATCGTGTGAAAGATAATTCGGGGAAAATAACAGAACGGGTAATTATATAATTTCGATGCTAATTTTCACAATCCATCGTTTACATTTACTGCACCTCTCCAACTGACATTTCTGTCTATGTTTTGACAAATAATCAAAGGGGACGCTTGGTACAAGGTGTTCGCCTGGGAAAATTGTAAAAATGATACAACTTTTATGTGATGAGCAGAAAGCTGCAATAAAAGAACTTGGTTTTGGAGGGATGTTGAGCCTCAAATGTGGGGAACTGAAGCGGGGTTTATGTGCATGGTTGATTGAACGGTTTGACACTGTGTCATTGACATTAAATGTGTACGGTGAAGCTATTCAGTTATCAACCATGGATGTTGAATGTGTCATGGGTTTGAGAAACGAAGGCTTGGACGTGGAGACTACTGGGCCCAGTGAAAGGATTAATGGCATTTGGAATTCATTATTCAATGGCGTTAAGGATATCCCGTTGAGACATGTGAGTGAGAGACTTTGTGTACTTAAAGTGGCTTCGGATGAGTTTAGGATATATTTTGTGCTATTTCTTATTGGACATCTTCTATACCCAACCATGCGTACTTCAATTAGCAGCGGGTATCTTCACAGTGTTGTAGACGTTCCTTCTATAGGAAAGAGAAATTGGGCGAAATTTGTATTTGATGGTATGGTTGAAGGGGTACGAAAATATCAAACTCGTCATCATAAAAATGTTAGTGGATGTTTACTTGTTCTTATGGTAAGGTATCATTTTTTTTGTTTAGTAATTTTATGTTGTGCTTGTTTCACACAACTTTTACTGAATGACCTCGTTTATTTTTTTAATGTAGATAGTATATCTAGAGCGGTTCACACCCAAAGCGGTGTTTGTTAAACAACCGCCATGTAGGAGCATCCCTCGAATTGCTGCATGGGGGGATAAGGAAATTAAGAAACATGTAAGAATGTTGAAGAAGTCCAAACGACTAGCATGTCAAGAAGTTACTTGCAAAGTTTTGGACGACACCATGAATAAACCCCAACCAGTCGCTACAGTCAGCCTTAGTAAACGATCCACCCATGAAGTGAAGCAACCTATTTTGACATCAGATGAAAAACCACCGGTACGTATATACCATGATACTGAAATCACATTGATTTATAAAAAGTTTAGGACACGTGATTAATTGTGTAAATGTGTAGGAATGGGAGGCCAGAATGGTTAAGATGGAGAATGCGATTGTTAACCTTACTGGCATGGTGGGGTCAATGGTTAACATGATGCAAATGTTCATGGGTGGATCGTTTCCTAAACCATCAAATTACCAAGACATAGAGAATGCTGCTGCTGTCGGAGAAGTTGATGAGAAAAAAATTAAAATTGACTTGAATGAAGGTGTAAATGCCAATTCCCGGAATGAAGTGGATGTGGACTACCGGATTTGGACACCCATCGCCGCTATCCACACCCCACCACCAAAACCATTCCAGGAGGCACGGCGACGGCCAGTGAATACTGACAATGACGGTTACAAACATAATGACGTTGGTGACCTGCAAGAGGCTTCTTACTCATGCACACAAACATCGTTCCCACCAATGCAGCTAAGAAGAGATTCTAAACGGAGGTCAAGCAAATATGTGATGTCACCATATGAACAACCAAAGGTATAACATACATCAAACTTACTGTATTAATTAAGTACATTATACGTTATCCTCACTTATATTTTACTCCCTTTAACCACAGAATCGTTGGGTGAAGAAGGATGATAACAAAGAGGGCAAGGGGGAGGTGAATAATCCCCTTGATCACATTCAAGAAATGGACAATTCCATTCATAAACAAATAATGCCCAAGGTTCTGACAGCAGTTATTATTATTATCCAAGGTTTTGTATATCTTTATGTTCAAATTATCTGTCCACAGGGCGGTTACAACATGAATTGTTATGACAACAAGGCATCGATCGATGTGTACAAGACTCCGCACAAATCTGCTAACAAACTGAAAGTGTCTTGTACAAGTGCATCAGTTGCTGAAATTCATAAGGTATGTTTTTTTACATTGTTGATTACGTGACAAACTTGAATGGTAGTTTAATGACACAGATTGGGGAAACAGATTTCAGAATCTACTTTGGGTATTCCACAGCACGTTGAGGAATATGCAAATGTAGACATACTGTATCCTGAAGATAAGCAATTGATTCTGAATTACATATTTGACAAGAATCTTGACATGAGGTATCTTTATTTTTTAATGTACCAATTGATACAATTTAAAAAATTATTTACTATGTGAGCGAAAGTATTTGTATGCTTACCGGATTTTTGTGTAATATTAAATTTTTTTATTTCAAACAGAGAGGATTTAATTAGGTTTGAACATGACCATGCTGGACGCCACTGTCTCATGACACTATTACCAAAGCAGTGGTTACTTGATTCGGTTGGAAAATTAGGAACAATCTTTTATTAACTTTTTAAAGATTTATCCATATGTCGGTACCATAACTTAAACCACTGCCAATTTACTTTTTTATTTTTCCAATGACTTTCACAGGTTGTGGATTTGGCGCACAATTTGTTATCTAATGAAGATAAGACAAATCCAAAAACTGAGTTAGAGAGGTGGTATCTACCCACGTGGTTCTCGGTAATAAACTTGTGTTTATTTGTAGGACCTAATTATTTTATTTTTTTAAAAAAAATAATACATACAATATGTTGATTATAAATTTGTTTGTTGTATTTAGCAACAGGCACTGGCTCGTGCTGGAACGGCTGACAGTGCAAGTAAAAAAGCTTTTCTTCAATCCTTGTGTGCTGCGAATGGGAAGTACATAAAAGATTTTACATACTGTGACAAGGTCTGTATTGACCATTTAATTAATCCTTTTGATTTCAAAAGTTTAACATTACTTACATTGATCCACGCTTATTAACAACGTATTGCTGTGTAAACAAATTTAGATATACATCCCGATCAACGAGAACAACTCCCATTGGTATCTATGCGTCATTGACGTAACTGAACAGAAAGCTCTTTTGTTGGACCCGCTTCCTGGTGACGATATTTCAACTCGGCTGAATGTTGTGCATAATGTGGTCTTTGAATTAGATGATGTCCTTGAAGCTACACAGCATAAGTACCAACCTTATTTGGGAACATTCACTTTGTCCGCACCGTCTTGGGCCCCACGTCAGGGGAATGCATATGATTGTGGAATGTTTGTTGTGAAGATGATCCTGGCTCTAGTGCTATGTCCAGGCTTTAGCATTAAGGTGAAATATATAACATAGGCAACCTACGACATGTCGGGATCTGTGATCTATAATTTGTTTATATCCCTCTTGTAATCGAATTTTGTTAACAAGGTGGTATCATGTTGTCGCAGGAAGATTCGAATGAAATGCGGATGAACTTTGCGTTTTCATTAGCTACTCACCCTGACAACAAAGTTCGCAACAAACTCATACATAAGGCGCGAGAACGAGGGATAGAAACGGGGAAATGTAGAAGTATATTAGCAGGAATGTGAGAATGGGTTCGGTATGTATATAGTGGAATACAATGTGCTTTGTTAGACGGGATGTATATATTGGAATACAAAGTTGCCTGATAGCTGGAATGTGCTTTGATAGGCATGATATATTTATTGGAATACAATGTTTATTGGTGAATGAAATCTGCTTATGTAGTCGGTATTTATATATTTGAATACAATGTGTACAGTTTTAAGGAAGAAGAGGTTCTCACTATTTTCTTGCTCTTATTTTTTGATCTTCTTTCGTTACTTGCCATTTTATTTGGTTGTTGAGAAACCAAAGGAAAATGAAAGGAAAAGAGAAAAGAAAGGGAATATGCCTCCAGTTACTTGTGTTCCTTTGGTTTTTCACGTTAATTGAAAAACAAGTCCAATTCCTGGGTCTAATACCGTTGTCTGATTTCATTTCCTCTGGTTGTAGTTAGATGTATTGACATCCAAACGGGTTAGGTGAAATTTTGTATTGCAATAACCTTAGAATGCAAGTTATTACTGCAAGTTTCCAGTGCAAGATTGGCAGGTGTTTGTCAAACAATGCCACATGTTTGTGAAATGTACTGAGTGGCTTGTAGTTCTATATGTGTAGTGGAACAACTTTACATTGCCCACTTCTTTTTGGTAAATGTGATATTTATTTTGAATTAATTATGGATACCTACAAATACCTTGGGTGTTGTCTGTTCATTGGGTCTGGTGTTTCCTGAACATAAACCAAAACAAGCCTTATGTCCCAATCATTTGGGGTCGGCTATATGAGTCCGTTTTTGCCATTCATGTCGGTGTTTCCTGAAGATCATAAATACTATTATTGAACTTTAGTCCTGTGGCTATGATTTGGCAAGTGAAAAGAATATACACTTTGATATTCATGCAGAAAGTAATTGCTGGGTTAAGACGTATCAATCTTGAAGGGCTGCGATGGAGAGTGTTCGATGGCAAAGGCCAGGTTAGACTGCACCATTCCTTTTCCCCAGCTCCGACCAAAACTATCCACGCCCACATAATTTGCCTTAACAGCACTATTGTTGTACACCAACAAAGTGGTAAGATTACCATCGGGATAATTAGGAATGCAATCTTTTTTTTTTTTTTTTGTAAAAGAGGAATTTTATTCCAAAATGGAAGAATTTACAAGAAACAACCACCAAATTTGTTCTAAAGTATGAAAGTTGGCTTTAACCCTTCAATGGGTTAAAACAATCTTAACTAAAATTTGAAAACTCAAAGCAAAATCAAATTCTGCCTACAACATTAAAGTCCTAGCTATAAACCGAAAACCAACCCTTGAAAGGCAGCATGGGACATCGGGAAGCTGAGCTACGAGAATTGATAGGCAGATCAGAGCTCTTGGCTTGACTGAATTTGAGCTGAAGGAGCAGTCCATTGTATCTGCTGAGAAAGAAGAATTCCTGAAACAGCCGAAAAGTCTTGGATAAAACCAACCCTTGGTATCTTCTTGGACAACCAACAGACAGCCTGCCATTAAGGCAGACATCCTCTCTTGCAGCACATTCCTTGAACTGGGGAAGATAGAAGAGCCATTTCAATAATCGAAGTACTAAAGTTCTCACTATAAAAGAGAACCAAACCTCTTCAATCCAATTCACTCCATCCTTCACCATGAAACGAAAAGCAGAATACCCACTGGACAAGGGCCGTAGAGCAAAGTTCCCAAAAAAATTCATGAATGAGGTACCAGAAAGAAATCTGATATATCATCGTCGAGTACAATACTCAAGAGAAGAATTCAGCGAAGAGGCAGCTGACCACGTTTCAGCATTTTTAAAAAAGCTTCTAAAGTCACAGGAAGATGACAATCCACCACCAGGAAAGACAGGCAATGCAGTAGTAAAAGAACCCCAAGGAGGCCCATCCACCAGTCAGTAGATCAGATCTTCACATCTTCCTTAAACCATCCTTCTCCACAACACATACCCACAGAAACCTCCAGAACCAGATAAGAAGCAATGAACACCATACAGAACTCCAAATTCCAGTTAGAATAACTGTACTTTGTCTTTTGAATGGATTTAAGACACTTCTCCATGCATTTGATATAAAGTGTTGTGTTATTCTGTATACCTCCATGGAGTTAATGAAATTCAAATCACAGCCCTTTGATTTTCACACTTGTATGCAATAGCTATCCAATCCCCTGTTTTTGGTCAGAAACCATCATCCTTCATCCTGCTGTAACAAAGTTCGAACAGACAAAGGCAAAATATCAGCTATAGACAAAACAGTGTATCTTCCAGTTTGTACTGCATAAGATGCCAAGTCAGCAATGCCATTTGCGTTCCTGTATATATGTTTTATCTGTACACTAGAAATAACCCGTGCCTGAAGACAAAGTGTAACTAAAAAAAATTGAATATTAAATTTGAACGCAAAATAATCAAACACTGAACTCGAATACGTACTTATCTAAAAGCCTAAACTTGTCCTATATCACGTGTCTAAAGTCACTATAAACATGAAATAATCAAACCACACTCAAACAATTTCGGAATTAGCATCCAACAAAACACCTTAGACACAGCGGTTTGTGCAACTAATCTAAGGGCAGTAGCTGGTAGTCCTTCATTCTCTCTCTTGTCTGAGTGCCAGTTCCACACAATTATACTAACTTACTAAGGATGAAACCCAATATGGTCAAATTTTTTTTTTTTTTTTTAATTAAAACCCATTGTGGGTTCTAGTATAGAAAAAACACCAAGATTACAAGAAGCAAAAGGCAGAGCCTAAACAAAAGAAAGGGGGAAGAAGCCAAAGTTGGCTTTAACCCTTCAATAAGAAAAAGGAAACAAAATCTTTGAATGGTCAGATGAAAGGCGCCAAGTCAGCTGAAAAGTCAGCTGGAAAACCAATAAAACCAGCTGAGAGTCCAGCTGAGGGCATGATCAGAAGAAACTGGATCCAAGAGAAAGCCAAGAAACCAGCTGGGAGCTTCAAAAAAGGCGTAGCTGCTTGGTCAAAATGGAACAAGAATCCAAAAAAATGCCCAAGCCGTAGGAAAGCACTGAGCTGAGGGCGAGCTGTGAGAGTCTCCATGCTGTAGTGAGCTGCGAGCAAGGCAGTAAAGGAGGAAAAAATGAGCCTCCTTTAAGACAAGGATCCAGGGAATCCAAAAGCCAAATCAGAAGGAGAACCCAAGACTGCGGGGAGCTGGGAGAGTCATCCATCTAAAGTGTGCTGTGGTCAGGGCAGTTAAGGGGAACAAAGAGCCTCCATAAAAAATAGGAAAATGCAAACCAGAGGTGCACTGAACTGCCATCAGAACCGAGGAGTGACATGTACCGAAGACAAAAGGGCATATGCAGCTGGAGCATTAAAGAGATGCACTGTACAGAGTCCAAGGGCAATGCATCCAGCAGGTATAAAGATCCAACGACTGAGACAGAAGAAAAAAGAGGAAGCTTCTCCAGAAAATCTGAACCTCTGCAAATCATAAAACGAAACTTCAAACATCTCCCAAATCCTCAATGAAGCGTACAGCAGAGCAGCCAGAGAAAGGCGATCAACTTCCCGTAAAAATTCCCAAAACATGTCCAGAGGAGGTTCCAGAAAAAGGTCAGGAAAATCAAGAGATCCCAGGAGATGAGAAGACCAGTGGCAACGAGATATGGAGAATAACAGCAGAGCTTATAGGTCGTCTATACATTGAGGACCCAATGGATATTGAGAAGGAGGGATATCAACTGGGGAAGCCACTCCCAAGAGGTGCATCAAGAACAGAGCATCCGAAGAGTCCCTTGAGCAAAGAACAGTAGAAAACCAGGAGACCACACACTGCACACAGCCACAGTCAGACGAATCCCCCAAAGGAAGACCACAAAATTAAAATGAAGCTCCTCTTTCCCAAACAAACTCCAAATGAAAATCTGTAGAAATGAGAGAATGTGAAAACTTGAAAATATAAAGGAATATGAATTTTGGATGGATGAATCTGTGTTTTTTCCTTGTGCTTGAAACATAAAGAATGATCTGAATAAACGATACTGCCCAGAACACCAAGCAGCAAATGCACCATTACTCCAATCTTGTTATTACCCAAAAGATGAGCATGGACACACCTCTGATTAAAGCATGACTAAGAGAGAGGCCTTTGAAGGATTTGCATATTCTCAAGAATCTACAAAACGCATCATCAACAAATCCAATGATCTCCCTTTCTTTGTTCTTGCCTCTCTCTTTGAATGATGGAATGTGAAAGGCAACATGGGTCTCGCAGAAAGATCAACGAGAAAGGAACTTGAGGAAGTCTCCAAAAGGGGAAGGACCTCAGACAGCCTTGTTTCATGAGCCCCCAAAAAACAAAAGCTTGCTATAAAGAACAACAGAAGCAAAAAAAGCACAGTGTAACAGAAACAGCTTGTCTGCAACTGTCAATTATATATATACATATACAGAGAGAGAGAGAGAGAGAGAGAGAGAGAGAGAGAGAGAGAGACAAATATTAAGGGAGTGAAAGGAAAAAGAGGAAAACAAAAACCCATCAAAGTAATAGACACAATATTTAAAAACACTACAGCCATTCAACACATATACGCATTCACGTAGATATGCATATACACTCCCATATATGTACCTTAAATGGGTGTTAATAAAGCACTGGTTCAAAAAGGATTTCAAAGTTAAAAAATACACCTATAGTTCAAAATGGACCTGGTAATGGAGGTGAGCGCGTTCTTGGAGGCGCTTGAACTCATCGGCTACTTAGCAAACCAAGCTAGTGTAAACAATGATCAAAACAAAGTTGAGGCCATTGATTAGGATTTATGGAATCATTTAAATTGAATCTTCTAATTACCCAACCACTTAATTTCTAAGTTAAGGATATCAGCTATGATTTACAGGAAACTTATAATAATAGGAGAAGGGGGGGGGGAGTAGAAAATAGCAGAATGAACCTCAATGCCCTTAATTTGAATGTTAACTTTTTCTCCCCCTTTCACAGTGAACTCAGAAGCTGGTTTTGGTAGTCCATTGTGTAAATCAATGGGTCGATTCAGTCCACCATACTGAACTGGAACATCCTCTGGCCTAATAAACTTGATCAAAGAACCAAACCCACTTTAAATAAAGGACCTAGAATAGTAAAATGTGAAGATGATCAATAATTAGAGAAAACAGGATACAGGAAATAGGCGAACAGAAGAACAAAAACCCAAAAAATCATAAGAGCATTTAACAAATGAAAAGTAAACAATCCTAGAATGGAAAATTGAACAGAACGCAAAACGCTTTTTCTATAAACAGAAAACACTGATACAACCGAACAGAAAAGGCATTAAAGATGATCTATCACGAGCAAAATAGGAGCAAATCAAAGGGTGAACATAAAAAAACCTTTAAATCAAAAAAAAAAAAGAACAAAATGAGCCAAGGTACTTTCTTAGCAACGGTAGGCGAGAGGTGAATAAATTGTCGAAAGCCCATCCATTAATGACATGCACTCTGCATTCATCTTAGTACCTTGCCCATAAAAATTAGCAGCAGCAACAGCAGATTGCTATGTGAAACAAACTCAGAATAAGTTGTACATTGAACATCAAAATGACACAATAAATCTGCCAATGCATTGGCCTCTATATACACATGCCTAAACTCATACTGCATACCTCCAAGCATCCCCCATATCTGTTGATGTAATCAGGTGTGTCAAAGCTTGCTATAGCAGGTTTCAGGCTCAATTTGGAGATCATATACACTTTACCAAACTCCATCTGGTGGTATAATTGGTAGGCCACATCATTAAAACTGCTACCTTATGTTTTGCCCTGTAAACAACCAAGACAAAAAAAACACATCAGGACCACTGCTACCCAGGGACAGCAACCATGTCACCAGACCTACTATAGCTGATTATTTATCATCAAAACAAACAATCATATGAGCACGATCTCAAACTCTTAAACATTTTCCCTACTGCATCACCACAGGTAGTATATTTCATTTGATATAAATGCATCTGCCTACATACAGATCCACCGTTACAAATTCAATTCAATATTGATTAAAATGTTCAAAACTGTATATTCATCGGTCTAAAACTGTAACTGTACATATGAAAGAAAACAAATCATGTAATCAGTTTGTCCACCACCAGTAGATACACGGTGTCTTCCTCGATTCTCCAATGAAACAATACACACGTCAAGGTGTGTGTAGTGCCATATGTATGATCCTATCTCTGACAATGTTCTCGTCAGCGGTGACCAAGTTAATAGCGATTTCCGTTCGAATGTCTTTACTCCTACCCTGCATTTAACATATTGAAACCATTAAACATAACACTTGAAGTTTTTTTTTTTTTTTATTTGTACGGTTACAGATATGCGGCAATGTCATCACGGAAGATTTATTGTTATTCACCTTTACTGTAAAACCTTGCCCCAAATGTGCTGATTGCATCATCTTCACAACGAAAATTCCGCAATCATTTCCATTGTCTTGTACGGGCATCCATGCTGGTTTAACAACCTGGAACGTGCGCAAATTGTGTTTAAAATCGGCCGCCCTACTTGCAAGAATGTCGTCCAACACCTCAATCTACAAAACAAGTTTGTAATGTAATTGGCCAAATTAAAAAAATTTGTTGACAAGTATCATATGCTAAATGAAAACATTAAGTATCTTACAACTCTATTCGCATTTGTGCGGCGAACATTGTTTCTTTTTGGATTTGGCAGAAGGTCGAGTATGAATGTTTGTTTCTCCTCTATATCCACAAAAAGTAGATACCAATGTGATTTTTCATCGTTCATTGGGATATAAATCTACATACAGACAAACAATTATTCATAATATACACTAACTTACAAACAATTAGAAAAAGAATTAAAGCAGTATAGACTACCTTTGTAGTTGATGAAAAATCAGGAAGTTGAAGGCGACTAAACTTCTTTTTTTTCTTAGTTACCCTTGCACCTTCACTGCGGGTGCAGCGGCGTGACGTTGGTTGTTCCTCCATTCCCATGGCTTGTTGCTGCATACAGTCACAAGCTTACACACATTAATTTGTTTGTCACATGACCCGAACTGTGTATTGCATAATGCAACTAAAAATTGTGCATAACTGATGACAACATAATACTTACAGAGAAGACTGTAGGTAAGTACCATCGTCCCATGCAGGCACACATATCAATTACCTAATAACATTGTTTACACGATATTTTAGTTTCATTCTCATAACGTAACAACAATAACAGTCAAGAAATTAACTTTCACGAACAATTCCACTAAGCCATTTGTTCGGGGCAAGGGTCTGTAACACCTCCCTCGTTCCTGCATCATGGTCACCAACTGATACCATTCGCTCACTACACGTAAACAAAACCAATAAATTTTATGCACAGGTGGTGTATTGGAAAACGATAAAACTAGCACCCGTTACAAATAATGCCATGGACAAACATAAAAAGTACAACAGCACATACTCAGATGGCAAGTGTTTGTCAAATATGTAAAGGTAGATTGCGCGTTCGACATCATCATCGATATGGGTTATTCTTGGGAACACCACATCTGCCATCTACAAAGCAAATTAGCGTATAATTCATTCAGCTTCACACTCACCTGAAAATACATGTTGATTTTTTAATAAACCATATCAATATAGCATACTTCATATGGTTGGTCTCCCTCTACAGCATCTGGATCATCAAAATCAACCTAAAATATAAAGTTCGCAATTGTCAGTTCACGTCAACAAGTAAGCAGTAATGGATGTCGTTAAACAATGAACAACACATTTTAAGGTTGCACCAGTACAACGGAGTTAATACACACCTTCGTCAGATCAATTTCATCTTCTTCTTTATTTCCCCCCATTTCATGTATGACATCCTTCGCATTCCCCGATTTATCAAGAAATTTTGACATCAGCTGTCCTATATCACCCAGTCATTTATCCATCACAGACAAAGTAGTTGTGCAGTTTGATGCAAAAGTATCAAACTTTTTTTCCATGCGCTCTGCAAGAACCTCAAGTCTTCCAACTCTTATCCGCAAATCCTAAAAAAAACATACGTAATAATTCACAGTACAGTCAAAGATTTGCAGATAAATATTATGTTTATTATGAAAATTTATAGATTAGACATGGTATATGTACATACGTCAGCAACTGCTTGCTGGGATGCAGAACCAAGTGTATCATCAATGATCTCCTCCTCCACAAAAACATCCAACTACAACAAGTAAAACGAATGTAATCACATGCTTGTCAAATACTATGTAAGACTATACCATACAACAGTGCATATGGAAAAATTGTCTTGTATGGAGAAAATTTATACCTCCTCCAGATGAAACCCGCCACAAGTGAAGATATCATTCATTCTTTTATTGACCTCGCTGTCACCCCACTCTACAATCCGGGGTACCTCACGAAAAACCATAGGAATGATGGTTTGCCCTCTCGGTGTAACTCGTTCAAGATAAAAGACCTGCATACAAAAGAAACTGAAGACAATAAAACACTATTTACCATTGGTATACAACATACACATTAACAAACACGTCCTGTATAAGTGCTTTACCATCAGAACAACAAGACAACCACCCAGTGATCCCCGCCCGGATGCTTGAAATTTTGTAATGCCTTCAAGGACTCCATCAAATACGAACTTGCACCAATTTGTATGTCGTAATGAAGGCACATCAACAACAGAGTGTAATGAAGCAACACTTAGCGTTAGTCTCATTGTTGGACGAAGCATACAAGCAATAATATATAAAACAGACAGCCTTATAAAATCGTCAGAGGCATCTGTGATTGAACTAAGGCGCTCCAACAAATGTTTCACAGATACCTCCGGTTGTCCGTTAAATATAGACGTACAAAGGTCCTGAATCCTGTCCTTTGTACCCGTGGTGACCACATTTGTCCCAGAAAATTGCAAACCTAGTATGTAGGTTACATCTTGTGGGCTGAACTTCGCCCATTTGCCATACAAATTGAAAGCACAACGCTGGGGATCAAATCGTCCAGCCAACCATGCACACAAATCATGCCTGATATATGTGCATGCTATGTTCAGCAATCCTCCCAAGCCAATTTCGATGATGGCTTGTTTTTGTGCGGCATTTATATTTGATGCGAATTTTTTGAGTCTTTTTTGTGAACATCTGGTCCCCACATAATGCTGTACACATTAAGTAATTGAACAATTAATACGGAACGGCACATGTGAAGTTGAATAAACTAATGATGCATATGCTTAATTTTCTCCATAACTAACTGTAAGGATGTATAACATACTTCTACATCTGTATGGCCTAAACTATCCGCACGTCGTCTTCTTTGTCTCTTCCCGGACGTGGATGTATCAACCACTTGTTTTTTCTTTGGCCTGGTGCAATTTTTTTGTCATATAATAAGAATACTGAAAAATACCATTAACAAATATTCTAAGCCCAATCAAATGTGTTTACATTGTGTTTGATGCAGAGTTAATTACAGCTGTTTAACAACAATCTGGCTAATAATACGAATCACCGGTACCTACAAAACACCAAAAATTTGATTAGATTTGATTATAAAAGTCATTTGGGTTATGTGGAGCATGGAGGGAATCATGACAGTTGTTAATCTTGTTTTTCATTTTCTACTTTCGCTTAGTGATGGCTTATCCATGAACTTCAAAATAATGATGTCAGACCAATCTAAACTTCTAGAGCTTCAAAACTCTTTGACCTTCTTTTGTTAAGGTATTAATTTGGTTGAAATAAAATTAAGATGACCATTATCATGTGTGTTTGACGTTTACCAAATGGAATAATGACTCACATCCTTCAACCGACAATACAAAGGAAAAAAATATATTATTAGCCAATTTCCTGTTAAAGCAATATGCACTCGTATTCATATAAAATTATTTGAACCAACACACAATTATACGAATAGATATACACAACACAAGGAATTGTGAACACCTTACAAGTATTTCGATTCCATATCTTGCTTCTCCCCATTGTGCACAGATGTACAGGATGAAAACATTAAAAAGCACAATATAATATTCATACTTTTAGAAAACTGATTTCATTTCCCATAGATGAATTTTTCAGATGAAGAAGTACTTTCTGAAAATAATTTTGGGCTGCTTATTCACCTAATATCTAAGTCTGGTTTCTCATAAGATATGAAATTTTTATTAATAGGAAGAGAAGTAAAACAATGGCGGACAATGAATCCAACTATTTAACAATAAAGAATAAATAAAAAAGTTACAATATTCCTCAATGAAGTCACTGCAAAGCAACATTCCTCCACCGTCTACACAAAAGGGCAGACTAAACAGAAGAAACAAAAGACCCTGTTGAGCACTGTTTTTTTTCTTTTTCACAATGAAAATATTGCAACAGAGTAAGAACTTAATGGTTACTGCACATAGGAAGATTAGATTGAAGGACTCTGAATAAAAATCACCAATAAAGTTTAAAGTTGTGCTCATTTGGAAAAGAACAATGACATAAGCACAGCACCTCTGATGTCACGATTTCGAAAATAAACCTTAATAACTATTTGACAAGATTTAGGAATTCTGTAGACCTAACGAATTATGCTATTTGGATTCCTGGAAAGGAAAAAAAAACAATGTATAACAAATAAAAAAGAAACTACCAATATGGAAAATACACTGATCCCATTAAAGAATTGAATTTCAAGTCAACATCTATCATTACCATCTTCCCTAAGAATCCGTCACAACAAACCAACTCTAAGATTGTGTTAGAAATGTAGCAATGAGAAGGAAACTCTGCTAAGTCTTTATATTTTGCATTTTTTTCATCTTACTATTTCATAGAATTGAATAAGATCCCATACCTCAAAAGTAGATTTTGGTACCAACTACAAACTCTAAAAACAAGGAAAATAAAAACAAGTGCGTCAAATAATCTTATCAAGTAGATCAGCCTAACATCCTCCCCCCCCCCCCCCCCCCCACAAGAGACAAAAAAAAAACTATGTTTTTGACAGCACAGAATCATTGAAATTAAAGCTGAAGACAATGTTACTTCAAACTTTGCGAGTTATTTTCTCCAATGCCACTTCCTAACATGGATTTTGAACTCCCTAGTGCAATATAGCACAAGTCACAAGAATTGTCATGTAGAAGCAAGCAACCAAATCTTAATCACTCAATCTAATATAAACCCATGGGTAGGGAGGCGTGCCCATGAATTTATATCTAACCCATGCTTTGATGGGTAACATCCGAAACACCTACACCACAAGACAATTCTTGTGAAACATGATTCAGGCAAACAAATACTCAAAAGGGGAAAACAAACGCCAAAATCAATTACCCTTTTTTTTTTTGGGAGGTGCAACAGCAATTTACCTTGATACGAGCATTTACACAAAAGCATCAGAACATCCTCTGAACTCTTCGCATCATTGTCGCACAGCAGAAAAAACCTTTAAATCAAATCTTGAAGCTCTCTGAAACAAGAAATATAGAAACCCAACTAAAATTAGACTGTAAAATGCAGAATACCCAAAATATTATGTCAAAAAACCTTGTCGATACCTTTGGCAATAGATCAGATTCACTGCAACTCAATCACTGACTAACTTCAGTATAATATCATATGTGCATATTCATCAGAATGTATGCAAGCAATTCAAAAAGAATCAAAGATGGGTTCGTTGGGAGATCGCCGTTGCCGGATTGGGGAAGCTACCGTCGAACTGATGCGCAGAGAGAGAGATGACACTTATGAAGAGAGATAGAAGGAAAGAGAGAAGGGGTTTTGAAAGGAGTAAGAGAAAGAGAGAGAGAAAATAAGGGCAAATAATGGGAGGTTAACGATTGGGGGATTTGGGCGGGCAAATGGGCGGTTAATTTTTTTGTTTTCAATTTCAATTTTGAATATGACATTATTTTTTCATATTCTGTTTTTTAAAATTTCATACATGGGGTTAAAAATCGAGCAATGGGATAAAAAAAAAAACATTTATAATTTAAAAATAAAAAAAGTTTTTTTACTATATTCCAACTAACATAACATGTAATATAATGCATCCAAAAAAAATTATAATTTGAATTTAATTTAGCATAGTAATTGAGTATAATAGTAAAAAAAAATTGGAAGCAGAGAAAATTTTTTTTTACAATTTTTCACAATCCAATCCAATCCAATGGGTACAATCCCCGTATCTAATTTGGTAACGGAATTACAATGATGTGCAACACATGTACGACACGATTAAACGACAAAAATCATAAAAAATTAAATACATTTTCGTATGATAACAGTTCTCATTCGTGTGATAAACGGGTTAACCCGTCATACACGTTTATTAATTAATATATTTTCAGGTGATTCCTGTCAACCCTTTTAATACTCGTCTATCAATTTAATAGCATTAATACAATATATCGTAATAATACCTATACAAATTTTATCCATAAATTTTATTTTTTAAATGTAAAAAAAATTAAATATATATTGTATTTAGGTACACCCATAGGATTTACAAATGTTCTGCGTATATTTGAACTCAATTGTAGTAAAAGGCTTACAGTTTGTATGAAAAGTCATGCAATCTTAATTGTAATTTATTATTATATAACATTAACACCTTCCAGCCAGAGACAAGACTCCCATTTACTCATCCTCAACTACCAGTAATTACCATTTGGCTTGGCAAAAGGTATTGTAATACCCGTGAACCAACTCCATCAAAACAACCTTCCTTCAATATCTACATCTCTTCAGGGGGAGGAAGAGAGGAAATCAAACAGGTATGTCATCCAACCCAAATTATTTTGAATGTATTTTTTTTTGAATACATAAGAATAATGTTTGATTTTCTGTTCCTTACTATGATTCAATTATTTTCATAAATATATGTCAACACTGGATTTTTTTTCATTTACTTTTCCAATAATTATCAATTTTTGGAAATGTATTTGTATAATAATAATAATAAATACAAAAAATTGTCATTTTAGGTTTGCAGCATAAAATGGCTCGTACTAGCTTAGAAAAGGGAAAACATGTCGTTATAGACTTGAATGAAACACCTGATGGTAGTGAAATATATGAGTTTGACACATGTAATGGTGAATATGGGCATCGTCACGGGAAATCACATTCGGCCATGGCACAACCACTTGAACTGGAAAAATCTTTACAAGACTTATCGGCTGAGGAAGTCTGTCAGATGAAGTTTAACTCGGAAGATGAAGCAGGAAAATTTTATAACACCTACGCTAAGTTTGTAGGTTTCAGTGTCAGGAAAGATGACTTAAAATATGACAAAAATCACGTCCCGGTGTCAAGGAAGTGGGTATGTTCGCGACAAGGGTTTCGAGCTGCAAAATACTTGGACCGAGATGACAGGGCACGGGAACCAAGGGGAATAACGCGAGTTGGTTGTTTGGCGGGATTTCGCGTTAAGTATGACAGAAAGTCTGAAACTTGGGTAGTAAAGGAGTTCGTGAATGATCATAATCATCCGTTGGTTCCACCGACTGGAGTGCCGTTCCTTCGGTCCCACCGCCGCGTGAAAAGCCCAGACATAGAGCAAGCAACAGCACTTCGCAGTGTTGGAATACGCACTGCTCAAATACGAGATTTTATGTTGTATCAAGCTGGAGGCTACCAAAATGTTGGTTTTACGCGAAAGGATTTGTACAACGCAGTTGCAAGCCAAAGAAGAGAGGAAATGATCGATGGGGATGTTGAAGGTGCACTAGCATACTTGACGGCAAAACAGGAGTTAGACCCATTATTTTACTTCAGGTACAGCGTTGAAGATGATAATTCATTGAATTGCCTCTTTTGGGCGGATTCAACTTCCCGTCTAGACTATTCATGTTTCGGTGATGTTTTGGTATTCGATACAACATACCGCACCAATGCGTACAAAAAACCATTTGTCATACTTGCAGGTGTAAACAACCACAATGCTACTTGCATTTTTGGATGTGCATTGCTTTCAAATGAGACAGTGGACACTTATGTGTGGGTGTTGCAGACATTTCTGGATGCAATGGATAATCAAAAGCCTATATCAGTTGTCACCGATGGGGACAAGGCCATGGCCGCCGCAATCGAAACAACTTTTCCAGATGCAAAGCACAGACTATGCAGCTGGCATTTGGAGAGAAATGCGCTTCAAAATATTCATGCTGAAAATTTCCTTCGCGAGTTCAAGAACTGTATGTGCTGCCGATGTACACCTGAGGAATTTGACGTTATGTGGGAATCAATGGTACATTCATTTGGCCTAGAGGATAACAACTGGATAGCAGAAGTGTACACAAAGCGTTGTAAATGGGCTTAAGCATTCTTGCGGGGTCATTTCTTTGGCGGCATCAAAAGCACGCAACGCTCAGAAAGCTTGAATGGTTACTTGAATCGTTTCTTGAAAACAAGGCTACGTTTGTATGAATTTGTTAGACAGTATGATAGAGGTGTATCAAGAATCAGAGAGACCGAAGCCTATGACACCCATTTTTCTGAGAACAGTACACCAGTGTTGACCACTGCCCGTCGCTGCTTAGAGGAGCACGCTGCATCGCTGTATACCAGGTCAATTTTTTTTAAAGTGCGGGATCAGATAAAGGCCGAAGGACTCTTCTTCGTGGTCCAAAAAATACAGCACAGTAGTCATTGCAGTTATTATCTGTCGAAATACACAAAACCAACATCCAGTTGGAATGTGATTTATGATTATCAGAATCACACCATCCAATGCAATTGCCTGAAATTAGAATCTATTGGAATTCCTTGCTCACACATCATTACAGTTTTGAAAACTGAACAAATAACAGCGTTCCCTCCTAGTACTATTGTAAAGCGATGGACAATTACTGCAAAATCAGCTTTCCCACCGACCTCTGTGCCTCAAACATCAAGAACCATTTCAATTTCTTGCCGATATGCTGGATTAATGTCAATGTGTAGCCGGATGTGTTACTACGCATCCCATTTGCATGAGGACACACAGGAGCTTCAAACAACGATAACTGCAGTAACCACCCGCATGAAACAACGTCATGACACACGGGATGCAAGACAGTTGTCATCGTCACATCAAGATTATAATGAGAATGTGTCGAACATTAAATTTGGTGTCGTCGATCCCAAGACAGTCACAACTAAAGGGAATCCGGGCCGTGTAAGGAAGAACCTACCAATAACTCCGCGACGATGTAGTAAATGTCGTGGCACTGGACATACTATTCGTAAGTGTCCGCAGCTTACGTGCAATGCGGACGACCCACACGATGACATGCCCTTCTCACAACCTGGTGGCTCCCAACAGCCCATGGCATCAACTCAAGAAGACATCCATTGGAATCCAACTTACAATTACAATGTCCTCTGATATAAGGTTTCATACATTATCACCTTTTACTTACTTTGGGAAATTCTGTACATACCAACAAGGTTTTGATTTCCATTTGTTAATTTTTTAAACATCAATTTATATACTGCATTTTTGCAGATATATGTGCATTATGCAATGAATTGAAACTTGTTTTCGCATATTGTTTGACTGATTGCAGGTTTGAAATTTAATGTGCTTCATTGATTTTGGTGAATGCTGTTCTGGGTATTTTTGACTGTCCTTGGACATGTTTGAGCTATTTGAGACAGATCAGTGGCTTCTTGAGGGGTCTGGCTTATATATTGGTGCATTTTTTTCGTGACGCAAATGCTGTGGCTTATAGTCTTCATGGGCATGCAGTAAAGAGTAGGAATTCGGTTTATTTTCCAATGGGTTTGACATTGCCTTGTGATGTTACATTGGATCTGTCATCTGATCAACAGAGTCTACCTGTGTTGCAAAAAAGAAAGAGTGTGGTCTTCGATGATAAGGGGTAATAAGATCTGCTGATGGGGAGCTTTTTGTCTTGAATGATTAAGTGTTGATTTGTTTGAAACAAGGGAAAAATATAAAAAGCCTTGTGATGTTACATTGGATCTGTCATCTGATCAACAGAGTCTCCCTGTGTTGCAAAAAAGAAAGAGTCTGGTCTTCGATGATAAGGGGTAATAAGATCTGCTGATGGGGAGCTTTTTGTCTTGAATGATTAAGTGTTGATTTGTTTGAAACAAGGGAAAAATATAAAAAGCCTCGTGATGTTACATTGGATCTGTCATCTGATCAACAGAGTCTCCCTGTGTTGCAAAAAAGAAAGAGTCTAGTCTTCGATGATAAGGGGTAATAAGATCTGCTGATGGGGAGCTTTTTGTCTTGAATGATTAAGTGTTGATTTGTTTGAAACAAGGGAAAAATATAAAAAGCTCTTTATTGTTGATATGTGCTTATTGATTTGGACTGTGCTGGGGAGTTTTGCTGAAACTTTAGACTTTGCTGTTGTGTATTTTTGGCTTTGCATTGTTAGTTTTGGCTTATACTGCTTATGTATGGGCGTCTGTGCCTTTTCCTTTGTTTCTTGTAAATATTTTTGCATTATGAATAAATATAATTCCCTTTTGATAAAAAAAAAAAAAAAGATCCCTGCTTTTGATTCATTTGTGCACGGGCAGTAGAGTACTACTTCTGTAAACATTTTTTAGGTGAGCACGACTACATGTGATTGTCTCATTCCCTTCAGTTATTTGCTACACACTATTCCACGATTTCATATTTTGTGCACTGAATACTTTTTGCACTGTTTAACGTGTACACATATGTCCACTGAAATATTGTGGGACAATCACCCTATTGCTCTACGGCAGCTGACGCCACAATGCATCTTTCTTAAAGTTGCATGGAAGGTTCAACTTCTTTTTTTTTTTTTAAAATAGTGTAACTATTATTGATCGAATAAGTAAATTACAAGAAGCAAAGAACAAACAGTTCCTACAAATTTAAAAAAATGGCTTTAATCCTTCAACAATATTAAAACCATTGTAAGCTACAAAATTGTGTCTTCTGATCTTCACTCCAGCTCCTGAACTTCCACACAACTCCTCATGCAGAATCCCCAGATCAGAAACAAACCAGTACAGCACCCATGCAGTCCCACCTACTTTGCTATGTACCCAAACTAAGCTTCTGCACCTTTGTTCACAGCCCATGTCACAGCAGACCAGCAGTCTATAAGAATATCATACAGCTACTGAAACAAAGCAATACAGCAAACCAGTCCACCAGCCAAGCATAAAGACCAACTGCCCAGACATAAAAGTTGCCCAGACAGTCTGGCATAATATAGATCATGCCAAAAGTTGGCTTTAATCCTTCAACAGCAAAAGAGGCCAAAATATCAGCTACAACATGTCAACATTTCTAACAACAACCCAATATATTTAACAACCATCCACCCAACATCTACAACAACCTTTTCCAAAATGCCAAATATTACTATAAAACAAAAGATTCACCAAAACCCCCCAAAACCAACGTGTCATTTGTTGATATACTCTTTAAAATCCTTATAAAAACAATCTAATTTTGACTCCAGACGTTGTAACGACCCCTTCGTTTCATCCTCGAACTTTTCAAATCGGGCCTCCAACTTTTCAACCATTTGCTGAAGTGTTTGTTGCACCTCAGTAGTACCAACATCAGAACCACCTTGACTAGGCCCAGCTTCACTGCCCACAACCTCAGACACCGCACGTGGCTGCTTCACACGCTTCCCCCTTTTCCCTTTACCCAAAATCGCTCCCACACTTTTATTAAGTGTACCAATACCCATTGAATTCATGGGGTACATAAAACTGTCATTATGCATAAATTCAACCCCATTATGCTTCAAAATCTTGGTAATTAATATTGGAAATGGAAGACATGGCCTGCAATCCTCGACGGTAGATGATTCGCGAACATGGTTGAATATGTAAAGGGGTAGATCAATAATAACCCGATTATCACCAATAGCATGTAATAGTTGGGCCGTATCGTATCCAATCTCAGCAGTATGCCCCCTTGGATGAATATTACAAGCAACAATTCGGTTTATCATCCTAAACGTTAGATTAAGGTCAATGTGAGCAATTTTGCTTTTCTCATTCACCCAATTGACACTCCCAATACAAATATGTCGAATAACCGTCGACATTTCAGGAACTTGCTCCTTACTTGAGTATGGAAAGACAATGGAATTCTCAGGAATGACTGGTCTATCAATTTTTATTATTTTTGAGATAACATCAGGCGAAACAGTTATGACTTTCTTCCTAACCATTGTCTTAAATGTCAGCTCATTCTCTTTGTAGTCATGAATATTTGCATAAAAATACCTAACAAGATCAACAAATGCTTTATTTTGCACATTCACTTCAAACAAAGGATCCCATTTTCGTTCCCGGAGTATTTCTGGGCAATCCACACTTCCTATTAGCTCATCAAGGTGAACACCACGCTCAAGTATAAAAGGACGTTTAACAATTAATGTATCATACCTCTTCTTCGCATCATTATCCACAAACTGTTTCGCATTGCCAGCACTGCCCCCCGTAGCCACCTTCTTCCGTTTCTTCGTCTGTCCACCCGACATCAGCAAAGCTCCAAAGGGATTCACAACGAACAATGCAAGATTCACAATGGCAGATTCACAATGGAAGATTCAAAACGAACAATGGAAGATTCACAATGGAAGTAGTGTGTGTAGGCATCGCATTTCTGTACCCGATCTCATGAAAGGTATTTCGGGTGGTTGGCGATTTTGGGTTTATGGAATTCGGAGATTTTGATTGGGTTTTGTAGGATTTGGAATTGGTTTTTCAGTATTTGGAATGGATTTGGAATGGGTTTTTCTTGGTGTACAGGATTTGGAAGGGATTTTTGAATGGCTTCGGTTGGCGCGAGTTGATTAGGGCTTATTTCCTACGATTTGGGGATTTATTTGTGGATACTGCGAGTTAATTTACTACAATACCCCCATTACAACGCTTCAATCAATTCCTCTTTGAGGGCATTTACGTAAATACATAATACCTGATCGGTCATATTTACTTTCGATCGATCAAAATTCCACTTCCCATTCAACTTCTACCTCAGTAACTCAAATGATCGATCAGGCATCCCTTGTATGATAGATCAGATGTCCCCAGTCAATATGAATTCTGATCTGTAACATTTTTGATCGATCAATATAAATATTTGATCGATCATATATCACAGTATTAAGATCTGCAACCTACTGATCGATCAAATACATATATCTGATCGATCAGATGTCCCCAGTTCTTCAGAGTTCTGATCTTCAACAACTGCAACTATTTGATCGATCATAATAAATATATGATCGATCAGATGTCCCCAGTACTTATGAGTTATGGTCTGTAACATTTTGATCGATCAATATAAATATTTGATCGATCATATATCACAGTATTAAGATCTGCAACCAACTGATCGATCAAATACATATATCTGATCGATCAGATGTCCCCAGTTCTTCAGAGTTCTTATCTTCAACAACTGCAACTATTTGATCGATCATAATAAATATATGATCGATCAGATGTCCCTAGTACTTATGAGTTATGGTCTGTAACATTTTGATCGATCTATATAAATATTTGATCGATCGTTTTCAAAAAATGATAGATCAAATAAGTATTCTGTGATGGATCAAATTCGAGTTTTGTACATATTTGATCAATCATGTTTTTATACGATCGATCAGACCGCCACAGTACTTTTAATCTCTGATTGAAACAACTGTGACATTCTGATCGATCAGACTTTATGTTTGATTGATCTAATTCATGTAAATCGATTTTGCTCCTTCACAGAAAGTATATTGATCGATCGAACATATAATATGATCGATCATGGACCATCAAAAATTGTAAAAAAATACCATTCCTTTAGTAAATGCTTCCCCCCATTAGTTGTAAATATTCCCATAAAAGTGGTAAACGATCCATTAAAGTTGTATATATTATTGGATATCCATTACTTACGAACACCCATGAGTGCCATGATCGATCGAACATCTTATGTGATCGATCATGGACCATTAAAACTTGTAAAAAAATACCATTCCTTTAGTAAATGCTTCCCCCATTAGTTATAAATATTCCCATAAAAGTGGTAAAAGATCAATTAAAGTTGTATATATTATTGGATATCCATAATTAGTTACGAACACACATGAGTGCCATGATCGATCGAACATCTTATATGATCGATCATGGACCATTAAAACTTGTAAAAAAATACCATTCCTTTAGTAAATACTTCCCCCCATTAGTTTTAAATATTCCCATAAAAGTGGTAAACGATCCATTAAAGTTGTATATATTATTGGATATCCATTACTTACGAACACCCATGAGTGCCATGATCGATCGAACATCTTATGTGATCGATCATGGACCATTAAAACTTGTAAAAAAATATCATTCCTTTAGTAAATGCTTCCCCCCATTAGTTGTAAATATTCCCATCAAAGTGGTAAACGATCCATTAAAGTTGTATATATTATTGGATATCCATTAATTACGAACACACATGAGTGCCATGATCGATCGAACATCTTATGTGATCGATCATGGACCATTAAAACTTGTAAAAAAATACCATTCCTTTAGTAAATGCTTCCCCCATTAGTTGTAAATATTCTCATAAAAGTGGTAAAGGATCCATTAAGGTTGTATATATTATTGGATATCCATTAGTTACGATCACACCTTAGTGCCATGATCGATCGAACATATAATATGATCGATCATGGACCATTAAAACTTGTAAAAAAATATCATTCCTTTAGTAAATGATTCCCCCATTAGTTGTAAATATTCCCATCAAAGTGGTAAATGATCCATTAAACTTGTATATATTATTGGATATCCATTACTTACGAACACACATGAGTGCCATGATCGATCGAACATATTCAATGATCGATCATGGACCATTAAAACTTGTAAAAAAATACCATTGCTTTAGTAAATACTACTCCCTGTTAGTCGTAAATATTCCCATAAAGTGGTAAATGATCCATTGAAATTGTAAATTTTTCTATAAAAGCGGTAAATGATCCATTCCCGTGGTAAATGATCCATTGAAATTGTAAATATTCCTATAAAAGTGGTAAATGATCCATTGACGTTGCAAATATTCCCTTAAAAGTGGTAAATGATCCATTGAAGTTGTATATCCTCTTGGGTTACTCATATCTTACGTTAGAATCTGGCAGAAGGCTACAGGTCACTCCGGTTGCCTTTGCTCTACCTTTACACGTGTCCCTTTTTGCATCATGCTGCAGAGTTTTATTCAGCTTTTAGCCTGCACAGTGGATTTCGGTACCATACCGAAAAGTGAAATGGATGTACCGTAGTCGGCTCCGTGTAAGATAAGTGCCAAGTCAGCGAAATAAACTCATTTCTTAACCTCCGTTTCTTCTTCCGTTTTCTCTCTCTACTGAGATAAGTCATGTCAGTTCAGTTTTTTTTTTTTTTTTAGTTTTTCCATTTCATCATTAATAATGAAAATTTCAAATTTTGAACCAACGCCACTAATTTGAATTTTGAATTTTGAATTGTCTCTATAAATCCCATTCTTTTGTTTGTTTCTTGTGCGTGCAATTTGGCCATTAGTTTGCAGCTTCTCTCAATAAATTATTTTCCTCACTTGCAAGTATTATGGTTCATTCTTAGATCTATATTGGCCCAAGTTTTGAGTTGGCAGTGCTCAAAGTTTCAGTGGCATGAACAAGAAAGAAGACTTGTTTGCCAACAACTGTTTTTTTTTTTGGAGAAAGCTGTTTGGATTTCATGAGTTGATGGGTTTGTTCTTCCTCACCTCACGCACCACGGTTGGTCTCTTCGTCACCATGTTCTATTTTTTTGGGTCACATTCACACCACCAACCTTCTTTCCTTCGCTTTCTTTTTCGCTGTCGTCCTCTCATTTAACAGTGAGCTAGGCAAAATATTCTTTGAAGATGAAGCTCCCACAGAAGTTTTTTATGGGTTTTGATATCTCCTTTGTGTGCTGGGGCTTTGGTTCTAGATGATTAAACGGAGAAATCGCCGGCCACAAGATTGCGAGACGTGATGGAGTGCGCGTGTGCATCACAGCTGACAGCTTGTCCAGATGCATGGGTTTTACTGAATGGAATGATTGTACTTAATCTAACTAAAGACAATTTCTGTTAAAAAAAAAAAAAAAACACTAGAGAGGATTTATTGTATTGCAAACACATGTAAAAGACTGACCAATGCTATGAGATTTATAATTTCATTACATCCAATATTTTTAAAAAAAAAAATACAAGCAAATCAACATTGGCCAAATCAAATTGAAATATCTTTGTTCATACTTAACCCAACAAAAATATCTCCTTTGTGTGCTGGGGCTTTGGATCGAGCAATTATTCAATATTGTTCTATGAGCCTATTAAGGCATGTTTTGAGTTTTATTGTAATATTTTTATTTTTTTGGAATAAAATTTATTTACTTATAAAAAAAAAATTGTGTCTCATTCTTATTGGTCTTTAACTTTTTGCAATTATTAGTAAACCTGGTAGAAATGGAGGAAGACGGATGGTGCAACTGTGTGAGAGAGAGAGAGAGGGGTAGGTGAGTAAAGCTTGTAAAGTTGTAAATAAATTCAAAGAAGAAATCTTCATGGCAGACCTGTCATTTGGTTGAAGTCGGCTGAAATGATAGAATGTAGTGGAGAGAGAAAAGTTGAAGGAGAGAGAAAATAAAAAATGTTACCTCCGTTGGGTATTCTTAAAAAAAAAAAAAAAATTCAAATTCAAAGTCCTTTCAAAAATTTAATTTATTGCTAAAGCTAAACTATCTTTCTAAAATCATGTTCCTTCCTAAAATAAAATTTATTACTAAAAATAATAATGAAATAGATATTTATTCATATATTAGATTACCAACGACACCAAACACTAAATAAAAGATTATTACGATTATTAAAATCCAGGCATCATTTTATTAGAAAAGAGATATTTATTCCTCGTTAAGATTTTTTTTTTTTTTGTCAGACCATCCGGTATCCGAAAGTCACTTTGGGCTCCGACTAATCCGGATTCGAGCCGGGAAGGACCACAAGGGCGGCAAAGCTCTCCCTACCGAACGCAGCTGCGTTCCCAATACTCGAACTCGAGACCTTGGTTAAGCTAGAACAGTCTCTTACCAACTGATTTAACGCTTGGTGGTATTCCCCGTGAAGATTACAGTCATCCAATTGAGCACATAAGAGAATGAAAGCAAAATCAACACAACTTAACCCTACAGATCATTGTTTGGACATAGAAGTTGTACCACTAAACCAAACGTGGAGATATGATGGTATGACCATTACTGCGCCTTACTCTTCTGACAAAGTTGTGATATCGCCTCCACAGCTGCATCCATCTCTTCCTCTCCTTTCAATCTCATCTTCTCTCCCAATTCTTTTGTTTTTCTCCTCATATCTTCTCCTCTTTTGTCAACTATCACCTCCCTTATTACTTTTGCTATCTCTTCTCTATGAAGCTTCCCACTATCATCCCTCCAAACCTCCATCCCTACACCAAGTTCAACCATCAACCTAGCATTCAAAGGCTGATCAAACTGCATGGGTATAGCTATGATTGGAACGCCAACCTCCATGCTTTCCAATACTGAACTCCATCCACAATGACTCACAAACCCACCAATACTTGAATGCCTTAGAATTTTGTCTTGTGGGGCCCAACCCTTTATTACAATTCCTCTGTCTCCCACTCTCTCAAGGAACCCTTTAGGCAGTGCATCTTCAACCATAGTTTCATCTCCCAATGGAAACCTAACAACCCAAATGAAGTTAACATTGCTGAGCTCTAAGCCATTTGCTATTTCCTCCATCTCTTCCTCGGACAAAAAACACTCACTCCCAAAGGACACAAACACGCTTGAACAGTGATGCTTCTTCTCGAGCCATTCGATGACCTCCAAATTTTCTTCTTTGCTAACAGGGTCTTGAATGAGAGGGCCAACAGGCATGACCTTCCTCTTCATTATAGAGGAGGCATAATCGAAGTGTTTTCCTTCAATTTCGTTAGAGCTTTTAATCAACAAAATGATTGAACTATCTTCTCGCTCGTGATCACTCCCTGGGCCTTTGCTTGTTGAAGCTTCAAGGGCATGACGAATCTTAACTAACTCGAAATCTCGAAGATAAACGGTGGGGAAAGGGTATTCAACATCCGGAGTCCTCAGTAAATGACTGAAATAGGAAACTGTGGCTGCACTGGCAATCTGAAATTGAATAACCGGAATATTATGCGATAAAGCTACTGCTGAAGGCCATTGATAGACGACATCGTTTAAAAACAAGTCGGGGTTTAGTGTCTTGAGGATGTTGGAGAGGCTCGGGCTTGCCATTTCAAAGGCTTTTCTTAGGGTGGGTTGGAGGTGGATTGGAAGACCATTGGTTGTGTGGTAATGAGGAGGAAGTTCAGGAGAGGAGGGTAGATGGAGTTCCACAATTTCTATTGAGAGAGATTGATTCTCCAACTCAACAATTCTTTTCTTGATAGAACTGAGATTGATAGGTGTAGAACACAGGTATACATGGACGTTTCTCTTTGCGAGTTGTTTGGCTAACTCTAGGAAGGGAGAGATGTGACCATAAGCCAACCATGGAAGCATAAGAACACTGAAACTGGTTTCTTGGGTATCCATAAATCTCTCTCTCTCTCCCCCTCTCTCTCCTGTGTGTTTGTCTGGATGGAGGCTCTTCGTGTTGATTTAATGTAGGGTTATTTAATGTGTATATATAATGGACGTGGACTACAATAATGATATGGGGAAGATAGAAGGGCTGAAAATTCAGTGGCAGGACTTAAAAAAGGAAAATACTATGTAACAAAACATTTGCCGTACATTTAAAGCTAGGGGACCACACCAACAGACAGAAGTTCCAACGACCTCCATTGGGAGGGGACTTCTCAACAACCGTTCAACTCCCCCTGTTTACAAAACAAATCACTCATCAAAAGCTCAAGATTTTCCCCCAAAGGCCATGAGATCATCTAGTGTGCAGTCTCCAAGAAAGTATCTTAGTGCTTAACAAGTCGCGGTAGAGTAGTCTAAAAGAAGTTTTTGCGACGAAATATTAAATTCATCGTCAAAAGTTTTTTTCAACGATAAAAAATATTTGTTGTGCAAGATTATCCTTTAGACAATAAGTAATTCATCTTCAAAAATGTAAATATTCATTGCAATAAAGTTAGGGTTATCACAAAAAAATCTAAAAAAATTTTGCTTCAGACTTTTAGCCACGAAACATATTCATCGCCAAAAATGCTTTTTATAATTTTGTTTTTATGAAGATACTTTCTTGGAGACTGCACACTAGATGATCTCATGGCCTTTGGATTTGGGGGAAAATCTTGAGCTTTTGATGAGTGGTTTGTTTTGTAAACAGGGGGAGTTGAACGCTTGTTGAGAAATCCCCTCTCAATGGATGTTGTTGGAGTAATAATGAACTTGTGGTGGCTGATGTGGTCCCTAGCTTTATTGGCATGGTATGTGTTTGTCTCTTTTAAATAATAATATATCTTAAAGTAGGTGACAAATCTTACCCAAAATGATGTGGGAAGCACATGTGGCCGACAACCCTATTTCAAGTAAATTTTCCTCAAAAACAACCCATATCTCGATATCTGTGCAAGAGGAAACCAAAAGTGGTCGTCTTTCACTTTAGACTACGGTACAGCCAAATGAATTTTGGGTGTGATACCGAAATTCAATGTCCAACGTAGATCTGTCTAACAAGAAAATTGAGCCGTTGATTAATGTGTCCTTTCAATGTTATTTAATTTTTTTATTTTTTCAAAGAGTTACCGGTTACCGGTTGGATACCGGTTGCTAGACATGTCAGATAGTACATATGAGGACTAGGAATTTTGTAACATAATGAAAGGAATATTTACAAATTGAATGGATTGTATACCAAATTTTTGGGTATATTTACAACTTCAATGGATCATTTACCACTTTTATGGGAATATTTACAACTTCAATAGATCATTTACCACTTTTATGAGAATATTTACAACTTCAATGAATCATTTACCACTTGAATGGATCATTTACCACTTTTATAAGAAAATTTACAACTTCAATGGATCATTTACCACTGTAATGGATTTTTTACCAAATTTAAGGCAATACTTAAAACTGAAATGGATCATTTATCACTGTATTTTTACGATATTTAATACTCCATGATCGATCATTAAATATGATCGATCGATCATATTTTAACGTAATATATGAGTAACCCAAGAAGATATACAACTTCAATGGATCATTTTACCACTTTTAAAGGAATATTTACAACTTTCATGGATCATTGACCACTTTTAAGGGAATATTTACAACTTGAATGGATCATTTACCACTTTTATAAGAATATTTACAACTTCAATTGATCATTTACTACTTTTATAGGAAAATTTACAACTTCAATGGATCATTTACCACTTTTATGAGAATATTTACGACTAGTAGAGAGTAGCATTTACTAAAGCAATGGTATTTTTTACAAAAGTTAATAGTCCATGATCGATCATTGAATATGTTTGATCGATCATGACACTCAGGTGAGTTCGTAAGTAATGGCTAATCCAATAATATATACAACTTGAATGGATCATTTACCACTTTTATGGGAATATTTACAACTAGTGGGGAGAAGCATTTACTAAAGCAATGGTATTTTTTACAATATTTAATCGTCCATGATCGATAATTTAATATGTTTGATCGATCATGCCACTCAGGTGTGTTCGTAAGTAATGGCTAATCCAATAATATATACAATTTTAATTGATCATTACCACTTTTATAAGAATATTTACAACTAGTGGGGAGAAGCATTTACTAAAGTAATGGTATTTTTTACAATATTTAATGGTCCATGATCGATCATCGAATATGTTCGATCGATCATGGCACTCAAGTGTGTTCGTAAGTAATGGATAATCCAATAATATATACAATTTGAATGTATCATTTACCACTTTTATGAGAATATTTACAACTATTGGGAAGAAGCATTTACTAAAGTAATGGTATTTTTTACAATATTTAATGGTCTATGATCGATCATCGAATATGTTCGATCGATCATGGCACTCAGGTGAGTTCGTAATTAATGGATAATCCAATAATATATACAATTTGAATAGATCATTTACCACTTTTATGAGAATATTTACAACTATTGGGGAGAAGTATTTACTAAAGCAATGATATTTTTTACAATATTTAATGGTCCATGATCGATCATCGAATATGTTCGATCGATCATGGCACTCAGGTGTGTTCGTAAGTAATGGATAATCCAATAATATATACAATTTGAATGGATCATTTACCACTTTTATGGGAATATTTACAACTATTGGGGAGAAGCATTTACGAAAGCAATAGTATTTTTTACAATATTTAATGGTCCATGATCGATCATTGAATATGTTCGATCGATCATGACACTCAGGTGAGTTCGTAAGTAATGGATAATCCAATAATATATACAATTTGAATGGATCATTTACCAATTTTATGAGAATATTTACAACTATTGGGGAGAAGCATTTACTAAAGCAATGATATTTTTTACAATATTTACTAGTCCATGATCGATCATGGAATATGTTCGATCGATCATGGCACTCAGGTGTGTTCGTAAGTAATGCATAATCCAATAATATAATACAATTTGAATGGATCATTTACCACTTTTATTGGAATATTTACAACTATTGGGGAGAAACATTTACTAAAGCAATTGTATTTTTTACAATATTTAATGGTCCATGATCGATCATGGAATATGTTCGATCGATAATGGCACTCAGGTGAGTTCGTAAGTAATGGATAATCCAATAATATATACAATTTGAATGGATCATTTACCACTTTTATGAGAATATTTACAACTATTGGGGAGAAACATTTACTAACGCAATGGTATTTTTTACAATAGTTAATGGTCGATGATTGATCATGGAATATGTTCGATCGATCATGGCACTCAGGTGAGTTCGTAATTAATGGATAATCCAATAATATATACAATTTGAATGAATCATTTACCACTTTTATGTGAATATTTACAACTATTGGGGAGAAGCATTTACTAAAGCAATGGTATTTTTTACAATATTTACTAGTCCATGATCAATCATTGAATATGTTCGATCGATCATGGCACTCAGGTGTGTTCGTAAGTAATGGATAATCCAATAATATATACAATTTGAATGAATCATTTACTACTTTTATGGGAATATTTACAACTAGTGGGAAGAAGCATTTACTAAAGCAATGGTATTTTTTACAATAGTGAATAGTCCATGATCGATCATTGAATATGTTCGATCGATCATGGCACTCAGGTGAGTTCATATGTAATGGATAATCCAATAATATATACAATTTTAATGGATCATTTATCACTTTAATGGGAATATTTAAAACTAGTGGGGAGAAGGATTTACTAACGCAATGGTATTTTTTACAATAGTTAATGGTCCATGATTGATCTTGGAATATGTTCGATCGATCAATATGTATTATGTGATGGAGCAAATTCGAATTACATGAATTAGATCGATCACACATAAATTCTGATCGATCATACTGTCACAGTTGTTTCAATCAGAGTATGAAAAGTACTGTGGCGGTCTGATCGATCGTATAAAAAAATGATAGATCAAATATGTACAAAACTCGAATTTGATCCATCACAGAATACTTATTTGATCTATTATTTTTGTACACGATCGATCAGACCGCCACAGTACTTTTAAAACTCTGATTGAAACAACTGTGACAATATGATCGATCATAATTTATGTTTGATCGATCTAATTCATGTAATTTAATTTTTTAATTAATTCATGTAATTTAATTTAATTAAAATATTAAATATAATTTAATTTAATATTTGATCGATCATAAATTTATTAGATCGATCAAATATTGTAATGGATTATTCGATCACTGAATAATGATCGATCGTGTACATATCAACAAGTTAACGATCAATCAAATTGTAGTGATCGATCAGTTAGATAGATCTAAATTGGTCACATTCTGAAAGTTAGTGATCGATCACTTAGTTATTCGATCTATCATTAACATTTTGCCACTTCATAATCGATCATTTATTTTGCGATAGATCAAGGTAGATGTGTTGTTGTACCAGAAGAATGGTTTTTCAGTCCCTCATATTAGCGGGTTAAATGTGGTAGGATGAAACTATTCGATCGATCGTATATTAGTTTGATCGATCGGAAGTTATTTTTTTTCCCAGGCTGAACGACGTTGTTTAGTGTTTATTTCCATACCAACCAATCAGGTTGTGACAACTAGCTACAACAGTTCCTTCCTATTTCCTCTATAATCCCGCCAAAAACCACTACCCAGCTCCCTCCATCCTCTAAACATTGAGCTCACTGGTCTCCTCTTTCTATCTTCCAAAAAATCACCACTCCCCTATTCATCCAACTCCATCTTCTTTGTTCCGAATTCTGTGCCTCCCTCTGCATCACAATCTTTTTATTCCTTGCAATATGGGTTTGAGGTCATAAGTATCCCCTTTCAGTATTCCAAAAAAGGTTTGTATTGGTCTACGTAGAAGTGTGTACACTCCTCCTCATTTGTCTTAGTTTCGGCTTGTTGTGATTAACGACCAAGAGGAGATACATAATAAGATATCATCAAATTAGTAGTGAATCTATGAAATGTTATTTTTTATAAATGGTATGTTTTCAGTGTTTGACATCTCTGTGTGTGTCATAATTGGAAACATTTACGTACTGGTAATGATGTTATAGTTGTGAATGAATGTGTTGGTGAGTGAGTGTGTATGAGAAGGATTTCTGACTGGTTTAGAGAAGTGTATGTGTAGCATATACTTATTTATATGACCTATATACCATGTGTTATTTGCAGGGTAGTAGCAAGGCAATAGACTTGGGAAGTCCAATTTGGCGATTTTTGTAATATAAGATATGATTATATTGTTGAATATATTTCAGATTCATCACATTTCAGACTTCATATTATGGTAGATATTCCAGGGGGAAGAAGAGGTCACAGGAGTCAAAGGCCGAAGGCTTGAAAGCACAACGTCCACCTACTGCATGGCTATTTTTCTAGTATGAAAAATTTGTGTATTGTAGTGTAAAATTATTTTGTGGTTAATGTATATTTGATAATGTACGCATTTGTTGTACTTCCATTACAGTAAGGAACAAATGCAGAATATCAAAGGAAACGCTGATCAAAAAGTGACACGCGAGGTATAATTTGTGTTACAAAGAGCGAGTATTGTTTGGAATAGTGAAATTAATAATGTCTTCCAATTGAACTTGTACTCATAAGGTGATTAAACAACTGGCTGACCAATGGAGGAAGATGGCAGATTGTGAGAAACAGAAATACAAAGAAATGTCTATACATGCGAAGAGTGAATATGATCGTGTGAAAGATAATTCTGGGAAAATAACAGTACGGGTAATTATATTATTTCGATGCTAATTTTCACAATTCATCGTTTACATTTACTGCACCTCTCCAACTGACATTTCTGTCTATGTTTTGACAAATTATCAAAGGGGACGCTTGGTACAAGGTGTTCGCCTGGGAAAATTGTAAAAATGATACGACTTTTATGTGATGAGCAGAAAACTGCAATAAAAGAACTTGGTTTTGGAGGGATCTTGAGCCTCAAATGTGGGGAACTGAAGCGGGGTTTATGTGCATGGTTGATTGAACGGTTTGACACTGTGTCATTGACATTAAATGTGTACGGTGAAGCTATTCAGTTATCAGCCCTGGATGTTGAATGTGTCATGGGTTTGAGAAACGAAGGCTTGGACGTGGAGACTATTGGGCCCAGTGAAAGAATTAATGGCATTTGGAATTCATTATTCAATGGCGTTAAGGATATCCCGTTGAGACATGTGAGTGAGAGACTTTGTGTACTTAAAGTGGCTTCGGATGAGTTTAGGATATATTTTGTGCTATTTCTTATTGGACATCTTCTATACCCAACCATGCGTACTTCAATCAGCAGCGGGTATCTTCACAGTGTTGTAGACGTTCCTTCTATAGGAAAGAGAAATTGGGCGAAATTTGTATTTGATGGTATGGTTGAAGGGGTACGAAAATATCAAACACGTGATCAAAAAAATGTTAGTGGATGTTTACTTGTTCTTATGGTAAGGCATCATTTTATTTTTTTAGTATTTTTATGTTGTGCTTGTTTCACAAAACTTTTACTAAATGACCTCGTTTATTTTTTTAATGTAGATAGTATATCTAGAGCGGGTCACACCCAAAACGGTGTTTGTTAAACAACCGCCATGTAGGAGCAACCATCGAATTGCTGCATGGGGGGATGAGGAAATTAAGAAACATGTAAGCATGTTGAATAAGTCCAAATGACTAGCATGTCAAGAAGTTACTTGCAAAGTTTTGGACGACACCATGAATAAACCCCAACCAGTCGCTACAATAAAGCTTAGTAAATGATCCACCCATGAAGTGAAGCAACCTATTTTGACATCAGATGAAAAACCACCGGTACGTATATACCATGATACTGAAATCACATTGATTTATAATAAGTTAAGGACACGTGATTAATTGTGTAAATGTGTAGGAATGGGAGACCAGAATGGTTAAGATGGAGAATGCGATTGTTAACCTTACTGGCATGGTGGGGTCAATGGTTAACATGATGCAAATGTTCATGGGTGGATCGTTTCCTAAACCATCAAATTACCAAGACATAGAGAATGATGCTGCTATCGGAGAAGTTGATGAGAAAAAAAATAAAATTGACTTGAATGAAGGCGTAAATGCCAATTCCCGGAATGAAGTGGATGTGGACTACCGGATTTGGACACCCATTGCCGCTATCCACACCCCACCACCAAAACCATTCCAGGAGGCACGACGACGGCCAGTGAATACTGACAATGACGGTTACAAACAGAATGACGTTGGTGACATGCAAGAGGCTTCTTACTCATGCACCCAAACATCGTTCCCACCAATGCAGCTAAGAAGAGATTCTAAACGGAGGCCAAGCAAATATGTGATTTCACCATATGAACAACCAAAGGTATAACATACATCAAACTTACTGTATTAATTAATTACATTATACGTTATCCTCACTTATATTTTACTCCCTTTAACCACAGAATCGTTGGGTGAAGAAGGATGATAACAAAGAGGGCAAGGGGGAGGTGAATAATCCCTCGGATCACATTCAAGAAATGGACAATTCCATGCATAAACAATTAATGCCTAAGGTTCTGACATCAGTTATTATTATTATCCAAGGTTTTGTACATGTTTATGTTCAAATTATCTATGCACAGGGCGGTTACAACATGAATTGTTATGACAACAAGGCATCGATCGATGTGTACAAGACTCCGTACAAATCTGCTAACAAACTGAAATTGTCTTGTACAAGTGCATCAGTTGCTGAAATTCATAAGGTATGTTTTTTTCCATTATTGATTATGTGACAAACTTGAATGGTAGTTTAATGACACAGATTGGGGAAACAGATTTCAGATTCTACTTTGGGTATTCCACAGCACGTTGAGGAATATGCAAATGTAGACATACTGTATCCTGAAGATAAGCAATTGATTCTGAATTACATATTTGACAAGAATCTTGACATGAGGTATCTTTATTTTTAATGTACCAATTGATACAATTTAAAAAATTAATTACTATGTGAGCGAAAGTATTTGTATGCTTACCGGATTTGTGTGTAATATTAATTTTTTTTTTCAAACAGAGAGGATTTGATTAGGTTTGAACATGACCATGCTGGACGCCACTGTCTCATGACACTATTACCAAAGCAGTGGTTACTTGATTCTGTTGGAATATTAGGAACAATTTTTTATTTTTTTCAAGTTTTATCCATACGTCGGTACCATAACTTAAACCACTGGCAATTTACTTTTGTATTTTTCCAATGACTGTCACAGGTTGTGGATTTGGCGCACAATTTGTTATCTAATGAAGATAAGACAAATCCAAAAACTGGGTTAGAGAGGTGGTATCTACCCACATGGTTCTCGGTAATAAAATTGTGTTTATTTGTAGGACCTAATTATTTTATTTAAAAAAAAAAAAATACATACAATATGTTGATTATAAATTTGTTTGTTGTATTCAGCAACAGGCATTGGCTCGTGCTGGAACGGCTGACAGTGCAAGTAAAAAAGCTTTGCTTCAATCTATGTGTGCTGCGAATGGGAAGTACATAAAAGATTTTACATACTGTGACAAGGTCTGTATTAACCATATAATTAATCCTTTTTTATTTCAAATGTCTAACATTAGTTACATTGATCCACGCTTATTAACAATGTTTTGCTGTGTAAACAAATTTAGATATACATCCCGATCAACGAGAACAACTCCCATTGGTATCTATGCGTCATTGACGTAACTGAACAGAAAGCTCTTTTGTTGGACCCGCTTCCTGGTGACGATATTTCAACTCGGCTGAATGTTGTGCATAATGTGGTCTTTGAATTAGATGATGTCCTTGAAGCTACACATCATAACTACCAACCTTATTTGGGAACATTCACTTTGTCCGCACCGTCTTGGGCCCCACGTCAGGGGAATGCATATGATTGTGGAATGTTTGTTGTCAAGATGATCCTGGCTCCAGTGCTTTGTCTAGGCTTTAGCATTAAGGTGAAATATATAACATAGGCAACCTACGACATGTCGCGATTGTAATTCTATAATTTGTTTATATCCCTCCTGTAAGCGCATTTTGTTAACAAGGTGGTATCATGTTATCGCAGGAAGATTCGAATGAAATGCGGATGAACTTTGCGTTTTCATTAGCTACTCACGCTGACAACAAAGTTCGCAACAAACTCATACATTAGGCGCGAGAACGAGGGATAGAAACGGGGAAATGTAGAAGTATATTAGCAGGAATGTGAGAATGGGTTCGGTATGTATATAGTGGAATACAATGTGCTTTGTTAGACGGGATGTATATATTGGAATACAAAGTTGCCTGAGAGCTGGAATGTGCTTTGATAGGCATGATATATTTATTGGAATACAATGTTTATTGGTGAATGAAATGTGCTTATGTATTCGGTATTTATATACTGGAATACAATGTGGACAGTTTTAAGGAAAAGATACATGTTATTGAGTAGAACCAAAATACCAAGAAACAACACTTGTTAACAAGAAATAGCTTAGCCAAGATGATGGCTTTAATCCTTCAAGAAAATATAATATGTCAAAAAATCATTCTTGAATCACTTTTACTTTTTCATATGTGTGAAGTCAAAAGCTACTACATATGGGTAATAACCGTGAATATAGCTATAATGAACAGAATATTTAATCAATGTTACTTTTTAAGATCTGTGCAGTCAAAAGCTAGTATATCTGTCGGTAATGAAAAGTTTGCAGTGGGTTTGATGTGAGTCAAGTCATTCCGTGTGAATACTTGATACGCGTCTCATTGGATGCGGAGAAACACGTGTTGTTAAATTTTAGTTGACGTAAATATATAAATTTTTTTTTTTTGTAAAAGAGGAAATTTATTCCAAAAAATTGAAGACTTTACAAGAAGCAAAGAACAAAAATGTTCTAAAGTGTGGGAGTTGGCTTTAATCCTTCAATGGATTAACCCAATCCTAATTACGGTATGAGTATCCAAAATTAAACCAAAATCTGCCAAAAAAATCAGACAAAACAAGCAGAAATTAATGACCTATATCTAATAAATGTGCTCCAGTGAAAATCATTGGCAGCTGAAAACACCCATTGTAGGAAGCAGCTGTAATCCACTTCATCAGCTTTCTGAAGCTGGGAGACACATAATTCAACTGAGCTGAGACGTCAGCTGAGAGCTCAGCTGATAATTATTGAGCAGCGAGCAAGTCTGATAAAGAAACATGAAAAGTCAGCAGATAAGGCATTCTCCTTATCAATATGAAGCCCTGCCTCTTTAATAGACTGTTGATCTTTCGTTAAAAAATCAACGAAGAGACTCTGGTTCAGAAGTCGAAGAGAAAACCGGCTGGGCAGCTGTTAAGTCCCTAAAGAGAGAGCTTGACACCGATGCTCCGCTGCCCAACCAGTGGCATATGCATTACCCTGCACAATTGCATCATGCGAACATTCACACCACCAGTATGCCATAAATTGGTTACTAGCTAAAGAGAAATGCATTGATTTGCGGGATATCATCAACCATGTCTGACACATGAATTTATCCTATTGATCTACCTTACCATTGTCATAATATACCGTCTATAAATATGTGCAAATTATAGACATATTTTATTAATTAACCTCCCAAATTACAAGAATCAAAAAAATCCCCTACCTATTACAACAGAAAACAGTTACAGCTTCACTGTACACATTAGCAAACTTTTACAATCAAAGACGTTAAAAAATTCATGTTCAGCTGTTGCAGTCCATATCATCAGCATACCAGCACCCACATTCTGTACAGCAGACCATGATACATGCTGAATCCACAGAAAACACATGCCGGTCAATTAACACAACCTCCTAATGTTTACAGTAGGCCTGAGGTGTATCTTGCTGCAAAAGCATGTATCAAGCCAATGGCAGAATACCTGCAGCTGGAAAAACACTAAAGCCACCAGACTTAACGGGGATCAATAAGCCAAAATAAGGCAGCTACAACATTAGCCTCCCTGTACACATGTCTACACTTTACCTGCAGTAATTACAAACAAACTCCCCAATCTCATCCATAACTCCTTTCAACCTCCAAAACACTTTAGCATGCCCTCACATCTTCATATCTTCTCCTACACCTTTCTTTACAAAGGGCCCAAACAAATCAACATGCAAACCCCAAAAATTAAAAACAGGTATACATTAAATGAATCGTAAGTATAGCACAAAGTGCAAACTGAATTGAGGCCCAAAAACTAAAGACCACATGCAAAATAATTTACTGCAACCAACAAAGAAGGGAGAATCACAGCACTGTTTAAAAATTTTAATTTCACTTCGATTAGAAACCATGAATGCGTTGTTTTGGCACACCACCATAACTTGCAGGTGTAACATTGCCACTTCCATAATCTGGAGGAACATTACTACAATGACAATATGTCATGTCAACGGCCAAATATATTGCATTTAAATCACTCACCAGCTGCACCACAACTACCACCTCCCTTCCAGTACACCCAGTCATATGAAGCTACATCCATATGACTGTCCCTAACCATTCATTAATGGTCTGGGGCAATGCGTACAGCTATGGCCAGGACCACCGCAACTGATACATGTCCACATACATGCCAGCACAACTATTCACCAAATCTAGAAGAAACCTAGTCTCGGACGATAAATTTACTATCTATGCTTTGACTACATTCGACTTTACACGTTCTTCATCAGTAAATGTCTCCTCCTTCACTTTCATTTTGAATAAATAGTTCATAAGTCCACGTTGACACCTATCACATCGCCACTGAAAATCTCCATTATTTGTAACCTTCTTGTTGCACAATCTGGTTGTATAATTGGTCAGCCATATCATTAAAACTGCTTCCTTATGTTTTGCCCTGTAAACAACCAAGCCAAAAAACTCACATCAGCACCACTACTACCCAGGGACATCAACAATGTTTGCAGCAACTATACCTGATTATTTATCAGCAAAACAAACAATCACATGCTTCACCTAATTTGAGGCAGACAGTTGCTACGCTGCAATCATAGATAGATGTTCATATGAGCACGTTGTCAAACTCTTAAATAATGTGATTTCTGCAAGTCAAAATATAGTATAATTGATTTGTTTGTATGCATCTGCCTAAATACAGATCCACCGTTACAAATTCAATTCAATATTGATTAAAATGTGCAGAACCGTATATACATCTGTCTAAAACTGTAACTGTACATATGAAAGAAAACAAAGAATGTAATCAGTTTGTCCACCACCATCAGATACAGGTGTCTTCCTCGACTCTCAAATGAACCAATACACACGTCAAGGTGTGTGTAGTGCCATATGTATGATTCTATCTCTGAAATTGTTCTCCTCAGCGGTGACCAAGTTAATAGCCACCTCTGTTCGAATGTCTTTACTCCTACCCTGCATTTAACAAATTAAATACACAAATTTGTTGACAAGTATCATATGCTAAATGAAAACAATAAGTATCTTACAACTCTATTCGCATTTGTGCGTCGAACATTGTTTCTTTTTGGATTTGGCAGAGGGTCGAGTATGAATGTTTGTTTCTCCTCTATATCCACCAAAAGTAGATACCAATGTGATTTTTCATCGTTCATTGGGATATAAATCTACATACAAACAAACAATTACAAACTAATATAGACTAACATAAAAACAATTAGAAAACGAATTAAACCAATATAGACTACCTATGTAGTTGCTGTAAAATCAGGGAGTGGAAGGCGAGTAAACTTCTTTTTTTTCTTAGTTACCCTTGCACCTTGACTGCGGGGTGCTGCGGCGTGACATTGGTTGTTCCTGCATTCCCATGGCTTGTTGCTGCATACAGTCACGAGCAAACACACATTAATTTGTTTGTCACACGACCCGAACCCCTTGAAATTGCATAATGCAACTAAAAATTGTGCATAAATGATGAAAACAAATACTTACAGAGAAGACTGTAGGTAAGTACCATCGTCCCGTTTGCGGAGCGATGCAGGCACACATATCAATTACCTAATAATATTGTTTACACGATATTTTAGTTTCATTCTCATAACGTAACAACAATAACAGTCAAAAAATTAACTTTCACAAACAATTCCACTCAGCCATTGGTTCGGGGCAAGGGTCTGTAACACCTCCCTTGTGCTTGCAGCATGGTCACCAACTGATACCAGACACTCACTATACGTAAACAAAACTGCATTAATTTTATGCACAGGTTGTATTGGAAAACGATAAAACTAGCACACACGTTAAGCATAATGGGCTGGGCCAAAATAAAAATTAAAACGACACATACTCAGATGGCAAGTGTTTGTCAAATATGTAAAGGTAGATTGCGCGTTCCACATCATCATCGATATGGGTTATTCTTGGGAACACCACATCTGCCATCTACAACGCAATTTAGCGTATAATTCATTCAAAATGACACTCACCTGAAAATACATGTTGAATTTTTAATAAAACAAATCAATATATCATACTTCATATGGTTGGTGTTCCTCTACAGCATCTGGATCATCCAAATCAACCTAAAATATAAAGTTCGCAATTGTCAGTTCACGTCAACAACTCAGCAGTAATGGATGTCGTTAAACATTGAACAACACATTTAAGGTTGCACTAGTACAACAGATGATATACACACCTTCGTCAGATCAATTTCATCTTCTTCGTTATTTCCCCCCATTTCATGTCTGACATCCTTCGCATTCCCCGATTTATCAAGAAATTTTGACATCAGCTGTCCTATCTCACCCAGTTGTTTGTCCATCACAGACAACGTAGTTGTGCAGTGTGATGCAAAAGTATCAAACTTTTTTTCCATGCGCTCTGCAAGAATCTCAAGTCTTCCAACTCTTATCCGCAAATCCTAAAAACAATATACGTAATAATTCATAGTACAATCAAATATTTGCAGACAAATATTAGGCTTATTTGGGAAATATATACATTATACATGGTTTATGTACATACGTCAGACACTGCTTGCTAGGATGCAGTACCAAGTGCATCATCAATGATCTACTCCTCCACAAAAACATCCAACTACATACATAAAACGAATGTAATCACATGCTTGTCAAATACTATGTAAGACTATACCATACAACAGTGCATATGCAAAAATTCATGTAATTAGAAAATGTATACCTCGTCCAGATTGAACCCACCACAATGGAAGATATCATTCATTCTTTTATTGACATCGCTGTCACCCTACTCTCCAATCCAGGGGACCTCATGAAAAACCATAGGAATGATGGTTTGACCTCTCGGTGTAACTCGTTCAAGATAGAAAACCTGCATACAAAAGAAACTGAAGACCATAACACACTATTTACCATTAGTATACAACATACACATTAACAAACACGTCATGCATAAGTGCTTTACCATCAGAACAACAAGACAGCCACCCAATGATCCCCGACCGGATGCTTGAAATTTTGTAATGCCTTCGAGGACTCCATCAAATACGAACTTGCACCAATTTGTATGTCGTAATGAAGGCACATCAACAACAGAGTGTAATGCAGCAACATTTATCGTTATTCTCATTGTTGGACGAAGCATACAAGCAATAATATATAAAACAGACAGCCTTATAAAATCGTCAGAGGCATCTGTGATTGAACTAAGGCGCTCCGATTGTCCGTTAAATACCTCCGGTTGTCCGTTAAATATAGACGTACAAAGGTCCTTAATGCTGTCCTTTGTACCCGTGGTGACCACATTTGTCCCAGAAAATTGCAAACCTAGTATGTAGGTTACATCTTGGGGGCTGAACTTCGCCCATTTGCCATACAAGTTGAAAGCACACCGCTGGGGATCAAATCGTCCAGCCAACCATGCACACAAATCATGCCTGATATATGTGCATGCTATGTTGAGCAATCCTCCCAAGCCAATTTCGATGATGGCTTGTTTTTGTGCGGCATTTAGATTTGATGCGAATTTTTTGAGTCTTTTAGGTGAACATCTGGTCCCCACATAATGTTGTACACATTAAGTAATTGAACAATTAATACGGAACGACACATGTCAAGTTGAATAAACTAATGATGCATATGCATAATTTTCTCCATAACTAAATGTAAGGATGTATAACATACTTCTACATCTGTATGGCCTATACTATCCGCCCGTCGTCTTCTTTGTCTCTTCCCGGACGTGGCAGTATCAACCACTTGTTTTCTCTTTCCCCTAGTGCAATTTTGTTGTCATATAATAAGAACTTTGAAAAATACCATATAAAAATATTGTAAGCCCAATCAAATGTCTTTACATTGTGTTTGATGCAGAGTTAATTACAGCTGTTTAACAACAATCTGCCTAATAATACGAATCACCGGTACCTACAAAACACAAATTATTGGATTAGATTTGATTATAAATGGAATGTACACAGCAACCAAAATATCACAGCACATCGAGCACCCAAAAGAATCGAGTCCACTATATCTAATTACAAATATTAGGCTTAAGAATCAATTTATTTGTAATTTTTAATTTTTTTGTTTGGTAATATTACACATTTTATAAGAGAGGGTATGATGAAGCTCGAATCCGCAACATATCAGTATAATGACGGGCTCCAAAGGTATTAGGCCACCGGTAACTTCATTTTTATCTTTTCTTAGTTATGCCATTTTGAATCAATCTAAACCCATAATGAATATATAAAAATATATGATAAAGTTTACTTAAATAACATGAATTAAAAAAATATCGACTTTTACACAAATCTGCTTATTAGTGAGAAACACATGAGAAACAAATATAAATTTTGTTTTTCTCAAATAAAAATCAATTAGATACAACCCCAAGCATGCTACCACACACACACACGCTGCTATTTAGTGACTTGCATATTCAATGTGTTTGAGTTTTTGTGTCTATGGGTGTTTGTGTTTGAGTGTTTGTGTCTGTGGGTGTTTGTGTTTGAGTGTTTGTGTCTGTGTGTGTTTGTGTTTGAGTGTTTGTGTCTGTAAGTGTTTGTGTACGCGCTAATTAAAAAAATAGCAATAAATCTTAAATCTTAAATGTAATAATGCAAAATGCAACTTCAATACAATGTATAAAATGATACAATGATATCTATCAATTAATTAGGATTTTATAACCACACAGAGAGCTTGAGAAAATAGCCCAAGCTTCGTGCTAAATTTTACTCTACACAACTTCCACATTCATAATTCTAACCCATAAACTTCCACATTTATAAATGCAGTCCAAGGCCACTCCTGTGACCCCGAATTGGGCATTACTAACCGCATAAAAAAGCGCAAATCGTTGAAACATCGCATTTGGAATACTTCATCCACGCCAGAAAAAATCACAACATCATCACAAATGCACAGTACAACGCCACAGTTCAAAATTCAAATGATTTCAAGTTGTTACTTGTATCTATTTCCCAACAAAATCATAATTCATTCACTTATAGCTAAAAGACTACCACACTCACTAACACATTCCTTAAATTCTTGTAATGCCATTGCATTTCACATAAAACTCAATCCTCTAAACACAAAAATGAATACCAATTTATCAATATCAATTAAAGAATGATAGTGCTATTTGGCTAAACAAATGACCACACTATTAAACAAGGGGGGCCGTTGATTTGTCAATTGGGGGATCATGATAACATCCATACATGCACAAAATGCTCAAACACGTCCTGAAGTAGGCAATCAAAGAATATTCAGACCTTAAATAAATTACCCCTAAACTGATGAGATACAGAAGGAAGAAAATGGCTGTGAAGTTCAGAAAGCATGATGGATGGGTACACTCAAAACTGCACAATCCCACCTCACTTTACCATTACAAATAGGGATAACAATGCAGCAAGAAATTTGATACAAAACATGGGAAAAAGAAGAAGGGAAACCAAGCTACTATGCGGCTTAATTGGGAGGGAGAGCTACATATCAAGTCTCGGTTCCAAGTTTGATTTAATGAGTTTTTATTCAATTTTTTTTTTTTTGGGTGTCTGTCTCTGTGTGTGGGGTGGGGGGTTCAATTTGCAGTTAGCCTTATTTAGAAATTGAGAATATTATGGAAATTGCAAGATGTGTCGCACATTGACTGCAGTCATGGCAATTTTTTGGATCAAGTTATGTCATCGAGGTGGCTTTATGTGGTCTGTTTATGTAACTAATAAGGCCTAGCTCAGTCCTCATTAGAATTACAAGAAGAAATTTGTTCAATCCAATAGAAAGAGTTGAGCCTTTGAAAATATCTCAGAAAGATATTAATTGACATGGTCCCTCTGTTTTTTTCTTGGAACTTTGTCACTCTGGGACTTTAAATGTCCTCTAGGTAAGTTTGCATCACACGTGACATGAAACATCGAGTAAGGATGCCGTAAGAAGAAGGAAAACGTCCTAGACAATGTAGGCTCACCATTTGGCAGCTTGACACCCAACAGTTAGGTTTATCCTATCGTTCTGACACAAATACTGCATTTTGGTTTTGCTGCACCCCATATTTGGCATTGCATGGTACTAAGATGAAACATGTTTGGCAGTGACAAAATAAGCTAGACAAGGACTGGCTATGATGCTATGCAGGTGTGGACCCAAAAATCAAAACAAACTGATGAGTGATGACACTCAAAACCAGGTTAATGAGCAGATAGAAAATGCCATGGACAAACATAATGTTCTAAGAAACTGATAATTATCACTAAAGACTTAGACAATAAGGTGATGCTAACTCTGCTAGCCAAATGATCAAGAAGAAACCAAGATCCAACTGATGATAAACCCCAAATTTCACAACACATTTAGAGGCTTGGCACTCACAGCTTGGCAGATTTTTTAAATGCTTGGATAACAACCAATAGGGACATAAAATAACAATTATGTATAACTATGATTTGATATGGATCAACAAAATTACTAATTAGGGTTTATAATCAGTGACGTAAAATATGAGAAGAAACTGTCATTAAAATTTTCTAAATCAAACTGACCTGTTCCAATGCCTGACGAAATTGTTCTACAGGGGAGGTAGTTTTTGATATTTGGCGAGCAGAAGTCTTCTTCAATAGCTACAAATGTGGTACAGAGAAACCTTATATCGATAAGCTGCATGTTCAAGTTTATCATTTCAAGATGCAAACCATACGGAAATCAGACAATCAGAGATACTACAAACTAGACAAAAAATTATAAATACCTTCTTTAACAGTCAGCAGCTAATATCAAATCAAAGATACCAATAAAAGTAACAAGGAATGCTAATGTTCAAGCTAATAAGATAAAGCTCAATCACAGGGTAGCTAAACTTTATGAATCACAAATGAGCATGCTTCCCCTCAGCAAACTTCAGGATTTCATTTGTAGCACAGACTAACCAAGGAGAGACATATTCAAAATTTGACAACCTCCGCCAGAAACACCTTTATCCCCATCCAGTGTCATCCACACACTGACACAGGTTGTGAATAAGGGGCATTGTACTTGCTAATTAGATCCAATTTACAGATAAATACCTGACATACAGTATCATAGCACATTATAAATGTAATGTAAATCAAAATCCAAGCTCTCCCTTATAAAATTACAGTGTTATACTTGACAACTCTTTCTTTAAAAACATAAAAAACTTTAATTTTTCCGTCGACCAGTTTATGTTGTTTTGGTATTTCTTTCATTCATTTTACAAACTCATCGCAAGCACCAAATACCTCTTCTCCTGCATGTTCTTTCCTTTTTTTTATTTTGATTAATTATCATAATAAGCACATGAATTAGTCTGAACTAGTACTGGATGTTCAGGTCCTTTTTTGAACGCAACATATATATATATATATATATATATATATATATATATATATATATATATATCCAAATTCCAATTCGCTCATGTGCATAATTTTTAAGCTATCTTTTTTAGAACAATGTAAGTCAATCAAATGTTCCATCGAAAGGAAGCAAGAAACGAACCTTATCGAGGAGGAAATTAGGGAAGAGCTGGTTGGTGGTGAGCTGTGTGTGTGTTTGGGTGAGGTCTGTGTGTGTGTTTGCGACTGGTTGTCGTGAAAGAGAGAGAGGGAGAGAGTGAGTGAGAGAGGAGGGTGTACACAAATATAAACACCCATTGTAAAGACATCTCAATTAAAAATACCCAAATATAAAAAAAGCCAAATTTAAAACACCCAAATTAAACACAAACATTGAAAAACCCAAATTGAATGTTGTTGCGTTGTGTTAATATGTTTGCTGCTGTGTGTATGTGTGTGTGTTTGTGTTTTCCCAAATGAATTAACACCCATTCCAATCAAAATAACCCTAACATTAACTTTTAAAGATCCAACGGTCAATTGCAAACCTAAATTCCAAGTCCATGTTATAAAATTAACATCAAATTTGAAAATAATGAAATCAACATCACAAACCTTAACATCCAATTTCATACAAAATTGAAAAAAATGAAATTAAAGCCCAATCGTAATCAAATAAACTTAACAACATTAAATCAAATACCATTAACAACTACAAAACCCTAACTATGAAAAATCTTACAATCCTATCATTTAAAACTCATCAAACCATTATGAGAAAACACCCAAATTAACACCCAATATGAGAAAATTCATTGAAAAGTTACAAAATTCCCAAAAATATCAAACCAATACAAAACACCCAATGTTGTGTGTGATGCTGTGTTTGTGTGTGTGTTGTTGCTGCTACTGCTGTGTGTGTGTGTGTGTGTGTGTGGAGAGAGAGAGAGAGAGAGAGAGAGAGAGAGAGAGAGAGAGAGGTACCTGAAGAGGGAGGGGCCTGAGTCTGGTCTTCTTCCGCAGAGGAGCGAGAGGTGAGAGATTGAGAGAGAGAAAAGGAGAGTGTTTGAATTGGGTTGCTTGGGGGTGCCGTGTGGGTGTAGCTTTAATGGGCGGGAATTTTTTTTCGGTTGAGATGCATTGCAAGCCATTGGATTGAAATAGAAGAAGTGAGATGAAATGTGGGCCTTTGAATTAAAAGTGGATTTAATCTGAGCCATCCTTGTGCTTTCCCAAATAAATTAAAATTGAGTTAAATTTTAAAGTGGAAAAAAATTCAAATTGGGTTCTATCTTATTAGTATAGATAGATAACTTAATTCGATTTTAATAATTAAAATAAAATATTACTATATTCCAACTAACATAACATGTAATATAATTCATCCAAATAAATTTATAATTGGAATTAAATTAAGCATAATAATTGATTAAAATAATAAACAAAATTGGAACCAAATATAAAAAAGTGTAAACTAATCCAATCAAATGCGTATATATATTAAAACTAATTTGTTAACGGAATTACAATAATGTGAAACACATATACGCCACGATTAAACGACAACAATCATAAAGAATTAAGCAGCTTTTCATATGATAAAATTTCTCAGTCATGTGGTAAACAGGTTAACCCGTCATACACGTTTATTAAGTAGTTAATTTTTAGGTGATTCCTGTCAACCCTTTTCATACTCGCCTATCCATTTAATAACATTAATATAATAATATCGTAATAATTACTATTAAAATGTTATCCACAAATTTGTTTTTTTAAATGCCAAAAAAATAAATAAATATATATATTGTATTTAGTTACACCCGTAGAATTTACAACTGTTATGAGTGTATTTGAACTCAATTGTGGTAAATGGGTTACAATTTTGATGAAAAGTCATGCAACCTTAATTGTAATTTATTACATAACATTAACAGCTTCCAACCACATACAAGACTGAATTTACTGACCCTCACCTACCTGTAATTACCATTTAGGCATTTGGGAAGGCAAAAAGATTTGTAATAGCCGTGAACTAACTTCCAACAACACATATCCTTGCTTAACTATCTACATCTGCCTGAGAGGAGGAGAGGAAATCCCACAGGTATGTCATACATGATACCAATTATTTTGAATGTCATTTATTTTGAATACATTAGATTAATGTTTGATTATGTGTTCCTTACAGTAATTGAATTATTTTAATAAATATATGTCCATCAACAATTTTTTTTTTTCATTTACTTTCCCATAATTTTCACTTTTTGTAAATAATTATAATAATAATAATAAATAATAAATATGTATTTTAGGTTTCACGCATAAAATGGCTCATACTGGCTTAGAAAAGGGAAAGAATGTCGTTATAGACTTGAATGAAACACCTGATGATAGAGAAATTTATGAGGTTGACACATGGAATGGTGAATATGAACATCGTCACGGTAAATCAACTTCGGCTACGTTACAACCCCTTGAAATGGAAAAAACTTTACAAGACTTATCGGCTGCGGAAGTCAGTGAAATGAAGTTTAACTCGGAAGATGAAGCAGGTAATTTTTATAACACATACGCAAAGTTTGTAGGTTTCAGCGTCAGGAAAGACGACTTAAAATATAACAAAAACCACGTACCGGTATCAAGGAAGTGGGTATGTTCGCGACAAGGGTTTCGAGCTGCAAAATACTTAGACAGAGATGAAAGGGCACGGGAACCAAGGGGAATAACTCGAGTTGGTTGTTTGGCGGTATTCCGCATTAAGTATGACAGAAAGTCGGAAACTTGGGTAGTAAAAGAGTTTGTGAATGATCATAATCATCCGTTGGTTCCACCGAGTGGAGTGCCGTTCCTTCGGTCCCACCGCCGTGTTCAAAGCCTAGACATAGAGCAAGCAACAACACTTCACAGTGTTGGAATACGCACTAGCCAAATACGAGATTTTATGTTGCATCAAGCTGGCGGCTACCAAAATGTTGGCTTTACGCGAAAGGATTTGTACAACGCTGTTGCAAGCCAAAGAAGAGAGGAAATGATCGATGGGGATGCTGAAGGTGCACTAGCATACTTGAGCGCAAAAGAGGAGTTAGACCCATTATTTTATTTCAGGTACAGTGTTGAAGATGATAATTCATTGAATTGCCTCTTTTGGGCGGATTCAACTTCTCGTGTTGACTATTCATGTTTCGGTGATGTATTGGTATTCGATACAACATACCGCACCAATGCGTACAAAAAGCCATTTGTCATACTTGCAGGTATAAACAACCACAATGCTACTTGCATTTTTGGATGTGCATTACTTTCATATGAGACTGTGGACACATATGTGTGGGTGTCGGACACATTTCTTGATGCAATGGAAAATAAAAAGCCTATATCAGTTGTCACTGATGGGGACAAGGCCATGGCCGCCGCAATCGAAAGAATTTTTCTAGATGCAAAACACAGACTATGCATCTGGCATTTGGAGAGAAATGCGCTTCAAAATATTCATGCTGAAAATTTTCTTCGCGAGTTCAAGAACTGTATGTGCTGCCGATGTACACCTGAGGAATTTGACGTTATGTGGGAATCAATGGTACATTCATTTGGCCTAGAGGATAACAACTGGATATCAGAAGTGTACACAAAGCGTTGGAAATGGGCTGAAGCATTCTTGCGGGGTCATTTCTTTGGCGGCATCAAAAGCACGCAACGCTCAGAAAGCTTGAATGGTTACTTGAATCGTTTCTTGAAAACAAGGCTACGTTTGTATGAGTTTGTTAGACAGTATGATAGGGGTGTCTCAAGAATCCGAGAGACTGAAGCCTATGACACCCATTATTCTGAAAACATTACACCAGTGTTGACCACTTCACTATGCTGCTTAGAGCAGCACGCTGCATCACTGTATACCAGGTCAATATTTTTTAAAGTGCGGGATCATATAAAGGCCGAAGGACTCTTCTTCGTGGTCCAAAAAATTCAGCACAGTAGTCATTCCAGTTATTATCTGTCGAAGTACACAAAACCAACATCCAGTTGGAATGTGATATATGATTATCAGAATCACACCATCCTCTGCAATTGCCAGAAATTACAATCTATTGGAATTCCTTGCTCACACATCATAACAGTTTTGAAAACTGAACACATAACAGAGTTCCCTCCTAGTACTATTGTAAAGCGATGGACAATTATTGCAAAATCAGCTTGCCCACCGACCTTTGTGCCTCAAACATCAAGAACCATTTCAATTTCTTGCCGATATGCTGGATTAATGTCAATGTGTAGCCGGATGTGTTACTACGCATCCCATTTGCATGAGGACACACAGGAGCTTCGAACAACAATAACTGTAGTAACCAACCGCATGAAACAACGTCATGATACACGGGAGGCAAGACAGTTGTCATCATCACATCAAGATTATAATGTGTCGAACATAAAATTTGGTGTCGTCGATCCCAAGACAGTGACAACTAAAGGGAATCCGGGCCGTGTAAGGAAGAACCTACCAATAGCTCTGGGACGATGTAGTAAATGTCGTGGCACTGGACATACTATTCGTAAGTGTCCGCAGCTTACGTGCAATGCGAACGACCCACATGATGACATGCCCTTCTCACAACCTGGTGGCTCCCAACATCCCATGGCATCAACTCAAGAAGACGACCATTGGAATCCAACTTACAATTACAATGTCCTCTGATATAAGGTTTCATACATTATCACCTTTTACTTACTTTTGGAAATTCTGTACATACCAACAAGGTTTTGATTTCCATTTTTTAATTTTTTTAATAGCAATTGATATACTGCATTTTGGCGGATATATGTGCATTGTGCAATGGATTGAAACTTGTTTTGGCATATGGTTTGACTGGTTGCAGGTTTGAAATTTAATGTGATTCATTGATTTTGGTGAATGCTGTTCTAGGTATTTGTGACTGTCCTTGGACATGTTTGAGCTATTTGAGACAGATCAGTGGCTTCTTGAGGGGTCTGGCTTATATATTGGTGCATATTTTTCGTGAGGCAAATGCTGTGGCTGATAGTCTTCATGGGCATGCAGTAAAGAGTAGGAATTCGGTTGATTTTCCAATGGGTTTGACATTGCCTTGTGATGTTACATTGGATCTGTCATCTGATCAACAGAGTCTCCCTGTGTTGCAAAAAAGAAGGAAGAAAACCTACGATGATAAGGGGTAATAAGAGCTGCTGATGGGGAGCTTTTTGTCTTGGATGATTAAGTGTTGATTTGTTTGAAACAAGGGAAAAAGATAAAAAACTCTTTATTGTTGATATGTGCTTATGGATTTGGACTATGATGAGGAGTTTTGCTGAAAATTTAGACTTTGCTATTGTGTATTTTTGGCTTTGCATTGTTAGTTTTGGCTTATACTGCTTATGGATGGGCGTCTGTGCCTTTTCCTTTGTTTCTTGTAAATATTTTGCATTATGAATAAATATAATTCCCTTTTGATTAAAAAAAAAAAGATCCCTGCTTTTGATTCAATTGTGCACGGGCAGTAGATTAATACTTCTTTAAACATTTTTTAGGTGAGCACGACTACATGTGATTGTCTCATTGCCTTCAGTTATTTGCTACACACTATTCCACGATTTTATTATCATACTGCACTGAATACTTTTTGCACTGTTTAACGTGTACACATATGGCCACTGAAATATTCTGGGATAATCACCCTATTGCTCTACGGCAGCTGACGCCATAATACAGCTTTCTTAAAGTTGCATGGAAGGTTCAACTTCTTTTTTTTTTCAAAAAGTGGAAATTTTATTGATCGAATAAGTAATTACAAGAAGCAAAGAACAAACAGTTCCTACAAAATTCAAAAATGGCTTTAATCCTTCAAGATTATTAAAACCATTGCAAGCTACAAAATTGTGTCTTCTGATCTTCACTCCAGCTCCTGAACTTCCACACAACTCCTCATGCAGAATCCCCAGATCAGAAACAAACCAGTACAGCACCCATGCAGTCCCAGCTAGTTTGCTATGTACCCAAACTAAGCTCCTGCACCTTTGCTCACAGCCCATGTCACAGCAGACCAGCAGTCTATAAGAATATCATACAACTACTGAAACAAAGCAATACAACAAACCAGTCCAGCAGCCAAGCATAAAGACCAACTGCCCAGACATAAAAGTTGCCCAGACAGTCTGCTATAATATAGATCATCACAAAAGTTGGCTTTAATCCTTGAACAGCAAAAGAGGCCAAAAAATCAGCTACAACATGTCAACATTTCTAACAACAACCCAATATATTTAACAACCATCCACCCAACATCTACAACAACCTTTTCCAAAATGCCAAATATTACTATAAAACAAAAGATTCACCAAAAACCCCCAAAACCAACGTGTCATTTGTTGATGTACTCTTTAAAGTCCTTATAAAAACAATCTAATTTTGACTCCAGACGTTGTAACGACCCCTTCGTTTCATCCTCGAACTTTTCAAATCGGGCCTCCAACTTTTCAACCATTTGCTGAAGTGTTTGTTGAACCTCAGTAGTACCAACATCAGAACCACCTTGACTAGGCCCAGCTTCACTGCCCACAACCTCAGACACCGCAGGTGGCTGCTTCACACGCTTCCCCCTTTTCCCTTTACCCAAAATCGCTCCCACACTTTTATTAAGTGTACCCATACCCATTGCATTCATGGGGTACATAAAACTGTCAATATGCTGAAATTCAACCCCATTATGCTTCAAAATCTTGGTAATTAATATTGGAAATGGAAGACATGGCCTGCAATCCTCGACGGTAGATGATTCGCGAACATGGTTGAATATGTAAAGGGGTAGATCAATAATAACCCCATGTTCACCAATAGCATATAATAGTTGGGCCGTATCATATCCAATCTCAGCAGTATGCCCCCTTGGATGAATATTACAAGCAACAATTCGGTTTATCATCCTAAACGTTGGAGTAAGGTCAATGTGAGCAATTTTGCTTTTCTCATTCACCCAATTGACACTCCCAATACAAATATGTCGAATAACCGTCGACATTTCGGGAACCTGCTCCTTACTTGAGTATGGAAAGACAATGGAATTCTCAGGAATGACTGGTCTATCAATTTTTATTATTTTTGAGATAAGATCAGGCGATACAGTTATGGCTTTCTTCCTAACCATTGTCTTAAATGTCAGCTCATTCTCTTTGTAGTCATGAATATTTGCATAAAAAAACCTAACAAGATCAGCATATGCTTTATTTTCCACATTCACTTCAAACAAAGGATCCCATTTTCGAGCCCGAAGTATTTCAGGACAGTCCACACTTCCTATTAGCTCATCAAGGTAAACACCACGCTCAAGTATAAGAGGACGTTTAACAATTAATGTATCATACCTCTTCTTCGCATCATTATCCACAAACAGTTTCGCATTGCCAGCACTGCCCCCCGTAGCCACCTTCTTCCGTTTCTTCGTCTCTCCACCCGACATTAGCAAAGCTCCAAAGGGATTCACAACGAACAATGGAAGATTCACAATGAGAGATTCACAATGGAAGATTCAAAACGAACAATGGAAGATTCACAACGAACAATGGAAGATTCACAATGGAAGTAGTGTGTATAGGCATCGCATTTGTGTACCCGATCTCATGAAATGTATTTCGGGTGGTTGGCGATTTTTGGTTTATGGAATTCGGAGATTTTGATTGGGTTTTGTAGGATTTGGAATTGGTTTTTCAGTATTTGGAATGGATTTGGAATGGATTTTTCTTGGTGTACAGGATTTGGAATGGATTTTTGAATGGCTTCGGTTGGCGTGAGTTGATTAGGGCTTATTTCGTGCGATTTGGGGATTTATTTGTGGATACTGCGATGTTAATTTAGTACAATACCCCCATTACAACGCTTCAATCAATTCCTCTTTGAGGGCATTTACGTAAATACATAATACCTGATCGGTCATATTTACTTTCGATCGATCAAAATTCCACTTGCCCATTCAACTTCTACCTCAATAACTCAATGATCGATCAATATACATGTATGATCGATCAGATGTCCCCAGTCAATATGAATTCTGATCTGGAACATTTTGATCGATCAATATAAATATTTTATCGATCATATGTCACAGTACTTAAGATCTGCAACAAATTGATCGATCAAATACATATATCTGATCGATCAGATGTCCCCAGTTCTTCAAAGTTCTGATCTTGAACAATTTGATCGATCAATATATATATTTGATCGATCATATGTCCAGTACTTAACATCTGCAACAATTTGATTGATCATAATAAATATATGATCGATCAGATGTCCCCAGTACTTATGAGTTATGGTCTGAAACAATTTGATCGATCAATATAAATATTTGATCGATCAGATGTCCCCAGTACTTATGATCTTCAACAATTTGATCGATCATTATAAATATATGATCGATCAAATTAACTGATTACATACTGATCTATCATATTTTTTAAACGATCGATCAAATATCCCCAGTATTTCTTTTACTTCTGATTCACGTTAGAAATCTGGAACAATTTGATCGATCAATATATCATTCTGATCGATCGATTACAATTACAACTGACTGACCTATCCAATTTTTTTACCGATCGATCGGATATCTACAGTGATTATTTACTGGGCAAATCTGCGATGATCGATCAATATATAATTTTTATCGATCAAATTCAATTACTAAAAAGATCGATCAAATTTTTAAACGATCGATCATTTCGTCCCAGTACTTTATTAATTCTGATTCACTTTCAAATCTGCAACAATATGATCAATCAATATGTTTTATTTGATCGATCAAATTTACTTACTACTTACTGATCTATCATTTTTTGTACACGATCGATCAAATTTATAATTTTGTTAACTTCCCAATAATTTTGCAAAACCACCTTATTGAGCAAATATGATCGATCATTCATATTTGTGATCTGTCAAATTATATATATATATATATATATATATTTTTTTTTTTTTTTTTTGCCCCAAAATTCCTTTTTCTTAACCCACAGTCCTTAACACATAATGATCGATCATATTTTTATTGGATCGATCAATATGTAATGATCGATCTAATATCACATTGATCGATCCATTCAGGTGCCTATAGGTATATTATCCTCGTAAATTTATCCACTATGGTTGTAAATATTTCTTTAATTTTGTATCCATCCCAACTACTATTGTACATTTTTTACTAATGTAGTAAATACTCCATTGTCTTTGTAGTTGGTTCCACTGACTTCGTAAGAATATCATTATCTTTGTTATTATACCCATTGTTCTTGTAAATCTTGCAAGTAATATTGTAAATATTCCATAAACTTCGTAACTCACTCATTGTTATGCTACAACCTTCATCCATTATTGTTGTACGGTTTAAGTCCCAACAGGTCACTCCGGTTGCCTTTGCTTTACCTTTACACGTGTCCTTTTTTTGCATCATTCTGCAGAGTTTTATTCAACTTTTAACCACCAAAGCCATTTCGGTACCATACCGAAAAGTCAATGGCTGTACCGTAGTGTTGTCCTTCACTTTAATATAGTTTGACGAGTTGGTGTGAACGTGAAATACAAAATCTTGTAAGATGTTGATTGATTAGCAGTTTTTAAAAATAAATTTTAAAAAAAAAGTGAGAATTGAGAATAAAAAATTAGAGAACATCTAAAATAAGCTCCCTGAATTTTTAAGCAAAAATGAAAAATAAGAGAAACAACTCATAAACTCTTTAATGAGCTCTCTCCTTTCGAATCCCTTTAGCAGTAAAATTAGTCATAATATAAAAGTTTTTTTTTTCTTCCTTTCTCTACACTTTGCCTTTCAAATGGAACGAGCACACACGCAACCAACGTCTTCTCCAGTGATTGGAGGTTTGGGTTCAAGATTTGTCTTTGTCTTCTTCGGCGATTGGAGGTCTGGGTCCAAGATTTGTCTTCGTATTCTCCGACGAAGGATTCAAGATCTACCTTCTCTGACGATCTGTCTTCTCCTTCACAATTTAGGTTCAAAATCTGTCTTCGTCTTCAAGATCTGGGTGATGTGGGCATGTGTGCAAGATCTGTCTTCTCCTTCTTCGGTGTTATTTGTGTTCTCCGGTGTGTGGGTGTGTGTCGTTATATATATATACTAGTCAGGGACGGAGCCAACATTTCACATTAGAGGGGGCAAACTATGATCGAAAAAAATTTCAGCCCATTCATTGGTTTACCGAAAGCACCATTAAATTTTTAACTTAAGCAAAATATAAATAACTTAAGCAAAATATAAATAAAAAAGCATAAAATAACCTATGTTTAGTATATTTCAACTCAATCATATACTAAAATAGAAGACGATGTTATTTCAAATCTTAAAATTTGTACATAATGAATTGATGATAAACTAAAATTTTAGTAATTTTTTTCAATGTACAAAACTACATTATCCATGATAAAATTATTATTTATTTTATGTTGAGAAATCTAGTTGAAATCATCATTTACTTTGTTGGTGTACTCGATCCATAAACTAAAACATTGATTTTTTTTGGAGGGGGTAATGGGTCACTAACTTATCAAAAATTAAAAAAAAAACTAGGACTATTGTAAACATTTCCAAAAATTAAGGGGGCAAATGTATTAAAATAACCAAAACTATCATCCTTAACAATAGGATTCAAAAAGTGGTGGGGGGGGGGGGGGGGGGCAAGTGCGCCCAAAAAAATCTATCCCACTATATTAAATAATAATTTTTATTTTCTTTATTTCTTTGATTGCATCATTTAAAATTTATGTCTATCCATTATTTTCTTAAAAATATCGACAATTTTTTCTCAAAATATGTAATTTGACAAATATTTCTCAATGTATGGATAATGTATGAAATAAAAAAAATATATTAAACTATAAATTAATCAAATATTAAAATAATTGGGCATGTGATAAAAATGAGTGATGTGATATTTTAGGAGAGAAAATGTATTGGGGATAAAATTTAACTTGTGAGCTATATATATGTGTGTGTATATAATTTGATATTTATATTGATATTGATATTAAAATTGAAATTGATGTTAATATAAATTGAAGTACTGTCCAAACATATATTTAAGCTATCCAAATATGTTTTATTGTTTTCTATTCTATAAAATTATTTTTGAAATCATCTAACCAAACAAATTTTTCAGAAAACATCAAAACAACTTTTCTAAAATTCTTCTCAAAAATTATTTTCGAATATTTTTTTTGAAATACAAATCAAACATGCCCCAAATTTTGCCTTTTGGAAACAGTAAGGGCGTTAAAGCCTTTTGACGTTGGTATTCAGTGTGAAATTAATGGATTGGTGTTTATAAAGCTGTGCCCCTCGCCCCCCCACGTCATTTAGTGTAAATTTTTGCAATCTATAAATGTCAAGTAAAACTTAAATGTCAAGTAAAGATTCAAGGTCTTTTGAAAAAAATATATTTCGCATAATCCAACTGCTTTAAATCCTCCTCACCCACAATTTTCAAAGAGATCAATCACTGTAGATATTATTCCAAAGAGACTTATACACAACAAATCAATTAGCCATTGTACAATTCAAATTCAAATAATTAAAGTTCCATCTCTACTATTAGCAAAAAAAATTAAATGGATAGTAATAATTGAAACCATATTAATTGTTCTAAAAAATTAGAAAAATAATACAAACTATCGAAAGAGATAAAAGAGAGTGGGAGATGCCTTCATTGCCCCCACAAAGAAAGAGAGGAATGGATTAAGAGTGGGAGACATGTATTCTCAAGTTTTGTATGAAAGAGACCCACGTGTTATTCAAAATATAAAACTATATTGCTACGTTACATAGAATTTGCATGCATAACAGATCGATGCACAAGGAGAGCACCATGATCTTTGTTGCGGGACTTCCTATTTTGAGAACAATAGATTTCTAGAACACTTTGAGGGGTTCTGACATCCTTAGGTGGGAAATTTGAGTTTTCCTGAAACTCCTAAAACAATTGACGTTGAAGGAAGAATAATTGTTTGATTGGAAAGATGCCTAGATCTACAACATCAAATATTTTCTCATAGCCATTGTAGATTTGCACATTCCCTTCACATCTGGTGCTGAATTGAAGTCTTTTTCAGTGAACTCCCTCACTATTTCATCCAATGGGATTGATTCTGGTTTGACTATCTCTTTAGCACATTTGAAGCACATAACTAGTAGCTCTTCCTCTTTCTGGACAAGGCTGTTATGGACTAGAATCCTCATCTTGGGAACAATCCTCTCTTTGCCAGCCACATAATTGGCAGCCTTCCTATTTTCTTGCAAATTAACAGAAACCACATTAACATTTACTTCCTTGAGAAAAATGATTTTTATCCACTTTCATGGTTTTTTCCTCTTTTGTGGCATATTTAAGTATCCCCTTTTGTATTAAGTCTTGTACCCGATTTCTAAAGGTAATGCAATTTTTGGTTGAGTGCCTAAATGAGTTATGCCATTTACAGTATTTTTTTCTTTTCCTTTATTTTTTTGGTGGAATACTATGTGCTGGAGACAAGACTATGAACTTTTGGTTGATCATCTCATCAAAGAGAGCATAATCTATCGATAGGTCAAATGAATACTATCTAGAGGTTTGGGGTGCATCTTTTTTAAAGGAATGATTAGATGACATGTCTATAAGGTCTTCAATATTTTTCAAGGTATTACACATCATTGGTAATTTTCCAATGATCTATGTTGCATCTATTTCAATTTCTCCATCGAAGTCTTAGAAATAAGTTCCAAATGAATTTTTTTTCCTTTGTTGCTCCTCTCTAAGTAACATTTCATATCTAGTAGCCCTGACTGAGAACTCAAACAGATCTTTGAACTCAATTCCTTCAAATTTCTTCCGTAATTCAAAGTCGAAGAGTTGAGAAGAAACAATTTCTCTTTATTCTCTCCAATGCTAGTACAACAGAAATCAAATGGAAGTTTAAATTTATCACATGAATCAATTTCTCTTCCTCTTTTGAAGGACCTCTCTCTCTTTCTCTGCGAAGGACCACCCATGACCAAGAGCTACTGCTGCTAGCCTCACTCCTCATATCTTTTATCCTTTACGTACCATCGACTTCTGCCAACACTGCCAACGACCCCTCCTACCAACGACTCATTTGCCATTGACAAGCCACCACGCCAGCCATCACTGCCAACAACGGCTACTGGTGACAACTATAAGCGAAGAAAAAATGCAGCACAACACGAAGGATTTGTTGAAGCAAATGATTTTTTGATTCAATTTGAATTTTTTTTATGATCCTACCAACGGGAAGCCTGTACGTATACAAATTCAGGTGATTGCTTACTTGACCGGTTCACTTTTTGGTTTGTTTTGATTTATTGTGCTATGCTCATGAAGTGTTCGATGAAATGTGTAGCCAATTTATTTAGGTATATTTCATTGTTCCTCTCAAAATTCTTTTTGCCTTTATTGCCATGTATTGATACTTTTGATAGGTATTTTTTGAATTTTTTGTATTTATGAAAACTTCGGCTATTATGCACTTGTAAAGATTTTTTTTTTCTTTTTATGGATATTGAAATAATTTTATCCATAGTTATGAATGGTCCATGTTTATAATTTTTAGTTTTTTATTTATATTTTCTTCTGCGACTCTTCAGAAAATGTGTATAATTACAAATTAAAAAAATGTTTAAGGGGAGTATTTGCATCCGGCAAATAGCTGAATCAAAAGATGAATATTTACAATGACAAAAATTATATAGAAAAGTATTTTCATTGGTAAATTGCCGATGCAAAAAAAAAATGACTATTTGCATTGGCAACCTATTGACGCAAAAAAAATATTATTTGCATCGACACTTTGCTGATGCAAAAATATATATTTTTTTGCCTCAGCAATAGCTACCGACGCAAAAACCTAATACCATCCAATCTTTGGCTTCAGTTTTTTTTTTTTTACGTCGGCTATTTCCCGACGCTAATACTTTTTTGCAACTTTTTGCATCACCCATTATTTGCATCCCCCCCCCCCCCCCTTTTATGGACTCAAATAGTATGATTGCTAATGCAAAAACTTTTTGTGTCGGCATGCAAACTATTTGCGTCGGCAAATTACCGACTCAAAAACTAGTTTTTCTTGTAGTCAGGATTCTTCCTTTGATGTGAAAAGCATGGATCGATTTAGCCCATAAGTTTACCTATCATTAAAGAGTTGCCACATGCCTCAAGTACTGCTCTATTCCAATCCTTCAACCTTTAATACCAAGCCCTCATTTTTTAGGTCTGCACACCTTCTGCCATTAAGCTTTAACTCCTATATGACCAAGTTTTGTGCCTTTCTATGGAAGACTCAAATGAGATGCCCATAAGATGTGCAAGTTGCTTAGAACTGAGATGATCAATTAGATTCTTCCTGCATAAGACAATGGTCGATTTACCCAAGACTTAACTCTTGATTCTACCTTTCCAATAAAATTGGAGCACTGTTGAGGCTTCAGTCCAGACAAAATGAGAGGCACTCCTAAATATCTAATAGGCAGGTTTTCTTCCTCAACTCTGAATAGCTCTTTGATTTGGTTAGCAGTTTCTTCATATACTACACTCAGGAATATATTACTCTTATTTGCATTAACTTGAAGACCTAAAGCAACATTGAATTGGTCTAATGATTTCTTAATAACTAAACATGGCAGTACAACATCAAGTCATCAACAAATGGAAGTTGGGAAATTTTGAGGTTTTTGCATCTCCAATGGAATCTGAAGCTAGGATTTGATCCGATGTTAAACTGAATGAGTAGGGATAAACACTCCATTGCGATAACAAACAAGTAAGAGGATATAGGGTCTCCTTGCCTTAAGTCCCTCTTATTAGGGAAGCATCCAGCTAGCCCACCATTGACATTCACAAAGAATTTAGTTGATGTCACACATGCTTGGATCCATCTCCTCATGGTAAGTGATTCGCACTATTTTGTGATCTGAATTATATTATACACCCAAATATAAGTGGTCGAATTGTAATTTTTTCGGTTTTAAGTCCAAGTATCGATCCCACGAAGAGTTTGAGTAACTTAGAATTTAAAAGAAAAACAGTAAAATTGTTTAAAGCATTATAACAGTTGATAGCTTGTGATGTGAGCTTAGATTGATAACTAGTCTAATTAAGCTTTTGTTTGCAGATAGATTGTTTAAAAATGATGACAATAATATAAAAAGTATCCTTCAGTTTAAGGATCTCATAGGCTTTATATTGGTCAAGTACTAGAAATGTTACCATACATCAATTAACTTCCATGTTACTGACAAGTTAACCGGTAGGTCTGATGTATATAAACCATCACACAACAACTTCTTAGGTTAGCTGGTGGTATTCATGACAATTGATTAATCCAAGCAAACCAGAAGAACAAGTCATTCATGAGGAATACTTGAATTACTCAATTGATTTCTTGATAGTAAGTGCATACATAATAACCCATAACACAACAACTTCTTAGGTTAGCTGGTGGTATTAAGTCATAACACAGCAACTTCTTAGGTTAGCTGGTTATAGATGTGTCAATTGACTAATTCGAGTGAACCAGAAGGACAAGTCATTCATGAGGAATACTTGAATTACTCAATAGGTCATATGTGATATATATATATATATATACCAGTTAAACATCCTCAGTGTTCCAGTGGAGGACAAGTCATACCGATAGGAATACCGTAGATATTCGACTGACAATATAGTTATATATAGTAATTAAACAACCCTAATAACCCAGAAGAACAAGCCATTCATGAGGATCATTTAGGTTTTGTACCATGCATCAGTAGAACATCCTCAGCGTTCTGGTGGAGGACTAGCCATACCGATAGGAACACCATAGATATTTAACTGGCAGGTTGATGATGCACTGATGACATAATTCCAGGCACAACACCGGTATTACGTACATCACTGTATCATGCATGAAACATATATTACATATATAAATAAATATATGAATAAAACATCAGCATTTTCGGAAGTTAACCAATATTATACATATGTTTACCTCTCATTGGAGGATATAAGTAACTACTCACGCCCCATTGCTACAGACAAGCAAGGAGTGCGGGCAGTTGTCATTACAACTAAAATTAAAATACAGCCTCTACAACTTCTTTTACAAGGAACAATTGAAACACAACCACCTTTATTATTAATCAAAACAACAAAGTGGCGGCAGTTCAACTATTCGAATAGAAAGACTAAACAGAAATATAGAAATACAGAGTATCAGTTGGAGTGTATCACGGACCGGATTGGGTTTGATTTTCTCTTTTTCTTTTTCTCTCTTTTTCTTCCCTTGAAATTCTCTCATGAGCTCTCTTCTTTTCCTCTTCAAGTCCAGCCGTTTGAAATGAAGAAGACTTCCCCTATTTATAGGCAAACATCAAGCATGAGGTGGAAGATAAGGTTGCACCGTTTGGGCTGGCCGTCCGGACGCCACCACCACCGTCCGGACGGTGGTGCCTTGCAGGATATTCCATGTGTCGTATGCTGGCTCTCCCTTTGTTTATATTAAACTTTGCTCCTTTGTTGTTCCAAGCTTTGCAATATCCTTCCTCGTATTCTCTGATAATTCTGAATTAAACCCTGAAATTTTGAACATAAAATATTTAAAACTTGTATTTACGCACAAACCCTAATTGACCCTAATTGATAATTTTTAATTGTTTTATCTTACAAAGTTTGATTGCTCAATCATTTTAATTTACATATTAGTTAGGGTTAATCACACCCCCAACTTAAGCTTTACTAGTCCCTAGTAAATAAAAAACTATTAACAAAATGAAAATACAATAAAAATAGAGGTAAAATCATTTTCGTAGATTTTTCACGATTGCATTTAGCATATGCAACAAGCCTTTAAACCCCTAGGTAATCCCTAGTGGACAAGTTTTGTCTCGTGAATGTTTTTAGTTAAGCTACCTACAGACTTCAGTGATTAGGAGTTTATAACTCATATTTTTCACAACTAAAATTAAATCAGTATTCATGTGCATTGTTACAATACTTCATTTTTCTGATCACTACAAGAGTAACACACGTTAGTTGTGGCATTATCTATATATTTTTATAAAAACGTGTGTGTGTGTGTAATGATTTCTTTTGTTTCAAAAATTACTTAAGAAATATTACCATCTTTCATGGTAGTCTTGATGTCAATCCTTTCCTGAAATACACTCAACAAAGAATACACATACGTTATAGTGACTATTCTCTTAATAGTTACATGTGATTTGGAATATTGTTAACAAAGCAATTAATATCACATGTAGTATATCTGAAGAACGGGTATCTGAATAAAATTGAATTTTGACATAATCTCATGACTGGATATTAACACTATATTAGACATATTATCAACATTCTCCCGTTTATGGATAGATAGGATTAATACAGATGCATGATTTCTAGAATCGAAAAAGGATTTTATTTGGGTTGTAATGTGGCCATTGGTTTAGGGTTTAAGAAACGATGTCTATGGGATTCAAAAGCTACCTTTTCTATTATGGCACACCTCTTTCTAGCCTTTTTAGACTTTGCATGTTCATCATTTCCATTTTTCACTTTCTTGGCTCTTTTCTTTCTGTTTTTCTCTTTACATTTTTTTCCACGGGTTTTTCTTTTCTTTGAATAGCCAATACTCTTTTCTTTTCTTTTCTTTTTTCTATCCCCTTTTTTTTTCTGTTTTATTTTTCTGTACCATACTGATTTAGAAGAGGGTGCAAGAAAATTATGTAGTAAAGGTAGGTTTAATATATTTTCATGTGGCTTGGGTATTTTTCGGGTGTCATGAAAAGAATTTATACTCTTTCAGACTCAATTATGGTTGACTAAGAATATAATTTTGTAAAAGAAATGGTCAAGGCTCAAGTTAATCAAAAATGGCCTAAGATCATTTTCCAGAAATTATTCATCTGTATTAATCCTACATAAAAGAATATCACGGATAATGCTAATAATATAATCTAACAAGTGCTAATCAAGACAAAATTAATGAGATTATTCAAAGAAAGTTTACCGTAGAATCGAAGATGTTTATTTGAGTAGATGTAGAATATCTCTCCAAGAAAGATTGACTCAAATTCTTCAATTGGTTATACATCTCCACTATATATGCAAAGAGTGTAATATTTCACAAGGTTTCTAAAATAAAGAAATCTATTTGTGCTTTATCAGAGTAAGTTTAAACAAAAATATTAAGATAATATACAACTAAAATATGAAAATCCCGCGTGATCAGATTAAGGCTATTTTCACAAAGCATAGGAATATTAATCTAATTCAACTGTAAATTATATGAAATAACCCTCCTAACTTAAAAACATAAGTTTCATCATAACTAAGAAAAAAACTTAACATAAACAAGTTCAAAATCAACATAGATTCAAAACATAAGTAATTTAAAGTTCAAGTGCATAATGTAAAAGATGAGTGAAAGATAGTAAATTGTTTTGTAGAATCTCTAGTCTGTTTAGGAAGTAGAAGGTCCTTCTCCGAAACGATCTCTAAATAACTTCAAAAGCTCAGCTTGATTCTACTCATATTCATCCATGCGTTTGTTGATCTGAGTAATATTGGTCTCCATCCCTAGTAAGATCTGTCTATCAGTTCTGTCATCTACTAGTATGTATGGCTGATCCTCTTGTGGCTGTGGGAAGAATTCTTCAGTAGGTTGAAATGGCTCCTCTTGTGGTGGAGGTGGTGTTTCAGGTTGGTCTTCCGGTTGTCCTCCATGACTCTTTTTCAATGAAATTTTATCCAACGCTCCAAAATGGTCCACTATCTTCCATATCGGATCAATGATCACACCCTCGTTCCTGCATAGCTGAGAAACTAACATAGCATATGGGAGTGATGGTTTCTTTCTATCCACAACAAGTATCATTGGTCCATGATTAAGTTCGGCAGGTCAATTGTGTGTCCCAACCCAAATGCATATAAGAAATAAGTCTGCTCAGTATAAATTTGATTCTTTTGGGCTCGGGGTAGCAAACTGTACACTGTTATCAAATTCAAAATGCGGTATTTTTCTGTTAAATCCCCTTGCTTTATATATTTGTTTGGTCTACCCCAAACAAATTCTGGATTACCCGTCACTTCTCTTCCTATGACATTCAAATCAGGTAATTCAGTATAAGGATATTGTGGGTTCTCTTGTCTTTGCATGAGTTGAAAAAATCAGCTATAGTAGCCGGTGTAACTTGAAAAACAATACCCCGTACGAACACACGTAATTGTCTTTCCCCAATTATATCAGCATTACTATAAAATTCACGAACTAAAAAGTCATAGGCAGGAGCAGTCAATCTAACATAATGCAACCATCCTATTTCAGTAAGAATTTTTCATATTCCAATATTCTCAAATCTTCATAAATAACTGGTCGTTCAGAAATGATAGTTTTAGTCAGAAAATTAGTATCATACCAGGCCTGTTGTTCAAAATTCTCAAACATCACCTCATTGAAGATATTTCCCGGTCCAGGTTGTTGTGGAGGTGGTTGGGGTGGTGGAGGTTGCTCCCTTTGTGCCCGACTTGAAGATCCTCTTGTTCTTCGTCTCGAATCTATGTTTTTCTTGATTTCTCTTCAAATACTCCGTTTCAACTGATTTCAATTGGTAGATATCTTCAAAATGTGATGGGTAAGTAAATAATCGGAGAAAATTTGAAGAAAAATGGTTGAGTGTAGCAGATTTGAGGGCTATTCTTTGTAGAATTTCGCTAATTTCGTATTTGGCTTGCGAGGGAAACTGAACTGATTGGTTTTCTGCATGGAGAAGGTATATATAGGGGCACTACCATCCGGACGCTAGTCCCACCGTCCGGACGGTGCTATTTGACTGGTTTTTGGTTTGCAACTGCAGACTGTTTCTCTAATTTTTTTGCAATTATGCTCTTTTTCCTTTAAATTGCTGCAGTTCACAAAATTAGATACAATTTTATATATTATACAAAACTTTGCTAACCACTCTTTTTCTTTTCAAAAAATTGGGTTTTATTATTTATTATTTGTTATTTATTATTTACTAATTTCCTTATTTATTCTATAGTTATTTACATTTATTTACAACTATGTACACTTATTTCCAAAACTATATATCTTGTTGATCATATCTAGTCAGTATCAGAACTATCTGGATCAATAACACCAGTGACACGGTTAACTTCACTTCTCACGTATCTTGTTAACATTGGGGTAGAATAGGATGGTGCCTCAGGATAATCCTTACTCTGCCCATACCTAATCCACCGTAAACGATCTGACGCTCGACCTGAAATTGGTTCCGCACACTGATTATATTGTCTCAAATGTTTTGTACGACCACATCTTACACAACCACCAAGACAATTTGTTTGTCGGTGTTTAGCATATGTACTTTTTCCACACAGGGGTCTTGTCTGGCTTTCAAAAATTTCTAAATTTCTAATATACCTAGCTTTTTGCATGATCAACGCATGTATATCTTTTGGAAAGAGACGTGGTAAAATTAAACTCAACCAAAATAACTTTTAGTCCATTTTTCAACTTTTAAGAAAGAAAGAAAGAAACGAATTTTTTTTTTTTAGATTGACTCAAAAAATTATTGAAAATTGATTCACTATCTGGTTCTTTAACGTCTGCCAGTTACAAAGACAAACAAAATTTTTAAATCAAAATTACTATGCTAAAAATAAAAAGTAAATTCACACCCATACTCTCCCAACTTAAATTAAACCTTATCTGTAATGTAAAAACAGTAATAACCAGCTTTGATAATAAAAATCAGCAATTTGTTGTCTTTCAGCGATTAGGATATCTGGCTTTCACTCAGGAGATTTAATCTGTCAAACAAATTACAAGTAATTAGGAATATTACTTATAATCAAACAATATATTTTTTTAGCATACATAGACTAGATTAAAAAGTTGCACAGAAGTTACATTTTGAGTGAATCTATTATAATAGGGTTTAAGCCTTTGTCCATTTACTTTGAAGATATTTCCAGTTACTGGATTTTCAATTTCAATTGCTCCATAGTCAAAAACTTGCTTGACTATATAAGGTCCTATCCACCTAGATCTTAATTTTCCAGGGAATAAACGAAGTTTTGCATTGTACAACATAACTTTTTGAGATGGTTCGAAAGATTTTCTCATGATATTTTTATCATGAAAAACTTTTGTTCTTGATTTAGCAATCTTTGCGTTTTCATAAGCTTCGTTTCTTAATTCCTCTAATTCATTAATTTGCAATTTACAACACCCTCTAGCTTTATCTATATCAAAATTCATCATTTTGATTGCCCAATATGCTCTATGTTCTAATTCTACATGCAAATGACATGGTTTACTATAAACTAACCGATAAGGAGACATTCCTAGAATAGTCTTATACGCAGTACGGTAATCCCAAAGCGCATCAGTTAATCTTAAAGACCAATCCTTACGATCTGGATTTATTGTTTTTTCTAAAATATATTTTATCTCCCTATTAGCTAATTCAGCTTGTCCAGTTGTCTGAGGATGATATGGAGGGAATATTTAATGAGAAATCAAGTATTTTTTCATCAGGTTTTCAAAAATTTTATTACAAAAATGTAATCCACCATCACTGATTATTGTTCGAGGAATCCCAAATCTGGATAAAATATTTTCTTTTAAAAACTTGATCACAGTTCTGTGATCATTATTTCTACATGGAATTGCCTCTACCCATTTATAAAAACATAGTCGACTGCAACCAAAATATACAGATATCCAAAGGATGGGGGAAATGAACCCATAAAATAAATACCCCAACAATCAAATATTTCAATAATTAAAATAGGGTTTAAAGGCATTATATTTCTTTTTGTAATATTTCTCATTCTTTGACATCTGTCACAATTTAAACATAAACTATGAGCATCTTTAAAAAGAGTTGGCCAATAAAATGCACACTGCAAAATTTTAGTAGTGGTTTTCTTTGAAGCAAAATGACCTCCGCAAGCTTCAGAGTGACAAAACTGAATTATCTGACTGATTTCATGATTAGGTACATAACGTCTTATTATTTGATCTTTACATTATTTAAACAAATAAGGATCTTCCCAGAAAAAATTACGTACCTCACTTAGGAACTTGTTTTTATCAGTCCAAGTATAATTAGAAGGAATAGTACCGGTAGCTAAATAATTAGTTATATCTGCATACCATGGTACTTCGGTTATTGCTAAAAGTTGTTCATCTGGAAATGTTTTTCTAATTGGAATTGGTTCTTCCTTTCTATTGTAATTTAATCTTGACAAGTGATCTGCTACCACATTTTCAACTCTTTTCTTATCTTTAATTATAAGATCAAATTCTTGAAGTAATAAAATTCAACGCAGGAGACGTGGCTTCGCATCTTTTTTAGTAAGTAAGTATTTTAGAGCTGCATGATCTATAAATACAACAATTGACAATCCAACCAGATATGATCGAAATTTATCTAATGTGAACACGACAGCAAGTAATTCTTTTTATGTGGTTGAATAGTTCATTTGTGCATCATTTTAGAGTTTTGCTTGCATAATAAATAACATATGGTTTTTTATCTTTTCTTTGCCCTAATACAGCTCTTACTGCATAATCACTTGCATCACACATTAATTCAAAAGGTAAGGACCAGTCAGGAGGTTGCATGATAGGTGCAGAAATAAACATATTTTTTAATTTATCAAATGCTAATTGAAATGCATCATTCCATTCAAATATTATATCCGGACATAAAAGATTACAGATTGGTTTAGATATTGAACTAAATTTTTAATAAATCTTCTATAAAATCCAGCGTGACCTAAAAAAGATCGAACATCTTTTACAATTTTCGATGAAGGAAGATTAGCTATTAAGTCAATTTTGGATTTATCAACTTCAATTCCTCTTTCAGAGACTATGTGACCTAAAACAATACATTGTGTAATCATAAAATGACATTTTTTCCAATTCAAAACAAGGTTTGTTTCTTCACATCGAATATGTACTCTTTCAAGATTTTCTAAACATAAGTGAAATGAATCACTATATACTAAAAAATCGTCCATAAAAACTTTTAGATGTTGTTCTACCATATCACTGAATATACTTAACATACAACGCTGATAAGTAGCTGGGGCGTTACATAACCCAAAAGACATCATTTTATAAGCAAAAGTACTAAAAAGACATATAAATGTAGTTTTCTCTTGATCATTTATTGTAATTTCAATCTGATTATAACCAGAATATCCATCTAGAAAACAATAATATGCATGATCAACTATTCTTTCAAGTACTTGATCTAGGAATGGTAACGGAAAGTGATCCTTTCTGGTGAGGGAGTTTAGCTTTCGATAGTCAATACATACACGCCAACCTATGACTGTACGCATTGGGACTAATTCATTTTTTTGATTTTTTATTACAGTAACACCAGATTTTTTTGGAACTACTTGTGTATGACTAACCCATTTACTATCAGATATAGGATAAATAATATTCGCATCTAATAATTTAAGTACTTCAGCGCGAACTACTTCTTTTAAGTGTGGATTCAATCTTCTTTGCATTTGACGAGATGGTTTAGCATCTTCTTCTAAATAGATACAATGAGTACATAGAAGTGGACTTATACCTTTTATATATGTTATAGTCCATCCAATAACACTTTGATGATTTTTCAAGACTTTTGTCAATTCTTTTTCCTGAATTTCAGATAATTTTGATGATATTATTACTGGATATATTTCATTTTCTAATAAAAAAAACATATTTTAAATTGGTTGGAAGATGTTTTAATTCAGGCTTAAAAACCTTGACATTAGATTCTGCAAGCTTTGGTAACAATTTTTCACATTGTAGATTTTTTGCTGATATATTTTCAGATTCAGTATCAGAGATAGATTCCAATGCAAATAACTCTTTTTTCAGAAAGTTCTCTTCAAAAAAAATTTGAGTTAATATTTCCACACAATTTACTTCATATATCTCTTCCTCTTCTCTAGGTTGTTTTGTACTGTTAAAAATATCTATTTCCAAAGTCATATTTCCAAATGAAAGTTTCATAACTCCATTCCTACAATTAATAAATGCATTTGATGTAGCTAGGAATGGTCGACCTAAAATTAGAGGTATGGATGCACATGCATGACAAATTGGTTCCATGTCTATAACGATAAAATCTGTTGAAAAATAGAATTGATCAACCTGGATAATAACATCTTCCACAACTCGTGAAATTTTTATTGCACGGTTTGCTAGTTGTAGTGTAATATTGGAAGATTTTAGCTCACTTAATCCTAATTGTGTATATACTGAATATGACATTAAATTACAACTGGATCCAATATCTAATAGAGCTTGTTCAATTCAAAAATTTCCAATGAGGCATGAGACTGTAGGACTACCTGGATCTTTGTACTTAAGAAGCGTGTCATGCTGTATTATAGTATTAACTTGTTCAGTTAAAAATGTTTTTTTTGGTACATTAGTTCTTCTTTTTATTGTGCAAAGATCTTTTAAGAATTTAGCATAAATTGGAACTTTTTTTATTGCATCCAAAAAAAGGAATATTAATCTTTACTTGTTTAAATAGTTCGAGAATATCAGATTGATCTTTTTTGGATGAAAGTTTCTTGACCCTTTGAGGAAAAGGTAAAGGAATAGGATATGGAAGATCTTTTTCACTTTGTACTTCTAATTGCTTTTTGACTAAAGGTTCAAGTTCAAGTGGTTCATTTACAGGAATTAACTTACGTATTTTTTTTGGAATCTTGGGTTTAATTGTTTTATCAATTACCTTACCACTTCTTAGTGTTGTAATTGCTTGTACTTGACTTGGCGAGGCTTCAGATGACACAGAAGTAGCTTGACTCTGACTTTGTGGAGGTTTAGGTTGAGATGAAAACTTTCATTTTTCTGACATACATAAAGATTGGGTCAACTTAGCTAGATGACTCTTAATATTTTCAATACTCTGAGAAGTTTGAGTTTTAAAATCATTAAAAACTGAAGTTGTTTGAGTATTAAAACTCATTTGACTTTGAATAAATTGATTCATAGTATTTTCCAGAGTTCTTCTCTGAGGAGGTTGATACGGTTGATATTGTTGTTGATTTTGTAGCTGTGGTGGACCTTGTGTTTGATTTGTAGGTTGTGTATTTCTCCAACTAAAATTTGGATGATTTCTCTATCCTGGATTATAAGTTTCAAAATATGGATTTGAATACGGTTTAGTATAAGTTGGAATAACATTAGATTGTTCAATTAAAACTTCTTTAAAAGCAGGTATAGTTGGACATTCTCCAACAGGATGTCCTGACAACGCACAAATTTCATATACTTGATCAGTAGAAGAAACAATAGCTACTTGCTTAATTTTTTTCATTTCCAAAGCTTCTAATTTTCGAGATAAATTAGTCATTTTAGCTCTTAAATCATCATCTGTGACACCCCAAAACCCGGGGGTCCGTTGATTACCCATCAACCCGCGGAATACCTTTAGATACCTAGTATCTCGATATCACACTGTTATGCCCCATTTATCGGGGTCCATAACTTAACGAAATTTGGGCAGAGTCTCCTTTGTATGGGGAGCTCTACCCAATACCCAACCTATGCAATACACAATTACCAGACCCATCCGAGGTCAAATATAAAGCAATGGCCGCACCGGGTCCATGTATAAGTAAACATTGGCCACACTGGGTCCAATTAACCATACTTAAATCAAAACATGAAAGGCTAATCTAACAATAGTCTTTATAAGTTCTATTACAATTATTTTACGCATTACATGCCCCAAAATATAGTTTCTAACATGTAATTACACAAAACATTAAGTAAAGCCACATGCGGCTTTCTTCAACCATGAGGGCCCAACCTTGAGCCGTGCGTCGGTGAACCTCCCGCACCTGAAATTGTTCCCGTATAGGGTGAGCCAACGCCCAGTAGAGAAATTCCTACAGAGGCTACTCCTCAACCTATATGCACATGAAATGTTCACATGCAACATCCATAATTTCCATAACCATTCCAATCAAGAATGCAATTCAATGATGGAATGCCATTAAGCCATGCCGTGAATGAGATGAAATCCACTCATGTACATCCAACCCGAGTCCACCCCGACTCTCTTTACATGCCAATGCCATGTATGTTAAACCGGGCTACCTAAGCCCCATGAATGAGATGAGACTCATGTACTCAACCCGAGCCCTCCCTGGCTCCTCAACACAATGCTAATGCCAACGTGTTTGATGTATCATGAAATGAGATGTGACTCATTTATGCACTCACCCCGAGCCCTTCCCGGCTCGGCAACACAATGCAAATGCCAAAGTGTTTCATTTTATCATTTATGTTTACATCAATGATATTTTAAAAAATAGGGTCTTTCTTGGGATTGGACATTTTATGGGCTCATACCAAGGGTCTTCCACACTCGTACACTTTATGGGCTCTATACCAAGGGAGTGCACCTCCCCTTCACACCGGGCCTTGCACCCGAGAGGTCGCCATGCCTCTTCTTACTAATCCCAACCCAATTTATCATGCAATGCAACCATGCGACTCAAAAAAGATCGTCGATCCACTTGTCTCCCGAGTCCACATATCAAGCACCAAACAAGGTGTTGATTAACCATGCACCACCTACACATGCCTCCACTAATGACTAATGTCCATGAATGGAGTTACCAATGTCATGCTCTATATGCAATAATGCCAATGAGCAATTTCCATGACCATATGCATTTAATACCACATAGATTGTGGTATAAACACCCATGCACAACATCCTTATGACATAATGTCCATGTATGTGATGTTCCCGTACATATGCAATGTAATGACCCATTGCTTCTCTCATGCAAGGTTCATATGTAATGTATGCCATATGAACTGTCTCTACCACATTCCAACATATGGTATTAACAACAACCATGCACACACACACACCACTCATGATGTGAATTCCCCGTGCATATGCAATGCGATGTATCATTGCAATAACATTATGTCACATATGTAATGCATGCCATATGGACTAAATTAACATAATCAATTCCATTCCATGGCAATTTACATTATAAACGTATAAATTACATGCTTCATCACAACAATTGATATATCAAAATATATATATCTGACATTCACAATTTCAACATAAATCATATCGTACACATATGATTTTCATTTACCACATAAGGCATAACATGTTATTTATCATATAGCAATTTCAATCCATTTAGGTATTTTGTCAAACACCTTCAAGGCAAACAACATGGTAACACATATCATGCCCAATTTCCACTTAATTCAAGAAATTCCAATAGGCAATTTCTACATACCAATTTAGGATAAAATTATTTTACCTAAATTCCACCAATAGGCAAGTGTAATTTTTCTAACAACCTACCCATTTTCTCCATTATTCCACAACTATATCCATATAAATATGTACACATATCCATATATATACCAAGCCATAATCATAGGCATTCTAGGTAAGAAATCAACCCAAGTAGGAGAACCCCTACCTCTTGTAGCGTGAGAATCCCGTAGGAAGCTCCCAAGACTCGAAAACCCAACTCGAAGCTTGATTTTTCCAAATCCCGATTTTTCACCTTCGGTGAAAATCTTCATTTTTGGTACCCACGCGTAGCCCTCGTCGACGTGATCACTTCTCCCTTCTAGCTCGACGGAATCCGAACAAAGAAATACAACTCGAATCTTGATTTTCGTACACCCCCACCCGTTCACCTTCGGTGAAACTTGTTATTTTTGGTACCCACGCGTAGCCCTCATCGCGTAGATGAACTTTGCCTTTTGAATCGATGAATTCCGACGGACGGAACTCCCGGAATCGGCGAAAGAAAGCTTGAAAAACCCACTTTTTCTCTCTTCTCTCTCCAAAAACGTCCACACTGGTTTTTGCACTGATATTTTGTGTAAAAATCTGATTTAAGCCCATATTTATAGTCGCAAATGAGCGGTCCACATCGCACCGCATATTTTCGACTTTCGGGTCCGTTTTTCGTCCCGAAACGATTCATTAAGTCCCGGATTAAGTCCAAATTAATTTTATTGGAACTTTAATCCAATTATAAGGAAATTTTATAAAATCCATTATTGGGAACCTTTAAAATTACATTCGCCACGCAGTCGCCTCGAACAACGTACAAAAATCCGACTATCTCGGAATTCGACGAAATTTCTAGTGATTACTAGATTTCGCGTTGCGAATCCAATGGCGCACTCCGTTTCCTCATCCGAGGTCTAGAACATGATTATTTCAAATACGCATAAGGGTGGAGAATTACCATTTTGCCCTTTTTCAGAAAAAGTTCAATTTTTCCCGGGTTTTACATCATCGTCTTGCAAAATATATTTCCCTCTTTCAGATGTAGATGACTTATTTTCCACAATATTCGAAAAATTCAAGTCCCACATCTGAGAGCTCTTTGAAATAATATCAAAAAATTGAAATGCTTCTTCAGGGTTTTTATTCATAAATTCTCCTTAAGTCATCATTTCAACAAATTGTCGCATTGCAAATGGAAGAGCATCATAGAAAAGCCCAACTAAAGTCCAGTTTTCAAATGCATGATGTGGACAAGCTTGGAGAAGATCATTAAATCTTTCCCAACATTGATAAAAAGTTTCTTTTTCTTTTACAGAAAAATTCATTATTTCACGTCTTAATGCATTAGTACGATGCACGGGAAAAAACTTTTTAAAAAACTCAGTTTGTAAAGCTTGCCAACTTGTGATAGAATTTGCTCTTAAAGAGTTAAGTCATAGTTTAGCTTTATCTTTCAACGAGAAAGGAAAAAGTCTTAATCTGACAATTTCATAATTATCTTGCAAAGTTCCACAGACCTCTTCAAATTCTTTCATATGAACATAGCGATTTTCAGTTTCTAAACCATGGAACTGTGGTAATAACTGTATTGTTCCTGGCTTAATATTAATATTTGGAACGTCTGTTGGAAAAGCAAAACATGACGGGACATTAGTTCTTGTAGAATGTAAATATTCTTTTAACGGTCGAGTATTTTGAATTACTTCTTGTTCTCTAGATTCTTCCTCCCTAGGTACGTTGTGAGCCATACTTAAGTCAAATGATTCTTGTGTAGATGAAGATGAGGGAGATGACTGATTTACGGAACCTACTGATGACTGAACAGACATACACTATTAAAAACAAACTATAAACATACAATACAGATAAACAAATATATATATATTTTAAAAAATTAACTTAACTCCCTGGCAACGGCGCCAAAAACTTGATTCGCACTATTTTGTGATCTGAATTATATTATACACCCAAGTATAAGTGGTCGAATTATAGTTTTTTCAGTTTTAAGTCCAAGTATCGATCCCACGAAGAGTTTGGGTAACTTAGAATTTAAAAGAAAAACAGTAAAGTTGTTTAAAGCATTATAACAGCTGATAGCTTGTGATGTGAGCTTAGATTGATAACTAGTCTAATTAAGCTTTTGTTTGCAGATAGATTGTTTAAAGATGATGACAATAATATAAAAGTATCCTTCAGTTTAAGGATTCCATAGGTTTTATATTGGTCAAGTACTGGAAATGTTACCTTACTTCAATTAACTTCCATGTTACTGACAAGTTAACCGGTAGGTCTGATGTATATAAACCATCACACAACAACTTCTTAGGTTAGCTGGTGGTATTCATGACAATTGATTAATCCAAGCAAACCAGAAGGACAAACCATTCATGAGGAATACTTGAATTACTCAATTGATTTCTTGATAGTAGGTGCGTACATAATAACCCATAACACAACAACTTCTTAGGCTAGCTGGTGGTATTAAGTCATAACACAACAACTTCTTAGGTTAACTGGTTATAGATGTGTCAATTGACTAATTCGAGTGAACCAGAAGGACAAGCCATTCATGAGGAATACTTGAATTACTCAATAGGTCATCTGTGATATATATATATATATAGATATATATACCAGTTAAACATCATCAGCGTCCTGGTGGAGGACAAGCCATACCGATAGGAATACCGTAGATATTCGATTGGCAATATAATTATATATAGTAGTTAAACAACCCTAATAACCCAGAAGGACAAGCCATTCATGAGGATCATTTAGGTTTTGTACCATGCATCAGTAGAACATCCTCAGCGTTTTGGTGAAGGACAAGCCATACCAATAGGAACACCGTAGATATTTAACCGGCAGGTTGATGATGCACTGATGACATAATTCCAGGCACAACACCGGTATTACGTACATCACTGTATCATGCATGAAGCATATATTACATATATAAATAAATATATGAATAAAACATCATCATTTTCAGAAGTTAACCAATATTATACATATGTTTACCTCTCACTGGAGGATATAAGTAGCTACTTACGCCCCATTACTACAGACAAGCAAGGAGTGCGGGCAGTTGTCATTACAACTAAAATTAAAATACAACATCTAAAACTTCTTTCACAAGGAACAATTGAAACACAACCACCTTTATTATTAATCAAAACAACAAAGTGGCGGCAGTTCAACTATCCGAATAGAAAGACTAAACAGAAATGTAGAAATACAGAGTATCAGTTGGAGTGTATCACGGACTGGATTGGGTTTGATTTCTCTTTTTCTTCCCTTGAAATTCTCTCAAGAGCTCTCTTCTTTTCCTCTCCAAGTCCAGCCATTTGAAAGGAAGAAGACTTCCCCTATTTATAGGCAAACATCAAGCATGAGGTGGAAGATAAGGTTGCACCGTTTGGGCTAGCCGTCCGGACGTCACCACCACCGTCCGGACGGTGGTGCCTTGCAGGATATTCCATGTGTCGTATGCTGGCTCTCCCTTGATTTATATTACACTTTGCTCCTTTGTTGTTCCAAGCTTTGCAATATCCTTCTTCGTATTCTCTGATAATTCTGTATTAAACCCTGAAATTTTGAACATAAAATATTTAAAACTTGTATTTACGCACAAACCCTAATAGACCTTAATTGATAATTTTTAATTGTTTTATCTTACAAAGTTTGATTACTCAATCATTTTAATTTACATATTAGTTAGAGTTAATCAGTATGTGGGATGCTTAGTTACTCCAACGCTTCAAAAAAAAAAAATCCCAATCAAGTGTATCATAAGCTTTCCTCAAATCAACTTTTATAGCACATCTCGAGGATCCTTTATTTTGGTTGTAATCCCTCATAGGCTCTTGGGTAACCAAAATGTTGTCTCCATATTTTCTTCCATAGATAAACGCTACCTGATTTGGATTTCTAAGGCTAGGGAATGTACCGTTAATCCTGTTTGCTATGATCTTGTAAATAGCTTTATAAATTATGTTGTAGCAACAGATAGGCCTATAGTCCCCCATAGTTATGGTATTAGGAACCAAAGAAATGATAGTATTGTTTAACTCCTTCAAGAGCCTTACAGTTATAAAAAAACTCTTTCAGTACTGCTACAATATCCTTCTCTATTATTTGTCAGACCCTTTTAAAGAACAAAGCATTGAACCCATTAGGACCTGGGGCTTTTTGATCATTTAGAGATAAAAGACTTCCTTGATTTCCTCATCAACGATTTCTCTTTCCATTTTAGTAGCTTGTTGTTCAGTTACCCTGTTCTAGATTATAGTTTTACCCTTTCCCTTCTCTTATTAGTAGTGGAGGACCTTCCAACTAATTTTTCAAAGTGATCCATAACCTCTGTTTTCACTGCCTGTTCCCCATCTACCTTTGTGACATCAGCTCGCATTAAGGACAAGATCTTTTTCTTATTTCTTATATTAGTCATGGTCTTATAGAAAACCAATGTGTTCTTATCCCCTTCACTAAGCCACTGGACCCTTGACTTCTGTTTGTATGACTTTTTCATTCTTAGCAGCTTGAATGTCAATTTCAAGGAGTTGTTGTTCTTCTAGTTTCAAGGCATGATCTCTTGAGTTGTCATCCAGGATTCTTTGACATCTCTCCAAAGCTTCCCTGGCATCTTTGGCTTTAGTTGTTACTTCCCCAATGGTTTTGGTTATCCCCTTAAATAATGTCTTGAGATTCTTTAATTTGCAACAAACTTGGAAATATTATGTACTTTAAATTGGCTGTGACCACATGATTCACCAAATCAAGGAAATCCTCTCCTAGCAAGAAAAGTTAAAAAATATGAAGGGGTTGTGTCATCTTTGACCCTGAAGCCCCAACTGCACAACATCTAGACTATGATCAAATAATCCTAGGGGTAGAAATTATGTAGTTGACCGTTAAAATGTGAGGTTCCACCTTTTATTCACAAGGACTCTATCCAACTTTCTAGTTACACATCCATGTCCACCCCTTTTATTACGTCTGGTAAAATGAATACCATGAGTATTTGAGGTCTATAAGTTTTGATTTATGTAAGCAATTGTCAAACTCTTCCATCACTGAGTTCCATTTGTTCTACCCCCTCTCATTTTCTTGTAAGCTCCTGATAGCATTAAAATCACCTAACACCACTCGTGTTTCATTTGAGAATACTCCAGCATAGTAACTAAGATTGCTCCATAATGGTTTTCTTTCTCTATCATCATTATGTTCATAGACAAAAGGAGTCTATGAATTGCTCCCTACTCATAGACAAAAGAAAGCTATTCCTTTCTCTCAAGGTGCTCGATCTTGTAGTGCACAATTTAATTTGTCTCAAAAAGCTTACTAAGTTCCAAATTATTTGGGTTCCACCTAACTCATATCCTTCCAGAGTTGTGACTATCATAGTTTGCTAGGAAATTCCAATCTCTAAACACTCCATGTAGGATTCTTGATTTATTTACACTTTACCTTTGTTTCTATTAGCTCCATGATATCTAAATTTTGTTCTATTATTATTTTTCTTACCTGCCCAAGCTTAGAGGTCTCATTAAGTCCTCGAATATTCTAGTGAGAACAATTCATTGAGAAGTTTTGATCTTTCTGAGTAAGTGGTGCTCAGCCGCCTTGGACTTTCTTAGTTCAAAGTCTTTCCTTTTCACTTTCTCCTTCTTATTAGACCTTGGTTATGTGAAGCATGTAACTGGCCCCCCCCTCCTTATGTATTTTCTTGTTTGCTTCTGGATCAAGTTTAGCTCTCAATTCTACCACGATTTCTCCCCCCTCCATGTTAAGATTCTCAAATTTGTTATGTGAAATAGATATGCGAGGCTGCTGGGGAGAGCTATTCTCATTGACAGTGATCTTAGTAACTTGGTGATCTTGCAGCAAACAATCCTATTGAGTTGTAGAAGGAATGAGACATTGGGCTTTATCTAGAACCTTTTCACTTTGGGTAGTAGCAGAATATGAAGTTGGAAGAATTTATGGCGAAGATTGCTCATTTTCTTAAGGATGATCTATCTCTTGTTGCTTCATAGAAATAGTCAAAATTTCTGCTACTGCCTTACCTTTGTCCATCATTGTTGTGGTGAGCCGTAATGGGGATGGTTTAGGCTTCCAGTTTTTTGTTTAGGGCAAGTGGACTCATTGTACCAAAAATGTAGCAGGCATGACAGATTTTTGGTATCCATTGGCACTCCACCTTAATCTCTATGGCCTCAATTTTCTCTTAGATTCTCCATGAACAAGTCAAAGCTCTCAACTAGCTTTTATGTAGCATTCACCTCAACACATATTCTTGCAAAACCTAACCTCATCTTCTTGGCTGTTATCAACATCAAGGGGTTTACCAACTATATTTGCAAGGTAACTTAGTCCCTCATCACTCCAAAACCGGAGGGGAATGTTATGTTATATATATAGGTAAATATATATATATATATATATAGTTATTTACTAATAGTGATAATATTGATTAGTAAAACATCATTTGCATGAATTGCCATAAACATTAAATACATGTATATATAAGAGTATATATATATAGTATACATAAAGTACAATAGTACTTTCTAAATTTAGATTGGTGGGAAATTGAAAATTTTCACTTCCCTCCAAAACATTTGGAGTATATGAGTTGAAGGGCAAATACATGAATTCCACATTGGTTCTTGGAGGTTCTTCATGGATTTATCTTCATCTATAAATAGAGGAAGAACTTCATTCTCCACTCAAGGTCTCAAGGAATCCTCTTAAAGAGGAGGCCTACATAATGAGAACTTCAAGTTATAATTTTGTATATGTATATAATATATAGAAAAAGAAGAAGAAATAAAATGAGAGAGGCGCGAACGCTAAAACAATGCTTCGAACATGCTTTGCTCCCAATACTTTTTCGGAATCTCAGTTTCTGACAGAAACTGAGATACTGAGACTTATGTTCGTTCGAACGCAACCCACGTTTGAATGTGACTTGCTCCCAGTATTTTGGCAGAATCTCAGAATTGAGATACTGAGAGTTTAATACATTCGAACGTGACAATCTCGTTCAAACGTGACGTATATTCTGTTTGAAATTAGTCTTTAATGGCTAAATTATTGCAGCTCTTTCAAGGGGTGTCTTCTGTCATGGATTTGAAGGGATAAATAAGGTTCAAGTGCAAGAATAAAGTATCAACAATTTAATCATTCTTCTTCGTCTTGATTCAGAGCTTCTATATTTTATGATTTTCTATTCGGGTTGAGTTTTGATTCCAAGATTACTAAGGAGTGTAGTCTTTGATATTCTTAAAGTTAGGCATTGTATCCTGGGGGTAGAATTTTCAAGAGTCCATTTGCATTATAAGTGAAAAAATTATTATCTCGAAGATAGCGAGTGTCGCGCCTTGCCTAACGATCTATCTTCTTCGATTTTTTGATTCTTTGCTTTTCTACTACTTGAAATTGTTTTACCACACCGTATTCTATAACATGTTATGCATCTTAATCTAGAGCAGAATTAAAAAGTGAGTTTCTTTGGTTAAGATGAGATTAGGTAGCCATTTCTTGAGGATGAGTGGTCTACCAGAAAAGAGCTAGGGTCCAACTTTGCAAACCTTGGTTTTGGACTCATCATCCATGAAGTTAAAGAAGTAGAAGCATAAACATCAAGAAGACCCATATTATCCCTAATCCTATGAGAAATAAAACTAACATAGTAAAAGAAAGTTTTTTCTCTATGAAGTAAACGACTAGGCAGTTTCTCCACTCATGGCAGCCCTTGGATGCAACTTCCATAGGGAGTTGGACAATGATTCTATTGTTTTCCTTTTTGCTTCAAAATATCAGAGATTCATTACCAGAGAAGGATGTTGCTACAGTAAAAATGATTGTCAATGATGAATTTGGCGATGAATAGTTAAATTTGTTGCCAAAAAGTTATTTTCGGCGATAACTTTAAAAGTTCCTCGTGGAAATTTTTTTATGATGTTTTTGGCGATGAGTTTTTTCTATTGTTGCTACAAGTCTTCAATAAAAAATTATGTCCCAAATTTTTTTGGCACGAATTTTAGCACTAAATGCTAATTTTACTAGCGACAGAATTGTTTGTCACTAAAAAAAAAATCGACTACATTTTTTTTTTTTGACAAATAAAGGAAAATAAAAAAATAACAAAGAGTAAAAATTAGTGACGATTAATGTTCATCGTAGAATTCTTTTTAGTTTTTTTTTTTGGCGACGAATATTATTTTATCGCAAAATCCTTTAATTTAAAATCCTTAACAGATTAAAGCACTTCAACCCCTGCCCCCTGCGTTCTCTCTCTCTCTCTCTCTCTCCTTCCTTCTATGTGTTAACAAATGACACATTCTTATACTCGATTCACACACACACAACACCACTCACAATCACGCTTTCTCCCCCTCTTTTGGACTCGCCCAGACTATCACACAAACACTTGTCTCTATGCTCACACACACACATAATTGTAGGAGCTCTATCTCTCAGATGCACCACACATACCTCTAGCAGAATGTCCATTGTCATTCATCATTGCCACCACCATTTATAGTATTCTATCTTTTTCTCTCTTTGTATTTTGAAATTCCTATACCCTAACCCTATTCTTAGGGTTTACTTATAAATATTTAACCTAAGTTACCAATTTATTAATAAGGATTAGAACTGATATCCTATGCATGAAATTATGCTTATTCATACCTCATGTCAATCCCAATTTTTGCTTAGAAAGTTCTGATTTTATTTTTAGAAATTGAATCTTCTTTATTTACCTGATATCTTGTTATTGGAGTTTTCACTTTTGCTTAGCCTGAAGGTTGGATTGAACTGATTTTTTGGGTTAAAATTGGAATTTATTATTACATCCCCACAAAATATTCAATGAAATGTGTAGCCATTACTTTTTAGAATTTCATTTGTCTTGCTAGAAAATTATGAATTTATTTTAGAGCTGCTCCCTGAAGCTAAGTGCAATGATATGTTAGATTTTTTTGCATCTAAGATCAGATTGAGATAAATTGTGCATATACAAATTTTTTTGTTCCTTGTATAACTTATGGGTACTATAGTCGTTTGAAACATATGTAATCTTTGGGAAGCATTCATACAGTGTGGGTTTCATACTTGGTTTCTTATAAAATGGAGGATCTGTAAGCATTCACGCCATTCGCTAGTTAAAATTATGGTTCAACTCACTAACCTTTGATAAATGATGAAGGGAAAAAAAATTTAAATTTTTATCTTTGCCTTCGTTGTTCATGCATACACTTCTAATCTATATGAGTCTATGTGGGACGGTTTTGGTTTGCTATCTTTTTTGTGTGGGAATGATGTTTGCTAATAAGAATTTAATGCAAGTGAAGATAAAAATTTTAAATTGGTAATCTTAATGAGGCCAAGTCCATTTTGGCTTGAGTCTTCCCATGAACTTGAGCATTGTCCTCACCTAATCATTGGCTGGATATTTCCTTCAAACTAGGGGAGCTATAGATCTCAATTAGCTTATGTATATATGTATATATGGATATTTCATTCTAGTAATATTGTTTTTTTAATCTAATGCAAATTGAATATGAATATGTATCAATGGGATTCTCAAGCATGATGCAAGCAGAGGATCTACCAAGTACTGTTAGAGAGGTTCTAGGCCAGGAAGATCTAATTCTCTTGTAGCTATCAATTCTTAACTTTTACCTTCTAGCTAACTTCTTTGATAGTAGAAAAAAAATCTGAATATGAATATGTATGGTCTCTATCAACAATCATAGAATAAGAATATGAATATGGTTGGACAAGTTATTGATGAGACATGTTTGTGATATGTCGTATTTTTTTTTTTTTTGATGATGACGATTATGTAACAAAGGGTATGTCTGTCTGGAGTGAAGAAAGAGGAGCTACCACTGGAACTAGAAGTATCTAAGCAAAGCATGTTGCAGCAGACTGGATTGTCCCCATATGAAACTTATCTGTTTGGGAATTGCGTGTGGTCGGGCACAACACTCTGGTAGTTGATATAGGCAAGGTAATTTCTCTGATTTGCTTGTGTGTTTCTATAATGAAGAAAATGCATAGGTAATCATTTTTTTTTTTGGTTGTAGATCATGCTAAATTTTTCCTTTTTTTGGTTTTTTTTTTTTTTTTTTGGGGGGGGGGGGGTTGAGCCCATATAGAGGGCTGACAAAGCATATTCCGAAACTTCTTGTACGTCATATATGTAACTCAAGCCATGGTTCTGATTTTGTAGCTTTATTTTTCTTTTTTATTTACATTTTATTCTTGATCGATTCCTAAATCTGGGTTCTTATAAGTTCGCCAATAATCCATTATTTTCACTACATTTGGGTATTCGTCTTGGTTATATTGTTCGGTTTGAACAACAAGGATATCATCACTACCGTAGTATAACCCCGGTAGTTGCTGGTCATCGGGGTAGTTCATATAAGTTTCGTGAACTGTTACAATTTTGAAGTCAACAAGGTATATTTGTTGAAAGGAAAAAGAAGAATTCAACAAGAAAAGGAAACTATATTGTAATATTGTAAGCTACGCGCCAGTCTGATTATTTAGCAAGAAACACAACGGCCACTATATATATATAAACCAAGCCAAAGGCCAAATCTGAGTAGCAGACCCTAAACCACAAAGCAACCAATGTCGATCTAGTAATTCCTTGACCAAATCATCATCCATTTAAATTTCCTATCTTTGTTTTTCTCTCAAACTTCTACAGGAAAAATATCCATGGGGCCATCCAAAATTGCATACAACGGGTATAAACGAACACAGTTATGGATCTGATAACAATATAAGGAATGTTACATCTTATGAGATGGCATCAAATGCTAGCAATTCTTCTTTTGCAATCTCTGAAAACAATTATCCGTTTTGAGAAATTGGATTCCACTAAGGGAATTTTAGAGACATGAATAAGCCTTTTATGATTCGATGGAGATTAGGCAAAAAATTGATCCGAGACTGCTTGTGTTGTTAGAATTTCTCCAAGAAATTTACATGGAATGATGTGAATTTTTCAAGAAAATCATTTCATGGATTCATAACAAGTTCCTCGATGTGTTCAAGAAGACTGGTGCAGTATTATGGAAGAAGGATCATTTGAAAGTTAAGACAAAGAATAGGAGCTTGAGCCTTGGGTGCACCCAAACAATTGTTGAAGAAGAATCAATTCATACTTTTTTTTTTTTTTTTGTAAAGTTAACTTAAGTAGCACTGATGGTCTTCTGCAATAATTGGCATTTAGTTGATGCAACAAATATGAATCATGTATAGTCACTTTTTAAAGCATATCACTCACTCTTGTACCCTATGGTCCTTTTTAAAGCATCTCATTGAATATTGTTGTAGAGTTCTGACAGTTAAATATGTAAAACACTAAGATGTATATATGTTGTCCTCAATGACATGTAAGCATTTAAGTTCAAAATTAGTATAAAAAATTGTAAGTAAGCACACTTTTTTGTTTCCTTTTTTTAATATTACCTAAATATCTCTATCCTGATTCATGCATAACTGATATAGAAATATTTGAAAAGATTTTTTACAGTGTTATTGTGCTATATACAACAGTTTAAATTTTAAAAAACTGATATCAGTTCATTAGGTACTATCCTTTTGAACCAAAATTTTTTATTCTTCAACATTTCAGTTTTTTTCGAAGAAACTTTTCGTTTTACATAACATGCAGTAATTTTTTTTGTGTAGCGAGATTTTGAGTTCTTCTTCACCATTCTAGAGTTTCATCTTCTTGTTTAGCCTGACAGAAATTGCTCAATTGGAAAACCAACTTCGGGCATTCGGTTTTGTCTTCACTTTTTCATCTTGTCTTTTTTTTTTTTTTTTTTTTTTATGAATCGATTTTTTTTTTTTTAAAACAATGTAACAACATAAAAATCAATGTGATAAGTTACTCAAAAACAATGTAAGAACATATTAAACAATGTGATAAGTTATTCAAAAATAATGTGCCAACATATTAAAAAAATGTGACAAGGTACTCAGACATAATGTAACAACATATTAAACAATGTAACAACATAAAAAAAATGTAACAAGTTAAAAAAAAATGTGACAAGGTACTCAAAAATAATGTGTCAACATATTAAAAAAATATGATAAGTTACTCAAATTTGTTATTTAAAAATCACAAAATTTAACAACATCAAATCTTGAAAATCATGATTCCAAAAATCTTGTTTTGATTCAGAAATTTAGAATGGGCAAAATCAATAGCTTTTCATTTGAAGATTGAAGCGGATTCCGTGCTTAAAAGTAGTGGAGAATGGTTAGGGTTATTCAAGGAGATGTCATTTGTGTTCCATAACCGGTTTTTGATTCTTCAGTGAGTGTTGTAAGAGGGTATTAAAACCATTTTCAAAGTGGACTTTTATCTAAATTCTTTCTTTAAATGTAATTTTATTCTAATAAGTCCTATAAAGTGTATCGGCATCCAAAGTGCCCTTTTTATTTTATCAATTGACCAGCCCAACTATGTCTTATGATCACATGCACTAGGTATGTCACAGGTGCTGAACAACTGGCAGGCCCATCTACCCTAAAAATAACATAAAATTGGCAGCCAATAAATTATCCAAACGTGCCTAAACTTTTGGTTATTAGATACACATTTCGGTTTTAAATATTTGTTTATTATTTAATTATCCTTAACTTCATAACATATTATTGTTTCCATTTTTTTGATCTGCTTTATTGAGATAAAGATATTCAAATGTGATGGATTAAAAACTGTTTGAAATTTGAAAAGAGAGAGTCTCAAACCTTTTGCCTATATCATTCGAATATTTTCTTATCAATTCAGTCATTGAGAAACAGTCGAATTGTTTCGTTCGCATTTTTTCAATACAAGATCACAATATATTGGCATAAAGTATGGTTGTACTTTCCAGAAATTGCAATATCATTGTGTTTTCTAGCATACGATGTACAAAAATCCTATTTTTTGATGTCACTGTTTTTGTTAATGTTGTTTTATTTCTTTTTTATTTGAATCATATTCTTTCCTTGACATGTACTATTGGTTGGATGGATGTATATGTTTGTGTTGTTTCTCTTTTATCACTATGTCACGCATTGCCCTTATTATGTTTTGTATGTTTGACCTATACTATGGAGCAAAATTTGATTCCTTTATGGAGTTAGCATTGTGTTTGATGCTTTGTAAAACCTTGTGCTGAGATTTTTTTATGACCATAGTTGATGTGTCAATTATTTGGTAAGACACCGATTGCCTACGCTTGAGCTTATATTGATTTTTGAATGATGATCTTGTTCTTGCCATGTCTTGTGTTAATCCACAAAATACGAATTTCACACATTCACATATTCATCTGTTTAACAACATAATAAAAATATTGTATAATTGCGGCATATATACACTAACATCATAAAGTGACTAAATATTCATCTGGATTGCACTAATGAAAACATTGAATAACCACAACATACAGTGACATCATAGAGTGAAATGATGGAGGGACTGCATAGACTGACTTTATAGATTAACATGTTCAAATTTGTACTAAATCCAGATTGCATGAATAATACCAAATAGCGTAATTCTTAATTTTAAAGTGATAATATATAGAAACACTAGTTATTACCCGTGCCTGAAGGCACTGTACGAGGAAAAAAAATCAATTAAAAAAAATGAGAATTAGCAAGAAAAAAAAACGGTGCACATAATAATAACAATAAATATCTAGAGCCGATGAATATATAAAAATGTACAAAATTACCTCCAAAAACATAACTCAAAAGATTTAAACATATACACAGTTACATATTTTATCACCTTACCTTAAAAAGCTATTATTCATTACATATTATTAATTTGTCCATAGTAGTTAAAAAAAATTAATTAAAATACATATCAAATAAAAGAACGCCTTTTGATATCAAATAACCACGCATGAAATAATCAAACATTGAATATTGATCGTGAACATGAAATAATCCAGCATTAAAATTGGACCCTCACTAAATTGAAAGCCTAAAATGTATCATTTAATGCATCCTTTAAATGATTAATAAAGTATTACCGATATGAAAAATGAAAAATTTAGTAATAACTCGTGTCTAAAGGCAGACACAGTGCACCTTAAAAATCGAGCACCCAAAGAATCGATCCCACTATATTAAATCGCAACAACCACTTTTTTTTTAAAAAAATGGACAAAGCTCGAACCTGAAGACATTATACAACATAAAATCGAACACTAACCATGTAATACAAAAACTTTCAATAGCATTAGAAGAAACTAATTTTTATCGATCACCAAGTATAGAGAGAGAAATAAAATACATAAATCACCTTGTCAACAAAGTTGTAAGATTAATGGTACCTAAAAATCACAAATTCATAAACATAATTTAGAGGCCAACGAAGTCTTGAACACCACAATCATGAAAGATTCACCATTAAGTATTCAACTATAAGACCTAAACACAAACACATTACTAACAATTAAGGTTATGCTCTAACAAACTAAAGCATGAATAATTAAAATAAATTGAAATACAATGACTATAGTGGTTATAAAATAAAACTCTCACAATAATGGACATTGGATATTAGCCTCAGTAACTGTAACATTTCATAGATTACCAACATAACAAATATCATCCTATGAAATAACATATTCTTTCTCTGTTGCTAACACATCAAAAAAATAAAAAAAGTGGGAATCTCATAGCCAAGATAAACGCCTCCAACAACAGTTGGTGCTCATATCAAAAACCAATAAAAGCTTGAAGAACCACATCAGCAAGTACATGGGTTCCCAAATGTAAAGAAATTTCACTCTCTTCTACCAAAGAACCATATAATGAAAATCAATATTGCCAAAAACTTAAAATATCTACTCATTAACATGAAGGAAAAAGCATTAGCCTAAAAGGATGAACCAAAAAAATGAAGATATACATACACAGATGTGGCTTCTTATTTGATGATCTTTTCCTTGCAACTTGTTGATTATAATTGTTAACTATTTGCCGCCTACAACCACCAATGAGCACCCAAACTAAGTAAAAAGACTATGATTAATGTACAACAACACTTCCAGAAATTGGGCTTTGTTAGAAAATAACATTTCTTGAACATATATTAAATGATGATAATATTTCTATTACACACCTATAAGACCCCACCTTAAGTCAAGTACCTTTTTGGTGCATCCCGCTAGTTTGAGAGAAAGATTTCATGGATGTGGCAGTGGAAGGTGGGGTCAAACCAACACAATGCCAATGGAAACAAACTTTGCCAACCACAACACCAAAATTAGTTCAAGTTAAATGGAAACCCAAATCACCCTTCCACTTCCCCCATGTTCCATGGAAATTACATAACAAAAAATCCCATTCAAAACAGAATAAAATAGATGCAAAAGCAAAGACTAAGATAAATAAAAGTAATTATAAAATAAAATCAGTCCAAAGACTATCAATTGAAAATCTGCCATCAAACTTTTATGATAGATACTATGCAGTTGTAATATAAAAAGGAAATATGCAAATAACCATGGAAAAAGTGACAGTTGGTAAACTTTAATCGTTCAAATTTAGAAACATTAATAAAGTGCATTAAAAAAGCACAATTGATCGGGTGTTAGCAGCAAGGAATGTTCCATGACCCTTTTAATTGCCTTTAAAAAAAATTATGTCATCAAAAGCTAAATGTGATAATACTTAGACATCCAAATGAAATAAAAATGCAGTACAATCACATTCTATTAGAATCTCAACTTCTGATTCAAACAATGTAGTACAATCACACACTTAATTATGGGATATCATAAACTTACACCAATCAACACCAAATTACGGGATATCATAAACTAACATGAATCAAATAAAATTATGGTTCAACTCATATTATATGATGTGCTGTAACATTTGAAACAACAATCAAGCCCCAATTCTTTTAACAACAATTGAAACAAAACCCACGAAAAGACCATGTAAGGTAAAAACCACGAAGTAACTAAATAATAGTAACTATAAATATAAAGCCAATTTTCTTACAAAGTACAATATAGCACCTCAAAATCGAAAACTACCATGAAATTCCAACAGAGTGACAATCCAAATTTTTGTCCTAACCCAAATCAAAAAGGTCATCTATTTTGCATGTTCAAACTTTTTTGCATGTTCAACTCTCATCTATTTTATTGCAATTGGGAATCAGTCCAGCTAAAATGCAAAATAAATTGCAATTGTTGATACAAAAACTTTTAATAAATGTTCGAATCAGTCCACAAATAGGCAAGCCTCATGAATATGCAAAAAAGTTGTGAATGCATAAGCCTCATGAATATACAAAAAGGTCCAAATAAACTTGCCCCAAGCAATCTAAATCACAAACAGTAAGTACATACAACTATGAACACCACCACCACAGAACAAATATAACTATGAACACCACCACTACATGTATCAACCAAAAAAAAAATACACAGAGAAACAAAAATAACCATGAACACCAGCTGCTGTGTGTGTGCTGGTCCACATATGAGCATAATAACAAAAATAGCATCCTTTCCAAGAGAATGGGATTCACATTGTCAAACAAACTGCATTACAATCACAAACATAATTTCTAGAAAAGATATACATAATTTCTGCATTACAATCACAAAAAGAAAAGAAAAGTGATATAGATAGATCTCTCTGCTTTGTTGGTGATATCTAGCTTAGCTATCGGATCATAAGGCCCAATATTAGACTTCAGAGCTCAACCAAATGATTTCGGACATTGAGCACCAACCTTTAAAAAGTAGGGATCATTCACCTTTTATAAGTTGCATCTCAGCGCTAATCTTTCTAGTAGTTCATCCAAATGCTCTGCTAGATTTCACAATTTAAAGCTATATGGAGTAATTAACCAAATGGTGAAAAAATTAGAAGATTTATCTTTCCTGTTGGACAGTGTGATTCAAAATCTACATTCAGTTTTCCCCCAACCTTGAAAATGTTTGATTGTGATTAATTTTTGAATAGGTAAGGAAAAATTTGCTTGGGAATTGCAGATTTTGTGCCTGCTGATATTGATTCTGTTGGGTATGTTCAATTTCCTTGTGAGATTTCAACGTGCTTACTTTTTTAGCCTCATTTATGTAATTTCTCTGCTGAAGGTACCGTAGTTTTAACATTGCATAAACAGAGACTCTGTATACAAAAATTAATAGAGTATAAACAGAGACTCAGATCTAGAAAAAGTTTTTCCTGATCAAACTACACAATCACAACATCCAGATAGGAAAATTCACAATCACAACATCTAGAAAAAGTTTTTCCTGATCAAACTACACAATCACAACATCTAGATAGGAAAATTCTTGCCTGAGATCGATTGCCTTGCCTGAGATCGCCTGCCTTCCTGAGATCGCTTGCCTTGCCTGATGTGGAGCTGAAAGAGAGAGAGAGTGTGAATGAGACTTTGGAGCTGTATGACTCCTTCACTCTCTGAGTGTGAATTACTACATCATACAACTCCTTCACTCTCTGAGTGTGAAGGAGACTTTGGAGCTGATCTCACAACGTTAGAATCGAGTTCGTCGGAGCAAGTAAACACTCAGAGAGGAGTTCGCTTTCAATTGGGTGGCAATTTGAAATAATACAAACTGAATCGAATTTAAACTGAATCGAATTGGGAGGCAATTTGAAATAATACAAACTGAATCGAATTGGGAGGCAATTTGAAATAATACAACAGAGAGGGAGAGAGAGAGAGGAGCACAAACTGAATCGAATGCCAATCGTCAAAGCTGTGGTTCCATATCTCGATGAGTCGTTCGATTCTCGGTGAGTAAAGAAGACTTACATTCAAGCCTTGCAGAGATCGCCTGCCTTGATGGTGTGAAACTCAGTTCTAAAAATGGTGGCCGAAACTTAGATCTGAAAATTTAAATCGAACACTTCTGAAAAACCGATCAACAGGTTGAAAAATTCAGTGCTCTCACACAACTGGTGGTTTCGGTTCTGGGTTTGGTAGTGATGATTTGCGGTGGTGGTGGTGGTTTCGGTTCTGGGTCTGGTAGTGATGATTTGCGGTGGTGGTGGTGGTTTCGGTTCTGGGTCAGGGGTGTGTCGCTGGGGCTGAAAGAGAGAGAGAGAGAGTGTGTGAACAGAGAGGAGAGAGAAGAGAGTGTGAACAGAGAGTAGAGAGTTCTGGAGAGTTCTAGTGTGTGAGAACATGTGAGTGTGTGATGAAGGGATTGGGCGGGAATCTCAAAATTATTAGATTAATATTAACCCTTAGATTAGATTTAGACAAATTTAGAAACGATCTGGACCGCGAAAAGCAAAAGTCATTTTGTTTATCTTTTGAGATTTGAATTGTAAGCTACTTTATTATATAGACTAGTTATTGCCTGTGCCTGAAGGCACATAATAATAAAAAATGGTAAACAATAAACATATTTGTATTTATATCTAAAATCAAATCACAAACATAGAAGTGAGATAAATGAATTTAAGCATCGGTCGTAGTGGATGTGAGAGGTGGTAGTGGTAGGAGACGGTGATGGTTGTGGTGGGTGGCAATAACCGTGGTGGTGGTGGTGGCGGCGGCAGTGAGGGCGGCGACGGTGAGAGCAACGGCGGTGACGGTGGTGGTGGCGACGGTGACGGCAACGACGATGGCGATGGTGGTGGCGACGGTGACGGCGATTGTGATGGCGGTGGTGGTGGTGGTGGCGACAGTGGTGGTGATGGCGGCAATGGTGGTGGTGGTGGTGGCGGCGACGGTGGTGGTGGTGGTGGTAGAGGTAGTGGTGGAGCGGTTTCAAAAATATTATTATTTTTTTTAAAGTACTTATGAAAAATAATTTCTAAAAGTATTTTTTAAAAATCACTCCAAACACACCCTTAGGGCCTATTTTTCCTATTAAATTTAGGGTGTTAATATTAACCGTTAGATTAATTTTAAAGTAAAATTTAAAACGATCTCAACCGCGAATAGCAAAAGTCATTTTGTTTATCTTTTGAGATTTGAATTGTAAGCTACTTTATTATATAGATATTAAATAAATTATTTCTCCATCCTTGCCTACAAGCTATGAAGCACGGATACTTCGTTGAGGTCGGCATATCCGTATCGGATACTTTATCGGATACGATACTCGTCGGATACTCGAGGATACGTATCAGATACACCTCATACGTATCTGATAATAATTAAACATTAAGATACTTCACGGATACTTTTGTGTTCAAGTAATATATATAATTTTTGAGTTGAATTTTTAACATTTCCTTTCGAATTCACATACCATACAATACATTTACAAAAATTCATATTACTTCAAAGGCACATGAGTATTTTTTAAGTATTATCTACAATTATATGTCAAAAGAGCATAAAATAAATCTATTACATTATAGTTTTAGCAAAAATTACTTCTAAATAAACCGACTCGGTAAATGTTAGTTTTGATTTTTTAATTAATCACTTCACATTGTGAATATATCATAGTGATACGATATATATTTTTTTCAAACTAAAAAGAATTACAAATTTTCCTTATTGTGTTAAAGAACTACCAAAATATATAAGTATTATGCTGATTGAAAATAATAAAAATATTAAATATATTTTATTATAGTCGTATCTTGACCGTACCCGTATCCTTCTTTTTTAGATTTTGTCGTATCGCTGTATCCGTATCGTATCGTACCCGTATCCCGTATCCGTATCTGTGCTTCATAGCCTACAAGTTTTTTCAAAAAATATTTAATTGAACATAGAATGAATTTCGTATTTATAATTGTTAATTCAAATTGGGAATTCTTTCGCGGAGATTTGGGGTTATATAGAGAACAAGATCATTGAGTATACAGTGACTATTGTTCAACAAATGAGATTATAATACATGTTATTATGTTAGTGAATACAAGAATCCGAACCTGATGATGCTCATTGATGATGAAAATAAGATGTCGACAATCGTTTTTGTTGAAGACAAAAACCCTATTATCTTAGATGCACTCGAGGAATTTTTTTATGCATGCTTAAACGTCTTTGCAAAGGCTATTTTTGAGTTTTCTAAAATCTTTTGTCTCACGGAATGTATAAGAATCTTGTTCAAATTTTAAATGTTCGTAGAATATGGGATTCGTCTTCCGTTTTTTGATCAAAGAGTGATCATTAATGGCGTTCTTTCAAGTGCTAATATATTCAAGGGAAATTTGGAGGCCGGTCCCTCTTTGTGGACTTATTTGGTGATAAGTTTATCAAGAAAATTTATTTAACATTAAGTCCATTTTGATATCCATTGTCCAAAATACCTCTAGTAGTTATGTTTAATTAAAACAAATTTGAAAACTAATTAGGAATTTGACTAACATTAAAATTTTCTCTCTCTTATATCTATATATATCTATATATAGAATAGAACTATTTATTTCTATCTCTCATATATATCTATATAATAAAGTAGAGCGAAGTTTGAATCCAAAAGACAAAGAGAGGTTCAGATTGTTTTGAGACAAAACACAAACAAATCTAACGGACAACGTAATCCCAACATAAAAGACGGTTCAAATCATCTCAAAAATTTTGATCCGATGGTCTACGGTTAGTCCTAAATTTTTTTTTCCCTCCCATGAAGAAGCCTATCTCTCACTTTTGCCTCTCTCTCACGCCTCTCTCTCTCTCCCAATCTCTCACGCCTCTATCCCTGCCTTCTAAGCTCATCACCTGTAACTCCTCTCACTTTCCCTGATTCACGCCTCTACTTTCCAAAAATACATCCTCTCTTTCTCTCTCTCCCCCTGGCTTCCCCTATCACGCTCATTAGGAATTCAAAAGATCCTTTCCATAACCGATGATCCCCAAATCCCCGTGCCTTTCTCAATTCAATTCCTAATGTCCTGCAAATATCCTTTCTCCTTCGATATCAAAGCAACTGATTCCAGGTACATTGCTCTCTCTCTCTCTCGTGGTCTGCATCTCTCTCTGCTGCTCATACTGCACGGACTCTCTGTTGGAACTCTCCGCTGCTCCGACTGATTCCAGGTACATGCTGAAACTATCTGCTTCTCTCCCTCGCTTTCTCTTTCTGCTTCTCTCTCCACAGCTTTTTTCTCTCTCTCTCTGTTGCCAATCTCCTTTGCCTTAGCTTCTCTTCCAAAACACTCACATCGCATAATGCCCATGAAGTGTTCGATCAAATGCCACAGAGGTGTTCCATACGCAGAGCACTCACAGTGCATTGCGCACACACTTGATCTGCAGAATAAGCTTGAAGGAAGGAGACAAGACCTCGATCTGACTATACCAATGGTCGATATTTATAAGTACAATCCATGGGACCTCCCACGTCAGTAAAATACTCATCTCTCATGCCCTTTCTTCTTCTTCTTCCTCTTGGTGATGATAATTGTCTAACCACAGTTGTCTTGGTTGAAGTTATAGCGATTTAGTCATTCTTAATATGGATTTGTATGGAGATGTTGAAGACAATCTCTTCCTAACCATTGTCTTTTACAACCCTGTTTTGCCTGCCGCAGATTATACCATCTTTACTTTTGCTTAATTTTCTTTACTTTTATTTTCTTTGCTCTTCTCAAGCTAGAAGACATTTGCTTCTCACTTTGATTGTAATCTTTATATACCACCTTTCATCTATTTTTTTTTTGTAATTCTCTATATAAAACAACCGAATAACCTACTCAACCAAGATCATGAAAGCTAACTCCCCTGTATTTTTCTCTTATTATTTTGGTGCCAGAATTTGCAGGAGAGTTATGTCAAGGAGACCATGAGCCGTGGTTTTTCTTCGTTCCTCGGCAAGAGAGAGAAGCCCATGGAGGAAGACATAATCGGCTCACGACTACCGGATATTGGAAAGCCACTGGTTCTGCGACCTATGTTTACTCGAATAATCAAATAATTGGAGTGAAGAGAAGCATGGTTTTCTATAGAGGAAGAGTTCCAGGCGGAAGAAAGACTGAGTGGAAGATGAATGAGTACAAAGCCATTGCAAGAGAAGCTTCTTTGTCAGCAAGTGAAACTCCAAAGGTTTGCCTTAATTGTGCACACAGAGCACACACTATTTATCACATAACACACACATATGCGAACTTAGTCGAAGCTTTAACAAAAAGGGAAGAAAGGAAGCTTTAACAGTTTATTAATTTATTTTGGGTATTATTCTTTTTTTTTTTTCCTTTTCGAATTTATCAGGCGGTTGATGAATATAAGGGCGATGATCCCCTCCAACCATAGCTTGACTGAGTTCTCAGTTTCTGCATTTTTTGTTCATTCTTCTTTGTTGCTCTTTAATTAGTGGCTCATCATCCCACTTTCTTTGCAATTTCCTACCCATATGTACATTTTTTTTTCTCTAATCTATTTTGGGTATTATTCATTTTTTTTTTCCTTTTCAAATGTATCAGGCGGTTGATTGAATCGATTGATGAATGTAAGGGCCATGATCCCCTCCAAGCATGGCTTGAGTGAGTTCTTAGTTTCTGCATTTTTTGTTCATTCTTCTTTGTTGCTCTTTAATTAGTGGTTTTCCCATTTTATTTACTCTCGGTAATTTGCTTGAGAGATGATAGGAATGCCATGTGGATCCATGGAAACAATGGTAGGGCAGCCTAATAGATGGGATTTGAAGAATAGTAATTTCATTAGAAGATTACACCAAATTAGATTATAAACTACTAGAATGTTTAGTCATAGATCATTAAGTTATAAATCCAATGTCACTAGAAAACCAAGCACAAGTTTTTTTAAGCCAAAACTAGCCAAAGTAGAGAATGAAACTTCCTTGGTTTTGATGCATGATTTTTTTATTGAGTGAGTTGTAAAAGTAGAGAATGAATCAACCATTGGAGTGCTAATTTTCAACAAACCTTCTGATGTTGTAGTGGATGAGGTTAGAAATTAGCTGCATATATCGTTTTTAGGTCTCCATATTTAGCTATATAAAATAATCAATACAAAGAATAGCTTCAGTTAAAGATTGGACTCGAATATGCTTGACCCAATAATTTTTTATTCTACCATGATGCTTATTTCTTGAGGGATATATTGGTCTTATAGAGGATGAGTGGGTGAAAAACTTTTGCCTGACAAACTTTGCTAGGCTTTAAAGAAATCCCATTTCTTAGAGAATGATGTCAAGTGCCCTTTCTTAGTGGTGAGCATTTTTTATGTCAATTTCTTTTGAGTAAAGTTTTTAGGGTGCTGCAGTGTGTTCTAATTAGGTTTATATAGTTTCAAGCTTCAAAATGGTGATTTAGTGTTTTAGTTTGAAATGGTATGCATCATGTTGTTAATTAAAATATGTAAGTAATGCTTTGTTGGGCATGCATGTATGTATACTGAGGATGCAATTTAAGTATTTAGGGATTCAGTTGAGCCTAAAGTGTTCACGATCAATGCTTTTTTTCTTTTGTATTGCACAGTGACTTCAAGATGTAAGTTGAGCCTAATGTGTCCAGGATTAATGCTTTGTTTTCTTTTGTTTTAAGTTGCAATCTGCCTTTATGCAATGTAGTATTTTTCGAGTTTTAATTTAATTTTTCGTTAACCCGTGTCTTTAGGCACGGGCAATTACTAGTATATATATATATAATAACATTAAAAAATAGTAATATTTAAACACAAAAAAATAGTAACATTCAAATACAAAAAATAGTACCATTTAAACACAAAAAATATAGTAACATTTAAACATAAAAAAATAATAATATTCAAAAACAAAATAATAACATTGAGTATTAATATTTAGGAAAATAACAATAGTAACATACTCAACAAAAACAGTAACATGAATAGTAACATGGTAAAATGTTATATATATATATAGAGAGAGAGAGAGAGAGAGAGGGAGAGAGAGAGAGAGAGAAGATGATTGTGGTGGAAGTGGTGTGTTGGTTCCACTAAACAAGTCTTCTCAAAGAAAGTTATGAAGGCCGTCAGGGATTTGGTGAATGATGCCAACTTCGACTACTCGGCCACTGGATTTTCTTTGCTGGCCATGGACTCGTGCCATGTGGCACTTGTGACTCTGTTGCTCAAATTGAAGGGATTTGAGCATTAACCCTATGACCGTAATATTTTGATAGGGATGAATTTGAATAATATGACGGCTTGCTAGTGACACAAGGAAGAAGATTCCTTCTATGTTTTCTATTGGCAAAAACAAGAAAATGGACTCATGAATTTGAATTTCAAAATTTATGAAAAAAATCTTATGAGCTTAAATTAAGGGTAGAATTAAGGGATAAAAAATCTAAGCGTTTCCCAATTAGGAAGCAAAATTTACATTTAATACTATTGAAACATTATATGAATGGTATTTTGCAGTTTTTCAAAAATTGTGGACTTAATTACTTATTAGTAAGATAAAAAACGGACATATAACCAAATAAGTTTTTTTGACGGATTCAAGTCATTATAAGTCCCTTAAGGAAGACTCAACCTCAATTTTTACTATATTCAATTTCCTAATCAATTATCTGATAGCAGTTAATTTTTTTAAGGCTATATTAGACCAATTATTCCCAACTGGGCTCTTAGACGAAAGCTTTATGCTTTGGACTTCTAACTGAAAAAGTGGTAGAAATTGTACTAACTTCCAAAAAGCCCTAAAAATAACAAGGTCTAGACTACAATAGGACAACAAGTTGGGCTGAGTCAAAATATTTGCACATCTATTTTGTCACTTTAAATGAGATTCAGATTCAACATTTGAGGGCTTCAGAAACCTCAAGTAGAAAAAAAATTATGGTTCTGCTTTCTCGCTTGACCAATCAGAGACACATTCAATATCGATCAATCATGCCTCGAACTTACAATTGCTCTTAAAAACCACAAGCTTTGTCGGTAGTCACTCATAGTTCAATATATTTATATTAATTATGACCTTTTATTCACAAGCTAAAAATTGATATTCTATTTGTTAGTATTTTAGAAGTGGATTATCTTGCTTTAAAAATTTTCGAGGAATCAGAATTTGCATGGCAATGAGTTGTTTATATTGCAGGTTACATTTTCTTCCCTTTTATTTTTTGTCACTTGGATTTCCACAGTCTGCAATGCCATTTTTCTCATAGGTATGAGAATCCCTTTTCTTCTTTTCTTCTAAGTTGCTTAGGAGCTATGAAAGAGTTTTGCATTTTGTGGTGACAAACAACTAAAACTTTAGTCTTTTTATTCTCTACTAGATTAAAAGCAGAATTTTAGATTTTTTCGCTTTCTCTCCTACAAATAGAATTTCAATCCAGCTTGTATCGTGGCTATATCTTGATAAACTTACCATTATAATCACAAATTAATAACAATTTGTGTATTGTCAGATAAGAAGAAAGACATTGGCTTTCTCGCAAACTTAATAAACACATCAGGAAAACTCCAAATTTTCACTACAAATCTCGATATTCTAGACAATTTTGATGCAACCATTGCAAGTGGATTGCTTCATGTTGCTCACCCCATAGATTTTCGAGACAAAGAAATAGAAAAAAAATACCAACAGAGCCATCACCCCTAGGCATTTTAGGGGCATGCCTTGAATCAAAGACAGTTAAACAAGTTGTATGTACGATCGACTACAATAGAAGTCTAATTTCTCTTATAATAGAAGTTTCAAATCACAATCTTAGAAATTGCAAAAATACTAAAAAAAAAACACTAAATAGTCTACATCACTTACAGCCATTTGATAGTCATTAAGATTTTAATTACTAAATAAACTTTTTTTTTTTTATCTTTCTTTGTTTTTACCATTAGAGAGAGTTACAACATAAGTGGTAGTGTACCAGCTTTTATGTTTATTACTTCTTTGTTGAGCCGTAGGGTTTTTAAGCTATTTTGGAGCAATTTTTTGGAAAATTGTGTGATTCCTATCTTAGATAAACTATCTAAAGAGTTTTCTCATTCCGAGCTTTGAAAACATTCAATGAAATGTATTTCCTTAATCTTGATCCTCAAACACTTATTTTAGTCATGATATGGTTGTGTCAGTTTTTGAGGATTCTAGTTTGAGGCATAGAGATAAGGGTGTTGGGACTTCTAGTCGACCCACGGATTGTACCACCTCGACTGATATCCCTCTCAACCCTAGATTGTCTGCTGGGGTTCAGAGTCACTCTACTGGAGATATATCATCTGATGAGTCATTGGGTGGTGATGTTGGATCCTTTTCTGATCCGCAAGAGGGCCTTTCTCAGCCTGGAGGAGCATTAGTGTCTTATGATGCTTCATAGTCCGGTTGGCAGGTCCCGTTGCGTAGATCTCAGCGTATTAGTAGAGGAGGTAGAGCAGGCAGAGGAGGTAAAGGTGGTAGGCCTGGCCGAGGGACGCTTAGTGTGGTTCTTCCACTCCTTCCTGATGATTAGTACATTCATATGGAACATCAGAGGGATCAGCCAGGCCTCTTCGATTAGAAGGCTCAGGAAACTGATCCACTCACACTACTTATCGATGTTTTGTATTTTGGAGTCTTTTGTTGACCGAGATCGGTTGGAGTTTTTTCGGATTCGTTTGCACATGGAGCACTGTTTTTGTTCTATTTCGGGGAAGATTTGGGTCTTTTGGTCTTCCCCTTTTCAGTTGGAGGTTCTTCAGGACGATGGTCAGGTGGTTCACTGCCAGGTGCGGCATTCTTCCTTACCAGACCCAGTTTTTGTTTCTTTTGTGTATGCCAATTGCGTAGCTTATGTTCGGCAGGGTTTGTGGGATTCTTTGACACAGTTTGGGAGCATTCATGATGGTTCGTGGATGGTTGGTGGAGATTTCAACGTAGTTGAGTCCCATTCTGAGATCCGGGGAGGTCATACACAGTCTCAGTCTGCTATTGATACATTTTCCCTAGCTTTGATGTCCAGTGGTTTGGAGGATGCTGGGTTTGAGGGTACTCCATTTACATGGACGAATGGACGTACTTGGAGGAGATTGGATAAAGTAGTGGTGAATGCTCAGTGGAGTTCTTATTTTTCTGTATTTCGGGTGGCTCACCTGAACCGGACTTGTTCAGATCATTCACCACTACTGATTTCTAGAGATCAGCGTCAGAGCAGAGGGCCGAGCCGGTTCAAGTTTCTTCACACTTGGACCAGGCACAAAGATTTTCTGGAGGTTGTGCGGTAGAGCTGGATCCTTCCTATGTTCGCTTCGGGGATGTCTGCGTTTCAATCGAAGCTTATTCGGTTGAAACAAACCCTGAAAGTATGGAACAAGGAAGTGTTCGGTAATGTGTTTCAGCGAGTTCAGGAGGCAGAGGCCGATGTTAGTAGGAGAGAGGTGGCACACGATCAGTCAGGGTCTCCATCAGATCAGGCTGCCCTTCATCAGGCCAGGGCTGAGTTGCAGCAGGCATTACAGTGTGAGGAGTCCTTTATGAGACAGCAGTCCCGTGTCCGCTGGCTTCGAGAGGGGGATTCGAACACCCGCTTCTTTCGTGCTTCAGTGAGGAAGAAGCGGCATGTTCTTTCAATCCATCGGATCCGGGGTGATGATGCAAAGTGGATTACTGAGCCTAGGGCTATTGGTGCTTCGGTAGTTTCCTTTTTTCAAGGATTGTTCTCTGTGGGGGTTGGTCAGGTTGAGATTGTAGACTTTTCGGCTATTTCAACTATTGTGACTGATGCAGATGATGTTGGATTGTGTGTTATGCCGACTTTGGAGGAGGTGAGGCAGGTCGTGTTCTCTATTGATTCAGATAGTGCGCCAGGGCCGGATGGGTTTTGCAGTCGCTTTTATCAGTTTTGTTGGGACATTGTGGGAGCAGATTTATTAGCTACAGTTCAGGATTACTTCTGGGGTTCTCCTATGCCTCGAGGATTCATGAGTACGTTGGTAGTACTTTTACCCAAGAAGGAGTCACCTTCGACTTGGACAGATTTTCGGCGGATCAGTTTATGTAACGTGAACAACAAGGTGTTGACGAAGATCCTCGTTTCTCGTCTATCGTCCTTGTTGCCGCGTATCATATCACCGACGCAGAGTGGGTTTGTGCCAGGTCGAGTGTTGCAAGACAGTGTACTTTTGGCTTAGGAGTTGGTACATGATTTGGGGAGAGGATCCCAGGGTGAGAACGTCGTGCTGAAGCTAGATATGGCTAAGGCATATGACAGGATGTCTTGGACATTCATTCTCCAGATGTTGCGGGCTTTTGGGTTCTTTGAGGGCTGGATTTCTTTGGTTCAGCGGGCTATCTGGGGGCCGTGGTTTTCTGTGATGGTGAATGGGGTTAGTCAGGGCTTTTTCCAGTCGCAGGGGGGGCTGCGGCAGGGTGACCCCCTTTCTCCTTGTTTGTTCATCATAGCTGCAGAGTATCTCTCTAGAGGCTTGGACTCTTTGTATGCTCGGTTTCCAGGGGTGGCTTATAGTACTGGAGTTGAGGTTTCGGTTTCTCATTTGGCTTTTGCTGATGATATTATTATTTTTGCTAATGGGTGCCGGTCGAGCTTGCAGCGAGTTATGGATTTTCTTCATCACTATGAGGTTGTCTTTGGTCAGTTAGTTAGTCAGACCAAGAGCAGTTTCTATATCAGTTCGCGTGCCTCTCATTCTAGAGAGGTGATTGCACGGCAAACCACTGGTTTTCAGAGGCGTGACCTTCCGTTTATTTATCCGGGGTGCCTTATCTACTTGGGTCATCTCCGGATCTCGTACTTTGATGAGATGATTCGGAAGGTGCGCGAGCGGATTTCTGGATAGGCGAATCGCTTACTCTCATTTGGAGGTAAGCTCACTCTGATTCGTCATATGCTCGCGTCAATGCCTATTCACTTGTTTCACGTGCTGAGGCCTCCTGCAGATGTTTTTCACCAGTAAGAGAGGTTGTTCACTCGTTTCTTGTGGGGTGATACAGCTACTCATCGGAGGATTCACTGGTGTCATTGGGCTGAGATATGTTTCCCTGTAGAGGAGGACGGCTTAGGGGTGCGTTCTTTTTCTGACTTAGCCGAGGCTTGTGAGGTGAAGCTCTGGTGGAGTTTTCGTGCTCAACAGTCACTTTGGTCCACTTTTATGAGGGCCAAGCACTGTAGGTCCACCCATCTTGGGCTGATTGAGTTTCGTTACCCAGCTTCACCTCTTTGGAGGCGGTTGTGTGGGATTCGATCCGTGGCTGAGCCGAGGATCAGAAGGTTAGTACGGTCTTGTGAGGTCAGCTTCTGGTATGATTGTTGGTTGGGGGATTACCCATTGGCTTTAATGTATCTGGGGGTAGCTTCTGGGGTTCCTGTTTCTGCATACTGGGCTGGTTGGCAGTGGGACAGAGGCCGATTGTTAGAGGTTTTACCTTCTTCAGTTGTTGAGCAGATTATGCAGATTCCGATTCCAGAGCATGGGGTTGATCAGATGAGGTGGAGGTTGTCTTTGGATGGAGATTTTTCATTGAGGACTGTTTGGGCTGATATTCGGGGTGTGGCTCCAGTTCGGACTGGGTTTTCTTGTGTCTGGCAGAGGCATATTCCGACTCAGATCTCCTTCTTTATGTGGCGGTTGTTTCATGGTTTTCTGGCCATAGATGATGGCTTAGAGATACGGGGTTTTCATGTAGTGTCTCGGTGTGTGTGTGGTGGGGCTGTTGAGACTCTTAGGCATCTTTTTCTAGATTGTCCGCTTGCAGTTCAAGTGTGGGCTCACTTTTATTAGATGTTTGGGATCAGATGTCGGCCGTTTCAGTCTCCTTATGCTTTGATGCTTCATTGGCGGCATTGTGCTCCTTCTGCAGGTCACGTGCGGGTACTACTACCGTGCTTCATTCTGTGGCACTTATGGAAGACGCGTAATGCTTATAGGTTCGATGGTCAGGTCTTTCAAGTGCCCGTTGTGATTCAGAGGGTTATGACCAATATGCAGTTGGTTGGGCTTGCTTTTGGGTTTGCTCCAAGTCAGTTGCGTCGGGATGAGTCAGTTGAGTTTGTAGGTTCTCTTAGAGTTTTGGTTCCTCGGCCTCGGCCTCTTTGCTTGGTTGCTTGGACTCGTCCTGTAGCGGGTTGCCTGAAGATCAGCGTTGACGGCTATTCTAAAGGCAATCTGGGACTGTCTGCGGCAGGGGGTGTTATTCGGGACCATCAGGGTCAAGTACTTAGGGCTTTTGGCTTGTTTCTGGGGCATCAGCCTATTCTGTATGTGGAGTTGTAGGCTGTTTGTGTTGGGTTAGAGTTGGCCGCAGATTTGGGAGCTTCAGAGTTGGTAGTAGAGTTAGATTCAGCTACAGTGGTTTCTTGGGTTTCTTCTCAGGGTACTGGGTGTTGGGTTTATGCTTACCTACTTGCTCGGATTCGGCTTTTGTGTGCTTCTCTCTCTGCTCCCGTCTGCCACGTCCTGCGGGAGGTGAATCAGGCTGCAAACTTCATGGCTAATTGGGCTTGCTCTCAACAGCTCAATTAGCGATTCCTTGATTCGTCATCTCTTCCTTCTGGGATTGCTGGCATCCTCACCTTGGACGCTCGACAGACTCCTCACGTTCGTCGTTGAGTTTTTATTTTAATTGATGTTTTATGTTATTTTGTACTGTGGGGATTCCCCACTGTGCTTTTCTATTTATTTATTTTTCATGCTTTTGGTGATGAGTCACCACCAAACTTTTGCTTTGACTTTCTTCCACTTCTGGTGGCTTGGCTCTATGTTCTCCTCCCTTGTACATTTTTCCTTTTAGTTATATATACAGGTAGGGGTCCTGCCAAACCCCCCACCCACACTGGGTGGCTTTGAAAAAAAAACTTGTGTGGTATTGTTCCTGTTTGTAGTTAGTTTTGGGGATTTGGCCTTTGCGTATTGAGGTAAGCCTTCGCATGTATGGTTTGTGGGTGGACTTTTTTTTAATTTATTCTTTTATTTATATGTGAAAATATATTTGAAAATTATTACTCAAAATGTGCATCAATTAGTAAAAGAAAAAGTGTATTACGCGAGGCATCTTAATAACTAACGTGGACCCTCAAATAAATTGACATCATTCTTGAAAAAACCTGATGATGCACAAAATAGACTTATGTAGGTTCAACAGTCGAGTATGTGATAAAGTGCAATTAACGGACAATTAATAGAACAATCAATGACAATAATGTAAATATCGGGTCAACACACAGATATATAGTGGTTCAGTCCGGGTGACCTACTCCATTCCGAAAAACGGCAACGATGGTCAGGGGACCTTTATTGATAAAGTAAGGTGAATGAGAGAGAACAATTGTTAGCTCCGGAAGATGTACAATAGCTAGAAGAGAGAGAGAGAGAAAAGTTATGTGTAGGGTGTGTAGAGATAGATTAAGAGGTGTCCTCTCATGTAGATAGAGCTTACAATTTATAAGCACAGAGTCTTGGTTAAGGCGGTGACGTGAGGGTAAATGTACTAATTTTCCGGGTAGCTACAAAAGGTAAGTTCCATAAGAGGTTGTCTTGATCTTCAAGAGTGAGTATCCCGATAATTGTTCCCCACGTGCTCTAATTATTCTTGGATTCCTTGGACCTTGGGCTGGGTCGAATTCACGAACTGGGGTTGACCTGCTTTTTAGCTGATTTGGGCTTACTTGATTTATTGGGTCTGGCCCAGTTGAATTTGGGTTCATCAAAACCTACTTACGTATGCTCACTATAAGAAAAAAAAGATTTTTAAGGCGGTAAATTGTTGTGATAAAAGGTCTATTTGCCGTCACAAATACTTTTTGTGGCGACATTGTCTCGCCATAATAAGTGTGATCTCAAAAGATTTTTACGGCAGCAACGGTCTGTCTCAAATAGTATTTACGACAGCAAGATCCTGTCGTAAATAAGTTGTCACAAAAAATCAGACACTTTTGCTTTTATCACGGCAGCAAAAGTGTTGCCTCAAATACTACATTTGACTGTCGTAAAAAATAGAAGATTTTGTTGTGGCGGTTAATATACTGTTGCAATTTTTTCTACGTTAAATAAAATATATTTACGACGGCAACGATGTCGCCACAAAAAATACAAATTTTTTTTTAATTATTATGGACTGTTGGCAACCAATGTTATATACTTTGTGCATATATACACTTCCATCACATGAAATTTTTTTTTTTTTGAGAGGGGGAGGGGGAAAGGGGCTTGAACCTTTGATCTCAAGAAAGTACAACTTTCACAAGGTAAGAAATATCATTGGACCAAAAACCTATTGGTAACCATACAACTACTCAATTCAATATATAGATAAATACAAAAGTAAATATAATCAACATTTTTAAAAACATAACAATATTTTCATATAAAAAAAAAAACAATTTCATGAGTTAAACAAAATGTAAAATATGTACTTTTACAAAACATAACGATCCATGAGTATAAGAAATTAATGCAAAAAGTTGAACATCCTTCCCGAACTATCTAATCTCTCAGCGACATATGAAAAAAATATAAAATTACTGTTACTATACTGAAATGATATTTATATACCTATATACAATAAAAAATTAAAAGAAGTTAGAATATACATCAACAGAGGGCTACACAATATTTCTCTGAACGGCTTGTCCAATTATATAAATGGTATATAAACGAGTCATATCGTAGACATTTCTTCTAATTGGTTTCACCAATACCTTTCGTTTATAATCGTATCGTGTCGGGTCCACTCGTTTACTAAACAGGTGGCTTAAGGAAGATTCAAACTCACTAATTTTATGTCATGTTAACGGGTCGTGTCATATTTTAACACCCCTAGTTTTGATATAAAAAATTGACTTTGTAGAGTTTAATTTTTTTTTTCTTTGAACTAGAAATTGTCTTTTGGTGTAAAACTACGTAATTTTATAAAATATTACTTGTAACATGAAAAATAGTTTTGGCCCATACAAATTTTTTTTAGAGTTTTTATTCTTTAAATTATAAACTGTTTTTTTAATCTAAAGCAACATTTTAATGTTTTATGAAATATTATATACGATGGGAAAAGTAGCTGACATAAATATAAAAAAAAATTTTGAGTTTATGAAATATTATTTGTGGCAGGAATAATATATGTCTCAAATACAAATTTTTTTTTTTTAGTTTATGACACTATTGACGGCAGGAAAAATAGCTGCCACAAATATTAATACAAACACGTTATTTGTGACGGCAAACATAGCTGCCACAAAAAAATTATCTTAAACACATCTTTTATGACGGAAAATATAGTCACCGTAAAAAATTTGTCATAAAAGACCTTTATTCTTGTAGTGGCTTTATATATAGTGGATTGGCTCACGTGAACTGGGCTCTGCCAATCTAAACACAAATTCTGCCAGGGCCAGTGTGCTATTACACTAAGAGTCTCATTTCTAGTGGTGAGTACCATATGAAAAACAATAAGAGTCTCAATCAAATCGTCCCTAGCAAGTGTTCCGAAGATGAGTAAGAAAGTCGTGATTGTATATCTTTCTTCGAAATGATGAGAGCAGGATCTTTACTAATAAAAAATAAGACAAAAATAAGAGTGAAACTACGAGCTAAATGCATGAATGCTCCTATTATATCATATTTTAAATAGATCTAAATCTCATTGAATACATGTTTTCCCATTTTTTTTAACAATAGATTATTAAACATATAATGGTAGGGACCTACTTTAATAAAGTGGGTAAACTAAGATCAAGCACTCGTCCCAAAAAATAAAAAAAACCTAACATCAAGCAAAGTGAAGGAAAGTACACTGAAATAAATCCAAATCTCTTTGAAATGACATTTAATATTCCCCAACTTGTAAGGAAATATTTACCTGTGAGATACGGTTGGGTGAAAGGTTGCATGTTTCACTTTTTAATTTCAAAAGAGATATTTTACTTACTTTATTATTGATGACCAAGTGGAAAGTAATGTTTCATAAATTACTATCTCAAAGAAGTCTTATCTAATTTATTTGAGATTGGATGGTCGATTATGTGAACACTATTCTATTAATGTATTTTATCTAGAGGGTAGAACAAACAATACATGTCTCTCAATCGATTCTCACCCTACTCGTCATCATATATAGAATATATAGTTGATTCTGGTTGTGGATGGATCTTAATCTAAAATTCTATATTCAGTTAATTTATTACTAGTTATCAAATTTGTCGTCTTTATAATTTCGTTCAATATTATTCTTTGTCTAACTCGAACCATAACATTAACTATAAACTATGGATAATTCGTGTCTGAAGGCACAGTGCAATGTAAATGGTTTTGAGAGGGGTGTTGGTGGCCGTTGGATGAGTCTATTTGAGACCGTCTGATGAACTTATTAAATTCTGTCTTATTTTATATTATAGATTTGGTATAATTATAAGGGTGAATTATACTTTGTACCCTCAAAGATTCAAAAATTCTCACTTTGTGCCCTTAAAAATTAAATTTTCTATATTACACTCTCAATATTTAAAAGTATTGCAATGTAATCATTCTGTTAATTTTCGTTATTCATTCTGTCACTTTCAATGGGGTGCGTTTTGACGGAATAAATAACAAAAGGTAATGAAAGAATCACATTGAACCACTTTTAATATATTAAGTGTAGAATGTGAGAAACTTCATTTTTAAATGTACAAAATAAAAAAACTTAAATCTTTCACGGTGCAAGATGAGATTCCCCTAATCAGATATTGCTCCCATGGTGATATTGTGGAAGTTAAGAGAGACATTAGCTGGTGGAGCACCTTGGATCGATAGAATATAATTAATTGTAGTGGATAGTTGTTGTATGTGAAAACAACATTTGCCCTCATTTAATACATAAATCTTATCCAAGTACATTCTGAAACTTGTCCACCATTCTACAACTTCTGGGCACTCAACTTTTAAACAAATGTAAAAATCTGTGTGACAATGGCTTAGATGATAGCTTTGGCACACCAACTAAAATAAATGAAATTCTTAATGAAAGTTGGCTTCATGCAGGCTTGAGTATAATTGAAGGCTTGTTTGCAATAAAGAAAATTTTAAAAATACTCCAAATGGTATATTGAATCTAATGTTGTCATTATCGAATCTTATCCTCAATCATGGAATAGTCTAACAATTCATCAAGTGGACTGGATGATTATTTTTTTTTTTCCTTTTTCTCAAGGGGAAGTTGGGTAACAAATGAGAATAAAAGAGAGTGGTCTGAGATTCCACGTATTGGTTTGTTGTACGATTCTGAAATGCCAACATATAATTTTTGAATTTTGTGAGAGTGATTGCCCACAGAAGATTGGAATCAATACGAAGGAGCCAAAACGAATAGTTGCTTAAGATTGCTTCCAAAGACCCTTACAAAACAACATTGCTTGTGCACCAGACCCAACCTTAAAACTAGTAGTTGTTGCTAGAAATTCGTTCCATATAGTTGTAACTTGTAGTAAAGCTTGTTTTTAGCGTCCATTTGTGAACAATGGTAGAAGAACTATGAGCTAAAGAAGTTCTATTTTTAAGAGGGAGTATAAAAGTTATACCAATATCGAGCTGATTTGACGTAGAAAAAAACACACGCGCTGATGTGAATCTACGAAGAAAAAAAAATGAGATAAACTCTAAGAAATATGTATTATTAAATGAAGAACTCATAGTACATTAGGGAAATATACACATGAACGGTCAAAATTCTAACCGTTTATATAATGGAAGTAAAATTTCTACTTATACGAAATTTGTTAAAAGAAATTATAATCTAATTAATTAACATAAATACACATGTCGTCTGAAATCTAACAAAACTGACGACATTGACAAACTAGACATGTAATATCTAATAAACTAGAGATGTAATATCTACATATTTACATGAGAACAAAAATAAGCCCGAGTAGATCCAGCTCAAGCGATGCATTACTCTGGACATGAATATTAAATAAGGTCAAAAGTTTACTATATAACAGACTTGTATGACTCAAAACTGAGTCAAGCTTGAATTGAACTCAAGCGACCCGGGTCATTGAATTAACAACCTCAATTATGCTAACTAGCCCATAATTACTTCAGCCAAGAAGAAAAAAGGTTGCCCTATAGCTAGTCGATCCACATCAAGCCTTGTGGATAGTAGTTGGTGCAACAAAAACATTAATCTGCTGCTTCAAAAATTGTCTTATTGCCTATTCTTCAAAATGACATTGCAGCATCTTTGGACTGGAGACAAGTTTCCCAACAAAATTTGTAGAAAACTTGTTTGTGTTAAAAGCCATTTGGACTTGGAAGTTATTTCAAACAACTCAAAAATGATTGTATCTAGAGGCTTTGTAAACTACTTGGGGACCGGATAATGTCTAGGGTTCCGTTAGTACCAAAATATTACTTTTCGTATCGTATTTTTATTTTTCATCCATTGATAAATATATTGCATGTAAAATTTTCTTATTTTTCAAATGAATTGATAGTTTAAAATGGTATAAGAACAGAAAGTCCAGTGTTCGAATTATCGTCACTTTAGTTAAAAGTCCCGCAGGTGAAAAGACGAGTTGAATTTTGTAAACATTTAAGCTCCATCGTCTCTATAATTTAAGCTTTTAGGTAGTTAGTATGATGCAACAAAGATGTTGGTCTATGGTACCTCGTTGACGAATCCATACTGTTTGGACTTAAAATACAAAATTATGAAGACATTCAATGCATGTGTTGTTTGCAAGCTTGAAGTCATTAAAGGATTGTCACATGTCAAAATCTGAAGAAAAGGCGGGAGATGATCAACTACAACTTTATTTAAAAGAAGAAATAACTATATGGGAGTTACAAGCCAATTAATCGTCAATAAAGGAAAAATCATCAAAGGGAGTGGCTATAAAAGGAGGAAAAGAAGGAAGATGGTGGGACCATATTGTCCGAATTTGATATTGACAATTTACGTGCAAGTATACACGATCAACAAGTAATAAAGTGATAAGTAGAGTATCGTTTCCATGGAGAATTATTGTTAATAACTTCCAAGTACTAACTTTATATCAATTCAATTTTATTTAAACAATAGAAATTGAAATATGGAATTACTAATTTAAGACTAAATCTAAAATTACTAAACAATGAGTGATTTTACCGGATAAAAGAATTTAAGATTACAACTTCCCCTAATACTTCGTATAAATCTTTCCACTCTCTTTCCAATTAATTGATCAAATTAAGTTGTTAACTAAGATTTCAAAATTATTTATCAAACCTCTTCCGATAGTAAGGTAAACATATCTCTCCCAATTAAATTACTATATTCCTATGCGAAATAATTTGGAATAGATTCATTAAGTTCAAACTCTCATAAAAGTTACACATGGCATATAGGTATATTCCTATCCTATACACAAACTCAGCTATTCAATCCTAAGAAGAATCAACCAGACGCATGTCATCATATTCCGATCTAAACCTAGAATTTATCTCCCAATTTCATCTAGGTTATCAAATTAATTGTTGGCCACACAATTATATATTAAGCACAAAATATGATAAACAACTTATAAATGATCAATAAGAACTAGAAACGAGAGTAGATCAATTTAACTAAACATTAGGTTCCGTTGCAATCTTAATAAACATTTAGTTCATAATGTAATTGAAAAACATCATCCTCAAATTAAACAACATCTCAAAAAATCAAGAACTAAAAGTAAGAGAAAATAATGAAAACTTAGTTGCAATCTTCAATTCCTCTCTAGCCTTCAATCCCAATTTTCTTCGTGTCGCTTCCTTCGATTTTTGCCTTCAATTTTCTATCAATCCTTGGTCCTTTTCCTTTGATAGCAGCCTCCAAAATCAGTATTCTTATATCCCAACTCAAACTCTAGCATATATGAGGCATTAGAGTTCAATGTCGGCTAAAAAACAAGCCCGAATTCGCGTCCAGAGCCAACACACGCGCAACAACGCTTAAAATCAGTGCAGGGGTGCTGAGTTACTGCTTTTCAAGCGCAAGGACACTGGTCGTAGCACAGCTGTGCTGATCCCTTTTTAAGCCTAGAGCTTTCCTTGTTGCTTAGCCTTCAAAAATCCAACACTTAGGCTCCAAATTAACCTTGTTTCTTTCCAAATGTTCTTGTTTCTTTCCAAATATTCTTGTTTCCTTCCAAATGATGTTCCCTACAAAATAACATCAAAACACACAAAACAAATAAAAAGGAACATAAAATAATTGAAAACTTGCATTGGGATTTTTTGCTTGCAACTTAAGGCTATTACATTGGGGACCCAACAAAATGGTGACAACCCCATTAAGCAAGAATTGTAATATCTCTTGGGCAAATTTTCTAAGTTATTCAACGAGCCCATAGGACTACCTCCCTTGAGAAGGCAGGATAACAAGATTCCAAAGGTAAAAAGAGTGGGGCCAGTAAACATTAGACCTTATCGCCATCCTCATTATCAAAAAAATGAGATAGAGAAAATATTGAAGGGGCTCTTAGAAGGCGGCATTATTCAAAACAGTACTAGTCCTTATTCATACCCGGTTCTACTAGTAAAGAAGCATGATGATTCTTGGCATCTTTGCATCGACTATTGAGCTTTAAACAACATCACCATCAAGCAAAAAATTCTAATACCATTAATTGATGAATTGCTAGACGAATTATTCGGTGCAAAATTGCTTACAAAATTGGATTTGCGTTCAGGTTACCATCAAATTTGAATGAGACCGGAAGATGTGGAGAAAACAGCTTTTCGAACACACCATGGGCACTATGAGTTGTTGGTAATGTTGTTTGGGCTCACTAACGCCCCAACAACTTTTCAATCACTTATGAATGAGGTATTTCAATCCTTGCTTCGTAAGTTTGCCTTGGTATTTTTCGATGACATACTTATATATAGCTAAAATTGGAAAGATCACGTGCACCATGTAGAAGTGGTATTTGAGGTGTTAAGAGCCCATAGTCTCTGTGAAAAGGGAAAAATGTCAATTTGGACAAGAAAAGGTGAGTTACTTAGGTCACAAAATTTCTTTTGACGGCATTTCTATGGATCCCGAAAAGATCAAGGCCATGGAGGAATGGCCCAAGCCCATTACACTTCAGGGTTTGCGTGGATTTTTTGGCCTCATGGGGTACTACCGGAAGTTTATTCAAAATTATGGGGAAATAGCCTAGTCCCTAACTCACATGTTGAAGAAAGATTCATTTACATGGAACCCCGTAGCGAATGGGGCTTTCTCAAAATTAAAGGAGGTCATGACTACTGGACCGGTGTTGGCTCTACCCAATTTCTATCGACCATTTATAGGAGAGTGTGATGCTTCTGGAACTAGATTTGGAGTGGTATTGATGCAAGAAGGGCGGCCCATTGCATGGAAAAAATTTGGCCTTATCTACTTATGAAAAAAAAAAATGTTGGCCTTAGTTTGCGCAGTGCAAAGATGAAGACCTTATCTCTAGGGTTCTAAATTCAGTGTTTATATCATCAAAAAAGTCTCCAATATATATTGGGCCAAACTATCACTACCACTACCCAACAAAAGTGATTAGTGAAATTGCTGGGCTATGATTTTCACATCGAGTATAAAAGAGGGCAAGAGAATGCTATAGCAGATGCGTTGTCAAGAAAGTTTGAGGGCGAACTACAAGCTTTATCCAAGCCTATTCCTCACTGGGTGAAGCCAATTCAAGAGGAAATTCAAGAAGATGATGAAATGCAAGGCTTAATTGGGCTAAAAGAAGGGGATGAATTGGGTCCTTGGGTTTACAGAGGTGAGCTTATTTTCTTTAAAGAAAGAATTTAACTTAAGCCCAAATCCTCATTAAAATTGCCAATCATAAATGAATACCACGCCAGCACCCATGAAGGATTTCACAAGACACTTCAATGCATCAAATCAATTTTTTATTAGTAAGGAATGAGGGCCCAAGTCCGGCAGTTTATAAAAGAATGTGAAATGTTATATTAATGCTTTTTTTCTCACTTGGAGCTTCCAGCATTAACAACAAATCTTCACTAAGAAATTGGAATTTGCTCTTGGAAAATCTTCACCTTGCTAAATCTTACATGTGGCTCATTCAACATGTGTATATAGTCATTGTAAATTTCAATGTTACATGACTTTGCTCATGTTCATTGCCGTAATTAAATCATAAATTTTCCAGCATCTTTGGCTGGCTGGTGGTAGCTTCAGACAGATCAAGTCTTTCTTGTTCTAGCCTCTAAAATTTGTTTACTTGCTTTGGTCGGTATTTCTTTGGGGTTTTGTTATAGAAAGTAGTTTCTAATTGATTAATCATCAATGTTTAGTAAAGTGATGCACAACTTTGATACACAATATTTTATCCTTAAAATGGTCCACGTGCAATACACATGTACACCAATTAGTGTATATATATACACTGAAAATTAAATGGGCAGGCGTGATTATTTAGGTTTAGTGTGGCATTAAATTTAGAAGATAAGCATGGTATAGTTGAAGTGCTGGAGGGTAAAAGTGAAAAAAATTATTTTTCTTGTATGTTGATATTTTAAAGTAATATATAGATTTGATTTCCATTTCTTTCCTCAGAATGAAATCATATGGTTCTTGTCTCCTTTTATTTATCTCAATTATTTTGTAAATAGCTCCATAGGATGCCACCTGATGGGCTTCTCGATATCTACTCAAGGGTTTATGGTGCGTTATTTTATTGATTATGAAACATTGAGAATTTTTTTGCCCCTTCTTATGGATATGTTCTTGTACGTTTTTCATTTAGGACTTTGTATATGTTTTATGATTGCAAATGTTATAGTCCTATGTTGCATACGAGGTGGTGGACAAAATAGTAATTATGTATGTGTTGTACATTAATTGAAACTTGTATATATGGCGGGAAAGACTTTTTGGTTGAATTCATTCAGTTGTTAATTTCATTTTCTAATCCGCTCATTAAACCAAAGAGAAACATAATTGATAACTAGCGAATGTATATATGGTTGAAGCTTTTTATTTCACTTTGGTCTGGTTATAGGCACTTTAAGAGTAAACATTTGCTCGAAGTCCTTTCTCTGATTACATGTTAGATGGAAAAACATGTCTTTTTGTTTCCTTCCCTTTCTTTATAGGATATTGGTAATGTGAAAATTAAATGTTTCCTACAATCTGTAAGTATTAGTCTATCCAGCTAAAGCAATAGTTAACAAGAGCAACAACTCGCATTTCACATAACAAGGTTCCAATGAATTGATTGATGTTGTATAAGTTACAAAAATTTTACCTAATGTGGCAGCGTTATTGCCATGGAAAATTTTTCTATAAAGCTTTCCCTCATAAAAGTGGAGATCTTGTGAGAGTTCAAGTTTCATTCTAATGGTACTCTTTATCTTGTGAGAGTTTTACCTTCTTAAAGTTAAGGGTTCAAGCTCTCTTCTCTCCTCCTCTCACTCACCCTCCCCAAAAAATATATATATATTAACTATGTTGAATCATGTCAGTTTTATTGATAATTGAATTTCTAATCTTCATCAAAAGGGGCCTCTTTCACTTGAGTGTCTATGGATGTGTTGGCATAATTAACGTCTCTTTGGAAATGACACATAAGCTGTCTACATTCTGTCTAGAAATGGTGTCATATCTTGCCGACTAATAGTAGTTTGAAGTGAAATGCTTTAGCTACAGTAGATGATGTTGAATGATTCCCTAAGAGCCGCTGCATTTCTTGGTTGCATTTGTGCCAAAGTTATTTTTGAGTGAGATCTAAACTCAAATTTTGGGTGGATTTTTAAGTGTGTTATAAACAAGATGATATAAACACGCTTGTTAAAAATGGTATATAACTTTAGTATAAAATATTTTATATTTAAATTAATTATGTGCAATGCATTTGTGCATCTACTAGTATTCTTAAAATCATGTTCTTCTTAAAATAAAGTTTATTATTAAAAACAATAATGAAATAGATAACCATTCATATAACAAAAAACTAACGACACCGAACGGGCAGAAGAGAATGAAAGCAAAATCAACACAACTTAGCCCTACAGGACATTATTTGGACATAGAAGTTGTACCACTAAACCAACCCTGGAGATATGATGGTACTGCGCCTTTTCTGACAAAGTTGTGATATCGCCTCCACAGCTCCATTCATCTCTTCGTCTCCTTTCAATCTTATCTTCTCTCCCAAGTCTTTTGCTTTTCTCCTCATATCTTCTCCTCTTTTGTCAACTATCACCTCCCTTATTACTTTTGCTATCTCTTCTCTATGAAGCTTCCCACTATCATCCCTCCAAACCTCCATCCCTACACCAAGTTCAACCATCAACCTAGCATTCAAAGGCTGATCAAACTGCATGGGTATAGCTATGATTGGAACGCCAACCTCCACGCTTTCCAATACTGAACTCCATCCACAATGACTCACAAACCCACCAATACTTGAATGCCTTAGAATTTTCTCTTGTGGGGCCCATCCCTTTATTACAATTCCTCTGTCTCCCACTCTCTCACGGAACCCTTTAGGCAGTGCATCTTCAACCATAGTTTCATCTCCCAATGGAAACCTAACAACCCAAATGAAGTTAACATTGCTGAGCTCTAACCCATTTGCTATTTCCTCCATCTCTTCCTCGGACAAAAAACACTCACTCCCAAAGGACACAAACACGCTTGAACAGTGATGCTTCTTCTCAAGCCATTCGATGACCTCCAAATTTTCATCTTTGCTAACAGGTTCTTGAATGAGAGGGCCAACAGGCATGACCTTCCTCTTCATTATAGAGGAGGCATAATCGAAGTGTTTTCCTTCAATTTCGTTAGAGCTTTTAATCAACAAAATGGATGAACTATCTTCTCGCTCGTGATCACTCCCTGGGCCATTGCTTGTTGAAGCTTCAATTGCATGGCGAATCTTAACTAACTCGAAATCTCGAACATAAACGGTGGGGAAAGGGTATTCAACATCCGGAGTGCTCATTAAATGACTGAAATAGGAAACCATGGTTGCACTGGCACTCATAAATTGAATAACCGGAATATTATGCGATGAAGCTACTGCTGAAGGCCATTGATAGACGACATCGTTTATAAACAAGTTGGGGTTTAGTGTCTTGAGGATGTTGGAGAGGCTCGGGCTTGCCATTTCAAAGGCCTTTCTTAGGGTGGGATGGAGGTGGATTGGAAGACCATTGGTTGTGTGGTAATGAGGAGGAAGTTCAGGAGAGGAGGGTAGATGGAGTTCCACAATTTCTATTGACAGAGATTGATTCTCCAACTCAACAATTCTTTCCTTGATAGAACTGAGATTGATAGGTGTAGAACACAGGTATACATGGAAGTTTCTCTTTGCGAGTTGTTTGGCTAACTCTAGGAAGGGAGAGATGTGACCATGAGCCAACCATGGAAGCATAAGAACACTGAAACTGGTTTCTTGGGTATCCATAAATCTCTCTCTCTCTCTCTCTCCTGTGTGTTTGTCTGGATGGAGGCTCTTCGTGTTGATTTAATGTAGGGTTGTTTAATGTTATATATAATGGACGTGGACTACAATAATGATATGGGGAAGATAGAACATAGAAGTGCTGAAAATTCAATGGCGGGACTTAATTTCTTTCATTTTTTTTATCACCCATCTCTTCCCTCCCTCCACCAGCTTCCAAAAAAAAAGGACACATTTTTACATATATAACAAGACATTTGCCGTAGATTTAAAAGTGTCAACAACACACCATGCAATTAAAGCTAAGGAAATTATCAAAAATAAATGATAGAATTCACTCATTCAAAAGACAAGATATATTTGAAATATAATTTTCTAAATTTTATTTAAATTTTATAATATTGTTCAAAAATTAAAGCCAGCGGACCACACCAACAGACACAAGTTCCAAGGGACTTCTCAACACCCAAGAAGGGGAATAGATTGCGATAAGGATTGAGTTTTTCGATACCATATTCAAAAATTAATGTGGATGTCCGTCAATTAATAAGGACCATTTATAAAGTTATTTTTTTATCTTTATATTTTTTTAATGTGATAACCGATTGCCTCTTAAAAAATTATTGATTAAAAAATTATAAATTTTGTAATATAATAGTACAATCAAATAGTACAACATAATTAATTTTGTCAAATAGTACAAGTCATATTAGTATAATTCAAAATTTATACCACAATATTAGTTAGATTTACAACAACTAAAATCATATTTACAACATCTATAGGTAACGGTACTACAATTATGGTAAAGTTATCAGTACTTTGGATAAAGTTAACACATTTAAATGTCACATAACAAAGTTTGAGGGTTAATTTACGACAAAAATGTGGTAAAATTACAACAATTAATGTGAACAAATTTACAACAACTTTGGTAAAATTATAATAATTAAGGGTCCATTTACTATAGTTTAGGATTATGTTAAAGCAACAGTGGATAAAGTTATAAGAGTGTAGGATAAACTTACTACTGTATTGGTTAAAGTTACGATATATTTGGGTAATATTATAAACTTCAATTAAAGGTAAATGTACATCAATTGTAGTATCCTTACCCTAAATAGTGGGAAATTTCCTCTAAATATTAATAACATCACTCAAAATGATCGTAATATTACCATAAAAGTTGTAATATTGTCCTTAACAATGGTAACATTACCCCAAACGATAGTAAAATTACTCGAATAGTGGTAAATTCATCTTCAATCATGGTAAATTCACTCAAATCGTTGTAATACCATCACAAACGATGGTCTTTTCAATTCAATTAAAATTCAATTTATCAAATTAATATTCAAATTCATCAAATCAATGTTCATATTCATTAAATTAATATTTAAATAATCAAATTAACACCAAATTAACTTTGAATTCATCCAACAAACATTAAAATTCATCAAATTAATATTCAATTTCATCAAATTAACATCCAATTCATCCAATTACTATTCAAATTCATCCAATTAATATTCAATTTCTCAAATTAACATACAAAATCTTCCAATAAACATTCATTTCATCAAATCAATACTAAAATACCATACAATTTAATCTATGTGCAGTTGGGGCTTCAGGGCCAAAGATGAAACAGCCCCTTCAGATTTTTTTAACTTTTCTTGCTGAGAGAGGATTTCCTTGATTTGGTGAATCATGTGCTCACAACCAATTCCAAGTACATATCAATTCCAAGTTTGTTGCAAATTAAAGAATCTCAAGACATTATTTAAGGGGATAACCAAAAATATCGGGGAAGTAATAGCTAAAGCCAAAGATGCCAAGGAAGCTTTGAAGAGAAGTCAAAGAATCCTGGATGATAACTAGGGGTGATAATCGAGCTTAATTCAAGCTTAATTTACACATAAACGAGCTGACTCATTTGACTATTTACAGATAAACGAGCTTAAAAAAATGTTCAAGCTTGGCTTGATTAACAGCCCTAATGATAACCCAAGAGATCATGCCTTGAAATTAGAAGAACAACAACTCCTTGCAACTGACATTCAAGCTGCTAAGAATGAAAAAGTCTTACAAACAGAAGTCAAGGGTCCAGTGGCTCAGTGAAGGGGATAAGAACACATTTGTTTTCTATAAGACCATGACTAATATAAGGAATAGGAAAAAGATCTTGTCCTTAATGCGAGCTGATGTCACAAAGGTAGATGGGGAACAAAGGTTATGGATTACTTTCAAAAATTAGTTGAAAGGCCCTCCACTACTAATAAGGAAGGGAAAGGCTGAAACCTATAATCTAGAACAGGGTAACTAAACAACAAGCTACTGAAATGGAAAGAGAAGTCACTAATGAGGAAATCAAGGAAGTGCTTTTCTCTCTAAATGATCAAAAAGTTCCCGTGCTTTGTTCTTTAAAATGGCCTGACAAATAATAGAGAAGGATATTGTAGCAGTAGTAAAAGAGTTTTTTATAACTGGAAGGCTATTGAAGGAGTTAAATAGTACTATCATTTCTTTAGTTCCCAAGGTTCCTAACCCATACCTTTGGGGAACTATAGGCCTGTCTCTTGCTGCAAACATAATTTATAAAGCTATTTCCAAGATCATAGCAAACAGGATTAAAGGTCCACTCCTTAGCCTTATAAATCCAAATCAGGCAGCGTTTGTCTGTGGAAGAAAGATTGGAGACAACATATTGCTTACCCAAGAGCCTATGAGGGATTATCACAAAAATAAAGGATCCCCGAGATGTGCTATAAAAGTTGATTTGAGGAAAACTTATGATACACTTGATTGGGAATTCTTTTTGAAGCATTGGAGTAACTAAGCATCCTACATACCATGAGGAGATGGATCCAATCCTGTGTTACATCAACAATATTCTATGTGAATGTCAATGGTGGGCTAGCTAGATACTTCCCTAATAAGAGGGGCTTAAGGCAAGGAGACCCTATACCCCCTTACTTGTTTGTTATCGCAATGGAGTGTTTATTCCTACTCATTCAGTTTAACATCATATCAAATCCTGGCTTTAGATACAATTAGAGATGCAAAAACCTCAAAATTGCCCCCACTTTCATTTGTTGATGACTTGATGTTGTTCTGCCATGTTTAGTTATTAAGAAATCATTAGACCAATACAATGCTACTTCATGTCTTCAAGTTAATGCAAATTAGAGTAATATCTTCCTGAGTGTAGTATATGAAAAAATTGCTAACCAAATCAAAGAGCTATTAAGAGTTGAGGAAGATATAACCTGCCTATTAGATATTTAGGAGTGCCTCTCATTTGTCTGGACTGAAGCCTCAATAGTGCTCCAGTTTTATTGAAAAGGTAGAATCAAGAGTTAAGTCTTGAGTAAATTGATCATTGTCTTATGCGGGAAGAATTCAATTGATCATCTCAATTCTAAGCAACTTGCACATCTTCTGGGCATCTCATTTGAATCTTCTATAGAAGATTGTGCACAGAATTGAACATATTTTGAGATCTTTTATTTGGAAAGGCACAAAACTTGGTCATACAGGAGTTAAAGTTTCATGTTAGGAGGTGTGCAGACCTAAAAAAAGAGGGCTTGGTATTAAAAGGCTAAAGGATTGGAATAGAGCATTACTTGAGGCATATGTGGTCTTAAATGATAGGGAAAACTTATGGGCTCAATGGATCCATGCTTTTCACATCAAAGGAAGAATCCTAACTACAAGAAAAATTGGTTTTCGAGTCGGCAATATGCCGACGCAAATAGTCTGCATATCGACACAAAAAGTTTTTGCGTCGGCAAATATACTATTTGAGTCCGTAAAAGGGGGATGCAAATAATGGGTGATGCAAAAAAGTATTAGCGTCAGGAAATAGGCGACACAAAAAAAAAAAAAAAAACCAAAGCCAAAGATTCGTTGGCGTCAAGTTTTTGCGTCGATAGCTATTGCTAAGGCAAAAAAAAATACATTTTTTGCATCAACAAAGTGCCAATGCAAATAATATTTTTTTGCATCAGTAGGTTGCCAATGCAAATAGTCATTTTTTTTTTTTGCATTGGCAATTCACAGTTGCAAAGACTCTTCTACATAATTTTTGTCATTTTAAATATTCATGTTTTGATTCAACTATTTGTCGGATGCAAATACTCACCATAAACATTCTTTTAATTTATTTTTTTGACCTGAATATGTGCATGCATAATTATACACATTTTTTGAAGAACCACAAAAAAATATATAAATTAACAACTAAAAATTATAAACATGGATCATTCATAACTATGGGTAAAATTATTTCAAAATCCATAAAAAGAAAAAAAAAATATTTACTAGAGCATAATAGCCGAAGTTTTCATAAATACAAAAAATTCAAAAATACCTATCAAAAGTATCAATACATGGCAATAAAGGCAAAAATAACTTAGCAGAGCTCGAGGGTCAAGACTGCAGCGACCAAAGAAGAACACTACAACAAAAATCGTTTTTTGCGACGATTTTTTTCGTCGCTAAATTAAACAAAATCGTCGCGAATTAGTTTTTGCGATGTTTTTTTTTCGTCGCGTGTTCGTCGCAATAACCTCGTCGCAGAAAGTATTTTACGACGCAAATTTATTTTCATCGCAAAAAAAATTATTAGCGACGAAAAAAAAACGTCGCCAAAAATAAAAAAAACGTAGCTAAAATCAATTCCACAAGCGTAACAAAATATAAAATAATAATTTAATTAATTTTTCGCGACGAAAAAAAATCGTCGCGAAAATTTTTTGCATAAATAAAAATGTAAAAAAAATAAATTAATTACTTTTTGCGACGAAAAAAAAATCGTCGCGAATAATTTTTTTATAAATAAAAAATGTAAAAAAAAATTATTTAATTAATTTTTAGAGACGTTAAAAAATCGTCGCAAATAATTTTATACATAAATAAAAATGTATAAAATAATAATTTAATTAATTTTTTGCGACGCAAAAAAATTGTCGCAAATATATTTTTCATAAATAAAAAATTTAAAAAATAATAAATTGATTAATTTTTAGCGACGTAAAAAAAGCGTCGCAAATATATTTTTACATAAATAAAAAATTTTAAAAAATAATAATTTAATTAATTTTGGCGACGTAAAAATATCGTCGCAAATATATTTTTCATAAATAAAAAAATTTTAAAAAAATTAATTAATTAATTTTTCGCGATGTAAAAAAATCGTCGCAAATAAATTTTTACATAAATAAAAAATTTTAAAAATAATAATTAAATTAATTTTTTGCGACGTAAAAAAATCGTCGCAAATATATTTTTCATAAATAAAAAATTTAAAAAATAATAAATTGATTAATTTTTAGCGACGTAAAAAAAAGCGTCGCAAATATATTTTTACATAAATAAAAAAATTTAGAAAATAATAATTTAATTAATTTTAGCGACATAAAAAAATCGTCGCAAATAATTTTTTAAATAAATAAAAAATATAAAAAATAATTAATTAAATAGGATTGTGGATGCGTACACAACTGCATTTGAGCTATGAAATAGGAGCCGCAAAAAAAATTTGATTTTATCCATATTGAGTTATAATCACACCATTCAAATATTTAATAAGACTAAGAAAAGGAAAATTTTATTGATAAAAGAAACAATTACAAGAATCAAAGAACAAACTTTTTTGAAAGAATACAAGAAATGGCTTTAATCCTTCAAGATGATTAAAACCATTTTTAACTACTTTACTGCATCTTCTAATCTTCACATTCAGCTCCTGGAATCTGTCCAGCTACTGACGCAGGGCCTAAGATTATAAATCACCAAGACAACTGTTCTACGTTTGATGATTCCTATAGAAAGTGACAAACAAGTGATTTACAAGACCACCATAAGACAGGACTACCATGATAATCCTGTTCTTGTACCATGTGAACTAAAAGGATACTGAAACCATCACAGAGCTATGAAACCACAGCATGAAGCAAGAAATTTAAAGATATTGCAGGTTATGGTCATATATAAGAATGGCTTTGAACTCAACAAGGTTTTGCATTCCTGATGATGCACAATTTTGACCTTGCACACCACTAGTCAAGTAATTTAGAATTGAGTAATAATTAATGTAGAAAGAGACTGGATTTATAGTGGTTCAGTCAGTTGACCTACGTCCACTTTGGAATGGCAGAGAGTTGCCGGTAGTTTATTGATTCCGATGAACGGAGTGTTACAGACTGGAGAGGAAAAGGAGATTTATGCTGTGTAGAAGGTGATGCCCCCCAAGTGTTGGTGGGGCTTACATTTTATATTCAGTCCTCAACCGAATGGAGCTACTAAGTGGCCATACTGAGCTATTCTAGTGGGTTTTGCGGATTCTCCTCAACGGGTGTGACCGTTGAGGAGCTCTCCACAAGACCGGGTCTCCCTTTGACTGCTTCCAATGTGGGTAAGGGAGGTAAGGGGTCTTGAATGCTCTCTGGATCTCGTAGCTAAGCTGGGGTAGCTCCATGGTGAATTTACTTGAACCTGGGAATCTCATTGGGCTTGCTGGGTCTTCATGGGTCTGAGCTTTTAATTGCAACTGGGCTTCTAGGCCTTTTGGGCTTGACCCATCATTTGCCCCCCAATGCCCCGTGTTCAAGGAAACTTGGAGAAGGGTGCATTAGTTTGCTCCTTGAGTTCTAGGTGACGGAGAATTCTTCTGCTTCATGACTCTTTCCCTCCACATTGCATTTTTGCTTTGCATGCCTCAAATTTTTTCCACTTTGGCTAGAGTTTTTTAGGAGAGCCCATTATTTTCAAATTGGGCTTTTTCCTCTTTTAAAAACCCTAGGTTATAAATGTAGTCTTCTTCTTCATTTTGCTCATTTCTTGAAAACCCATCTCTTGAATGTCTTGAATGGTCATTCTTGAAAAACCTTGAAGACCCACTCTTGTAAGCTTGGTTCTTTCCATTCCATTGAGATTTTGGAAGAAGAGAGGTAAGGTTTGAGATCTTTCAAGCTCATTTTGTGGGTATTCTTTGTTTGGATTTTTTGAAGTGGGTATTGGAGATTTTGAAATAGGTAGGATAAGAAAACTCCATTGGTGCCATGGGGGATCGTAAAGTTGGGGCTGAAGAAGGTAGTTTTGGAGCTTTGGAGGTTGCAAGAGTTGAAGGAGGAGGAGGAGGAGAACACCCCAGTTCAGCCGCTGCTGCGCGCGCGCCACAGCAGTCCGCCCAAGGAGCTTCAGGCGCTGTTTTGGGCGCTGGTTCAGGCTCCTCTTCCATGGGTTTTGGTTCTTTTAGCAGGCTCTCCAACCTGGGTACGAATGGGGGAAAGATGGTGGACTACGTAGGCGAGATGGGCAGCGAAAAGGGGGCTGTCCTGGGCAGTTTCTGCGCGCTGGGCAGCTGCCTGGGCGCCTGTTCTGCTGCTGTGGACAGTCCGAATGTGCTGGGCAGCAGCCTAGGCGCTGGGGTTGAGGTCCTGGACAGCTCAGGCACGCTGGGCAGCAACTTGGGGGCTGTCCCCGCTGTCCTGGACAGCTCAAACGCGCTGGGCAGCGCTGATTTTGGTGTCGCGGACAGCTCAGGAGGGCTGGGCAGCCACTTTTCTGCAGCACAAAGTGCTAATTTTCGGTCCATGGAGCGTCAGGGAGAGTTGGGTAGCAGCCTGGGTACATGGGCAGCTATGGGCACCACTTCAGGCGCTAATTCGGACACCGTAGGCGCCTCTCCAACTGCTGGGCTGCTCCCTTTTGGCGAGCAGAGGGGATCAGGCACCTCTCTTTGGCTCATTTGGGTGAGTAGAGGGGGTCTGCACCTCTCCAAGTGGTTTGGCTCATTTGGGCAAGCAAAGGGGGTATGCACCTCTACATTTGGCTCATTTGGGCGAGCCTAGGGCTGCCTTCGGAGCTTTGGCGAGCATGAGGCCTTTTTGGGGAGCTTGGGTGAGTCTGGGACTTGGCGAGCTCCCTTGGTCGAGCTCCACTGAAGTAGGTGGCATTTTGGGGAGAGGCGACCAGGACAGCTGACAAAGGGGGCCAGACAGCTGGGTACGCTGATCTAATGTAGTCCCTTGGGTTACAGATGACCTAAGTTTCAAGATCCTGCCTAGAGATGACAAAAATAATATTATTCTAAACATCAAAATATTTAACGTGATTACCTGGAGAGAGATAGGCTGTTTGCGCGAGAGCAAAGACAGAGTTTGAAGTTACTCATGAGAGAGCTGTGCCTCTTGAGACCGAGCTTTTGGCGACCCATGGGAGAGTCTTTAAGCTTGAGGTTTAGGCTGCCTGTTTGAGAACAGTGCAGAGGTAGGTGGGCTGCATGCTTAAGAGCAGTGCAGAGGTAATAGACTGCATGTTTGAGAACAGTGCAGAGGTAGGTGGGCTGCTTGCTCAAGAGCAGTGCAGAGGTAATAGGCTGCCTGTTTGAGAACAGTGCAGAGGCCAAGCTTTTTTGGCGACCCGCGAGAAAGCCGCTAAGCTGGAGTTAGGCTGCTTGTTTGAGAACAATGCAGAGGTAGGCTGTCTGCTTAAGAGCAGTGCAGAGGCAGGTCAATCTTTTGACGATCCGCGAGATGATTCACCTCGCCTAGACTTGTTGATTTCCTCAGCATTCATATATTTTTGAGCTTTTGCCAATAGTTCTGGCATGCTCTTTGGTTGTCGCTTCATCACGGAGAATAGGAAACTTGAAGAACGGAGGCCTCCCAAAAATGCAGTCATGGATACCTTGTCGTCGGGTTCTTCTACCTGAAGGACCTCCTCGTTGAAACGAGTGAGGTAGCTCCTCAGGCTTTCGTCCTTGTCCTGCTTTATGCTGAGCAGGTGGGTGACGGGCTTCTGGTGGCGGCGCCCTCCGATGAAGTGTGATACGAACGACCTGCTCAACTCAGCGAAGGAGGATATAGAGGCCGGAGCGAGCTTGGCAAACCACTGTCGAGCTGATCCCTTCAAAGTGGTTGGGAATGCTCTGCACATGATTTCGTCGGGGACACTGTGCAGCTGCATTAGGGTCTTGTAAGTCTCTAGGTGGTCCAGTGGATCTTTCTTCCCGTCAAAGGTCTCCACCGACGGCATTTTAAACTTCTGAGGGAGGGGATAGTTCGCCACGTCAGGCTTGAATGGGGTGTCTGTACGCCTTACCAGGTAATCTACGGTCTCTGGCCCCTGTGCCTTCATGGCGTTGAAGACATCACCCAATTGATTCTGTACCTCCTTGATTTTCTCGTCCCAGTGGTTGGGTGCTCCTCTGGAATGGTCATGGAAATGGCTCCCATGCTCCAGGCTTTGGTTCTCGCCCTCATCCTCTTGGAGATGGGGATCCTCGCCATGGAAAGCAGGAGGAGGGTGAGGGACTCCCTCATGTTGGGCTCCCCTGTGTGGGGCGTCAAAAGGGGCTCCAAAGGGGGCGCCCAGCCCTGCATGGGCGCCTATGTGTGGAGCACCGGGGTGTGGAGCACCAGGGTGTGGAGCACCGAGGTGTGGAGCACCGGGGTGTGGAGCACCAGGGTGTGGAGCTCCCTGATGTCCAGGGTGTGGAGCTCCTTGGGGTCCTCCATGCTGCGCACCACCAAGCTGTGCTCCACCTTGTCCAGTGAGCATAAGTTGCAGTATCTGCTGGTTTTGGGCTACCAGCTGCTGCATGGTCTCCAGCATTTGCTGTGGATTGGGAGCTGGAGCATTTGGGACAGGGTTGGTAACCGAAGGAGCAACCTCCTCTTCTCGTGCAGGATGATCTTCATGCTGGTTCATCGACCGGGTAGTGATTGCCATTGGTTCAGTAAACATAATGTTTTAAAATGAGAATTTTTTCGATTTCCCACAGACGGCGCCAAACTGATGATGCACAATTTTGACCTTGCACACCACTAGTCAAGTAATTTAGAATTGAGTAATAATTAATGTAGAAAGAGACTGGATTTATAGTGGTTCAGTCAGTTGACCTACGTCCACTTTGGAATGGCAGAGAGTTGCCGGTAGTTTATTGATTCCGATGAACGGAGTGTTACAGACTGGAGAGGAAAAGGAGATTTATGCTGTGTAGAAGGTGATGCCCCCCAAGTGTTGGTGGGGCTTACATTTTATATTCAGTCCTCAACCGAATGGAGCTACTAAGTGGCCATACTGAGCTATTCTAGTGGGTTTTGCGGATTCTCCTCAACGGGTGTGACCGTTGAGGAGCTCTCCACAAGACCGGGTCTCCCTTTGACTGCTTCCAATGTGGGTAAGGGAGGTAAGGGGTCTTGAATGCTCTCTGGATCTCGTAGCTAAGCTGGGGTAGCTCCATGGTGAATTTACTTGAACCTGGGAATCTCATTGGGCTTGCTGGGTCTTCATGGGTCTGAGCTTTTAATTGCAACTGGGCTTCTAGGCCTTTTGGGCTTGACCCATCAATTCCTACTACAATAATATATATTGCAACCAGCTATAATAATACAAGGACATTAAATTTCAGCAAAGTAAAATCAAGGGTTGCATCAAATTATGATAAAAAAAGAAAAGATGGTTTTCACTTTATAAACTATGAATAATAATGTTCCCTAGATCTCCCTCTAGCTATGAACTCCCCGAGTTCGACACTGAACTACATGCTATGATAAAAGGGTGTGTATCTCCATAATCAAGCAGTCACAAGTCTGAAAACACTTCATTGATAGAATTTAAAACTCGTTAGTTTTAGATCAATTTTGAACGATAAGAAGCTGCATCTTGTTAAAACAACGAGATGAAAGTGTAAGAGAACCTTTTCATTCATATGTCAATTAATGAAGTCCTAATATTGCTATGTGTATCAATCAAAAAACAAGTATTTCTCTAAAAGACATTAAGCAGCAGAATGGATGAACCAGTGTTACATCATGAATAGCAATTCTTCGTCAAATTAAGAATGGAATTTATTGATAATTAGCTGATCTGGTAGTCTCTAATTAACTTCACCTGATCAGATTTGAAAGTTAGCAACTTAATATCAGCAGAATTCTATTCTTCTTTTAGTTTGCTCACAATTCAAAGAGGGTCGCTTATGGATAAGCTCTTGTGAAATTTCAACATATGTTTTGAGGAATCATCTCGGTGATTATGATTATTAAAAAGAAATATCCTTCTTTACACTACCGCAGTCACAAGCTATAGCCACCACATGAAACACCAGTCTTCATTCAAGTGTTAATCTACCTTCCAAGAAACTTTAAAGGCACTAAGTAGCAACATACAAGACATGTACCAGAAGAGCAGTGTTGAAATAAGGGATAGCAGATCACAGCCTTATGCGCTTGGTTACATAAAGCACATCTATTAAATTTTTGTAAACCATTTTAAATATCACAGTTACTTTGATGTCTAACTGGTGTTTCAATATATCACACTTTAAAAGCAATCTGCCAAACTGATACAAATATTGTGATATAAAAAAAAAAACCGATACAAATCCAATCTTGGCAATGAATATAGCGCATGGATAAGAAGAATAACCTTAAAAAATGAAAACAGTATGTGAACTTCCAGTTGTGGAAATGCAGCGCTACATAGAACCCAGTAACTGCGTAGCTTCTAGCTAAATATTATATCTTAGTCGTAAAATTGAAATGATTTCTATTTACTCAGATAGTGGATCAAGTAATTGAAGTTTCCATCCTTGATCCTAGTGAATTCACCATTATTAGCCCCTTTTCAAAAACAGTTTCTTAACTTGAAAAATCAAAACATGTCAACATAATTACAATTTATTTTTTCCGACTTGAACTGCATCACAAATCTGTATTATTTCAATGACAATGGTGTAATACCACCTTGCTAGCACCCCCCCTCCCCCCTCTTTTTTTTGACTATATTCAGTCACACGTATACCTATAAAAAACATAAATGCATGCTACTATTATTGGCAGTATAATAACACGCCTCATAGAAAAAGCAATAAAGAAGAAGACCAAATAAATTTCTTTTGATGGTAAGTAATAAATAATAAAGTTCCATGCAATGTAGTTTACGAATAAATTGTCTCCGCTTCATATCACCTATATATTCTACATTATAGCTTTTATCATTTTTCTCCTGATAGGGTGTACGACACTGCAACTCTCGGGTATACATAAAGAACAGCTCATTTTTAGGAATATGATTACACCAGCATAAGCATACCACATGCAAAACATATGTTAATACGGAAGTATCACATAAGTATGCAACAATACCTTTGATGCACAGTCTACCCTCGTCATCAATATGAGGCCTGGATGAACAGCGTCAGCTCCATTGAAGAGCCTTGCGACCTTTTCATATTGGGGCTGCAAAGTTGGGCTTTCAACATAAGAAAATATTCCCACAAGGTGATATACATGACACAATAGGTGTATGACTACCTTATAATTTCTGCAAGCCGGGCACCTGCAAGACAAATGGTGGCGCGTGAAGAGAAAAAATAGTTAGAATACAATAAGAAGGTGACACAATTAGGCACAGGAAGTACATACACAACAGAACTTTAATTGCATGGTCATTTGCATCAATAAGAAACTGATATGATCATAAGATCACTAAAAATCAGTCTATTGAAACAAATTAACATCAATGAAATGCATAGCTCTCTTTTAATTGCATGGTCTTTGATTCAATTTGCAGGCCTGAAGCAGTCACCCACATCAGTTGGCAGAAGAGGCAAGAGCAATCATGAACAGGATTGAATTACAAGCCACTGGAAAAAAATGGAGAACCAAAAAAAACACGTGCTGCTAGACAAATAACAGGGGACATGTCCAAGACGAAGCAACTGAAGCTTTATATTATTAAAGGCTAGCACAGGATCTCCCCAAAAGGATAGACTACACCTTTCAATGTTATGGTCCATAACCAAACTTTACCACCATTGTTCAACATAAGCAACAAATTCTACGTTAAAAAAAATGAGTTGTAGTTTTAAATGGAAGAGGAGAAAAATTAATGAAATCCTCAGAGATGAGAACACTTGATTTAATGAACTCATCATGGTTGTTTCAAAAAAATCAAATGTTGGGTCACTGGTAATAACCGAAGGCAAAAAGGGGAAGATAAGTGTTGTCACTCCACTCCATAGAAAGTGCACACATATTCTTCTTTCATTTCCAATTCCTTTCAGGTCTGAAATGTGGGATGGTAGTCAGGTTATGCCCATTCTACTTTTTCCACTTTACAACCCGTATAGAACCTTAGATACAGACTTGTAAAAATTTAAAGTCTATATGACAGATGAACCACCTAAATTACATAGTAAAGGATATTAAGATTCATGACTGACGAAGTATCATGACCAGTAGGAAGGCAAAATTCTGTACGTAAATCTATCAAAAAGACATTAGCAATCATATAAAATGAACCCAACTTTACTTCTTTTGTTTCCAAAGTAACTATTGATCTAGTTGTTGTAAGAGTCACAAATTTAGCATCCTCATCCTCATCAAAATGAAAAAAAACTGAAAAGTGATTCTAAGAGGGGAAAAATCAAAGTAGAAAAAAAAAATATTGAATTTGTGCTTAAAGAATGTTCACACAGTGTACACTCTAAGCAATAATCACCACGCACCAACATTATCTCAAAATTCTCAATTTACAGATCAACTACTGACATGATTAAGCCTTTAGCAAGCTACCGAGTAATGGGTTAAAAGTAAATATAATTAATAATCAAGAATTCAAAAAATATATACTGCCAACATTCTACCAATTGATATATACAGCACTTGCTAAGGATATAAACTAAGAAAACTTACAGAACTATTGGTAAATATCTGAGACTTCGTCTTCCTTAAAGATTGACTTTTCTTTGTACAATAGCACAGATAATGCCATAAGAGGGACTGACGCAAGACATTTGCAACAAAACCAGTTCTTTTCAAGTAATAGCATAGAATGGGTACTCATTGACAGAAATAATGGTTCACCTTCATCAATGTCTTCCTTCTCCCAGCATATATCCAGGTAGCGTAGAGCCTTTCGATACTTTCTGAGAGCCATTTTATACTCTTGCTTCTGCATGTGAAACCACCAAGGACAACATCCAATATTCATACGAAGATAACCACTGAAGGCAGATAAACTGGTAAGATCTAGTATTCTGTAATTCTAATACATTAGGACAAGCAACAACTAACAAAATAAATTGATAGAAAAAGATAAGATACAGTTAGCGTTTTTAATTTTACCCCAAATCTCATAGTCAAAGAGAGATTTCTCATCAGAAAAACAAAAATTATATGCATCAAAGAAAATGCTGGACCAGCCTCACTGTATGTGGTAATAGAAGATTAAAAATCAATCCAAACAATTCTGGATTATGCGGAGATTAAGCAAAACAGCAGCAAATGCTCCCACTTCAATTAAAGCATATCACCAATTCATACACATACTAACTAACAACTCATCTAAGGGAGCGAATTAAAAGATAAAGAAAAGAAATACAATCAAAATACTATATCTACCATAGCATTCAAGTTTACTAACCAAACAATCCAATATATATAGAAAAAAACAAAAAAAAAAACTTCAGATCGAGGTCTTGTAGAAGATAAGAGTGACGAATAATAGATCGAGTTCAAGCTCTCACTCTGGAATTCAAAGATCGCCAATTAAAGCTAGGGTTACTGCTTCTCCACAATGCCGATTCAAGCTCGCAGTGGAATCCAAAGTTCGACTCATTCGCTAATGGCAAGGAACTAGCACAACTAGCGCTCCCTTTAATCTGTGTGTGAGGTGGTGGTGAGGTGTTGATGGTGCCGGAGAGAGAGAGAGAAGGGGGCTGACGATGAGAAGGGCTGGGGAATCTGAGGAAGGGTTTTATCTGGGAAAAGTATAAAACACCCAAAACGACGGTAGTGGAGTGAATCGATGGAGAGAGAGAGAGGAGGCGGCGACGATCGATGGTGAACTGACCTTCAGGGTGCTTGTGGCTTCACTGGCTTGTGGCTTCGACTGGCAGGGAGAGGCAGAGAGAGAGAGGGAGAGTCTGTGTGTCTGTGTGTCGACTGAAAACGAAGAGGTAAGGATGGGGAAAGAGAGAAAGTGGGAAAAATTAAAATTTTGGGAGTTGGGCGAGGCAGAGAGAGAGGCGTGAGTTTGGCGCGCAGCTAAATAAAAATTAAATTTTGACTTCTCCGACGATTTCTAAAAACGTCGCAAATAATATTAAATATTTCATCTCGTTCTCCGGTAATTATTTACTTAATTCATTTTGATTTCTGCGACGATTTAAAAAAATGAGAGGGAATCACTTTTTGGCGACGTTTTTTAAAAAACGTCGCGATTAATATTTCAAGTCTAATTTAAAATTACAAAAAAAATACAATCTGCGACGAATAAAAAACGTCGCAAAATAAGAATTTTATTTAATTCAAAAATAAATTTTTGAATTCTGCGACGATTTATCAAAACGTCACGAATAATATTAATATTTTATCTTTCTTCATTATCAAACTTATTTTATGCGACAAAAAATTTAAACGTCGCGAATTATATATTTTGACTTTATCAAATTAAAACCAAATTAATATTCAATTAATCAAATTAGCACTCAATTTCTTCTAATTAACATTCATTTTTTTCTAATAAGCATTTAATTCACTAAATTGACATTCAATTTCATCAAATTAACATTCAATTTATGAAATAGACATTAAATTTCATCATATTAGCATGTAATTTCATCAAATCGACTTGCAATTTCTTTAAATTAACATTCGATTTATCAAATTGACATTCAATTTCATTAAATTAACATTCAATTTATCAAATTGACATTCAATTTATCAAATTAACATTCAATTTATTAAATAGACATTCAATTTCATCAAATTCACATGTAATTTCATAAAATCGACTTTCAATTTCCTTAAATTAACATTCAATTTATCAAATTGACATTCAATTTATCAAATTAACATTCAATTTATTAAATGGACATTCAATTTCATCAAATTAACATGTCATTTCATCAAATCGACTTTCAATTTCCTTAAATTAACATTCAATTTATCAAATTGACATTCAATTTATCAAATTAACATTCAATTTCATCAAATTAACATGTAATTTCATCAAATCGACTTTCAATTTCATTAAATTAACATTCGATTTATCAAATTGATATTCAATTTCATCAAATTAACATTCAATTTATTAAATGGACATTCAATTTCATCAAATGGACATTCAATTTATCAAATTAACATTCAATTAAACATTTACAGTAATCAAATAAAATTTCAATTTCATTAAATTAACACCCAATTTATCAAATTAACATTCAAATTATCAAATTAACATTCAATTTCATCAAATTAACATTCAATTTATTAAATTGACATTCAATTTCATCAAATTAACATGTAATTTCATCAAATCGACTTTCAATATCATTAAATTAACATTCTAATTATCAAATTGACATTCAATTTATTAAATGGACATTCAATTTCATCAAATGGACATTCAATTTATCAAATTAACATTCAATTAAACATTTAAAGTAATCAAATAAACTTTCAATTTCATTAAATTAACACCCAATTCATCAAATTAACATGTAATTTTATCAAATCGACTATCAATTTCATTAAATTAACATTCTAATTATCAAATTGACATTCAATTTCATCAAATTAACATTCAATTTATTAAATTGACATTCAATTTCATCAAATTAACATGTAATTTCATCAAATCGACTTTCAATTTCATTAAATTAACATTTGATTTATCAAATTGACATTCAATTTCATCAAATTAACATTCAATTGATCAAATTGACATTCAATTTCATCAAATTAACATTCAATTGATCAAATTGACATTCAATTTATCAAATTAACATTCAATTAAACATTTAAAGTAATCATATAAACTTTCAATTTCATTAAATTAACACCCAATTCATCAAATTAACATTCAAAATATCAAATTAACATTCAATTTCATCAAATTAACATGTAATTTCATCAAATCGACATTCAATTTCATCAAATTAACATTCAATTTATCAAATTGACATTCAATTTCATCAAATTGACATTCAATTTCATCAAATTGACATTCAATTTCATCAAATTAACATGTAATTTCATCAAATCGACTTTCAATTTCATTAAATTAACATTTGATTTATCAAATTGACATTCAATTTCATCAAATTAACATTCAATTGATCAAATTGACATTCAATTTCATCAAATTAACATTCAATTGATCAAATTGACATTCAATTTATCAAATTAACATTCAATTAAACATTTAAAGTAATCATATAAACTTTCAATTTCATTAAATTAACACCCAATTCATCAAATTAACGTTCAAGTTATGAAATGTATATTCAATTTCATCAAATCGACTTTCAATTTCATTAAATTAACACTCAATTCATCAAATTAACATTCAAATTATCAAATTGACATTCAATTTCATCAAATTAACATTCAATTTATGAAATGGATATTCAATTTCATGAAATCGATTTTCAGTTTCATTAAATTAACATTCGATTTATTAAATTAACATTCAATTTATCAAATTGACATTTAGTTTCATTAAATTTACATGTAATTTCATCAAATCGACTTTCAATTTCATTAAATTAACATCTAAATTAACATGTTCATTAAATTGATATTTTTTATTAAAGTAAAATGATTATTTGCGACGTTTTTGATTTTGATTTTAATTAAAAGTCAATTACATTTGATTTTTTTAAAATTTTTTATTTAAGTAAATTGATTATTGACGACGTTTTTGAAAAACGTCGCGAAAACTCAGTTGCATTTGATATTTTTTAAATTTTTTATTTAAGTAAAGTGATTATTGGCGACGTTTTTGAAAAACGTCGCGAAAAGTCAATTGCATTTGATATTTTTTAAATTTTTTATTTAAGTAAACTGATTATTGGCGACGTTTTTGAAAAACGTCGCGAAAAGTCAATTGCATTTGATTTTTTTAAAATTTTTTATTTAAGTAAATTGATTATTGGCGACGTTTTTGAAAAACGTCGCGAAAAGTCAAGTGCATTTGATTTTTTTAAAATTTTTTATTTAAGTAAAGTGATTATTGGCGACGTTTTTGAAAAACGTCGCGAAAAGTCAAGTGCATTTGATTTTTTAAAAATTTTTTATTTAAGTAAAGTGATTATTGGCGACGTTTTTTAAAAACGTCGCGAAAAATCAATTGCATTTGATTTTTTTAAAATTTTTTATTTAAGTAAATTGATTATTGGCGACGTTTTTGAAAAACGTCGCGAAAAATCAATTGCATTTGATTTTTTTAAAATTTTTTATTTAAGTAAAGTGATTATTGGCGACGTTTTTGAAAAACGTCGCGAAAAGTCAAGTGCATTTGATTTTTTTTAAATTTTTTATTTAAGTAAAGTGATTATTGGCGACGTTTTTAAAAAACGTCGCGAAAAGTCAATTGCATTTGATTTTTTTAAAATTTTTTATTTAAGTAAAGTGATTATTGGCGACGTTTTTCAAAAACGTCGCGAAAAGTCAATTGCATTTGATTTTTTTTAAATTTTTTATTTAAGTAAAGTGATTATTGGCGACGTTTTTGAAAAACGTCGCGAAAAGTCAATTGCATTTGATTTTTTTTAAATTTTTTATTTAAGTAAAGTGATTATTGGCGACGTTTTTCAAAAACGTCGCGAAAAGTCAATTGCATTTGATTTTTTTAAAATTTTTTATTTTAGTAAAGTTATTATTGGCGACGTTTTTCAAAAACGTCGCCAAAAGTCAATTTCATTTGATTTTTTTTAAATTTTTTATTTTAGTAAAGTGATTATTGGCGACGTTTTTTAAAAACGTCGCTAAAAAAATTGCCAAAACTGAAATTTGCGACGAAATTAAAAAATCGTCGCTAATAGTAAACTATTTGCGACGAATTTAAAAACGTCGCAAAAAAAACGTCGCAAAAAACGATTTTTGTTGTAGTGGAAGACCATAGCGGTAGAGTAGGGATCCAATAAAAGAGGAAGAAAAGACAAAGAACGACATTGACTCTTAAAATAACAAAAGCAGAAGGTCCAGAAGTGGAGTAACCACCTCGGGTTCTTAGAATCTAGGTTTAAACAAAAACCCTAGGAGAGAAAATAAAAGAAGGGGGCAAGATAGAAGACATACCTAGAAAGTGAGGACAATCAACGATCGAGAACCCAAGAGGGATACTAAGGACGAACAGAGCAAACTTCAGGAAGACCTCCAAACGTTCTGAGCACTCACATAGTCAGCCTAGACAACAAGGAAGAAGAAGAGGATGAAATTACAAAAGGCAAAGAGATAAGAGGGTTTCTAGGAAAAGGCGCTGAGAAATATGAAACGCGGGCAAAAGAGGTTTAGCCTAGGAAGGAACTTAAGGTGCGCATACGATTGGACACGTGGCGCATACAAGCTAAACGTGTACGACAAACAAGCCAGAAATGACTCCTCGCATGTATGCGACCTCGAAAATACTGGGAAACGTCCCATCGGGCAACTCTTGAGAGCAAACCGAGCTGAGCTTATCTACAATAGAGCATATCAACCCCAATCCACGTCAGCCAAAGCTTAAATATTTTGGTAGATAAGTCGCAACTGCCTCAACACCATCAACGCTGATTACACAAAGGGAGTGTCAGTTATGGGAATTGGCAAGGATCACGCAAGGCATCTGAAGACTATAAAAATGGATCAAATCCCTCCCATTGGATTCAAGCATTTTATCTACATAATTACTCTGTGTAATCTTCTCCCTCGATTAATAGAAAATTTCCCCAGGAGCAAGAGACTCCATTAGAGTGGACTAGCCGAGCTCCCGAACTGGTGAACCACTACAAACCTTTTGTCCATTCATTTTCTGTCTGATTGAATCAACAATTTATCCCCCAAGAGCCTAGAAGCCCAGACTAGATATTCTAGTGACCCCTATGCCTTCGAATAATTCAGCTCTGTTCAGATGTGCAAGACACATACCATTGAAACTTAACTCATTTTGCTACACATCAAGCAAGATTACAGTTTGTCTTTCTATGTCCCGTATCTTACATGGCCCCCCTTCCCCCTTAAGCGTCAAGGTTTTGCATGTTGCACCTTCAGTAGTTGAGTGCATTGGGCTCTCGACCCATTTCAATAGAAAGGATTTATCCCCTAACAAAAGTTACAAAACACACCCCATAAAAATATCCATGGAGCCATTAGAAATTGCATACAATGGGTATAAACGAACACGGTTATGGATCTGATAACAATATAAGGAATATTACATCTAATGAGATGGCATCAAATGCTAATAGTTCTTCTTTTGCAACCTTTGAAAACAATTATCCGATCTGAGAAATTGGATTCCACTAAGGTGGTGTTTGGATCACCATGGAATGATTGGATTGGATTGGATTTGAATCCGAACCCAATCCAACCCAATGCAAAGTGGCCCGGATTGAAGGATTATAAAGTTTGGATTCAAATCCGATCCCATCTTTGGATGGGTTTCATTTGGTTTGTGGGCTCCATTCACATGTGAAGATAAAACATGCTAAAATGACCATTGCACCCTTGTGTAAAAAAATGTTATCCAATCTTATACCATGTTTGGAATGGAATGAAAAAAAAGTCTAATTCATTTGTATTGTTTTATTTAGGAAAAAAAATATAAATAAATAAATAACGCATTTTTTATAAATTATTGAAATAAATATTTTGTTCATTTATTTAATTTAATTTGTTCAATACACTTTTAATCAAAAAAAATCATATGCATCATGCAAAAAAAATAATATACAAATCGATACAACTCATGCATAAGTCGTTATTAGTTTCTTTCTATAAAATTCGAAGTTGTGTATTTAAAAATAAAACTTAATTGTTTTTTTTCAATAAATAGCAAAATTAATCCGAACCATATTCAATTTTTTCAATGACCCAAATGCAATTTATTTTCCAATAATTTTAGGGTATTTTAATATTATTGCCTGAATTAATATCATAAATCAGGTCAATTTAAAATTTGTTGCTTTAATTAAAATGTTAATTTTTTGTAGAGTTCATTTATAAGGAAATAAATGGATGACCATAAAATTTTTATGATCTTAAAAATTTAAGATGTATTGAGACCTGTCAACTTCTTTAGCATGTGACCCTCCTATTGATAAAAATTCATAAATCGTCTAAATCCATCATAGCTTTTCTAAAGGAGAAATTAAAAAATAAATAGTTGTTTTATCACCATATACGTATAACAATTGTTTTACTTCCCTCATCTTTATCGAAAAAAGGAGATATTATTAATGCAGATTTTAACACAGATTATTAACGAGTTAAAATTACAGTCATATTATAATCTGCTAGGTGGCTTTGGAATGACAATAGTTGTTAACGCAGATTAGTTCAATTTTAATTTCTTTCATTTGTATTTGTTGTAATCACATGTTTAATAAGAAGACCTACAAATTAATTTTTAAAATTAAAAATAATTACAGTCATATTATAATTCAACATTTTCTTTGTTTTTTTTTTTTTTTGTGGTCTCATATAAACAGTTTTTTTTTTTGGGTAAGTAACTATCAACAACCAACAACAAAGCAAGGAAAAAGATAAAGAAATCCAACCAGCCCCCAGGAATCACCCACCTCTGAAGATACCATTAATTCTACATTTTCTTCAGTGTGAAGGTAATGCATATTATTGAATTAATAGAAAATGAAAAAACCCAAAAGCCAAAAAGGCTTACACATATTTATGGTTATGTTGTCAATCTGGAGGGTGGTCGGTGAACCAGAGATCCAACAAAGGAACCGACAAATACACAGACTAGAAAGAGAGAGGGAGACAAAGAAAGATCCATCAAATCGCCTAGGGCTGTTATTCGGTAAACCAAAACTCAAAATGGTGAAAGAAAGGGAGAGACATAGACGGAAGAAAGGGAGAGATAGAGTGGAGGAAGAAAGGGATATAGAGACGGAGAGAAAGAGAGATGGACAAAGCCACCTAGCAGATCTCGAAAGCCAAAAAAGTAAAATCGATAAACCCAGAGAGAGAGAAAGAGAGACCTGATCTTCTTCTTCCCTTGCACCGTTTGCCAAAGAAGGGAACCATTCGATTGAAATGAGAGGTAAAAAAGGGCACAAACCCTAGGAAAAATATTGCGGGGTGTTTTAGTAAAATCCAAATCTATCATGTGGATAAAATTTTAATCCCAAACTTTTCATGGGTTTCAGATATCCGTTTCAGAAGGGAAAAGGGCTTCATTTCCTACGGGCCGAGGTTTTCAAACTCAACGAATATCCCACCCGAAATTAAGTATCCAAATGAAGGATATGTGGGCCCAAGGATATTTTTAAGCCAATCCCTCACCCAATCCCCAGTAATCCGGTGAAACAAACACCCCCTAAGGGAATTTTAGAGACATGGATAAGCCTTTTATGATTCAATGGAGATTAGGCAAAACAATTGATCTGAGACTGCCTACGTTTTTAGAATTTCTTCGAGAAATTTATACTTTGAATTTTTCAAGAAAATCTTTTCATGGATTCATAACGAGTTCTCGATGTGTTCAAGAAGATTGGTGCAATGTTATGGAAGAAGGATCATTTGAAAATTAAGACCAAGAAGAGGAGCTTGAACCTTGGTTCAATGGGTGCACCCAAACAATTGTTGAAGAAGAATCAATTCATTTTATTTTTTATTTTTTGTAAAGTTAACTTATGTAGCAATGATGGACTTCTGCAATAATTGCATTCAGTTGATGCAACAAATATGAATCATGTATAGTCACTTTTTAAAGCATATCACTTACTCTTGTACCCTGTGGTCATGTTTGTTTGATACCTATTATCTAACTAGTTTGTCCCATATAGATAAGGAAAATTCACTTTTTTTCTTTCGAGAGAAAAATTAAATAAAAGAGAGGAGAGAAATAGTTAGACGGACAAATTTAAGGAGGAGAGAGGAGAAAGGAGAGCGGACAGAAAAATTAAAAAAGAGATGACAGACCAGAGTGAAATTAAAGAAAGAAAAAGGAGTCTTGAAAAGATATACGTGATCTACTGAAGGTCAAAATAGGAAATAAGAAAAAAGTAAAAAGATTATTGGACCTATTTACACAAAAGTACAGAATATGTGTCATTGATAACCTATGAAGCACGGATACTTCGTTGAGGTCGGCGTATTCGTATCGGATACTTTATCGGATACGATATTCGTCGGATACTCGAGGATACGTATCGGATACACCTCTTACGTATCCGATAATAATTAAATATTAAGATACTTCACGGATACTTTTGTGTTCAAGTAATATATATAATTTTTGAGTTGAATTTTTAACATTTCCTTTCGAATTCACATACCATACAATACATTTACAAAAATTCATACTACTTCAAAGGCACATGAGTATTTTTTAAGTATTATCTACAATTATATGTCAAAAGAGCATAAAATAAATCTATTACATTATAGTTTTAGCAAAAATTACTTCTAAATAAACCGACTCGGTAAATGTTAGTTTTGATTCTTTAATTAATCACTTCACATTGTGAATATACCATAGTGATACGATATATATTTTTTTCAAACTAAAAAGAATTACAAATTTTCCTTATTGTGTTAAAGAACTACCAAAATATATAAGTATTATGCTGATTGAAAATAATAAAAATATTAAAAATATTTTATTATAGCCGTATCTTGACCGTACCCGTATCCTTCTTTTTTAGATTTTGTCGTATCTCCGTATCCGTATCGTATCGTACCCGTATCCGTATATGTGCTTCATAGTTGATAACTCAAAAAGATTCCTTTTATTCTTTTCGACAAAAGAGTTTCTCATATTATACTTGGTTCCAATTTTCACTAACTTTTATTTTAACCACAACACCAAACAATAAAACATTTTAATTAAATTTAGGGAAAATTTCTGTCACACTCCTTATAGTTTATCATATCTTTAAGGACACCCCCTCTATTTTATGAATTTTCACTGACACCTTCTGTCAGATTAAAGGCCTTAACTAAAATATAATTTTATTAAATTGCCAATGATATATTTTAGGAAAAACTTTATCTGCATCCCCTCTAAATAGACATATCTTCAATGAGACTCCCTCTGTTTTATGAATTTTTTTACGAATTAAAATTCGGGCCCATTAAAATTCGATTCGTGCAAATTAAAATTTGTTTTTAATCGGCTCGAATCAAATTTTAATTAACTAGCATTGAATTTTAATTGGGCCTCATTTTGATACGTAAAAAAATATAAATTTTAATCGACTCAAATTTTAATACATAAAAAATAATTTTTAATCAAATTGAATTGAATTTTAAGTTTTTAACTGGCATAATCTTTAATAACTAGAAAATATGTGACTGAAATTTTTCCTTATATTTATATTTTAATCACCCAGGTATATTCTGATCATCCACTTGTATTTTAACCACAGTAAATGATATAACCACTCATTTATACTTTGAACATAATAAATAAAAGAGAAAGTGCATTATGCGAGGCATCTTAATAACTAAGGTTGAACCTCAAATAAATTGACAACATTCTTGAAAAAGAAAAATGTTATGTTTACTAAAAAAATTTATTAAATCTTTTCATACTAAATGATGTGACACAATCTCCGTCATTGAATATTAATAGGAATCACTTATTTAATAGTAAAAAACTGTGTTACATCATTTAGGATAAAAATTTGATAAGTATAAATAACATTATCCCTTGAAAAAACCTACTTACGTATGCTTTATATATAGGGTTGATTGGCTCACGTGAACCGGGCTCTGACAATCTAACACAAATTCTGTCTGGGCCAGTGTATAGTATATTACAAAGCTGGGCCAAACGTAACCGAGCTCAGCCCATGCCCTCCTTACAGAATTTCCAAATGACTTAGCTAGATACACTCAATTATCTATCACTCCGAGGTAGACATTAAACATAGGGGTTTCAATTTGACCCGTCAGCATGAACACGATACGAACTCAATATGACACGATTTTAAAATTAATATAATTGATAAATAAGTATAATATATGGGTTGAATTAATATTTGACACTTATAACACATTAAATAATTTTTTTTTTCCGTAGGTATTGACATAAATACGACACAAGTAAGAGTAAAACTACAAGCTAAATGCATGAATGCTCCTATTACATAACATCAAGCAAAGTGAAGGAAAGTATACTGAACACTAAGATAAGGGGTCCATCTGATTGAAATAACCCAAAGCTGAAAAGCCCAACAACCTTTTGGGTTTCTGCCATTGGGAGGGCCTTGAGCTGCTTCGCATCAGCTTATAGATGGAGGGAGATGGTCATTGTGTAGTTTGATCTTTGTTAACGGACAGTATTAATTTAGAATACCTGGGTTGAATATAAACCTAATCTTTAATACCATTTGTATAAATAAGTTGATTTATTCAAAGTGACTGATCTCAAATTTGAACTCGTAATCTTACTAAATAAACCACGTACTTTATCAGTGCACCAATGCAAGTAGTAGACGAAAAACGTAAAACTCATAAGATCTCTAATCATATTCCTCTGAAACTAGTATAAGTTGTAGCTAACTTGAATTAAGTGTATGTTTTTGACTTCTTCCATTGCATAACTTTTTGTTCCCCAGATTGTTATCATGTTCTTAGCATCAACAAAACAAAAAAATAGATTCTTTGAAGTACAAAAAATATGATTCTAAACACAGATATCTTCTATCCTTAGGCATGATTGCTTACTTCAGGACACTTAGCTGTTGAGTTTGACAAGTACTGCATGAGTCTCTTTGAGATATTTATTCACAAAGACTTCATAAACTAACAGCAACTTGCATGCCATCACTTACCGGGGGAAGAAAAAACCAAAAAACTTGCATGCCATCACTTACCGAGGTTTTTTTTTTTTTTTTGGGGGGGGGGGAAGGGGAAGGGAGCTTGAACCTTTGACCTCAAGAAGACAAAACCTTCATAAGGTAAGGAGTACCATTGGACCAAAGACCCATTAGTCACTTATCGAGGTTGAACCTTGTTTTTCTTGGTCATTAATTAACAAGCTTCCGATCAAGTTGGGAACATAAACACTAGATAATATTCCACTACTTGTATCTACGTTTGAAATCAATTATTTTTGGGTATATAATATTCCCCAACTTGTAAGGAAATATTTACCTGTGAGATACAGTTGGGTGAAAGGTTGTATGTTTCACTTTTTAATTTCAAACGAGATATTTTACTTTCTTTATTATTGACGACCAAGTGGAAAGTAATGTTTCATAAATTACTATCTCAAAGAAGTCTTATCTAATCTATTTGAGATGGGATGGTCGACTATGTGAACACTATTATATTAATGTATTTTACCTAGAGGGTAGAGCAAACAATACATATCTCTCAATCGATTCTCACCCTCCTCGTCATCATATATAGTCAATTCTGGTTGTGGATGGATCTTAATCTAAAATTCTATATTCAATTATTTTATTACTAGTTATCAAATTTGTCATCTTTATAATCTCGTTTAATGTTATACTTGGTCTAACTCAAACCGTAACATTACTTGTAATAACATCATTCTCCTGCACTATTATAGTTATAAGCTAGGGGTAATTCGTGCCTGAAGGCACGATGCAATGTGAATGGTTTTGAGAGCGATGTTAGTGGCTGTTGGATGAATTTATTTGAGACTGTCGGATGGACTTATTGAAACATGCTCTATTTTATATTATAGATTCGGTATAATTATAAGGGTGAATTATACTTTATATCCTCAAAGATTCAAAAATTCAATGCGACCTCAAAAATACTTTGTATCCTCAAAAATTAAATTTTCTATATTACACTCTTAATGTATTAAAAGTATTGTAATGTGATCATTCTGTTAGTTTTTGTTACTCATTCTGTCAATTTCAGTGGGGTGCGTTTTGACGGAATAAGCAACGAAAGATAATAGAAGGGTCACATTGAAACACTTTTAATACATTAAGGGTAGAGTGTGTAAAAACCTCATATTTAAAGATACAAAGTAAAAAAAAACTTAAATCTTTCGGGGTACAAGATGAGATTCCCCTAATTATAAACATGTGTTCATACCACCTTATAATTAGTCAATAGCATTATCTTAATTAAAATTAATCAGATATTGCTCCCATGGTGATATTGTGGAAGTTAAGAGAGATATTAGCTGGTGGAGCACCTTGGATCGATAGAATATAATTAATTGTAGTGGATAGTTGTTATATGTGAAAACAACATTTGCCCTCATTTAATACATAAATCTTATCCAAGTACATTCTGAAACTTGTCCACCATTCTACAACTTCTGGGTACTCAACTTTTAAACAAATGTAAAAATCTGCGTGACAATGGCTTAGATGATAGCTTTGGCTCACCAACTAAAATAAATGAAATTCTTAATGAAAGTTGGCTTCATGCAGGTAGGGATGACAGTGGACCGAAGCGGGGGCGGGGTTTAGTCTCCATATCTGTACCCGCTTAAAAAAATTTCGTCCATCCCCGGTCTACTCCCGTTAACGAGTATAGTTTTCATCACCATTCCCGTCCGCGGGTAAATTTGTAATCCTCGCCCCCGCCCCGTCCCCCGCCTTCATCTCCGCCCCCACCCCCGTCCACCTTACCCTCCCCAACCCAAGCTAACATAATCCAAAATTATAAATAAATCTAACATTCAAAAAAATCCAACATAATTATAGACTATCATAACATAATTAAAAGTTTTTCATTTATGACATAATATAATTAAAACCTTGTCTACAACATAATCCAACATAATATAATTAAAAGTTTGTCTCCCTTGTAAATCCAACTCAATATCATGCAACACAACATAATGTAACATAACATAATCTAATATTAAAAAATATAAAAACACAAAGATCTACACTTTTATAAGCCAAAACTATGAAAAAAAATCAAAAAACAAAACAATTTTCAAAAGAAAAAATCATTCAATAATATGTAGATTTGTATTCAAAGCAACATGTATATATATATATATATATAAAATAATACTAATAATAACGGGTAAAGCGGGGTGAGGAGGGGCGGGACTGAGGCGGGATAGGGGTAAGTGTCAGTTCATCCCCGCACGAGTTTATATGGGTATCCCCGTATACGTCCACCATCCAATAGGTATGGTCCATCCTCAGTCCAAACGAGACGAGTTTGGACGAATACCTATTTTTATCCGGTCCACTTCCACCCCTACATGCAGCCTTGAGTATGGTTGAAGTCAACAACCTTGTTTGTAATAAAGAAAATTTTAAAAAAAACTCCACATGGTATATTGAATCTAATGTTGTCATCATCGAATCTTATCCTCAATCATGGAATAGTCTAACAATTCATCAAGTGGACTGGAAGATTTTTTTTTTGCCCTTTTTTCTCAAGGGGGAGTTGGGTAACAAATGAGAATAAAGATCGATGTGACATTAAAAAAAACTGCTAATTAAAGACTATAAATCTTATATATAGAAGGCTAAAATATTTTATGGACCAAATTGATAAAATTAATATATTGAGGATTAAATTGATAAAAAAAATACATATTTTAAAGATTAAAAAAACTATAAACCTTATATATTGAAGGCTTTTCAAGCCTGAACTTGTTCATATGCCAAGTCAAAAAGAAATTAAAAGATTGAAAACAGACATTCTTGGCCTTGGAGCCTGGGATCAGTTAGTTCAACACTTCACCTACCTTGCAAGAATGGTGAAACTGGTATTGGTGAACTAACAACTTCCACTGCTTACCCAATTAAACTAAACGTTGGGCATGCAGCTATGCTCTACAGATCTAAATTTTTTTCGATTGTTGCTTTGTTATTGAGAGAAATTGAGGACAAATGTACTATCGAAATTCTAATCCATGTTTTGGCTTCTTTTTTTTGGGTTAATAGTATTTTTTGTCCTTAAAATATGTATTTTTTATCAGTTTAGTCATCAATGTATCAATTTGATCAATTTGGTCCGTAAAGTATTCAATTTGTGATATTTTGGTCTCCATATAGACGGATCATTAAGTTTTTGACAGAATGATCACGTGTTGGACACGTGATACTATTTTAAAAAATGACACGTAACCACGCCCGTCAAAAAACTTAACGGTCCGTCAATGTGAGGATCAAAATGACATGAATTGAATACTTTAGGGACTAAATTGACAAAATTAATACATTAAAGACTAAACTGACAAAAAATACATACTTTAAGGATCAAAAATACTATTAACCAATGTTATCAGAAATGGACCGGACATCAAACCGGCAGAGGGACCAGGTCAATGGTTCACTGGTTCAACTACTGGGTCAACTGGTCGGACCTGTTTTATAATAAAAAAATAAAAATTTTACTAAAAAATTCATAATCACAATAAAAAAATAAATAGTGTAATTTGTGTGTTGTGTCCTAAAGTGTGTTGTGTGTGGTGTACTAAAATGTACAGGGTAATGAGTATTGTCTATAACTGTGTGTGTGTGTGCGTGTGCGTGTGCGTGTAGACAAAGAGAGAAAAAAAGACAATACCCATACCCAACATCTCTTACTCTTCCCATTTCTCTTATGAAGCAGCTCAAGCCAGCGAAGTAAAGATACTTCCTCCTCTTTCTCTTGGTGCAGCACGTTGTGTTCTTGTTGGGGATCCCCAGCAGCTTCCTGCAACAGTTATCAGCAAGGCAGCTGGAACCTTATTGTATAGTAGAAACCTGTTTGAGAGGTTCCAGGTGTTGAGATCGGATGGACCGGAGGCAGCGATCGAATGAATTGTAGAAAGAGAGGAAGAAATGGAGTGGAGAAGAGGAAGGGAACCGACTAGATTTAGGGCAAAATTAGGAATTTTGGGCATTTTATAGAAATGGCAGTAGAACCGGCCGGTTTGACAAAACCATCCGGTTCATGGTTTTTGTCAAAAACAGGCTGGTTTGACGGTTTTACTCCGGTTTAATTGCCTAGGAGGCCCAATTCAAGAATTGGACCGGCTGAAGTCCCGGTTCACAGTCTAACCGGTCGAACCGGCCGGTCCGATCCGGTTCTGATAACACTGCTATTAACCCTTTTTTTTTTAATAACTAATATCACATTTTAATGTTAAAAGGACGACTGCTCAATGCGCTTTCTAATGGTAATTTATTTGGTTTTTTTTATATCCAATCATACTGAGAGCATACATCATTGTTTGAAATCCATTTTGATTTGAATATGATCAAATTTTATTCTTACAAACTAAACTTTTTTTTTTTTTTTTTTAATATGAAACGACACAAACTATATTGAAAATCACTAGACGGAAACATTATTTTGGAGAAGAGGGGCTAAGAAAGTATGGGCACCCCTCGCTCCAATAAATAGAATCATTATACTATGAAGCATAACGAGCTAAACTATTAGCTACGACGTTAGCAGAAAGTCTAATCCAAGAGGTAGAAAACTTAGTTAGGTTCTCAGCGGTTGAATTTGCTCAATGAAAATACCAGAAGCTGGTAAGTTCTGTTCCTTCCTCCTAATAACCTCCATGATAGACTTCATGTCGCCTTCTAAAATTAATCTTAACAACACCCATCGGAGGAGCAAACCAACGAGAGGACATAGAAGAACAAGGGAGAATATCCCTATAAATCTATATTTATTTACCTCATATTTCACGTGATAGGAATTGGATATATTCGGATTGTACTGGAATCACGTGAGAGTGTGTGCGTGTAAAATGAAAGATTATACGGTGAAATCGAGATGAATTTTAAATTATATTTGCTCATGTTCAACTCTAATTATTCAATCTGAGGTACGGATCCGTTGGAGATACGGATCGGATTCAAAAACAAATTTCTAAATTGATTTCAGATTCGTGTTGAACGAAATATTGTTCAAATTGTTGGCATAACAAATCATAGATTTAGTTCGATTAATGTCGACTAGTGCTAAAATATTTTGTTTTTCGAAAAGAATCTGTTTTGCAGTGGCTGAGTACTAGCAATAGCATTATAGGATATAAACTAATTCTTAAAATCCCATTAACAAATTTCCAGTTTTTTAGATGTATTCTTACCTCCAATTTCCAGTTTTTAAATAACTGGGCAAGCTTTAACAAAGCTTTCTTAAATTAGATTTGAATTGAGTCTAAAAAATGGACAAAACAACAAGAAAGAGAAAACAATATGCTTATTTCCAGCTAACTTTTCGTCAATTAAATTAAAAATTTATGTGGTATATAAGCTGAAAAAAATCCTCAAAATTTCCAAACACCATACTCAACATCATGGTACTACAACTGGCTTTCCATATGATTACTAGTTTGTTGTAATAAGCTTAAAACATTAACAGAGCCAAACTAAAAATCAAATGAGAAAAAATGATTCCAAACCCAAAAAGCAACGGAACACAGATGCAATAATGTATTGTTCATCCGAAAAGTAAATCTGGATTAGGCTCAATAAAGATACTAGTCAGCACAATAGCAGCCATATCTTAGTGGGTTTAACTTTTTTTTTTTTTTATTCAATTAATTATCTCTTCAATCCAGTTAAAGATAGATCATTCAAACTAGGACTAAAATTTAACTTTTCGTCTTCTCCTGCTTATTAAAACTAGAAATAACCGTGATATTGAAATTGTTATTATTATCGATCATAATATTTCATAATCAATTACTCATGAATAACTTCAATTAAGTGCAACTAGACGTTTAAAATCTGTAACTTAACCTTTAACAGTTGTATTTTTTTTTTGTATAATTGATCATAATATTTTATTAGATTTTTTATGAACTATAACTTAAGACCTTTTGAATTATATCCTAAACTCTCTTTTCTTTTGTTTTTGTTTAGATGGTCAGGATGTCTGACCTTACTTACGCGCACCTCAACTAATTTTTTCTTTAATCCGGTCAAATGCAGTCGGAACTAGGCTATTCATAAGTTCCTCGTGATCTGACCCTAAAAAATTACTAAAATTAGAACTTAAGATGTCTGAATGTATAATTTATGTCTATTATTAGTTGAGTTACCCTCGATAACTTAAGGCAATTCCCATGAAATATAGTCCGGGGTATAACGGTGAAAGTTGGATTAACAATTATTTTTTCTCCGTTTTCTGGATGAAAATTTCTGAAAACCCAACATTAATTGCTGCGCACTATAAAATTTATGATAGAGTAATTAACATCGACTTTCTGATCCAAAAAAGGAACATCAAGGAAAAGTTAAGATAAATTATGGTAAAATTCCTCTGCTCTGCACATTTGGTTCTGATTTGGTCTGGTCAAGTCCATGGTCCACCTTCTTATTCCAGTAACAACAACAATACCAATGGATTCGGATCTCAAATGACTCTCTCTCTCTCTGCCATTTTTCATTTGTTAATCACTCACTGATCACACTCTCTCTCTAAGACCCAACGCTCTTTTTTACCTCCTCCTCCCCTCCCCCCCCCCCCCCCCCCCCCCCCCCCACACCCAAAAGATGAGTGTCTGCTTCAGCCCCTTCCCACCGGCCACCATGGCTTATATAACTGAACCTCAAAAGCAGTGACATAATTTACCTTTAACCTTATCTTCCGAAAATACAAAGCCTGATTTAGAGAGAGAGAGGGCTTCTTGCTTGGCAAAATAAAGCTGATTTGAAGACAAGGTTTTTACAGAGAAAGTGTGTGTGTGTGTGAGAGAGAGAGAGAGAGAAAGAGAGAGAGGGAGTGCTGTGATAATGGGTGGCTATGAATTGAAGTTTGCGATTGAGGCGTGCTGTTCTTGATTGACTGATCATGTGAGATGGGGACACTTTTGAGATGGGCTGTTAGTACTTGTGAGTAGACCCAAAATTGGGACTTGATGGGAATTCAAGTATAGGGATCTGTAGTAGACACTGAAGAGGACAATACTTGAAAGTGAATTGGGTTTTGTGGGGGAGAAACAGAGAAATAAATGATGTCTTCAGGGATAAATTTAGTGATGACAGTGATAGGTTTTGCAGTGAGTACCATGTTCATTGTATTTGTTTGCACAAGGCTCATTTGTGCCCGAATTCAATTGACTGCTTCAAGGGGGGCCTTCCCTATAGCTTCTAGATCTGATCTTAGCATAGTAAGCATTCCTTCATTTTCTATTCAGTGGGACATGCTCATATTTCTTAGTTACTTTACTGCCCATTTGATCTGGATTTCTATGTGATATGCCTTCTACATTGTCACTCGGGTCTTGGCTTATCTCCCCCACCCCCACCCCCCCTCTTTTTCTGTTATAAAGTTTAATCATCCCTCTGTATTTGTGTTTGAAGATATATTTGTTGGTGTACTCCTACAGCTTTCTTTTCTCTTTTTGTTTGTTTGTTTTCTTCTTTAAAGTGGGCTGTTTTTATTTGTACTTCTTGTTCTTTTTAAGAACTAACTCCAGTCTTTTGCTCTTTTCATATCTTTCATACCATTGGATACTTTTAAATTTTTTGGAATCTCTTTTTGCTATCATTGACTAATAATGCAGTTAATGCTCTGAGCTATGGACCCATAGAATTTTGGATCATTTCTTGATTTGTGCGTGGGCTATGTTAATTTTCTGTATCACTCCAATTTTATAGAATACTTATTGAAAAAAAAAAATCATGACCTAACAATGTATTGTTCCCTCATCCTGTGGTGCAGCTGGAACGGGGTTTACATGGACTTGATCCGCTTGTTGTAGCCAATTTTCCGACAAAGAAGTACAGCGATCCGCTTTTTTCCTCTGCAAAAGATGCTCAGTAAGTGATATTATTTGCTTGAGTCTTGCGATACCGACTCTGGCTATATTCAGTGGATGATGTTTTGATAATTTATTGCTTAATTTTTTTTTTTTTGGGATAGTTATGGAAATCAGATGAGTCTTGGGGGAGAGACTAATAGGAACATAATAAACATGCATAAGGTCGTGACTCTAATAATTTGATCAGCCTTTATTCTGGGAAAGGGTTGTTTGACAACAGAAGTGATGCCACTGTGCTTGTCCTGATATGGAATACCGAGTGTCCATGAGAAATTTTGTGTGCTGTACATGATAATAGCAAGCAATAGCCGACATATTCTAAAGTTTGTGGGTGATTGACGTCACAGATAAAGAGAATGGAATAATTTATTAGCAATCCTCTAAATCCTTGTGGTGTGAGAGAAAAAGAAACAAAAGAATTAATAATTTATTCAATTTTTTTGAAAAATATCTGTTAAAGCTCTGCTGTTCAAGTAGGAAGAAGCTCTTAGTTGAAACTTATCACTGCTGTCTGAAGAATATGAATAATTCAACTGCTGCTGGATTTACTTTTGGTGATTGGACTAAAATTGGATGGTGAACCCAATGCTAGTTTATTTACTTTGACTTCACTAAAAGGCTTTTCCTTCTATGAAGACTATGACTATCTGAAGCAGGTTAGTTGTAATAGCATTTGACACAGATATCTGTAAAGCTTCGTATTGGTACTCTAATTGTTGCATCAAGTTTGAAAGCTTAGATCAGAAACTATAAAAATAGGATCACTTGAAATAATGTGCAGGGTAGTCCATCATACTCTTACCATTGGGAATCAAGCACCAATATTCTAGCGATCATGGGCATCATTATTAATTGCTAGGCAGTTCTCATTCCCATGACATGTAGAAATTTTGTAATAGTTGATACTATTGGGTTTTCTTCACCAAGGCTGACCTTAAGGTTATTATAGTTCTGGTTGTCTATGGTTAGAGGATGATATTGGGATGATTATTGGTTTGATGATGTTCCTTCCAGTTGTCAATCCCTCAACTATAAGATTAATATGGACAGATGTCTCAGTGACCAGTACATGTCTCACTTTGTTCACTAAAACACCGGAGTTGTTGTGTTTGATTTGTGATGGGTTGAGTTTTGGATGGTTTGAAGGACAACACAGGGAGCGGTTGGTATGTTTGAGTTGTCCTGGCACTTGAACCACAAATCTCGCTCACTCATGGACCCAATTAATTTAAAATTATTTCGTATGCATTAGAAACTGCTACTGAAAAGTGAAATGATGTTTTTGAGAAGGAATTGTATGTTAGTATACAACTTACACTATGCTTTGTTGAGATAGAAAAGAAGAGAAAGGAAGGATATGTTTTATTTTCTTTCCCTTCTTTATTTTCTCTCTATTCTATATTTATTTTCTCTCTATTCTATATCTTCTTTGCTTTCCTCTTTTTATGTTCCCTTCCCTATACTTATGTTTCCTCCAAACCAAATATGCTCTAAACATTGCTGGTTTAGGTTGGATTTGGCAGATGTCGTGTTTTGCATATTCCTTTTGCATGCATTCATCTTTGAGAGTACTTTTTTCAATATGCAAGTTTACTTCAACAATGATTGAAGTGATTGGATTCAGATAGAACCTGAACTGTGGGCGATTGTATTCTTTTCTCATTATGTGTAGTTCTTTCATTTCGGGAACCAATATCTGTGGCTGCTTTGTGTACGACTCCATGAAATCCTAGTTAGGGTATTATTCTGGGTCTGAATATCAACAAATGCTTATGCTGCACTGCTAGTATGATTATTCAACTTGCAAGGAGTGACATGCTGTTGTATGTCTAGTTTTTGTGTATTCTTTTCTTCGAGGCTGTGTGTCAGGTTCAGAATGTTGCAACCGCCTTTGTGACCTCACTAGCCATTTTTGTGCTGCTTAGAACATGTCGCATTCACCCCTAGTTTTATCCTTTTCTCCTAATTCCTTCTGGTCCGCAGTCTTTTTTCCCAAATCTTTGTGCAATACCAAATAATTCCTTTATATCATCTTGTTCCACTCTCACCTTGCAAGATGTACAATATAATTAAGCAAACAACCCCACCTCCCTCCTCATCCATTATTGCAAAAACTTGTCCGAATAATGGGGCGAGTCACATCTTGTGTTCACTTTCCTGCATTTTGAATGGTTGAATATGATCAAGCAACAACATGAAACTAGGCTTAATGCAGTCCTTACTTATTGGTACCAAAATTTAGGAAAGTCCGAGTTGGTAAGTCAATGCAGTTTTAACACAAAACACAAGAAAGCTTAGTCATCTGCATGCCCAACTATATCTTTGACATAGATGATAGTTAACTTGATAGATTTGTACAGTTTGCTTGGAGGTCAATATCTTCTGCAAATAATTTTTCCAAAACTGAAACACTATGCAGAAAAGAATTCAAGACATCTCCCTTAATTACCCAATTTGCACTCAATTGGCCAAGGACTTCAAACGAAGCAAAAGCATGAGCTACTATCACATTCACAAAAACCCGCGAAGTGTCATATTACTTTCCAAAGCTTACTTTATACAAAGGGACATACTACATTCCACTGTAGAATGAACCGTCACACCTTGGCATCATTGCTAGTGCATTCTTGCTTTTGTGGGAGCTTGCCTACTCGTGTGCATTTAATTGTGGGATGTAGTTTCCTTGTCCAAAGGATATCTATACTTATTATATTTCTGTAGTCACCTTTTATAATACATCTGGAAAAATTTCGCTGTCCTAGGTGCACGGTTTGCCTTGTGGAATATTATAAAGAAGATACATTGCGCATCCTACCTTTCTGTGGACACTCCTATCATGCAACCTGTATTGACATATGGCTGCAGCAGCATTCCACGTGTCCTATTTGCCGTATTTCATTGCGTGATCATCCCGAGAAAAAGCGCTTGATGCGACCCATGTTTAGTTCAGCTGTCCGATATCAATATGACTTGGAGTCCCTTGACACAAATCCGTATTGCTTTTTATCACCTGGCCATGGGCTCTCTTCGAGACTGCATGAGAACTGTCGGATGGAACCTTTACAGGAGGATCAGTTTCGATCTGAGGGTAATGGACCAGTGGCGGGTGAAAACAACTCCATCTTGATTGAGGATGATCAGATCATAAAAGGCACAGGAAACAAGCATGTGGAGAGCCCATCGAATTCTTAAATCAAAGTGTTTGAATGCCAGAGAAGTTGGGATTGACATTCAATTAGATTATGTCCGAGGAAGTTGATTGTTTTCCCCGTCTAACTCTCAGTAGATGTAGCTAAGTAATTCTGTTCTTTCATTTTGATTTCTCCTCTTCTTGTTCTTTTAACTGTAGCTGGTTTGTGAGCAGTTTTGCTAGTTCAGATGTAAAAACAAGAATTGCAGTTTCCTAATTTTTGCTCTAGGGGTCGTAGAGCTCTATCTCTCTCTCCCCCGCGCGCGAGCACACACAGACACTTAGTTCAGTTGTAAAAACAGGAATTATATAGTTTCCTAAAGTTTGCTGGAGGGGTGGTAGAGCTCTCTCTCTCTCTCTCACACACACACCCCGATGTCACATACATATCTGTGGCAAAGTTGGACCAAATTTCATGACACAGTTTATGAAATTTGGGAATTGTTTGTATTAGAGTTAGCATAAGAGATGGATGGGGTAAAATCTAGACTGCATGATTCTCGCCGTATCATATTATCGCCGTATCATATGATTCTCGATGTTTATTACAATCATTCTAACAACATTCATCTTGGAATAACAAAGCCAAAATGAAATTAGTGTTGAAATTTCCTAGCTGCTTTTATAGCAAGATCCGATTTTGGGGGTTGGGGTAAGATCACGGCCAGCTCAACCACTAGGCTGCTAAAGTCTCGGGTTTAGACCCCACCCAAATAAAAAGCTTCTATGTCAAAATTTTACATTCATAACCTAAGTAGAAAATTTTAAGCCCAATTAATAAGACCCACAATTAGATATTTATAAATGACTTCGCTGCATTATTTATTGAGAATGATATATGACAAAAAATTAAAATGCCTCAACTTAATAGAGTTTCTCTCCTAGCTGCTACTGCTGACTCTTCTTTCCTTGTAATTCGATTCTTAAGTAGCTTCCTATCATATTAGCTATTAGTTCTTATATAGCTCTCTTCTCTGGTTGCGTGTTCAACAATTATAACCTTAAAACTGTGCTTCGAGGCCACTTTTGATGTTGACACTGCTCCGGACAAATCTCGCTGATATGTATTTTCTCATCAATCGAAAAGAAAAAATATATATTTTGAATGCATGCAATTTAATGTTTATTATTATTTTATTAAATACTAAAATGACCTTATTTATAAATTTCGCTTTAAGGCCCCAATTTCATTGGCCCGCCGCCCTGGATAAGATTTTGCACCTCTCTTTTTCTTTTTTTTCTAAATGTTCCCTAAATTTTGGATTTGTTGAGGGACATGATTATGGAACAACTTCAACACAATTCTTGCTACAAGTGCAGCTAAAAGCATGTTTCTTTTTCTATTTCTTCTTATCCATGCATGTGAGTCAGTTTTTGAAATTCTTTTTTTTTTTTTTTTTGATATGGAACAATATAATTTCTATGAATCAGGAATTTGAAATGTCAGATTGGAGAGAAGAAAGCAGAAAATCCGGTGGTCTTTCTCTCCATACAAGGTAATCCAGGCAAATAAAAGCATACTTAGCTAGAGAAAAGATATATGATCTGCATATGCAGTCCACAAAATGACCAATATCCCAGAGGCACCTCTGATTCGCAACAATAGAGTCGATAATCACCTTTAGCATCCGCTTCTCACTTAATATTGCTCCATCAAAGTTGATTTTGAACACCCATGCATGTTTCTGGAGCATACCATTTATCATGGCTTCTTCCATTGATCTGATTTATCCCCATGGTCCTTACATCCTGTGTAGCTTGAAACTGGTTCAAATAGGACACAAGAGAGTTCCACTAGTTGTTTTGGATAGTAAACCTCCAGCTGCACTCTTGCCCTATTTCTGTTAAACCAAATATACCAAGCAATCACTACCAACAAATTTGATTGATCCGCCAGTAGAGTGATCGAAACAGAGCATAACCATTCATGGACCCTACTTAATGGTCCATATGTCATACTAATTCCAGAATTCCACCAGACCTGTTTGGCAAAAGAGCAGTGTAGAAGAAGGTGCTCAATGGGTTCAAGTAGAGAAAAGCACAAGAAGCATGCATTATCTCACTGTACCTTCCTCTGTATGAGATTTTGCTGTTTTGGGAAGGTATCAGAATAAGATCTCAAGGCAAAAATTTTAATTTCCCCAGGTAATCTGAGGTTCCAAATGAATTTTCCTTGTGATTCACTATTAGGAAAGTGTATATTCCATTGATATAGCTTATTAGGAAGGTATATATTCCATTGATTTAGCCAACGTGATGTCTATGAGAATAACATAGACTTTGATAGTATCCTCAGCAAATAGCGTTATTTATGCTGAAAGTGCATATGAGATTTGGACCGATCTTCAAGAGCGTTTCTCTCAACTTAATGCCCATCGCCTTTTTCAAATGGAGAGAGACATCATTTCTTTAACTCAAGATCAATTACCTGTTGCTGGCTATTATACTCGACTTAAGGTATTATGAATGAACTTGCAAATCTGCAGATTTTTCCTACTTGTACATTTACTTCTGTCTAAGTGGTAAGTGGGTCTAAACCTCAATCTTTGTTCTTTTATTGAACCAACATGTGCGGGTTTGACGACGTAATATTAGGCACTACTGCGCCTTACTTTTATGACAAAGTTGTGATATTTCCCCCACCGCTACATTTATTTCTTCTTCTCCTTTCATGTTTTCTCTTACTTCTCTTGCTTTTCTCCTCATATCTTCCCCTTTGTTGTCTACTATCACATCTTTTATCACCTTGGCTACCTCTTCTCTATGAAGCTTCTCGCAGTAATCCCTCCTAACCTCCATTCCTAAACCAATGTCAACCACCAACCTAGCATTTAAAGGTTGGTCATAGTGCATGGGAATGGCTATGATCGGGACACCAAACTCAATGCTTTCCATTACTGAATTCCATCCACAGTGACTCACAAACCCACCAATACTTGAATGCGTTAGAATTTTTGCCTGTGGGGCCCATCCATTGATAATCATACCTCTGTCTCTCACTCTCTCAAGAAACCCCTTGGGTAGTGACTCTTCAACCTTAGTTTCGTCTCCCACTGGAAACCTAATGACCCATACGAAGTTAACTGTCACACCCCCACCCCGGATCACATAGGGTGGGCGGCGGACCGGCCACCAAGGTCTTAACCAACCAACCCTATGCATAATAAATGCAAAATACAGCGGAAGACAAGTAATAAAGTGATCCAATCCATTGACTTAATGAATAACAAAGGAATAAACTAAACATTACCAATATCATTATTAAATTCATGTAAAATAATAATTAAACCGTAAAGTTCACTACTCTAAGCATAAGCAACATTGTTCCCAAAATAATTAAATATTTGTCTCAAAATTATAAAGACTTTTATTCCTGAAGACCTACAATAAAATAAATCTGCAAGTTCTCTAATCCCTTGTATATCAGCAGACTTACTCTTTACCATGATCCTCTCCTGAAAAATGTTATATGTTTGGGTGAGCACAATTGCCCGTGAATAGCAACCACCTCTAATGAGGTGTGAAAATAAATCTCACAGTTTATATACAAAAATAAACTTTGATACATACATAAGTACAACAAATTGTACCCCAATCACCCACTCATTTTCACAAATAACTTTATAAATGAAAAGACATTTATAACCCAAACCCACTCATTTTCACAAATAACTTTATAAATGAAAAGACATTTATAACTCAAAATACTCACACACAAATTTAGTCACAAATACATTTGTCAAATCATGTTTGTTACCACTAGCTTGGTAACTGACCCCATCTCTTGTCATCACTAGCCTGATGATTGGTCTCATCCCTTGTCATCACTAGCCTAATGACTGGCCCCTATGTGCACATCCCTATACCGACCACCCCGGTATACAATTTCGTTACCATTTAGACTTGGTAACCCAGTCCCCGTCTCATAAACATGATTTTCACACACACACCAAAACTGTAGTTTTAGTCCCAATGCACACAAAATTTCTCTTTCATCACCAAAACGATGATATAAAATCATCCCACAAATTTCCAAAAATTCACATGTATAAAAATTCACAATTGCAAAACATTTAATTGCAACCCCATACATCAACACATATATCATATATATGAAAATCTACACGCACGTACGCACCCACACATTTAATATAGAAAATCATCTCAAAAGAAGTAGTAAACTACTCACCTTGATTCCCAAATTTCAATTCAAAACACTCTTTCTCAACCTCAATGCAATCACCACTTAATCCAAAATAACATACAACAATCAATCTCTATTCATAACTTCGTCGTTTCGCAATTCTATATTTAATTTTTATACTTCCTACCCATTAATATATACTTAATATATCTTTTACATATAAATATTCTTTCTAATACGAGGTAATAAGGTATGGAAGTATTCTGGGATGTTCAGAAAAAGTTTCTAAAGTTTTGGGGTCAAATCATAATTTTTGAAACTTTTGGGGTCAAAGTGTAATTTCTTTGAAAAACAAATTTTCTGTTTTCGGGACTGCCATAAATTTTCCAGAATTCTATTCTTACAACTTACCAAGTAAAACAGTGGTTAAAATTAAGTTTAGAAGAATATAAGGATAAAAGTAAAATTATTTGAAACTAAAGGGGAACTTTTTATAATTTCTGAATTTTGTCTTCTTCAACCAACGAAAATCCCAATTCCATTCTCCACAAGTTAAATTCATTTCTTTTTTTTTTCAACCTATTGATGAAACTCTATTAAATCTCAAACAACTACATATCTCAATTTAATATAATAATTTCAAGAATCAATAACGTACCATGAGACCCATAATATATATGTATATGTGTGTGATTACATTAACATTGCTAAGTTCTAGCCCATTTGCTATCTCTTCCATATCTTCCTTTGACAGAAAATATTCACTTCCAAAAGATACAAACACGGTCGAAGAGTGATTCTTCTTTGCAAGCCATTCAATGACCTCCAAATGTTGATCTTTGCTAATAGGGTGTTGAACGAGTGGGCCAACAGGAATAACTTTCTTCTTCATTAACGAGGAGAAATAATCCATATACTTTCTCTCAATTTCACTAGAACTTTTGATCAAAATGAAGTTACAGGATTTAGAAGGGCTTTCGAGCTCACGATCATTCTGTTGACTATCACTTGATGAAGATTTAAGAAAACGATCCATCTTTGCTAACTCAAAATCTCGAAGACAAAGGGCAGGGAAAGGAAATTCGACATTGGGAGACATGTAAAGATGAGTGAAGAAGGAACAGGTGGCTGCGCTGGAAGTTAGAAATTTAGCAACTGGAATATTATGTGTTGAAGCTATTGTTTCAGGCCATGACTCGATAAGATCATATATAAGCAAGTCAGGCTTTAGGGTCATGAGGATGTTGGAGAAGCTCGGACTTGCCATTTCAAAGGCCTTACTTAGGATGGGATTGAGATGAACGGGGAGGCCATTGGTAGTGTGGTAATGAGGAGGAAGCTCAGGCAAGGAGGGTAGATGGAGTTCCACTGTTCGTACTGAGAGAGATTGATTCTCTAATTCGATAATTCTTTCCTTAATGGAAGTGAGATTGATAGGTGTTGAACAAAGATATACTTGAAAGTTTCTCTTTGCGAGTTTTTTGGCTAGCTCAAAGAAGGGAGAGATGTGACCATGAGCCAACCATGGAAGCATAAGAACACTGAAACTGGTCTGTTGGGTGCCCATAATCTCTCTCTCTCTCTCTCTCTCTCTCTGCCTCCTCTGTGTGTGTGAACTAAGGCTCTGCAGCGAGAGCGATGATTTAATGAATGAATAATGGGTGTGGAATATAATAATGATATGGGGAGGTAAACAAGATGGAAACGATGTCGATGAGACGTGAGCAATGACAACCAAGGGTTGAAAACACATTTTTTTTTAATCTGCTGCTACTTTTATGATATCATGTATATATTTATATCTATGTATTTATCTATCTATCTATTCATATCTATATCTATATCTATATCTATATCTATATCTATATCTATATATATATATTTCCACACAAATAAACAATATGAATATCTATATCTATATCTATATCTATACAAAATTTACTCTTAGTAAAATCCGTATAAACAATTCATTTGGCTGCTCTATTTACTTTCCTCATTAACTAATTTATTTATCTTCCTCATAAATTTTGCTCTTTTGGTTTCTCTAACTATTTTATTTTGCCTCTTCATTGACTCTTGCCCAATGTGAAATCATGTTTGATGTCATCTCTTATCAACACCAACTCTCAAGTTCCTTCTCTCCGGATTGTTCCCTTTCTTCTCCATGTCTCTCTAGAATGCTCCAGGGCTACCAATTGTTTCTTTCCAAACAAAAATCCTCTAAATTGTTGTTGATAAGAGATGGGTATTGAGAAGCTTCCTCACCGTTTTCCCTATTGTTTCGGTTGGCCCCACCCTTGAAGTAGGCAAAACAATTATATGGGATTTTCTGTTAATTACCTTGGCAGGAAGCTTGCAGGGTAATAATAAATTATCCTGATAATTTTCTTTTTTTTTAATTACAAACTCTTTGATCACTATACCAAAAAATTGATGGTTGCTTTGTTGATATTAGGGACTCCAACCATCATTTTGTAGAATCGACAAAATTCTTCCTTCAAAAGTTCACGTTGACATGGTCGCATAGAAAAAATGAGTGCTCAGTTACTGTTAAATATAATTTTTCACTTGCGCAGACGTTTATCTAATTTTTTCTAACTGTGACTTCTATTAATATAGTTGGGACTTCTGATTAGATATTGAAGGAATATAGAGGATGAAAAGGAATTATTTGCAACAAATTCAATGTCTTATGAGAAAGCAAATAATAAAAATGTTCCAATTAAATTAAGACCGCACTAGAAGAGAATTATATCGTATACTAATATTTCATACGTGAGTTAAAATATTGACACAATTGTCCGGTCAATAATTAAGCTTTACTCATTCAAATAATTTTTATAAGATTTTTTTGACTAACTGGTTATTAGAATTCACTAATATGAGACTGATTCTGGAAAAACAATATGATTGACATACATTTAAATTGGTCATATGTAGGCACAATTTGAATACTAGAGTGTTTATATTTGTTTAGGTAAAGAAGAGTAGATTAAATATGGTACTCAAAATTGAAACCATTGGTGGATTTGACAAAATTTATTGAATTTGTAATTAAACTTCTTTGAGTTGTTGGAATCGAGTTTCAGGAATGGAAGAAGAAAAGAACATAAAAGAAAGAACACTACAAGAATTAGGGTCTTTTGAGACAAGTTTTTTCTGACGGCAGTGTCCATCGTAACAAAAAAAAGTGCGTTTTGGAGAAAAAAAAAATTGTGACAATAGTGCTGCCATAAAAAATTTATTTATTACCGTAAATACTATTTGAGATGGGTCATTACCACCACGTCAAAAATAAGTATAAAACATTAACCAGAGTTGTGCCATTAACAATGAGCAGAATAGTGTTGGCCGAGTTTTTTGGTGTTCAAAATGATGATTTGGAAAAAGCATGTGTCATGTGTGGATCTAGCAAAAATAAGTATAATAGTCTATGTTTAGAGAAAAAAATATATAATAATAAGTTCAAACTGTTAATTTATAGACAAATTTGATCTAACAAAATTAAGTCATCATCATTGTACTCTATTTTTTCAAAGAGAAATAATATTAAAACTTAAAATTCTGATCTAATAATTTGATCACATGTTGCAGTTGACATAACTTAATTAATAATATTTTTGCTACCATAATTAGAATTTTTTACTGGGATAGTAATACATATTACATCATTAGGTCAAAATTAATATATCATATTTTTATACCCCAATACCATCACCTAAACACTTAAAACAATCACTAACTCGTTACTTTCTCTCTATGTTTCGAGCACTCAAAATATTAAGTTTTCTAATTAAGGTAATAAATATATATCTATACTAATAATAAAAGTATCTTAACATGAGAAACTTTTGATTTTCTATTTTACCTTTTTAAAGAATTGCAAAGACCACTCTATCATTTTACAATTAAATATCTAAATTATCTCCATATTCTTATGTATTTAAATCTCCAAATTACCTCTAATATCTCTTTTATTATCTATTCTCTATGTATAAATATTAGTTTCTATGAAATTTTTTGATTGACTATATTATCCTTAAAAAATATTCATCATTATATTTTCAATAAAATATTCAAAAAACCTTCAAAAAAATCCATCAATCTAATATTACTTATCTCATACAAAGATAACATTATGCTTACATATTTGTATTTTATTTTTCATTGAAAAGTTTAACCCTTTCATTTCTAAGATAAAAAATAATCGTATATATAGTTTTTAAAAATCAATTTATGTTATATAAGTATAATTCTTCAATCATAATAAAATTTTAAGTTGTATTAAGATTTTATGTAAAATTAAAAATAGATTGTGGTGTTAATAAGTAAAACTTGAATTTTTTAGAATTTTAATAAATTATATTATAGAGTAGTATATTAAATCTTATCACAATTGACCAAACTAATTCCTAATTAAAGTAAGGTTCAAATATGATTAGTATATTGACAATTACTTTTATTTTATTCAAGTAGTTATAAGTAGAATACTAATCAAATGAATTTCAAAAAAAATTAATTTCTCAAACACTATTAAAAAATAATCTCAATCACAAAATTCTAAAAAAAATAAAACTTTAACTATTTCTTTTTTTTTTTTGTATCTTTCTTGTTATAGTTAGAATAATGAATTTTGGGTACGTACAAAATTTTGATAATTCTATAATAGAATAAAACAATAAAAAATTAAGTTTGATAAATATGAGATGATATTTAATTCAGATACACATATACTTAATATGTTTTATCAATTTTTGCGTATAAAAATTATTCACATGCAATGCACGTGGTGCATTGCTAGTTATATATTAAAGGTAGATTCTTTTTTACTTCAATGTTTTTTCTTAGAATATATTATTTATATTACCTTTAAGAATTACTTCTGCAAAAAGAAGTTTCCAAAGATTAAAATAGATAAAATTCTGCCTCAAATTGATTGTATTATAAAAAAGATTAAGTAAATAAATTATGTTACCAAAAAACTTAATATAAAATTAGTAATTTTGTACTAAAAAAAAAAATTCACTTAGATTTATTGATTTAGGCCTCTAAATATCTCGAGTCAGCCCTAACTTAACTAGAACTCAAAATGGTTCACGTTCAACGCATATGTGCACATATTATTATATATACAAGACAAGGCGTTGCAATAAGCTTTTATTAGAGCATCTACGACAAGGTTTTTGTATTTTAACTATCCAAAAGTTCATTTTTTCTATTTTAGATACTCACTTTTCAATACACACTAACACATTATCTATACTTTTAACTACTTCTTTTAAATATTACTTTTCATTATTTTTTATTTATTTTATTTTCAACAATTAAATTTCTTGAGTGACTATTTTTTTTTAACTATCATTTTTTAATGGCTATTGAAAAAATTGTAAAATATTGTCAAGATATTATAAAATATCAAAATATTTAAAATATTTGAAACATTTAATTAAAGAGCATTTTTTTGTATTTCTCATTTTCTTATTAAAAATATGAAAATTTTAAATAGGAGCAGAGAGAAAGAATATTATAAATATTCAATATTATAAAATATTGAATATCTAAATAGTAAAGTATTATAAAATATTATTTTAAAGACAAGTAAAGAGAGAATATATTATAAACTATTACATGATGCTACAATGACACTCTAAATATAGAGTGTCACTACAGCAAAATTGTATTTTACCTACTCTTGTCACTGTAGCAAAATTATATTTTACATACTCTGGACATTTTCTATTGGAGACTCATTTTTATCTCTTTTTTTCGGAAAATATAAATTCAGTTGATCAAAAAAGAGAAGAAAAAGGGAATGACCCTTACAAAAACCAAATGGGCCATTCTAGAACCATGACAAAAACCCAAACAAGCCATGAGAAAAGAATGATGGTCATGCAAACACAAGAACATAAGAAGTGCCTAGGAGAAAGAATTTAGTAGGAAGTGGAGGCCTTGAGCTTAAACTTCCATCTAAATTCCTCACCATATATCCAAACAATCATAGAAAATAGAAAAAGCCATATTAACATGTGTTGCAGGTTCATTGGGGATGCCTAACTTCACCACTCTCATACTGTGAGCAGTCAGAGTGTTAAGAGAAATCACCAAGGCAACAATGGATAGCACCAAAGGGACAACACAAAATGGTTGCCAAACAAACCCACCAGCGAGCATAATATTGTTCCAAACTCTTGATGAATAAGTGCACTCAAAGAACAAGTGGGGATACGTCTCATATGCAGCTCTGCAAAGCATACAATTAGTGCCCAAGTGGGCTGCATAAGATTGAATTCTATCAAGGGTACTCAGTCTGGACCTTACAGCTAACCAAAGGATAAAACCCATTCTAGGGACAACATTCTCAAACCAGACAAGCTTATACCATGGAACTGGAGAACTTCTCTGTCTAATATGCTCACAAGCTGAGGAAGTGGAGAAATTTGAATTAGAAGAGAGAATCCAGTTGACCTTGTCCTCAGTGGAAGGGTTGGGAGAATATAAGGGCATTGCACTGGTAATAGCGTGAGAGGAAGAGGAGATAGAAGGTGGTCATTACCATTGGCCATTGACAATGATTCTTTTAACAAGAGACTCTTTTGGTAGTCCATTGTCTTCGAGAAAATCAGCTCTACATATAAACATCAAGGGGCCAAGAGGGTGCCAATTGTCATACCAAAGCATAGTACCTTCACCATTTCCAATTTTGTGGACCATTAGTGGCCTAATAGTCCCTCTTAACTTCAACAAATTCTGCCAATTCCAAGAGCTAGACTGAGTGGCCTTTACATCCCAGAAGTTTCTCATCTTCAGGTGGTAAGTATGCACCCACTTCTCCCACAGATTATGTTTGTCATTAAAGAGTTTCCAAATGTATTTCATCATCAAGGCAACGTTACACTCCTTGACTCTTTTAATTCTCAATCCTCCTTCTTCCTTGGGTTTGCAAATATCCTCCCAAGAGACTTTAACCCTTGAACTGTTCAACTCTGTACCTTTCCACAAAAAATTTCTCATAAGTTGCTCAAGCCTTTCAATAACTTGTTGAGGAAGATTAAGATGAGAGGACCAATAGATTTGAATACTACATAGAACAGATTTGACAAGGAGAAACCTCCCAGCATAGGAGTGGGATCTATTGGTCCAAGTGGATCCTTGGGTTGGCACTAAAGAAGGACTGTTCCACTGAAGTTTCATTCCGTTTTGTCAGGGGCTCCCCAAAACTCTTTCTATTGCGATTTGAACCTTCATCTGGAAAGGTTCATCTCCCTCTCATCAAACCCTCCAAAATGAGATTTTGTGTCCATCTTGCATTATTCATTTTGCTACTTTCCCGAACATGTTTTTTATTTTCAGTACACCATTCCATGCGGGGGAGGCAAGGCAATTGATTTGGGTTTCCAGTTGTTAGGTCCCTAGGGTGTCTTAATTTCTTCTACGCATAAGCCCTTATAGTTCACCATGAAATTCCTCTCCAGTTTGGCTAGGAATTATTCTCTCTACTCTTCCCAAGTTCTAGTCCACCCCTTTTCTAGAGGTGAAAATTTGTCCCAATTAATTGAGTAAATATTGGATATTACAGTTACACTACGTTATCACGCTGACACAGTGTCACCGTCTGATAATAAATCAACAAGTGGACAAATGAATCCCGCATAGGATAGTTATTGCATAATATGGCTAAGTAGTTATTTAATTATGTGGGATCCACTTGCTCGCTTGTTGTCTTATTATTAGTATGTTATATCATGTCAGTGTGATGACGTCGTGTTACCGTGCCATGCAATATTTACTCCAATTAAGGATAAAGTTTTTTCTTCTCTTCCCCCCCCCCCCCCCCCCCCAACAACACACACACACACAAGTAGATTGGGGAAATCAATGTGTTTTTGGCAGTGATAGAAGTTGAAATGTTCCGAGGTCTACTTAAAATTATTAAAATTTTGAAATATTTTAGAATTTACCCCATCGAAAAGTTTTAAAGAAATATTGGGATAGCTTTGTCTTTTAGAAAAAGGGAATTCTTTCATAAATTAAAGAATGAGGCTTAATATGTCTATATTTGAAAATTTTCGACTATGAATTTTTATTTGGATTGAATTATTTCGATTAGTTGGAACTACAAGAAATCTCTTCTAATATATTATTTTGTTCATATAAACAAGTTTTGTTTTAATAGACGTGTGTTATATTAAATTTTTTTTTCCTGAATTGTTTCTAATTTTTTTATGTTTATTTCCGTCATTTATGACTCTCATAAATTTTTTTGGTAAATATTCGATGATAAAGTATCGAATTTAACACATTTTACTTTGGCAGAATAATGTTTTGTTAGGTTTTATGAATAAATTTACGGTACCTTTTGGGTAAGTAAACTAAATGTATATCAAAAGTAGATATTACAATACAGCTAATAACTTTATGTAACATTAAATTATTGATTAGTTTTAGGTTATCCCCATTGAAAAAAAAAAAAAAATACCCCTTCTTCTGCCCCTAGGTTTGATAACATAATTTGGGAGGTGGAGGTAATGGCTTGGACTAGGGGGCTCCACCAGGCCTTTGACAGTGTTTTTGACTTCCAACCAGGAAGTCTCCCTTGGATAGTCAAAATGATCTTGAATTTTCTCTTGTACAAGAGGGAATTCCTATGTACTTCTCAAGGTTTTTTGTGAGGTTGAATCCATTCTTGTTGCATATATTTAGGGCAGAATGTTTACTGCTATGGGGGTGATACCAAAATCCTTCTCCTTTTTTTTTTTTTTTTTTTTTTACGGTCAGAGGTGTTCGGACTAGTTTACGCGCACCTCGACTAATTTTCTCCCTGGTTCAGTCAAAGGCAGGTCATCTAGGCCGGCAATCGGGTGTTCATGAGAGATAAATCTCGCATAACCTAGACCCCAAAGAGTTGTCAAGATTCGAAGTTAGGACATCTGAGTTTAGAGCTCATCTATGTCCTAGTCTTTGGCTAAACTTATTTTTTGACCTGAAATAGCAGATCCAGTTACGCAACTCATGATAATCATCACTATGCAAGAGCGTGGAAGTTGAAGATAAATTAGATCCAGTTCGTGAAGAACATTTCTTGTCTTTGGAAATAGGGATGAGATCACCTCAATGGACTTAATCATACAGAGATGTTTTAGAGCTTGTTTCCTGAGTTTGGGCATATGGAGAGGTTGAGATAAATCTTCGCATGTATGCGAGCTTTTAGTTCATGTATGCTATTGCATCTATTTTATAACATTGGGGGTGCAATTTGAGAATTCAATTCTTTAAGGGTGTAAATTGAGAATTGAAATATCTTTTAAGGTGCAAAGTGAAATTAGTCTTACAAAATTGTTGAAAAGTTTAATACGAATTCAATTTCAACAAATTTCGTACTATAGAAAACGTCAAATACCAGTTTTGAGAAATGATAAAGTGGATATGTATTAAAAAAATTATTCTTTTTCAATATCTTTGTTTATAATGATAGAATTTTGTGTATTAAAAAGTCAAAAATATAATATACGACATTGGCCAGAATTTTTATAAATAATATTTGACCCACGCCCACAAGACTAAAAATCCTAGTTCCGTCCTTGGGATATATTACTGTAAAATAGATATATCTATATAATAAAGTAGCTTACAATTCAAATCTCAAAAGATAAACAAAATGACTTTTACTTTTCGCGGTTGAGATCATTTTAAATTTTACTTTAAAATTAATCTAACGGCTAATATTAACACCCTAAATTTAATAGGAAAAATTGGGCCCTAAGGGTGTGTTTGGAGTGATTTTTTAAAAATACTTCTAAAAATTATTTCTCATAAGTACTTTAAAAAAAATAATAGTATTTAAAACTGCTCTACTACTATCTCTACCACCACCGCTGTCGCCGCCATCACCACCACCACCCCCACAACCAGCACTGCCACCACCATCGCCATCGTCTTCGCCGCCGCCGCCGTCGTCGTTGCCACCACTGCTACCACCGCCGTCGTTGCCGCCACCACCACCATCGCCGCCACCGTCGCCACTACCACCCCCATCACCGTCGCCGTCACCACCACCACCGCCCTCGCCGCCATCATTGCCACCACGGTCATTGCCACCCACCACAACCATCACCGTCTCCTAAATATGTTTATTATTTATCAATTTTTATTACATTGTGCTTTCAGGCACAGACAATAACTAGTATATATAATAAATTAGCTTACAATTCAAATCTCAAAAGATAAACAAAATGACTTTTACTATTCGCGGTTGAGATCGCTTTAAATTTTACTTTAAAGTTAATATAACGGCTAATATTAACACCCTAAATTTAATAGGAAAAATAGGGCCCTAAGGGTGTGTTTGGAGTGATTTTTTAAAAATACTTCTAGAAATTATTTCTCATAAATACTTTAAAAAAAATAATAGTGTTTGAAACCGCTACACCACTACCTCTACCCCCACCACCACCGTCGTCGCCGCCGCCACCACCACCACCGCCACCACTGTCGCCACCACCGCCGTCGCCGCCACCACCATCGCCGCCGTCATCCCCATCACCACAGTCATTGCCACCCACCACAACTATCACCATCTCTTACCACCACCACTGCCGCCCACCACCTCTCACCTCCACTACAAATCGATGCTTAAATTCTTTTATTTCTTCTCTATGTTTGTGATTTGATTTTGGATATGAATACAAATATGTTTATTGTTTACCATTTTTTATTACACTGTGCCTGAATGCACATGCAATAACTAGTATATTAATATAGACACTGTACTATTGTAAGTTTATATATTACTAACTAGATATATTCCATAATATATAAGCTAACTGTACATAGTCACACACACATAGTTGGACAGATGTGGTAAAATTGTATATTGCTCTACCTAGAGATGAAGGGTAAAATTGATATTTTATAAAGAATTTGATACGACATCATCTCTCTTTCATTTATCTGGCTGTTAACAAGCGGGGGTGTGAATGAAATAAACATATTAATTAAGAGAGAGTGCAGTGAAATTTCAAAAATGTCATTAAATATAACTTATTCTACAGAGGGTGTCGATGAAATTTTCCCTAAATTTTTACAACTTCAGGCCATTCCCATGAAATATAGTGTGGAGTAAACTAGTGAAAGTTGGATCAACAATTATTTCTTCTCCATTTTCTGGATGGAAATTTCTAAAAACCCACAATTAATTGGTGCACGAAAAAACTAGTCTAGAGTAATGTTATGTTCACCAAATTCCTTATACCAAATGATGTGGCAAGAGCACATTCATTGAATGTGTTGTATGTGTCATTGGGACCCACAAATCCAATAGCTGTAAAAATTTAGTGCACATATCATTACTCTAAGAATTTTAAAAATAAAAAATATTGAAGGAATATACTTATATGTAAATGGTGTTATATACCGGCCGAGTCCGGGGAATCCATTAAAAGAAGCATCTACGGAATCAATGAAGTGTGTGTTTTTGTGGGTATGTATTAACAAGGAGAAAGCTTATATTTCAAGTGGGTGATTGTAAACTATAACGAAATTCCTAGAAATCAAGAAATGGTCGTAAACTTTGCACTTTTGCCTCTTCTGCTTTGGCAAAATGATATGTAAATTAGAAGTAAATGCAGTGTGAAAGGGGTTTCTAAGATGTTGAACAACAAAGTTGGGTCTTATGTCTCCCTAGGAGTTGTTTGGATGTGATGATAATGTATAAATCTCAAACTAAGATCATGTCCATTGATATGGGAAATGCAATCGAGGAAAGCAAATAGATATCAACAATTTCTACAAGCTGTAAAAAAAATACAAAATCCTATAAATATTGTACATTCAACAGCCTCAGTGCTCTGGTGTAACCATTGACTTCAAAGAACCCCACTATACTAGACAAAAATGACAAGATGGATTATAAAAGCACCACAGAATGAAATTGCAAATGGCCACAAACCCTATATTACAGAAGAACCAAAGAGTAAAAAAAAAAAAAAAAAGTATGGGTGATAATTATATTTGGGGCATTACACTATGTGGACTCATCGGTGAATGCTTCTTTTGTATCCTCGCTCTCAACTGCCTAATCTTTGCATCTACTCTTGCCGTGAACCCAATCTTGGTCTCCTGTCTTGCTTTGGACCGCTCTCTTCTCCACATATGTCGATCCTCAATGTCCTTTTTGTAGTATTTGATTTCTTGAATAACATGATGATCCATTGGGTTGAAAGATCTTTGGAAAGATATGTGAGCAAGGTAAGGGAGATTACAGACCACTGTTATTAAGAGGGTGGTTGACCAGTAAATTGGGGCAGGAGCTAGAGCTTCTACGAGGATTTGAAAGGCGTTACCAGAATATTTTGGTGACAACATGCCATAAACGAAAAGAAATAGATACCAAGTAGCAATGCTGCCCCAGACAAAGAAGTGTTGTATGAATGTGAAATGACTCATTGTGAGAGCAATTTGGCCGTTGACAGCCCAGATGATGCAAGTGAACATAGCAGTGCCCACAACAGTCATGTCAGCAGTCTGGCCTCCGGCACGGAAGGCTTGGTCATAAAAGATGATAATGCTAAAGAAAAAAATAATGAGAGAGGAATAGAGACCGTTTCCCATCCACCCAAAAATCCTATACCAGTCAAAGAACAAGTTTCTGGGTCCTTGCTGATACAATGCTGGAAACTGCAGAGTGAAGGGGTTTTATGTAAGTGTATAAACATTGATCTATAAGTGGAAAGAGATGAAAGGTGCAGTGGAAATAGATGAAAGGTGCAGACAAAGATGTCATTAAAAGACTAACCTGTAGGCAAATCTCAGAAGAAACGTCTTGCTCAAAAACACCAAGTGAAATGACAGGAAGTGAGGTAAGAAGAACATTGAACAGCAACATGTACCAATCATCATAAACCGATTGCCCAGAAAAACCAGTAAATGCCTCAAAGTAGAAGATTGTCAGGCCAAAAGCTATATTCTTGTAGAAGAAATAGCAAATCTGGATGCAGAGCATTGCAGCATAAATGAGAATTAATAAAGTACGAATTACAACTGCGTGAAGAAATACAGTGCACAAGTGCCAATATGCCAAAAATATCAATATTCTCTCTTTTGACATGTAGATATGTAAAAAAACATTAGGACAAATTATGGATTACCTCCCTCTGATTTGGTTCTTGTCTAAAATTTTTGAGATTTCTATACATAACCCCTTTTATTTTTGGACCAAAGTGAAAAAAAAAACTATGATTTCAGTTCAAATTGACAATCAATAGATGCAAGTGCCTAAAAATGACTTTTAAATTGCTTCCCTTCCAAAAAAAATACCTTTTCAAACAAAAAAAAATAACACTCCTGTATCTACTCCCCCTAGCCTACCAGCAGTCCCGCCCTTCATCCTCTGCCCACAAAGCTCCATGGTTCAAGATCGTAGTCATGGCCATCGATTCGAAAGGCACTGAGATGTATCGGCCATAACGTCAAAGAACAATATCGCGCAATGCAAACGAAATGCTAGATGGAAGTTGAAAATGAGGGATTCAGGCCATACCAAATTATCGCTCAACAGAATTGTGGTGTAGCGGATCGATGACTCGGCGGAGCCATCCAAGAAGCCTCCGAATCAACTACAATCAAGTGAGACTCATGGTTAACAGAAAACATATATGGATCCTATAACAGAAAGCATCAGGTTGAATACAACTTGGCTAGGTGATGCAAAGAGGGAAGGGAAAGAAAGGGATAACTAATCCTCACAAGGATTAGATCAAGAAACACAAATCTCCGTAGAGAATTCTTAAGCTCATATTCATACTCTGATTAAAATAATGTGGAATACATCCTTATTTATAGACCAAGTGTCCTACCATTGAGGAACTACTCTCCTACTAAAACTCTATCAACTTATCTTTACTAATCTCAATCTGATAAATACTATTATAAAATGACAAATAAAAATCCTAACAAATCTATCAAGTACATTTCCCTTTGAACCAAAAACTCTTGGTCATTCCCCTAAGGCTTCCAGATTTGATCACGTTGGTCCAACCATCCATCGATTCTCCCACTCTGAAAGAAACTCGACTCTGGCGAGTAAGAAGGAGGACAAAGAATACCATCTGACGAAATAGTTCGAGGAATCTATGATGAAGTCTTTTTCCGTCGACGGTTAGGTTTCTTAGTGGTAACCTTACTTCCAATAGATAGAGGACGAATAGCACCCAAAATAGAACATCAAGAGGCTCCACAATTTGAATCTCAGAATCTGACTCATTAGATTTTTTAGCCTCCTTAGTGATTTCCTTTTCACTTGTCACAACAACCTTTGTAGGGCATTGGAAAGACAAATGACCAAACCCTTGACAATTAAAGCATCTCGTCTTGACATTAGGATTAGTACCCCCTTGAAAATTAGAAGTAATACCAAGGCAAGGTGGTTTATTAGGGAGAAAAGCATTCTCTTGTGATTTACCAAATGACTTACCTGGAGTTGCATCTACAGAAATCCTTTTACTTTGAGTTGTAGATACCCTAGAAGACCTAAGAGAAGCCCTCTTTTTCAGATCACCTTTCATTTTGATAGGCAATCTGAACTGAATCACAAAGACGACTTGCACCTAACCCTGAAGAAATCTCTGAATTGAGCCCTTGCCTATACATGACAATCATTACATCCTCAGTCCATGAGAACTCAGATTGGGTGACTAAGCTGTAGAAATTTCCTGCGTAATCCTCAACAGACATGCTTCCCTAAATCAATTGTGTAAACTGTAGATGAGCTCATTGCTTATAATTAGCCGGCACAAAGTAACGAGTCATAGCAGTAGAGACGAGGAGAAAAGTAGCAAAGATGATGGATTGGAGTTTTGCTACGATACCAATTGATGCGGAGAAGGAAGGGAAAGAAAGGGATAACTAATCCTCCCAAGGATTAGATCAAGAAACACAAATCTCCGCAGAGAATTTTCAAACTCATATTCATACTCCTGATTAAAATAATGTGGAATACATTCTTATTTATAGACCAAGTGTCTTACTATAGAGGAACTACTCCACTACTAAAACTCTATCAACTTATCCTTACTAATCTCAATATGATAAATACTATCTAACTAAAAATTTAAATAATTAATAATAAAAATAACATAAAAATCTTAACAAATCTAACAAGTACATTTCTCTTTGGACCAAAAACTCTTAGCCGTTTGCCTAAGCTTCCAGATTTGATCACACTGGTTCAACCATCCTATGGCTACGCTATCACTAGGTCGTGTCGGCATCGACCAATACTTTGAATGATGAGCAACTCCTTCCCCCCATCCACCATTGCTAGTTACTCATCCAAATCTAAAACATTCGGCAACAGCTTGGTTTCTTTCGTTGTGGGAAATCAAACGGAAGAAAAGAAGAACAACAAAGTATTGCAATTTCAATTAATTTCCTTAACCTTTTCACTTCCCAACAATTTCAAGTAACAAACGCAAAAAGCTTTTACTCAGCAACCAACTTTGAGGCTAATGCTAATACTACTACACTGGTAGCTTAGACAGAAGGGTACTGTTAGAGAAAAAATAGAAATGCATAGTATGTAAAAAAGGAAATGATGGAGTCTGGAGCATTTGGAATTGTAAAAATTTTGAAGAAGAGGAGTAGATAGAAAAAGCAGAAGAGAAAGAAACATTTTGTGAAGATACAAGGCGTAACAAAGCAATAGTATTGATGCCATGATGATAATAATAGCTTGTACTCAACACTACAATTTTTGAGCCTCAAGACACCTATTTGCATAATTATCAAAAAAATCCTTGGTTCAGAAGAACTATAAATAAATACAGAGCAATGTTAGTCTCAAAACTTACCCAGAGAAGACTGTTTTATATATACATTCTCGGTCTGTGTCCGTGAGCATAAAAGAGAAGTACGAGGAGATTGTCTGATTGTTGGTATAAGTTTGTTAATAAGGAGTAAAGGTTAATTTATTCCAAGAATTGAATACGGGAGGTTTGGATGGTGCAAGGATAAACGAGCCTTTTTTACACATTTCGGTTAAATTTGGATTGAAAACTCATGGTTTCATTTTAGTCCAAAAATGACTCGGGGTTATGTTTAGGTTCTCAAAATATAAGGAGGTACTGAGTAATGGAGCAAACCATAAGCAGGTGATTCATAATTTGCCCAAAATATTAACGCAATTTACCAATGTAGACTATATAATTCTTACCATCTGAGCAATTCTCTTATAGCACCAATGTCCGTGGACAACAACAAGTCTCTCCAGAAATCGGAACTGTGCAATGGCAAAGTCACTAGCCATCACAGCCTGCAAAAAAAGTGGAATTTCATAAGGCTGATCCCAGGTCCAGCAGCACCACATGCTTACGAAAAGGTAATTCATTTTTCCTAGGCTTCTCAAGCCTTAGAAGACATAAACACAAATAAATTAAGTTACCCAGAACAGAGTGGGATAAGTTACAGACTTACATGTAATGCCTCATAAAGGAGCAATTTGGTTGTGAAAAAAAAAAACAGGATGGAAAGGTAAATGACACCGAAGCTTGGCACCGTACTCTAATATGTCTTTCATCACGGCAATCACTATTCATACAATTGGAGGACTTCAGTTGGTAATACTTTTTTGTGATACAATGGGTTCAGCTGACAAAAGTTGACCGATCAGAGCAGCTGGCAGAATGATTCAAATAACCTATCACTGGGTACCCACCATCCAAAGAAAAAGCAATACAAAGAAAAATACAAAAAGACGAAAAGGTCACAACTGCAAATTAACAAGGCGGTTTGCACAATTCAAGGGTGCAAATGTTTTTCCAATTGTTGACAAATAGGTCCCGACACAAAATTGCGGTCTGAGATCCAGGTTAGTCAGACACAACATTCCGATCCACTTGCCTTAAAACATAGAAATAAAGTTGGTGCCAACCCTCTATGCAACGCATACCAGATAAATTACTACCCCAACCGTTGTGCGTGGAATCAAATATGACGTTAAATTACACAGAATTATAGAGGAAAACTGGTAAACTGCAAAATAGCCCTAAAAACTTTCAACCTTGAAGTTCAACATTATTTAATAACAACATTTAGGTAACCTTCTTCTGAAAAAAAAAAAAAAGATACACTATAAACTAATTACTTGTCAAAAATGAAATACATTACATTATGTAAATTAATAGAGCATTATAGGAAGTCTTAGAATGCTCATAAAAATACATAGGAAATATATAAATACTAATAATTGAGCAATGCTAAGGATCCCAAATTGTAGTCCTACCCTTGGATCACAAACTGTATTTCCTACCCTTGGATTGTTCAAGATCCCAAATTGTATTCCTACCCTAAATTGTATTCCTACCCTTGGATCAGTGACTCCGTTAATTTTTTTCAATGGAACCCACTCATCCAAGGGTTTCTATTCACAAATGGGATCCAAATTTGGGATGCAAAGTATTTTCCCTAATTATGATACTTTAATAGGACTTTAATCTTAACTAAATTAGTTTATTGGTATTCATTTAATTGGATCACAGCCAAAATTTTATGTTCAACCTGTATTTGAATTAACACATCTAAATAAGCTTATACTTGAAACTAAGATTTCAATCTGATCAAATTGAGGTCAGAAACCTATTTTAAGCAGACCCACTGACAGCCCCATTTCTGAAACTTAGCAAATATCCTCTGTTCTCGGTCTTACTAGATTGGATAGACCAATACTACAAATTCCACACCTCGAACTATGCATGAAAATAGCTTACCTTCAATTGTACACAAGCCCATCAAGTTATTTGATCTAACACATTTCTTGTAGACACTAGCACTTCAAATTGACTCGATGCCATGTATGTCAAGTGAAATTACAATTATAAACATTTAATTACAAACTAATTTATTCTTCAAAATGCCAAGTAACAACTCCACTAATCTCTCATTAAAAATCAACAAGTTGGAAAGAACAGCCCCTCAGTGTTTGAGAATAAACAATCCTACCTTTCTCTCGTGGACCTTCCTTTCTTTCTTGGTAGTCACAACTACAATGGTTCTGAGTACCTCAGTCACCATTCTCACTACCACTAAATTAGTCAAACCTTGAGAGAGATCGCACAAACATATTCCTAAGATCAAATCTCCATATTTATTCCTTATTGCAATATATTCTATTAACAACAATTGATGTCTGACTCCCGTATCCTCCATCTCCTCTGACATTTGGATACAACTTATTATGGCTTTAAATGTGTTAAGAGTCCTTATTTTTTCTATATTAGACATAGAGTAATTAGTATATGGTAAGATTGCAATTATCCTACTCAGTTATAAATAAGAGAGAGTGTAGGGCAACCTCACCCATACACTACTGATAACTTTTCTCAATCTCTCACTCTTCCTCCATTCTTCTCTCTCTCATAAATCCTAATATTGATTTTTCTCATTCAACTAAATGTATTTTATAAAATTAGCTTGGCATTAAAATTGGTTTTGTAATATGTCGCTAGATTTTTTAGTTGGATTTGGAATCATATATGTTTCAATCGTGTAATGCAGAGTGCAGTGGGATTGCTAATGCCATACCTGGAGAGCTCTTGTTGTCTATTGTACCAAATTGTGTATCTTCTTCCTTCTCGAGCCTTATTCCTCCCTTGCGGGTTATCATCGCTCCAAGGATGGACAGATTGTTCCATATGCTCCACCTTCGCAGCCATCACCTAGTTCTACTGAGGTCTTGCCCTCTAAGCCGTCTGTTAGTTCATCATCTTCTGATTTGTCTATTGTATTGAGGAAAAGTACCAGTAACTATACAAAGCATCTCATTTCTAATTTTATTTCTTTACATCAGTTTTCACAATCCTTTTATTGTTTTGCATCAACTGTGTATTCGATATTTGTTCCTAGTTCTTTCAAACAGGCATTGACATCTCCTGGTTAGAAACTAGCTATAGATAAGGAAATGAAATCCCTTAATGAAAATCAAACATGAGACCTTATTACACTTTCTTTGATAAATAACTTGTCAGTTGTCGTTGGGTCTACACAGTGAATCATCCTGATGGTTAAGTTAAGCATTTAAAGGCTCATCTGGTTGTCAAAGGTTACACTCAGACATATAGTGTGGATTCCTATGAGACTTTCTCTCTTGTTGCCCGTCTGAACTCTATTAGAGTCATTATTTCTGTTGCAGTCAGTGCTAACTAACCCTTGTATCAATTGGTCATAAAGAATGTCTTCTTACATAGAGATTTACAAGCCAAGAAAAATTAGTCTGTCATTTGAAGAAAGCATTGTATGGCTTGAAACAGTCACCACGTGTTTGGTTTGATAAGTTTAGTACCGTGGTACTTCAATTTGGTTTTCAGCACTCCACCTCAAACCATTCAGTTTTCACTCGTCATTCTTCTGTAGGCATTATTATTGTTATTGTGTATGTCAATGACATCATTGTCAGCGGTAATGCCTCAAATGGTATTGCCTGCTTCAAGGCCTATTTGGGGAAGCAATTTCATACCGTAGACTTAGGTCTTCTCCAATACTTCCTAGAGATTGAGATTACCCGATCAAAGGAGGGTATCTGTTTGTGTCAACAAAATTACATAGTAGACTTACTATCTGAAACTAGTACTCTTAGTGCACGTCCAATAGATACACCTATGGACCCTAGGGTTAAGTTAGATCTTCAGAGTGGTGAAGTCTTTGATGATGTAAGTGTTATCGGAGGTTGGTTGGTTGGTAAGTTGATTTATCTTATAGTTACACACCTTAATATTACATATGATGTTGGTGTGGTTAGTCGATTTATGCATGCCCCTCATAAGCCTCATTGGGAGCCTGTCGTATACTTCGGTATCTGAAAGGGCTATAGGGAAAGAATTATTATATCGTCCATCATCATTCATATCTGTTGTTAATTTTTTTAATGCTAACTGGGCTGGTAGTCATGGTGATAGACAGTCTACTTCTGACTATTTTATATTTGTAGGTGGTAATCTTGTCACTTTGCGAAGTAAGAAGCAGAATGTGGTTACACATTCTAGTGCAGAGACTGAATATCGTACTATGGCACATACTACCCGTGAGATGTTATAGGTCCGTTCTTTACTTCGTGATATGGCCTTGATATATCGCCCCCTATGAAGATGCATTGTGACAACCAAGAAACTATTTTTATTGCAAGTATGTCAGTGTTTCATGAGCATACCAAAGATATTGAGGTCTGTTAAAAGTATTAGGGTATTATGTGTAAATATTAGAGGGTGTAATACGTCTTTTGTATTATTATAAGTTAACTATAAATACAAGTGATTTGTGAGAGTAGGTTAAGTTTTACCACTCTCCGTCTTTCTCTAATATTGTGTTAATCCTCTAAACTTAACATGATATCAGAGCAATTTGATCTTAAATACAAATCTTAGTGTGTTTGTGTTGTGAAAATTCCCTTGACTTGGTGGTGTTACTGTTGAGGTGGTGCCGCTGTCGAAATGGTGCCAACGTAGTGGTGGTACATCGGTCAGAGTTCCAGCGTAGTGATGGTGCTACGTCTGTGGTGGAGATTTCTGGTGTGAGGCGTTGAAGCTCATCGGTGCCTCTGTGTTTTGCGATTGTGGTGGTGTTCTCTGTGTTCTGCGATCGTGGTGGTGTGGCCTCTGGTCATCGACATCGGTGGCTTCACGGTGATTGCGGTGGTGCTGCTGTGCAACCTGTGTGGTGGTGTGACAGTAGCTGTGCAACCGAGGGTTTCTTTTGAAACCCTAATCAGACGAAGAAGATAAGGTTGTTTGGGTCGGTTGAGGGTCGATTCCAACCCACTTCAGACCTGGTCCAGCCCAAGATCCAAACCAAAACGGGTCCAGCCCAAGACCCATACCAGATCGGTTCAAGGCCGGTTCAATCCCGGTTTGGTCCACTCTAGGCCGGTTTAATCCCGATTTGGTTTACTCTAAGCCGGTTCTGGTAGTTTTACACCGGCTCAGACTGGCTCCTTCTGTTGTTACTCCGGTTCAACGGTCTAGACCGTTTCTCCAGTCCGGTTCAGTCAATTTGGCACCGGTTCAGCAATCCAGCAAGGTTTTTTCAGTCCGGTTCAGCGGTCCAGCGAGGTCCTCCAGTCCGGTTCAGCAATCCAGTGGTCTTCCCTTGCCTGCTCAACAGTCCAGCTGCTTCCTCTTGCTCCGTTCAGTTGTCCAACAGTCAGGTTGCTCCTGTTTTTTTACTATTTGCTCGCTCCGTTCAGTTATCCAGCAGTAAGATTGCTCCTGCTTTATTATCTGATATATTATTATGGAACCTAAGCAAGATGCTATTGCTCCATCTTTGCCACCTACCTCTACTCCTACAGTTCTTATTAATGGTCCCATGACTTCTATTAAACTCAATGGGACCAATTATACTTTATGGTCCCGTTCCGTTCACATCTTTCTTCGAGGCAAAGGTTTTAAGAAATATTTGGTTAATCCCAAACCTAAGGAAGATACTTCTGGGTATGATCAGTGGGAACAAGAAGAAGACGCTCAGATTATCTCTTTACTGTTGAACAGCATTGAGCCGAGTATTAGTTCTACTCTGCTCTACCTTGACACTGCCATAGAAATATGGGATCACTTGGCCACTATGTATTCTGGTATAGTAATTTTACCCGTGCCTATGAGGTGTGCAAGCAGTACTTCCAACTGGATCAGGGTACTCTGAGCCTTGAGAAGGGTACTCTGAGCCTTGAGAATTATTACTCCCACGTGCGGGGAGTCTGTGAGGAGTTGAAGCTCTACCATCCGTTCACTACTGATGTAGCGGTTTGGCAGAAGCAACATAAAGATTTAGATGTATATGAGGCTATTCGTTCTCAAATTTTGGGTGGTTCTAGTCTTCCCTCTCTACTTGAGGTTTTCTCTCGTTTACAGCGTGCTACTCTGTCTACTTCTTCAGGCATCGATCATGGTGTCTCCACTGATCGCTCAGCTCTTGTGGTTCCTAGTAGCCACAATGATGGTCACCGAGGTGGACGTGGTAATTGTGGAGGTCGGGGAGGTCGTACGAGTGGTCGTGGGGGTCGTAGTGGACCTCGTTCCTGTACTCACTGTGGTCGTGGAGGGCACACTATTGATTTCTGTTGGGATTTACATGGAAAACCTTCTGGTGCTGCTAATCAGGTTTCCTATCAGGATGACACCTTGGTTGTTGCTTCTATACCTCGGTCAGCTCCACCAGACGCTGGGTTGGTTACTATTACACGTGAGGAGTTTGCTCAGTTCATGTCCCAACAATAGGCTGTTCCATCTTCCTCCACTGCTACTTTTGCCTATTCAAGTACCGCTTCCACTTGTTTATTGTCCTCCACTCGCAATCCCTGGATCATAGACTTTGGCTCTTCTGACCACATGACTGGTGCGTCTGGTGTCTTTTCTACTTATCAGTCTGCTACTTCCACACATAATGTTACTCTTGCTAATGGTACCTGTTCTAAAGTTTCAGATTTGGGGACTACTCACTTGAGTCCTGATATGTCCCTATCCTCCGTATTATTTGTTCCTCAGTTTCCTTTTAGTTTACTTTCCATTAGCAAGATTACTCGTTCTCTAAATTGTTTCGTAACCTTTTATCCCTCTTATTGTGTATTTCAGGATCTCCAGACGAAGAGAAAGATTGGTACCGGACATGAAGCTGGTAGCCTATATTACTTTGACTTTGATTCACCTACTCGGGCTCTACAGACCTCGTTGTCTCCTTTTCAATGGCATTGTCGTCTTGGACATCCCTCTCTCCAGAACCTGAAGCGCCAAGTTCCTAGTCTTAGCTATGTGTCGTCTGTGTCTTGTAAAACTTGTCAACTTAGTAAGCATCACCGTGTGTCCTTTCAGTCTAAAGTCGATAATCGTGTGTCTAGTCCATTTGAGTTGGTACATTCTGATATATGGGGTCCAATAAAGAATATTTCATCTAATAAATATCCTTATTTTGTGTCATTTGTGGATGATTATTCTCGTGTGACATGATTGTTTTTTATGAAAGCTCGTTCTGAATTATTCTCTATATTTGAGACATTTCGCAAGGAAATAAAAACTCAGTATGGTTGTCGTATACGTATTTTACATTCTGATAATGCTTGAAAATATGAATCTGATCTTTTTTCAGCTTATCTTAGTAAAACTAGCATTATCCATCAGACTTCTTGTGCTTACACCTCCCCACATAATGGTGTTGCTGAACGCAAAAACCGTCATTTGTTAGAAATGACCCGTACACTGTTATTTCAGATGAATATTCCCTAATATTTTTGGAGAGATGTTGTTCTCACTGTCATCTTATTAATCGTATGCCATCATCTGTGTTAAATGGACAAAGTCCATATTCTGTCATTTTCCCTAGTAAGCCCTTATTCTCCTTAACTCTTAAGGTTTTTGGGTGTGTCTGTTATGTTCACAACTTGGGCCCTGGGTTTGATAAACTTGACCCTCGGGCTACCAAATGTGTATTTCTTGGATACTCCCGCACACAGAAGGGGTATCGTTGCTATAGTCCTTCCCTACGACGATACTTTACTAGTGCTGATGTCACATTTGAGGAATCTGTTCCATATTTTCTGGCACCTGCTCAACCTTTGAATCTGGACTTTGGGACGTCTCTTATACCACCATCTCTTCCCTCACTATCAGATATTCCGCTGCCTACTGTGTTACCATCCACTTTACCTCTTCGTGTATACTCTCGTCGTCCTCGCTCATCGACTGAGGTGCCCGTACTGTCTTCCTTGTCGTCTGCTAATCCTAGTCCATCAGGTAATTTAGATTCTTTACCTATTGCTCTTTGAAAAGGTACTCGTTCATGTGTTACTAATCATCTCATTGCTCATTTTGTTTCATATAATGTTTTGTCTCCTGTCTTCTCTTGTTTTTCCTCTCAATTATCTACTATCTCTATCCCTAAACACTTACAGGATGCGTTATCTGATCCGGGTTGGAGGAAAGCTATGGAGGAGGAGATGGATGCCTTACATCATAATGGGACTTGGAATCTTGTTCCTCTACCTCCTGGTAAACGAACGGTTGATTGTCGGTGGATGCATACTGTTAAATTTCATCCGGATGGTTTTGTGGAACGTCTCAAAACTCGGCTTGTTGCAAAGGGCTTTACTCAGACGTATGGTGTTGATTATGAGGAGACTTTTTCTCCTGTTGCCAAAATTTCCTCTGTTCGAATCTTGATTTCTTTGGCTGCTAATCTTGATTGGCCTTTGTTTCAGTTCGATGTCAAGAATGCCTTCCTACATGGTGACTTGGTTAAAGAGGTATATATGGAGCAGCCACTTGGGTTTACTGCTCAGGGAGAGTACAGGAGTGAATGTCGGTTAAAGAAATCTTTATATGGTTTGAAGCAGTCACCGAGGGCATGGTTTAGTAAATTTTCAGATGCAGTTTTAGAGTTTAGTCTTCTTCGATGTCAGACAGACCATTCTGTGTTTCATAGACAGACGGATGCCGGATAGGTTCTATTGGTGGTCTATGAAGATGATATTGTGATTACTGGAAATGATTCTGAGGGGATTGCCAAGTTAAAAACATTCCTGCAAGATCGATTTCATACTAAGGATTTGGAAAAACTCAGATATTTCTTGGGTATTGAGGTGGCTCGATCTAAACAGGGTATTTGTTTATCCCAGAGAAAATATGTATTTGACATGCTAGAGGAAGCAGGTTTGCTGTGTGGCAGGCCGATTGATGTTCCTATGGATCCGAATCAGAAACTGTTGATGGATGATGGTGCACTGTTTGAGAATCCGGGTTGGTATCGCAGATTGGTTGAGAAGCTTAATTATCTCACTATTACTCGACCGGATATTTCCTATGCAGTCAGTATAGTAAGTCAGTTTATGGGGTGTCCTAGAATACCACATTGTGAGGCAGTTACTCGTATTCTGCGATATCTCAAACGTGCTCCTGGTCTTGGATTGTTATATCAAGCAAATGGACATCTTAGAGTGGAAGGTTTTTCAGATGCTGATTGGGCTGGCTCTCCTTCTGATCAGAGATCAACCACTGGTTATTGTCCTTTCTTAGGAGATAACGTTGTCTCATGAAAAAGTAAAAAACAACCTGTGGTAGCAAGATCCAGTGCTGAGGCTGAGTATAGGACAATAGCGCATACAACGAGTGAGTTAACTTGGCTAATACACTTCCTCCAGGAAATTGGATTTTCAGTTCAACCTCCGGTACAGTTGTTTTGTGATAATCAGGCAGCTATCCATATCGCTGTCAATCCAGTGTTTCCCGAGAGAACCAAACATATTGACGTTGATTGTCACTTTATTCGAGGCAATATAGTAGCTGGAGAGATTACAACTCCATTTGTGAAATCTGAATATCAGCTTGCAGATATGTTTACCAAAGCATTGAGTCGTACACGTCTTACAGCAATTTGTTCCAAGCTTGGATTATATGATATATATAGTCCAGCTTGAGGAGGAGTGTTAAAAGTATTAGGGTATTATGTGTAAATATTAGAGGGTGTAATACGTCTTTTGTATTATTATAAGTTAACTATAAATACAAGTGATTTGTGAAAGTAGGTTAAGTTTTACCACTCTCCGTCTTTCTCTAATATTGTGTTAATCCTCTAAACTTAACAAGGTCGATTGTCATTTCATTCTAGATCTCTTGATGCGAAAAGAGATCATCCCTCCATATATCAAGTCCGGTGACCAACTGAGTGATATTCTTACCAGGCGTTTGGCTCGATCTTTCTTCAATAGCTTATGTTCCAAGGTAGGCATTTTTGACCTTTACACTCCAGCTTGAGGAGGAGTGTTAGAGTCCTTATTTTTTCTATATTAGACATAGATTAATTAGTGTAGGGTAAGATTGTAATTATACTACACAATTATAAATAAGAGTGTAGCGTAACCTAGCCCATACACAACTGATTACTTTTCTCAATCTCTCTCTCTCCCTCAGTTCTTCTTTCTCTCATAAACCCTATTATCGATTTTTATCATTCAACTAAATGTATTTTATAAAATTAGCTTGGCATTGAAACTAGTGTTGTAATATGTCGCTAGATTTTTTAGTTGGATTTGGAGTCATATATGTTTCAACCCTGTAATGCGGAGTGCAGTGGGATTGCTAATGCCATACCCGGCACAATAGTGATAGTGTTATGTAGGTTCTATCCCAATAACGCAAGGGCAGTGCAGAATGTATGCATAAAAACGGACAATTAATCCACTCAGGTATGAGATTGCTTCTTTTATTTGTTAAAAGTTGAAGGCCAGTGGAACCTTGACAGCAAAGATAACAGAGATCACACTAGTTTTCCTGGTTCCATTTCCAGAATGAAAAGAATGTGGATAAAGTATTAGAGAACAGCGGTGCAGATAATGATAAGCACAGCAACAGATAGAACCTCTATCCGTCCAGAAACAACAAACTCGGAGACACATTTGTGTTAGGAAAGTTCATGCAATCCTTGGAACAAGGAATTCGAACCCTTGTACTTGACAGAGAACCTCTCAACTCATGCGCGACATTTTTAAGGATATCGGAATTGTGTACCATTGTTAGGGAAGCTCATACATACTTATAGTTGGGTCATTTAGTATTTATCTAAAGATTCTATATGCACATTTTTGTAACATAAAGATATTCCAACAGTACAAAAATGATAGAAGTCTGAACAATTATATGAACACCTTCACAGCTTCGTAATGAAAAAAGAGGAGACTGTCGGATATATTACCAACCTGCATTCCTTCTGCCCCACTGATGCCAACACCAATGTCTGCTTCTTGAATCATACCAACATCATTTGCACCATCACCGATAGCTAAGGTGGTCTTCCCAGTTCCTTCTTTAACCAATCTTGTAATCTAGAGGCCCAATATAATTTACAAAATAGAAGAAATAAAAATAGACACGAGGAAGAAAAATATAAGTACCTTACAAATACGTTTATCACTACCTTAACAAATTGAACAGCAGACAATGAAGTCTTTGGACTATACGCCCATTAGTGTATACAAGGGGATGGAGGATGAAAAAATGGAACTTACCAGGGCTTTTTGCATAGGAGAGACACGACAACATATGACAGATGCACAATCCACTGCTAACTTCAAAAATTGATGCTTCATGTCATCCTCTAAAGCATAAGTGAGAGTCTTCCCATCAATAATTATGGCAAATGCAGCATGAGGATCCTTTTCGAGCTTGACCATTTGAGAGGCATTGGTGATTTGCATCAAAATGTTCTCCTTCACAGCCTGATCAGTAACAAACAGCAAAGAAGCCTAAACACCAATTGAAATAATTTCCTGAAAAACATTTACATACTCTCTCTAAAAATAACTACCTCTTCGGAATCTTGGCCTAACATGTCTGCATTCATTGTTGTTATACAGATCTGCTTCATGCCCTGGCGGAGCAGACTACATGCATATCTGCATCATATAAACAAGAATTTGTATTTCTTCTACTGGAGCATCCTTAAATGAAAGGTAACTATCACTTAGTCAGAATCATCTTTTGAGTTAGTGAGAGACAGACCCTATGTTAATTGCAGTTTCCATCTTATCACCTGTCAGAACCCAAATCTTGAGACCAGCTTGTGCCAGTTTATCTATGCACTGAGGCACCTACAGAGGAAAAATATAGTAGCTGAGCTGAAAAGGTCCAAAAATACAATTTGTAAATTACCATTCCATAACAATGACAGCACGTACCCCCTTTTGCAGTTTGTCCTCCACAGCAGTTGCACCCACAAGTATCAAATCCCTTTCCATCAGATCAGATACTCGTTCAAGCATTGCTTCCCTATCAGCATTAATGGAAGTTTTTGCTTTATGGAACTCTTCGTTCCAAGCAGAATACTCGGCCTCTTCAAGCTTCCTGTAAGCAAGTGCCAGTGTACGCAACCCAACTTCCCCATACTCATTCAGATGCTTTGTGGTAGCTTCCTCAAACATTCTTCCACTTTTAGATAACCGGTCAAAAATGATGCTGTTTAATGAAAGCAAATGAACAATTCATCAGATTCCAAAACAGCTTAAGACAGTCCAGAAAAAAGAGATCAGCAATAAGAGGCAACAGCAATTCACAAAGATTAAATGCTTCCCTAATTTCCCCACTCTATGCCTGATTACTACAACAATCAAACTTCAAGAAAGATCAAGAGATAAAAGTTCACCCTCTCCCTTGAACTTGTCGGGAAGCTAACTGAAGTTTCCATGCAAGTTATAATATCTGTGCATGCCTCCAAAACAAACCAAAGATTAGAAAGAAAAAAAAAAATGTCGACCCAGACCTGTCAGCTCCTTTGCACAGGAGGAGAATCTGTCCATACTCATCCCGGACAATAACAGACATTCGCTTCCTTTTGCTAGTGAAATCCAAAAGATTAAGAATTTTGAACTTCCTGTAAATTTCCAGAAACATGTAAGATACCAAGACACCTGAATTCAATCCAGATAAATGAAAACCACAAAAATGAAGCAAACTACTTATTTATGGCCTGACCTTTCAATAGACTCTTGAAAAGAAGGACCTCTCTCTCGAATAAATATGCTTGATTGAGTTCTTTTACAAAACTCAAAGCCAAACTCTCTTGCTGCAACAAGAAAAGCTCCTTCATCTGGTGACTCTGCTTCATAGTTAAAGCTGCCTGTCTCCTCATTGACCTCAGGAATTGCAGTGTGGCAAAGTGCAAGTATCCGGAAAAATAGCAAAATGACGTCGGCATTGGGCTCTTTTGACCAATTTCCATTCATGAGGCGGCTATCTTCAAAGCTAAAGCCCTTTATCACAGGTCTATGGTCCTTTTCATCTCTAGAAGTAACGACAGTCTCCAGTTCAATTTCTGACACCCCAAATCCATGTCCACCATTCTCCTGTAAAACATGCCCACCATTACTAGGGATGGGGTTGTTTGGCGTCTGTGGTTCCTGCCCATCAAGGTCCATAGCCATCTGCTTTGCAGCAGCAAGTTCTACATCACTGGCACGCTTGCCATATGCAGTGCCAGCAATGGAGCACTTGAGGAAGTCCATTTGGTTGCATGTCAAAGTGCCAGTTTTATCAGAGAGGATTGTGCTAATCTGGCCTAATTCCTCGTTTAAATTAGACGTCCGAGCTTGAGCAGGAGTTCCACTCTCTTCATCATACATGTGTATGTCCTGGTTAATGAACAATGCTTGCAGGAATTTTACGGCCTCAATTGAAACATAGAGCGAGATGGGTATTAAATATCCATAAAGGATAAGAGCAGTGACCAGATGATAAATGGCCGACAAGGTGGGGTTGTTCGGGTTGTAGAGATTTTGGTCATCCGGGGCTTGCAAGTACCACCAGTCTGGCATCTGGTATTTTGTCTTAACAGCAAATCCTATTGAGCTGATCAATGAAATCAACACAAGGAGGGTGAAAAGGATGTAAATGATTCTGTCCATCTGCTTTTCAATCCTGCTCCTTTTTGAAGGAGACTTTGTAGCATTTTGCATGACTTTGCTATCTTGGCCCGTGAATATAACCACTCCATACACATAACCTGTATTCCTAAGCTTTGAATCTCTAAGGAGAATCTGACCAGGATCGAGAGGATAAACCTGACGATCATATTCAAGATTACCTACAAATGTGTAGAGGTTAGGGTTGGGGTCTTCACATCTGATTGTTCCAGTGAAATCCTTAAAAGCTACATCATCATCCAAGGGCAAAGTTACCTCCAAAGCTCTTTTTACCTTCAGGTTTGTCTCTCCATCTAAGTTCATAGTCTCCACATAACATATCCCATCCTCATAACTAGATGACAAAAGAAGCAAATCTGCAGGAAAGAATTGATCCTTTACCACTTTCACCACGTCTCCAACCCGAATCTTCATCCACGGCTTATAACCAAACAGACCATCCTTTTTAAGAACACTAGTCTTACTCAGATTTACCTTCATATCCTGCACAAATCTGCGCCAATCTTCCAAAGCTTCCTTTGCCATACTGATCCCAAGCACAAGGGCCAGAGGAGCAACCATACTGATAGCTGAGAACGGTGCAATGGGGAAGAATGAGAGAATAGCAGCTAGGAGGAAGTACACATTGGCAACACGACGAAATTGTTCAAAGATGGCCTTGGGGAGGAATGTAATGACATTGTACTTTGTGGTTGATATATAATTTGAGCTGTACTTAAGAGGTTTCTTTTGGTGGAGATGAGGCTGGTTGCAGTAAACCGTTCGCGAATATCCGGGGCCTTGGAATAGATGTGGCTCCTCTGCCTCGTCAAGATGCGGCCGGTAACATCCAAATGTGTATAGACTGCTCCTGCGGAGCTTTGCCCTTATCCTTCCCCGTGCCATCTTATTCAAATGTCACCTTAATATACAGGAGATAGACTATTACCACATAAGCAACTCGGGAAAAACCCCAACACGCACCTTTCCATATAATTGAAGTAATTCCTTATGCACAATGCCTTCTTTTAACACTGTTGCAGCAGACACGGTCACCAGACGCATAAATTTGACAAGTTGAATCAAAGCATAACCTGAGAATTCATCATACCCAGTAACTTAAAAGTGGGATGTTGACATTAGCACTTACACAGGTAAACAATCCAAATTGCGTTCAAAAGCTTCTGTGAACAGATTTACAAATGGCCTAATTTGAGATTTGAAGAATTTAATGTAATTTGAGACAAATATAGCAAAAAAAATTACCAAGATCCTCATAATCACCACATTCAAATTTGAATTTAAACTAACCAGAGCTTATTTTCTAAAAAAATTAATAACAAGATTCACGAAAAAAAAGTTTATCATCAAAAAAGAAAATAATCGAAAAATTCACAACTGATAACTCAAATTCAAGATGACTATGCTTATCCAACATTCAAACCTATCATAACCCTCAAAACATGACAAAACAGCAAACATGAGAAAGAAATCAATAATATCCTATTAATCTCCAGTTATATCAGCAATAAATTCTCTTTCAGAAGGTAGAGAACAAGCATACATGTACGTATTACACAACTAGATTTCGCATAACAGATTAGGACAGAAAAACTATAAAAAAAAAAACAGTGAAAAAAACTTGTTATATATATTCACTCATATACATGTAATGAGGAAAGATAAAGGATACTTGGAATCAGAGGTGTTACCTGAATTGAAAACAATGAGATCGAAGAACCGAATTCCAAAGTAGCAAAGATCGCAATGGAGGAGAGAGAAAATCTAGAGAAAGGGGGGGTTTAAGCAAAAAAGAGCCTTCTCTGCATTTGAAGTCCGACCCAATGCCAGTATTTTACAATCCCTCACTCTTTCAAAATTAATACATATTTCCCTGTAAATTTTTAAATATGTTTTTAAATTAAATTATATTTTATATTCATGGTAGTTAAAAAAAAGGATGACGATAAGGAAACGGGGAGAATTACATTTTGCATCCCAAAAGATTTAAGAAATTTTATTTTATACTTCTAAAGATTAAAATTCTCACATTATGATTACTCATAAAAAAGTGTGATATTTTGGTCCATTATTATTGATAATATACATTGATCCCTTATTAATAATGCTAATTATAGTTCCATTTTGTACTTTATGCTTGTTTGAATGTTTATTGGTATTTTATAGGTAAATAACGTAAATTACAGAATGTTGAACGTGTATGGAGATGATGTGCATGGAAAGAAATCAATCCTTGGATTTGAGGATCGATCTGGAAAGCTAAAATCAGAAAGAATTATAGAGAGTTGTTGAGGATTGATCCACAAGATGATTGAAGATTTGGCAGAAGGTTGGAAGGGATTGATCCGATCTGCAAGTTGATCGATCCACAGCATAAAAATTTGACAGAGACTTTGGAGGGATCGATAGGGGTCAATCCCATAAAGTGAGAATCGATCCATATTGGTTGAAAAAGTAGGGATCGATCCATGATTATAAAGCATGAGCCATTATCTCATTACAACCAGTAACTTAAAAGTGGGGTGTCGACATTAGCACTTACACAGGTAAACAATCCAAATTGCGTTTAAAAGCTTCTATGAACAGATTTACAAATGGCCTAATTTGAGATTTGAAGAATTTAATGTAATTTGAGACAAATATAGCAAAAAAAATTACCAAGATTCTCATAATCACCACATTCAAATTTGAATTTAAACTAACCAGAGCTTATTTTCTAAAAAAATAAATAACAAGATTCACGAAAAAAAAAAAGTTTATCATCAAAAAAAAAAAATAATGGAAAAATTCACAACTAAAAACTCAAATTCAAAATGACTATGCTTATCCAACATTCAAACCTATCATAACCCTCAAAACATGACAAAACAGCAAACATGAGAAAGAAATCAATAATATCCTATTAATCTCCAGTTACATCTAAATTCTCTTTCAAAAGGTAGAGAACAAGCATTCATGGACGTATTACACAACTAGATTTCTCATAACAGATTAGGACAGAAAAACTATAAAAAAAAAAATCAGAGAAAAAAACTTGTTATATATATTCACTCATATACATGTAATGAGGAAAGATAAAGGGTACTTGGAATCAGAGGTGTTACCTAAATCGAAAACAATGAGATCGAAGAAACGAGCTCCAAAGTAGCAAAGATCGTAACGGAGGAGAGAGAAAATCTAGAGAAAGGGGGGGTTTAAGCAAAAAAGAGCCATCTCTGCATCTAAAGTCCGACCCAATGCCAATATTTTACAATCCCTCGCTCTTTCAAAAATTAATACCAACACATTAATACATATTTCCCTGTAAATTTTTAAATATTTTTTTAAATTGAATTATATTTGATTTTCATGGTAGTTAAAAAAAAGTTCTACAACATGATAATAAGGAAGAAGGGTGAAAATTATATTTTGCATCCCAAAAGATTAAGAAATTTTATTTTATACATCTAAAGATTAAAATTCTCACATTACTCATAAAAAAGTGTGATATTTTGGTCCATTATTATTGATAATATACATTGATCCCTTATTAATAATGTTGATTATAGTTCCATTTTGTACTTTATGCTTGTTTGAATGTTTATTGGTATTTTATAGGTAATTAACATAAATTACATAATGTTAAGCGTGTATGGAGATTATGTGCATGGCAAAGAATCAATCCTTGGATTTGAGGATCGATCTGGAAAGCTAAAATCAGAAAGAATTACAGAGACTTGTTGAGGATCAATCCACAAGATGATTGAAGATTTGACAAAAGGTTGGAAGGGATTGATCCGATCTACAAGTGGATCGATCCAAAGCATAAAAATTTGACAGAGACTTTGGAATGATCGATAGGGTTCAATCCCATAGAGTGAGAATCGATCCATATTGGTTGAAAAAGTAGGGATTGATCCATGATTATAAAGCATGAGCCATTATCTCATTATATCATAAGATCATCTCATTATATCATAAGATTATCTCATTTTATCATAAGATTATCCCATGATCCAATGCGATTTTCATCCTGACTTTTAGCCTAATTTAATCAGGATCGATCCATACTCATTTTGGATCGATCCAAGTGAGGTTTTAACTAGTTTTTGAGACTACTGGTCTACAATGACTTGTACCAAGACTTCTCCTATAAATACATCTTTATGAGTCATAAGAGGATATGTTCTTCTTCCCAACATGCAGCTTTTTGACCAATTTGATTATTTTCTTTTCATCACAATTCTTGGGGATTCAACCATAAATTGTGAGTAGTCATTTTGTACTTTCTAGTTAGGGTTGAAGGTTTTGTAATTATTTATTTGGATCTTTATATTTATGTAATTTTTATTCTAATCTCAATGTTAAATCTTTTATTTATTCAATTGATTGAACATTCTTAGTAAAATTTGATAATTTGTACAATTGTTTAATTATTTATTAGGATTGAATTCTTTGTATGAATAGTAATTATTATTGCCAGCAAGTATTTTAATTATTTCTTCAAATTTTATTTTTAAGTCAATCAAATTAAATGTTCATTCATCAACTACACTGACATTGGAAACCAGCCGAGATAATCAATATTTCATAAATATAATTTTCTAATAAATATGAGCAAATCCAAATCCCAAAATTAGAAAGTCATTTTTTAATGCAAGGAACTAAGTTTAGTTAGCTTCATAAGTTGTGCCCCAAGGGGTACCACACATTTGTGAGCGAGGCGAGCACCTACACAAACTTAATTACCACACGCGCGCGCGCCCCATCCGCCTCGGCTCGCCTCGACACGAACCAGCCCGACTCGACCGAGCTTAGACTTGGGCCTTAGGTCAAAAAGATAATATCCTTTTGAAGAAAATTTATTTGGTGCGGTGCGGGTTGTGGGTCAAACCAAATGGATCCGAACACGGATCGCAATTAATCTTCAAACCAAAATTTAAATATGCAAATTAGAATTTGGTGTCAATCAAAATTGAATTTTTTATGTCCATTCCAAAGATGCCTTTCCCTTTCGTTACTGTTCAGATTAAAGGTGTCTCTTTGATCCGAACAGGTTCAACAAACAGTGTCATCCCGTGCGAAGAGGCAATCCAGTCAGGTACTAAGGGTCTATAAATAGACAGTTTTACAGTCATTTCTAATTACAAAAAACAGACATTAATCCTTACTGCTACATCCTCTCTCTCTTTCTCCATTGTATTTCTATACGGTTCAAGTACAAAAAAATAATATTTGGTGCAGTACGGATTGTGGGTCAAACTAAATGGATCCGAACAAGGATCACAATTAATCTTCCAACCAAAATTTAAATATCCAACCAGATTTTTAAATTTTCTATCCTTTAAATTAGAATTTGGTGCCGAAATTGAATTGTGCCTGTTCATTCCAGAGGTGCCTTTCCCTTTCGTTACTATTCAAATTAAAAGTGTGTCTCTTTAATCCGAACTGGTTCAACGAACAATGGCATCCCATACCTCTTCAGACAATCCGAACAAGTACTAAGGGTCTATAAATAGACTACCTTACAGCCATTTCTAATTACGAAAAACAGACATTAATCCTTGCATACTGTTGCATCATCTCTCTCTTTCAACATTGCAATTCTATATAAATCAAGTACAAAACATAGAGTTGTGTTCATTGAAGTTCTGAAGATTGAAGTATTGCTTTTTCAAAAACGAAAATTCGTTCTATCTTAGGAGACAACTGCTTATAACTTTCAGCACCGAGAGGGAACAAATCTATCTTAAAGAAACTGTGATTACATAGACCTCGAATTATTATTTCTGGATTCTTATTATCTTTCTTATTAATTATTGTTCTGCATTCAAGTAAGAACATTTTGTTTGTACATTCTATTTTGTTTAAACATTTAGTTTTATATTAATAGTTTGCATATAACAATATACTTAGTGATTATAGAATTGTTACAGTAATTCTAATTATACATATATGGGTAACAGTTATTTCCTATATTTTATTCAATTTACCCATTCCCTGAGTATCGACCTTGGACTACACCGAGTATTAGTACAGCTTGACCACCTTAGATTTGTTAGAAAATTATCTACTTCAAAAGCTTAAGCTATTGGAGTATTTATACTTCAACACGCCCCCTCACGTGTAGGCTCGATATTAGGCCTAACACGTGAAAATCTTTTAATAATTAGGATGACAATGAGATTCAAACACAGGACCTCCTACTCTGATACCATATTAGACAATCATCTACTACAAAAGCTTAAACTGTTGGAGAGGGTGTCACTTAAGTATCTATACTTCACTAGGATTCAAACACATTACACCCTTTCTGTTAGACAACCATCCAATTTGGGTTTTCTTTAATTCTCGTTGAAGTTGGTCAACACCTCTAATTCCGGGTAGCCTTTATCTCTCCTCATTACACATACGTAAGTGAATATACTACCTTGTGAAAGAGAACTTATTGTCGATATAGATATAGCTGGAAATTAATAATATATTATTGATTTCTTTCTCATGTTTGTTGTTTTGTCATGTTTTGAGGGTTATGACAGATGTGAATGTGAATGTGAATGTTGGATAAGCATAGTCATCTTGAATTTGGGTTTTCAGCTATGAATTTTTTGATTATTTTCTTTTTTTTGTGGATAAACTACTTTTTTCGTGAATCATGTTATTTATTTTTTTAGAAAAATAGCTCTGGCTAGTTTGAATTCAAATTTGGATGCAGTGATTATGTGGATCTTGGTAATTTTTTTTTTGCTATAATTGCCTCAAAATTCTATTAAATTCTTCAAATCTAGGCCATTTGTAAATCTATGCATAGAAGCCTTCGAATGCAATTTTGATTATTTATTTGTAAGTGCTAATCGACACCCCACTTTTAAGTTACTGAGTCTGATGAATTCTCAGATTATGCTTCGATTCAACTTGTCAAATTTATGCGCGACTAAGTCTTCCGAAACAGTGTTACAAGAAGGCATTGTGCATAAGGAAGTACTTCAATTATATGGAAAGGTGAGTGTTGGGGGTTTCCGGAGCTGCTTACGTTTTATGCATTTTTGGGATCAAAATTATGGACACATCTCAGACAAAAAATTCGACAAATAAGCATAAACACTCGTGGATCTGTACGAAAAAAACAGATCCGAAGAATACGCTAAGAAAAACAGAAAAAAAATTGACCAAAATCCGACAGATCCACAATTTTATACCTGGCCTGAGCTAATATCCGACAGCTCTGAGTCGTTTTCGCTGATGGAAGTTCGATTAAAGCCTTAACAGTTTCGCCTTCAATCTTCAGTTGTATGTACTTGTGCAGAGGCTGGTAGAGATCCTTGGAAGAAGACAATCTTCACCTTTGCTATCGCCGGCTTGTCTTTGAACGGAAGGAGCTACTCTTGAAGAAGTCTCCGTCAAGCTTCTGCTATCCAGTTTTAATGTGATGGGATGAGAGAGACAAAAGAGGGAGAGAAACTGGGGAAATCTTCTTCTGAGTATCACAAATCACGTGGTTTGTATACGTGGAGTGTCTACTCAATTAAATAATGTTCAGTCTCTTCATTGTCAGACAGCCAGTCGGCACATAAAAATCAGCGGGGCTGCTTGACTTAATGTACGGGGAGAGGGGTGAGTTTTGAGGTAGGAAAATAACATTAAATTCGGGATTTCATTTCTTAACTTGAAACTAGTTGGTGTATATGTGCATTACATATAGACCATGTTGAGTATACCCTATGGGTGTGTTTGGCAATTCATGGATGGACTGGACTGGCTTAGATTTAAATCCCAAACCAGTCCAATGTAATCCCAATGGGCCGGATTTGTAAGGGGATAAAAAAAAATTGTGTTATCCAATCTCAGGTTTGGATAGTGCATTATGATGTGCTTGGGATATGGACAAACTACAATTTTTTATTAAACATCTAATACTTTTGATATTAATTGGTTATTTTACCCTTGAACCCCACTCAGATCATTCGTAACAAACAGTTAAGGACCCCCAAAATTTTGATTTAATAAATTGTGTTTTTTAACAACACAAAGCCAAAAAAATTATTTTTAAATTTTTTAATTGAATTTTTTACAACACACAATTTATCACAAAAAACATATGAATTGCCCTTGTTTACAACAAATGAGGAGATAGAGGGTTGCTGGGTCACCGGAGCTGGTGGAGCCAGTGGGGTTTCAAGAGTGTTCTGCGATAGCGAGAGAGAGAGACAGAGAGATGGATGTGAGATTTTTTTTGGCGGGCAAGGAAATTGAGGGGGTTTGGGAGGGGAAAATAGATGGTTTGGGGGAATTTAGGTTTGGGGTTTTTGTGTGTTTGCATTTAACAGAGATAGATGAGAGAGATGTGAGGGGAATAATAACTGACATAGAGAAAGAGGGGGGGTTTGCTGGTGTTGGAGGTGACACAGGTGATGCTTGTGGTGCCGTTTGCGGTGGCGGTGGCGTTGCAGTGGAGAGGCAGATGGACAAGGGGTGGGTTGCTGGTGGTGCTTCGTCGCTGGTGGAGCCAAGAGAGCGCAGATGACACCGATGCTTGTGGTGCCGTTCGCGGTGGCGGTGGCGGTGGCGTTGCAGTGGAGAGGCAGATAAAAAATGGGTGGGGTGTTGGTGGTGTTTGGTTGCTGTTGCTGGTGGTGCTTGGTCGTTGGTGGAGGTGTTGTTTGTGTAGCGAGGGAGAGAGGAAAGTGATGAGAGACGGTAGATAAAACCTAGAAAATTATTGTTGAGGGGTGTTTTAGTAATTTTAGTACCAATCCTGCTAGGAGCTTGTTAATCCCAAACTTTTCATGGGTTTCAATAATCCGGCTTGGAGGGGATATTGGGGTCAAAAACTACGGCCGAGTTTTTCAATCCACTACGAAAATCCCATCCAATTTTAGATATCCAAAGCAAGGATAAGTGGGTCCCATATACAATTTTAACCCAATCCCTCCTTAAATCCCCCTTAATCCTGCGAAACAAACACCCCCTATAATAACTAGTATTAGAGAGTTCACTTAATTTGTTTCAAGACAATAATTGTTTTTTTTTTTTTCATGGCGAGTAAAATTGTATTTTATTGATAGAAAAAATTGAAATTACAGCTGAAGGGAAACAGAGAACAAAATCCTATTTTGGGACAAAAATATTCCACAACAACTTCTGAATGATTTCTAGATTTTCTATGAATAAGAATAATGACAGAATAAGTCTTACAAGCTCAATTTCCATATTTTTGTTTTTTAGGGAAGAATGACATATGTCAGACTAATAGGAGGTTTAAGCTTCTAAACTGAAACATAGCATGAAATTGTATTTCGACTTAGCATGAATATTATACTTCGATTTTGTGCTTATCAGTCCTTCAATTGATACAATTAAGGCCACAATTGACACAAGCAAGCATACAAAGCTGAAAATTCAAAATCGAAATTCCAATCTTTATTTGCACAAAATACATTTCCACAAAGAAATATATAGCCAATGGCCTCCAAAACTCCTATCACTTGGTTGAAATTGGGGAAAATCATTCCAAGTCCAGGCAGTAATGGGATTTTGAAGGGTAGAAGTTTTTCATAAATCCACTATATGGGAACTTCTCACTAAACCATTTTTTTGCAAATGCAAACAATGGCTGGATAAATATCTATAGAAGCAAAAATTTTCATATTAGTCATGATCTTTGTGCTGATAACGTGACCAAATAAAATTGACATATTTGAAGAATTGATCTGAAATTGTATAGTAGCCCCTAATATCCTCCGATTAGATGTAGAACAATGCAAGCATTGGCAAAGGTGACAAGCCAGAAGGGCTCATTGAATCTGAATCCAGTCAAGAGGTTTCCTTGTGTATTGTTCCCAAAGGCTGCATATCCAAAGCATCCACAGCACAAGCAAAAGAAAGTGGTTATCAAAACCGCACCCATTGAAGCCTTCTTTATGGTCTGGTTCTCGGGTGGAGGGGACTTCATAGTATCCTTCCTTCCATAGAAATCACAGTTCATTTTACTGTAAAATTTCTTGTACATTTTTTTTGGGGGGGGTTTACCAGACCCTGCTGAATTTATACTTTTTTTCTTCTTCCAAAAATGCTACTTATAGATTGAATTTATACTTGTAGGTTGATTAAGAAACATACTTTGTTCATAAATGAGGACAGAGTTCACACCGTATTTCTAGTAGAACTAGTTGATGCAAACGTGCGTTGCACGTAAATCATTTTAAGCTAGAATTTTTTGATCTTGTATTTCATTTTCTTTGATTTTCAATGTGCTCTTGATTTCAATTTCAAATCGTTTAGAAATATTTTACTGATTTGCCAAAATTGTTTTTTTCCTGAAAAATAAGTGGGAGCACCATTTTATTGCATGAACATATTTTTGACCTTTCATGAGTGCCTCATCAGTTTCTTTAGAGAGTGAACAAGCCTTTTCCATTTATGTCTACAAGTGATGGCTTATTATTTCATCGGCCAACTCCCATGTGTTTCTACGAGCTTATCTCATGTCTTATAAGCTTGGGCAATGGCTAATGGACTATCTTACATGGAAAAAAAATTAAAGATAAACCATATAAGAACAAATGTATCAAAAACATCTGGCTTAATTAGACAATTCAATTGTGTGAGTTGGGAAATTTAGAAGGCATGAAAACCATAAAAAAAACTTCTTGGGACTTTTTCCCCACTAAAAAGTAGAGGTATCTTTATAATACTTAATTCATGATTATAGTAGTCACCAATATCAGGTACAATGTATACATACAGTGTGAGACAAATTATGAATTTGTTCTTTAATTTTTTTTAGTAACAATTTTCTTCATGTCTACTTATGGGTTCTTCTTACTCCAAGTATCATATATCTACTTAGCTTCTTTTGATTACTCAGTGACATAATATATGAACTTTTGAACAACATCAACAATGATGTATTTGCCTAAACACTTGATAGAATCATTTTATAGCGGTATTTTTTTCCTTTTCAAATTTCATTTCTAAACTAGCATATTCACAAGAACCTCATCCTCACATCCTTTTTTTTTTTTTACAAGCATTAGCTTGCCAAAGCTGTAGCAAAAGAAATAAAGGACTCATCCAGCAAGTTACAAACTCCTAATAGGATAAACAAATTAAAATGCGACATTAGCATGTTCAATATGCTTGTTGAATCTTATTATCTAAAGAAAATAACAAAGCAAGCCTAGAATATTTCTTGAAACAATCTTTCAATTTGAACCTTTTAAATATGTTAAATAACCTTTCTAGTAAACTAATTCCCTGATCTTCCAACTCTACATAAAGCCGAAACAACCAATTGAAATATTATAGGCTTTGTCGTGGACCACATATCCTGCAAAGGACAAGAAGGTGATTAATGGAGATAAAGTGCAAAAAATCTATACTACTAATATTATAAGACACCTAAACTCTGCAAATATGTAAATATGTAAAGAATGAGAAATACTAAAATTTTATGCCTTCCTATTGTTGCTACATCTTCGGGTGAAATTTATAAAGGATGTGAGAAGTGAGAATACGAAACACTTTTCAATTGATAGCTACATATTCATTAGTGGTAAATGAATACTTACTCCTAGAAAGGGAAGGGTTTAGAAGTTAAATTAGAGAATATGATATGATTGTCTTTATACTTACATATTCATTCGCAGGCTCGATATCCCTAAAAAAGAATCTCACCCAAGCTGTGTAAGTACACTTGTGCCTGCCGGCACCACCTGCGGCACCGAAAGATAAGGGAAATCTCGCGGTATCAGTAAAACAGTCAGATAAGTAAGACACTGCGACCACCTCCACAGGAGTAAAATCTCCGGAGGGGTAAATGGAATCTCAAAAAATGGGCAGTCGCATCAGTATCGAGACATCCTCCAAAGTGGGGGTAAACTCACCCCAAGCGGTGACGAATGTATGAGTCTCACGGCACCAGCGAGAAATCAAAGAAAATAGACTGGCATTACGTCGGTTGACGCTAATCTTACGGCACAACTTTATAACAGAAATAATACCGGCAGACTCCAAAGTTTCACGAAGTGCCCCATTTGCAAGAATATGGTTAGACCATTTGCGCCATCGATAGAAGGAGTAGTTGAAGTCTCAAAGTCAATAAAAGAATAAGGGTAGTCTCCCATATACGATGGCATCTGAAACACAAACTCAGAATCGATACAAGGGGCCCTATAAAGATGCGCAGGGGGATCTAGAAATAATGGATGAGCCGGCTCCTCTCCCTCCGGCACATAGCTGCAGAAGTACTCCAAAAATCGATCATCACCACCGAGAAAGGGAGCACGATACCACTCCTCAGACGGAGGTACTGGACCCGCGCAAATATGACGATGATCAGCCATGAGAAAAGGAAAAATATATAAGAGTGATGTGGGGAATGAAATATGGTGTAAGGAAAGTCATTCAAAAAGGTATATATATATATATGTGTGTGTGTGTGTGTGTGTGTGTGGGGGGGGGGGGGGGGGCTAGATACTTCGCAAAAAAAAAAAGGAAGAGGCAAAGTGGAGACGTTTTGGAGAAGGGAGAAGGAATTCAAGTCTAAAAGAAGTGTAAAAATGAGTGTGAAATCTTTAATTTACAGATAAGAGTAGACAAGGTGGACAGGCTTGGGCACAGGCGCCAAGGAATGAATAGGCCCGACCCCAGTTGCATGTTAAGCTGTACACTCAGCAAGTAGAGGACAACAGGTAAAGTTGGGTCAGCCATTACTTCAGAATGAGAAGATCTCCACAATGTGTGATGACTAGTCTGCCATGTCCAGTCAGCCGTTAGTTGGGTTAGTCAAAGGTTGATAGACTGCCATGTTCAGTCATATGTTAGTCACTTATTTCTCTCACCAAGGCAGACCATCAGATGTGCAACAGTGATAGGCCTCATCTATGTTAAGAACAAACCAGGTGTTCAGTGTTTAAAAAGGTGTAACATTAAAGGCAGTCAACTCAAGCCTTAACGTATCAAAAAAAAATTACCATCAACTTCGTCTTCACCATTAATGCTTCGCTGCACTAGTCGTCCTTTTCACGTGCCAGTCCACTGCCAAGGGAAGAAGAATGGTCAAAGAAAAAAAAACAAAAGAACTACCATGAAGTCGTGGGTCCTAGCAGGCTACTACAACAAATGTGCAAAAAAAAAAAAAAGAACGGTCAAACAAAACGGAAGAAAATGCAAGAACGTACAATGATAGTGGGCCCAAGGAGTTTAAGGAAAATCAAATGGGGAAATAAAGTCTTGGAACAAAAAAAAAAGGGGGAAGTGCAGCACGTCATTTATGCAAAAAAAAAAAAAAAGAAGAGAAAATGAGTGAAGCTGGTGGTGGTAGAAAAGTATGAAAAATGGATAAGTTATTGGTACAACCCACATTTTTATTTAATGAGTGGAGACTATAGCTATTAAAATGGTGGGGTCTACCACTTTGGAAGTTCAAGTGTATTTTATTAAGTCTTGTTACGTAAAGACTCCTGAGGTCTAAATAGGAGGGTACACCACCTTTTAAAGTTCAAATGTATTTTCTTGTGGTGAGTCATCCAAGTGGATTTGCAATGGTACACTAAGGGACGCAAAGGCCTACTCAAAAATTGCACAAGGACAAAAATACACAAGTCCTTGCGACCATTATGCATGCAAAGCCCATCAAAAGAAGGATCATGCATGTAAGGGGCAACTAACCACGACAATGTTTTTGGCAATAGAGAAATGACGGCAGAAGACTTGGGCCAATTTTACGAAAAAAATTTAGTCATCAGCACCACGATCAGCTCACAGACGATAGTTACAGTCAAACGACAAATGCAGACAAAAAATGGTGTGCACGCGCATGACGCTTCCTACGACTTGGCGTGCACAGGGGGCAAATGTAGTACTCGAAAAACTTCAAGATATATGTCTTCACCATAACAGGATAAGTGACAACAATTATCAGTCGATATGAAAATGGCGCCTGACAGCGTCAATTGGACTAGTGTAGTTAACAATGTCATGTGTGACGCCCAAGGCACGACACTCATACGCGACACCCTAGGCGCGACGCCGCCCCCTGGCGTGACACCCTCTGAGCGCGACGCCCTCAAGCACAATACCGCATCAGGGCGAAATACATCTCCATCACATTGGAAGTGGAAAAGTGGACCCTTCACTAAGGGTGGACAAAAGTGGAATCGCTGAAGTATGGGGTAACCTCGGCGAAACTCGTCTCCCCCACTGCGGGAGTGGTATCCTCAACCTATTGGACACCATTGCTCGACTTGCCCACTGGACTAAGATGAGATGTCCCCACCTAGGGACATGGAAATATGACCCTCCTCTAGGAAGAACTGAGCAATGAGGGTGGACGAGCACGATTGTCAACCTCGGCCTGGGACAGGGTCTCGAAGGTTTAGTCTGCTCGAGCAGGTCTTCTAGTGTATGGCTCACTGCCCATTGGGATGTGCTTGACTGGGATCCAGAGAGACTCCCAAGGTAACTGGGGTTATTGGCTCGGATCAGCATATGGGATATTGGGACATGTGGATTGGTGGCTGAAGGATCGAAATTATGTGAGTTTCCTCTATTGGGCACCTCGATAAAGGTCTCAAAGGAAGGGTCTAGAGAGGGAAAGAAGGACCCCGGGTAGGAGCGCGCTAAGGGCATCGCGGACATGGTCCTCTCGAGGTTATGATCCCACGGTGACTAGTCGCGGTGATGGACCTTGGGAGCCTGCTCTCACCTTGGCTGTTGCACCTTCCTCAGGGCCACGTCCAGGTTGCGTTTGGGAAAACATCACATCTGCCTAGTTAATGTTGGGACGCAGGACTCACGTTAACGGCCATTGGTATCATCACGGTCGAGGCGGTTGTGGGTTCGCGCGAGTGGTAGGAGGTTGTGGCGGGTAGCCCGACCTACCCGGGCATCGTGCTATAAATACCCACATTACTTGCCCACTGCGAAAGATGATTTTTCTGGCTGGTGAGAGCATTTTCACCTACCATCTGCCCAACTGGTTCGTCCCTTTATTAATAGGCTTCTTGAGTTCCTTTCATCCCATTCACTTATCCTACTCTCCCCTTTCTATTACACTTGATATAGACATGTGTGTCAACCTCTTTTAACTCCCCCACCTACAATTAGCTATTTTCAAGATTTATATATCTCTCCATTTTCTATTTGGCTGTTGTATTTAATTCTATACTTCCAAAAGAAATGAAAACTTATTGATCCATTTCTTTTCCACACGGACACAACAACGTACCCTCAAAAATATTTTAAGTGGTCCTCCTATGCAATTGTTGGAAAAATGAGATGTGAAGGATAAAATGAATGGCAGAGTGAGGCACGGACTATGTCGCTCTCTTAAGACGATTCGCATCCCTTTATGAAAGAAACACAGCGCAGAAGGTAACAACGGGCCGTCCTCAGGATACAACAACCCAACTTATTGATCGTTGCTTCACTCTGATATGCACAATTGAATGAAGCAGAAGCTTCATACGACACCTTTGAATATTGCCTAGAAACTTATACAGTAAAGAGATAGTAGTAGATATCAGATTGTGTATTTTCTATATTGAAATATGTAAATATATATATACAGAAATGGAGAGATATATAAAAAACAGAAAACTGAAACACATGTAGAACAAATTCAATGTTTATTTTAAGAGGTAACTATGTATTTGACTCCTGAACTATATATTAGTTATGTCAATCAAGCCATTGAATTATGATTTGTATAGATTTAGTCCTTGAACTATACCATTTGTATTAATGTGACCATTCCATCCAAATTCGTAGTTAACTTTGACGGAATTCTTTATGTGCACATCACGTGAGTCGAGGATTAAGGTACAATTTAGGAGTCATACGTTATGCACGTGAAAAATTTTGTCAAACTTAACACGAATTAGAACGGAAGAGTCATATTAATACAAATGTTATAGTTCAGGAACTAAATTGAAACAAAGAGTAATTCAGGGGTTTAAGTAACATAAATAAAATAGTTCATGGACTAAATAAAAAGTTAACTCTTCATTTAATATCAAGACATGTTTTGAGGAACGTTAAATCTAACCTTGTAAGATTTGGATTTTGTTCAATGTTACTTCTCTGTAGCATATTAATTTCTTTTGTCTAGTAACAGTGCAATATGTATTTTGTAATTATATATTTTATTTAGTTACTTTTATATTTAATGACTATAAATAAATTAAATCTCAAGATATAAGAGTGCAATTTTTTTTTCCTGATGTGGTATCTGGTGGTTAATAGGAATAAATGGGGTCAAAAGCAATACACAAAAGAGTAGTATATGGTATCAGAAAAAAAATTAGTACCATACCATCATTTATAATTTTTTTTGTGGTAAAAATAGTTACCACAAAAATCATAAATCAACCATAAAAGTTATAAATTTTTTTTTTATAAAATTACCTACAAACATTATAAAACCTAATTATAAAAATTATAAAATTTAGAATTACGGTACCATTTTTTTAAAAATTTTGAGTACCGTAGCCTTCTCCTACCAAAGAATGTCCAAATTTAAAAGTATGGTTGTTTGCAAAGGGACACGTAAACATGTGAATGAGGAGTAAATATTGAATGCAACGGTCATCACTGTCACGTGGTATCACCAGACGTAAAGTGAACCCTACTATTTTCATAATTACCAATAACCATCACATCCAATTAGCAACACATAAGATTAGTGAGATTCACTTTATCCTTCAACTTTTTTGCTTCAGCTATTTGCCGAAGCTAATAAGTTTTTGCTTTGGCGATTGAGTGAAGCTAACTTTTTGCATCGGACACTTTTTACTATACCCCCTTTGCCGAAGCAAAAGATCCTTTTCTTGTAGTGAAAGTTTCAAAATTTTAATGGGTTGGGAGCGGCTTCGAAGATTGAGGGAGCTTTGGTCTAATCTAAGGCTTGGGGTTGGTTGCTAGGGGTTAAAAGTGAAGCTTGATGGTTTTTTGGAGGGCCACCGTGGTCGGTGGTGATGGTTTGAAATTTGAAACCGAGGTAGGGTTTCAAGGGTTTTGAAAAATCAAACCTTGTTAAATTTTGTATTTTGATGTTGGAGGGATATGGTCCTAGACTAAAATAGACCCAAGGAACCCATTTCCACCATTAGTTTTGGGTTTAGAGGTTGTTAAGGGGGTTAAAATCTGAGTTGCAAATCTGGACATGTTTAGAAAACTTTATTTTTCTCCAACTTTGGGTAGGTTAGAAGTTAATTCAAAGTGTCTCACCTATGGGGTTCCAGAGAGGGGTGTGAGGTAAGTTAGTAGGCTTTAAAAATAGAGTAAAAGATGTATCAAGTAGGGAGATATCAGGTGGTGAAGTGGGGTGGTTGGAAAAGAAGTTGGGATATCTAGGGTTTTTTGGGGAGGAAGATGAAGTGGAACAAGAGACCATTGGACACCCCGATGACGTGCGAGGGCGCGTGTGGTGTCCAATTGTGCTCTAGTTGGAACTCTAACAGACTAAGAAAGGTTTGCGTAAAATTTCAGGGCAATTCGACATCGTTTACTATAGGTGATGTGAAATGTCTATTTTGCCTTCCGAGGGCAATTTGACCTAATATTTGGGTGATTTTCACCAAACAAATTTTATATTCATTCTTAGGTAGCTTATTTGAGTATGTGTATGAAATTTCATTAAAAAATAATGTCGTTTCATTTTTGGTTATTTCAGATCAAAATATCGAAAATGTAGGGTTTCTTAATTCTGGATCAGACGCATTTCAAACTTGCTTTAACTTATGCCTTACATTATTTATAAATGTCTAGTATGTTTTAAATCTTTATTGAGATTTGATTGAAATTATGAATTTGGATTAAAGTTTTGAGTGCGATAACGCATAGCTGTCCGAATCGATTGATTTGATCATATAAAATGAGATATTGAAATCCTTTTAAACTAAAATTAAGTGTACACATGTCGAGTGACAAAAGAGTTTATATTCCAGTTTGAGGCCGTAGAGAGTACTCATTGAGTTTATAAACGCCCAAGTGACCCCGTTGATTTTCGGACTTGGGTATTGAACTGTGACTAAGTAGCGTATCTTCTTGGTGTAAGTCCCCAAAAAATTAGATGATTGCCCACCGGTCAATTCGTGACTGTATTTGATCATTTGTTTGGAAGAATTGCTTGCGCAACAGCTTCAATCTCTTCCTTCACACGTTCAAACACATTTGGTCCTTTAACTTCATCGATCGGGGTGCTCTCATCAATTATATTTGGAGATTTCACATCTTTCTCTTCACCAAACAAAAAGGAACAAAAACATTAGTACTTCGTCGTAATTAAAGATAATTTTTCTATCGAAATTTTATAACTCGTGGGCAAACCCGACTCTTTTGAACTGCTTTTCCCCAGTTCGAGTTCCGAGGTCCCAAATTTATGTTGCCAACTGCAAGGTAATAGTTTTTAGAGTGAAGTTAAATCCAAATTTCTCTTGATTGATCATGTGGGCTGGGTACACTGTAAAAATGGGTTGTTTGTGGTGTATGAATGGACCAAGTTTTGTACTTCACGGGAATTCCAGTATAATAGGGATCTGTAAGAGACACGGAAGAGGACAATAGTTGAAGTGAATTGGGTTTTGTGGGGGACAAACAAACAATGAAATGATGTCTTCAGGGACAAATTTAGTGATGACAGTGATTGGTTTTGCAGGGAGTACCATTTTCATAGTATTCGTTTGTACAAGGCTAATTTGTGCCCGAATTCAGTTGAATGCCTCAAGGAGGGCCTTCCCTATCGCTTCCAGATCTGATCTTTACCATAGTAAGCATTCCATCATTTCCAATTCATTTGTATATGTTCATGTTTCTGAATTGCTCAACTGCCAATTTGCTCTCTCTATTCTTTATATCTAGCTGTCAATGTTTGATCATATTGTACCTGTATGAAAATTTTGATTGGTTTTTTTTTCCTTTTTTGCCGTTGAGTGGTTTAAGCACCCCTAGGATAACAATGTTTAAGCACCTCTATGAATATGGGATTTCATGTGTTATTCTAATCTTCTTTTGGCATTGCTTTTTCCTTTATTCTTGTAGGTAATATACTCGCATTCTATTTGACAGGCTAGCTAAACAAACTTGTAGGTTAGTAGCCATGGAGAAATTGTACTCTCTAGTTTTTTCCCTTATGTTTGTTTTCTTCTTGACAGTGGGTTGTCCTTGTCCTCATTTGTCCCTGTTGTTCTTATTAAACTAATTTAAGTCTTTTGCTCTTTTATAATGTTTAATGGCTTTGGGATTATTAGTATTATTATTTTTTTTTGTGGATTGCATCTTGCTGTCATGAACTGGAATGATCGTTCCCTTATCCTATGGTACAGCTGGAACGGGGTTTACATGGACTTGAGCCACTTGCTGTGGCTAATTTTCCGATAAAGAAATACAGTGATGCATTTTTTTCCTCTGCAAAAGATCTCAGTAAGTTGTTTATATTTATTTGTTCAATTCTTGTGGTACCTACTCTTGCTTTATTCAATGGATCATTATCTTTTTATTTTAAAAAAGATTAATGAAGACAATAATTACTGCAACTGTTGACTGATCATGATCTGCATATCGACATAAAGTGGGGGCAGCAGGGTCTGCATCACATAACTTTATACATCTTTATTGTGCTTTATCATTTACTATCTTTTGAATCATTCAGGAAATCCAATTTTATTTAGGGTAATATAATAAACCTGCATGAGGTAATGACTTTGATTATTTGATTAATCTTCATCCTGAAAAAAGGATTTCTTCACAATGAAATTGAATGCCACTGTAGGTGTTGTGATTTGTAATAGTCAGTGTCCATGAGAATGTTTTCCCTAGTATACATAATAACTGAATCGAATTGTGGACATATGCTGCTCACTTGTCCTCAATATTGCACAATTTCAAATAAGTTGTGGCCAACGCAAAAAAAAAATGGAACAATTTGCTTTCTAATTCTCATCTTAATTCTTGTGGTGAGATAGAAAAATGAAACAAAAAGAATTTATAAATGCCTTCTATTTTTTTTGAAGAAAATTCTTTTGAAACTCAACACAACTGTTTAAATTGGAAGAAGAAACTTGCGGATGAATTACTTACGATTGAGCAGTGCGTCTCTAAGAATAGGAATGATCCAAAGCTGCTGAATTTGCTTTTAGGGACTTGAATCCAATTGGGCTGTGAACCTGGTACTATTTTATTCAATTTGGCTTACGAAATAAATTTTCCTTCTAAGGAGACAATCATTATTTGAAGAGCACGACTGTGATTAGTAAAATTACTGTTGCTTGGCATTTCTCATTCTCATGAGTTCCATTACATTTACAAGTTTGTAGTATTTACACTCTTGGGGGTTCTTTACGAAGACTATATCCTTAAGGTAATTACAATGCGGGTTTTCAGTTGTCAGATGATGAATTTGGGATGATTGTCCTCCCAGTTGTCTATCCCTTAACTTCTAGGATTGTTTAGGACAGGTTTCAGTGACCAGACAAGTCAACCGTGACAATAGTGTGGCTATTCCCCCTTTATTCTGTTGTGAAGTTCAGAAAAGGGGATCAACTTGTAAAGTTTTTACAGCGATGGATCGCCACAATGAGAATAGGACTAGGTCTCATTCCCCCTCAGGAACATTCCCTGTTCAGCTAAAATCTTCATCAAATTGGGGGAAGATTATGTCAGAGTTAGTTTTGCTTGAACTTTTAAAAGCTTCAAAGTTGCTTTTGTCTTTTTTACATGGCATTAGTTTAGTGATGCCCTGTTCATTGGAGATTGTGTGTATTATCCATTTGCAAGGTTTGGGCATAGCGAGGATTATTTGAATCTTTCACACAAAAGTATTTGAGGATTATTTGAATTTTTCTTTGGAGGCTTCCTGATGTTTCTAGGAGGGCTTTGTTTATATCATCAGGTAATAGAGCTTAAAATCTTCAGTTTTTTGGTTTTTACATGCGTTGGTCCTGGTGGAGCAATTTTTTCCTCCTAAGAAGTAAGGATGTTTTCACGTATTTTGTAAGCAACTCGAGTTTTTTTATTGCCCTGTGGTCGTGAATTACTAGACGGTTTGAAGAAAAATAATATGTTAGGAGTTTGGTATGTGTTGCCATGTTTGAGTTATCCTTGCACTTGAGCAACAGATTGAACTTGCTCTTGCTCCTATGTATTTCTCCCTCCAAAAAAAAAAATTGGAGCTCTCACTCATGAACTGAAGCATTAAAAACTATTGCAAAACAAAGGAAATGATACTTTTAGAAGAGGAGTAGTCCGTTAGCATACGGCTAACGCTATGTGTAGTTCAGAGAAAAAAAGAAGAGAGGAAATGTTTTTCTTTTCTTTCCCTTCTCTGTTTTGTTCTTACCATAAATGGGAACTGAAAGACAGGAAATAGTTATGAATATCTCTTCTATTCTCTCCTTTACTTCCTCTATTTTATTTACCCTTCCCTTTACTTCTTTTTCCCGCAAACCAAATACACCCTATGACCCTAAACATTGTTAGATTAAGCAGTTATGAGTTGGATTTGCTTGATAGTGTTTTGAATATTCGTTTGTACACTCATTTCCTAGAGTACTTTGTCTAACATATCCGCTTACTTCAACAATAATATAAGTGAATGGATTTTCATAGAACTGAACAGTGGGCGATCTTTATCTTTTTATCATTATCTGGAGCTTTTTTGTAGTGGGATCCAATATCTGTGGCTTCTTTGTGTGCCAGGGTATTATACCTAGTCTGAATGTTGGTTTAATGTTTATGCTAGACTGATAGCATGGTAATTCAACTTGCAAGAAGTGTTGCTGTTGCTTCAAGGGAATCAATTATATGTCTTGGTTTTGGGTCTTCTTTCCTCCTAGATTGTGTTTGAGGTTCAGAGTGTTGCAACTTCCTGTGTGACCCCGCTATTTTTTTTTTAGAAAAAAAAAACCAAGATCTCAAAAATTACAAGAAAATCCTCTACCAATGACAAAATTGCAATCCTCTTTACTTTGAGAGCCTGCTGCATACCCAGATTGGCCACAGTCAAACCAACACAGTCTTAGTTCGTAGCACAGGTAGACATCGTTGATCTTGCCACACCTTCATCCTCACAGCAGCTGGCAAATGAGAGTCAGAAAATTCAGAGGAAAAACCATCCTGGACAGCTTTGTTAGCAAGACAGTCAGCCACAAAATTCGCTTCCCTGTATACATGTCGAATACTGATGTTAAGGCTTTTACACAAATCCCAAATCTGATCTAAAGCCAATTTACACTTCCAAGGAACGGCTACCTTTCCCAATACCATCTGCACAAGCACATTCGAATCAGATTCAATGCAAATCTGATAGTCGCCCAGGCTGTGCTGCACTACCAATCGAATACCATCCAACAATGCATTGCACTCCGCTTGCATGTTCGAACCTCTGTTATAAAATGCAGCAGCAGCTGCTACCACATGACCCTCTGAATTTCTGATGACCATACCCCCTCCAGACAGCCCAGTTATCCCTTTAGCAGCTCCGTCGACGTTAAGCTTCAGAGAGCCAGCAGGGGGAGGATCCCATTTAACCCACATTGCCTTTGTCATCACAACATGAGCAGCACTGATTCTCAGATCAGTAAGCACCTCTTTCCCTCTTAAATCATCAGCCCTCTTGGGTTTAATAGAAAAGGCCTGGAAACGCAGAGAACTCACTACCTGCATGAAGATAGCATAAGAGTTCAGCTGACTCTCATCATGCCTTCGCCTGCACCTCTCTTTCCACAAAGCCCAAAACAACAACAGAGCCACTCCTCTAACAAGCCCATGACTCAATAACTGGGATTTAAAACACCTGTTAAGTCTCAAAAATCTGGATATAGGATTCCCACCCTCAATCAGCTCAAATCCCATAATGCCAGCAAGTCTACACCATACTGCCTTAGCAAAAATACAATCAACAAATAAATGTGCAAAGTTCTCCTCACTCTCCAAGCAGAGGCTGCATCTGCTTACTAAAGAAACACCCAGATTTCGTATCCTAGAATCAATAGGCATAGCATTTTTGAGGATCTTCCAACCACACAATTGTGCACTTGGAGATACCTTCTGACCCCATATACATTTAGCTGCCCCACACTGTACACCCTGCATCCTAACCTGGGACCAAGCAGATTTCACAGAAAACAGCCCAGTACTGGTATGCCTCCAAATCCTTTTATCAGCATGATCAGAAAAGGATACACCTGATGACAACGCCTCACTCAAAAGCGTGCACTAGAATCTAGGCATCTAATCTTCTCTGCATAAACATCGAGTAGTTTACTTGACCTGATGCTACATTTTGGAATGAGAATGCATATCTTTTTGTCACTTACATATACATATATATCAAACTGTATATGATTATGAGACTGAAAAAACAAAAGAAATACTATGGATTTCATTGGCCAGTTGCCCTCACAATTGTTAAAAAATAATTCCATCCAACTCAAATGGAAACAAGTGGAGTTTGCTTTGTTAAAGTAATACCCAATTTCCATTAATTCTGAAAAGAAGTTTGAGGATGATGAAAATAGTAAAACAGCAATAGGTAAAAGGCAGGGAATGAAAATTCCAATTTAATTAAATGTGTGGATTCATGACTTTTAAGTGATGAACTGTGTGAAAATGTGAGTGTCTGAGATTCTCGACTTTATGTTAAGTGGAAAATCCAAGCACTTAAACAAATATTTGGTGTGGATTTTGTATAGGGAAAAGTCTAACTAGAAAGACGATGAGCTACACATTGGATCCATGCTAAAAAAATCGTCACCATCCCAGAGGGTCCTTTCTGGGAAGGGAGATACTGCATTCCACTCTAGAGTTAAACAACGCATGGAAGCTTGCCTACCGAAGTGCATTAAGTGGGGGATGCAGTTTCCTTGTCCAAATAACCAGTTCTTATATTTCTCTGGTCACCCTTCTAATATTTCTGGATTTTTTTTTTGTCTCAGGTGCACGGTTTGCCTGGTGGAATATCATGAAGAAGATACCTTGCACATCCTACCTTTCTGTGGACACTTCTATCATGCAACCTGTATCGACATATGGCTGCAACAGCACTCCATGTGTCTAATTTGTCGAGTTTCACTGCATGAGCTCCTGAGAAAAAGCGCTTGATGCAACCCGTATTCAGTTCAGCTGTCCGACCTCAGTATGACAGGGAATGTCTTTTGCTGTTTATCACCAGGCCATAGGCTCCTTCGATACTGCAGGATGGAAAGCCTCCAGGAGCTGCAGAGAGCAACTCCATCTAGATTGAGGATAATCAGATCATAAAAGAATCTGGAAACAAGCATGTGGAGAGCCCATCAAATTCATAATTTCTTCTGTTCCAAGCTGCAAGATTTCTGGCATCCAGCCTATTGGAGTGGTTGAACACCTGAGAAGTTGGGATGACATTAATTTAAATTATGTCCCAGAGAGCTGATTGTTTTTCCCTTGTGGCTTTCTGTACATATAGCTAAGTAGTTCTATTCTTTCATTTTGATTTCTCCTCTTCTTGTTCTTTCAACAGTTGCTGGTTTGTCAGCAGTTCTGTTAGTTCAGTTGTAAAAACAAGAATTATACGTCTTGTTTGGTTTGTATCTTAGAAACTGTTTTCTATTTTCGAAAACAGTTTTTGGGAGAAAAATTATTTGGCCAGTTGTTTTTTGAAAATTGAGAACAAAAATTAGATAAATTTAGAGAATAAGTTAAAACTATTTTGTGTGTTTTTAGAAACCACTTTTACTAATTTAGAAAATACCACCACCACCATATTTCCACCACCACAACGTCCACCACACCATCACCACCACACTTCCACTACCTTTCCACCAGCACCACTACCATATTTCTGTTTTTTATTGTTTTTTAGGTTACTGTCCAAACAAGATTTATTATTTTCTATTCCGTAGAACTATTTTTAGAATCATATAACCAAATAAGTTTTGTAACAAAAAAAACACCAAAAACAGTTTTCTAAAATTCTTTCTAAAAATAATTTTCGGATACTATTTTTTAAAATACAAACCAAACAGGGTCGTATCCTAAAGTTTGCTGGAGGGCTGATAGCTCCCCCCCTCCCCCTCTCCCTTTCTCTCTCTCACACCCACACACATACATACACAGAGACAATCTATGTGTTAGCGTTTTATGCATACTAGGGTTATATATAAGTTTATCACGAACTGGGATCTTCCAAAATTGGACCGAACTTCATGATATAGTTGTATGATGAGAATCACGTGATTGGGAATCGGTCATATTAACTTGCCTTAGAGTTAGCCTAAGCAATGAGATCAAATCCAGATTCTCATTGCCACAACTGTGCATGAAATTCTTCATACATGGGTGATGGTTGTAATTAATTCACAAAAATATACAAATATGAAAAACCTAATAAAAAACATTCCTCTTTTTTTTTCTTTTCAAGAAGAGAATGGCATGGACTAGGGGGTCAATAGGGGATGTAGAATAGGTGGCTGCAGAATATATACATCAGGCTGATCGTCGTGCTTTCAAAACACAACAGAATGATAAAAAGTAATAGTAGAGGCAAAATGAGTCAGACATAGAATTCAATGGAACTAGTGGTATTTGATCCCGATCAGGCCAACAATCAAAACTATGACTTTGCCATGAGCGCTCTTTCAATTTTAGACCAAATTTCATCGTTTAGACTCTCAAAACTCTATTTTTTTTCTACTTTCTCTGTGGATTCATAGTGTTCCTTTTGTTTTGATACATAAAGAATTGTAGTGTTCTTTGTTTTGCTGCGTCAATTGGTGTTTATCATCTGATATCTTCAAAAAATCTCCCCTCATAATTTTAACAGTTGTGAATACTCAAAAGAAACACAGGCTGGTCCTTGCAAAAATAATGTTAAAAACTTTAGAGGCTATCAACTTATGAAACAAGCATACTTTATCTAGGTCGACATATTCGTATCGAATATCGTGTTAAATACGATAATTATCGGATACTCAAGAATATAAATATTTCCAAACAAATGAACTAATTAAATGTTGATTATGATTCTTTTATTTAGTCAAGTTCACTTTGTGAATATACAACAATGAGATGATATGTATAACCCTTTTTGAAAGTAAAAGTTACAAATTTTGTTTACTAATGTTACCAAAATTACTAAAAATTACAACTATCAAGTCAATATATAATAAAAAACATAAAATATATTTTGTTATAGGGATATCATAACCGTACCGTTATATATTTTTTAAAGTTTTATTGTATTGTTCCGAAAAGTCAAATAGCATAACATAAAGTAATCAAAATGTACAAGATCATAGTGCTACCCTACAATAGACATAAGGATCCCTTGTTTCTTAAACTGCACAAACCCCTATAAGGTCTTGTCAACTCAGAATTTCAAAGGAAGTAAGGGCCTTGAGCCCTTACTTCCAATCAAATCCTGTATTGACAGCTACCTAGCAGTGGCTTAAGTCCAGTTGGTTGAGACAATTTTTTGTCCTTTTTAATTGACTGCTATGTTATTCATTATTGTTATATATATATATATATATATATATATATATATGTGTGTGTGTGTGTGTGTGAATCAATGACCCATGTAGGTTCAAGCATGGTGTAGATTATATATGTATCAATGCGAGGGTATTACAGACAACTCACGAAAATACTTCCCAACAATGCATTAAATTCTTCTGAAAGTACCACAACTGTGCATTAAATTCTGGACTCTTGCCTCTTCATTTGTATAATAAACGAATAAATTTTACATGCAATTTCTCTCTATTAATCGAAGGGGAACATTAAACTCTTTGAAGGCCTCTGATCTCTTGTTTTCCTAGACCAAAACATAGAAGAAGTTGTCTAGAGGCACTCATCTACATAGGATTAGGATTCATTTCGACATTAGATTCTCTTTACAGTTCTCTCAATACTACATCAGATATAGGGTGTTGGGTGGGAACCCACTTGAACAAATAGATTTCAATCAAAGTGATGGTGTCACCATTAATATCTAGTTCTGTAGGGGATCTGAATCTGACAACTTACCATTTCAAAAACCCAAAATTGCTTTACAAGTCAAGCTATATGGGGTAAGTTTTGCTTGTGTAATTTACTTGAGAAACAAATGGGCCCATTGATTGATAGTACCCAAGAAGGTCACACTAAGCCATAAATAAAATTCTCAAATTTAATGCTCAACAAAAAAATGACCCAATTTATGGCTGTGGGCTCCACAATGTGGATGAGTCTAAACAGCTAGCTATGCATCATCCAGATCCTGTGAACTCTCTGATGTGAATTTAATTGCCCCATGAGCAAATCTTACTTGCTGCTTGATGCTAACCATTGTAGGAATTTTTTTTATTGGTTTATTATTAATTGATAGTTAATTTTGAATTTGTGAAAAAAATGTTGAATTTATAGTCCAATAAAATGAGTTCAATATTGTTAAGTGGTCTATTTTGATGAGTTTATGTACATCTTTTTAATTAATTGGCCCAAATTTAATACGTAAAAAAAAATCATAAAATATAGGGGTCTCATTGAAAATATTTCTATCTAGAGGGGCTGTTGATGAATTTTTTTCCAAAATATATCATTGGCAATTTAGTTTTAGTTAAGATCTTTAATCTGATAGTGATGTCAACGAAGATTCAAAAACTAAAGGAGAGTGTCTTTGAAGATATGATAAACTAGAGGGAGTGTGACTGAAATTTTTCCAAAATTCTTACATACCCACAAACAAGGAAATAAAATACAATAAAGGTTTGAAGAGCAATACTATTGACACATAATTTAGGAATTTAATAATTGTAGCCATTAGATTGTCAGTAGATCATAACATTAAATTATTAGTAGATTTCAACACTATCAATCCAATGATCACGATATATTAAAATTTTAAACCATGTCTCTAAATTATGTCCCAATAACATTAGTGCGAATTCTAAACTGAATCGAGAGTTCAACATGAAGTGAACCTTCAACATCTTAAGCCTCTACCATCTTAAAATCACTACTAACAGAACTTATGATTCCAATACTTCTTTCTGTGGTACAATTTTATTATAACAGGCAAGTGAACTTCCTTTAGTGATTGAAGCACTTCATAAGAGCAGCCCAATGAACAAGGCTGATCAACACAAAATTAGGTAATAAAGAAGATTATTGGTGCCAAAGAAAAAACCATCAAAACCCTATCTTCAAACCATATATATATATATATGGATGCTATAAACTTACCATGATCACCTTAGTATATATATAATAAGCACCACTTACACCCTTGACTTGATTGTAGCTCTTAGAGTATTCTTCATCACCACAGTGAATTCCAACTTCTCACTAAAATCCACCTTGCTATTTGCCGGGTAAGCGGACCACTCGAATTCTTGAACCATTCTTGCTATAATCAAATTCACATGCACCGTGGCCATGCTCAACCCGGGGCAAATCCTCCGCCCAACCCCGAACGGTGCCATCTTCACTCCTTTCACCCCAGTTATGTCCGCGTCTTCCCGGCCGGATAGGAACCTATCCGGCTCAAACTTTTCTGGGTTGGTCCAAAGTTTCGGATCCTCTGAAATACCCGGGAGGAAAATCTCCACATTTGTGTCTGTGGGTATGTCATAGCCACCCAACTTTGCTGGCTCAATCACAGCATGGGTCAGTGAAAAGTACGTTGGGGGGTGTTTACGTAGTAATTCCTTTACGACGGCGTTTAGGTACGGCATCTTCTCTACGTCCTTCTCGTCCACCTTTCTCTCTCCTACTGTCGATTTGATTTCATCGTACAGTTTGGATTGAATGTTCGGATTTTCAATCATTCTCGCGATGGCCCACTCGATTGCTGTGCCTGTTGTGTCAGTGCCGCCATTGACGAACTCGGAGCAGAGTGTAACGATCTCTGGGTTTGTCGGAGATGACTTTCTTCCATCAATCTTGAGGTCGAAGAGTGTGTCGAGGTACGAGAATGACACTGCGGACTTGTCTGAACCTGGGTTTTGAAGCGCTTTTCGACGCCTTTCGATCAATTTAACAAGGGTTTCGACTTGCTCTTGACGAACCTGCATGGCCCACTTGCGTTGTTTGGAAAAAAATGGACTCAGTAATGGAAGATAATCGTCTATTCTTGGATTAAGAACCATCAGGACAGATTTCATCAGCTGATCAATGCTTTCGATCATCTTTTCATCCAACTCAATCCCGAAACACATTGTTAAAAGTATGCAAAACACAGCGAATCGAGCGTTTTTCAGTACCCAAACAGTCCCATTATTGGCTTCTGCTTCAGATCGAAGCCTGTCGATGAGTTTATCCATGGCGGTCTCTCTTGCGAATCGGAATTCTTTGAGCCTACTTGCACTGAGGCCGTTTTGGACCATGTTCCGCCGTAAAGACCGCCACACAGGACCGTAGAGGGCGGCGTTGACGGTGAACTTGTTGCAGCTAAACACGATTCGAGTCGGGTTCTCCCTTGGCCTGGTGGCAAAGAGTTGACTCTTTTCAATCAACGCTTCGTGGACTAACTCAGCACTGCTGAGGATGATCATGGTTGTTGTACCCATCTTGAGAGTGAAAATTGGACCATACTTTGGCAATAGCTCTCTTACATATTGAAAGAAGGGCTTGCCGGAGCGGGCGGCTTGGAAGAGATTTCCGACAACCGGCCAACCGGGCGGTCCCGGAGGCAGATTGAGCTTCTTAGACTTGGTTTTACGTGATAACAAAAAGATCAAGCCTGAAATAAGGAAGGCTAAAGCAGTGAAAATTATATGGTAGTAAGGAGAGAGTGAAGAAGATGAGATAGGATCCATTGCAGAGAGAGAGAGAGAGAGAAAGAGAGAGGGGATGAAGTAAAGAGGAAAGTAGGAGAGAGAGGGGTATAAGAATGGAGAAGAGCTGGAAATTACAGGTGGGTTCAATAAAAGCTATTGAAATTTCTACCAAAACAAAACAGTGGGTGTTAAATGCTAATATTCAACGACATATAGAGAGATGACACAAGTACCGCGGATGTGGGCAAAGCTGGGGGAATAAATGGAAGGTGGTGGATGATGGAAAACCAGAGACAGTTACAAGTCTTAAATCACTCTCAACTACTTTCTCCCTCATTCAATTCGATCTGGGAAAGGTAGTGACATAGAACAGTGTCTGTAAGTTTTGTGTCTGTCTTGTGTGCGTGAGAGAGAGAGAAAGAGAGAGAAAAAGAGCTGAAAGCAAAATGGAGAGGGATGGGGGAGAGAGAGAGAAAAGCATTCATAGGACTTCAATGTGGTTCACAGTTCAAGGGGATCAAAAGTTCAAGAAAATAAGGTTGGAATTTAGTAAAAGAGTAATGCTTTTCACACCTACAAATTTTTGACTTCATTTCTTAACTTGAGGGTGTGATTTTATTAAAATTATTATACGAAGAGCAAGTTCTAATATTTGATGAGGTCTACAATCAATTCAAATGTCAGAATGAATTAAGTTATCAGATTTTTAGGTTCAAATAATATTACTGTCAGTGAAATAAGAACTCTACCATATTTTTATTTGTACAATTAAGTCATATTTTTAATAATTTATTCCCATAAAATTCAGATAAATAAAAATTGTATTGAAAAGAAGCTTGAATGGAGCAACCAGCAGAACAAACCAAAAGTTGTCTAACAGAGAAAGCAAAAACAAGAAGGAGCAGAATTAAGTGGGAAGTATAGAGAATAATCAGTATTTTTCAAAGAATCCAAGTCCTAAATTACAATAAGCAAAAGGAAATATGCTAAGTAGCTGTCAGGAAGATCCCATGAAGTTCTAAGCTCCATAAATGACATATATTGTTCTAATTTTATCTTTCTTATGAAAACACAATTACATTTTTACCTCTAGTTTATTAATCAATTCATTTTTATTTTATTTGTCCTTTTGAATGAAATATCAATTATTGTCTCTTATTTTATAAAAAATAAATTTTAAATTACTAATTTTTTTTTTTATTGGGCACGTGATACCTTTTAAAAAAATGTCACGTGGTTACTTTCGTCAAAAAACTTGACGAATTATTTGATTAGGGACCAAAATGACACGTATTTAATATTTTAGGGACCAAATTGACAAAAATTGATACAATAAAGACTAAATTGTTAAAAAATACATATTTTAAAGACCAAAATATGTGATACTTTTTTCAAACAAATGAGATTAAAATTTACTAACACTCAATAGTAATCCAAACCCGACCCGACCCGAACAACCTGTTACTTGGCACAATATCCATTCATGCCATGCTGAATTGGTTTCTCAACGGTCCATCAAGTAATTATGGCACTGAGGGAAGTGTTATGATATTAAAATAGAGCCATTTGAGAAGCAGCCGACAGTGGACCCAGTTTTCTCATGCTTCCATTTAATAGCCTCAGTGGGCAAAAAACTAGCTGGCTTGGTTCAACCATTTTAAGATGTTGTATCTAATAAATGACCACAATATCGGATCATTGATGCCAGGCCAGAACACAAGCTAAACCAGCATTTGGATGCTCAAACTCTTTCTTAGTATGGTGAAAAAAAGGGGTTTTTTTTTGGTGTGTTATAATTTTTGAATGATCTTGGAAAGAATTCTTTATTTTCTAAGTCCTATTTCTATAATTTGGATCGTTGGTTTCTTGTTCCTTTTTATGTTGATAGTGATGAGCTCTCATTCTCTCATCTATAAAAAGCTTAATATATAAAAAAAATATGTATATAGTTGTATATGTTTGTCTATGTATTACTATAGATGCAATTAAATTTAGGCAAATAGACCAGCATCGCAACCAAAAAAAAAAAAAAATTGAAAAAGTAAAATTGTAAATAAGCCCTACTTAAAAAAGTAAAAAATACTTTAAAAATGTTATTATGCGGTACCAAACTTTTGATTTTTTTTATTATTAATTATTAGCAATGAATTTTGTATCCCAATCACGACAGCTATGGGTTGCTCTCACATTGACAAATTAGCATTGATGTCTTAGGGGGCATTTCAAAATCGAATTAGCTAGCTCTATGTAAAGATTTTATGGTGATACTTGAAAGAAGTGAGCAACATTGATGGCGAAAGTACACCAAACTGAAATAAAAAATTCGTTACTTGACCTTCCAATGGCAAAAATCAAATTATCTATCACACGAAAGCTTCTTTTTTCAGTCATTGATTATGTTTTGGCTTCATACGTAATGCTAGCTTGCAAGCATAAATTCAAAGGAAAATGACAGCCCATTATACCACATATTGTAGGATGGATATGTTAACCAATATATAATTAGAATTGAAAATTAAAACTAATTACTGTAGTAAATTTAGAATTATTAAATATACTATTATATGTAAACTATTTATATAAAAAAGAATGTATAATCTAAACTGAAATGATACACTTACTTGATTGCAGAACAACAATAAATAAGAAAGATAATAACAGAAATAAGAATTTGAGATCTGTGTAGTCACAGATTCCTTAAGACAGATTTGTTCTCTCTCGTTGCTTAAAGTTAATAAGCAATTATCTCCCAAAATAAGACGAATTTCTTATCTGAAGAAGCATCACTTCAATCCTCAAAGACCAACGAACACAACTTGTGTTTTGATGATTGAAAATGGTTGTAAGGGAGTCTTTTTATAGACCCTTTTGTATTTGTTCAGATTGCCTGAAAAAGCACAAGATATCATTGTTTGTTGTACCTATTCGGATTGAAGAGACACTTTTAATTTAAACAATAACGGAAAGGAAAGGCATCTCTGGAGTGTGAACATACACAATTCAAGTTGGTGCCAAATTCAAAAATAATGGACATAAATTTTAAATTTCGATTGGAAGACTAAATACGATCAGCGTTCGGATCCGTTAGGTTTGACCCACAACCCACACCGCACCAAATAAACTTTCAACAAAAATATAATATTTTTTTGACCCAAGGCCCAAGCCCGGTCGGGCTGGGTCATGTCGTGGCGTGCACGTGTGTGGTAACTAAGGTTGTGTAGGTGCTCGCTCCGCTTAACAAAATGTGGTATTTCTTGGGGTCCAACCCATGAAGCTAACTAGGAACATATTAACTCAATTAGTTTTTGATTTCTTTTCAATGTGGGATAAGCCTTATACATTACATTTTATTAAACTTAGATCTTTCCATTCATTCAAATGGGTCACTTTGAGACATAATTTTTCATTCAATAATAGTTTTAAATAAATAAATGTACTACGTTAATTTCCCCGCGAAGGAGAACGTATTTAAACTTGATCCCACTAATTTCGAGGTGTAGATTTCACTTTTATTTAAGCCAAAAGTTGTTAAAAAATAACTTGTCAAATCTATTTTTTCTAACAATCTCCCACAAGAATAAAAATTTAATATATGAAAATGTAGACACTAATTCAAGTATAGTTAAAATGTTACTATATTGGGATAAGTAGCCTAGTGGCCTTGAACTTTTCGTAGTAAAAGACTATTGAATTTACTTGGCTAGTCAGTGGACTTTATGTCTTTGAACTATCAGCTATTTGTGTAAACCAAGATAATAAAATTCACACAGTTTCCATTCGGACACAATTGGTTCTCACCTTTGTGTTCATTTGACCTTGAACACAACTTGGTTTCATGAGTAATTTAGAGTCATCAGCCTATAATTCTCATATAAGCAACATCTTCTTACTTTCGTAGGTGATTTTTGATTGAGAGTATCCTACTATACCCTACTTGGACTTTTCCAAGTCACGGAAATCATTGAAAGAGTAACTTACCCTAGTTCTCGTGGCAGATATGCGTTGTCTTATCATAGGAATGGGAAGGAGTTGACAATCTCTTCAATGCATCTCTAAGTTACACATAATTCGGTTGTCCTTTTGAACCTAAATCTTAGGATCTCCAGTCAGCTAGGTTGGATTGTCATCATAGCGACTCTTAGTTAAGTAGTAGGCTTTAAGCCCATTCTCCTTGATGAACTTTCTACTTGCTCTCTAGTCAAACTTTTTGCAAACGGATCCACGATATTATCCGTTGACTTCATGTAGTCAATGGATATAATACCATTTGAAAACAGTTTCTTAACATTATTATGTTTACGACGTATGTGTCGAGACTTACCGTTATACATATTAGGACTGAGAGTCCAGAATATGGTGATGTTCCAGTCAAGGCTACAGAGGTGCACATCAAGGGAGCTGTTGGATAAGCTTTAGGAAACTTTTATTTATCACATGTGCAAATCATTATCTAAAATCTCTCCCCTAAAATTTCTCTAAGAATCTCTTGTGTATCAAGTCACTTAATATATAAAACAAAGTTTTCCTTTTTGTCTTCTCACGTTGAATCAGTGAGAGACCAAAACATCTTTTGCCTGTAAACCTCTTTATGGTATCAGAGCCATACACAACCAAAGTTGTGTGGGTTGAATCAGTCATATTTCTTGTGCCTCAAATCATCATCAGATTCCCTATTTTTTTTTTTTCAACTCCATAAATGACTAATCAACAAAGCTAGTACCCTTACCCATCTCAGTCAAAATAATTACATGTTGTGGAGAACTCAAATCTTAGGCTTAATTGAAAGCCAAGATTTTCCAGGCTTCATTGATGGAGAAATTCCACCACCACCAGATATGGTACCTGCTTTGGATTCAACTACAGACCAACAAAAGGCTGTTAACCCTAATTTTATAGATTGGAGGCGTTCGGATCGTCTACTCCGATGATGGATAACGAGTACACTCACTGAAGATACTTTGAGCCTTGTGGTAGGGCTTGAGTGAGGTATGAAATGCTTTACATAATTCCTTTGCTCAAGACTCTTAAGAGAGAGAATTTCATCTTACTCAAAAATTGCAAATGATTAAGAATTGCACATCAACCTTGACTGCATATCTCAGAGATTTTAAAAATATTTGTGATGATTTGATTGCTATAGGCAAACCAATTAGGACAAAAATAAAGTATTTTGGTTATTGAATGGTTTAGACACTGAATATAAGGCTTTTGTCACAACTATGCTTAAACCACCAACACCATCTTACACTGAGATTATACCACTCTTGCAAAGCCATGAAACTTGGATTGCTGCACATGAACCACCTATTTCAAGTGATCAAACTGTGGCTTTTGTCAGCCAAAAGAAGTATAACTCATTTCAGAGGGGCCGTGGAAGCAACAATTTTCTTCAAAAGGTAAGGGATTTACCCAGTTTAACCAACAAAATCATAGCCCAACTTCGATTCGTACAAATCACAAAAATCACATCAACACTGTTCATCGTGCGCACTGTTCACTGTTCATCGCGACTGTTTTTGCACTGCTCTTGGTCTCGATCCAATAGAACCAGCCGTAAAAAAAAAAAAAGAACTGCCATGCAGTCTTGAAAATTGTAGCAACATCCCAGCAATTCCAGAAATTTTATAATCACCCCCATAAGTTTCAGCAAACTGCAGAAATACCATCCAGAAGTTTCAAAATTACAGAAACATCTCCAAAAAATTCAGAAAATTGCAAAAACATCCTCAGAAGTTCCAAAAATTACATAATCATCCCCATAAAGTTTCTGAATTTCAGAATTCTCTCAAAGCAAAGCTTGGAATATGGTATGCATACTCCTATAGAAATTTGAAACTAATATTTTTATTCATTGAAAAATTAGAAAATTTGCAAAGGGTCCAAATTATTTGTCAATTACATTCTTGAACTTGTTTTGGTGTCATTCTCTTGTTCCAATACTCACTCACGAGTATGTATGATTCCTCTAATCCACATATTTACTCTAGTTTAAGAGTCCCTCCTCGCGGTCATCATCATAGCAAGTCTAGGTATGTCTACAAGGATTCAACACCTATTGCCAAATCAATTAAAGATCCTTCTACATTTTGTGGTACTCCAGATCCCAATCAATTCTTGGATTGGTTAGCTAATTTAGAAGAATATTTTGATTGACATGGCATGTCAGATTCCCATTGCGTCCGTTTTGCTAAATTGATGTTGGAGGGTTCCGCCAAGCGGTATTGGCAAGCAATCCAAAGAAGCCTAGATACCTTAGGAGAATCACCTATCACTTGGGTTGAAATGAGATATAAATTGAAAGAGAAGTATTTGCCTACTTCTTACACGAATCAATTTTATGACCAATGACTCAATCTTAGACAACATTCTTCTAGTGTCTCTGATTACTTTGCCCAATTCGATTATCTCATGTACTTGTGTGACATTGTTGAAGAACCTTGAACTATTGATCAGTTTATTATTGGGTTGAGACAAAAAATTAGTAGGGAGGTCAAATTATACACTTTTAATACGTTAGTTACGGTCTATCAATATGCTCTAAAGGTTGAGAGATTTCATAAGAAATTCAATTATAGCTTGATGGGTTCTCAATCACAGCCTGCTAAACAACGTGATAGAATACCTTCCAATTTTAATTCCACCACATATGAGTATCATGATTACTTGAACGATGTCCATGTTATTTCTGCATGCTTTCGTAATCCGAAATGTGGCAAATGATTTAGATATGCTAGTATCGGATAAAGAAAAAAATGTTACTCATATTGACTTTCAACTCCCTTATTCAGTTTCATCATATCAGAGTTCTCCTCCCTTGCACCCACAAGAGTTCATATCAAAAGAAAGTGTGTGTGAGTCTTTGCTTGTGTCAATTCTTGAACCATCATTGGTCTTGAAAATTGTGAAAAAGTCTGTTGAGTCTACACCTATGCAAGATATTAAGCCAAGCGAGTCATTTATTGCAGAATCTACTAGTGACTAATTTGTTTTTACTTGTCCAAGTCATCATGACTTTGTTACGGATTCTTCCCAATCGAAGATTGTTGACTTTGTTCCTCTACCTACTGCCAAGTGTTCACTTGAGTTTGTACTTAATTATTTTCAGCACCAAGACGTTATTGTTCCTCCTTTATTATTGAAGTTTTGTCCCATTGAATGCTTGTTGTTTAAGTCTGATGGGAATTGTTTTTCTATTCTTGAGTTTGGATCTAATGCTTATTTGCTTAATTTTTCATTGCATGTTAGTATTAGTCCAAATTTTTTTTTGGAGGACATGCTACTTAATCGAGGTACTCTAGTGCCTCCTATTTTATTAGTAGGTATTCATACAGATGAAGATTCTTACATTTATCCTAATCGATGAAAAAAAGTTGATGGTTCTTTCATTTTAGATGAGGCATTATGTCATCGTCATCCTGCTCTCTTAGGGTATTTTTGCTTTGAAGACTCTCTGAATGAGAGTTTTTCTTAACCAGGGGAGAATGATGGGGGTCATGTAGCAATTGGATATATATTTTAGATTAATCATGAGAGTAATTTGGATACTTTTAATTAAATATATTTTAAGTAATTTCTTTTAACTTTTGAGGGTTTATTTGTCATTACTTATTTATTTTAGGGTTTTATTTAGAGGAGACTTTGATTATTATTGAATACTGATATTGCTTCCTTCTCAAATTCTTTCTCTTTTCTCATCCCTTTCTTCTTCTCCAACTCACCAAATCCAAGTGTTTCTGACATTGGTCTAAGTGCTTTGTCCCATACTGAGAACCCGAGACCTATTTCTGTTGAAAGTCTACTTGTAGATCCTCCAAGCCCTAACTCACCGTCCAATTCTTCTGTGCATGTTGGCCACTCTATGGCGACTCGTTCCAAATCTGGTATTGTCAAACCTAATCCAAGGTATGCTCTTTTTTCTTTTGTTGAACTTCCCAAAGAACCCAAGAATGTTAAGATTGCTCTTCAACATGAATGATGGACCAAGGCCATGCAAGAAGAACTTGATGCCCTCAAACTAATGATACTTGGGAGCTTGTTCCTCGTTCTCCTCAGATGAATGTGGTTGATAGAAAATGGGTTTATAAGACCAAGATTCATTCTAATGGTTCATTAGAACGTCTTAAAGCTCGATTGGTGGCCAAAGGATTTAGTTAAATTGAAGGTCTTGATTTTTCAAAGACTTTCTCTCATGTTGTAAAGCCTGGAAGTATTCGTCTTGTTTTATCTATTGCACTTATGAAAGGTTGGGATATTCACCAACTTGATATAAAAAATGCCTTTCTTCATGGGCATTTATCTGAACCAATTTTCATGGAGCAACCACCTGGCTTTGAAGATTCTTCTCATCCGGACTTTGTGTGCCATCTAAAGAAAGCTCTTTATGGGCTTAAGCAAGCACCTCGTGCTTGGTTTGATCGATTCAGTGGTTTTCTTCTAACCTTGGGATTCTATTGTAGCACAACAGATCCTTTCATGTTTGTACGCAGTAACAAAACTGGAACCATTATACTCTTACTATATGTAGATGATATGTTGGTAACTGGTGATAATAGTGTTATGCTTCATCATTTTATCTCGTTATTGGGTACTGAATTTGCTATGAAGGATCTCGATTTTGTTCATTATTTTCTTGGCATAGAGGTTACACAGCTACATGGTGGACTCCATCTCTCTCAAACAAAATATGCTATAGATTTACTTGAACGGGCTCACATGCTCTCTTGTCATCCTGTTTCTACTCCTATGGTGCAGAAATTATCTCATGCAGACACTTCACCTTCCTTTCATGATCCTACTTTATTTCGTAGCCTTGTTGGTGGACTTCAGTACCTTACTATGACTCGACCAGACATTTCTTTCAGTGTAAATTATGTTTCTCAATTTATGGCTTGTCCAACTGAAGCCAATTACCAGGCTGTGAAGCGGATCATTCAATATATTTCTGGCACTCTTGATCATGGTTTACATCTTCAAGCCCATGGCTCGTTTGATTTGCACGTTTATTCGGATTCTGATTGGGCTGGTTGCCCCTTCACTCAGCGGTCCACATCTGGATTTTGCACATTTCTAGGACCAAATTGTATTTCTTGGAGTGCCAAGAAACAACCAACAGTTGCCAAATCTAGTACTGAAGCTGAATATCATTCCATGGCATCTGCTTCAGCTGAAATTACTTGGCTTGGGTTTGTACTTCAAGACATAGGGATTCCCTTGACTCGTCCACCTACATTATTAAGCGATAATTTGAGCTCTCTTTACCTCACTGTTAATCCTGTTTTTCATGCTCGATCCAAGCATATTGAAGTAGACTATCACTACGTTCGTGATAAGGTTTCTCTTAGCTCTCTTGTGACCCAGTTTGTTTCTTCTTCCAATCAGCTAGCAGATATCTTTACCAAACCGCTTCCGCGTGATATTTTTGCAACTTTATGTATCAAACTTGGCCTTATTTCTCGGCCTAGTTTGAAGGGGAGTACTAGGACTGAGAGTCTAGAATATGGTGATGTTCCAGTCAAGGCTACAGATGTGCACACCGAGGGAGCTGTTGGATAAGCTTTAGGAAACTTGTATTTATCACGTGTAAATCATTATCTAAAATCTCTCCCCTAAAATTTCTCCAAGAATCTCTTGTGTATCAAGTCACTTAATATATAAACAAAGTTTTCCCCTTTGTCTTCTCACGTTGAATCAATGGGAGACCAAAACATCTTTTGCCTGTAAACCTATTTAATTCATACATTTTTGTGTCATTCCAGTCATAGATTGAATATTACAATGTATACATATTGCTGGCACAAGCTTTGACAAATTTGGAATATTCTCTAAGAAGTTGTAAAGTCATTTAGCTTCTTCTCCAGCTTTATCTAAGACAAGGAATTCAGATTCTATTGTAGATCTAGTAATATATGTTTGTTTTTAGGATTTTTATGACACGACTGCACTTTTTAAGGTAAAGACATCCACTAGTGGATTTTGAATTTTTAGTATCGGATAGACAATTAACATCGGTATCTCTTTCGAGTATAGCTAAGTATTTTGTGAAATGAATACTATAGTCTTGTGTATATTTTAAATATCTCAAAACCCTGATTATTGCTTTCCATTAGTCTTTTCTGGAATTACTTGTATATCGAGTCAACTTATTCACAGAGTATGCTATATCCGGACGAATACAATTCATGATATACATTAAATTATCTAGTATACGTGCATATTCTAATTAAGATATACTTTCGCCATTATTCTTAGAAAGATAGCTATTAATATTGACATGTGTTCTCATAGGTTTTATCTCATACTTCTTGAACTTATCAATATAGTGAGATGAAGATACCGTGAGTTTATCTGACGTTCTAGAAATTTTAATTCATAATATAACCTCAACAACAACTAGGTTTTTCATTTCAAACCTATTGGTCAACATCCATTTAGGAATGTTGTCTTTACATCCATTTGATGTATCTCAAGACCATTCAAAGCAGATATAACAATTAACATCCGTGTAGATGTTATTCTAGTAACAATTGAATAAGTGTTGAAATAATTCAATCATTCTCTTTGCTTATATTTTTTGGTTACAAGTCTAGCTTTACACTTGTCAATGGATCCATCAGTTTTCATTTTTTTTAAAGATCCATTTAAAGCCTAAAGGTTGATTACCTAGTGGAAGATCCACCAATTTCCATATATGATTTCTTATAATGGTTTAAATTTCAGAATTAATTGCTTCTTTCTAATAAGGAGTTTCGAGGGAGGACATAACTTCCTTAAAACTTTGAGGATCATTCTCTAATACATAAATTAGAAAATCAGGACCAAACAATGTTGAAGTCTTTATTCTTTTACTACGTCTAGGTTCATCTTCTATGAACTCATTGTTTGAATTAACTTGACCATTACTAATCGTAGCATCAAACGGTATTTTTAATGAGCTTGATTCATATGACATATCAAATAAAAAATTATTTTCAAAGAATAAAACATTCATTGATTCAATAATTATATTAATATGCACGTCAAAAATCTCATATTTATGAACAAGAAATTAATATGCACTAATGTTATGAGCATAACCACTCAATACACAATCAATGATTTTAAGTCATATCTTAACCTTTTTAGGTTTAGGAACTACCACTTTTGCTAGACACCCCCATAGTTTTAAGTATTTGTAGGAAGATCTTTGACCTTTCTATAATTCATAAGGTGTCTTACTGGTTTTCTTATGAGACATTTTGTTAAAAATATAATTAGCAAATAATAAGATTTCCCCCCCCACAAGTTTTGGGGTATCCTAAACTTGATAGCATAACATTCATCAATGTTTGATTTTTGCATTCTGCTATGCCATTTGATTGCAGGGAATATGGGGCAATGATTCCATATGTTGAACAAAAGTCCACAGAAAGAAAGTCATATTCACCTCCCATAACACTTGTCAATGCCTTAATTTCTCTATTAAGTTGATTCTCAATTTCATTTTTATAATGTTCGAACATATCAATTGTCTCATCTTTACTTTAAGATAGTAAACATAACAATATCTTGTGCAATCGTCAATAAAAGTAATAAAATACTTGTTATCACCTCTAGTTTGTACAAATTTTAAGTCACAAATATATCTGTGAATTAATTCAAGAGGTTCGGTACATTTTTCAACTATTTTGAAAGATGTTCTTATCAACTTTGATTCCATACAAGTCTTGCACTTATGATTTACATTACTAGGACACTTAGAAAAATCATTCAAATTAATTAATTTTCTGGTTTTATCATAATTAACATGTACTACCCTAGCATGTCATGTCTCATTCTTATTATTAATAGACTTTGGTGTAATAGTCATTATATTGATCTTTAAAAGACCATCATTCAAGTATCCCTTTCCTACAAACTTTTTATTCTTTGTAAGCAAAAACTTATCAGATACAAAAACTAACTTAAACTTATTTTTGCTCAGTAGAGAGCCGGACACCAAATTCTTGCGAATGCCGGGGACATGAAGCATTTTGTTCAAGGTGAGTTCCTTACTAGATGTCATCTTTAGTATTACATTGTCACATCTTTCAACCTTTGAGGTAGAGGAGTTTCTCATGCGGAGTTGTTCACCATTCTTTAACTTTTTGTAAGTAGAAAACATCTATTTGTTTGAACAACTTCTGAGAAGTTCATGTCGAAGACTTTCATTGAAAGCTTGTCCATTTCAATCATGTTTGTTTGCGCATTTGGATTTTTGAAATTCTTTGGCTTACAATAATCTTTAGAGAGATGTCCAAATTTTCCAAAGTTATAGCACTTGCCTTTGAACTTCTTAGATCCTTGATTTGGATATTCATCATCCCATTCCTTCCTAATGTCAGGAATGTAGGGCTGCTCTCTTGGGGGCCCCATCCCCTTGCTTCCCCTTCCTTCTTGAGCTGTAAGTTAGTCAAGGAAAATCCCGTGCAATCCAATAGCTCCCATCCAACTACAGGCTTGGCTTGCTTCTACTAGATCGGTCAGCCCTTATTCCATTCCTTCCTCAGGTCAGGAATGGCGGGCCTTCCTCTTTTTGTTAGTTTTTGTTCAACCTTCCACAATGTTGGCTTTAGACTCCATGGAATTAAAGACTCCACTTTTCTTCTCAGATTTGCGGGTATATTTTTCAATTATCAAACAAACAATCAATTATTCAAGTTTCATCTTCTTGCGTTTATGCTTGAGATAGTTCTTGAAATCCTTCCAAAGTGATGATAATTTTTTCACGATCGCAGTCACTTGGAATGACTCACTAAGAGATATACTCTCGATATGGATATCATGAAGTTCTTGAACTTGGGTTATGATGGCCTTTGTGTCCACCACAATCCAAAAATTCACCAACAATAAATTTCTTCGTGCCGGCATCCTCGATCTTGTATTTCTTGTCCAAAAATTTTCAAATTTCTTTTTCAGATTTGATAGTACTATACACATTATATAATGCATTGTCTAGCCCGTTCAGGATATAATTTTTGCATAAGAAATTTAAATGCTTCAAAGCATCCACAAGAACCACATTTTCTTTGTTAGTTTTATTTTCGCTAAGTGCAGAGTCATCTTTACTTAGAAGCTTTACAAGGTCAAGGATGAGATAGAAAAACATCTGTTGTTGTCAACATTTGATATTTGAGTCATTAAATTTCTCGAGTTTCTCTCCATGAGATACACTCACAGTAGTAGGAACAACAATTGTAGAAGCAAAATTATTTGTAGTCATTTATGTTAAGAAAATAAAAGCAAATAACATTCTGATTTTAACAAAATATTGCAGTAATATAACAAAATACAAATTTTTGATTAATATTATAACAATAATTAATCTAACTATATAAAGATACAAATTTTGTAAATTTGTCTTAAGATTGTTAACCAATGTATAATCAAAATTAAAAACTAAAACTAATTACTGTAGCAAATCTAAAATCACTAAGTATATTGTTATATGAAAACTATTTATATGGAAAGAATGTATAATCTAAATTGAAATAACACACTTACTTGATTGCAGAACAACAATAAATAAGAAAGATAATAACAAAAATAAGAATTCAAACGCCATGTAATCATAGTTTCCTTAAGAAAGATTTGCTCCCTCTCGATGCTCAAAGTTAATAAACAACTGTCTCCCACGATAGAACAAATTTCGTCTTTGAAAAAGCAGCACTTCAATCCCCAAAGACCAACAAACACAACTTGTAATTTTTACTTGAACCAAGCAAAACAATAATGTCGTATGCAAAGAAAGAAGAAACAATATGTAAAATTTTGGAATTTCGATGATTGAAAATGACTACAAGGGAGTCCTTTTATAGACCCCCTTGTGTCTGTTCAAATTGCTTGAATAGGCACGAGGTATGAGTTGCACTTTTATTTAGCCCAAAGTTACTTAAAAATAACTTGTCAAAACCATTTTTTTCAACAGGATCTCAAAAAATATGAAAGATCTTCCTCCAAGTCGTATATAAGGCCTTCGCTTAATACAATTTGTTTGCAAAATTTTATAGGGAATATTACTGATAAGTTTTACTTTCCTTCCCAAACATCCATTAGGTCCTATCATTTTTTGTTTTATATTTAATGAAATCCTACTCTTGGTAATTTATTTGAATGAAGTCTTAAATTCCATAAATACTATATTTTGTTCCAATTCTATCATTCTCTTGATAAATATTGACACCTAAGTGTTGAGACTACAACATTGTCTTCTTCTATTTATACATACTCCGACTTCTTGTGTATTTATTATTTTTACTTTTGTGTTAGGTGAATGGGGGTGGATTACAAAGTTTGTAGTCCAAAACCTCTCTCTCATTTATTAAGCTGCGAAAGCAACCATTTTGGGTGGACATGGGGCCTTTTGATTTTGTCCTGACCGTCAATTTCCCCAACAACATTTGTAGGGTGCAATTATTATGAGTAAACTGATGAGAAATGCATTTGTTGGATTCAAATTAAATGCATGATTTTTGGTACTGAAACGGTTTAAATAGAACAGACTTCATTAATACTTCGTATGATATTTTCCCACAATACCCTCATCAGTCCATATTCCATATATAATCTATTGTAATTTTCTTCAACCCAATAAGGAAAACAAAAGAAATGGAATCTGCAATATTAAATTGTGATGAGCCTCAAATTCCATCTCCAACAAATTAAAAAATGTAGATCCACTATATGTATCGGAGCGATGACAAATGTTCGTTGTCTTTATAGTGTTAAATTGTTTGTAACGGTGATAATAAAAGTGTTTGTAACTTACTTTTCTCGTCCAACGACATATGCAATAAGCTAGTCCAGTGTGTATAACTTTTGTTAAACCCCTTAAGATTTGATCAATAGGCCTACGATGCAATTATTTTTGCCTGCATTCGATATCTTAGCCAACCCTTCTAGATTAGGGTTCAATTATGGCATCGAAAAGTAATTTTTCAATGCCGTATTTTTTTCCGATGAAAATTTGACACTTGTAAATGTTATTTATTTTATTATTTTCACAATCAATAATAAAGATGAAATCAAAGGAAGATCAAAAATCCAAAATTATTTGGAAGTATGGTATTGAAAAAAACACTTTTTTATATCATAGTGCTATACTCCATTAATTGAAAGTTTGAGACTTGATGCATTAGAAGTCATCTTTGGGTTTGTTAGTAGCCACCAAATTTAGGAAGCATAAAATTATGGCTCATATCTGACATGTAGTACTACTCGACCTGGTACTATTTTTATTATTGTGCACTCATATACCAGAGTTGGGAGGCAACTACCTCCTCCCCTCCCTCCAACCCCCCTCCTTTAAATTCCGCCATGGTGGGTACTCCCAAAATCATTATTACTCGAAGACAACATTGGCACATATGCCATTTTGGAGGCAACTACACCCGTCCTCTCTTTTAAATTCCGCCCTATTTGGTGGGTACTTCCAAAACCATTATTACTCATAAGAAAACCATTTTGGTTAGGAAAAATTAGACCCAGATCCCATGAAATTTATCATTTAATTACTTAAACGCCATAATATTTAAAATATTACATACAGACCCCCTAAAATTTATACACGTCTAAAATTTATACCCCTGTCGTCAATGTTTGTTAATCTATATGTTAGTAAATTATACCTAGACCCCTTAAAGTTTGTGGACGTGTAATACTTAGACCACTCAAATTTAAAATATTACACTTAAATATCTTATTAGTTACAAAACTCAAGAAATCTATTAAACAATCAAATTACCCCAATTAAAGATAGAAGATATTGTGTCAATTACAGTTTGACATCTTGTTTATTTTTTAGTTTTATTTCAATAGATAGTATAATTGTATGCAAATGAGTGTTGAATTGAGTTCTTTGATATATTTATACTGATTATTATACACAGTCCATATCTTTAAGTTACTTACTAACTTAGGTATTGGAGAGTCGACCTCCGGAGCTCTCCGACTTAATTTTTAAGGTGATTGAAGCCCAACAAACTGACATGTAGGTCGTTCAAATTTTAACATAAACAGTATTAATTATGATTTTTTAAAGAAAAAATTGAATTCTTATTTTTGATTTTATTTCAATAAATGACATAATAGAAAATGAATTTTGATTGTAAAATTTAAAATATTTGATATTCTATCTTTAATTGAAATATTTTTAGTCTAAGTGTAATATTTTAAACTTGAGGAGTGTAAGTGTTATAGGCCCACAAGCTTAAGAGGATTTAGATATAATTTATTAACGGATATACTATGGTAGAGGTTTAAGTGTTACGCGTGTACAAACTTCAGAGGGTCTGTGTATAATATTTTAAATATCAAGGGTATAAATGATTAAGTGTCAAACCTTAGGAGGCTTGAGTGTAATTTTCTCTTATTGGTTATGGTCCTTAATGCAACCATGTGCTTAGCTGTTGTATTAAACTACTCCTACCACCTTCCCTCCCTCAAGATATCATTCAACACTTAACCAACAGTACTCAACCCTTAAAAAGATATCATTCAACATCTAACCAAAAGTACACGACTTTGACACAACAAATAAAAATAAGAATATAAGAAGCATAACTTATTTGGGTTAAAAAATTGCTCATTGCGTTCATATTCTTCCATCTCCCGCCTTCCACACCATCAAAACCAAAGGACTTTCGATATGGAATCTCCAAGAATTTGCAATAAATTGCCGATGCATGGTTAAAATTTTCAATTAGGTAGATCTAACCAGTCCCAAAAACAAAAACCTAGGTAGGTAGGTCCATGGAGATGAGCCCAAGTCGATCTAATTTGAATTCTAGAAGCATAGGTGGGAAGTCTTGTGGTCCAAACAGTCTAAGAAGCACTTTAAGGTTACTTCATTATGGTCCCCTGAAAGCAAAACCATTCTGCTCTTGTCCTCCCAATAATATCATATGTGTGCGGTTCCATTGATATGTAAAAGCATTAGTGATCAGCAAAAATAGAAGGTAGAGGTCTTAAATAGAAAGCATCAGTGCATCCCTCTCACATAAAAACTAATGCTGCACCATTCATATATGTAATTTTTTTTTTTAGGGGGGGGGGGGGGGGATGACTTCAATTTCTTATGCAAAGAGAAAATTTCAACCACAGCATATCTATTGTGAAGTGACCCAAGGTAAATCTAAATTTAAGTCTAATGATGTAATTTTTGAGATAGCTCACACTGGGTTTGGACTGCAATCACTAGAAAAGAAAGTCACAAACTGGAAGATTTCCGATGGTCAACCCTCTGATACTTAGGTCAAAAAAAAAAGAAAAAGAAAAATTGGTAATTGAAGATTTGAATTCAGACATACCTCTCTAGCTAGCCTAGTGCCCTTTTTTTTTTTTTATAGATATTGTGTTAGTTATAACATTATAGAATTAGAGTTCAAATTCTCTTCTACATTTCAATTTGACCTTAGCAGTTATAGCTTTAAGTCTTTCAAGAAATTCGAAAATATGAACTCATACAAATCTGAAAGTCTTCCAAAAAGTAGGACTGAACTGTTGAGCTGTTCTGCCGAGCCGGCGGAGCTGTTGACTGGATGAGCAAAGTTGGGTAGAATGACCTGAGCTAAGTTAGCATGGAGTCCATTCCTACTAGGAGTGGACTTTAATCTCCTTTATCTGTTTGTTAAAAGTTAATATTTGTTATCCCAGTCAAATGAGACTTCATCTCAATCTTAATAAGATTTTGTGATTATCACTAATCTTTCGTCATTATCATGATCTAAAAGCATAACCATAATGGGCATATTTTTCCCTCAAGAGTAACTAATAATGATACAAAAGTTACATAGATTTTGTTTTTTCATCAACAGTTCATATCACTCTAGAAAGACAAGGTTGTAACTAGTTACATGCGTTGAACTGATTATTAAGGATAAAATTAAAACAAAACAATTGTATTCTACTGTTTAATCAGTGATATAATTAAAAAGATCAAGGAAACCTAAGACATTAAGCAGCAATACCAACTTTGGCATACTTGTACACTTGGAGAGAGAGAGAGATACATACTTCGGCTAATCTTGAACAATGACTGGGAGAGGTCAGACTGCGATCTAAATGTCCGAGAACCTAGCAGTTCGTATGCGATGCCCACGGAGCTCAAGTTAAATGCCACAACCCTTTTATCCTGATTCTGAAGATCGTAAAGTTATACAACTGTTTTGAATCCTAATCTTGATGTTTTCAGGGGTCAGCTATCACTTTTGCCTTTCAGCAGCCTGTTCACCGGAAACAAAAAAACAAATCAAAATTAGGCAAAACAAAAACAAACAGCACACAATATAGGGAATAAACCAAAAATGGTTCCTCCACAAGGACTGAGGCACAAATAAGGACGTAAAAAAACCCCAAATCAAAGATAAAAAGGGCAAGGGCGCTAATAGATAAGAAGCCCCCTGCCACCCTTTTGCACCCAATTGTATGACACGTCATTGTAAGCACCAACAACATGCATATTAAACTTCTAAGAGACGTTCTTTTGCAGGAACTGCAACGCAAATCCTTAAATTGTGAAACAATTGAAGCAGTAATTGATAAGGACGAGGTTTTCAAAATGTTTTTTTGGGGGCAAGTTAATGGCCCTTGTTACTGCATTTTCCTTCTTTATAACTTGGGCACTAATTTTATGTCAATTTTAATGCATGCTAAAAGCATAAAAGTGAGGACCATCATAATCTCCAAAATGTGTGTTAATAAGGTTAGTGTGCTTGTGATATGCTAAATTTGAGCTTACAGGTCAACAAGAGCAAGGAAAACTAAGTTCTAAGCAACCGGACGAAGTGCCAGACGTTATAAGGTGAGCTTCAAACCATGAACAGTAAAAATCAATGAAGAAAGTCGAAGTCAACAAGTTACGGACAAAGTGTTAGATGATGCAACATAAGCTTTGGCCAACCAACATTCAAATTCTATTAAAAGATAAGAACAAATTCTAGATGAAGTGTTGGATTACGCACCCAGGTTACTGGACGATTGGTTCCTTATTTTCTGAGCTAAACCAAGATCAAAATATCTCAGATAAAGCATCGGAAGTAAGAGCTAACATGTCGGACGACCAGAACACGTATACAATGTGGAAGAGGGAAGAATAAAGGAGTCGTCGTCTTCGAACGAAGCACCAAATGAACTGCAGACAACTGGTTTTCTAGAAGTTTTCAATTGTAAACTCTTGTATCTCTTGGACGAACCACCAGTTGAAGCATCGGACAACTGACCTACTTGAGCTACAGAAATGAAAAATTTCAGGACCAGTTGGACGATCCACCAGATAGAGCAACGGACAACCGGCCTTACACCAAGAAGTTAAAATCAAATTCAGAAGGTTTATACATTACTCAGACAGAGAGCACTGGAGAATTGCCACATGCCAAACAAGGGAATTAAAACAAGGCCTGGACGATGGGCAACCAGTTCTAATTTTTTTGATGTGAAATAAAATATCACATATAACAGAGTAGTACATAAGAAAAGAGAAAAAAGTGCACAAGTTGTCCAACCCAAAATCAACCAACAAAAAAAGCCGAACTGTTAGGCTTAAGTATGTGTAAGCCGAACTGTATCAACCAACAAAAAAAGTGAACAGTCCAGCTTAAATATGTATAAGCCGAACTATAAGTAGCACAAAGCACTTATCCTGCCATAATGCAAGAAGAAAGGAATGTCATCAAAATCCTTGTTGGCTAAAGTCCAATAAGATGCTAAAAACTAGATCCAAACTCAAAAACATTCCACCACCTAACATGTATCTTCTAATAATCTAGCATTTCTTCCAACCAAATGACTCAGAGAGTAGAAGGCTGCCTAGCTTCATGAACACTGTAAATCAGCAAATCAACTTGAAAACTTTCCCCAAGGCCAAAATTTATACACAATCCATCCTTGGCTACATAAACAACACAATAGGTGATTTTACCACGATCCCCCGAGCTAAAAGTTGAGATTCAAGCTGATTTGGAATACAGAATTTGAAATTCATGTCTTGGAGCCAAAATAAGTGGAAGAGTGTTCCAGCACCTGTAACTCCTTGTAATCTCTCCAACCTAACTGCAAGTCTACTATATCATATCTACCCTTGTAAAGGGATTTTGTGGTATCTCTGTGTGGTATAGAGTGAGTTGATGAAACAGAACAGTGTATAGTGAAGGACCGATTTCATATCAATCTGGCAAGTGTGGGTCCGACCGACACAATCTCAATGTTGTGTTTGTATTGAACAACCAACTTCACACAAGATAAATGGTGAATTGAGCACCAGGTCCATAGTCTTAGTGCAGTTTGGGTTGGAACTGCAGAGTGGATGTAGTCATCACCGAACCACTATAGATATTGTGTGCATTCAATACTTGGATATTGTCTACTTGAGGGACCACATAGAAACATATTCAATACTTCAAAGGCCAAAATGATGCAATTGAAATATTGAGGATCAAAATGAAAAACTCTATACTTTGGGGACCTCCAGTGCAATTAACCCTCTTATTTATTTCTGCACACTAAGATTGAAAGATTAACTGGACTTATTGAGCCATCCATCACCTTTGCATTCAGCTTCTAAATAGGGAGAGAAAAATATGTGAGTATCCATTCAGTCGAGCTACAAAGTTTGGAATCAACCAATTCACACCCTCTAGATTGCCCTTTTCATTTGATGGGTATATACTTACAGAATATATAGCATTGGAATCACATTTTATGATTGTTATGCCAACTGCTACACAATCATTGCATTATCATAAAAAGGAGCTTCATTGCAATTATTCATGAATGATTTTCTGAACACACTATAAAATTGAAACCCAAGACGTGGATATTGGAAAAAAAACTACAGCTACTCTATAGACTACACAAAAAATATATAAATAGACAAACAAAAACAGTAGCTTAAAAGAAAATAAATTTAGTCAAATTTTATCAAACTAATTAACAAGTTGTTGAAAGATTGAATGAGAAAATATGAATCCATAAAGTGGGCTACAAATACAAAATAAGAGCTTCTTATCAAACCAAAAAAAGAAAAAGAAAATAACAGTATCAAACAGAGAACAAACCTTTTGGAGCTTCTTCAAAACTGAATCTTCGAACGTCTGATGTCCAGCACCAAACAAATTTCCCTTTGGATCATCATTTTGAACTGATGTCTCGGCATGCAGAAACATAGGAGTAACAGCTGGTTGAAGAAGAGGCAGGACAAGTAGAGGATTTGAGAGATCCCCAATCACACTCCCAGTGGCAACAACCTGAACATTGTAGTGTAAGTAATGAAAAAAATTCCCGACTCGTAATAAAAATTACCTAATTCAGGCAAATGATCAAACTACAGACTTACAGCTGCATCTTTAGATGCCATCACAATCAGAGCAGAACCTTTCTTCTTAGAACTCCTGATCAATACATCTTCAACCACACCAAACTTCTCAAACAAATCTCTCAGTCTTTGAGAAGTATAATCCCCACCAACCTTCTCCCATGATACCTTAAGCACCTTCTCCTTATCTAATACACTCCCCCCACTATCCATGCTCTCCTTTCCCCCTAGCGGTGTCTCTTTCTTCAAAGTTGATTTCGTGGATGCTGCTTTATTTGCATGCATTGCGCGAATTCTAGCAATCTCTTCTTTGAGTTTCCTAGCAATCCTCTCTTCTTCATCTTGAACCTTTACGGTGGGGTCAGAAGCAAAAGCGGCTCGCTCTCTTTCTTCAAGATCTGACATCATTTTCCGACGCTTGGAATCATGTTGTGATTGGCGCTGCACTTTTTCACGTTTGACTCGGAGTAGATCATCAAACAATTTCCTAGCTTTTTCATCCTTGAGGATCTCATAAGATGTTTTGAGTTTTTGAAAATTAGCATGCGCATTCGGATCATCCGGTCTCTTGTCCGGATGCAACTCCAAAGCCTTCAACCGATAGGCTTTTGAAATCTCTTTCTCTGAGAGCTTGGACCCTTCTTCACCAGACGGCAACCCCAGAACAGCATAGTGGTCAACCTCAATGTCCATATCTTCAGCTGATTTTAATCCTAAAATTCATAAAAACTAAAATAAAATTCAGAGTTACAAAAGTTAAATCAAACATTCACTGAAACAGAAGAACATTCTCCCATAAATGAATGCTATACAATAACTTTCGGACTAATGACTTTTCAAACAAGATATAGTCACTCAGATTTCGGATAATTCTAGGCCATTAAAAGCTCCTAGAGAAACCAAATTAATTTTATATTTCTAACTGTAATAGAGCATCCTGTAATCGTTGAGATGTATACATATATGTATGGGCACAAATAACTAGAAACATTAAGAGGAAAAGAGTTTAACAAGAAGTCACTGACATGTCGGTGAACTTTCTCTCTTTTATCAATGATTGGTCACCAAAATCCTAATACTTGAAAGGAGAGCCTGAGGAATGAAGACTACCTCCAAGACAATGAAATTTGATGTGATGGGCCCCTATTAGTCCAAACAATCAACTAAATTTTCCAGGAAAATAAGAAAAGGAAAAAGTGAGAGAGATAGAGAGTGTTTTCTATGGTGGAGTCAATAGTTTAGGCATCCACACCACGTTCGCACTAAATTAAATTAGAAGAAGCCTAAAGTTTTTTTCACAAATTACCACATCACTAATATTTTAATTTCTTCAGTCTAGCTAAAAGAGGTTGATGATTCGTGGCAATTGCAGCACAATATATAGGAAAAAGCAGTAAAACGTTGGTGGACCTTGCTGCTCGATGCGAGTCGATGATGGTCAGTCGGTGGAGGACTCGATGGTCACTCGGTGGAGTCTGATCTGATGGATGCAGGACACGATTAGACCACTGGTGTTGGCTGGAGGGTGGATTGGAGTCGCTGCAGTGCTGCCTGCTGGGGGTGGAGGCTGGAGTCGCTGGTGGGAGGCAGCCGCTGATCTGGTCTGGTCCGTCTGAAGCGATTTAGTGCAAAAAAATGCCCAAAAAGTGCAAAAAAATCTGATATTTATACAAGTTTAATTAAACCGCCCGGTTCTCCCGGATTAACCGGTTTTTAACCGGTTCAGCTGTTTGATCCCGGCTTCATGCACAAACGATCTTTTGCTCGAATCGGCCGGGTTTGAGCACCGGTTCACCGGGTTAACCCGTTGGGCTGGATTTTAAAACACTGGACGGGAGTGGAGCTTCACAGGACAGCAATTTAGGGCAAAAAAATTAGGAATTTTTTGGTTTTTAACTTTTCAATTTTGCTCTTTAAATTTGAACAGTCCAGTTGGGAAAAATCGTTCGATTCAGTGGTTTTATCAAAAACTAGCCAATTTTTACGATTTTCATCGGTTTTAGCGTACAGACAGTCTAATTCTTAACTCAGATAAACTTAGGTCCAGTTCACAATTGAACAAATCCGACATTCAATTTTGATAACACTAGTAAAACAACAATATCCTTAATAGGAGTGATGTAGATGGCAAGTCCTTGGTAACGTCGAATTGATATGGTTTTAAAGTTTTAGGTTAGTCAGTGCATATTGGCACAGATATATGGAACAGACCAGAGGATAATAACACTTATTCTTGCTGGGTCTAATCTCTGGGCTTCGATGCCAATTTTCTGTGGACCTATTAGGTAATTGTTTTGGATTTGTTGGGTCAGGAAATTGGGTAAATAAATTTCTTGGCTAAGAGCATCTCCAATAAGTTTTTGAAATAGCAAGTAGAATAAGGATTGAATTAGGCTTTCCAAATCTAGAGAATCAAATAATACTCTTTACTTTAACTAGCCTAAATAGTATAGTTTTAAAACCCGGCTTGGACATCAACCTGGTAGTGAGTCACTGGTTCAACCGTTGGGTCACCAGTCAAACCTGTAAGATAATAAATAATAAATATGCTAAAAAAATCACAAAAAATTATAAAAATAGCATGTGTAGTATATTTTAGATCAAACAAAAACCCCAAAATCACCAAATAGATTCCCAATCAAATAGATAAATCAGTAACAATTAAGTTGTAACTCAATAAAAAAAACCATGCTCAATTAGGCAGTAAGATTTCACCTCCACCCAACTTTCAATCAAACAGATTAAAACCCCAATTTCATCTCCCTCAATTCTCAATTGCGTAATTTTTTGAATTGATAACTAAGCAATGCCCTTAATTTCATATTCAATATCAAGTATCATCAACTAAGTTACTAAGCTAGTCTACAATACAATCAATAATAAAATACTAGAGAGAGAAAGATTTACCTGTTTAGAGCGCTTGAGGGAGCGAAACAATGGTCTGTGAGAAGCAAAACAAGTGAAGAAAATCGCCCATCAATCGGCAGATGGTGGTGGAGGATTTCGAGAGACGATTATATGATAGTGATAGAGGGATGATTCCTTCGATTCGAGGCTTCGAGTTTGACAGTTACACTAAGAGAGAGAGGCTTCGAGTTCGACATTGGCTTCTAGTTCGATAGTTACACCGAGAGAGAAGCTTCGAGTTCGACAGCTACACTGGGAGGGAGAGAGAGAGAGAGAGAGAGAGAGAGAGAGAGAGAGAGAGAGAGAGAGAGAGAGAGAGACGCAGAAGACAAAAGAGATGGGTGGTGGCTGGGTGCAAAACGATATGGGCAAAAAATGCCCAAATAACTCCAAAACCTGGTATTTATAGCATTTGTAATCTGGTCAACTCGTTAAAACAGTCCGGTTCAGCTGGTTGACGTCAAAACCCGTCCGATTTAATGAGTTATGTCCGGTTTTTAAGCTTAAATGATCTAATAAGGAGATTGGCCCAGTTCATCAGGTCAACCCGTTGGGTCGGACCAGTTTTTAAAACGTTGCTAAATAGAAAGTTCATTGAAACTTGATTTCTGGTGATTGACTCTCTAAAATAGAGAGTTGAGTGAGAATAAAGAGTCTACTAAAGATGCTCTAATTTCTTTAATGATGTGAAACAAACAGAACTCATTCAGATCGGGTTTATAGAGGGTATTTTCACTCATCAATTTTACAAAAAATTTTGGAATAATTTACCAAAACAAAATTATTTCGGAATCAAATAACTTACTTAAAGGAGAAAAGTTGCCAAGTTTTTAGGAATTACTTCATATTTTGGAAAATAAGAGGGATTCTTTTATTACTTAAAATTTTATATTAAATTCCTCTCATATGACTCAATACGATGAATCTTTTTAGTTTCTATTCAGTCATAAGTTCTCTCTCTTTCCTCTACAGTGACACACTAAGTCATCGATCCAATCCTCTAAATAAGTTTAGAGAAACCATATAACGAACAACCCCAATTGTGAAGATATTATCCACTTTAGGTGCCGATACGCCCTCATGGTTTTGTACTTCTAAGCTTTCGCCTAGAAAATGTCTCTTGACAGTTAAGAGTGAGTACATCACATATGTAGCGCAGTCACTCCTCCTCCCGAGTCGATGTGCAATGCAACACATGAAACTGCAGTACCTCTTCACCTCATAAGGCCTTTTGGCAAGCTATTGTACTCCACCCCCCTTAGAGGCCACAAGTCCTCGCAAAGGCCCACATGGGTCTTCCCCCCCCCCCCCCCCCCCACCGATTGTAGGAGATTCAGCTCTAATACCACCTGTAACAACCCGCACCCAATTGTCAAGATATTGTATGCTTTGAGTGCCCATACGCCTTCACGATTTTGTTCTTCTAAGCTTTCGCCTAGAAAAAGCTTTTTGACAGTTAAGGGCGAGCACACCATATATATAGCCTAGTCACTTCCCCTGTCGACTCCATGTGAGATGTAACAAATGAAGCTGCAACATCTCCTTACCTCACAAAGCCTTTTGGCAAGCTACTACACATTTTATCTCTCCGTGAGAGTAGAGAGAGACTTGTATTCCATTTATATAAAACATATTACAATATGAATGTAACCCATCTAAGTGGGTATGTACATTACAACAGAACATAAGATGAGGATAAGATGAGAATTAGATCAACTATATCACTTAATCCACAAAAAGTGTTTGAATTTGAATTAGCAGTGTTATCTATCACTCCCCCACGAACATGGCCGAGGTTCAGAACAAAAACCAAGTTTGTTGTGCCAATCCAAGAAGGCAGTTCCCGACAACGGCTTTGTGAACACATCAGTAAACTAGCGGCGAGAAGGAACAAAACGTGTTTCATGAGAGCCAAGTGCAACTTTTTCACTGACATAGTGCTAGAGCAATTCAATGTGCTTTGATCTACCATGAAACACCTGATTGATCGTCATATGTAAGGCACTTATGTTATCACAATGTAGAAGTAGAGAACAAGAAAGTGAAATATTAAGATCACGTAGTAAAAATGATAGCCAAGTGAGTTCTGCAACAGTGGATACCATAGCTCTATATTTGTCCTCGACACTAGACCGGGCTACTGTGGATTGCTTCTTAGCACTCCAAGAGATGCAATTTCTGCTAAGAAAGGTACAAAACCCCTTTATAGAGCGACGACTCATAAGGCAACAAGCCCGATCGGCATCCGAGAAGGCATACAAGTTAAGAGTGCTAGAGGCCAAAATGCGCAACCCAAAGTGAGCAGTTCCATGTACATAACATAAAATATGCTTAACAAGCGCGTAATGTGTCATTGATGGAGCATGTATAAATTGGCAGACAAAGTTAACACTGAATGAAATGTCTGGGCAAGTAAATGTAAGGTATTGCAAGCCCCCAACAATAGTACGATAATGAGTGGGATCAGGATATGGCTCAGCACTGAGAGATAACATGCAACCTTTGAAAAGGCATAGGAGTTGATAGGGGTTTGCAAGCACCCATAGAAGCACTTTCCAAAAGATCCAAAGCATAGTGTGTCTGAGAAAGGAATAACCCTTGAGCAAATTGATGGACTTCGATGCCCAGAAAATGATGAAGGAAGTCGAGATCCTTGATAGAGAACTCATTTGCCAATTGAAAAATAAGCCAACGAATTCATGAGGGATTATCACCGGTAAAAAACATGTCTTGGATAGGCCTGATCAACATAGCCTGGTGGTTGCTTCATATAGACGGGTTGAGAAAAAGATCTGTGAAAGAAATGTGTTTTTCATGTCAAGTTGGTGAATTTCCCATCCTTTGACAACCGCCACGGTTAATGCAATGCTTATGATTTTATGACCGGTGAAAAAGTTTCAGAAAAATTAATGTCGTTGACTTGATTAAACCCCTTGGCCACAAGAGTCCATGTTTGATTTGAAGCAAGAGCAGTGAACTCTTCATCCATTAATGCTACCCAACGAGGATGGTGTTTGGCTTTCATGATTAAATGCGGTTCCGAAGGGAAATGAATACACCATTTAGCGTGGAAGTTAAGATACTTCAGATTAGGTTTTCTTACTCCAACCTTCGAGCGGGTGGTCATAAAATGAAGGGGAAGTGGTTGGGCATCCAAACATGAAGTGTGTGAATCAGGGGAAACAAGGGACGATGAAGGAACCAACTGTTGTGACACAGATAATAACAGGGCTACTGGGAATTCAATAGTTTGGGCAGCAAAGGCATCCACAAATGTTGATCTAGAACTAGTTGAGGCTGGGAATGCCAATAGAGGAGGTGTTGGTCTAGACACAACTATTGTGCAATGAACTAATGTATAAGACCAAGCTTTTATGCAAGCAGCTGATATACCACACCCAGTTGGGGGTGTGAATGTCGACAAAGGAGGGACAGATTCAAACCTAGTTGGTGTGCAATTTGCCACTGTGGCAGATATAATGAGTTGTCCCAATCAGATAAGGTACATGCTTCACTGTCGAAAGCAAAATGGCCATACAAATTAGTGGGCTCGGAGAAAGGTAAAACCAATTTGTCAAACACAACATGATGAGATATATATATATATATATATATATATATATATATATATATATATATATATCCGTTGAGGGGGAGATAAAGACACATATAGCCTTTATGTTTGGTACTATAGCTAATGAATACACAAGGAAGTGACTTGTGTATTGGGTTGTAATATGTTTTGCCGATAGTCACCAAGATAAGGGAAACATTTTGATTCCGACGCACGGAGTGTAGAATAATCAGGGTGTCTGCCATAAAGTCGATAAAATGGAGAGTCCATTCCAATACTAGAAGATGGTAATCGATTAATCGGGAAGACCACCGTGGAAAAATAATTAACCCAAAAACAAGAAAGAAGATGAGCGTGAAACATCATGGTGAGATCTAATTCTGTGATCGATCGATGTTTATCCTCAGGATTTCTATTTTGTTCCGGTGTTTTAGGGCATGCAGATTGATGATGGATGCCTTTATTTGCCAAATATTGTTTAAATTTTTGATTTAAAAATTCACCCTTTGTCACTTTGAAACACATGAATTTTAGCATCATATTGGCATTCCACATACTTACAAAACCGATCAAAACAACCAAAGAAATTGGACTTCTAGCGCATTGGAAAAAACTAAGTGAAGCCTATGAATTCATCGACAAAAATAACATAGGACCGAAATTGCACTCTAGATCTAACTGGGGACGGCCCCCATAAATCACAATGTACTTTAAAAAATGGGGTTTTTATTTCATTCTCAAGAGGCAAAAATGGAAGTCGACACGAATTTCCCATTTGACAAGCAGTCCATATGAAAGGGTCTTTATTTTGTGAATCAAAAAGAATAAGCTTGCGAGAATGAAAATGATTAAGGATCCGATGATTTGGATGGGCGAGACGATGATGCCAGCAAACACAATTAGCCCGTCGAAAGTGATGTGAGAAAAAACCCATTGGAGCACCATCAAGAGCATATAGTCCACCATGTTTACTCCCTTGCGCAACTACTCGATTAGTCGTCAAGTCCTTTATCACAAAACCATTTCCATCAAACATAAAAGTGAGAGAAAAATTAGATGTAAGCTTAGTAATAGATAACATATCTTTCTTGATACCCGGAACAAGTAGTACAACATGTAACTAAATGGAAGAATTACCAAAACCAAGAGTGGCGTGACCAGTATGTGTAATTGGTAACATATGTCCATTTCCCACCATGATACGATTAGATCCATGATAAGAAGTTAAGGAACAAAGATTACCTGGATCACTGGTAATATAATCCATAGTGCCAACATCTAGGAACCAAACAGAGTCTTGTTTATCGGTCATTATCATAGATGCAAGTGCTTGTAGAATATCATTACATGTGAACGAGTGGTTGAATCGGTTGAAGCACTTAAGTGCGGTATGATTATGATTATGGCAGATTTGACAAACAGGTCTTTCATCCTTATGAACATATTTGGAATCGTTTGGCTTGCTGTTGGATGGAGAATATGGGGGCCAGTTTCTTGAGGAACCTAGAGTAGAATTTTTCGAAGTATTACTGTTCCCTTGAACAAATCCTCACCCTTTTGAGTTAAAGGAGGTTTGGCTGCGATTGTTCCTTTTATGTTTATTTGGTTGTTGGTTGAATCGCTGACACTAGAGATATCTATGAGTCAAAAATGGATACAAATTAAGTGTAAAGTCCCGTATATATAGCCAAACAATAGTACAAAACGACCTGAACATCCCTCTGGTCTAAGTAAGACATAAAAGTCATAATAAAGGTAAAAAAGAAAAAATCCTAACAAACTAGACTATAACTCCAAAACACCCCCTCAAGCTACGCGCAAAAATGTCAATTAAGTCAAGCTTAACAACGGAGTCCTGGAGAATGGATAGAGTGACCGGTTTGGTGAAAACATCTGTAATCTGATCATTAGTCCCCACAAATGATGGAGTGACAATACCACATCTGACCTTCTCTCGAAGAAAGTAAACATCGATCTATATATGTTTCGTCATCTCATGTAGTACAGAGTCAAAAGCGAGCTGAATAGCAGATCAATTATCACAATATAATGTGGATGGAAAAGTCACTGGAAATCCCAACTCGCCAAGAATCGATCGTAGCCAGATAATTTCACACGTGCCAAGTGTCAGTGCCTGATACTCTGCCTCTGCTGACGAGCGAGAGACAACTGCCTGTTTCTTACTCTTCCAAGAGATAAGATGAGTCCCTCGAAAAGCACAGAAACCCATAGTAGATCGATCGGCACATGCTCCCCCATAATTTGAATCTGAATAACAGGCTAGAGAACCAGTTTGAGACCGTGATGCATAGAACAAACCCAAGTTCAGGACAAGACTTGAGGTACCGAAGAATATGATAAACTGCATCAAGATGAGACTGACAAGGCTTGTGCATGAACTGACTAACTCGGCTGACAACAAATGAAATGTTTGACCTAGTGTTAGCTAGGTAGATAAGTCTACCTACCAACTTTTAGCAATAATCTTCAACTTATCACCTAGTGTTGGCTAGGTAGAGTTGGATCTCTCAACTTCTCACCTTCAGCAATAATCTTCATGTTTGGAATCATGGGTGATGATGCCTGTTTGCACCCCAACATCCCAGTGTCCGAGAGAAGATTCATAACATACTTCCTGTGACAAAGAACAATACCCATGTTGATACAGACAACCTAAATCTCAAGAAAGTATCGTAAAAATCTAAGATCCTTCACATCGAAGACCTTCCCAAGGTCTACCTTGACCTATGTAATCCAAGAAATATCATTCCCAGTAATAATAATATCATCCACATGTACCAAAATGATGACACAATGCGCAGAAGTATTCCGTCGAATGGAGCATGTATGATCAGAATGACATCTGGTGAACCCTAAATGTACAACTACACTACTAAACTGAGAGAATCAGGCTCGTGGGGACTGTTTCAATCTATAAAGAGACTTACGCAGTCGACACACCTTCCCAGCATACTCCCCCTCACCAAGAAAGCCCGGTGGTATATCCATATAAATAATCTCGTCCAGATCACCGTGAAGAAACGTATTCTTCATATCCAACTGATGAAGGGGCCACGAGTACTCCGCAACCAGAGAAATAATCAACCGAATGCTAGTCAATTTTACCATGGGGGCAAAGGTAGCACTAAAATCACAACTTGGAACCTGAGTAAAACCCTTCGCCACACGCCTAACCTTGTGATGATCAATAGTACCATTCGTAAGAAACTTCAGGGTGTAAACCAGCGACAGCCAACAAGCTTCACCCCTAAAGTTAAAGAGACAATATTACATGTATGATTACGCTAAAGAGCATCCATCTCCGTCTGCATGACAAGAACCCACTAGGGCTCCTACATAGCCTCTGAAATAGAGCGAGGAACCGGTGTATCTGCTCAAAATGTAGGAGACATATCACCATAAGAAACATAACCAGAGATTGGATATAAAGTCCTGACGGCCCAATTATAACGAACAACTAGACTGCGATCACACCACGAATAATGATGCCCTAAATCATCATCTTCCACTGACAAAGTCTCATCAGGTAAAGGAACTGACTCATTACCTACAAATCTCATCAGTACTAATAACAAGTGCATCAATATGCTCAACAAACTGAGAAATATTATCTGCATTGCTTGAGGTAAAGGAGACATCAGCAGGGGGATGAGAACGAGGGCGATGAACATAAACCTGCAAAGGCGGAGAGATTGTTGACTCTGTAGTGACAGTGATTAGTGACTCTAGCTCATGTGGTAAGGGAAAATCAAAGGAAGTATCATCAAATGGAGGGGCAGACACAGGACTAGAATAAAAATAAGGAATATGCTCAAGAAATATAACATCTAGACTGTGATACATATGATGCCTTACAGGATTATAACACCGATATCCCTTAAACTTATGACAATAGTCTACAAAGATACAACAAATCAAGCTTATGACGAGTAGGAGACTGATCCTGAACAAAATATGTACAACAAAAAACATGAGGAGAGACCAGAAAAAGTGTCAGCTCAGGGAATAAGACCTGTAAGGGAGCCCTATGCTGAAGAACACGATTCAGTGCACGATGGTACAGAAAGGTAGAAGTCAAAACAGCAAAATGCTAATAAGATTTTGGCACCCCCATACCTTTAAGCATACAACGTACCATCCCTATCAGACTCCTATTTTTTCTTTCAGCAACTCCATTTTGCTCAGGAGTATATGAGCAAGTGAGCTACGAAATGATACCCTAAGAAGAAAGGTGAGACACTAAGGCATCAGACACATATTCTTTGGCATTATCTGAATGAAAAACACGAACAATGACATCGAATTGTGTCTTAATTATCTGTAGAAACTAAGTGATGACAGGGAGTACATCAGACTTCTTATTCAAAAGGTAAACCCAAGTATAACGGGTATAGTCATCTGTAAATGTCACATAATATTGCGCACCCGACACAGCAGTAACAGGGGAGGATTCCCAAATGTCAGAGTGTATTAGGCCAAATGGCCTAGGTAACAGATGCATGCGAGGAATATAACTGGTCATAACATGTTTAGATAAGAAATATATAATACAGTCAAGTTTACCACCAACATAAGCAGTACTCAAAGTAGGAAATAACATACATAAATATTTAAAATTTATATGCCCAAAACGGTCATGCCACAATTAAATAGTTTGTGACGAAAAATCATAATGACTAGTACTAGGTAAAATACTAGCATGCAAGCTAGAAACAGATAAAGATAAAACAAGTGTAGGTGTAGCGCCTAGATAATATAGTACATCTCTCTCATGTCCCATGATAATAATCCTCTTGGTACTCAAGTCCTGCAAATAACACGAATCAAATAAGAATACAATCGCACAGTGAAAATCTTTGGCTAATTGATGTACAAATAATAGATTCATGGTCAGCTTTGGTGCATAAAAAATCGAACGTAATGTAAAGCCATCTAGAAGGTGGACTATACCCCTACTAATAATAGGGGTATGTGTCCCATATGTTAACTGAACCTGTGTATGTAACTGCTTGTAAAAAATGGTGAAGTGATAGCCCTCACCTATCACTTGAACATTCGCACCCGAGTCCAGCATCCAAAGGGGAGACAGACTGGTGCAAGCGTGAAAGGCACGAGGTATACCTGTAATAGTCGCAGCCGCTGTAGTCGGACCCTAAGAAGTCAGAGCAGACATAAGTATATCCAATTGGGAACTGATAACATCCATATCACTCTGCCAAGGAATGACAGTAGTAGTAGTATGAGCAGCGGCAGTAAGTGGTGGTCCCTCAGCAATAATAGCAGTACAGCCTCGAGGAGGCGGCTTAAGCTCCGAATGGAGCTTCCAGCAAGCAGCCCTGAGATGTCCTGATTGGCCACAATAATCACACTGACGAGAATCCCCCTGTCTGAGCTGATATGAAGCGCCCTATCGGTGTTGGTTCTGGCACTGTTCACCCTTGGCTGAGGGTCCTGAGCAAGACTCTATAGTAGTTGAAAGGGCCATGTGGTCATCCTGAGGAGTCAAGGTCGCAACTGGAAGTCATACAATACAGACGCGGCACTCATGCTGCTCAATCATCACATACAACTCATAAAGAGACGGAAGCATTATCATTAACAAGGTCTGGGAATTAGGTCCTTCAAACTCATCATGAAGCCTCATAAGGAACTTGTGAATCTTATCCTTCTACTCCCGAGTATGCAGGAATGCCGCTCCCTTGGGCTCTATCCTCGGAATAGCAGCAAGAGGATGTAGAGTCTCATATTCAAGTTAGCGCTGAGTCAAATAGTCATAATAATGCTGAACCGTCATATCTCATTGTCAAGCATATGAAAGCTCATAAACACGAACTCCACGTACTAATTGGGAATACATCTCTGATAATACGCTCCATAACCTCAGAACAGAGTTATGAAATTGGTGAATCCTACAAATAATTGGCTCTATCGAGCCAAATAACCATCTAAGAATAGCGCAATTCTCAGATAATCACGCAAAATATCCAGGGTCGTCATGAGCTACCTTTGGGTGAGATCTCGTTAACCAACCAAGCTTCCCTACATGGCCTAAGAAAAGCTGGAATGAGCGTGACCACTTAGCAAAGTTACGGTCATTCAACAACTATGTCGTAACCTTCTAAGAGATCATATCCAGCATTTTCAGTAATGCAACTATGTCAGTAGGTACTGTATATTGGTCAAACATAAAAGTGGGAGAATCAAGCGGTATATTCCAGGTGGAAGTGCTAACAGTAGGGGTCTCAAGTCCCTTAATAGTAGTCATATCAACAACAATACTTGGGCACCGGTGATAGAGAAAACTCTAAGATAACGACAGACACAAAATAAAGGAGAACAATATAACTCTAGGCGAACAGTAGCAACAGATAAAGAAGGTCTAGAAAGCTCCCAAATAATCAGGTCATGGTGCCCAGAAATCCAGTTAATATATAAGTGATCTACTGCATAAAAAACAGATCAAATGGAGAAGAGGATCTGACCCTTCTTAAAAAGAAGTCAGTGTCACGAAAAGATGGTGACACTACGACGAAGAGCGCGAAGCACAAAGGCGTGGCAGACTAGCGCTGGTACTGCCTGGGCATGAGCTGGGTGCTGTCAGGCCCTGGGTTGGGCGAAGGTTGTTTGGGTTGTGGTTGTTCGTTGGCTGGGTTAGGCTGTCGCTGGTTGGGTAGGCTAGGTTGGGCTGGGTTACTATGTTGCTGGGTTGGGCTGTCCACTGGTTGGGTTGGGCTAATTGTTGGTTGTCGTTGGGTTGCTTGGAGTTGTGGCTGAGGTGTAATTAGCTATTGTTGGGTTGCTGGTTGTTGGGAGAGGTGGCTATTGCTGCTGGGTCTGGTTGGGGCGGGTTGTTGTGTTGCTAGGGTGGTTGTCACTGTTTACTGGGTGGGACGGGTTTGGTCTGGTGGTAGGCTGTCGCTGGTGGTGGCTGGGGTTTTGCTAGGGCTGGTCTGGTCTGGTTGTTGTCGCTAGGTGTTTTCGATGGTGGCGTGGCGTAGTGGCTGCAGGCTATTGGAATGTGATGAAGGCTAGGGTTAGGGTTAGAGATGAAGGCTAGGGTTTTGGCTCTGATACCAACTAGAGATATCTGTGAGTCAAAAAGGGATACAAACTAAATGTAGAGCCCCATATATATAGCCAAACATTAGTATAAAATGACCTGAACATCCCTCTGGTCTAGGCAAGACATAAAAGTCATAGTATGAGTAAAAAAGGAAAAACCCTAACAAACCAGACTATAACTCCAACAATGGCCATAAAAGGCCATTTGAGGGTCTGGAGAAGCATCAATATGATGCTTTTCGGCATAGCTTTCTAAAAGAGTGACAACCTCCAATTAGGGTGGAACTGGAGGTCAGAGCATCTTAGTAGTGAATATTTCGTAGTCTTTGCCGAGTCCGTGAATAAGCCACCATGACTTCTTATGATCAAGAACCGGCTTCCTTATTGTAGCGAGATCATCACAAACAGCTTTAAATTGGCGCAAATAAGTAGCCAAGCTATCTATCCCACACATCATGGATGTTAACTGTTGCTTGAGTGCAAGGCTTCAGTTAGACGAAACTCGAGCAAATGCATGCACCAAGGCATTCCAAATGTCAAAGGCAACGTTGAGACTAACGATGATGCCGAGAACTTCTTCCGAGAGCGTGGCAATGAATTATCCTTTAACAAGACGGTCTATTTTGTGCCACTTCACAAATGTCAGATTTGGTGAAGGATTGGACTCACCATCAGCTAGGAGACATGGTGGTGGTGATTTGGTTTCACTAGTAATAAATCCTTGAAGATCATAACTTTTAAGGATGTTGAGCATTTGTGTTTTCCATAAAAGAAAGTTTGTGGAAGAGAGACGAATTGACACAAAATTAGCGCAATTTTGCATCACCGGGTAAGGATAATCATTAGATGAAATGGAAGAGAGGAAGGAGTTGATGTTGTGGATGTTGTTGACATAGTGTGAGAAGAGGAAAAAAAATTGAAGCTCTCTCTTATCTCACTGGAAGCTCTGATACCATAAAGAAGTTTAGAGAAACTCTATCTCTCGGTGAGAGTAGAGAGAGACTTGTATTCCCTTTATATAGAATATATTACAATATGTATGTGACCCATCTAAGGGGGTATATACATTACAACAAAAAGTAAGATGAGGATAAGATGAGAATTAGATTAATGAGTTATTTGATAACACCACTTAAGGCTTAAAATAGAATACTTTTAAGCACTTAATGAATTAAACTCGTTTGATAACTTAAAATTCATACCACTTAATATTTAAACACTTCTTAAAAATAGGCTAAAATTTTAAGTAACAAGCCACATACGTATCACTTAATGCTAAAAATGCTAGTCAGTAAAGATTTTATCAATTCCTTATAATTGACACATATACCCTTAATGCATTTTACACTCTTAACTTTTCAATACCTACCATCCACTACCACCACCATTGTGCCGCCGCCACCACTAACAACACTACCACCAACACCGCTACTATTGTGTCGCCGTCACCACCACCATCTCTATCACCATCACCATCACCATCACCATCACAACCGTTGTCACCAGTGTGTCGCCGTCGCCACCATCATCACCGCCACGACCACCACCGCCATCACTTCCACCACCCAACACCACCACTACCATTGTGCCACCGTCGCCACCATCACCACCACCATTGTCACAACCATTGTATCACCGCCACCACAAATGGTGGTGACAGGAATAAGATAGTTGTGGAGATGTAAGAATCCGTACTATAATTAAATAATAATAATATCATCTTAATATTTTTTCTAGGATGAATAAAAATATTGTAGAAACCTCAAATTATTATTGAAAGATTGATCATGAAGTTTGAGTTTGGGCGAATTGGCTTTCGGGTCAAACTTAGTTTCAAAGGTGTTTAAGTTTGAGAAGGGAGGCAAAGTAATTTTGTAAATATTTTTAGGTCAAAATAAGGTTTCCAATGAATCCGGAAGGTTGAAAAACACTAGAAAAGGTTATATGAGACATATATTAAAAGTATTTCGGAGTTAAGACTTATTTTGGAGAGGATTTGGGTAGAATAGAATTTGACACTATCTTAGTATTGTAGTCATAACTTTTTAATATGAATTCCGATTAAGCTGATTTTTGGACAGTAGAAACTATACTTCAAGAGCTACAAAAGTATATTTCACGAAACGTTCTTAAATCAGCTTGTAAATAGGTCAAAATCGAGCTGGAAGTCGGGGGTATGCTGTCAGACGCGTCCGGAAGGGAGAAACACGCGTCCGGACGCACCTGGGCAGGAGTTGAACGATCTGTGTTGAGAGTTTTCTCTACTTTTGGCATTATAAATACCTAAGGAACGACCCTTAGGCCTATGTTTAACAATTATTCGTCCAAGAAAATAATAGAAAGCTTGAGAGGAAGAAAGAGAAGAGACACGAGGAGGATTCTCACTTCGGAATTGATTCAAACACACTAGGATTATCTTCAATCATTGGATTAAAGGTAGGGGATTCTTCTTGAGTTCTTTCATTGAGACTTAGAGTATTATCCATGTATGTTTTCAATCTTCTTGATAGTTATATGATAAATATTTATGAGTTCTTGGATTCTTTATCATTGAAACATAGTTTTGAACAAAATACATGTTTGAGTTCAAAGAATATTTATTCTTGAATTTCCAAAACCCTAATTTTGCTAAATACATGTTTGGTTATGAAAAATACATGAATTCTTGATTTCTAAATTCTTATTCTTGATTAAATCATGTTTTCATCTAATACTTGTTCTTGTTCCAAGAAATAATGATTTTTGGCAAAATCGTAGAATTTTGATATCGAAATTGTGAATGTTTTCTTGAGATGATCTCTTACATATTTTAATTCCTTATTACTGTAGTATATTGAGAATTGTGATACTTGAATTGGTAATGAAAATTGTGATTGGTTAAGATTGTGGTTGTTGAGAAAGTAGTGGTTTCATCTCTTGTATGGTTTGTTGTGACAGACTTGAATTGTCTTCGAGAGCTACCGTAGAGTGTTAGATGTTAGTCTATCCTAGTGGGGGTGAGATGGTTACCTAACACTTGTAGTGGATTGTTGTTTGTGAGAGCAACCACTATTGTTCACGTAAGTTCGAGGCTGAGGGATGGTATACCTTTTCTGGAAAGGATTCGTCAATGCCGTGGGAAACGGTATACGCCCTTCCTAAAGTGGTTCTTGATTGGGCCCTGTGGGCAATGATTGAGATTGTGTGGTTGTGATGGGTGAACGAGGTAGAATCGTTGTGTAGATTCCTGAGAAGCAACCAACATACATGAGAATGAGGATGAACTAACATACATGAGAATATGAGATGATGCTACTAAGTTATTTATTGATTGCTTTAATTTCTTGCAAGTTTATTCTTTTCATTGATTTATTGTATTCCGTACACTTGAGATCATTACAATTGTCATGATTTTACTCTCAAAAAGTTATATATACTATTTTTCAAAAGAGACTTGTCTTTTTTTTATTGTTTTAAAAACCTTGTTGGGATTTGAGAGGGATTTCATACGGGCTTTTGCTCACCCCCTACAACACACTTACAGATGTGGACATAGAAGAGAATGTCGATGTGGATGAGAAAGTTAATTACGAGCTGTTGGAGGATCAAGACGTGGACCCTATTTTAGAATAATAGAATTGTTTGTTGGCTTTAGCATTTATTCTTTATTAGATGGATGAATGATGGGTTGTACTAATGGTTATTTTGAGTTGCTCTCATGGTTGGATGGTTTGTAGATATTAATGTCTTCCAATGTTAATTTTGGGGCGTTATAGGAGAAATGGTTAAAAAAAATGACAAAATTAGAATAATAATAATTTTTAGACTTCAGTTCTTTATATTTGTCAAACAGTTTGATTTAATTCAATACGTAAATTTTAGTTGATACAAAATAGTCCGCGAATTAAAAATTTCAGCATTCAACACTTAGGGTTCGTTTGTTTAGCGGGAGAATGGTAGAAAATGCAAGAAAGAAATTTTTTTTAAAATTTTCATGTGTTTGGTTAGCCTGAAAATGAAAATGATAGAAAAAATAATTTTCTTTCATCCTTAAAATTTCTCACAAATAACCAACTTTTTTTTCTTGTAAAAAACACAAGAAAATGCAAGAAAGTTGTGATCTATAACTAACTTCCTATTTTACCCTTATTTTTCTTAAAATATTTTATTGGTTATTAATTTTAAAAAATTTTGGTGTGAATTTAATTAATCACATAATTTGGCTCAAAGACCTTTGTGCGGTGACAGTCTTAGAATTAGGTTTCGGGCCACTTTTTTAAAATTTTTTAACTTTCAATTGTAATTACATATTTTTTTCATTTTTAGACCGATTTAATTTAATTAAGGATAATTTAGACAATTACAAAAAAATTCTTATGACTTTACTTTCTTTTAAACAATATAATGAAATTGTTTTAAAACTTTCCCGTAAATTTTTCATTCTAACCAAATACATTCATGAAAATATATTTTTTATCATTTTCTTTTCTTTCACTTCACTTTCTATCATTTTCACTTTCCATCATTTTTTTCTTCCTAACCAAACGGATCCTTAAAATTCAGCATTTAATTTTCAATGTTCAACTTTTAATTTTACCAAACACCACCCAACTATATCACTTAATCCACAAGAGTGTTTGAATTTGAATTAGCAGTTAGCAGTGCTATGTATTATCCTTATCCCCTCCCATTTTCCTTCAGATTCAACGATGATAATTCAAAACTTATAATTCAAGTGAACCCTTGAAAATCTCTAGTCACCACTCACTATCTATTCGCGGGTTGATCAATAACTCAAGGGTTAATTTTTTGTTGGCCCTTTTTGTACATCACTAGTGTTTTTAGGTTAAGCCTCTAGTTGAGATTCTCTTAAAGAAAATTATTTTTATGAAAATATATTGAGAATTAAAAAAATATTAACGTAATAATTTAAATTTATAAATGAGCCTTAAGTTTCCTCCACTGCATAAAATTCGTGGCTCCGCCCATGCTAATATTCCTACAAGTAAATATATTGCTTATTATACAATAGATAGTATAAGATAAATTAAAATAATGAAAACAAAATTTGAAAATATAACCCCTTTATTCTTTGGTATTCAGTTTCTTAGTAGGTCAAAATGAGAGTAATGACAGGCTATTTAAATGCATCTGTCACGTATTCTTGGCCAAGTCCAAATGTTTCAAAATTAAAAAATATATATATGTTTCCAGAACTTGTTTTTCATCAACACTTTACATATCTGTTGAAAATATCTTATGTTTTGTTTTTTTGGTCCAATTACATCACCAAATTTTTGGCAAAATTTGTTACCAATCAAAATAAGACTTGCGTAGAGTCACATCACATCACACATATAATATAAAACAGAGCAGACTTCAATAAGTCTATCCGACGGTCTCAAATAGACTCATTTAACGGCCACCAACATCCATATCAAAACCATTCACATTGCTTCGTGCCTGAAGACACGACTTACCTCTAGTAATTTTATAATTAACAACTACAAGTAAATCAAGAAAAAATCAATAACTGTTAAAAAATTTCGATAAGGTATTGAGGCAATACCGAAGCGTTATCATTATTATTATTATTATTTTCCCGAAATCATTATTTTTTGGTAATTGTGATTTGAAATTATTATTACGGATACCACTGTGGACAAAATTTTTCAGGAGGGCCTGGCCTTGCTTTCTTAGTGGGATAATAGCAGCAAGCGAGTGCTCAGCCCGAAGTCTATGGACAAAGAAAAAAAATTTCAGCCATAGCAGTGCCAAGTAGTATGCATAACCAATGAGAATATGTCCCAGTACTAGTTCGTAATTGACTTTTTCAAAAAGAATTCAGAAAAATTGATCAATGTTAGATATTCTTTGGTAATGTACAATATTCTGTCACCTGGTACTGTTATGTGCTCTGTTATACAAACCGAACAATTTGCTCTGTGGGGGTCTCGGGGCATCGTCTCCGATGTGAATTTTTTCGGACCCTTCGCTGATTTTTGATCCAAATAAGAGATTCATACTGATTTAGAAGTTTGTTCACTTCAGAGATTTTGAAACCTAATTTCATTAGGAAAATGTTCATTCAGTAAATATCTACAGTACTGTTAACCCATGGCCATGGTATGAATGAGCTAAAACACACGAGACAACAGCATGATGGTGGTCATTCTACTGTACAATGAAATGAGAAAAACGATGATGTTTATTGAAGGGTTTAGTTTGTTCTCAATTGCTCTTCCAGTTCTCATCATTGTAAGCAAATTAATGAAGAGTGCAGAGCAAGGTTCTGAATAACGGTAACGGCCGTCGTAATGGTAACGGTAATGATGTAACGGACGTGAGGTGAAACGGGGCGTCATGTTACAGTAACAGAAAACGAGATCGTGAATTTTTTGTTTTCATTCACACCTCTCTCAAAAAATAAATTTATGCATTTTTAACTCTAAGCTTTTGTAAATATAGACCTTTTGTGATATTTTATACATTTTATTATATAATAAACAATGTTATATAGATTTATCATTTAATAATTACATGATAAGAGTTTTTAGGTGACTTTTAATTGAAGGCAATCCACTTAAATCTTTTAGGAAAAATTTAGAAATCATAACCAATTAAGATATAGAATCTTTTTTTTTTTAATTATGGATATATATTCCTAAAAGATGGAAAAATATTAGCAAAATACAAAATAAAAAAATTTGTTAATTCCATTGGGCCAAGCTAGACCCATTTTTTACATTTGGGCCAACGTATGACTTCCACTTTAGAGAATATCTTCTATTTTCACAATAAGGGAAATTTAGTCTTTTCACACATGGTAACCATTATCTAAACCCTAAAGCTTATCTCTTTACCTCCACTTTTCCCCCCCGTTCATCTACCCCAAATAGCACCACAGAAGACTCATTTCTCTCTTCCACCATCGGCTAATCCATGTAAGAATTGAAGCTCCACCCAAAGTAGCCAAGCAGTGGTTTAGAAGTTGATGCCGTTGAAGAGGGACCAAATCTACACATCTCTATTTTTCTCTTTTCATTTGTTCTTTGATTTTCTGGTTTTCTAGTAAAAAATCAAGGGTTGTTGAAGTGTAACGGCCGTTACGGCTGCATAACAGGATGTAATGTCCGTTACGGGTGTGAATTTTTTTTCTGGCTGTTAAATCGGGGTGTAACAGTATTGCCAGCCTTCGATACTGTTACGTAACGGGCGTTTTTCAAAACTCTGGTGCAGAGGCATCACATGTAAGTCCATGAAATTGTCATTTTATAAAGGTCCCAAAATTTTCAACTCTAACTATTAATATTGTAGATGTCTTGTATTTCACTCCAATTTCATACCAATTTGATATGAAATCCGTCCTTTTTGATATTTCAGTTGAATATAGGATTGATGGTGATTTTGAAATCTATTATATCAAGAGATTTATATACCTAATTCTATTGGGAAACTAGCGGTAACTCATGCAATGCATAAGAAATTGACAAAAAATTCACAGTGATTGTGCTTAAGAAGAGTAACCTGCATAGTCAGAATATTAGTTATGTGACTTAATAGTAATTCAAACTCCAACCATAAAAATCTAGGGAAATTTGACGAAAGGTCCACACCCTGGAAATTTTTAAAATGAATGATTTATAAAATATGCAGTTGACAAAAATATCCTTAATGAAGGAGGTTATTTAAAATCTTCCATCATATCCCACCACACCAATAGTGAACTAAAGACAGTGAACTGCACGACAGTAAACTAAAAAACTCAATGTATTTTGTTATATATTGTGGATGATAGAAGAGTTGAAATTTTTTAGTTCACTGTCGTGTAGTTCATTGTCATTGAGTTCGTTGTCGTGGAGTTCATTGTCGGTGGGGGTGGGGGAGGGGTGGGGGGTGTTGGGTGGTGGTGGTGGACTTCTATGGAAGAAGAACTGGATTTACTCATGAGAAGGATAATGGCTCTTGGTTGGGCAAATTGCAAGACCCAAGGGGTAATATTGTCATTAAAAAAAAGAGAAAAATTAGTTTGGACCTCTCGCCTTAAAAGTTCGGCTGAGCTGGACCTCTCTCTTAAAAAGTACATGACTGGATTTATTGACAAATTAGGTACGGACTCTGTAGTTTTCAACAATGCTCTCAAAAATCTATTAGTCATTTAAAAAAAAATCTTAGAAGAGATAGAGGTAGTATGTGATTAGGGGCAGTTAGCTGAACTTAAATAGTAATCTTTGTCTATCTATATATAACCAAATTAAGAGGGATAGAGGTAATGCATTGATTAGGGGTACTTGATGAGTAATCTTAGTTATACATAAAAGGTGGGGCTATTCCCACCCCTAAAATATCTATCCTCACCCCATTTGCTATTTCCACCACATTCTATATCCATTCTAGTGATTAGTCAATCCTAAATCTACAATCACCACCTACACCATCAAACTCTCACAGCCTCAAATCTCCACTTGGCAATGAAACAATTTTTTATGTTGATTATCAAATGGCGAAGACTTTAAGCCAAATATAATGAATGAACTAGAAAGATTGGGGGGTTTTATACTACGGTCATGTAGTCGAAAACAGGGGCAATTGATGTTGCGAAGGAGTTTTTGAAGACTATGATTGATTCATCAATTTGATTGGTTCAATTAATACTAACTTATTATCTCATTTTTCATCTGTTGGTTTAGACAATCGTAATTTTAGTTTCTCATACTAAAATTGAGGATAAAATTTAAGGTTAGGGTGTTAGGGTTCGAATAAAGGGTGTGATAGGGTTAGAAAACAGATGTTTAATCATATATGTTTGGATGAACAAACAAACAAATAATTTAAAAGTGTGGTGTAAGTAGAAATAGGATGAGAATGGATATTTTAGGGGTGAGAATAGCTCCACCCATACATATATTAGTACTAAATAATGGACCAATAAGAATACACCAAATAAAAATTTACATAATTAAAACCAACAAAAATTTAAGAATTTAGGATATTATCATTAAGAATAAATAGCAGACCCACCAATAGAAAAGTGCTACATAAGATTTTCAAATATCTAAAAAAAAAATTTAAGAAATGAGAAATAGATGTTTGAAACTCAAAGAGGGTACTAAATTGCTATCTATTATAATATAGATAGGTATTTGAGTTCTATAAATGTTCTAAAACTGGACAGTTTCATCTATCTACAAGTTCTCTTACATTCTATTTCAGAGGACTCTTTGTAATGACATATAGGGCAGAGAATGGTGCCTTAGGCCAAACATATAAACTTGAACTCAAAATCACTTATAGGGTAATAAATAACAAAACTATTAATGGTAAATTAAGGTAATGGATCCATGCTTGTATTACTACAGCTAAGTTCTCCGTAAATGTGAATGGAGAGCTAGCTGGTTACTTCTCTAATGCTAGAGGATTGAGGCAGAGAGATCCATTATTACCGTACCTTTTTATAATTGCAATGGAGTTTCTTTCCCTGATAACATAGAACAACATAAAATTCAATCCCCAGTTTAAGTATCACTGGAGATGCACAAAAATCAAAATGGTTCAACTCTCTTTTGTTGATGATTTGATGTTATTTTGTCATGGTGATGTGATTTCAATTCAAACCCTAAAGAGATCTCTGGACCAATTTGGCCAACTCTCAGGCTTACTTCCCAATGTTGAAAAGAGCAACATATATTTATGTGCAGTTCCAGAGAGTGAGGGGTCACAAATCATGGAGATACTTGGGTTCCCTATTGGAGAATTACCTATCAAATACGTTGGAGTTCCGTTGGTATCCACCAGGCTTAAGGCTCAACACTGCATAGGCCTCATTGAAAAGGTAGAAACCAAAGTAAAGTCTTGGATCAACAAGTCTCTATCCTACGTAGGAAGGCTACAACTGGTAATTGCAGTGCTTAGTAGCATGCATGTCTTTTGGGCTACTCATCTGAGCTTCCCACATAAAGTATTGGACAAGCTTGAACAAACTTTGAGGGCTTTCATTTGGAAGGGCTCTGAGCTCAAATACACTGGAGCTAAAGTTGCATGGAATGATGTTTGCAAACCGAAAAGTGAGGGTGGACTGGGTATAAAGAGGTTGAAGGAATGGAACAATGCTCTACTTCTGAGACACCTGTGGCAATTGTTTAATGACAAGGAAAACCTATGGACTCAATGGATACATGCTTACTACATAAGGGATAGGAGCCTACGGGAGCTTAAAACCCCCCAAACCTGCTCACACATTTGGACGAACTTTCTAAAACTCAGGGATGTCTTAAGACCTATAATGGTGCACATTGTAAGGAATGGGTAGCACACAAGCTTTTGGCATGACAATTGGCATCCATATGGACCCCTATTACTAAGAAGTAGCTCTAATATAGTGCAACAAGCAAGAATTCCAAGGGAAGCAAGAGTCTGTAGAGTTATAGCCAACAACCAATGGACCATAGCTACATCTACTCAACTAAGTGTGCATAATATTTTCAACAACATGCCAACCTATCTTCCTGATTAGACCAGAAATGATTTTGTGAGATGAACCATTACCACTGATGGGAAATACACAGTCAAATCTGCATGGGAACACTTGAGGAATGCAACTAGCATGGTCTCTTGGCATAAATTGGTATGGTTTGGCCAGTCAATACCTCGAATGGCCTTCATCCTATGGTTAGCCATTAAAATGAGACTGAACACTAAAGATAGAATCCAAGTTTTCTCAAATGAAGTTGACACTCCATGCATCTTGTGTAGAAAGGCAAATGAAAGTCACAACCACCTCTTCTTTGAATGTGACTACTCCTCTAGAGTTTGGAACTCCATTCTTCTTCAGAGCAATCAACAAGGACAACAAACAATGGCCTGAATTAATTGAATGGGCTGCTCAGCAGTGGAAAGGCAAGAAGATGACCACTATTATCTTGAAGATCAGTCTTTCTACTACTCTTTACCATTTATGGAAGGAAAGAAACGCTAGAATCTTCAGAAACCAGGCTACTGACTTTCATATTCTCTCAAGTTGGTTAAGCATACTATTAAGGAGAGACTCCTTACCTTGAAATTCAACCGCAGCCATCAAAATGCCTTGACCTTGCTTCAATGGAACCTGCCTGATACATGTCTCCATTAAGTTCTGGTTATGAAGCTTGCTTGCAACAATGAATTGAAGCTTACAAGGCTTAGCCTCCATCCATCTTGGTAAGGGATTCTAGGGGAAGTACTGGCTCAAGGCCTATACTTCCCACATAATTCCAAACTAAAGATGGATGTTTTATTTTCGTTTTTGAGTTTTGAGGGGAACCTAATCTTTGTAAAGTTTCATCCTTTGATTCTTGTGTATTTTTGTCCTGATCAATATATTTTTTTACTTTTTGAAAAATTAAAGTAAGTTCACATATTTTTTTATTCCGATCTGGGATCAAGCCACAAGGTTAGGGATAGGAAACCTAAATCCACCTACAAATATAAATTGACTTTGAAAAACCCTACAGACTTGCATCAATATCATAGCATGATGATTCCCTAAAATAACATACTTGCAGAGTTTGATGAAGATTCCATGCCTGAAAAACATGCTCACCAGCAAGAAGGTTGTGGCCACTACAAAGATTGTTAGAGCACCATGTGTGTAGGAGAGGGGAGACCAGACTACTCTCTTTTCACAATTCTTTTTCATGTAATGAGGAGATATCTACTCTGATCCCATGCTAACCCATTAATTACTAATGATTCGTATTAGAATTGCGAAAAGACAGAAAACCAAAATATCTCATTTATTTAAATGACAATCACTAATCAAATGAAAAATGACTGTGCTACACTAGTTGATGACTGATATTATCTAAACAATAACCCCCCCACAACAAAAAAAAAAAACAAAAGAACAAAATATTAGAAACTGATAGACTAAATATGCTGAATCCATCGTTTTTACTTTGGATTCAGCCCACTATGTGCTAAAAACAACAGCTAAAATCTTATAATGTTCATTTTAATCTTCAAGCTTCCACTTAATAAACAGTCTGTTAGAAACATATAACCAGTCATTTATTTCTTTCTTAAATGCACAGAGAAACCCATCAACCAAGCAACACAATTGCCATAAATGGTACCATTGTCATCAAGTCAATTACATCTACAAAGCTGCAGAAACAACTAAAATGTTATCTTACTTGCGCAAAGCTTGCTGGTTTTAAACTTTACTAAACTTTCCACCATAGTTTCCCAACAAGTTTCCTCCTCCATCCATCAAGATGTGAAAAAAGTTGTCATCCTCTACGTTTCCCATGTTAGAGTTAATAGTTGACCTGCCATAGTCATTCAATTGAAGTCCTAAGGTTTCATGCTCTTTGGAATTCGTGACAAACTCTTGGCAAGAATAAGAATAAAGATGCTGAAAATTTCGTGAATTCTCGTCCTCACACTTCTTGCTCTTCCTTGTCATCTTGTTCGAAATTATGCTGATATTGTCCCATGTCTCTTTACACCTAGCTGCACTCCAATCATAGCCCATTCTAGCCATTTTTGAAGCTATTTGCTCCCAAAGGCGATCTTCTGAATGCCCAAATTCGTTAAATTTAGGTTCCATGCTAGTTCTCAACTGAATTACACTCGAGATCTCAGGTTCAAGCCATGTTTTACTTGCCGTAACACAAATCGGCATTCCATTCACTTTGTCTTCCGAGTTCTCTTTGGCCTTTAGCTCCTTAGACAGTGCCATTTCCGATTTTTCTCCAGTCAATTTTTGCAAAGCCTCCATTAACATGAAGTGCCGAGCTTCTTCAAACCGTGCTCTCTCATTCGCCCAGAATTGATATTCATGATCAAACCTAGCTGTCTCTTGTTTCCTCCATTCCTCCTCTCTAATAGTCCTCTCTTGTTCTCTATGTTCGATGGTCTTCAACATCTTCTCCATCCAAGCCTCTTGTGTTTCCATTAGCTTCCTCATACGTGAGCCGACAAAATCCTTCATGTCTGCTTTCCAGCTCTTTCTAACCCTTCCAAAACTATGGTCCTCATTGCATTTCTTCTTCTCTTTCATCGTACATGCAATTGCCGAAAGATCACAGCCGTTGTTTTCTGACGATGAAGTTTCAAATTCAGAAGGGTTGGAGTTGGATGGGTTAAAGGCCTTAAGGCTCTCACAGAGCTTCTGGTCTTCCAATGGTTCATGGGTTGCTTGACTAATCATGAAGTCAGTTGAAGCTTCATGGCTTGTTTCTCCATAAAGGGCTTCAAGCTGGCGAAAGAACCGATAATTCTTCCCATCTTGTCTTCCAGATTTACCTTCCTTTGTCTTCTTATAATACTTGTACAAGTTCTCAAATTTCTCTCTGCACTTCCTCCCACTTCTTTGGTACCCATATTCCTCCATCATTATTCTGCATCAAATTAAGGGCAAACAAAATTACAAAAAAAAAAAAGCTAATGAAGAAGATGGCAAAGATGGGTAGTATCTAGTAAAGATAACCCTACTTTTGAATTTAACGTCTGGAAAATTTAATAAGAAGATGATCAAGCTTTCCGTGTTAAATACCAAAAAACTATTCTAATCATAGCCTTATGCTATAACGTTGTACTGTAACTGTTTTTCCTTGTTACTCCATGTGTTTTTTATACTGTAATTGGCAGCCTTTTCCATAAACTCAACCAAAGAAAATAGGTTTTTTAAGCTTCAATTACAAGAACTAGTATATGGGTACAAAGCCTTTCAAGAGAACAGCCAGTGTGTAAGAACAAAAGCAGTAAAAGATCAGAGGAAGATCATATTAACTTAAATGATTAATTATCTTCTCCGCTATGAAGCCAGGAACGGACCATAAGGATTACTTAGTTTTGTTAGGTTGAGAATACAATAAGAAACCAGTTAGAATTAAGAAAAGAAGTCATGGTTAACCACAACACAGAATCGAATAGGATTTTCTAAAACCACTTGCAAAAAATTTGGTCATCTGATCTGCATATCATCAGTGAGATACAAAAAAAATACAAACACAAAATGGCTTAGTTTAACTTAGCTTGCCAGGTACCAAAGGAAAAAATTAGAAGCATAGGCAAAGATATGCCTAATATATATCTAGAGACTTTTTTCGGAAAGTATATACCTAGAGACTTCATCCCATAAAGGTCCTTTCTGATTAGCTTCTTTGAAGTGATGATCAAGACGAGATCTGATTTCCAGAAGCGTTAGAGTCTCTTGTCTCGGCCATCGACTTCGTCCACCGTCGTTTAAACTATTGCAGCCACCCTCCATGCCTGAGTCAGTGCATATATCAACAGAAGCTGAAGTATTAGTACTTACAGTCATGTTGGTGTTAGGTCCGAATTCAACTAACCCACCACTGTGACAACCCAGCATGATAGTGCCATAGAGTTGTGGTGGTGGTGGTGGCAGATTACGGTAGGGTTCTGAAGCTGATGAGGGGGCCGGAAAACGGGGTTTTCCGGCCATGAGTTCTCTAAGATCCCTCGTGACATACTGTTCACCCATCTATATTGGGTTTGAAACAAAGAGAGAGAGAAAGGAGATCATATGTCAGAGTTCAAATTGAGAAAGATCTTAAGCACTCAAAGTAGAGATGGGGCCAACAGAATAGGCACATATTCGAGCATGGTGGGCGACACGATCCGACTCTACCGCACCTTTGATTAATGCTCTCCCTGTCTAAAACCTGCAGTTCACAGTCTCGCAGATACAAATGTGTGTATGTGTGTGTGTAAAAGAGAGTAGAGAAGGTAAACCTTGGGTTTTCAATCCAAGCGTGGTAAGGTATGACAAAGAGGGACACTTACTTGTTACACTACTCGCCAACCAGATAATTTTTGTTTAATACTAATTTAATTAATTTATTATCTTTGTTAATAGACTATTTTTTTTTTTTTTTGAGTTTGCGAGGTATTGAGTTTCTATTTATGAAACAAAATGATACGTAGGTGTACAATTCTAAAACAATTCATTTAATATTATACCAAGGAATGAAAAAATAAAATAAAAAAACTTGCTTTTAGGCAATAATACCATGTAAATGGATTATTCTTGTTTATTACGTAAATTGATTGTGTGATTAATTTTTGAGTTTGCATAGGATTGGTGTTAATAAATCAACTTGATAACTAGATATGTGTGTGGGGGTGTTGCTTAGGGAATCAAAAAAAAAAAAAAAAAGAATCTATAGTTTTAGGACCAATAAGTGGCCGACAAATATTGGAAAGGTGAGGTGGTGATGATGATAGAAATCCAATGGCAGGACTGGGGTATGACCAGTTCACAGTGCCTAACTAGGGTTTCACTTTCAAGCAAGTATACAACGAGGCCACCCACAAGATTCTTCCTATGGATTATAGCACGTATAGACTAGGAGATTTAAGCCATTGAATTGTGTGGAAAAAACAAAGACCATACTCTTGATCTGCATGGGGTGATGTACCTTTACAGTTGTTTTTAACATAAAATATTTAGAATTGGATTCATATATGAAGGATTATGCAAGCAAATATTCCATTGTCTGAACAAGTCCATACAAAAAAAACTTGAGAGTTCATGGTTGCCCAAAGTGGGCAGTAAAGGCTCATTTAGTAGATAACGAGCGACCAATGAGTTACGACTTTTACGAATAGTAAGTACCTACTCCTATCAAATTAAAAATTAAAGAGAGTGAAACTTGAAGAAGCGTGAGCCTCTTCCGAGGCTAACAAGATCATTTGATTCAATCCGACACACTCTCAATATGTTTGGGACTCCACCTCTTACGGGTTTTGGGAATCAAGTGAGATGATATGCTAAAACACTATTGTTTAATTAAACTTCTGTAAAAACAGCTTACTCATCAACTTACTTTCATTTCCTTGTTTTTGCTTTCACTAGTCTTGGATCACGTGCGTTGCATGTGAATAAATTTTTTTATGTAAAATATTAAAATTTTTAAGTATGTGTATCTAAATTAACTATCATTCGATATTTATAAAAATTATATTTTTATCGCTCGTATTATATTATAGAATTCATAAATTTTTTTCTGTTTCCAACAATAATTCATTTTGAAATTCATTTGATTAGCTTTCAACTTAGAATTCATTGAATAAAATAATAATTATTATTAATATTCTAATCAAAGCTTATTTTTAAAGGGTAACATAGACAATTAAAAAGTTTTATAAATATTAATATTTATATAGAGAGAATAGAGAATTAAAAGAAATGTTAGGGATAATTTGGATATTTAAACACAATAGGATATGATGGTAATTTGGATACTTAATTATGGAAGGATATTGTGATATTTAAAATTATTTATAAGGGTAAAATAATAAATCAAAAAAAATTCATGTTAAAGTACTTTTATTAGTAGTATAGATAGATATAGATATAGATTTATTTGTTTGTGCATGCAACAACTACATAACAACAGTGAGAGAGTAATTTGTCAATTAAAATAGACTAAATCGATCTGGATTAATATAAGAATTTACTATTAGTTCATAGAACAATTGAATCGATTCGTGGCTCTATTTTTGGAGGCAACATAAGATTAATTTCTTTGAACAATTTTTAGATAAGTTATGTAATTCTTGCAAGGGCAGAGAATCATGTATTGAATATTTAAGCTAAGTAGGTACTCTTTCCACACCAAATGATTGTTTTTCTTAGCTAGTATAAACAGAAAAGAATAGTATGCTAAACATATGGTAGACACATTGATTCTAGTCCAATCATGACCAAACTACTGGGATTCGTGTACCAATAAATTATTATTATTACATGGACAAATATGTTCAATACTTGTGAATTTATATAAGCAACCAGGATAATCAATTCGGGATAAGGCTCATCATTGATTTGTTTTGAGTGATTTATAACTATTGATTGAAAAAAGAATAATTAATAATAAAATAAATTTTCCATATGCCAGAATTTTATTGGACGAAAAGTGAAAATACAGTACTAAAAAATGAGATTTGGATAACGTAACTAAACCAATGAATACCACCACTCAAGAAATGCATCACCCTGTATATACAACCTCAAGAGGAAGAATGATCGGATTGCACCTTTATGTAGGCGAAAAAGCCAAGTGAAAGATCTAGCAAAACTTCTAGAAAAAATAATATAGCACACGTAACAAAAGACCATATGACAAACCAGAAGCGATGGATATCAATGAATATTTCAACTTCGATGTCTGAAATCATTCAAGACCCCATTCTAGAAAATTTTGATGACCCCTACATATTGGATAATATGGCATCATCCCATTCACTAGCTAGGTATAAAACATGCTTTCTCGTGGCCACCTTTCAAATAATTTTCTTTTCTATTTTGTAATTTCGGGAATTTTTATAGCGATGTAAGCCAGGTGAGGATTTTTAGGTTAGCTTCGGATTGTTAGGGTTTCTTATCATTTTAGGTTGCAATACTATTCAAGACCTTTTCGTACGTATTTTGAGTACTATTTTTAGAGAAACCAATTTTCTTTTCTTCCTAAATTCTTTGGTATTCTAGGACTTGGCATAAAATTTGAAGCATTTTTTGTCTAGTGTTAGTTGTAATAATCAATAGATTTTAAGCAGGTGTGGTATTTCAATTTCATTCAATGACAAATTGTGAATACAAAAAAGGATCGAAAAATATAATACAACTGATGAGACTAGATCGAAGTTGCATTTAGGGATGGACAGTTTCCTTACCACTCACACACCCAAACTTTGCTCAACCATGCCTCCTGTTGGAGACAAGAAATCTCTACTTTCATATTTCACAATTCGTAATCGATTCCATCAATGAAATGAACGCGTTTAAAAATACAATACGATGAGAATCATATAATTGATTTTTCCATATGCTCCCTATGTTATTTACCACCTTCACTCTCTCAACGTTACAATCGTCTTCGCTTCAACGTGTAAATATTAAAGAGAATATTCCAAATGTTAATTTTGAATACTTTTTTCTGCCTTCTCTTAAGTTCAAGTGAAAAATTAATAAATGGAAAAGGCCCAAGCTGCATTTTATAAATGCTTTCTAAGATTTATAATTCCACTATTGTCATTAAACTATCCGTAGTCTTTATCCAATATTGGAACTTGTTGCTAGTTCAATGACAACAATAACTTTGATCATAAAATTATGTCAATTCACAAATTTGATTCAAGTAACGTTACTATTTTTAATTTGATTCGCAACCCTACGAAGGGTTTGTATAGGTTTCTAAAACCCATATAACGTAATGTGTTACGAGCCAATAAACACGGGAATGAAAATAATATAACTATAAACACATTTTTTCTGTCCCATGCGATTATAATATGATATTGGATAAAGTATGCTCAAAATATACATGTATCCCCTTATGTGTGTTCATCAAAAAATAAATAAACACATTTTTTCACATTTTTTTCATATGTTTATCCCCTTATGTGGGTTTAATTTTTCTTCCATTTATCCATTTTCGTATACATATATACTTTATCTTCTTTTATGCTGCCACTTTGCTATATTTCCAATTTTTTGGCGCTTCTCATTCCCTGCCTAAAAGTTATAAGGCCACTGATAGAGTAAAATTTCCTTCAATACATTTTTTCTCAATTTTTTTCTTCTTGTTAGATCACTTATTGTGAAGAGAAATGTTTTTTGTACCTAATTTAGTGACCTTATTTGATGACATGATGGATCATAGCGCCATTGAATTGATGGTGAATCTCAACTAATAGTGGGGCCCATTTTCAATCTAATGATAGAGAATGATAAGCTCAGCAAATAAGGTCACTAAATAAGGTATATGTAACATTGTCTGTTCGTGAATTCAAGTGGGACCTATGATATATAAATGAGTCTCTCTCATTAATGGTAAATGATCTGTTAAGGAAGAGAATGGAGAAAAAGTATAGGAGAGAATATGAATTCACCACTAATAGCTTGAATTGGCTTGCAAATGGACTAATTATTGAACAAAAACATTTTTTCAGTTTCTATTCATAAGCAAGCTAGGAGATAGTTACCCTTAAAGAAATAATGATAGTCAGTTTAAAGAAACCTTAGAAGGTTCAAAATGTATTTTATAATTGCCCCCGACTCTTTTGTCCCCCAACTCTCTCTTTTGGAAAAGAAGACTAGAGAAAGATATCTTCAAAAAGGGAAGTGGAAATGGCATGCAACTTTCTGATGGTTTTAAGTCCACAAAGCACCAATTCAAGCATGGTACATATGGGTATTGTTACCCATAGTTCCCAAAGAAATGCAGTGTAGAAAGATGTTTTTGGAATGGAAATTAAAAACATAATAAAATTTTCATATAACAACAAATAAAAAGTGACGGGGATACTTGGTTAGGTCAACTCAACTCAGTATGATAAAATTGAGCTCAATAAAATTGAGGCCGGGGGTAAAAAATAAGATTAAATGGCGTAAGCCCCACAATTCTCTATAATAAAAAGAAACATTTCCTAATGAATCCAAAGTCATTAAGAAGATTTTGCAAAACTTTGGAAGTTATGTAAGAAATATCCCAGAAATCAGTTATATGTGAGAATAAGAGTGGCTATAAGGAGTGAAGCACAGCTCCCTCTTACTTTCTGTTAAACTTGGATCTCCCTTCCAGCCTTAAGATGTCTAAGAGTTTTCACCTACTATGTATTAGTGAAAGACCCACTCATACATAATGTGTTGTACTTAAATTTATGGTTACTTTTGTTGCTTATTCATGCATTAGGAAACAATAGCGTTTAGAGGTTTAAGTTATGTTGCTTAAAAAAATTTGATATTATACTGAAAAATAATTTAAAAATACGTATCTTTAATTGATTAATCTATGGTGATTGATCATTAAAATAATAATTTTGATAATGATGGGATTTTGGGTATGGACCGCCATAATCAAGAGCCTAATAAGTCCAGAAGGCCTCTATTGGCGCAATGGCCCAAATGGATCGCAACAACTTGTCCACGACAAGAGTAGGATGGACCGCGCCCTAAGGATAAAGCTCAACAGTACCAGAAGGGTTGAAGTTCGGCCCAACCATAATCCAGCTCAGCTGAAGGTCAGCTCGGGGTAAGTAAGCTCGGCTCAGCAGCCCCGAGATCGACACGTGGATAAATATAGTCATTATGGAGCACCGGGAGATAGCGCTGAGGAGTAATGGCTCTAAAGAGCCGAGCACACGGGCTGAGACTAGCATTTAAGGAGATATGACTGCTCATTAATAAAGAGTTGAGTGACTGTGACAAGACTATTAATGAGTCTCTGCATTCTCGAGATCCAAACTGACAGTCATAATTGTAAAGTATTAATGGTCATTGCACCGACCAGATGTCCTCGAGAAATCCCGAGATATTGTTTCCCGAGCATTAAACGTTCGGGAGTAGGTGTTAAGTGCCGATCAGATGGACTCAAATGACTGGGGATAGGGTCATAAGTGCTCGGCATGCTCCGAGCACTCATCCTATCGCCCGAGTAAATCAGTCATGAGAATCTGAATGGAGAGCATTCATTGCGCATGGATAAGAGTGCAAGCCATTAAATGTTGAGATGAGACTCCAAACCCTTTGCACTCATTGCTAGTCCAGATATAAGTATTTCTCAGAAAGATGAACAAATGTACGCAAAACTAAACTAAGAAAATGAATACACTGTACTCAGGGGCGGAGGCAGGAATTTTGGTCAGGGTGGGCACTTTAATTATGTACTCTAATTTTTTTCCTCCTAACCAATCACACTATATAATATATTTATATTTTATTATATTATATTTAGCTGAAATTGATATAAAAAAATTCAGTTCAAGAATGACAAAAAAGTAAGAATCAAAACAAAATTATTGTGAAATAGTAAATTCAATTTTTATTTAGCCGAAACAAAATCCTAACAAAAAGACACAAAAAAAAATTAATACATTTTTAACCTAATTATATATTTCAATATAATATATAAAATTTTAAAATCTCTAAAATTTTATATATGAATTAAATGTAAATTAATTTTTCACTAAATTTCTATTAATGTACACAATCACAAGTCTTGTAGTAAAATTATTCTTTATTTAGTTGCAAATGTTGGTTGAGGTCATTATCATCTTATAGAGAAATTCTCTATTCAAAATAGTTTGAAATATTTTTGGGTTATAACCTTTTGTCTTTTGTATACAATTGTATTTTATTAGGTTATATGCTACTATTATTTAAAAAATGGTAAATGAGAATTAAAAATTATTCTTATAAAATAACGAACATTGTGTTAGATAAATAGAAATATTGTATATTCGTCAATATACAAATAGATCATTGACTCAATCCAAAACTAACATATTTATTTTAGAGGGTTAGTGGTCCACTAATTTATTGAAAAAAAAAAAACTAGAACCATTGAAATTTTCAAAAATTTAAGAGGGCAAATATAATGTATAAAATAATTTTATGGATTCTAATCTAAGGTGGTCCAAAAGTGAGGGGGCAAGTGTCCACCCTGATCCCCATGTGTTTCTTATAAGGGTTAGGTGATATCTGTCAAGTGGCCAAAAATTATTTTTTAATGGTGGGCCAAAAGTTTTATTTTTTAATAGATTTGGGTAGATTGTGATATGTCATAAATTTGATTTTTTAATAAGTTTGAGTAAATAGTGGTAGGCTCAATTTTTTTTGTTTTAAATGAGCTTAATTTTTTAATTTTTTTGGGTAGATAATGTGGGCCTAACATTTTTATTTTTTTGTTTTGGGTGGGCAAAAATAATATATTATACAAATACATAATATATATACATAACTAATAAAAAAAAAAAATTTGAGGGGGGCACGTGCCCACCCTAGCCCATGCCTCCCTCCGCCATTGACTGTGCTAAAGCCTCCAACGCCTACTGAATTAAACTTCGGAGGGGGATAGCCAAGTGTTCACCCGGCCCCATTTTCTGACCTATTTGTTTTTAGGTTCATCATCGAAGGAATCGCTATCTCTATTCATTGCAGAAATCATCCCGTACAACATACAACCCCCATGAGCAAGAGTCTCCCCTACAGTGATTGTAGCCTCAATCGTTAAGCTAAGACCTCGGTTCTAAATTTGGGCTAATATTTTCGAGCACCTTTAATTTTTAACTAGTATAATAACTAAATAAAACTTCACATAAGCCATAATTGTTTTTGGATGAAAAATGTATCGCACTAAGAAGTAACATAGTTAGACTAGTGTTTTGAAAGATAAGTTTATGGTATTGAAAAATATTTTTTGAGTACAATTTCAGAAATTTGTTTAACTATAATCCTATTTTAATTATCTGCTATTGTTAATCTTAAAAATAACGAAATAAAATAAACTTATCGATGTCTTGTTCTTGTTGGTGAAAAAAAATGCTTTGATGTTTTGAGGATAAGGCCATGATGTCCAAAATATTTTTTTTATATCGTATTGAAAATTACTATTGTTAGAGACTATGTTACTCCTTATAAAAGAGAAGTTACAAATAATTAATTATTAAATATTTTGATTGATCATATTATTTTAATTAATTGTAATTTATACTTTGTAATCTGTATGAATCTATAAAAATAATAAATTAACTTCTAAAAATTATATTTTTCATGAGCAATCACAATATTTTAAGATTAATCACAATTTTTTAAATTATAATTTAGATTATTTTAAATTTTAAGTTTGATTATTTTGAATTATAACCTAACATTTAAATGCTATAATTTTTGGCAATGGTATCAACATTATCGTAGTCCTTCTAGTGTTTTGGGTGTGCGCAATGTTATTAAAATATAATTTAAAAATATAATGATTGTAGTTATTAAATTATTAATAAATTTTAATATTAAATTAATTTTATTATCACAATATATTATATTTCAATAACATTAATGTTTGGGTGCACCAATGCTAACCGTTCAACTTCAATCCCATGCAAAAAACTGGAACCTGTCTTCACAGGTACTGTCAGGGCTGATTGCTTATTCCAGAAGTTGCGGACTGTCCCATGAAGTACTCAGCCTTCTGTCGCCCATCTCTCTCTCTCTGACTCTCTCTCTGACTCTCTCTGTATGTCTCTCTCTCTCTGACTCTCTCTGTATGTCTCTCTCTCCTTCCATTGCTGCGTGTTTGTAGATATGTCCACCAAGTGAAGCCAAGTAAAGGACGATTAGTACTTTTGCAGACATTGGCACCATGTCAAAACATCATGGCGTGAATGATTAAAGGGTTTTGTCTTTGCCTAAAAGGCCAACCTGGGTCCCACCATCATCACATCACATAACATCATTATATAATGTGGTGTACGACGGGTCAATTGTGTGGGGTCGCGTGGGACATGGGTCCTTGACGGATGGGATTCGAACCACTTGATGGAATCATATCATATCGTGATTTTTCTAGAAAGTCCAAAAGGGAAAGTGCGCCATTTCGAACGTCATCTCTCACCTTTATGGTTCATTTAGTAAGAAAGATGAAAAAAAAGGAAAGAATAAAAAATAGAAAGAATAAATTTTTTATCATTGAAGGAAAGAAAGTTATTTTTTTTTTGTTTTGTTTGGTAAGATGGATAGAAAATATGAGGAATATATTTTTCATCGTTTAGTATTAGATAAAAAATAAAAAATAATAAAAAACACTCTTGCTCAATTTACAATTCTACCCTTAAATATATGAAGTGAATGTTTTTATTGCAAATCAATCGTATCAATTTAGAAAATCTTTTAATCCCCTAATTTTTGTTACGGAAACGAAAATGAAAAAATTTCTAAAATTAAAATTATATATGACTATAGAAATTTATTGATTCATTCAATAGCTATTTAATAATACGACAACTAAATAGACATTATGGTGTATTGGAAATAAAAAAACCAAGTTGGTGGAGATGTAGTTGAAGCTTTGTGAATTACACATGGCATCATGAATGTTTCAATCTATTGCAAATGATAAGGGTATAAAAGTAAAGTAGCTCTACACTATCTCAAAACAACTGGTTCTGTTCAGTTTTTCGCCCAAAAATGGGCGGATTCAAAATGGTGGGCGGAATGGATACCATTTCCATCCCATTTTCTTTTCCACTTAACTTTCCTTTGCAACCAAACAATGAAAACACTTTCTTTCCATCTCATTTTTTATCTTCCGGTTTCCATCCATCCATCCATCCATTTTTCCCTCCAACCAAACAAGCCATTAATCAAATTATTTTTTATTATTTTTTTTCCTATTGATTTTTTTGTGTTTAGTAAGATAAAAAAAATATTATTATTTTTTATTGGAAAAAATATAATTACATACTTTACCATTATAATTATATATGAAATTAATATATAAATAATATGTAATTGATAAATATGATATATGTATATATTAAAAGATATATAGACAAATAGCATATAATTCAACACACATAATTAACTCTTCATCCACTTTTCCTCCTAAATTTGGAGGTAGGGCTGTTAGTCAAACGAGTCCGAGCCGAGTTTGAAAAACTTGTTTCTTAACCGAACCTAAAAAATTGTTCAAGTTCGGCTCGTTTAGGAAATGAGTCGAGCTTGAATAAGCTAAAAACAAGTTGAGCTCGAGCCGAGTCTAAGTATTTGCACATAAACGAGACGAGCCTGTCAAGTTTGAGCCGAGCTTGTAGGGCTTGTTTTATAAATGAGTCTAAAAACTTGTTCAAGTTTTGGCTTGTTTAGAAAACAAACCGAGCCTGAACGAGCTGAATTCGAGCCGAGCTCAAGCCAAGCTCGAGTAGCTCAGTTTGATTAACAGCCCTATTTGGAGGGATTGATTTTGGGGAGTTGGAAGGAAAACTAATCTATTCATTTTTTCATCCTTCTTATTTTCCTTCCTTACCAAACATGATGTTTTATCTATCCCTCCAACTTTTCATATTTCAAACTTTTTATCATTCTATTGTTCCATCGTACCAAACGAAGCATTATGTCTGTTTGGTATGGTGGAAAATTGGATAGATGAAAAGTAGGTGGATGAAATTGGAGGGTGTAAAATTGGGAAGGAAGAAAAGCTTTTCTATTGTTTGATTTCAAAGGAAAAAGTGATGGAAAGGAAAAGTAAGAGAAAACTGTATCACTTCCACCCACCATTTTCAATCTTTTCGTCTTTTGGGCGGAAAGTTGGAGAGAGAAAATGGGTTTTGAGTGGGGCTAAGCTAATTTACTATAACACCCTCTAACTTTCTTACCTTTCCAAATGTCTATACACTAACCAATGTATTTATGTAATGAGCAATGCTATATGTATACAAAAAATGTGCACCAAAACTTGCACCAAATCATTTGCAACCGTTGGATCAATAGATCTCATCACTAATCCAATGAGTACAGTTGATTTGGTGCAAGTTTTGGTATACATAGAATTGTCCTTATGTAATTGGTTTAAACACTACAAAAAAACTACAAACCAATGTATTGGGCTTTTTTTTTACTCTCCAGCACATTCTTGAATTCATCCTCCATGATTAACACAACAAAACACATCCATATTTTTCACTTGTCCAACTGAAATTATATTTTTCTATACGGGTTAGATTGGAACATATTTATTCGTTAATATAGCAAATTATGGGCTTTGAACTTTTATGCCGTGTTAAAAATTATTTTTTTAAATGAGGGCATAATAGTAAATTAAAGGTGTTTACTTTTGCCTTTCCTTTTCTTTTGCTTCTAATACCAAATAATGGAAATTTTATCCTTTCAACTTTTCATCCACCTTACCAAACAAAAAGGAGAGAAAAAGTGTTTTCTTCCTTCATGGATGAAAAGTTCATCCCTTCTATTGTTTCATTCCTTTTATTTTTCATCCTTCCAACCAAACATACCATTAAATTTAAGTTAATATTTTCACTCCAATGAAAATTTTTTAAATTTATTTTTAATTTTTACTCAAATTTGAATAAAAAATTTAGGACAAACTTCAGCTTACCTCCTTGTGGTTTACTCTATTTGCACGTAATCTCCCTGTTGATTAAAAATGGCACATAACCCCCCTATAGTTGTTAGACTAAAATGCATCACTTAACTTCGTTAAAGGTAATATTAAAAGACCTCTGTACCTTCCACGTTTCTTCTCCGGCAAACCCACCCCCCTTCTTCTTCTTCAATATAACAAACACTCCATACCCATTTTAACAGATCCTCAAACAAAATAAAAACACCAAAAGACAATCAAAATGGCATACCATACCACCACCACTCGACAACAAACAAAAATTCAAAATCCAATCAAATACACAATTCAAAATAGAAAAATCCAACGAAGTAAAATTCCAAAATCAAACCCATATATCGCTAACTGTTATGGGTTCAAGACAAAATTGTGAACATGGTTTTTAAGATGTGAATGTTGGGGTGCAAAGTGTAAACAAAGCAAACTAAAAAATATAAAATGTGAACTTTAGAGAATAAAGGGAGCAATTTGGAATTTTAAAAAGTGTAATGATTACACAAGAACTCTCATATCTCTGTCTGATCTCTCTCATATACTTAATACAAAAAATAGCTAAAATATTCTAAGCCTCCTATTTATAGACTACTTAGCTGACATTATTAAGTTGGTGGTGTTGTCACCAGACCAACCATACAAAAGAGCTTCAAGCTGCATGCTTCATGAAGCTTCCATCCATGTGCCAACCAAGCTCCAGCTGGTTCCAGAAGTTGGCTCTTCAATTGTTCATACAGTTACCATTGTTCTGAATGCTTCTGTAATATTCTAGAGACGGACATAAAATTACAAATTATATCTTTAACACCCCTTCTTAATTTGTAATTTTCAAATTCTGCTAAAATTGATAAAATTTCTCCAATGGTAAGACTTTGGTAAAAATATCTACTAGCTTCTCTTTAGTGTTGACGAAGTCAAGTTGCAATTCTCCTTTTTGGACTAAGTCTCTGATAAAATGATGTCTCAGCTCGATATGCTTTGTCCGACTATGAAATACTGGATTTTTGTTCATTGCAACTGCTGACATATTATCGCAATAAATGATAGTGAGAGCTTCATCTTTTTGTTCCATATCTTAAAGAATTCTTCTGAGCCATATTGCTTCACATGTTGTATCTGTAGCTACAATATACTCTGCTTTGGCTGATAATAATGCAATAGTCTTCTGTTTTTTTAGAACTCCGTGGAATAATCTTTGAACCCATGCAAAATATATAACCTGACCCGCTTTTGAGATCATCGAGTAAACCTGCTCAATCACTGTCAGTGTAACCGATAAGCTTGCTTTCCTTTTCTTTGACATATTTGATGCCGAGTTTCTTGGTGCCTTGAAGATATCGTAGGATCCGTTTTGCAGCTATATAGTGTAGCTTGCTTGGATCATGCATAAATCGAAAGATAAGATTGACTGAAATAAACAATGTTTGGCCTAGTGTTGGTGAGATAAATGAGTGAACCCACCAATCTTCGATACATAGTAGCATCAACTTTCTCCGATCCGTCATTTTGTTGTAGCTTTTCATTCAAGGCAATTGGAGTAGAGACTGACTTGCAGTTGGACATGTTGAACCTTTTCAACAAATCTTCAAGATATTTTTCTTGAGAGATAAATATTTCTCCTTTGCTTTGTCTCACTTGAATGCTAAGACAATATCTCATAAGACCCAGATCAATCATTTTATACTCATTCATCATAACTGCTTTGAATTCTTCTACCATTGTTGGGTTGGTGCCGATGTAGATTAAGTCATCAACATATAAGCAGACAATAAGAAAATCTTGATTATCTCTTTTCTTAACATATAAGGATGGCTCACTTTGGCTCATTTGAAATCCATTTTGCTGAAAATATTTTTCGATCTTGTCATTCCATGCTCGAGGTGCTTGCTTTAGCCCATATAATGCTTTTCAAAGTTGATAAACTTTGTCTTCATTTTCCTTGATTAGATAGCCTTGAGGTTGCTCCACATAAATTTCCTCTTCAAGTTCGCCATTAAGACATGCTAATTTGATATCCAGCTAATAAACTGATAATCATGTTGTGCTGCTAATGCTAGAACTGTTTTGATTGTCTCCATTCGAACAACTAGGGAAAATGTTTCATTGAAGTTGAGTACTGGCCGTTGTGAATAACCTTTTACAACTAGTCGAGTTTTTTGCTTTTGAATAGATCCATCTTCTTTGTACTTGGTCTTATACACCCATTTAAGTCCAATCGCCTCCTTTTCTTGAGGCAAGTCAACAAGATCCCAAGTGTGATTCTTTTCAATACTTGCAATTTCTTTGTCCATAGGTTTTATCCATATCTTTTTTTTTTTATGCTTCGAAATTCTGAGGTTTGCACCAAAAAATGCAACATCACAGGATTGATATATATCCACCAATGAACATACATTTCTTGGTGATGTTTCAAAATCAGATAAATGTGGTGATGTGCCTCCAGATGATTCTCTACTTGAACTTGGGCTTTGACTTGTGCTTGGAGTAGATTGAGAGTTTTGACTTGGGCTTGAGTCTAGACTCCTTTGTAGACTTGTAGATTCTTGGACTCTTGCAGGCTCAATAAATTAAAATTCTCCAGAATCTTGGACTAGATTGTCCTTCCATTGTCATGTTGTCATCTAATAAAATATGACATCCCGAGAAATCACCAACTCTTTTATCTAGGTTGTATAGACGATATCCTTTAGACTCGCTGTTATACCCGATGAGTATATATTTCTTGCATTTTTCATCAAACTTTTCCCTTTTCTATGAAGAGATTAAGGCATAGGAAATACATCCAAATACTTTGAGAAGATCCATCTTTGGTTTTTGCTGCCTGATAAGGTGTCTTGTTTAGAACTGTCTTTTTTAGGAGATCGATTGAGAATATAGATAGCTATGTTGACTGCTTCAACCCATAAATTGTTGGGAAGTCCTTTGCCTTTAAGCATGCTTCGTGTCATTTCCACGATAGTGCGATTTTTTCTTTCTGCCACACCGTTTTGCTGAGGTGATTGTTGGACTGTACTGCCTTCTGATTCCTTTCTCCCTACAATAATTCATAAATGGAGTATAGATGAATTCTCCACCACAGTCTGTCTTGAATGCCTTTAATTTTCTGCTGCTTTCTCTTTCTACCATAACTTTGAAATCAATAAATTTGGAGAAGGACTCTTACTTCTGCGAATATAATCATCAACAAATAGAAGAAAATATATTTTGCTTCCAACAGATAATTGATGCATTTTTCGATAAGTACAACTATCGCAGACTTTATCAATTCTATCAATATGAGGTAGACCATGCACCATATCTTTTTCTTTCAGCAACCTCAGGCCTCAATAATTTAGATGCCCATATCTCAAGTGCCATAAATAGGAATCACTGATTTTTTCAGTTTGAAGTGCAAGATTTTCATCCAGTGGCATAACAAGAGGAAAAACTTTATTTGAGTTCATTTGAACATTTGCCACCATTTGATTATTCTTTTTGTCAGAAATAATGCAGCCACCATTATCAAAGTTAACTGCATATCCTTTCTGAAGTAGTTGCCCAACACTCAATAAATTTTGAGTCAGTCCAGGAACATAATGAACATAAGTAACAAATTTTATGTTACCTCATTTTGTGTAGACTGCACTAACTCCTTTGCCTTCGACGTTTTGCAGCTTTTCATCGCCAAGCTTTACTTGAGACGAAACTTTTTCATCCAGCTCTATAAACATCTTTTGGTTCTCGGTCATATGATTACTACATCCGTTATCCAAATACCACGTATTTTCTAACTCTTGTTGAATATTCATACAAGAGAACATGGTATCTCTTTTCTTTGCATCTAAATAATTTTTCTTGTTACAGTTAAACTAGCAATCTCGTTGGGAGTGATTTGATACTTTAATGTTCTTGCATATGAATTTGCAACCTTTGGCAGCATGGTTGAATCTTTTGCAAATAATACATTGAGAATCAGAATTACCATTAGAATTCCTTTGATTGGTGTAGCCTCTTCCTCTGCCTCAGGCTTGAAATGAATTTTTTCTTCCACGACCTTTTTCATATTGACCTCCTTTTTGAAATCGGCCTCTTCCTTGATATTCTTGCTCCATTTTTGAATTGCTTGATTTTGCAATATTGACTTTAGACTGAAATGCTTGTTCCAAAGACTGATTTGTGAATATGTTCATCCTTTTTTCGTGTCCTTCTAGGGAATTCATTAACTCATGTCGAGTCAATTTTGATAAATCCTTGGCTTCCTCGGTTACTGCAACGATATGCTCGAATCTTGTAGGTAGGCTCCGTAGGACTTTTTCAATAATTATTTTTTCTGGAAGGGTATCTCCGTAACTTCTGATTTGATTGACAATACCAACAACTCGGAAAAAGAATTCTTGTATTGATTCATTTTCCTTCATTACTAGCATCTTTCTTTTTGTTCTCCTTGTATTTCTTCTGATCTGCTTCTTGGCATGTTGCAAATTCTTCGTCATTTGTCAGCGCTGTGAATCCAGCTTCAACTATATCCCACAAATCTTGTCAAATAAATAAGGTCTTCAATTAGATACTCCAATACTCATAATTCTCACCCTCGAAAATTGAAATAAGGGCTTGAGCATAATTGAACGTGGAAGTGTTAGTTTACATCGTAGATATTTATTTCTAAAGGCTTTGAGGGGATTTGGAACCTTGGCTCTGATACCACAATTGTTGGGGTGCAAAGTGTAAACAAAGCAAACTAGAAAATATAAAATGTGAACTTTAGAGAAGAAGGGGTGCAAACTGGAATTACTTTAAAAAGTGTAATGGTTATACAAGAACTCTCATATCTCTGCCTGATTTCTCTCATATACTTTAATACAAAAAATAGCTAAAATATTCTAAGCCTCCTATTTATAGACTACTTAGCCGGTGGTGTTCTCACCAGACCAATCATACAAAAGAGATCCACAGCCAAGCTGCATGCTTCATGAAGCTTCCATCCATGTGGCAACCAAGCTCTAGCTGGTTCCAGAAGTTGGCTCTTCAATTGTTTAGACAGTTACTATTGTTTCGTATGCTTTTTGTAATATTCTAGAGACCGACATAAAATTATAAATTATATCTTTAACAATGAATTTGTTTTTTTGTCTTCCCATAGTGTCACACGTGCTTAGGTATATATATGATATATATACGTATATAGATGGATCAAAATAACTTCTTTTTTTAAAAAAAAATTGAGTTTTGATTAGTGGATTTCTTTGACTTTATGGACTTGTTTTGCATTGTTTAAGTTTGCTTGAATGAAGTTCAAAGGTTTTGGTTGGTGGGTTATTCGATTTAGGCTTGATTGGGACTGTCAAAAGGAGGAGGTGGGTAATGGTGGAAATGACTGCTGACGGAGAGGGGAGATCTCTCTATGTGTGTGTATGTGTGTTTGTGGAATCTATTACCAAAATACAGTGGTTTTATACTTAATTACCAAAATGCAGCTGTTTTGAACTTATTTACCAATCTACGGCAGATTTTAAAGGCGAAATCAAGAAATCCGCCTTCACCTGAAGGCGGAATTACTAAAAACAACTTTACCTTGAAAGCAGAATTACTAAGAACGACTTCACCCTGAAGGCGTATTTTTTGAATCCGCCTTTTTGGTTAATGATCAAATTTGTTTTCACAAAGAAAGCGGATTCCATAAGACCGCTTTATCAAATGAAGCGGATATAATACATCTACTTTCATTTGAATATTTCCCAAGGGACCCATTTATGTTATTCACAAGTTTCCCTCTCTCTCATCTCTTCTCTCTGGCATTCGAACGCAGAGCTCTCAGTCCCTCTCTTCTCTGTGCAGTGAGTCCATCTCCCTCTCTTCTTCCTCTAGGGCCCCCCTTCCTCTAATGTTTGCCTTCGCCTCCCCTAAGCTCAGGCCACATTCATGTACAAACCCTAACTGACCGTAACCATAAGGTTTTATGAAGAAGACAACTAATCTTCTGCAAGATTCGAAACGTGAGATTCGTCTGCTTGCTATTAAACCCTAATTGCAGTGCTATTGAGCCCTAATAGTCGTAGCTTACTCAGTCTTTTGTCAAATCGTGCAGTGGACTGGTGCAGACTCGTGGGCTAGGTCTGAAGCAAAGAGAAGACAGGGCATCACGTGTTGAACAGAAGAGATTCTATATAACCAGGTACGCCACAATTGATTCTCTAATTCAAGAAATTACTAAGTTTAGAAAAAAATCCCCATTGCCCAATACCCATCACTGTTGAATTCAGAAATACCCAAGTGTAGCATTTCGTCCCCTTTATGTTGCTTGGTCGAACTGCATTCTTACTGCATCTTGAGGATTGAATGGTTACTGTGGGAAGGTGTTAGTGTGTGAAGGTATTATTCAGAAATTTACTGAATGTTATTTTTTGGATACATGTTATGTTTTTTGTGCATTAGTTATAGTGATATGTGCTTATTTTGCAAATTTAAAATTCAGTCAACAACCATTGTGAAGGTGTTTGCACATTTGTTGAATTGGTGATTTCTTGTCTGGTTTTGTGAATTCTGAGAATTCTGAGAAGGTCTGGTTTTCTGAATTCTGAGAATTTGATTTCTGGTCTGGTTTTGTTGAATTGTTGATTTCTTGGTTGGGTTTTTTGGCTAATTTGATTTGTAGGTGTTTGATCTCAAAACTTTAATGTAGTTAACTACTTTTGGATTTTCTGTCCCCAAGTGTAGCATTTTGTGTGGGATTTTCTGTTGAAAAGGTTGAACTTTTGAAAAAAATAGGTTTAAGCTAAAAGATGACCTAGTGACTAGCAGTTTCAGCCATCTGTGTAGGCAAACACTTTATATATTAATCCAGTGTCATAATGGAATCACCACTTTTATCTCTGTTAAGTTCTAGTGTGTCCTGTCAAGCCTGCTATCCAAGTCTGTTTACATAAAATCCAAGGGACTTAAAATCCAGTTAAAGAGCCAATTTACATGAAAGCATTGCTCAGGGGACATAAAATCCAGTGGAACAGTCTACATAAAATCTTGTTAAAGAGCCTAACTGAATTGATGACACATGAAAACAATAATTCCAGTTAAGAGCCTAAGGAACCATAACTAGTCTTAGGCAGAGTCAAAGCAGGTTGGGGTTAAGAGGAAGAGAAATGAATTTGAGGAAAGTAATGGGACTGTTGAAGGGTGGACTCTGGATCAAGAATTGACATTGCAGAGAGCTTATTTTGCTACGAAGCCCATGCCCCACTTCTGGCGGAAAGTTGCTAGACTGGTAACATATTCTTTGGTTCTTGATATGTATTGATTTATGTGTATTTTATATATGTTATACAGTTCATAAAACAAAAAGAATAAGGTTATAGGATACACATAGAGCATAAGATCAGTATATTTGTTTCCATTTCTTTCATTATGATATGTAGCATTACTACTTGCTGTGTAAGTCTTGTGCAATCTCTTGGTTTCAAATATCGAATAGAATTTCTAGATTAATTACCTCTCGGAATATTAATAGATGCATGAAAGATGCAGTGGTTTATTTGTGTTGGCAAACATATGGCATGGTCTGAAAAGGTTAAGGTGTCATTAAGGAAACTTCCTGTCAATTCTTGATCCAGAGTCCACCCTTCAACAGTCCCATTACTTTCCTCAAATTCATTTCTCTTCCTCTTAACCCCAATCCTGTCATAAAGGAAATTTCCTATTATCATTATTTTCATGTTGGTATTTATAAGTTTCAATTGGTAGCATGCCCCTCTCTCCTCCTCCGAATCTCTCTAAAATCCTTCCAAAGGCCTCCCAACAACATCAAACCGTGATATAAAAAAAGCAATTATTCTCTACCTCATAATTTGGTTATCAAATCGTGATTGTTTTTGTTTTGATATTGTGCTTACAGGGCAAAATTATTTTGGTATGTCATAGTTTTAAGTGAAACTCTGTCGAAATTTTTTAAAATTCATTATGTTTAATGAATATATTTACAATGCATACACTTGTTCCAACTTGTGGTTTATATTGTTTACAAATGTAATGTATTTTCTATATATTGTATGCATTGTTATGTGTACCGTTGTTCTGCACTTCAATAGGTAAGATAAAATAAGATAACATACGGAACATTAAATTTTAGCACTGCATAATGACATTACAGATAAACATAAACTAATGACAATGCATAATGACAATACAGATAAACTACAATAACACAGTAGTACAAATATATAAGCATATATAAGCATGATTATAACAAACGATACACATTATTATAACCCCTAGCGGATAAACCAACATATGCGTAAATGTTTATTGATCAAGAAATATTCATCATGGCAAACTTTCTTTATTTGACATTTCAACGTCAGAAACACTACCTTCTTCCGTAGACAACTGTAGGCACAAACGTGCTTCTTCAACCAAACATTCTGCAGCACGGTCGCCTGCAATTCGGAGGAGGTTGTACCAAGTTTGCCGTATTGTCATACAGTTGTTTTCAGCACGAATGCGCCACAATGCACCTACCAACTCTTGTGGTGTTTCAATAGACATATTAATGGCAATTTGTTGCGGCCTACGTATGTTACAAATGCGTAAATCTTCACTTAGAACTTCTCTCTCATTCAAACGATATTGTCATTTCTCCCTCATTCTATTCACTGGCCTTTGTGAGAAACGTAAACGAGGATTTACAGGATAGAAGAATTCATCCTCTAACGTCCAATGATATCCCATAGTTTCAAACACTGAGCGTGGACTGTAACTCATTTTTTCAGTTGATAAGTATGGTAAGAGAGCAACACACACAATAAATATATAGTGATATTATGATGGTAGTCGTGATAACTATTTAGCCAGCTGTGCCTAATCTTTTTTATGCTAAAATATGATGATTTGACTAATCTTGCAACACTTCTGATTTGACTCAACACTGAACACAGCCTATGACTATCAATGATAAGTCGACAGTGGTGATTTAAAACAAGATTGTTTGTACAAATTTTTCACTGGTATGTCATCATCATCTGTTTTACCACACCACTCTATCAGTGTCTAGTCGTTATCATTGTTCACTATTCAATGAATCAGTGTCTAGTCGCTATCATTGTTCACTATATCTTCACTGCAATATTTTTGTACTAAGTTCAATAAATGTAATACAGCTACTTACACTACAGTGTAACCCATACATACACAATAATGTCAACAACATCACCAAATGGGTCTTCAAGCCAACCTAACGATGACTCATTCCCAACCAACCACTACTATCATGAAACATTTTCTTCATTCCGTTCGCCAAAACCCGATAACTACACAGATCCCACTAGAGTAACATGGTATGAAAAATTACGTTCCTTTAAGAATGAGTCAATCTATATTCATAACCCATTCACCAAAGTCGGTCATGTGATGATTGGACCTGCAACATTTGTTCCGCCTCTAGAGTTTTTTTATCACCTACCGGGACCAAGTTGGTTGAAATCTTATTTCAATTGCTGTGAGCTTGAAGTATATTGTCGTTGGCATGGATTACGAGTGTCACAGGCATGTTCAGCTGAAATGTATGTGGAATGGAGCACGGATAACTACCATGATATAATTGCAACACTGGCGCTTGAGAATGAACAAATGGAACGACGGCTAAATCGATTCCACCTTATTACAAAGGCAAACATTGAACATTCAGACCCGTAGATCCTATTAATGCAATACTTTCCGATCAATGCTTGGCTTCAGATAATGAACTTTCAGATTTTGAAGATTCAAGTGATGAAGATCATCACTCAAAATTTCTACCTGCTACTCTTTGCTTACATGGCACACCATTATACTATTGGAAATATGATTGTCATTAGAAATATTTTGACAAATATGTCTTAATTATGTCGTTTAACATCAAATCTTATAGTTCTATTTCAGCAAAAGACTTAACATCTCTTCATTTTGAATGTTTTTTTGTAATGTATTTTCCGCAAAACAAATATAATAATATTTGTCCCCCTGCTTTAGGGTTTTTGGGTTGGGATTTGGGTGGGGGGGGGGGGGGGGATGATTGCTATTCACTTTTTGGATAATACTAGTTTCAGTGGGTATGGTTTTTTTATATTTAGGATTTAAGGTCTTCTTTGTGTGGGGTCGGGAGGGGTACGATGGGTAGTATTTTTGAAAATTATAATGGGTCAACTAAATAATTTTATTATTTATTGTTTAATATAGGGGTGGGAATTATATTTGCATTTGTGGGACTACGTAGAAATAGTCCCCACTTGGGTTTTTATCTTTTTAATTGTTATGTACAAGTTGGACAACATTCTAATACCGTAAATTCATTTTCCAATATGATAAAAATTATTTTGTAATACGAAACAAAGTGTGATAGCGATGTGATAGTTATTAAATTTGTTTGGGCTGGGAAGGGTTCAAAAGTGGAAGTGTTATTGAAAGTGTTTTCAAGCGGAATTGTTTGGCTTTTAGTGAAAGCGGATTTCTTGCTTCCGCCTTAACATGAAAGCAGATTTATTGATTCCGCCTTTACGTGAAAGCGGATTTCTTGATTCCGCCTTTACATAAAAGCGGATTTCTTGATTCCACCTTTACATGAAAGCGGTTCTACCACATCCGCTTTTCTTCTGTGCTACTACTACAGTTTTCGTGGTAAAAGCGGGTTTAATAAATACGCCTTCAGGGTGAAGTCGTTCTTAGTAATTCCGCTTTCAAGGTAAAGTCGTTTTTAGTAATTCCGCCTTCAGGTGAAGGTGGATTTCTTGATTCCGCCTTTAAAATCTGTCGTAGATTGGTAAATAAGTTCAAAACAGCTGCATTTTGGTAATTAAGTTTGAAAACTACCGTACTTTGGTAATAGATTCTATGTTTGTGTGTGTGCGTGATGGAGAGAGATAGAGAGGATGTGGATTACAGTGGTTGCCGAAAGGAGGAGGTTGGTGTGGTGATTATGGCTATTGATGGGAAAGAGTACAAGAGAGAGAGAGGGTTTTTTTAGGAATGCTGAAAAGAAGGAAGAGGGAGATGAGGGTGTTTTGGACTTTTTTAGATTTTCTTTTTCATACTCCCTCTCTCAGATGGCGTGTGTTTCATACGCCCAGTTAAATTAAATAGAAAATGTAACAGTGCATTTTAGTCCAACAACCATAAAAGGGATGTGTTATTTTTAATTTATAGGGAGGTTTTGTGCAAATGGAGTAAACCACAAAGAGGTAAACTGAAATTTGCCCAAAAGTTTTTAATTTGATACAAAGTACTATAATGGAGAAACACAAAGTTATAAAAAGAACAAACTTAAATTTAAAAGATGATGTAATATGGCCATTAGATTTTTAAAAAATGGTAAAATCTGACCATTCAAAATTTGAGTAAAGATTTAAGTCTCTTTTGTTTGAATAAAAAATTGCGTCTTTCTTTATTTGGTATTGGTTTGAGTAAAAGAATGGAGATTGATTTTAGCATATTTGTACTCAAATTTAAATTTGAGTAATGGCATGTTAGGTAGAAATGATAAAAAAAAAAGTGAAAGGGAAGAAAGTTAGAAGGTTTTGGTTTTCCATCCTCTACGAAAAGAAAGTTACTTTCTCTGAATTTTGTTTGGTAAGATGGATAGAAAATTGAATAGCTTAATTTTCTATTGTTTAATATAAGAAAAAAAGGGAAGAACGAAAAAGGATATATTTATGAATTAACATTTTATCCTTAAACAGAGTTATCAGGTGGATTTTCATCCAAGTGACCATGAGAATACACAAATGGATTGTCACATTGTCATCCATTATATTAGAAATGACATACGTGTCCTGGATCAAAGAAAGTCCAAACAAGGGCGAGAACACCTATGCCCTGTTTGGTATGAAGGAAAAAGGTGGATGGAAGTTGTAGAAGGGAAAATGTGATTTTCCATTGTTTGGTTGAGAGGGAAAAAGGAGAGAAAAGAAATATGGATCAAAAAGTGTTCCATCCTGCCCTTTAATTTTGTCCGTCTCGAAACTGGGCAAAAAACATGAAGGAAAAGAGTGTGAATGATTAAATTAATTCTATACCCTCTACTATAAGTACCCCCACCATTAAGCCTTTTCACTATACTTTCTTTCTTTGAGCAATTTCATATTTAGGGAACCCATAAAGGTGGGGTCCACTTCCTTCCTTTTTTGGGGGAAGGTGTCCATTTTCTTTAATCATTTATTTTTATACAATAATTATAACTTTTAACAAGTAAAAAATAACTTTCTTTCATATGAGGATAGAAAGTCTATAACTTCTAACTTTTCATCCCTCCTAGCAAACAATCCACTAGTCATCCAAAGGGGCCCACCCCATCAACACAGCTAATTGTGGTTTTGAATCACTCCTACTCATTTGGCTTTATTACCTATAGGGTAAAATAGCAAAAATAATCTTCATGTTGCAGATGACTCATTCCTTCTCTCCATTTTTCGCCCAAAATTGGACAAAACATTTTGGTGGGCGGAGCTGAAAAGGTTTCCATTATATTTATTTTTCTCCTATTTTCTTTTCAAACCAAACAATGGAAAATCATTCCTTTCATCCTATTTCCCTTTCTATATTTTTCATTCATCCTACTTTTTATACCAAATAACCATTTTTTTATGGATTTGGGTAAAGATTGGAGATGCACATTTAATATTAAATGGCAGGTAAAACTTGAAATAAGCTGGGTCAAGCCCAAACCATGTTAACTTGACTCCTAAACATCGAATTTGGGTTTTTGTATGAGAATGATTTGAGTTGAACCTTAGGTTTCGTTTGGTTACGCTTTTTTTAAGTATTTCTTTTTAAGCAAAAAAGCAAGAAGTAATGTTTGTTTTTGTATTAAAAAAAAAAGAGCTTTTAAAAAACAAAATAAGAAAAATAGCATTTTTTTCAAAAAGCAAAAAAAAAAAAAAAAAGGTGCTTTTTTGAATCAAATAATAAATTTTAAACCAAACACATACATACACACGCTAATACACCAAAACACATTCATTCACTCACACTAATACACCGAAATATACCCATACTAATATACCAAAATACACCCCTACACCCACACACCAAAACCATAGTTTTAAAACCCGGTCCGGACATCAACTCAATAAAGGGACTGGAGCAATAGGTCACTGGTTCAACCGTTTGGTCACTGGTCGGATTGGTAAGATAATAAAAAAATAATAAATAATAATAAATTGGCTAAAAAATCACAATATTTAAGAAAATAACATCAAACACGTAAAATTAAGTAGAGAAAAATCCAAATCCAAAACTCACAATTAATTAAACACCACAACACACCAACTTTAAAGTAATAGTAAGATACATAAGGCAATAAACCCAATAACATCTCATTTCATAGAATCAAAGACCACCATATATCTAGATTCAAGAATATCAATTTCTAGCATCAACAGCATCCCAACAATCAGCTTAATTAATTTCTAGCATCAACAACATCCTAACAATCTGCTCAAGCAATAAGCTATCAATTATTTGCTTATTTTTTGTAAAATATAGCATTATCAAAGCTTCAATATGTAAAGTATAGCATTTATCAAAGATTTGATTGCATAAAAATAAAAAATAAAATATAGTAGAGAGTTAGAAAGGATAGAGTAGAGAAACCGAGACCGAGAGAGAGAGATAGAGAGAGGGAGAGTATGTACTTGTTGTTGTCAATGTAGTTGTCGATGCCTCGATGGAGCTCTTAAGTAGCCTTCTTCTTCGTTTTTTTATAGTTCCTTCCACAACTCCACTTCGATTGAGTTTGTCACACCGTCGGCATCGCAACAAGGCAAAGGGAGGCACAGAGGGTGCCTGGGTATGAAGAACCGAAGGAGACAATGAATAATTTAGGGCAAAATGCCCAAAAAGGCCAAAACTCATTATTTTATAGTAATTTAATTCATCTGATCGGTTTAGTTAAACCCGTCCAGTTTGAACGGTTCAACGAATTTATTCCGGTTCAGCGGTTTTATTCTAGTTTTGGTGCACAAACAATCCAATTGGTGAACCGGTCCTGTTCAGGCTCTCTGGTTCACCAATTTACCGGGTCAACCCGTCAGGCCAAGAACACACCCCTACACCCACACACACCAAAACACACATACACACATATACACCAAAACACACACACACTAATACACCAACGCGCACACATCCATTAGTAATGAGGATTCGGACTATCACACATTGATCAATCAAAGAGAGATTCAATAACTAAAAGAAAGATCGATTTTTTGGGATCCTTCCTTTCTTCAAACGGAATGAACAGAGATAGAATCAGACCGATTCTCGAAATGCCTTTCTGGATATTCCTCAATGTCCCGGCTATTCACGGAATGTGAGAAGCAGATGATTAATCATCTGTTTCCGGAAGAAATCGAAGAATTTCTTGGGAATCCTACAAGATCCGTTCGTTCGTTTTTCTCTGACAAATAGTCAGAAGTTCATCTGGGTTCGAATCCTACTGAGACGTCTACTAGAGATCAGAAATTGTTGAAATACACTAAAACGCGCGCACACACACACACACACTCACTAACACTAATACACCAAAACACATGCACACACTAATACACCAAAATATACATACTCAATTACACACAAAAAAATGCACACGCCACTAGTCCACCAAAAACACACACAAATCCACACACACTAATCTAGCAAAACATACATTGATACACAAAAAAATACATACAGACACTAATACATCAAAAATTACATACTCTCACTCACACACGCATTCACTAATACACCAACAAACACACACACACACACACACACACACACACACACATTTATACACTAAAATACACACACATACACTAATAAACTAAAGCACACATACACACATTATTAAACCAAGACCAAGAAAAACACACACACACACACACACACCCAATACATTAAAAACACACACACCAATACACTAAACACACACACACACATAGAGTAATACACCAAAAAATACACATTTATATTCCATAATATACCAAAATACACACATACAGTAATCATTAATTAATCACACTTTGTGTGTGTATTATGGAGTATCAACACGATAGAAGAGTATTTATTTTTGTGTATCATGGAGTATCAACATGTGTATATGTGTATTTTTGTGTATTAGTGTATGTGGATGCATATTTTTTTGGTGTATTAATATGTGAGGGGTGTGTAAATATGTGTGTTTTGGTATATTAGAGTGTGTGTATGTATGTTTATTTATTTATTGACGTATGTGTGTTTTGGTGTATTAGTGTGTATGTATATGTGTGTGTGTGTGTGTATGTTTTGATGTATTAGTATGTGTGTGTGTTTAGTGTATGTGTATTTTGGTGTATTAGTGTGTGTATGTGTGTGTGTTTTAGTATATTAATAAGTATGTGTGGTGTATACGCATTTTTCATTTTCGGCTTACATGGAGAAAAAATAGGGAGTTATTTGCTTACATGACAAATTGGTTATTAATTTTTATGGGGTCCATTTACTTATTTGTTTTAATATTATTGATAGATAATACCAATCACATCACATTGTCATGTGATATTACCGTTGTAATAAATATTTTCTCCGCAACCAAAGAGTAAGACCACAATTTGTCCGAGAGTTGGCCGAATTAGCTCATAACCTGATTGGCTAATGGAGCAAGACGCAGTATTTGGCAACCATTAGAAAAGCACATGATCAATTCTCTCTGCTTTCTAATTTGGGTGCATTTGGTAATATTGTCAGTTTTATATTTTTCTGCGGTAAAAAGTTAAAACAGAAAATATATTTTGGTGTCATTTTTTGTTTAAGAAATTATGAAAACTAAAATAGAAAACTTGTTAGGTAACCATATTAATTTATGTTATATTTAGTAGTTTTATATTAATTCCTTGCTAAAAAATAAATCAAAATTCATTATCCCAATACATGACACAAATCAAAATATTGGAATCGCATAACTCATTAAACATACCAATATATCCCATTATTCAACGTACTACCAAATATACTTGTCATATTTAGTCTTTTTGGGGGGGTAATAAACCAAGAAGTTGCATTGAAGAATATGCATTTGTACAAAGCAACTTTCAATCCCAAAAGGGATACAGAAACAGGGACTAAGACTGCAGCAACCTATAGTCAGTCCATCAAAAGCAGGGTGGAGGAAGTCTAGGGGGGTTGCATATTGCACTCCCCACAAATTACATAACATGTAGACTACAAACAGGATTTACATCATGAAGAAGCCATCTGTCTATGAAGAAGGTTGTCCTTGATTTTGGTTGAGAGAAGCCTACTTCTCACCATATTCAAAACCATCATCTGGGTAGTAACTGGATCATTATGCTCATTGGTGAAAATTCTATGATTTCTTTCTCTCCATAGAAAATAAATTGTGACAGCAAGACATAGTTTCCTAATGGAATTCTGTAGTTGCTTGCCTTTACATTGGGTGGACATAACCTCAATGAGCTATAGCCTCAATTATGTAGCCTCATATTTAGGCATTATCACTTAACTAATATCTCAACAACTAATTCAAATACCAAAAAAGAGTAGTGCACAATACAAGAACAAATTGAATCATAACAAGTGAGTATCAAAATAGTGACGACGAGTGGTGGGTGGTGACAATGGTGGTGGCGACAGTGGCGTAAAGTAAGGGGTTTTAATTTGATGGCAATGAAGACTAGTGGAAGGTGGTAAACACTGAAGGACCCAAAAATTAGCTTTAAGGGTGAGCACCTCAACTAGGATTGGCTCTATAACTTGAAATAATTAATGACTTTAGACTATCACAAAGATGACTCTAATTTTATGTATGTTGATAAAATGGTGTAGATTGCAAATTTAAACTCTATTAAAATCTAAATCGTCCATAAAAAAGATTTCATAAAAGTGAAGTGTTAAAAAAAAATATTAATGCAAATGAAAAAGGTCATTACTAAATAATATTATTTTTTACCAAATGTTCATATTGAAGTCAACCGCTAATTACACTCGATTCATAAACATATAGAGATAAAATAGGTAAATTATATCTTCAATTGAGAATCAATTTTAAACAATATATTCATCTCAAGTTGTTTCTCATCGATCTTAAAGGATTGACCTTGAGGTGTTTTAATATTTTATATCAAAATTACAAAGTTATTAAATAAGAATTTAAGAAGTAAGCGTAATAATGCATCTAGAATTCAATTGGTGAATCATCAATCTAAGAAAATTAGAGATAAGTTGTAGGCGAATTACAAACAATTTAAATTTAGAATTACGAATTTAGAACCAAAAGAACTCACAAATATACAAATCAAGTCCAATTTTAAGTGGGCACAACTTATTATCTATACTACCCTAAAAAATCAGTATACCTGAAATTTTTTTAATTTTCCTTTTTATCCTTACACAATGTAATTAGTCCATTTTAATCCAAAAATAAATGAATAAATCTCCTCCACCTGAAAGTGTCATTGATCACATATAAGCTCGGTTTTATCTTCTACGTTTGAGCTTTCTCATTTTCCAGTTCCACATTATACTACAAACACTTATACTGTCGGTTATTCAAACCGAGAAGGTCACCCCTTCGTATACTATTTCTTAACAATTACATAAAGATAATAATATTCGACCTTCAGTTAATAACTACGCCATTGTTCTTAATCACATGCTTTCTACTTTTCCCACTACGTTAAGTATAAAAGCTAGAGAGGCAGGGGAGCATAACTCCTAAGGAGGACTCCAGGTTTCTTTCTTCTTTTACTGCTCCTCTTGCATTTAATTAACCCAGTAATTATTGTAACTAATTCTAATTTTTAGTATGTTTCTATAATAATTGTTGAAACTTATTTTCGTTTAACTAATTTAGTGTGTCTCTAGCACATCACAGATTGTGAAAAAAAAAAAAAATGAAAGCATGGTGAAAGAGAAATGTGACTTTACCAACACTAGAAGTTGACTCTACCGTCAAAGACCTCAAATCTTTCTTTCAAAGGTGTTCTATATATAACTCATTGTGTATGAATGTGTATGAATATGAATATAGATATACCTCTCGAAACCCTAACTTTAAATTGCTAATTCTTGATACTTTTATTGTTTTGAGGGAGACTTTTGGTGGATTACATGATAGAAAGAGTCGTCAAGACTCAGGCTGTCACAAATGGGTCCGGGATCATGTCGATGCCTTCTCATGGTCTTTACGAAGGGGTGTTCTTTTTGATTTCTACCTCATTTTTCTCTAATTTCCATATATTTGTAAACAATTGCACACATGAATTTATATACTGGAGATACATAAGGAAGCATGTATAGCCTCTAAAAGTGTGAATAATAGCTTCAAAGTTTAATATTGAAAAAGAGACATAGGATTTGACTATTTTTTAATGTTGTAAATTTGTTTAATTGGAGATTCCAATTAGAAATGATCTCCGCCATAGTACAATCAAAAGAGAACTGTGGAAGAAAATGGAGGGAAAAAGGAAAAAGTTGGTGTTTCTTTTAGAAAGAGTCAACTTGAATGTTGAAGGTATAAACATACTGATTTTTTTCACCAAGTAATGGAAGGTGGTTCTAAATTCAACTTTGTTGGAAGTACTTGTATTAATGTTGGTACAATGTAAGGCGTGAAATTTAAAGTTTTTGGTCATAACTTATTGTCAATTTGATGCTGTCATTGGTTTATCCAATAGTGCATTTTTTGAGAAAAAAAAATTAAAAATTTGTAACTACATCCTGCAAAGATTAAGTTCAAAGTAAGTTTGACAATTTTGAAGTAGTCTTGGATGAAGACAACAAAGTTTTTGTGATGATGGTAGTTTTTGAAAGGAAAGTGTAGTTTTCCCCTTCAAGTCTTGAATTGTTTTGGAAGTACAAGTTTAGAAAATGGTGGAATAGTGTTTGTCATTTGGTTTTGAATTCTAATGATTTAGAAAAATTGTTTTGAAATAATTTGTATCCTTTGTTATACGCTTGGGGAATGTTATGCACATAAGTTTTTTTCTAACCATCCTAGGTGGAAATGGAATCCTCATCTTTGAATTTGTATAGAGCAGAATCTTGTTACATGACAGTTTCTTGTGGATACCTTGGGGGAATTACAAAAGAAGTGCTATTTAAAAAAAGTTTAGGGTAGTCAAAAGATTGAAGGTGATTGAAGTTGTGGACGGCTACCTATGATTGAAGTGATTGTCATTAGATTGATAGTAGATTTTATTCATTGTGTTGAGATCCGCTATCAATCTAATTAGCACAATGAATTAGATATTTAAATTAGGTCCCAATAGTATTGTTCCTCAAGCAATGTTATGACAGATTTCTTAGTGATTAATGCTTTTGTGAAAGAGTGTGTTTGCGTTAGGAACATTGGAGCGTATACGTAGCTTGACATCTAAAATGGTCTACATGCAAAACATGTGTGCAACATATAGTATCCAAAAATATAGCTAAATTATACATACATACACACACACACACACACACACACACACACACACACACACATATATATATAATTAAAAAAAAATGAGGGTCCCCTACATACATCTACCATTAGTGGTAATAATAGGAGATGGTGGCGGAAAGGGGATGGGTGGGTGATAGTGGTGACCACCGATGGCAGAGGCTGGTTCAGACGAGTGGTGGCGGTGCTGATGATGGCGGAGGATAGTGGTGAGATGGGGAAGTGGTGGAAGGTGGCGGGGGCAATGGGTGAAGGGGCGACCACAGATAATGTTGGTTATAGTGGTGGTGGGGTGGTAGTAGTGTCAATGGGGGTGGTAGTGGTTTTGGCAATGGTGGTGGAGGCAATAATGGCAGCAGAGAGATGGTGGGTGGCGGACAGTGGTTGCAACAAGTGTTGACGATAGCGATGGTGCTGGTGGTAGTTAATCCATAACAACCATCTATTGGGCAAAAGAAGACTCAAGAGTGACCCTACGTGGTGGTGCACGTGATGTGCTAATATGCATACGTACACGTGGTGGTGCGTTCCTCGAAGGCCTGGGCTCTGAGGTAGGTGTCGGTGTCTGGGGATCCATCTCATCATCCTTTGGATCGAACACCCAACTCGCGTGATTCTCACTCTGTCGGTTAGATTCCTTCTCAAGAGGTTTCTAATAGAGTAGTATACTAAAAACTTGTTTTTTGTAGTGAAACTCATTTTATTAATTAATAAAAGTTTGTTCTTTCCATTTTATTGAGAATCTGTATGGGCAAAATATTTGCATTATATTTAATATATGGTATGCATGTATGTCTTATATTTTACATTGTAGATAATCTGGTGTGTAGAGTTCGGCTTATATACAGAAAATCAGATTATCAAATCCTTGTATAATATGAGTATATGTTCATAATCCTAGATGGAATTGGACACACCATTGATATGATTGTAGTATAATATTTTGGCATAGTCTGTCTGAACTGTAGGAGACTGTTTAATGTCTCGGATTATTACACTAGTACACTTTGTATATTGAACAGACTCATGTTGAGGTTATTATCTTTTACTGATTCAATAAGATAATAAATACGTCATAATTATTATGATTGCTTATGCTCTTAATCCCAAAATATTTAATTGTCACGTGCATATAATGTTTGTCACTTTAATTACCAACGGGTCTTTGGTCAAATGATACTCCTTACCTTGTAAAGACTTTGCCTTCTTGAGGTCAAGGGCTCAAGTCGCCCCTCCCCCATCCCCCAAAAAAAATTTGTCACTTTAATTCATCAAATGGTGAGATTCATATTTAGTCAATAAGCTCGGTGAATTGAGAGACGATGTTATTTGTATAGTAAAAATTAAATATTAAAATAAACCACGTACTAGTATTTAAATGAGTTGATGATGTCCTCTTGAGGAAGCTCATAAATTTTGTCCATGTCAAACCCTACAGGTGGATTTAATTATCCGACATGATAAATAAGTTGAGTGGTAAGGTCTCAAGGAATAAAAGAAGTCAATTGAATATAATTGTCAGTAATTTATTTAATTAATGGATATCTATAATATTAAACGTAGGGAGATTATTAACCATGTAATAATAAGGAGCTCGAATATAATTTTGAGATAAGGCTCAGGAGATCAATAATAAGTCTTTAGTGGACTGACTTATTATTAATGGGTTGTAGGATGTTTGTTATGGGTTGAACACGGGAATCCTAAACCCATTATAAGTCCGATCCTTATTTCTCCTTAGGGTTTCTGTCGTAACCTATATATAGACGTCTATGCTCTCTTATTCAGCATTTATTCTTTACTCACGTTTTTTAGAGAGGCTGAAAGAGAGAGTAAGGATTCGGAGGTCTTAGCAACCCACACTGCATCCGGATTCTGACGTTTGGGGATATACGACAGAAGGCCGCGAGGTTCGTCGAGCTGTTCTTCGGTTGCTCGTTGATTCTGCTCTGTGTTCGTGCTGAGACGAGATCAATCTCGAGGGATCTCGAAGGTAAACCCTAATTCAGCCATGTAAGGTATTAAAGGAAAATTTTTTATACTCGATATATACGCGCTGTCAACAGCTCTTGGGATTTCCGTTCCAACATTCTTTGGTTCCTTCCTCTAATCAGTATTCAAAGCAATCACACCTTTACCCATTGCCAAATTCATCTAAAAATGCATCTTCTGGCTCATCTAACCACTCTGCATTTCCCATTATCTTTCATGAGATGGTGTAATCTCAACCTCAAGTTATAATGCGCATAGAACAACCTCTCCAACTTCTGATAGTTAAGATGGTTAGGTACTTTAGAATGGATGAGAAAAAAATGTACTCTAATTTCTTTTGCACCTACTTTGACGAAGATGTTTTTGATAAAACTCTAACAACAATTCATCTTAAATTCAGACAATCAGTCCCATACATGAACCACCAATATAGGATGAAATGATTTTAATCCATAGAACAGGACTTTGTTAACATTAGTGTTTATGGAAGGAAGTATTTTCAACAATTAAATATCTCAATATTGTTGATTAACTAATTCATTTATCGCCCTTCCTGTAATATTTTTTTTTTTTTTTTTTTTTTGGGGGGGGGGGGGGGGGGGGGGGGGGGGGGATAAATAAATAAAATCTACTGATTCAATAGTGCAAAAGGTTACATTTAGCAAGCATACCCCAACCAATACATCAGTGGAGTTTGCAATAAAAAGCCAACATTACAAAGAAGAGGCAGCTTAACAACAAAAAGAACACAAAGCAAGATCTGGATCGAGGAGCTGGATTATGGAAGGTGCCAACTGTAAAGAACTCTAGCATTTTGAGAGCGTCCCCTAACTGTAATAGTTAGTAATCTATTGCGAACCACATCACTAATTGTGCACAACAATGAGTTTGTATCTCTATATTCGTTTCTGAATATTCTAAAGTTCCTCTCCTTCCAAAGTACATAGACAGTTGCTGCCAAACACAGCTTGAGCACAATAACTTTCAATGATTTACCTTCCATTCCTCGGAAATGAGTTACTGCCAAAGAGCTGGAAGTAATGTTGTGTTACATTTATCCATAATCTGGTTCCACACACTGGCAGTACATGGGCAGTTGAAGAAGAGGTGTTCATGAGTCTCTATTTCATTCCTGCAGAAGGAGCAACTTGTTCCCATGTGTGGCATGAAATTCTGTAACTTCCTCTAATAGTTGTTGCATCACCAAAACTATGCATAACATCTCGTGGTGATTGTATCTTGGTCACCACTTTTTGTATAGATAGTTATTTTTCGTAGGAAGGTCTTTTTTTTTTTTTTTTTACAATGCTAATTGTAAAGAAAGCCAATCATGGTATCTGTACATCCTTCACAGAGAGTTAATACAATTTATTTACTTTCCATGAAAAAAATAATACCATTGCCATAAAGTCAAATATACAAAGCTTCAGAAAACTATAAATGTCTTGGCTTGCTGGTTTTAACCCTCATTAAACTTTCCAGCAAAGTTTTGGAACAAGTTTTATCTTCCATTCATCAAGATCTGAAAACACTTTTCATCGACTACAATGCCCACGTTAGAGTTGGAAGTTGGCCTGCCATAGTCATTTATTTGAAGTCCTATGGTTTCATGCTCTTCTGTGACAAACTCTTGGCAAAAATAAGAATAAAGATGCTGAAAATTTCTTGAATTGTCCTCACACTTCTTCTTGCTCTTCCTTGTCATCTTGTCCAAAATAATGCTCAAATTGTTCCATGTCTCTTTACACCTAGCTGCACTCCAATGATAGCCCATTTTAAGCATTTTTGAAGCTATTTTCCCCCAAATTAAAGATTGTCTTCTGAATAGCCAAATTCCTGAAACTTAGGATCCATGCTAGTTCTTAACTGAACTAAACTCGCGATCTCAGATTCAAGCCATGGCTTACTTGTGTTAACCCTATCGAGCATTCCATTCACCTTGTATTCCCAATTCACTTTAGCCTTTAGCTCCTTTGGCAGCGCCATTTCCTTTTTTTCCTTGGCCAATTTTTGCAAAGATTCCATTAATGCAATGTTTCGAGCTTCAAACCGAGCTCTCTCATTAGCCCAGAATTCATATTCATGATCAAACCTAGCTGCCTCTTGTCTCCTCCATTCCTCCTCTCTAATTGTCCTCTCTTTTTCTTTATCTTCGATGGTCCTCCACATCTTCTCCATCCAAGCCTCTTGTGTTTCCGATAGTTTCCTCATATGTGAGCCCACCAAGTCCTTCACTTCTGCTTTCCAGCTCTTTCTAACCCTTCCCAAACTGTGATTTTCATTGCTTTTCTTCTTCTCGTTCATCATATATGCAGCGGTTGAAAGATCACAGCCGTTATTTTCTGATGATGAAGTTTCAAACTCAGATGGGTTGGAGTTGGATGGGTTAAGGCTCTCACAGAGCTTCTGGTCTTCCAAAGCTTCTTGGTTTACTTCATTAATCATGAAGTCATTTGGAATTTTGTAAGGAAGATTATGTTGGAGAAGGGGTGTCTCTGAGTTTGAAGTTTGATTGCTTGTTTCCCTATAAAGGGCTTCAAGCTGGCGAAAGAACCTATAGTTCTTTCCATCTTGTCTTCCAGCTTTACCTTCCTTCGTCTTCTTATAATACTTGTACAAGTTCTCAAATTTCTCTTTACATTTTCTCCCACTTCTCTGGTACCCAAATTCCTCCCTCATTACTCTGCAGCAAAAAGCCAAACAAAATAACTAAATCAAGCTAAGGAAGAAGAGGACAAAGACCCTACTTTCGAGTTTAACGTCTGGAAATTTTCATAAGAACGTGACCAAGTTTTTTCAATGTTAAAATACCAAAAAAAACTCCACTAATCAGAATTCCTTATTATAATGTCAATTTAGTTATTTTTTCATTGTCATTCCATGATGTTCTTTATTATTAAATACCTAAGACATTCCTCTTGTTGATGTGTCAGGGATGTAAATGTTGAACTAGTTTTATACCCTAATTGGCAGCCATTCCCATAAACTCGACCAAGAAAAAGTTTTTTGATCCTCAATTACAAGAACCAGTGTATGGCTACTGCGCCTTTCAAGAGGATAGACAGTTTGTAAGAACAACACCAGCAAATGATCAGAGGGAAGATCATCCATTTGCCGGGAAATTAGAGGAAAATCAATTGGTCCTAGACGGGCGAAGCAACGTTGGCGGTGATCCGTTGTGACACTGGATGAACAAGATCCTGTTACTAAAAATGAATTGTTACTTTCTGCACTACGAAGTCAGCAATCGAAAATAGGCTTTAGTTCAATCTTATTAGTTTCAGAAAGTAAAATAAGAATCTAGTAAGAAAGTAAAAAACTCATGTTAACCATAAACCACTAAACAAAAAGTAGGGTTTTCTAAAATCACTTGCAAAAAATTTGGTAATCTGATCTGCATATATCGTTATTGGGATACAAAAGATATAGATACAAAAGGGCTTAGTTTAGCTTAGCTTTCCCTTCATTCACAGAAGTAAAAAAAAAAAAAAAGCAAAAAAATGGGAAGAAACACAAGCATATGCTTGATTTATACCTAGAGACTTCATTCCATAAATGTCCTTTCTGATTAGCTTCTTTGAACTGATGATCAAGACGAGATCTGATTTCCAGAAGCGTTAGAGTCTCTTGCCGAGGCCATCGACTTTGTCCACCGTCGTCGAAACTCTCCATTCCTGACCCACTAACAGTAACAGAAGCTGAAGCAGTAGTGGTTTGAAGTCCAAATTCAGACGACCCACCACTATGACAACCCAGCATGACAGTTTCATACAGTTGCGGTGGTGGTGGTAGTGGTGGTGTCAGATTCCGGTAGTATTCGGAGGCTGGTGGGGTGGCCGGAAAACGGATTCTTCCGGCCATTAGCTCTGTAAGATCAGTATGACCGTACTGTTCACCCATCTGTATTAGGTTTCAAAGAAAGAGAAAGAAGAATAGGAGTTCATATATGAGAGTTTCAAATTGAGAAAGAGCTTAAGCACTCAAAATCGAGATGGGGCCAACAGCATAGGCACATATTCGAGTATGGTGGGCGACATGATCCGACTCTACCGCACCTTCCTTTAATGCTCTCCCTCTCTCCAACCTACAGTTCACAGTCTCGCAGATACAAATACGTGTGTGTGTGTGTGAGAGAGAGAGAGAGAGAGAGAGAGAGAGAGAAAGAGAGAGAGAGTAGGAGAGTAGAGGAGGCAAACCTTGGGTTGTCAATCCAGTCTAATTGGCATGGTATCATAAAGAAAGGGATGTTATATTGGAGTCGTGTGATTTTGTTTGGTGTTGTATTTGCTTTAATGAAAATTTATTTAGTTTCAAAACAATAAATAAATGAGCAATGCTATAGGGACCTAATGATGTGGTTTCAATGCAATCATTAGATTAGTTGTGAGTTTCAATGTTAGATGGAGCCCACAACCAATCAAATGGTTGTACATCATTAGGTCCCTAAATTAGGTCCTCAAATTAGGTTCAAATAGCATTTCCCTAAATATAATACAATATTAAAAAGTAAAAACAATAAAAAGGAAACCTTACTTGGTACCCGACAATTTATGTTTAATAATAATCTAACTAATTTATTAATTGTTTTAATAGTCTATGTCATTTTCGGATTTGCGTCTTATCGAATTTCTGTTTATGAAAGCAACCAATACCTAGACATAATTCTATAGTAATTCATAAGGAATCAAAAAAAAAAAAAAATTTGATAATTCTACTATCTAAGTCAATTATTAGTGTTCAGCGTAATATAACTTATTATGGATTATGTTTCAACAGATTGCGTTACGTTATCTTTGAATTTGCATAGAATTGGTGTTAATGGATCAACATACATGTGTGTGGTGCTGTCGTTGAGGGAATCAGAACAAAAAGAATCTATAGTTTCTCAACCAATATATAAGGGAAGGGAAAGGTAAGGTGGTGGTGATGATGATAGAAGTCCAATGGCAGGACTGAGTATGACCAGTACACAGTGCCCTAACAAGGGTTTCACTTTCAAGCTAGTCTACAATGAGGCCACATCCCACAGAGTTCTTTCTATAAATTCTCCTATGAATTGCAGTATGCATAGACTATAAGAATTAAGGCATTGAATTGTGTTAAAAAAAAGAAAAACAAACACCACCATTCTTGATCTGCATGGAGTGAATTACCTTTGCAGTCGCTTTTAAAATAAAATCTTAGATTTTGGGTTCCTGTATGAAGGATTAGGTAAGCAAATATTTCAAACATCTCAACAGAAAATTATGTCTTTGACGAGCCGCAAACACCTATTCCTATCAAACTGAAACTAACAAGTAAGATTTTGAAGAAACACGAGACTCCCAATCTTGTGCACTGCTAAACTACAAGCTTTGTTTCAAGCCCCTCACAAATTGTTACTTTCTTGTAATTTGTTTCCTGTAGCACTCCTCCTCTCTCCCCCAGACTTACTACACCATTTGAATCAATTCGATATATTCTTGATATGTTTGGGAGTCCACATCTTTAAGTATTTTGAAATTAATTGAAATGATATATTGAAACGGATATTAGTTTAAACCACAACAGAAAAAAAAAAAAAAAACTTACCCAACAACTTGCTTTCATTCTCTTGTTTATGGATACAATAACTACACATCAAACAGTGATAGTATAATTTATCAATTAAAAATAGACTTAATCTGGATTAATATGAGAATTTACGATTGGTTCGTAGAACAATCGAATCAATCCGTGGCTCTGTCGTTTGGAGGCAACAGAAGATTTCTTTCGGGGCTCAATAATTATGCCATAAGTTCTGTAATTGTATCACAAATGCAGGGAATAAGGTATTAATATTTTAGTTAAGTACATGATGTCTTAACACCAAATGATTGTTTTTCTTAGCGTGAATATACCCAGAAAAGAACAGTAAGTAGACACATTTCTCCTCTAATCATGGCAACATTATTGGGATTCGTGTACCAATAAGTACTTATTATTACATGAAAAAATATGTTAAATACTTGTAAATTGATATACGTAATTACGATAATATTTGCCCAATAAGGCTAAGGTATCACATTGAGTATCATACTGAGATTCATCATTAGTCATTGATTTTGTTTTGATTGATTTATAATTATTTGAATAATAAATAAATAAATAAATTTTATACGTGTCGGAATCTTATTAGACAAAAAGTAAAAATATGGTATTGAAAAGTAACATTTGGATACCATAATTAGACCCATGAATATCACTGAAGAAATACTGTGTATCCTGTTAAAAATAGAATTGTTAAAAATAGAATACTAGATAATACTTTGTTGTGAAGTATATCTAGTTGACTTGGGAACACAAGGGATCATGTCTTGGGTCTTGTTATGTGGTTAATGGTCTAGGAAAGTGAGTGGTCAAGATGTATCTTGCAACCTATATGTATGTTGAAGATATGAAATACATGTATGGAAAACTATTCCAAAAAGACGAAGTTATATTGTCTTTGTTTTATCTATCACAAATATACAAGGGCTGAAATTACAGCCAACATAAGTGGTATCAGAGCTAGTTCGATTCTAACTAGCTGGGCGTGAAATTTCTCGTTGGATAAACAAAATCCTAGTGAAGAAGATCGAAATGGCAAGTGGAATCAACATGTCTACCGGTGTACAACAACCTCCTTTTCCCGTCTTTGAGTGGTCAAGATGTATCTTGCAACCTATATGTATGTTGAAGATATGAAATACATGTATGGAAAACTATTCCAAAAAGACGAAGTTATATTGTCTTTGTTTTATCTATCACAAATATACAAGGGCTGAAACAATTACAGCCAACATATCCAACCGAAGAAAGACGAATTTCAAAAAATAAAATAGAACGTACAGCAGAGGAACATATGACAAATCAGGAGCATCAAAAGTGATGCAAATCAAGGAAGATTTCAGCTTCGATGTCTGAAACGTCTCAAGACCCCATTATAGAAAGTTTCGATGAATTTTTTCATTTCTATTTTGTAATTTCAGGAATTCTCAGAGCTATACATGCCAGGCTTGGATATGTAGGTTAGTTCCAGATTGCTAAGGTTTCTTAACTATTTTAGGTTGCAAAACTATTCAAGACCTTTTCCTATTTTGAATACCATTTTCAAAAAAACTATTTTTCTTTTCTGTGTAATTGCTTTGGTATTCAAGGATTCAAAATAGATTTTGAAGCAATTTTTGTTGTCCCAAATGTAACCTAAGAGGGGAGTGAATTAAGTTTTTACTTTTCAAAAATCTTTAAAACAATATTACTATTTGTAAAATTATTTTGATTGAAAGTATATGTGTGTGAAATGATTGTGTAGTGAATGAGAAAGTATGCAAACAATAAGTAAGAGAATATGGAAAGATATGCAAACACTATTTATAAAGATCCAACCCCAAACCACTCGGCCTACGCTCTTCTTCCTCCCCTTGGAGTTTCCCTTTCACTAACTTTATCCCCTTCAAATGGGTTAGAATGAAAACCTTACAAACTTCTCATTCTTGAAACAAATAATAAACTCCTCTATAATATACTTCAAGAAGAATATACAATAAGCCCTCTTTCTCAAGAATATTCTCTCAATACAATAATCTCACAAAGCACTAAAGAATAGAAGAGGTATATTTAATGAGAATGGAAACTAATCTATCAAATCCGTCGTGTCCAAAAGCCTATTCAAACTTCCGAATAGTCTTTCGAATGTGATCGTTGTAAGCATAATGGCTACATTCGGAATTCCAGATAGCCATCCGAACTTCCGGACAAACTCATTATTTTGGCCTTGGCTTGGTTCCTTCAGATTGTGCAATTCCAACGAGTTTTTAAGAGTTTTCAGATAATTCTGGATGAACAGTGTCTAGACTGGATAGAAGGAAATCGAACTTCTGAAACACCCTTTCGCCATAGCTCTTGGTCCTTCATGATTCTTTCTCAACCGGATACGCTTCCTGATGCACTTGCTTTCCTTCAATCTTCCTTTTCAACCAGAATACCAAATAGGCCATCCAGACTTCCAGAGTAGTCTTCTAATGCCTCTTCTGAAATACAATTCTGCTTTGGCTTTTTTTCTTTTTTTCTTTTTTTTCTTTTTCAACTGTTGCACATGCTTAACTTGACCTTACACTCATTGATACACTAAGTACAAGTATTAGTACGCATTAAAATATTTGTGATCATCAAAATCATACTTATTAAAGCAATGGGTCAACAATTCTGTCTAGTATTATCGAGAATAATCAATTGGTTTAGGTACAAATCCACTATGGCATTTTAATTTTATTCAATGGAAAATCATGCATCAAAAAAAGAATCGAAAAATACAATACGATTGATTAGACTCGATCCAAGTTGCAGTTCGGTATAGACAGTTTCCTAACCACTCACGCACCCATACTTTGCTCGACCATGCGTCCTGTTGGAGACAAGATGTTTCTACTTGCATATTTTAAAAATCATAGTTGACTTTGCTTCAACTTGCAAATGTTACTATAGAATACTTGTGCTTCTCATAAGTCCAAGTGAAATATTTATAAATGAAAAAGGCCTAAGATGCATTTTATAAATGCTTTCTAACATTTACAATTTCATTGTTGTCTTTAAATTAGCAATAGACTTCAGCCAATAACGAAACTCGCCGCTAGTGCAACGACAATAATGACTTTGATCAGAAATTTCATAAATTCATAAACTTTTTTTTTTTTTTTGGTAAGTAAGATAATTCCATAAAAACGAAAATTGGTTCATATACATAGGTGTTTCCAAAAAGATGGTTGATCTTCTAAAACAAGAAAAAGAAGATCCCCCATCCCCATAGCAAAAGAATACATTGAAATTTCACATTTCAAAAGGAACAAAAAGAAAGTAACAAGATCAAGCATAACTGAACATCAAAACTTGAACAGCAAATTGAAGCACCAACCAGCACTGCAGCAGCAACATCAACATTATTGCAAAACCAACAGCATCAAGTAATATAAAAAATCAGCACCAACAACTCAGCCACCTGCAACCATGGAGGCAGCATAGACATAAAGCAATTAACACCAAAGATCAGCTCCCAGAACAACCAGCAAGCTCAAACCAGCAAGCAACAACCCAGCTCAACACAGCAGCAACAAACAACAAGCAATCAGCCCCCAATCAGCAAGAAAGCCAAGAATTAGCGTACAGAAAAGAGGATGATAGATTAGCACAACCAACAAAGGCTACCCCCTAATCCCATCCTTGTGCAGTAGCAGAGCACAAAAACACTCAAACAAGACAAACAGGGGAGAGGTTCCAATAATGCACTAAGAGCAGATTCTGAGGATTGGCCTTGAACTTAAATAGAGAAAGTCTTTCTCTAATAGTTGTCTAAATCTTGAAAAGAAAACTTTGTTGAGATGTAACCCGATTGTTAAAAATCCTATTGTTCCTCTCCCTCCATAAGTTTGTCAAAGTAGCTTTATTCTTTTTAATCTGATCCACAACTTGAAGAAGGTTTTGTAGAGAGTTTTAAGGCAAATGGACTAATCACTAGACACAAATCTTCTTTTCAGATTCTATTCAATCTTTTCTATTCATAAGCAAAGATGACTTGGAGAAATTACTCTTAAAGTAGTAATAATGATCAGCTTAAAGAAACCTTCTAATTTCGAAGGTTCAAAATGCTTGTGTAATTGTCCCTCATTCTTTTGTTCATTAAACCCCCACCCACCCCTATTTTGGACAAGAAGACTAGAGAAAAGGTATGTTCGAATTTGAACTAGAAAGGGATGCAAAATTATATGATATTTTAAGTCCACATACCACAATTCAAGATTTGTAAATTTATGGTACTGTTGCCCATAGTTACCTAACTAAGAAATGCAATCGAGAAAGATGTGTTTGGAATGGGGATTAAAAAATAAAAGTAGAGATTAAATTTTTTATCATTTTATGCTTTGTCATTTTTGAAAATAAATTTGACATCCCTCCCATTTTCTCTCCATTATTTTACCAAACTAGAATATTTTATATATCCCATCTCATTTGGAACTTCAGCATTAAATGTAAGGGATCGAAATATCTATAATATAAAATATGGTAGACTTCAATAAGTTCATCTGATGGTTTTAAATAAATTCATCCAACGGCCACCAACATCTCTTTCAAAACCATTCACATTGAATTATCCTCCCTACCCCCCAAAAAAATCAATTATTTCTCATTTACGTTACACTGTGCTTTCAGGCACAGATTACCCCCTAGTGCTTGTATAGTCTGACAAAAATTACTTTGGAGAAATCTCAAAGTTTTAGACGAAGTGAGGGGTTTGGTTTTGATATGGACTTCTACCCAAAAATGTCATTTGATAAAAAATACAAATATACCCTTTTTTGTTGTAGAAAATTAGAGTAGAGGATAAGTTTGATTTTTCAAATAGAGAGAGACAAATTAGACTCTCTATTTTTAGAGAGTCTATTGGAGATAAAATTTTGGAAGTTAACTCTCTAAAATAAAAAATTAAGTGAAAATGAAGAGCCTATTAGAAATGCTCTAAAAATAGCTGTTGTATTCCACTTTAATAATTGAAGGCTGAGTTTAAATCTTTTATAAAAAAAAAATAGTTTTTTTGTTTATTCATATACTAATTATTTACTCAGATCTTAATGAATTTCTCATACTTGAACTTTGGAGTTTCCTCATATGAAATTTATACCCAATTTAGTCCTATGGTGGTCTCAAAAAAATTTTAAACAAATTGATTAATTTTTTTATATTCATATTTTTGTTCCCTCTAAATTTAAATCCTGGCTCGGAACCCACCAAAAAGTAACATAGCTGCATGCATCAGTAGAGGATAAGTTTATAGTACCAAAAAATAATTTTCAGTAATTTATCGAAAAATAAGTTTTACTTGTAAATCTAATTACTTTGATTTTATCTATTACCATTGGTGATAAAATTAATAAAATACAGTAATTTTACACAAAATTTGATATTATATATTAAAATAAATAAATTTTTAATATTGTAGTTGAACATAGGGGTGTCAATTTTATCTACCAAATCGAACCCGACATGACACAAAATTTGAAAATGACCCGATTAATTAATAAGTAAAATAAATAGGTCAAATTAAAATTAGATACGAATAACATGATACATGAATATTGTAGACAAAAAGTAGATAATTAATAGAAACTGTAAACAGAAAATAGTTATTTTATAATTTTTTTAAAAAAATTAATAATATTATATAAATTATTATAAAATTAAATAATTTTTATTAACATAAATATTTATAAATATGAAAGTAACGTGACATAAAAATAACACGACATAATTGATACCAAAACACGTGTTTGGATGATGATCACCAATGCTAACCGCCATTCCCATGCAAAAGGAAAACTGGAATCCGTCTTTCACGAAAGGAGTTGTGAACGGTACCAAAAAAAAAATTTAATACCGTAACAATTTTTATTATATTTATGAGTATTTTTATAATTGTTGTTATTATTATTATTATAACAGTGATAAAAATATCTACAATAATAATAAAAACACTCATAAATATTATAAATCACCCACAAAAATAATATTTTTTATACCAAAAAAAAGTGATAAAAATAGTATTACAAAAGTGATAAAAATACTCAAAACATTGATAAAATTACTCACAAATATAGTAAATCACTCACAAAAATCATAAATTTTTTATTATAAAATAATTCATAAAAATTATAAAAATACTCATTAAAATAATAAAATTTAAAATTGCGGTACCAAAATTTATTTTTATTTTTTTTACCCAAGTCCTGAAATGAAAACAGTCGGTTTCTGATTGCTTATTCCAGAAGTTTCCCTTGCCAACTGTCCCACGCAGCCAGAGCACAAGTGAGATTCTGATTACTCAGCCTTCTGTCTCACAGCCCATCTCTCTCTCTCTCTCATTGCTGCGTTGCGTGCCTGTAGAGTCTGTGCACAAAGTCAAGCCAGGGAAAGGACGATGTACCCTTTAGCAGACATAGCAACCAGGTCAGACCCATCATGGCGTGAATCATTAAAGTGTTTTGTCTTTGCCCAAAAGGGAAATCTGGGTCCCACTCATCATCACCATCATATCGCATCATCATATCATGTAGGTGTACGAATGTCAATTGTGTGGGGGCAGGTAGGACATGGATCCTTGACGCGTTCGATATGAACCGTTTGATGCAATCATATCGTGATTTTCTAGAGAGAACTAGGAGAATGTGGCCTCTTTCTAATGCTCTCAATTGATGATGGTGGATAGAACTGTGAATGGGGGCGAGTTTTGTGAGAGAATGATATGAGTTCAACTTGAACTTTTTTGCTGGTCGAGTTTGAGTTGAATTTGAAAAATGTTTTAGACTTCAGAGGTATTTTACCCATTGGTTGAAAGTAATTATATCAGGAATAACTATATTTTTGATAATTTAGAAATAATATTAATAGCAGATAAGTTACAAAAAATCAACTTGAATGGTTTGAATATGTTTATAGAAAATGTAGTATTTTATCAATGAAAAACCTTGATGTGATTCTTATTTGTAGTAATGGAAGAGATGGAACTAGACTAAAATTAATTTTACTAATAAAAAATAAGAATATACATTTTAATAAAAGTTTTGATTTTTTTATAGAGCATAATGGAGAAATAGAATTCAGATAAACAATTCTAAATAGGTGGAACAAGACTTTGTTAAGTATATAACAAGCACTATGTACCTTAATTTACTATGTGGCTAAAGCAAACGACATCATAGGCGTGAGTAACAATGGGCCATTTTGCTATTGCTTAATGTTGATGGTCTTGCAATGATGTTGATGTTTCTGCTGCAATGCTGGATGGTGCTTCTTTTTTCTGTTCATGTTTAGGTTATTTTTGTTGCTATTGTTTGTGCTCGATTTGGGTGTCGGATGGTGCTGTTGGACTGTTGGTACTGTTTTTGTGCAGAGTACTCTGTTTTTGTGGCTGAGTTGTCGGTGCTGATTTTTGCTATTGCTTGATGCTGATGGTTTTGCAATGATGTTGATGTTACTGTTGCAATGCTGGATTGTGCTTCATTTCTCTGTTCAAGTTTTGAAGTCCAAATATGCTTGTGCTTGACACTTTCTTTTTTATCCTTTTAGAATGTGAATTTACAATGTATTCTTTTGCTATGGGGATGGTAGATCTTCTATTTTCTTGTTTTAGAAGATCTACCATCCCTTTGGATACACTTGTGTAAGTATTCCCATTTTCGATTTTTATGGAATTGATCTTACTTACCGGAAAAAAAAAAAAACAATGGGTCATAGTGGCATCATAAGCCTTACATGATTTTTTAGTTAGAGGTGACAATCGTGTCATATCGAAACGTGTACATATAATGTAAATTTGAATTCATGTCAAACACTAATCAATTCTAACTCAACCCTTATTTATATGTCATGTAAGAAACTATATATCACCTTTATTTTTAGCTATTAGATCCAACAATCTCTTGTTTTCTTCTTTATCACATTATTATGGACTGCTGATAGGCCTAATAGCCACGACTGTGTGCCAACATGTAAGCCCGGAGCTTGCCCAAAAGTGGGCCGAATTAGCTCATAGCCCAATGCTTTGGAGCAAGACCCAGTCGTTTGGAGACATGACTAATTCAAAGGTCAAAGTTAACAGTGAGCCCTGATATTGGATCTTAAGATTATAAATGGGTTTTTTTTTGTGTGGATACATTTTTTTAGATTTATTTGAAAAAAAGTGTATGGATAAGTATTTTACTCTATTAAGTTCAATTTTAATAAAACTTATTGTGATTAAGTACAAAATTCAAATGACATTTGAAATTTTTTACTTACTTACCCTTCCTTAAATTATGCATAATTTTTATTATCTCCATCTCTCTCCCTATTTTTTCTCAATCTTTCTCTCTCTCCCTCTCTCCATTACTCTCTCACTATCTCTCCCATATTTTCTCTCCATTTCTCTCTCTCTCTCTCTCTCCCTCTCTCTCTCCCTCTCTTTCCCCATATTTTCTCTCACCATTTCTCTCTCTCCATTTTTTCTCTCTTTATATCAACATTACAACAACATAATTACACTAAACAGTTACAATTGTCCTATAATACACCAAACAGTTACTTATGTGTTTTAATAAATCAAACAATTACACAAAATTATGACACCAACCCAATTGTCATTCAATTTTTTACATAAACTAAATAATTGTATTATTTAGTATTGCGACATCGTTACACCAATTATATATACCAAAGTTAGTATAATGGTAAAGTCTTTGTGTAATGATAAACTCAATTTGGTATATATAATTGATGTAACCATGTTGTGATACTAAATGGTGTAACTCTTTAATTTATTTAAATAATTGAATGATAAATTGTGTTGGTATTGTAATTTCGTGTAATTATTTAGTGTAACTGTTTGGTTTTGTTAGAACACATGAGTAATTGTTTGGTGTATTATAGGGTAATTATAATTAATTGGTATAACTGATTAGTGTAATTGTGTTGTTGTAACATTAATATAAGGAGAGAGAATAAGGAAATAAGGAGAGAGGGAGTGAGAGAGCGAAAAAAATATGGGAGAGAGAAATGAAAAAATTAAATCAAATCTTTATATATTTAAAAAAAAAATTATCAATGTGAGAGAAAGAGAGAGATAGACAGATAAAGAGAAAGGGAAATAGGGAAGAGAGAATGAGTAATGAAGTAATAAATAACTTTTTAGTCATTTTTAAAAAAAAATGCACTTAGGACCAAATAAATTTCTTTAATATAGTTTAGTTCAAATAAGTCTAAATTTTTGTACCAACTTCCAAATCACCCATTATAAATTTGAACCTAATTATCCCCTCCTTGTGATAATAGTGTCTGACCAAAGAAAAAAACTTAGACAACAAGTCATAAATTAAAACCTTTAAGCAGCCATTTTAAATTTTGAAGTTAGAGGGGACAAATTAAAATGCGTGTGCAAGTTTAGGGGGTATATATGTAGTTTATCAAAGAGAAAACACAGACGTAAAAGGGCAAAAAAATAAAAAAGCGACTGCCATTCTCTCTCTCTCTCTCTCTCTCTCTCGGAAGTCATTAAGCAAGAAAACATGTTAGGGTTCACTTCTGTCATACACCCATCTTTATCAATTTCATCCCCAAACCCATCGATTTCCAGGTCCCTTACAATCATTCGCACCCTAAACTTGCCATCTTCACCCTTCAAATCTCGATTTCAACAAAACCCTAGAAAATTATCAACCCATGCAGAGAATGGTAATGGCAATAATAGTAATGGGGGTGTGAGGAAAGATACGGAGGAAAGAGAAAAAAGAGAGAATGGGTTCAACGTTAAAAATGGTGGCAGAGAAGAAGATGTGAAGAAGGAAGAGGGAAATGGAGGGCCCAGATTCAATGTAAAGTGGGTCGATCTGTTGTTGGACCCAGACCCAGATAACATCCTAGCCGTTGGATTGACGGGTGTTCTTGCTTGGGCAAGTTTGCAAGTGTTGGGGCAGCTCTTCTTCATATCATTGGCTATTTTGCTTGCTGCTCTCAAGTATTCCTTCATTGCTGCTCTTCTCATTTTCATCCTTATTGCCCTCCTTTGAGATCACTTATATATCTGTATATTTTTACTTAAATTTAACCTGCATATTAATGTTTTAATAAATTTATTAAGTTTTATAGGTTTTTTTTTTTTTTTTTTGAGGAGATTAAGTGGTATAATTGAAGAACATGTCTTTTTATTTAGCCTAGTGATGGGGATTGAAGGGGGGAATTATACTTTGACCTCTCAATTATGACAATTCTTTCACAGTACCTTTTAACCATCATGTTTTTTAAATTGTATCTTATGTAATTAATTTCATATTGTTTTAATTATTAACGTCAGTTATGAATTTCAAGAAATGTTATTTTATTTTGCCCTTCGAATTATAACAATTTTTTTTTTATTTTGTACCGATGCATTGGTAATTTTCTTCAAAAAAGAGATGTGAAATAATTTAAATTTAAGAGATAAAGTGAAATTGAGTCCATAATTAAAGGGGTCAAAGTATAATTTGCCAGAATAGAATACCTTGTTATTTGACTGTGATTTGACTGTGTATCTAATCCAGTTGATATAGTTGGGTTAAAATGATATGGAAGGAATTTGTATCCATTCATTTCTATTATTAAAAAAAAAAAATTGTATTCTTTCACATTTTTTGGGACCTTTACTTTCGAACTGAAAAAATAATCTCTAATTTTCTGCTTGGGCTACTTGTGTTACATGCGGTTCAAAGTTCAAACTATCTGGGAATACCGAAACAGTGGGCTAAAGGTATCCGATTCAGCACCTCTCAGTTCAAGACTATTACATGTTCTGAGTAGGGGTGTTCGCCAAGGTAATAAATATGATCTTTCGTCTTCCTATCTAATATTTTACGGAAGAATTTTTTCTTAATCTATCCTACCCAATAAAGTGTGGTATTCCTATTCGACTTCATCCAAAGAAAGTCGGGTAGAAAATTGGGTGAACAATTTTATAGTTATTAATTTTTGGATCATTTCAACAATTAATTAAATAACCTGCACCAATTTAACAACACAATAAACCAATAACATTAAAATTTAAAATAATTATAATAAAACACAAGAAAGCTCAAGACATAAATATCAATCCATCATAATTGTTGCACAAATATAATAACAACTATTTTATGTTTAAACCATATGAAACACATCAAAAATCATAACTGTTCCAATCGATTATCACAAATCATATAACCTGCACTAAAAACAAGTTCATGTTTTAGCAACTCAAACGTCCACAACAATAACAATGTTATAAATTATACCTCACAAATAATCTTATAATTATTAAAAATATATATAAATAAATAAATATATGTAATATAAGGTAGAAATACAGAATATATGTGTGTGTGTGTGTGTAAGTAAAATAGGATAGGAATACTAAAATTTGATGGTTATTTTGCATTCCTATCCGATTTAATCAGAAAACCAAAAAATCTTTCACATTTATATTCGATTTTTTCGACTAGTCAATCAATAGAATCAGGTAGAGTCTGATAGGATAAGAAATTACAGGTAATCGAAAATTTAAACACTTCTAGTATTGAGTTGTATCAAGTTAATTCGATTCATCATTACCGAATCGATAAATACTTTTTCAAGAAACCGGCTGAATATCTCATCATATTCAAATATTTTTCTTATAGTATCTCGGTCCCCTCTGAGTTGATGGCTAATTTGAAATTCTTAATTATTACATGTATATCATATGAATAGATGGCGTCCTAAAAATGACATAATACATTAACATGACACAAAATTAAAGAATTTAAGTCACATATTTCATAAACAAATGGACTCGTTATGACACGATTAATAAACGAATCAAATATTGGTGAGATCAATTAAAAGAAATGAACAACACAACTCGTTTACATACTAAATGTACACGATTCATACCATACGAATTCGATATAACACAATTCGTTAGACATGAATTAATAAAAAAATCAAGTATAAGTAAAATATTTTTTGACAAGAATCTACTAAGACCAGCTAAAAACTCGACTTACCCAACATGATAGACAGACCTAATATGAATGGTATTAAACCACAAAGATATGGCTTGAAAGACAAAGGTATGCCGGTGCCAGGGCAAAAAGTTTTATCCTCATTTGAAAGAGATTAATTTTTAGAACCGAAGCCGAGACATATCACTGGGAATAATGAGACCCTTTTGGACAAAATGAATCATTCTCCCGTTAATACAAGAACATAGCAGCGTTAGGTACCTGCAATGAACAAGATACTATTAGTATACTAACTATCCGTAAGTTATTAAGTTGCAGTTTGGGTTCATCATCCCATGCTAGGGTCAAGCCTTTCCCTCGTGAAGTAATTGTATTCCTGTTGGTATTTTGTATCAATAGGTAATGTTGCTTACAATTTCTGCCTCCTGCAGTAGAATCTGTGATTTGTACTGTGTGATGCTGCAATCCAACAACATTCTGAAGCAGAAACATGCACCAGACGTTCGAGAATGGAAAAAGTAACAAAAATATACGACTAGTGAAAAGATCAACAATCAGACGGTTGATTTCCAGGAAAAAAAAACCGCAGTTATCAGCCCGATTATTGACCTTGGCACCATACAGAACAAACATGTAGGTAGGCTGGGACGCATTAAGAGACCAAAACTTTGGAACATTTCCCACTCAAGCAATTTCATAAAAAAATACAGGTTTGTTAGCACAACCAGAATTTAAGGTCGTAGGCATAAGGTTTCCACCTCTGGCATAAAACAGACTTCTATTATCCGAAAGCCAAGAAACAACCAATTCATCAGCTGAAAGATTGCACGCCGTAACAGGGATAGATATAACCTTAACTTTTCAGAACATAATACAGCTATTAGTGCATCTCTTTGTTCTTGTGTCCACAACCAACCTAACCGATGGTGAGGGAAATGCAAATAAAGCTCATTATTTATATTTTAAAGAAAATATCTGTGCAGCCAGTGGCAAAAAACATACCTCTCTATTCCTACAAAGATCTACTCTTCCTCAAACCTAATCTTCTTTGGAGTGGGCTGGGTGCTACCGACCTGCAACAAAAACAAAGTATACAAACAGGAGTTAAAGCAACAAATTCCGGGCAATTTTTTTTTATAGGAAACGTAAACTTTGTATTAATAATGTACATAAAAAAAGTTGGATAAGAAATCCAACCATGAATTAGAAAAAATATAATGGAAAAAGAGAAAAATACACAAAAGCCTATAAATCACATGAAACTCTCCAATGTACTAGAATAACAAAAAATGGTATTCCTTTAAAGTCATTGGTTAATGATGCCCAAAAAGACGCTGAATAATAAATCCGATCCCATAATTCTTCCAACCATTCGCTCCGATCTTCAAAATTTTTTGCATTTCTTTCCTTCCTAATGACCCAAAATGTAGTAAAGATAGCACAATACCAAAGAGTCACTCCTTTATCAAACCTTTCAAAACCTGACAAATCTTCAATAAACATGGATACGGATAATTTAGGAATCACACAACTTATACCTGCCAAGCCAAACAACATATTCCACAAGGACATAACAATAGGGCAGTGTAACAATAAATGATCAATGCTTTCCAAAACCCCTTTACACATCACACACCACTGTGGGGAATGTAAATTATAAGGTTTCTTTTTTGAAGCAACTCATTGATATTAATCTTACCATGTGCAACAGTACATGCAAACCCCTTGCAAATTAATGGGCACCTAGGCCCTCCATACCATTGAAGCTGGTGCGCAAATAGGACAAGAAGAATCATTGATCAAAGACTCAAAGATTCCATACCATTGGAGCTGAGGCGCAAATAGAATAGGACAAGAAGAATCATTGATCAAAGACTCAAAGAAAGATTTACTAGAAAAGACACTCGAAGACTTACAAGCCCACATTTTTTTGTCACATGACTCTTGATTCAAAAAAGGTAACTCAAGAATAGAAAGAAAAGGCATCAAATTCCGAGTGTCTCTACCTTGTAGATTCCTAGGAAAACCAAAATACCGAGAGTACAGATGATTATACGACCGAAGCATAGCAACAATGGATGCTCCATGAGATTCAGCCAATTAATAGAGATGTTGAAACAAAGATGAAAAAGAAGACTCTCCAACCTATCTTCCCAAAAACGAATTATCTCCTCACAACTAACTTAAGATTATGGGAAAACCTCCTAACTCCCTAAGATATAAACTTCCACGAGCACCGAAAATTTACCCTTTCAATCCTATTAGGGTTTCATCCATTGGCTTGTGATTCATATTTGCTTTTGATAACCAAATGTCATAGAGAATTTTGTTCCAAGAGAAATCTTCAAAGTCATTCTGTCCACTAAAGCAATATTCCTTGCCTTCAATTTTTCAATTAAAAGACCCCTTTATCCCTAGATCTGGACACTATCTCCCAACTAATTAAATGATCCTTCCTCCCCTCATCACATCTTTCTCACAAGAAATTCATCATCATTTTTTCAATTTTCATATCTATCTTTCTAGGCATTTTAAATAAAGATAAAAAAAATAAGTAGGAATTCTAGCGAAAATAGACTATACTAATGTTAACCTACCCTTTTCAGAAAAAAAAAGATTTGTTTCATCCATCTGACCTCTTACGAACTCTCTCCGTTACCGGATCCCAAAAACATGAAGGCAATGGATTACCACCCAAAGGCAAATCTAGATACTTCAAAGGCCATTCCCCACTTGACACCCCAAGTGTTCCGTCATTCTACTAATCTTATCATGACAAGAATTTATGCCTACAAGTAAACTTTTATTCATATTTACCATCAGACCTGACATCAATCCAAACATCTCCACAATATTTCTCCACAATATTCCTAAAGTTGATAATTTTCTCCTCATCCCTCCCCCCCCCCCCCCCCCCCCCAACTCTCTCCAAACGCCCCCACAAAAAATATTGTATCATCACCAAACTGCAAGTGAGAAACAAATTCCAAGCAACTAAAACAAAAAAACTTCTTTTCCTTTCTTATTCCAATTTTCTTTTCTTGTATTTAGAGAAAGAAGAGTGGTGGTAGTTTCCCATTAATTAAAATCAATGTAAATGAGAAAAATATTATACAACCACCATGCTGGGTACATAAATTAAGTTAAAATAATAAAACAACTAGTGACATCTAATTGGTACTAACCCATGTAAACATGCTTTATCCAAAGCCAAACCGAGACTAATTTACATCTACACCAAAACTCATCCAATCAAATGAAAAATGCTCAATGTAGCAAATTTTGGATGACTGGTGGGGATTGTCCCATTTCAAAAGTCAATTGACAAGGTTTATAATTATCTCCAAGTGTAATGCCTTCACCGTCTCCATGATATGGAAATTCCAAAATGGACTGTATACACAGGATGAAAGAAATACACCAACAAAATCCTCATATCAAGTTATGATTATATATACTGAATATCAATTTGTCACGCAGATCATTCAGCACTTTTCCAAGACCATGAATGACTAGGATTTTTTTCTGATGATAAGTATAACTTGGACATTTCATATAAGTCACATACAAATTGAAAGTGATATTATGTACTAGTTAAAGGGTTTAATACATTAAGGTTCAAGTCAATGCAATAACTTCCCCATGGATGCACTTTTTCTTTTGAGATGCTGGCCAAATGCCTTCAACTTCAAACTATATAAATGGGAAAAAAGTATTCCTAATGTCTAACCTTATGCAATTGCAGTCTCACTGCAGCGCCTTATAACTCATCTGACAGGTAGTTCAAATTTATAACAATTGCTTACAACACTCAGACAATAATGAAAGAAAGGATAGATTCATACGATTTCTGGGCAGTCATAATCAATGCCAGCTGACTCAATCCTCTTTTTCCTTTTCTGGTCCCGTTTCATTACTCTTTCAACCAACTTCCTGTGCTCTTCCAATGTTCTTTCCTGCATAAATCATTCAGTTAGCATTATAGTTTATGTAACCATCACATATTTAAAGAGGAATTCACCCAACCCCTCCCCCCCCCCCCCCCCCCCCCTCAGTGTGGTGGCGCACACCTTTCCTCAATTCAATTTGTTTCACTACCATCTAAAGGATTACTGCCAGAGGTACATTATCTACGTCATGTTTCAATTTACCTTGTCATGTCGGTTCCGTTCAATTTTAACCCAGTCCAAGGGTTTGTACCAGCGGTTAACCCCCTTCCACCTAAACATTACAGAGTAAAATCATAAGGAATCCAACCATACATAGCAACAAAAACAGACAGGTCTATTGTCAACATATACATTTTGATAGTGATACGCAAATTTAGGTTCAGGTTTTACCATTTTGTCGATGACTTTCCATATTTAAATCTCAGTCGCATCACATCCAATAGATTACCGGAATATCATATTACTTCAAATATTTACATATATGTTGCCCGTATTGATACCAATAAAAGTCCATGACTTTCATTTGCCTCGATCAGTATGTTCCAATAATTTGATTATGGCTTCTCAAAGTATTACAGCCTTGAAACTTACTATAAAATTCTACTTAACGATGCATGTGATGTGATTGACCAAATTTCCCAGCAGAAGCTATTTGGTTTGACCATATGATGCAAAATTGCAAATAAATCAAAAGGTACAACAACTATATTAAATCATGTCCTTTCAGGGTTAAAGTATAGAACCTTTAAATCTCCTGTCAAATTACCTGTCTAATACAGTACAAATCCATATACTTACAGGATTTTGACTAAATTTCCTTAGGCAAAAATGATAGTGTTCTATATTCCACACGCCTAGGATTAATGATTTCTGATCCCATCCAATTGCCAAAAGAACACCATCTAACTTTCTGTGTGCGTCACAATAAACATGCAATGCAATGAAGCTTCCCTTCCATTCCTTCACTGGTCAAAATTTTCACATTTTTGCCACTTCAGGTCCCCTTATTACCAATTTATTGCAAATTTTCTGGACAAAGTAACTCTGTCACTTATGAAGGCTGAGTTGCTTCGGCATATTGCAAGAAGTCCTTAATATTTCTTATGTGTTCTTTTTATTCCCTTCCTTTTTCTTTTTCAATTATTTCTATTTCTAATAAAAATTCCCAATGGTTCCTCATTTGAAATCCATATTTGACTTTAGTACCCAACTCAACTGCTTCAATTTTGAAGTAACAAAAAAAAAATTAGCAAGCTAATTGTTTTAGTTATTTCAGTCCTTCTGTTTTAATATATTGCTATTGCCTTAAAACTTTCTCGAACATATATTTGAAATTCTGGTCTTATTTGCTGTTAAAATTTTGCAATGTTCCTGTTCTTCCACAGAGATCCAAATGACAGGAAGTACAATGTAATCACATACTTTCAACTGCTTCCAAGGAAACATCAAAGCAAATAAAAACACGGTTAAGAGAATTTCCAATGTAAAGATTTTACACAGCAGCTGATTTTACTTTCTATTTGTAATGGTTACCAAACAAATAATCCAAAAAAATAGCATTGGGTGATCGTTGCAATAACACTTCAGAAAAAGAGCACCCATAGAGTGTGTCATGAGGTAGACCTTAAGAAGCAAATATGCCCAAAAGCTTACAGTTTTGGATGAACTTGTTCAGGAGGAATAAGATGGACTTGTAAAAGGTGCTCAAATAGTAGATAATTATGCATGCTTTCAGATACAATTTTTGCCACCTGCATTCATCAAAAGGTAAGATTAGAGAACCAATAGTGCAATACTGAAAACAAGTTTTTATAGATTGATTTTCTCTTTGAGATAAGTACCTCGGGAGACTCAAATTCAATGAAGCCAAAATGCTTGGATTTTCCTGTCTGTTGAACATCAAACAAACAAAATCACTTGAGTAGAACATGAAACACCAATATTGAGGTCTACAAGAAATACTACTCACAAAATAAAGTAGGAATAAGAACAACGCAGAGCAGAGCTCACTTGCAACAAATATAAGAAAATTCATTTTTCAACCATCTGGAAATGATTTTTAGGAAGTAACCCTCTAGAAATGTTAAGAACCACTATATACTCATTTCTTATAGTTACAAACCCCGCCCTCCCTCACTACATCTGCAATACCACTTGTATTATAAGCATAGAATATGAATAGAGTATTTTCAGGGCATCTTGAATACCAATCCAGTGACAACTAAAGGGAAATCTAATGAGTTTATTTACACGATCTGTAAAGGCAGTGTAGGTTACATAACATAAGGCATAGTCATAATTATAATACCAGTAACAGTTTGATTTAGCATAATCCTAAGGTTTCTTTACTGGAAAGCAACGAACAGGCCTCTTTTTGTTTGTGTAAGACTTTCAAGATTTTTATAGGCTATAAATTATATTTCTGAAGCAGTGTTATTAAAAGTGCGCCAAGGCGATCCCCTAAGCAAGAAGCGAGCTCAAGCAAGTCCAGGTTGCCTAGAGTGTCCCTGCCAAAGCGAAGATTAAGCATCCAAGGTGATTCTTATCACTTAAGCTAGAAGTGAAAAAGTGAACGCTCGAGTAAATTTTAATTTTTTGATCTATTCTGGGCCGTTAGATTTGATCAATTGGATCAAAAATTGGACATGCTATAACATTTGATTACCACTTGATCCATATATACGTCTAACACTAACATTTCTACAACAAATTTGATTGAGAATTAAGGGTCGCAAGGGTTGAAGTCGCTATCTAAGGACCTAATTCACCTAGATTTTTTCTTGTTCTCCTCCTCCCGCTCCTCCTCCAATTCTTCTTCTTCACAAACGATTTACAGCTACTTCTAGAAAAACAATCTACAATCTAGAGAATGGGATTCACTAGACCAACTTCTTTTTCTTCTCTTCCAAAAAGCGATTCCCTACAAAGACCAGGTGCGTTTACTTCTTCTTCTTCTTCTTCTTCTTCTTCTTCTCCTTTTCTTCTTCTTCTTCTTCTTCTTCTTCTTCTAAGATGGAGCTGATCAGGTGAAACTCTGCTTTTGTTGGCTCAATGAGTCATTGTTTATGGAGCTCTACTCTTGCTTCAGGTTTTTGCTCCTCTTGTGATATTTGATTTTGATTTTTTTGGTTCAAATGTTAGGAGTTGGTATATTTTTCGCATTTTTAAAAATTTAAATGTTAATATTTTGGTTGACGTGAAGATTTGAGATATTATCAATACTTGTTCGTTGTTTCAATTTAAATGTTTATGCTTTGCGTTGCATTTAAATATTTAATACTTGAGAAGTTGGAACTTAATACTTAGTAGTAACTAAACTAAAATATTTGCTTACTTTCTATATTGTTCGTCTCACTTTGATAAAGCTTTCGCTTCGCTTCTCGCCTAGATGTCAGGAGACCTGAGCAATTTGAGTCGCTTTACACTTTAAATAACAAAATAACATTGTTCTAAAGATTTAGTCAAGCGTGGCAAAAATTACAATCTTTTTGTGAGATGATCAACTTGCAAAAACAGTTCTTGCTCAAAGTGAACTACAACATATTCAAGGAAAAATAATCAAAAGAAACAGTGAATCATACTTTCTAAAACATGCAAATGTACATTAGGATCTATGCACTAGTGGACTTGAAGTCTTAAACCATGTGAATTTTTCCGGGGCCCATTCGCAGTTCTCGTTCATGTATTGTCTTTGCTCGTGGATTCGAAATTCCAACAAGGATTTTACAACTTACAGGGTTTCAAATAACAGCCAGCAACCATTGTTTAAAATCCCATTTGGCTCAACATTGAACTCCTACTTGAACATAACATAACTCATTGTCTCTCAGGTATGACACACACGTGAACTCTCATGTGGTAATAGATTTAATAGACTTCTTTCCTAGTATATCAGATTTCAAACCATTCCACAATTATATATTTATTCAGACAATAAAGTTTGGCATTCATTGATTTCAGACCAAGTATTTGAAATTCTTGGAGAGTAGGATCTAAGATCTATCCAATATCCTTTGTCAAATCCAAATCCATGTTGCTAAATGTAACAAATAGAATTCTAATTTGAAGAATCCAAAGCACGGAATGCATCCAGCATCCCTCCTCTTCGATTATTTAAAACTTCATCTTTAATACCATCATATTTTTCCCATGCAATGTTTTGTCATTTTTTGTGCATATTTGAGAGTATTTCATCATACCAGCAAATAAAATAAGAGCAATGTCATTGAAACCTAATTTACAGAAATAATTTTTGGGACCTTTGGATCCACTGTAGACCCCATCAAACATTGGAACTTGGTGTTGATCCAATGATTCATGGGAAGCCACATCATTATGCCAGCAAATTAGGTCAAATTTTTAAGTGTAAATAGTATTACTCATAAAATAATTAAGTCATTCACCAGCATCATATTTCAACTGTAACCATATACTGAAAAAAATAAAGCAAATTTTTAGTCATAACTTCTTCCAACTGATTAAGAGATGAATTGCCCACAGTCACATCCGCAGTCACATTTAGCAGCGCTGTTCCATTTCACATTTCAACAGTAATAAATTCAGCAAATAAAGAACTGATACTAAAATCCCATATCCAACTTTAAATTCACACCAAACATCCAATGTCTAACCCTCAAAACTACAAACATCCCAACAGCTAACATACCATTTCATACATAGCTTTCCATACCACAATGTCCAAGAGTAACTAAATTTTTAAAAGGAAAAAAAAAAAACAAACGCTTAAAATTCTACCTTCTTATTCCTCGCTATTCTGAGTCTCTTAACTGCACCGAATTGTTTAAAGAAACCTGCAAAAATTAATATAGCATGTCACATATATTCTTCTTGGATTTGAATAGCTTTTGTACAGCCCCCTTTGTACAAATAATGCCAAAAGATCAGGTCTGTAAACTCACAATTAAAGGGAACAATATCGGTAATGACCTATTCTGCTTGGCTCACCATCTATTCAGACACACACTAAACAAGAACAGAGAGAAAAGCTAATAGAAGCACAAGCTAAATGCAATTACCCTCCATTTCATTCTCATAGAACCCATGTGGAATCCGACCGATATACAGCACAGTAGCTTTACTTTCCCGGACTTGACTCTCCGGGAGCTTACGACCCAGACCACCCGCTAATGGCTTTTTAACACACAAAACAAGAAATCAGTAAGTAAATAAATAAATAGCAAGAGTTTGAGATCATAACTAAGTCCAATCAGGCGTACCAAGAAATCAGGAGCTTCGTCTTTGCGATTCGTAGCCGCTGACAATCGGGCAGAACCCTTCTTCACTTTCTTCACCATCGCTTTCTTCTTCGCCTTTGCTCCCATCTCTCACTCAGAATTCAAACAAATTTGTGCGTCTCAGTGTGTGTGTGTGTGTGCGTGTGTGTGTGAGAGAGAGAGACGAGAGACGAGAGACGAGAGACGAGAGAAGCCCTGATCCTGAGCAGTATAAACCCTACACTGCTTTGTGTTGGGGATTGTAGGCAAGAGAGGGTTTATTCACACCTTGAGAGAGGCTGTCTGGTAAATTTAGAGAAAATAGTTTAAAGACTCTAAATCTGAGTTTTTAAATTCGGTTGGTAGCTGACCCGAAAATTAAATCTATGATTACGGATTTCATCAAACCTAAGGGGTGGGCTTAAAAAAATGGGTAAGGGGTTTAGAATCTAAAAGACAATTGTACCTCTTAACATGAGTATGAATTGGATTGATTAAGGATAAAATAGTCATTTATAAAACAAATAGTTATTAATAATTCTGATATATTTGTAAATCTTACATATGTATGTGTTACATACTAAACATAGGTATGGACCGAATTGAATGTTGAATCCCATCTTTACAAGGGTTTAAATTTGGAAGAGTTTAGAGAAGTCAATACAAATCTTTCCCTAAAATTCATCCAAACAAGCTCGGAGAGACTTCCCATCATACCCTATGAATAAGTGAAAAAGGAAGAAACTACACTCTCCACCCTTATATTTTGACAAAATAACACATGAATCCGAAGATTTTGAGACATAACATGGAGATCTTTTGGGGGCTGTTTGGTAAGGGGATATGGGAAGATGAGTTTGAGAAAAATAATCCAAAGGACCTCTAAATTCTATATTTGGATTAAAAATTTAATCTCGGGTTCCCAAACCCAGCCTATAGCTAGCCCGAAGATTAAACTCATAATCATGGGTTTGACGAAACCTAGGAAATGGGTGGGTTTGGGAAGATGGATTAAGGTACTAAGGGATTAAGGATATAAAAGACAACTATACCCCTTAACATGGGTATGAATTTAATTGATCAAAAGTAAAATAGTCATTTATAGGACAAAAAATTGTTAATAATTATGATATATTTGTGGGTCCTATATGTGTATACTAGTAATTACCCGTACGTGAAGGTATTACGTTACTCGTAAAAAAATTTAAATATTTTTTCATAAATAAAGACAATGTATAATACAATTTTAACAATACAACGATCAAATTGATATTATTCAACTGTATGCAGAACATATATAATCAAACATATATATAACGAAAGTCACGCTACAACTACTGCAACATATTAATTCAAAAATGTGAGAAAATATAATTATTATTTATCAAACATCCACAATTTTCACATTTTTAATAAACTTTATCTAAAATTTCAAAAAAATATAACTATTTATTTTTCTGCAGGTCCTAAAGTTCATAACATTATCTTTGCACCATTTTTCCAATGTGAGTTCATGTAACTTTTGTGAGGAAAACATCCAAAAGTTTCACGTGAATTTTTGTAAATGTAAAAAAAAATTTTGAGAAATTAAAATCAGTTTTCCATTTGAGTTCAACTTAAATATTCGTAAAATTCAATCGAATTTAAGTTTGGGTGGGGCTATTCCCACCCCATTTAATTTCTCATTATCAAACTACTAAGTCCACCCCTTTTATACCCATATCATTAGTAATTAAGTCCACCACATGCTATATACACCCTGTTTAATAAGTAAACTCATCTTATATTTTGTCATAATTATAGTTTTATTATTTATTTCATCTCATGCACTCACAAAAATACTTTTTTAATATGAATTTTTGTAGTGAGATATAGGTTAATATTACTTCTCAATTTAATTCTATGTTTGATTTCTTGTTTGTTGTATGAATTGTCATTATTTTCGGTATATTTTGATATCTCTGTCGAATTTAATAATTTTTTATTTAGAATTTATATATGTGTGTATATATATATGTATGTTTTCAGATTATTTGTTATTTTTTTATCTTGTTTAGGTTTTGCATCTATGCTTGTTATTTTTTTTCTTGTTCGATTTTATATTTGTGCTTGACACTTTTTTTTTCATATCCGGTTTTGCGTCTTTTGGTTTTGTGTTTTGTAATTTTGTTTGTTCCTTTAATCTTTGCTTAGTTTTTTTTTTCGTTCTTATTTCGGTTTGCTTCTTTCTTTCTTTCTTTTTTTCCTTGTTTCATTTTTTTCTTTTTAAAAGGGTGGACTTAATAGTTTAATAATGAAAAATTAAATGGGGGTGGGAATAGAGATTTAGGGGTGGGAATAACCCCACCATTTAAGTTTAAGTAAGAATTTGTATTTTATATTCGACAGTCAAATTCAGCTCAATTTAAATCTTAATCATAATTACGTCAAACTGAGAATTGAATTTAAATTTGATTCAATTAACACTTCTATCTTAAACCTACAAATTAATTGTTATCTATTTTTGTTCATTGTGATGCCATAATTTTTTTTTTTTTTTAATTTGGTTATTCTTTACTACTTTTACAATCAATTTTAATTTTACTTCAACTTGAATACTCATAAAATTCAAGTAAAGTTAAGTTTAAGTAAGAATATATATTTTATACTCGATAATTAAATTCAGCTCAATTCGAATCCTAATCATAATTACTTCGAACTGATAATCTAGTAAAATGAAATTTGTAGGAGGAATTTCGATCATTTGATTAATAATCTTAAAATAATTTGAACCGCGAAAAGCTCAAGACTAATAATGCTAGCTCTCTTAGTATATATATATATCACATTATATATATATATATATATATATTATTTGCCTATTATACCATTCAAATATTATAGTATTTTTATTTTAATACAAATTATGACCTATATTGTACTCGTTCGACTCGTTTTGACGCAAAAAATCTGTATTTATGGTCCATTTGTTTATTTGAAATTTTTAAAAACAATCTTTAATTAGAATCATAATTAACGACCTAATTAATTTGTAGTATGAGATAGAGAGAGATAGAGAGTTATAAGAGATATAAGAGTCTTAGAATTGTTGAAGGAATGAAAGTATTGCTCAAAAAATTGGGGGGAGAGGAAATTTCGTATTATGACCGTTGGATCAATATTTCTTCAAGCAATCTGAGCCGCGAAAAACTAAAGACAAAGAAATCTAGCTACTTTATTATATAGATTGTATACCAAACATGAGTATGGACCGGAGTGAATGTTGAATCTCATCTTTGTAAAGATGTATTTGGATTTAGAAAGGTTTGAAAACTATATAACATGATATAATCAACTTAGGATGGATATACAATTGTTTGTTAGATTGTACATTTTAGTTGAACAAGGTGGTGGGCTTAATTGTACAAGGAATGTTAGCATGGAAGAGATGGTAACTATGCTCTTGAGCATCAGTAGCAATGATGAGAAGAATAGACTAGTAAAATTCAATTTCATTAGGTCTGGTAAGATGATTAGTAAGTATTTCAATGCAGTCTTGTTAGTGCTGCTTAGATTACGTTGATTGTTGCTTAAAGCACCTGAACCAATCATAATAGAGTGCACTGAGCATAAGTGGAAATGGTTTAATGATGCAGAACGAATGACAAAAAATTTGTTATTTTATTTGAACGTGGTCAATCCCCTTCAGGTAGGTGATTCTATAAGATTTTATTTTATTTCCTAACTTAATTAGGAAATTATTTTATTTTTATTTTTTGGTTTAATAATGATTTTATTTTATTTGGTTTCCTAATTTATTTAGTATTCTACTTTCCTAATTAGTTTAGGGTCTCTTGCACTATTTATATCCATGTAAGCCTTAAGACTCAACCATTTTTGATTATTGAATACAATTGGAAGAGTTGTTTCTTTTCTTTCCAATCGTTTTGATATTCTTAGGAATCAACAGATTTATTGAAACCTTTAGAATTGGTATTTTTTTGTGAATTAACGGGTCATGAGTAGGAATCTAAATCGGTATTTGTGAACAAATCAATGGTTTATTTTTATTATCCTTTTTCATTTATGTAAAACACAAACAAAAACTATGTACTTTGTTGGTTTTAATCTATGTAGCATTTTTTGTCGGGATAACAAATTTTGGGCAAAACTTATTTTATACCTGTTGCATTTTGGAATTACTCAAATGTTAATTTGGTTGGGAAAATCGCTCTAATAGCATTTTGTTAGAGTTAATAGGTCTAGAAATAAAATGAAAGGCAATAGATGAGAATATGAAATCATTCAGGTTGATTATAACCACAACTTGGACTCTTCACATCCTCAGTTAAGTCAACTCTACTTATTTCTAACACTAAGTCGCATACCCTATTTATATAGGTCATATATATAACTCCTAATATTACATTAAAGTACCACTACCTCCACTTGCTCTTGTAACCACTAAAACATTAAGGCCCACTTTATCCACTTCTAAGAGAATTAACTTGTCACAATTACTTTGTCTCTCATTACTTAAATATTGATGACCCGCTAACAATCCTTCTTAAGATACCATACTACTAATAAAAAGAAGCTAATGAGAAAAAAATTTCATTTCCTATTTTACCCCTATGTAATAATATAAAGACAATTATATCCTACTTACCACTTTAACTCTTACACCCTTCCCTTTCTAAGAACAAATATTTCTAATTACAAGTGCAATAAATACATAGTATTACCTATAGGAAGACCTTTTTATATTCATAACATTAGAGAAAATTAAAAAATAATATAAGAATAGTATGTTCTCCTTCCAAACCCTCACTTTCCACACAGTAGAAAAATCTTATCTCTTTAAATAATTGGTATTTTTGTTCCTCTCTATAATTTTCATAGCTCCCTCCATTTCTGTATTTTGCTTTTATATTTTTCTTTTCAAGTTATCATGAATCTTATGAAAGTAGGACTTGTAAATGATATTGAAGATGATGAGCTCAAAGTGCAATAATTCTTGGTTGTTTATGTTATTCTTTTTTTGTATCAGTGCATAGCTTCATTTGATATTATCTTACTATCAACTACTATTTTGATGATCTAATTTGAGTGTAATCTAGGACTTTAAGAGAATGTGATGTTTCTTATTCATCGTTTAGATTCAATTTTTTTTATTTATTTACTTCTCAATTTTAATTTATAAATTTGAGTTTTCATGGTCTTGGTGCCTGAGATTAATTCTTGCAACTATGCGCAAATTCTACTTATTAATTATATTTTTATTCACTTCTATTGAGTTTTAATCCATTTTTTAGTCTTCGATTGTCAAATATTCACTGTAAGATTGTAATTTTTTCTAATCCAAAGGTAATTTGGAGTGAAAAACTCTATATTCTTGATGAGAATTCTGGTAAGTGTTATCCGCAACCATAATAGAAGCAAATTATATGAAATATAAATATTATAAACAACACATAAGTAATCAAATCAATGACCTGATATATTCTTTTTATATTTTGGCTCTTTTATTTTCTAACTTCACACTTATTTTATGCATACATAAAACTACAAATATAGAGATAATGTGGGTAAAAAATGGAAAATAAAAACTAAAATTATAATTCAAAATGGTTCACGTACAACGTACGTGGACACCAACTAATATAACAAAACTCTAAAAAAAAAGTTTATTTTCCAACACCCCCTCCCCTTAAACTTGGTTTTGCACCTCCAAGTTCTTATCTTACAAATCACTTCATGATAGAGGGGTTTCATGGAATTATTGGATACTTAATGAGGTTGAGTTTCACCTCCTTCAATAGTAAGAATCTTTAAAGTCATCTACTTTGTGGTGTAGAGCTTGTGATAAGTCTTCTCACACTTGTAAATTATCTTCATGTTTCCTATTTTCTTCTTGACCCTTGGTGTATTCACCTTTTTTTTTTTCTTAAAAATCCTGGAGCTTCTGTTGTATTGCATCTCTTGGATCAAGAAGTGTCTCCATATTCACCCAACCTGTGTCACTTAACACATTCTCTACACTAAGTTGGAAACAACAATTAGTGTAACTTTCAAAAAATCCATCACCTTGAACGTGATTCTCAAGAATTTCGACATGATAATCTTCACTTTGATGTTAGGTCGGAAAAACATTTTTCATGCTTACTCCATAGAATCCCTTTCTAATGTCCTTAATCACGCAAGGATCTTTGGTTTCTTCTTCATTTTTTAACAAATTCTTCAATTTCTTTCACCTTTAAATAGAGTTCTTCACGAACTTTGTTTGCTTCCATTTCTTAAGTTACTTCTTCAACTTCATCGTTTTCTTCATCTTCTCTAGCCTCTTGAACTTCAAACTTTAACTTTGGCCTTCTCAACTTGCTTGACTTCAACATGATAATGCTTTTCTTGATCCTTTATTGGTGTGTGTCTTCAAAATCACACTCTTCTTTTATATATTCATCTTCTTCAAAAATACTCACCTTATGTTTGGATATTACACTCTCAATCATCTTTCAAACATAATTTGAAAATCTTGAATCTTCAAATACTTCCAAATTTCTAGATATGTCGCCTTCTTGAGAACTCTGAGCATCTTTTCCTTTTTCTTATCTCGGAATGTTCTAAGCAAGCCACTCTTTGGAATTTCTTCAATTATATCCCACAAAATCACATGTTTTAAGATAAAAATGAAGGTAATCTTCATTCTCTTGTAATTAGAGAACATCATCTTTTCATATAAAAAATATATATTGGTGAATCTTCTATGATCATCAGAGTCGTGATGAGCTATCTAGACTTCCAGGATCGAAAAGTTGGCTCTGATGGAGAGTTATCTACATTTCTAGGATCAAAAGCTGGCTCTAATACTAATTTGTTAGAATTACTTCAGTGTTACTTTGGTTGAAAAAATTGCTCTGATATCACTTTGTTAGAGTCAAGAGGACTAGAAATAAAATACAAGGAAGTAGACGAGGATATGAATACTCAAAGAAAAAATAATTGCATTCAAGTGGATTACAATCACAACTTGGACTCTTCACAATGTTCACATACTCACTCAACCCAACTCTACTTACGTCTAACACTAAGTCACATACCCTAATTCATAGGATGTGTCCCACATATTTGGTTTGGAGGCCATGATGACCAAGAAAGTGTGTACGAACACCTACATGATTAAATCATTAATCTTTTATGATATGTGTAAATCTGAATAAATATGCTCAAAAATTGTTATTAACTTTCTGATTAATACGTTCACAATGTTAAAACATTTGTCAAAGATAGGGAAAGAAGAAAGTTGGGGTCTTCAAGCAATGGAGTAACAGAGATAGTCATTCAAGGAGTGAGTGAAGCTAATACAACTAATATGTGCCAGCAGAGTCTGAATATAAAATGTTCTAGTTTGTGTCGCATAGGTTTATAGTTTGCAAGGTAACTTTTGCTGTTGACATGATGTATTTTGAATATGGCAGGGTTTTTTGTGGCAATGCATCTTTTTCTGATTTTTTTTAGATGCTTGTTATTTTTGGATGCCTGCCTATTTGATGTAATATGTATACATGTTTTTCATCTTGCCCTTTTTAATGTAGTACATCAAATTAGTTGAAAATGTTGAGAGAGTGGCTTTCCAGATTATTTTTTGAACAGTCAAGTGGCTTTCCTGGATGGAACTTGTGGTATGTATGTACCCAATGCTCCATGTCTCTCAACGGTAAAATGGAGTTTTGCAACAGTAAGATGATCCGGTTCTCAATTGATGCTGGACTCCATAGTAGGGATGTGCAATTTGGGGATTATTTTTATATTTTTTTGATGACATCATCAATTTCTAACTATTATCTGAATGTAAACTGAAAGTATGGGTTAATGCTTTACACGTGGATAAACTTTGTGAGGTCTATGTATAATATTAAAAACTAGTCATAACTCGTGTCTGAAGGCACGATAAAATATAAGATTCTAGCATTCAAAAAATTGATCATACTATACCAAATTTGAAATTAATTTCTACCTATTATTTTCTTAAAAATAGCGTCAAAATTTTCTCAAAATACATAACTCGATAAAAAAATTTCAACATATATACATTATCATGTATGAATAATGTATGAAATAAAAGTTATGTTAAACTACAAATTAACTAAATATTAAATAATTGAACATGTGATAGAATTAGATAATGTGATATTTTTTGGAGAGAAAAAGTATAGGGGATAAATATACAACTTGCTTTCTGATTTATTATATAGATATTAAGGAGTCTGACTAATTTAAGTGATAAACCTCAAGGGGACTGAATATAATTTACCCTTTTGAAAAAACGATAAGGGTGTCTCTAATCTACATGCAATGAACTATGAGGTGAAGAAAAAAATATTGAACAGAACAGTAACACTATATGACATTGATGATATTGAATGTAACAGTGATACCATATAACATTGATGATGTAGTGTCACTAATAAGTGATAAAATATTAAGTGGATTTAGTGGGTTTCACTGTTTTACTAATTATCAATAACTACGTCAGTTATGTTAGAATAGTGTGGTTCGTCAATACTATGTATTGTTTCATAATTGATTGGTGACATTACATGACAATGATTACCTGGTGCCTCCATTACACCCAATATTTACTCGAGGTGGAGAGAGTGACTTGTCCATTTCATTGGGGATTTGGGAGATTATATAAATCCGGAAACAACCAATTTTCTATTTTATTAATTTTGATCAATTGTAATTATAGATTATAAAGTTTGGGTGAAATTATTCTCACCCCACAAATATCTATTCCCACTCTATTTAATTTCTTATGATCAAACTATTAAGTTCACCATTTCTATACTCACCCTATAATATATAAACCCCTTTAATAAATAAGTCTACCTTATATTTTCTCATAATTAAGATTTTATTCGCTATCTAATCTCATACCCACCCAATTCATATATCTCAATCCAAACTATCACTCTCTGTATCGGAACTATAACTTTTGAAGAGAGAGAGACAGAGATTCCCCGAAGACCTAGTACAAATAGAAAGATTTCAATTTTGTTTTGTTTTTTTTGGGTTATCCCAATTCTTCTTAAGGTTTCGGGACCGCTAGGATATTGCCTTACGCCATTGATGGCTAAATTTACGAGAGAGTTTGGATGATAGATTTGAGAGAGAGAGAGAGAGAGAGAGAGAGAGAGAGAGAGAGAGAAAAGAGGGCAAGAGTTTATTGGATGACTTGGTGTTATTTTTTGGATGTCCGTATCTGTACACATGTGTATGCTTCACAAGGAACAAAAAATTTTTTATTTTTTGTTAAAAGTATCTTGACGGGCTTGATCCACCTGGCCCAGCTCAGAGGCCCAGTCCAAGATTATAGACTAGGCCCACATTAAACATACGAACTAAGCCCACCACTAGATGGAGGAAATTAGGTTAGGTTAGTCGCGCCTTTTTGAAAGAGTTAGGTCAGTCGTGCCATCATAAAAGACTCAATCTACAACTGACATGCGAAAAGATCTTCTTAAAATGCGTATGTCACCACCTCCACGAAATTGTCTCGCTTGTTATGAAAAGTGATGATGCACAAAATTGTCTTTGGCAAGATCAACAGTCAAGTATGAATAGTGATGCAATTAACGAGTAATTAATGAGCAATCAATGGCAATCAATGAATCAAAACCATAAACAGAGAATTAACACATGGATGTATAGTGGTTCGGTCTTGGATGACCTACATCCACTCTCTGGAATGGCAGCGATGGCCGGTGTTCTTTATTAATGAAGAAGAGTCACCAGAGTGTTACAGAGCTTTGAGAGAGGGGGAACAATGCGTAGAGGTGTAGGAGGTGTGGTGTGTGTAGATTATGAGATGCCTCTCCAAGTGGAGAGAGCTTACATTATATAGGTTTACTAAGGCGGTGAGTTGAGACGGTCACCACTATTTTGGTAAGTGTAGTTATGGTAGGATTCCACCACTTTGGGAAGTACAAGTATGGTAGGATTTGATCTCCGGTGCGTATCCCGATATTTTTTCCCTCGTGCCCCTATTCCGTCGGAGGTGGTCCTGAGATGGACTAAGCTTGATTTGGAGTGGGCTAGGCTTGAGTTAGAAGGCTTCTTTGGAATAAGGAGGCAAGGGAAGAGGAGACCAAGGCAGGAAGGAGGAGGAGGAGGAGACCAGGACCAGGCGCCCCCATGGGCGGCGCCCACTTGGGCGTGGCCAGCCTCCTAGGCGCCCCCTTGGGCGTGACCAACCTCCTAGGCGCCCCCTTGGGCGTGGACAACCTCCAAGGCGGCGCCCCCTTGGTCCATGGGCTTGAATTTTGTGCTCCGTATCAATTTGCAGCCGTACTTTTGGTTTCCCTTTATGCCCTCTGTGATTTGGGCTATTCAACTCCGGGATTTTCTTTGGGCTTTCTTGGTCCACTTAAATTGGGCTCGGCCCAGTCAATTTCGGACTCGTCATTTGCCCCCCATGCTCCAAGCTTCTGACTTCTATGAGAGGAAAAAGTTGTGGGCATGTACTCTAGCTTTGCTCGGGTAGGCCTTTCTTTGCTCCGCATTGTAGTTGTTTTTCCTTCTTTGGAGACTGACTGAATTTATTGGTATCGGATTTTTTTTCAAAAAGTTCTAGCCCACCATCTTTGACTTTTTTTTTTCTTCCTTCTTTGGGCGTTGGCTTCCTGATCTTTTTTTTTTTTTTTTCTTCTTTCTTTTCTTCCCTTGGGCACCACCTTCTTTGACTTCTTTCCTTTTTTTTTTTTTTATTTTCCCTTTGGCTTGGGCGTCGCCCTCTTGGGCGTGGAGACTTTTTTTTTTTTTTTGGCTTGGATTCCCTGGGCGCCGCCTCCTTTCCCCCTTCTTCTATTTTTTTTTTCTTCTTAGCTTCAGTGGGCGCCGCCTCCAGGACTTCTCCCTTTTTTTTTCTTTTTTCTTTTTCTCTTCTTCCTTTGGCTTGGGCGTCGCCCTCTTGGGCGTGGACTCCTCTTTCTTTTTTTTTTTTCTTTTTCCTTTGGCTTGGGCGTCGCCCTCTTGGGCGTGGACACTTTTTTTTTTTTTCTTCTTTGCCTTGGCTTGGGCGCCGCCCTCTTGGGCGTGGACTCTCCTTCCTCTTTTTTTTTTTTTTTTTCTTTTTCCTTTGGCTTGGGCGCCGCCCTCTTGGGCGTGGACTCCCCTTTTTTTTTTTTTGATGCAAAGTGAGGAGGGACTTTGGCGAGGAGTCCATGGGCAGTGTGGGCGAAATGGAAGGACTCATCCCCTGGGCGACGCCAGCGCCTTGCTAGGCGGCGCCTTCTTTGTCGTGGACCCCTGTATGGCATAAAATGTAGGGGGAGACTTGTTGGGCGGCGTCAGCTTGACAGGCGAGGCAGGAGCATTGCAAGGGGCTTTGGGCGACACCAAGAGGTTGGCAGGGCGTCTTGGGCGACACCTTGAGTCTTGCTATGGGCGGCGCCTCTCTGGTGCTTGGCCATTAGCTGACCTTATCTCTGATTACAGGCGTCATGTTGATAGGGCGATGATGGAGACTCCTTGTGCTTTTAGGGTGGTGTCTTCTCCTCCTCCCAAGAGGGCGAGGTTTGATGTCCCCAGTGCTTCTCAGTTAAGGTCCGATGGCTAGATTGCTTCCTGGGAGAAGGGACCCGGTGGTACCCCCACTCTTTCCCAGACCGTGGCTCATGTGTGTACCAGAGCTAACTGTTGTACTACTGTAGGAGTTGAGACTCCAATGCGGTCTTGCTACGGGGACTGCAGCCTGAGCTTCAAAAGTGTGCCTGACAAAAACAATGTTATCCCAATATTCAAATATTTAACATGATTACCTGGAGAGAGAGGCAAGTTGTTTGCATGAGAGTAAAGTCATTGTAGATGTCCCGTAGGAGGGCCGCATGAGCTGAGGCCGAGCTACTTTTAGTCTCGGAGGATGGCTGTCGTGGCAGACTACATAGGTCGAGCTACGTATAGTCTCGGGAGATGGCTGCCGTGGCAGAGGCTTACTAGGTGACTACTTGCGTGAGAGCAGAGTCATAGGCCGAGCTACGTATAGTCTCGGGTGATGGCTGCCGTAGCAGAGGTTTACTTGGTGACTACGTGCACGAGAGCAGAGTCATAGGGGCCGAGCTACGTATAGTCTCGGGAGATGGCTGCCGTAGCAGAGGCTTACTTGGCGACTACGTGCACGAGAGCAGAGTCATAGAGGCCGAGCTACGTATAGTCTCGGGAGATGGCTGCCGTAGCAGAGGCTTACAAGGTGTGTCCCGCACTCTTCTTTGACTTTCTTCCTTTATATTTTTGGCTTTGAATGCCTATAGGTGGCTGTTGTTTTGCCCTGCTTGTTTACAGATACGCTGAAGATCAGGGAGGTAATTGATGGCCAGGCAGCGGAGAGGCGGACACATGAGGTTGCTGAACGGCAGGCGCGAGAGGATGCCGCGTAGCTTGCACGACAGACACGAGGGGATGTCGTGAAACTGTTAAGGCTCGAGCGGCAGGCATGAGAGGATGCCGCTGAGAAGTTGAGGCTAGCGCATGAAAGGGCTGCTCAACTTGAGACTGACCTTTGAGTAGCACTTGAGAAAGCTACTAGGCCAGAGGCTCACTCCATAGAGATGGAGGAGATGAGAGATGATGCTGAGGAGCTGGGTGCCTGGTGGGCCCCTGCTGTTACTGGGCGCCTGAGATTGGGCACATGAGGCAAGGCGCCTGCTGCTGGACGCCTGAGATTGGGCATCTGAGGCAGGGCGCCTGCTGCTGGACGCCTGAGATTTGGCGCCTGTTGCTGAGTGCCTAGTGAGAGGGGGCGAGACCCCTCGTTGGCATCATGGGGGCGCCCAAGGTGGAGAGGGCGAGACCCCTTGTCTGAGCGGCATCATGGGAGGTGCCCAAGGTGGAGAGGGCAAGACCCCTCGTCGGCATCATGGGGGCACCCAAGGTGGAGAGGGCGAGACCCATTGTTGGCATCATGGGGGGCACCTCTGAGACCCCTCGTTGGCATCATGGAGGGCGCCCAAGGTCGAGAGGGCGAGACCCCTCGTCGGCATCTATTGTTGAGGGCGTCTGGCGATGGTCGCCTTTTTGTCTAACTTGTTGTTAGATCATGTTCAGACTTTTGTAAGCTGTTTGTAAATTTTAGGAAAGCACAACAATTCTGGACACAATAATCTTCGCAGAAAGTTATTTCATAAAATAACAAATAACAAAATAAATCAACTAATAAATGATAGATAAAATCTTCAGGTGCTCGGTGTCCCATAGGTGGGCCGAGATTTTCCTGGTGGAGTTGGAGTCACCTCCTACTAGCCCTTAGGCGATCGTCTGAATTTCTTCGAGGGGTTGCTGACGTTCTCTGTCATCCTGGTCCCGACCAGGTGGTGGGGCTTGTGCTCTGCTAGCAACGTACTGCCTCAAGTGGCCACGTTGTATAAGCTCATCAATCTGCCTTTTAAGATCAAAGCAGTCGTCAGTATCATGGTCGTGGTCGCGGTGGAAGCGACAGTACTTGTTCGGACTCCTCTGGTTCGGGGCGGTCTTCATCTTTTCGGGCCAGCGGAGCGTGGGGTCATCCTGTATCTGAAACAGGATGTGCTCCACTGAGGCGTTGAGTGGCGTGAATGGTTGTCGCTCTCTCAGAGGTGGGGGACCAAGGCGGTCCTTGATAGAGATTCTCTCTGTCCTGTTTCTTTTGTTCTCTACCTCCCACTTGTCTTCGTGGGTGTCCTTCCTTTTCTCCCCTCCTCGGGAGGACTTACCTCGACGGGCCTTGGTGACGTTCTCGGCATTCACATACTTCTGTGCTCTGGTCAGCAGCTCGGGCATGCTGGAGGGTGGTTTCTTGAGGACAGAGAACATGAAGCTGGAGGGGAGGACTTACCTCGACGGGCCTTGGTGACGTTCTCGGCATTCACATACTTCTGTGCTCTGGTCAGCAGCTCGGGCATGCTGGAGGGTGGTTTCTTGAGGACAGAGAACATGAAGCTGGAGGTGTGGAGGCCGGCGATAAAGGCAGCTAAGGCTACCTTATCATCTAGCTCCTCAACCTGGATGACCTCGTCGTTGAAACGGACAAGGTAGCTTCTGAGGCTTTCGTCCCTGTCCTGTTTGATGGTGAGCAGGTGGGTCACTGACTTTTGATGGCGACGTCCCCCAATGAAGTGGGAGACGAAAGACCTACTGAGCTCTGCGAAAGAATGGATAGAGGAGGGCTTCATCTTGGAGAACCACTGGCGAGCAGACCCCTTCAGGGTGGTAGGGAAAGCTCTGCACATAATCTCCTCAGGCACGTTGTGGAGTTGCATGAGGGATTTGTACGTGTCGAGGTGGTCGATGGGGTCTTTAGTGCCGTCGAAGATCTCGATATTGGGCATCTTGAACTTCGAAGGTAGAGGATAATTGACAATATCAGCAGTAAAAGGCGTATCAGTACGTCTTACCAGGTAGTCCACGGCTTCAGGCGCCTGTGCCTTAATGGCGTTGAGGGCATCACCGAGTTGGTTCTGCACCTCTCTAATCTTCTCATCCCAGTGGTTGGGGACATCCTCTTCTGGGTGGTGGTACTGGCTATCATGGTCTCCGTATTCACTTTCTCCATCTTCGTGCTCCTGCACAGGTACGTGTGGAGGGGGTACATGTGAACTCCCTGAGCGCTGAGGAGGGACTGTTGGGCGAGGGGCGCCCTGGTATGGCCTTGGGGCTTTCTGGCGAGGAGCCCCATGGTAGGGTGCTGCTTGGCGCCCTGAGTGAATAGGTTGTTGCTCCTCTCCTGTTGGAGGGAGTGGGGCTCTTCCCACAGGGTGAGGGGTGACACCTCCCTGGGCAAGCATCAACTGTATTATCTGTTGGTTTTGGTTTACCAACTGCTGCATGGTTTGTAGGAGCTGTTGCCCGACGACAGGGGTTGCCGTAGCAGACGGCTCCGATGGTGCGAGGGGAGGTGGTACCTCCTCCCGGGGGGCCGGGTTGTTGTCTTCGGGATGTTGAGACCTCGACCTCGTAGTGATTGTCATGGATTGAAAGAGTAGGAAAACTAGTCGTTCCCACAGACGACGCCAAACTGATGATGCACAAAATTGTCTTTGGCAAGATCAACAGTCAAGTATGAATAGTGATGCAATTAACGAATAATTAACGAGCAATCAATGAATCAAAACCATAAACAGAGAATTAACACAGAGATGTATAGTGGTTCGGTCTCGGATGACCTACGTCCACTCTCTGGAATGGCAGCGATGACCGGTGTTCTTTATTAATGAAGAAGAGTCACCGGAGTGTTACAGAGCTTTGAGAGAGGGGGAGCAATGCGTAGAGGTGTAGGAGGTGTGGTGTGTGTAGATTATGAGATGCCTCTCCAAGTGGAGAGAGCTTACATTATATAAGTTTACTAAGGCGGTGAGTTGAGGCGGTCATCACTATTTTGGTAAGTGTAGTTATGGTAGGATTCCACCACTTTGGGAAGTACAAGTATGGTATGATTTGATCTCCGGTGCGTATCTCGATATTTTCTCCCTCGTGCCCCTATTCCGTCGGAGGTGGTCCTGAGATGGACTAAGCTTGAGTTAGAAGGCTTCTTTGGAATAAGGAGGCAAGGGAGGAGGAGGAGGAGGAGACCAGGACCAGACGCCCCCATGGGCGGCGCCCACTTGGGCGTGACCAGCCTCCTAGGTGCCCCCTTGGGCGTGACCAACCTCCTAGGCGCCCCCTTGGGCGTGGACAACCTCCAAGGCGGCGCCCCCTTGGTCCATGGACTTGAATTTTGTGCTCCGTATCGATTTGCAGCCGTACTTTTGGTTTCCCTTTATGCCCTCTGTGATTTGGGCTATTCAACTCTGGGATTTTCTTTGGGCTTTCTTGGTCCGCTTAAATTGGGCTCGGCCCAGTCAATTTCGGACTCGTAAAAAAGGACGCAATCTCTACCGAATTACCTTACCTGACGAGAAAGACGCCTCAATCTGTTATGAGTCACTTATAAATTGTAAGTCCCACCTACACAAATGGGGCATCTCTCACATCTCACTCACATCTGAGTACTCTACACCCATTGAACAATAAAATACTCAAGTCATCCTAGTCCTTCATAGTGGAGTAGGTCACTTTGATCGAATCACTTAAATTGTATTTTACTTAGATTGATTCTCATCATTTATTACTGCATTTAATACTTGACAAGTGGAGTATAAACACGTTTTGTGCATCATCATACCTCATCTTCTTCTTAGAATGGTTTCATTCTAAAGTTGTGACGTGTCATTTAGTGTAGAAGTCCAGTTATAGCCAGAGAATGTCGAACATAATTGTAATATTATACAATGACACATTTTATCACACATCCCTTATAAATCATTATAGATACCCTCAAATTGAAGGATTTAATAAATGTTAATGTGGTGAACTTAATCATTAGTATGGTGAATTTAGTTATGAATTGAAAGGTATATAAAAATGGTGTACATAGAATGAGTAATCTTACTTATAACTTATTAAAGGGTGTGTATATCATGTGGTGGATTTAGTTATTAATAGGGTGGGTATAAAAGGAGTGGATTTAGTACTTTGATAATAAAAAATTAAATGGGGGTGGAAATAAATATTTGTGGGGGTGAGAATAGCCTCATCCATAAAATTTATTGAATCTTGGGTTCCATGAATGTAGGGAGAATCTTATTTTGTATTCTCAAAGATTTAAAAAAAATTATTTTCTACCTCAAAGATTAAATTTTTTATATTATACCCTCAATGTATTAAAAATATTATAATATGACTCTTTTGTTAATTTTCATTATTTATTCTTTGAAAAAACAACCCCTTAACTTTGACTAAATGAGTAACGAAAATTAATGGAAACACTTTAAACACTTTAATACATTGATGGTACAATATAAAAAATTAATATTTGAGGGAGTAAAATAAATTTTTTAAGGTGCAAAATAAAATTTGCCCATTTAAAAATTAAGGAGATCTAATTTAGAGAATTTTTTTTTTCATTAATGGCGCAAGCTAGATTACTTTTTGAAAAACACCGAGCTTTATGCACATAAAACGATAATTTATCTATATATATTTATAAAATAATTATTTTTTAGTTTCTAGAATTTTCATTTAATTAATTATAAAATTAGATACTCTCCAATTAATAACTAACACTTGGCCAATATAACCACCCCTTATTCAAATTTTTTTAAAAATATTCAATTTCAATCCACTATAAACTGCAATAATTTTTGAATCACCCATATTATGTGATTGAAAAAGAGGATGGCCGGAAAGGTGAGAAAGAACAAGTCGGAGCAAGAGTAGCCAAAGTGCTATAGCAAGTGAGAAACCCGATTTCTTTATCAGCAAAAGACCAACCTTGTCCAGTAACCATTCTGAGTGGGTGTACGAGACTAGGAGAAACTGTTATAAATTTCATGCATTACACTAATATCATTGCTCTTTTATAATATATCAATGAGTTTACCTTTCCTACCCTCATCTTAACCAACGAGAAAGATTAGTTGTTGGTCAAGCAATTCAAGCCAAGCAGTTCTACCAAGAAGTTATTCACTTGATTGCACTGCTTTCGAATTGATGCCTTGGGCAGAACGATCAGAAGTCTATCAAAAAATGAACATAAAAGTTCAAATCATGTTATTATCATCAGCCATACAATAATAGAAAACAAATTACCGTCCCTTAAAATAAAATAGAAAATAAGTGCTAACAAGAATCGAAGTAATAACTTCAATATACCAAATTAAACTAAACAAAACCTTATGTCCCAAACATTTGAGGTCGACTAAAGTAATAACTTCACCATTCCCCCACCCAAATCACTACTCAAGTGAGCCTCTAATTGAGATTGTAGTAACTTCAGGATTTATGATTAAGCATATACAACTCCAATATCAAGGCAGGATATGATTGTGCTCGGCTGCACTAGTTGGCTATTCATGGAAAACTCTTATCAAACAATTCAAGTTCTACATGTGGAAATAAAGATTCATTTTTGAATAGTAGATCCGCAAATGGAAAGCCAAATGTGTTGTCCCTTAGCCAGGAGGATTTAGCCTGAGTGGTTCAAAACCATGGTCATGTAGTATACAACTTTCATCACCTGTGGAGCCATTCTTTGTCCAAGGCCACAACAAATCCCACAAATGTTGGAGATACTTTCCAGTAAAGCCCCCTAGGCTCATACCATTATGGAGAACATGTGCTTACATTCCCTGGTGAAGAGCTGGAGGAGACATACTGAAAGGAAAAACAATTATTTCTCCATTCTGCACCTGTTTACATGAAAACCACTAACATTCACAAGGTAGGTCAGTTAGGCCAAGACCAAGAAGAACATGTCTATCGCCTCAGCAGACTGGTTACTTGAGACTTCAAACCTTGAAGGTCACAACAAACATATCAAACATGTGTCCTTTTCCCTCCAGATTGGCGTTTAACCAAATTGAAGCTTCCTATGGCTGAAAACACGATCCTATAATGATTTGGAGGGATTTCATTGTGAAATCAGTGAGGGTCAAATCTTTAGATTTTCCTTATGGAATCCACATATGCTCCCGAGATAACCAATTTCAACTTCGCCAAAAAAGAACTCTCACAGAGACTAGATTCACTCGCAATTGGTGATGCAGCAGCAATAAGCACAATATTCTCCCCGTTTCCAACATCTATTTCATACAACTCATGGAAAACCTCCTGAAACTCATGTATCAATGTCTCGTGGAACGACTTACTTGGAGGAATCACATTAATCACAAGTATACCAAGCTCATGAAGAACCAATCTAGCTGCCATAAGAGTTGACTTCCTGACAAACTCCAATGGGGGAGCACTTGTACCCATTGTAGCATCACAAGAATCCAGATCAACCATTATCACATCAAACTTAGCATCAAACACATCAACAGTATCCAAACAACCAACATTCTCTACTTTACAAGTACTAAAAGCATCAGCATTTTGATTTTCCACCTGACAAGCAAGTTTCTCTATCAATTCTATTGCATCTCCAACACACACCCTTAAATATTCACCATCTTGCAAGCCAAAATACTGCCTGGCAAGCCTCAAAACAACATCGTCCGCCTCCACAGCCAAAACCTCAAACCCCAATTGAGAATTCAAAAAACTAAGCAAAGCCCCACCACCAACACCCAAACACAACGCTTTTGGCTTAATCCTATATCGAATTTGTTCATCAATATACGAACTGATCACAGATAAACCTGCAACCATTGGAATAAAATAAGGATGAACCAGAACCCCTCTATCTATCATAAACTCTGCACTCACTAAATCCACAAAACCAAAACCCACATTCCCATTTTCAATCGAACTCGGGTAAATTCTTACCTGGGTTTGAATCAAATTGGGCGTTCTTTTGAACCTTAATCTCCTTCGAAACTCTCTACTACACTTAGACTGACCAGTGCCGTTACTTTCCAATTCAACATCTTCAACCAATAATTCACCAACACAAGGCCCACAACACCTCTCTACAACTACACTACGAATCACATCATCTTCGTAGATCAAAAAGGGTACCTCGGGCAGACCCTTTTCGGGAAATGCCGATTTGGGCAGTACAGCAAACACTAGGGGGGTTAAATTTTCTTCAAGCTTTGCCCGACTTACCGGGTCGATAAGTATCGGTGGGTCTGGATTATAAATAGTGGGGTGAGGAGAATTTGGGAGGTTTCCGATGAGGATGAGGCGGGAGAGCTGGGTGGAGGAGGAGAGAAGGAGTTGGAGGTGGCCGGGTTGAGTGGAAAAGGTCCAGTCAGACTCGCGGTGGGGAGGTACGAGCATGGCGGCGATTTGGGAGGGGTTTGAGGTGGTCTGAGAGTCGAGTACGGCGATGCGTAGTAGGAGATTGTGGAGGTGGGGGTTGGGAAGAGTTGGGTTTGGGAATGTGAAGGTGATGAAGCGGGAGGACACTATGGTTTCGAAGGTGGAAGGGTCGAGGGACATTGTGAGTTTGAGGTAGATGAGGGAAATGGAACGAAAGAAAGACTTTCACTATGCGCAGATCGGAAAAAACAATTCATGGGAGAATTACACATAAATCCTGAAATTTGTTACTTAATCATTCAGACTCCATAATATTTAAAATATTATATATAAACCCTCAAAATTTGTAAACACGTAACACTTAGATTTCTGCCGTTAATGTCCGTTAATATATTTGTTAGTAAATTTCACCCAAACCCTTAAAATTTATAGGCGTATAATATTTAGACCCCTCAAATTTAAAATATTATATTTATACCAAAAATACTTCAATTAAAGATAGAATACCAAATGTTTTAAATTTTACAACTAAAATTCATGTTCTATTGTATCATTTATTGAAATAAAATCTAAAATAAAAATCTATTTTTCTTAAAAAATCGTAATTAACATATAATTATACTATCTATTGGAATTTAATTTGATGGTTTAGACGACCAAATTAAACTACCAAATTACCACAATTAAAGTTAGAAGATATTGTATTCATTATAGTTTGATCCCTTGTTTGATTTTTTAATTTTATTCCAAAAGATAGTATAATTGTATATTAATTGCGATTTTTTAAGGAAAAAATTAGATTTTTATTTTAGATTTTATTTCAATAAATGATATAATAAAACATAAATTTTAGTTGTAAAATTTAAAATATTTGATATTCTATATTTGATTGGAGTATTTTTTGTCTAAGTATAACATTTTAAATTTGAAGGGTCTAAGTATTATATGCCTATAAATTTTAGGGGATCTGAGTATAATTTATTAACACTATGGACATTGACGACCGTGTTTAAGTGTTATGCGCATACAAATCTCTGGGGGTCTGTGTATAATATTTTAAATATCAAGGGTACGAGTGATTAAGTGACATCTCCCCTTGAACTATTATTTTTGTTTTACTTTATATCATCAACTATAAAAGTTTTCACATTGTACCCTAAAATATCAATTTTATTTCATATCACTCTAATAGATAACAACTGTCAAATTTTTAACGGATTAGAAGGGCAAACTTGAAAATCTATCAAAGGAGGGCAGAAAACTCTAAAGAGCTTTTCGCCAAGTGTATAGTATCACTTTTTTTTTACCTCTCTTTTGTAACAAAATAGTTGCTAGGAAGAAAAAAAAAATTTGACTAGATGAAAAAATTTTAGAGCTTAAGAAAGGAAAAGTCATGGATAGGTATTTTTCTTGATTTTTTACTTGTATATGTGCAATAAACAGTTGCTTATTGACAGTATAGACCACTTACATCCGTTTTTACCATCAAAAAAATTGATAGTCGTTATCTATTGGAGTGATATAAAATAAAATTGATACTTTATGGTACAATGTGAGAAATTTTATAGTTTAGGGTGTAAAGTAAAATAAAAGTGGATCCCATAAAAATTAATAATCAACTCTTCATGTAAATAAATAGCTACTCACTCTTCCTCCATGTAAACAAATAATTACATACTTGCCCACTTGATATTTTATTGTTAATTGGTGATATCACGTCAGCATTGCTAACATCGTATCACCGTTGTATTGAATATTTTTTCACGTTCAATAATACTTTTAAATTATATTGTCTGAAATTTTTTTTTGGGTTAATTACAAAATGCCCTCTTCAAATTTGGGTAGTTTACAACTCACTTTTTCAAGTTTTTATTTTAAAAAATAGTCCCTTTTAAGTTTGAATATTTTGTAATTAACTCCAATAGTTATTTTTAGACAATAAAAATTAACTAAAGTTTGACATGTCAAATTTACGTGATCTCTATTTTATTAAAAAGAGATAATTACTCTTACACCTATTTTTCCCCTGTATCAAATATCCATACTTCCTTTTTTACCCTTACATTCTTCCATCATCTCCCACCTTTAATGGTTAACTCTCATTCCCTTCCCCCTTTCGGTAGAAACCCTCCCTTCCCTATGATGAGGCGGAGGCAAATGTTTCTTTATTTTTTATTCTTTGTTTTTTCGTTTATTTATTTTTTAGGGACAAAATTGATATCTCAAGAAAAATATATGAGAAATAATGTACAAGACGGATGGTGTAATGGTTCTTTCAGGTGTTCAACCTCTGTTGTTAGTGAATTTAATCCTCTTGAAATTTGGAAGGGGTAAATTATAAGATTTTAAATGATAGGGAGCTGATTGTAACAAAGGACATGGTTAGAGGGTGCATATTATAATTAATCCATTTTTTTGCTACATGTCTTCTAAATTTACTAGCTAGTGCCTTCACGATATGCAACACAAAATTTGAGCGTTCAAAAAATCTATCTCTATATATCAAATAGTAATTTTTTTTCATTCCTTTTCCTTTTATTACATAATTTCTATTCATTTCTATCCATTAATTTGCAAATTGAGTGCGTTTTTTCTCCAGTTTTAGTGTGTTTTCTTGCTCATTGACTTTGGTTAAATAGTCTTGCTTTCCCCATTTTGAAATCCACATCTTCTATAATTAGGCAATGGCAATGGCACTGCACATACTTCATTGTATTAGGTTGATGTGGCTAAATAAGGTGGTTTCACATATTTTGCATTCATTTCTATCTTTTTTTAATGAAAAACTTCATTTCTGTCTGCATGCACTCCTTTTGATTTATTTGCAGGTTTAACATGCATTCTTAAAGCCGAAAATTGGAATGACAGACATAGTCTCACTTATGGCAATTTCATTGACAATGAAAAGCAATTTACTATTTAACTAATTTGTGCCTTCTCATATGCCGTTGCTTTATGATCCCAAGGCTTTCAAGTATACCATTGATTTGTTTCTCGAGAGGTATAAAGTAATAAAGACACATATTGTCATTTGACCATCATCAATTATCACAAACATAAAACTTGAGTGTGATGAATTGTGCGTCAAAAGATGCAGTCTTTGTGCGTTTGCCACCTCGAATAATATTGTTTTTTGTGGATGTGGGTGTCATTAATTGTGTAGTCTCTGATTAATGTTGTTCTAAGATAGATTATGGCTTTTGTGTTTTTGTAGGTCTAACAGGACTGAGGATAAGATAGTGGTGGATCCTACGTTCGAGACGAGATGATAGTTTTACTTTGTAGTGGAGTTGTTCAAGGTTTTACTACTGCAGTCAGGTGTTATAACTAAGCACTAGGTATCCTTTGCGTGGTTTCTATTGGTTTCTAGGTGGGTGTTGCTTTCCCAATTTCACCTATTGCATTGAAATCCACATCTTCTATAATTAGGCACTGGCACTGCACATATTTTCTTGATTTTTTTCCCTGGGTTATGTACAATCTTCTAGCAAATTATCTACTAATGACTTGGGTTAGTTTTTCAATGTATTCAAGGATTGTCAAGTCTTCATATCTCTTCACTGGCATATGAGTTATAAATATGAAGCATTGTGAATGGTATTTTTGACAATGTGGTTTAATGTTAGCTGATGTCATTAAAATAATAAGGTTTGACATTGTTTTGATGACTTTTCAGGTGATATTTCAAAGGAAATGGTTGAACATATTATTAGCTTTCTAATTCATTTGGATAAACTTGGCAATATTTGCGTGGTTTCTATTGGTTTATAGGTGGGTGTTGCTTTCCCCATTTCACCTATTGCATTGAAATCCACATCTTCTATAATTAGGCACTGGCACTGCACATATTTTCTTGATTTTTTTCCCTGGATTATGTACAATCTTCTAGCAAATTATCTACTAATGACTTGGGTTGGTTTTTCAATGTATTCAAGGATTGTCAAGTCTTCAGATCTCTTCACTGGCATGAGTTATAAATATGAAGCATTGTGAATGGTATTTTTGGCAATGTGGTTTAATGTTTGCTGATGTCATTAAAATAATAAGGTTTGACATTGTTTTGATGACTTTTCAGGTGGTATTTCGAAGGAAATTGTTGAACATATTATCAGCTTTCTAATTAATTTGGATAAACTTGGCAATATTTGCGTGGTTTCTATTGGTTTATAGGTGGGTGTTGCTTTCCCCATTTCACCTATTGCATTGAAATCCACATCTTCTATAATTAGGCACTGGCACTGCACATATTTTCTTGATTTTTTTCCCTGGATTATGTACAATCTTCTAGCAAATTACCTACTAATGACTTGGGTTGGTTTTTCAATGTATTCAAGGATTGTCAAGTCTTCAGATCTCTTCACTGGCATATGAGTTATAAATATGAAGCATTGTGAATGGTATTTTTGGCAATGTGGTTTAATGTTAGCTGATGTCATTAAAATAATAAGGTTTGACATTGTTTTGATGACTTTTCAGGTGGTATTTCGAAGGAAATGGTTGAACATATTATTAGCTTTCTAATTAATTTGGATAAACTTGGCAATATTTGCGTGGTTTCTATTGGTTTATAGGTGGGTGTTGCTTTCCCCATTTCACCTATTGCATTGAAATCCACATCTTCTATAATTAGGCACTGGCACTGCACATATTTTCTTGATTTTTTTCCCTGGGTTATGTACAATCTGCTAGCAAATTATCTACTAATGACTTGGGTTGGTTTTTCAATACATTCAAGGATTGTCAAGTCTTCAGATCTCTTTACTGGCATATGAGTTATAAATATGAAACATTGTGAATGGTATTTTTGGCAATGTGGTTTGATGTTAGCTAATGTCATTAAAATAATAAGGTTTGACATTGTTTTGATGACTTTTCAGGTGGTATTTCGAAGGAAATGGTTGAACATATTATCAGCTTTCTAATTAATTTGGATAAACTTGGCAATATTTGTGTGGTTTCTATTGGTTTATAGGTGGGTGTTGCTTTCCCCATTTCACCTATTGCATTGAAATCCACATCTTCTATAATTAGGCACTGACACTACACATATTTTCTTGATTTTTTTCCCTGGGTTATGTACAATCTTCTAGCAAATTATCTACTAATGACTTAGGTTGGTTTTTCAATGTATTCAAGGATTGTCAAGTCTTCAGATCTCTTCACTGGCATATGAGTTATAAATATGAAGCATTGTGAATGGTCTTTTTTGCAATGTGGTTTGATGTCAGCTGATGTCATTAAAATAATAAGGTTTGACATTGTTTTGATGCCTTTTCAGGTGGTATTTCAAAGGAAATGGTTGAACATATTATTAGCTTTCTAATTAATTTGGCAATCTTTTTGGTGCAATTAGATGTGTAGTGATCCAAATTATTTTATGGAAGACATGATAGTGGTGGAGCATGGAACCACTATTTTTTGGAAGTGGTGAGCACGAGGGCCACCATTTTTGGAAGTCTTTTTACAGTGTAGACATGTATGTGAAGGTGGTGATAGGTATGTTAGCAGAAGACTTATGGATATCCTACCATGATTATTTAAACAAAAAAAGAAAGGGGGGAGGGGTTAAATGGTAGCGATTTTTTGGGCATAGGGAAGAGATGCTCAGTGTAATTTCAGATGACAAGGTACTTTTTCCCCTTTCTTTTTTACCTTTATATTTTTCTTTGTAATTTGCTTTGAACAAATCTCCTATTTGTAACCCTTTTGTAAAGGGTAAGCCTGTACTTCCCCTGGTTTCTTTAGAAGTATTTTTATTAATAAAATTTCACCTCACTAAGTTGAGGTTTTTTTTAGGATTTATTTTTTATAGAAACTTTTAGGGTACGATAAGAAAGTATATAAATTGTTAATATAAGTTGTCATTTTCGTAAAGTCTTATTTTTAAAGAAAATTATGTTGAAATGTTTTGAATTTATTAGGTCAAAAAACTTATTGGGCCTCCTATCTTCCTAATGCAAAGTTTTTTACATTATCGACTTTTTTTATTACATCGTGTCTTCAGACACGGGTATTAGGTAGTGGTTATATGAGATAAAATCTTTTTGACCTCCCTGTCACACTATTTGTTGACTATAGGCGGAGCCCTCCTACTTTGTCTTTGTCTAGCATCCAATAAATCTTTATGATAAAGATTCAGAAAACTCACATAAAAAGTTGGTGAATTTTCAAACGATCTGGCAACTTCAAGCGATAGTCAACATTTGCAACCCACTTTATTATTTCGATGGGTCCATCATATTTAGGAACCAGCCCATGGTGCATTATTTTGATGTGATCTTCTTCCAAAGCTAAGGTGTCAATTTAAGCAAAACCTTGTCACCAATTTGAAATTCTAGCGCCCTGCGATCCTTATCTGCATATTTTTTTATTTGATGGACAACTTTGGCTAAACTTTCCTTTGCCTCTTCCAACAACTCCTGCTTAGAGTGAGCAAAGCTATATGTATTAGGACATCTACCTCCAATTCTTTGTTTCACCACTTCATGTGGAGTAAGTGGCTACTGTCCCATTGCCAATTCCTAGGGACCCATTTATGTCGTAGAAGACTGGTGCAAGGTATAGCAAAATTGGGTCATAGCAAGGCATTGATCTTCTTGGCCTAATTGTTTGTTTAAGCGTGACTTGATGTAGAAAAGTTTAACTTAGAATCCATGATATTGAAGAACACCATCCAGAATCGTCCAGTAAACCTTGCATCACAATCAATGACTATGTCTTCTGACAAACCAAAGTACTTCACAACATGCTTGTAGAATAAATCTGCAACAATCTCAATCAGCAAACATGTGGTGTAGGAATGAACACCGCCTATTAGGAAAATTGATTCACCCCCACTAGAATTGACTGCATGCCATTTACCTTTGGCAAAATTGCAAATGAAGTCAGGCGAGGTTGACTGCCATGGTTTGTTAGGAATGGGTAGGGGCTTTAGCAAACATGTCGCCTTCTTCTCCTCTATCTTGTTGAGTTGGCAGATTGGACAAGTCCTCGCATATGCCTCAACTTCATCTTCCATCTTGGGCCAATACTACGAACGAGATAGCAATGCAAACATCCTCTCAACTCCTAGATGTCAACCTATTGAGAGTCTTGTGTTTCCTGCATCAATTGCCACTTTTGCCCCTTTCCGCTATGGACATAGAGTTTGCCTCCCTTGGCATAGAGCAAGTCATCATCCAACCAATACCTGCGAACCAAACCATAATCGGCCTGCTATTTTTCTTTGTCGTAGGCAACATCAGTCTGGGTCTGCTCTTTAACTCTTTCAAGGAAATGTGTCTATAAAGTGAAAAGTGTAGCAACATAATCTTGGATCTCGTTTTTGATCAACGCATCAAAAGATTGGTTCTGCCTTCCCGGCTTGTGAACCACACAAAATCAAACTCAACAAGAAATTCCAATCACCAGGCTTGCTTTAAGGTCAACTTTTTATAGGAATTGAAGTAACTGTTTGTCACATTGTGTGCCACAACGGTGAACTTTGTTCCTAGAAAGCAGTGCCTCCAAATCTCCAAGCAATGCACAACCACAATCATCTCTTTTTCATGCACTGAGTAGCATTGCTCTACATCTTTCAACTTTCAACTTTCAAAGACAATAATGTGTCCCTCCTAAACTAAGACTCCTCCAATGACGTGGTCAGAGGCATCAATGTGTACTTTCAATGGCAAATAAAAGTCTACCACTCTCAGCACTAGTGCAGAAGACACTACATGCTTCGACTTCTCAAAAGTAGTCTGGCAAACATCATTTTAGTTCCATTTTTGTCCTTCTTGAGCAAATCAGTCAGGGCATTGCACATCTTCGAATAAACTTGAGATAGTATTTGACTAAACTAAGTAAAAACCACAATTTTGACACCTTGGTTGATATAAACTAATTAATAATTGCATTCACCCAAGGATCAAAATTTCGTTTTAAAAACGGTTGAAACATCTGAAACGTTTCTGTTTCCAAGACCGAAATAAAATAGTGATGGAATCGAAATTCTAATACTTCGAAATGTTCTATATAATGTTTTAAAATATTTTGTTATATTTCAATGCATTTTCACAATTGTTTCAGAATATTTTAAGGTATTTTAAGATATTGTAGTGTATTTCAACCAATATTTTGAAAAAATAATTCTTAATTTTGTTTTAGTCTGATTCCGAAATGGATCGAAATGTGTCTGAAACACATCGAAACGTTTCCGTTTCCTAAGTAACCGAAATAATGCACCAAAACGAAATTTTGATCCTTGCCTTCACCTTCCTCTCATCTATCCAGATTTGGCTTTTGCTAATCTAATGTCCCAAGAACATCTCTTCTTGGTGACAAATTTATACTTTTCCTTCTTGACATACAACTAAGGCTCTCTAAGCCTTGAGGACACCTTCATTAGATGTTGTTGCTCCGGGAGGGAAAATCCGATATGAATCTTCCCTCACAATTATACATGTGGAGTCCAAGACACTATACCTAGAGGGGTGAATAGGTTTCTTGATTTTAGCCCAAATCAATTAACAATTAAAACATATATCTACCACAATTACTTCTTCTCAATCGAATGCGAAACTTAACAATGAGAACCCCTTTAGTCACCACAATCACCTTTAACCATGACGATTAATTTTAATTAATATGCAATTAATTCACTCTTAATCAATCTCACGTCGATTCTAAATTCCAAACCCAATTGCACAACTATGGTTGAATGAATGTCAATCAATCAATACAACAAACACATAGTGTGTGTGTGTTCTAACAAATGCAAGTGTATACGATAAACAATAAATAACACAAGCAATTGATTGATACGGAAAGCCCTCAGGAAAAACAGTAGAGAACCACTCGGAGTTCACTAAAACTTAATTCACTATTTTTCAAGTCAATATGCAAATACTATAAACTTATACCTCAACCAATATCATGGTTAGATGTTTTTTTCCTTACTATGTCTCTCTGTCAAAAGTCCATCTTCGACGTCTAGTGTAGCTTCACTTGGATCTACCTATTGCACGATTCGTCTTGCCTTAAACGATTATGGGTACACCAACAATTCTTGGTGTACACACACCAATGAGTTTGTCAACTAACAAGTTTTTCAACACCAATTTGTGAAGTTGGGTAGAATCACCAGTGGTAACCTTTAGATCTTAGAGATCTAGGTTGTGGTAGAAGCTCTCAAGGTAGAAAAATGAATTTATCTCTTTGAAAATCTCTCTAGAGGTTTAACCTAGATGTGGGAACGACTCTCTCTATTTATAAGTCCGAAATAAGGGTAGTATTAGTAAATAAGAAAATTCATATTCGCAAACGACCGCTCGATCGGTGAGAGGGCAGTCATAAGGTGGTTGTCTCTAGAGTGAAAATAACGTTTCAAATGCGACAAAGACAGGTACCACTCGAGCAACCATGGATACCGCTCGAGCGACCATGAGACCGCTTGAGCGAGCTCATAAAGCGAACCATATGCTACCTTCCGTGACCTTTTCCCATTTCTTTCCCTAAGACATAAAGAGACTGTTCTAGCGAAGGCTAGCAAGCATAGATCGATCCCTACAGGTTTTTAAGCCTAAAACCATGCAAAAACTTGTCCTCTTGGACACTAAAATGTGTTGCTCAAAGAGGGGTTCGATTGTGACTCAAACTATGTTTTCAAAACACATAAATAGTTTAGAAAATTTTTTACTTTAAAATCACATAGGAGTCATAATTGAATTACTTCCAATTCTGTTTTCATCCTAATCAATCCAAGTTAAATTAACTAAGGGTTTATCTAAGGTGTCTAGGTAATTACCTTTGTCCTAAGAATTAAAGTGCATACGGAGGTTGAATGATGTAACTTTGACGCTTGATCTCCTCCCTTCAATTACGCTTTTAGACCTTGAACTTGATAGCATCATGACCATGGAATAGATTAAGATTTTACAATGAACTCCACGAAATTAGTCAATTACATATATGATCTAATAGAAGCTCTAAGTGATCCTCGAACTACTCAATATAGACTATAGTATAATCTAGGTAAACAAAATAGTCGATGTGATCGTAAAATACATCATTCATTAAATTACATAAAGTAGTCTGAGCAGTTGTCAACCCAAACGACATTGCAATGAATTCAAAAGAACCATGACGAGTTACATAAATAGTCTTGGGTTCATCCCCTTCTGTAATTCTAACCAGTCAATACTCAGTCTCCAAGTCCAACTTGGTGTAGAATGATGCTTTGGATAGCCTATCAAAAAACTTCACAACATTTCCTTGTTTAGGGCCTAATAGACCACACACATCTTTAGCGAACCATCATGTTTCTTTTGGAACAACATCGAGGCTCCATATGGCGCCTTGAAATGTTGAACCCTGCTAGAATCAAGTAACTCATTCAACTGTTTTCTCAATTCTGCCAACTCCAAGGGTGACATTCGATAGGGGACACGGTCCGGAGGCTTTGCACTAGTTTCCAACTTGAATTTGATGTCAATAGCACTTTTGAATGGAAAAGGTCTTGGGGAATTCTGGGGGCATAACATCAGCAAATTATCCCATAATTTCTACAACATCATTCGAGATGTATTAGGTTTGATCTTCACCAAAGTTGTGACATATGTCATCTCCCCCTTCCATAGTTTAGACTTGATTTGCATGGTAGACAACATCCCAAGCTTTCGTATTCCTTCCTTTTTGCTTTGGTCTGCCAACATCACAGGCACAAAACATGCTGCCTTTTCATCAAAAAATAGCATCTCATTCAAATGTGGCATTAGGGGCACGTTAGCCTTCACGACGAATTCATTCCCAAGGATGATGTCAAAATCATCCAAGGGCACGATCACCAGACTCACACATCTTTCCCACTAGCCAACTTTAAGGCTTGTCTTTGCCAGTCCGCACACTGGCTTCACTTTAGAATTGACATTCTCGAGTTTGCTTAAAAAACGGTAACCACAGGCAAAAACTTTCCACTTTCCTCCAAAGACAAAGTTTAATTATATATGTGTGTAACATTCTAACGAAAGTTTAATTATGTATGTAACATTATAATGAAACAGCTAAAAAAATGAATCCAAGATATGGGCATAACGAGATAGATGCATTGTACCGACACATCCAATTTTCAATGAACTTAAAACGATACGAGGACAAAACAAAACAACCATTTCACTAGTCATTGCTCGTGTTTGATACTAAGGATGGGATGTGAAGTACTACAATTCTTTAAGGCCGAGGGCAAAAAAGGCTCAATGCTAATGGTTCAAGAAAATTGGTAAGCACAATGAAATTATCATATTAATATAACAAATTATTTCTCCAGACTCATAACACATAAATAATTTTTCAGAAAGACTATGTCGACAATGCTAATATGAAGAACCACCAGCAAATTAATAGTGAAAAAAGGATCATCATTGTCAAGGAATGTTGATATAACAAACGATCTGCAACAATATCTGGACTCTTAAGTATAATTTACTGAAAATACACACAAATGTTACATTACTAATTAAACTCAACAATGCAAGCTTGATTGTGGATTGTATGCTTGCCACAACATGCACAGACTCGTTATGGGTATTGACATTGAGCTTAATCTAACAAAGACAGAGATCAAAACTCTAACGACAACAATGATCAGCAAGTTCCTCAACCACCCCAGATTATGGTCTCAAAACGATTTTGAAGAAAGAGAGTTCTTGAAGCTGTTTGAAAAATGCATGAATGTAATATCTTTTTGTCTGTACAAAAAATGTAACTCTAATCGTAAAATCGGCCTTTTTTTTTTTTTTTGTGAAAACCAGTGAATCGGTAGGTTCGTATAACCTGGGTGGTTCGAATAATACCTTAGATAAAAAATAAATAATTGTGGAGCCATAAATCAACGAAAACCACAGCGTGCTTCGATCTCCTTCTTCTTCTCCAGTCCAGACAATGTCAGCAACTCCTCAGCTCAGCTCGAACTCAAAGCCTCCAACTCCTCAACTTAGCTCGAAGCCGCCTCGAAGTTTCCAATCCAAAAGCACAACCTTTGGCAAAGACATTCAATTCGGTCTCTCCCTTCTCCGGAACTTAGTATGTCTGCCCTTCTCTTCTCCTCTCTCTCTTCACAGATCGACAGTCGTGTACCCCACCCGAGTCTCAATTTTGTGGTTGGCATTGGATGGTGTTGGCATAGTCGTGGTGCTACAACCGCGTGTATGCATCGTTGTGTGAGATGTGTGTGTGTATTATGTCACACACACACATACAGAGAGAAAGAGAGAGAGAGAGAGAGAGTAGGGGAAGACAAGACAAAGGGGCAATTGAGCTATTTTTGTCCCAATAGAAATTCGTTTGGAATAAGAGATAAATGTTGGTATTTCAAGCATTATTTTGCCGAACATTGTTACTTGTACTTGAAATACTGACTTAATTTATTAAATTAACAATAACCGTCATTGATTTAAAACTGTGGGTTTCTGTATTTATTACTGTGGGTTTCAGTATTTATTGAAACCCACTAACTATTTAATAATTTTTTATTGATCAGGTTAGCATTTTAAATCCAAATAGCATTCTTATTTTGCCAGCATCACTTAGACGTGCAACAACACAGTCTTGTCTTTCTTCTTTTGAGTAGTCAGCGTAAATTTAGACACCCTGTACTAAAAAAAAAAAAAACACAATCTTACTAGTATAATTTTGAAATGTGAGGGATGACCACATAGTTTTCCGAATGAAAGTGTTCTAATTTTCCTATGAGATGCATTGTGCTGGAAGTCTGATCAACTTATATTCTGCATAATGCAGAAAGTTAAAATAGATCGTAGCAAACCCATTCTTGTTCAGGCAATTGATGAAAACCTAGACATACAACACGGATCTTCTGCTTCCATATGTTTTCTTATTGCCGATTTAGGTTGTTCAATCGGACCAAATACATTCACCGCAGGGAAGAACATAATCGAAGCCATAAAACAAAAATACCAAATCAAAGGCCAGACCACCCGCATCCCAGAGTTTCAAGTGTTCTTCAATGATCATGTTGACAATGATTTCAAGGCTCTTTTCACCAACTTTCCGCCAGATAGGCCATACTTCGCAGCCGGAGTTCCAGGTTCTTTTCATAGCAGATTGTTCCCAAAGGCCTGTCTTAATTTTGTTTACTCTGCAAATGCATTACATTGGCTTTCTAAGGAGCCAGAAGAGCTATGCAACGCAAATTCTCGTGCTTTTTAGTAAGGGGAGTATTTACTACACAAATGAACATAAGGAAGTTGGTGACGCTTATTCAAAGCAATATGCGAAGGACATCGAGTCGTTTCTTGGTGCTCGGGCGATTGAGCTCGCTCTGGGAGGTTTAATGGCAATTCTAATTTCATGTAGGGTAGATGGAACAGCTCCGGCAGAGTCCTCAATTAGTCCATACTTGCTTCCATTGGAGTCTAGCCTTTTGGACATGGCAAGTGAGGTACATACCAAAAAGCAACAAATTATTGTGTTTCCTTCACCACCCTCTTCCCCCTAAGTTGTTTAAATCTTTGAAGGGAATTCTTAGCAACGATAAAATCGATTCATTCAACTTGCCCCTATACAGCCCCTATCGTCTGAGGAGCTAAAGGTGACAGTTCAAAGAAATGAATGTTTTTGACATTGTAAAATTGGAGACACTTGAGTCAAAGTCTGTACGACTGCTGTCTATGCAAGAATGTAGGGCAGTATTTGAGGAGATTACCAAAAAACACTTTGGTGGTGAGATAGTCGAAGATCTGTTTGATCGATATGCTACAAAGAATGCAGCACAACCACCTTTATCCATGAACTGTTCGAATGAAAAAATAAAGATGTTTTAAACCCTCTCATTAATTTCATTCTAAGAAACAAGTTGGACATGTATCCAGTTGAAAGTAGGAGCAAGACATGAACAGATACAACTGGTGAAAAGCCACCCTCGAGGACATTCGTAACAATGCACCTGAGATAGAGTACTGTTATGATAGTAATAAAACATGCTTCTGCTTTTTTGACGACGTTACTTTCTTGCTTAAAAATAATTACTTAAAAGGATTAAATCTCCCACATTCATACGATTAGGCCATGTACTAAACAAGCACACAAACCTGTCTCCTACATTGTGTGCATAAACAATTGATATAGTGATTACATTCCCAGAAAATCAATTCAATCAAGGCAGTGCTCGAGCAATTTGCTTACCTCGACTGTCAGTTTCAAAATCCTAGAAGTAGTCTGCCACTCCCACTGACGTTGCTAGAACTCGCAACCACTTTTCTTTCACTACAGCATTGGCTACAAAATCATTGAGGCGCATGTCCCTGTGATTGGAGGAAAAATTTATAAGGCTAATTTATATCATGAAAGATAATAAGGATGGAAGACACTTGAAAGTAATAACTACGGTGAACAATGGTGATTAAGTAGTGAGCATTAAGTACTAATTCCCAACGAACAGAAGTAACCCGGTTGGAAATTCTTTTAAATATACCACCCATTTTGCGGCCATTGCATCTGTCTAACACTTCTTGCATGATTCTTTCAATTTTTCGTTTCGAGAAAATGGGGAAGTGGTGTTGATAGGAATACTAAAGGACAATCACTTTATGAATTTGGATTTCATTTTGAACAGACAAACCTGATATAATTAGGGCACCACATAGTCCTGCCATCATTAGAGAAGAAAAATGGAATATGTACGAGAAGAAATCATTCCAATGGTGTGCCCTCTTCAGGTCATTCACAGGTTGGTTCTATCACCTGGTTGATGTTTAGAATTCAAGATCAAGTGCCGTAGAACTTCTATGATAGAAGAGAACGAAGGACGTTTCATTGGCTCCCTGCAACATATTACCAGCGTTCAAAAAGGGAAGAGAGTTGCTTCATGGCATGAATTCTGGCCTCATCTTGACTAACGTATGAGAAATGTAAGACTTATACCATTATAAAACGGTAAGATTAGTGCATTAAACTTGGAAGTCAATCAAAGATATTGCAGGTAAAATGACTCACTCAGCCCAACACGCCTCAATCAGGGCAGCTACTTGAGGATTGACTTTGATTGGAACTTCAAGCCTGCTACCCTTAAGTCCAACTGCTGCCATGATCTACAAAACAGTTAAGTGTGCTCAGTCACTTGATAACGATAACGAGAGCATGTAATAGTGTACACATCTGCTTGTTAGTTGGTGCATAGCCTCGAAAATTTGGCAATGCAACAGCTTATTGCCTTTCAAATTCCTGTTTAATTAGCCCTATTAAACCTGGAAACTATTATACTTCACCCCTACTTGTTACCAACCAAAACCAGTTGTCCAGGACTTCAACCTACCAATTCAATAGCTGGGGGTACCCTATATTAATTTTGAAGCGTAAAATGCATCCTGGGAGACAGAGAATGAGAACAAGAAGGGGAAAATTTTCACTGGAATATTATTTTTGCTTGAGGGCTATAATCCACATAGGCCTAGTTTACTTAATAGTTCATAAGATAGATAGTCAATATAGATGACTACCTATTAGTAAATGCATCTTGGGACGACCAAAAGGAAAGGAAACAAGTAGTAACTGCAGTAGCACGATTAATCAAAGTAAATGAAAGAGTGCATTGCACGGGATACCACTAGTGTATATATATAAATATACTCAAGTCAACCCAGCTGTGGTGGGCATAAGATTCTTCTTCAATTCCTATTTTCCTATCTCTAATACATAAACCCTAACACTTATAAAATGAATGGTCAGATTGAGTCCAGTATAAATCTTTTACACACTTTTGGAAGAATTATACTGCCACTCAATTTCTAGTACGGAAATATCACAACTCACCTCCAATTCTAATCACATATTTCACCCCGGAAAATCCAGTCAAATATCATTCAATGAAAGATAAAGGACTCCAGGTTCCTCCTACACTCTTCTGTTCAAGTATCTCCACCTTCTTTATAGTATTCTTCAAAGGGTCTATCTTTTTTTTTTTTTACCAAATAACAAGTTTTAAAAAGGTGGTGTCTATGTAGCCAATTTCTGCAGTGAGGTGATAATGATATATAGAAAACCTGATATGGATGACAATTTCTCCATGGTTGTTGCAGGGTCACAAGTTCCCACAAAATTACACCAAAGCTGTAAACATCTGACTTCTCGTTTGACGGCTCATCACGGAGAACTTCGGGTGCCATCCATGCAGGCTAATCGTAATAACCAAAAAGCATAAATTAGTAATAAGAAATACTAAATATTACAGTAAAATGCCGGTTGAAACATTTAAATCTTAACAAAAACTTACAGTCCCTGCAGCTGTTTTAGATGACAGAAATGTGTTTGGTTTTGCACGGGAGAGGCCAAAATCAGAGACCTAAGCAGTCACAAATACAAGAATTCAACAATCAAACTCAGAAAACCTCGGCAACATTGACCCTCCCTAACCCCACTTCACCAAACATAGATACAGCATCAGCATCTTTCACAGCTTCAGTTGATGGAAAATTCAATGGACTAAAGAAAAAGGAAAGAACAGAAACATAGAAAAAGAATAAAAAAGGTTCAATAAATCCGAACAGAATCAGGGCCTAAGACTTACTTTTACCCTGTAATTATCATCTACCAAAAGATTTGGAGATTTCAAATCTCTGTGAACAATGGGAGGCTTTAGCTGATGAAGATAATTCATTCCCTTTGCCTGTCCAAAAGCAACAACCAGCTTTAATAAGTCTAAGAAAAGGTTTCTATTTGTGCTCTATACTATCAGGATGATGGCACTTATGACTTACTTTTTCCTAATAAAATAGAGAACAAGAAATAAATTAAAAAATAATTCTTCATCTTCGATTCTCAATAAATAAAAGACAAAACACATTCTTTTTTTCAATCTTGTAAAATCACATCTATTCAACTAAATTACACAGGTAACACCGAAACATAAGGCTGTGAAAGGCTGTGAAAGAGTTGAGGAGATGACATGCTACTAAGCATACCACATCATAAGCCATGTTCAAACGGCATGTATAGTCCAGTATTACCCCCGCGTCGTGCATTTCCAGAAGTTTATACAAGCTGCCTCTGCAATGCCATCCAATTTGTAATTGAGTGATCATAGTACCAATTGCCCATAAGTACCTTTTGCCTCACACTGTATGAGTTAAATAGTATATTCAAGATGCTGCAGTGAACCTTGTAGATATTCTGTAACTATGGATAGATTTGGAGGCATAGTAACAGCACCCATGAAGAGAACTACATTTGGATGTCTCAGGCGTTTCATGATTGCGACCTAACAAACAAAATGTAATATAGAGAACTAAAAACAAAACAATAAGATCAAGAACATCAGACTGTCAACATTTCCGGAGAAAACAAACAACAGAAAAACAAACGAAGAGCAACCCAAATCTCATGGTTTAAAGGTCAATCTTTTCACTGAAGCCAATAATAGTGAAAACATACCTCACTCAGGAATTCCTTGATGCGCTCTGCATGGAAATCTTGCTCCACGAGAACCTTTACAGCAACATCCTAAGATTAAGAAACGATTGGTATTAGACGAAGCCCGTGGATCACATCACTAAAAATGTAGGAGAGGTGAAGAACGATATGTATGATTTTCTTGGTGTTACAAGCAATGAGGATGGTAAATACACCATAAGTGGGCTACCAGACTAAATATTCAAGAGAGGACGAAAATGACAAAAGAACAAAAGCACATCAGAAGACAAATTTGTGACTTCCACACTGTACAAGGTATTCTACCAAATTATGCTGAAGATGAAGTGAAGGCAGAATTTTCACCAGAAGCACCGAAGTAAAAGTTGACATGACCCTTTTCTGAATCCTGTGTATGCCCTGGTACTGGCAAATGTGACTTGAACCACTTAAACATCATGACCTAGATAACCCAACCAGAGAAACAGAAAAGAACCAGGAAGAACTAAGAATGACACTGGAAATGTCCATTGGAAATTTAAGAACAGGATTTCCAGTAATCAAACCATAAAAACTCGACAAAACTTTAAAACCCAACTACTCAAGTTTGCTGCACCTCAAATCCAGTGATCATACAATGCATGACTTCAATAAAAACCGAAACCGGAAGGCAAATTGACAAGAAAGCTAACTTTGACTTATAAATCAACTAGATAAGTGAAAATCGAAACAAACAAAACATTGGCAGACACAAAAGTAATAGGATTTATTTGAGTCAAAGCATTGTACTACTGACTTTGATTCAAGACCAAAATTTTAATTCTAATGAGCCTTTTGCACACAACTTTTGTGTACAAAAATTTACCGCATTACATATTGATATGACAACCACATCCAAAGAGAAACCAAAACCTTTTTAAATATAGATGATGGCTATTATTGGCCAATCACATATGCTATGCATTTGGAATTTCTAGGTTGTTATTATTCATGAATTAGTTGCAATCGTTTATGATTCCCCAAACAAAATGGGTTTTTTGATATCATTGAACTTAATTCTCGCATATTGATTGAAGTTTTAGTTTAATGTGTATCAATTTGATTACCACTGAAAAAATGAAGGATCTTTTTCACTTTATATCAACATGCTTTTAAGAGATTCATCATACCAGCAAACATAATTTTTTTGAAGACTCTACATTTGTCTCATAACCTTTCAACTGCACCAGCAGCAACTGATGTAAGGAAACAATACATGAATAGATGATGCTTGTAGTCTCCTCTCCTTAATTAAATTGAGAAGACAAATGGTCAAACAAATGGAGTGAAGGAGACTGCCAGAGGGATACCCAAAGATAAGACCTACAAGTCACAAAATGCTAAGAATCCTCACTAGGTTATTCAAAGAAAAAACATAACTTCAACAATTTAAGCACAATCTCAATGTACCAGTCATGAAAAACTTTTATTGCACCCATTGAGTTATTCATCTCAATGAATTTCTCAGTTGATCCCTCAACTTGCCAATCAGACAAACTTTTTGGTGATCGTCGTCACTTCCCAAAAGTAACAGTGAAACAGCGCATTGACAGTCATTCGAAATGAGTAATCCTCAAACTCACCTCTAGCACAGATTCCTACCTTCTCTCATCTTTAATGGGGTCGCCTCATATTTTCCTTAACCTAATTAATCAGCCCCACGGGAGAATGATGATGGAGATGTATTGCGGCCTTCTCCTATTCATCAACTTGAACGTTTTTCTTCCGCAATTGATGTTACGGATCAGCCTCACTCTTCAGGCCAGCAGCTGTGCTCAGCATCTTCTGCCGATTGTCAGCCTATAGTACACATTCTTTAACTCTACCCATGAATTATCCAGTAATAGGTCTTTCACAATCAAATCTACCTATATATACAGTAACGGTATTTAATTATGAAGGTTAGCTGGGTAGCTAACCCTGTTAGTCCGTTCTTGGCAAGAGGGGAGAGCCTAATCTTTCTGTTTTTTAAATCAGATTTCCTCCGCTTAATGGATAACCATTTTTCATCAATGGAGAATTGCTTATCATCTTAAATTGAGGTGATTGGATTTGCACCAATGGAAACCATAAATTTCATACACAATAGAGGGATAGGGATATGATAGATTTTTTTATTTTTAGATAGTGAATGGAGTTTGTTTTTCCATTCTATCCTATTCATCGGTATTGATCATTGACACTGGAAAAATTATTTTCTTTTTTTTTGGCTAGCTCATGATCTGAACGAGTCGCACATACACCCTAGTACATGTTCCTCGACGCTGAGGGCATCCCCCAAGAGCGGGGGATTTCGTGACATTTCAGATTGGCTATCTTGTATTTCTAATAAGTTATTTAATAGTTGGTATGTTGAATCATATCCATAATATGATGGGTTGGTTTAGATCAATCCTAACCAGATGATTATGAATTATTTCTAGTTAATATTCTATTAAATAAATTTTAATAGATAGAATATTAAACTTGGTAAAATAAAACGACAAAATCTTAAATCACGGAATTGCATGAAATCCATGCTATTTTCATGCAACCGCTACAAGATCAACAATTCCATAAGCTTGGGCTTCTGTTGCTGACATAAAAACATCTCTTTCCATGTCTTCGGATACAACCCATAAAGGTTTATCCGTTCTTTGTACATAAACCCTCGTGAGGGTTTCACGTAGATTCAGCAGTTCTTCCGCTTCCAGGATAAATTCTCCTGTTTGTACTTCATAAAAACAACTAGCTGGTTGATGGATCATTACTCTGATGATATAACATAATAAAAGGTTCCTCTATCTCGCATGATGAAAGGAAGAGAAAAGAAAGATAAAGAATAACAAGCAAAAAAAAGATAGAATTGAACAACCATACGGGCATCTTTTGTGCGTTGCATACGACTCTACAATCAAATTGACTCTTACCTTCCATCAAAGACAGAGAAAAATAGGATTTGTCAGACCCATATCGATAAATGATCAAATTACCACCCTTCCTTTCCAAGGAGTTTAAAAACATTATGATGGTTCCGTTGCTTTATATATTTATGATTTTTTTGTCGGTGATTCAGCAATCCCAAAGTTTCTTTTTGAGCCGATCAAATAAAATAAGGAAAAAATAATCTTATTTTATTTTTTATTTTCGTACTTTTTCATATGTTAAAAGTCCTCTAGTGTGAAAACAAAAAAGTTTGTGACGTTGAACTGGACTCCCGATAGATAAGATAAAATCGGAAATACCTTTAATCTCATACTACATGATACTCTTGGCAATTGGCATCCAGCACCTTTGGCTAGGACATACACACTAATCCCTCATTTTATGATAACATTTTAAGATCCAACTGCTTGCTGCAAATAGAAGGTAGCATTCCTGTACCATATCCTAGATCCCCTCCATGGTCGAAAAAAGAATAAAAAAACAATGAAAGGAGGATCAGTCCCAGGTCTTTCATACGACTGCCTGAACACTTTAGGAGCTAGGTTAGCTGATACCTTTTTATTAACATGCCAGAACATTGCCTTAATGTCATGCTGCTTTGTTATTGAGTTATGTATAATTGTGGACAACAAACAACATTGTTCTTTCATCGTAACCAGGCATTATATGGGTTGTACTCAATAGCATCTTCCAATCGAGTATGTTAAAGTAAGAAACTAGGCCATGTAACTGACAGCCCCAATCAACTGCATGTTTCACTAAACTCTTGGCATGTAATTAATAATTTACAGCTTCTAGTATAACAACCCAAACACAATGTCAAAATAGTGTCCGCTTTGCTTGTAGGATGATGCTTTAAGACGTTATTTAATGGTTAAGATTCTGCAACCACATTTATGGTCCAAATCGGGCGATATGAGACTTACATGGACTTGGCACCCTCACCTCAGTCATATTAAACTGAAGCATTAGGAGTCTTGGCCTATTAAATCTGGGTCTCCATAATCTACACCTTAAAGGGCTACATGTCCTTATGGGGGGCCCGCCCCACACCTCTGATGAAGAGCCAGCTCTTATACCCTTCCATAATGCCCCAAACGCACCATCAAGAAGTTGCCCACTTTGGTCATGTATTCATGGTTCTCAAACGCACTTAATGGTAAAGTATTAATGACAAAGGATATAGTCCAACATTTTTTTCTCTACATTCCAAGTCTTAGTGGCTAAGTACATGGACGTGGCACTTGCACCCTCAACTCATCTCACCTCACCAAACCTCAACACATCCATCATAGCCCTAAGCCTCAGGAGTGCTTGCATGTTGGATCTGGGTCACCACATAGAGCATCACCTAGTATTCATTTTGAAGCAATGTCTATCCTCATCAATCACATTCATTGCGTATCTTATGTTTATAACAAATAGATAGTAAATTTGAAAATTCATAGGTCATAAATAGTAATTTCGAGCACAAATGTCTGGGCAGAAGCAACCAACTAAACACAGTTCAAGTGAGTTTAGCATGGTCTTGATCCCAACTCACTTAATATTTAATGACTTCAATGGTCCTAAATGTATTTCAAATACTTTCAGTACAGGTTCATATGTATAAGACATAAATCAGCCAACACTCAGTTCTGGTGGTTCTAATTCACTGCATTCTCGGTAGCTATCATTTGGAAACCATACTTGCAGGTCGCTTGTCAAATTTGGAGCTGATTCCTGCCATTGTATCATCTAAGTTGTTCTTTTGCAACTCATGCATTTGTTTTTTGTCCTCCCAACTTATATGAGAGCATTCATTAACTCAAGTCAACATGCACATCCCAGACTCTAATTGTGTTCAGATATGGCTCTATGGGGATAAAACAGCTTAACACGATAATATGTTTAAGTTTGTGAACATAAGAACAAAGGGAACAAATTGCTTACCAAACCACGCCACTCAGCACGGCAAACTGTTCCAAAAGAACCTGAAACCAGTGTGTTTCATTAGTAAAGATCATCTCTTACACTGTTGTTACACAGAAACTACTTTGCCTGATATATTCTTAAAAGTACTTGCATTTCATGATATAAAACTATCGCACTTCATGATATTCTTAAAGCAGTAACAGAAACCTTCACCAATTTTCTCCTTTAATTCAAGATCACTCCATCGGATGTCAAAATCCTCCTCGATGAGAGAATGTTCATGACTTGATTTACAGCTTGCTAACTGATTTGCTTCCACGAAACTCAGTTTATTGGTTGTATCACGCCGTAAATCAGAAAAGGCTAAAACTGGTTGAGAATCTCTATGCGCTGTCGGTAGAATCTGATTTGGTGCAGAGCCTTTGCCCAAGTGTGTGGAGCTTATAACATTTGGAAAAGGTTTATATGAGTTTTGCCCCTGGAAATCTTTAATAGGCCAAGCAGCCCTTTGGGGCAAAGCTGATGTGGAAGATTCACAGATACTGCTTGAAACGGGATCAAAGTTGTACCTGTCAATTTGACTCATTTTATAAGGATTTTGGAACTGAAGATGTGCGCTATTGTCTTGATCAGTAGCAATACCTGTCATGATCAGCACAACAATTTTAAAAATTACCAGGGATAATAAATCAATGGTCATGCAGGATAGTTACTTCGTAAAGACCCATTCATGCATTACTCGCATACTATAATTTTTTCACTTTTTTTTCATGTGAGGCACATCATGTGAGCATGTGGAACACCAATCCGAACACCAGCACCAGTGTTACAGATCGTTTTTTTTTTTTTTTGGAGCTCGCCATGTAGGACACTCACACCTGATTTAAGTCCTTGTTACATATTATTCACAGAAACCATAATAGAGGATGAAGACTTGATCATCAACAGCAACCATTCACACAAAAAAAAAGATCTGAAAAATATATACAAGACATAATAGAACAAGAAAGCACTCCATTGCATCATCACATATAATTCCTCATGTACAATAAAAATGACAAAAGGCTTGGTTTGGTTTGGCTTCGTTTGGTTAATATTGAAACAGGACACCATAACACAAGAATCTCTGCAGTTCTTGTAAGATGTATAAAGGAAGAAAATAGAACATTACCCGAGGAAGCATCATCAAATGTTATATTAAGTGATTGGCCATCAGCAAAATACATTTTCGCCAACATCCTGAAGTTCTCACCAGCTTCAGCAGATTTAAACTTTGGATGACACAACGGAGAAGCAACTAGAACGGAAGTTGTACCATTAAGTAAAGAATCAGGTCGGCATAATTCTCCTGGCCTTCCGATCAGATCAACCAAAAATTCCCTGAAAATTGTATACATTACATGACAAACACAAATATTTGAATTTTACTATTCGATAAGAGTAAGTTACAAGGTATGGTATTAAGTCTATCTGATATCAAGAACCCATTAAGATAGACTACATTAAAACATCCAACTCAAAACCAATTGGCAATGATTAAAGAGACTCAGGCAATGAGTAAAGAGACTCACATGACTCACATAGTAGTTTGGACAGTGTTATTAATATTGACATGGGGCAAGTTCTACCACTCCCCCACATGTGCAACCCATGTTCTCACGTAGAGAGATAGACAGAAGACATAACCAGAGACATCTAATTGCAGTTACGGCACGGATAAAGGGGAACCAACTACCACATTGATGAAATTGTTATGAGTAATCATTGTCCAAAGCCTCCCAAAATCCAGCTTTGATATGTTAAAACATCCAACTCAAAACCAATTGAAAGTTAGTTGGGAAGATCACAAGGTTCATATGCTAGCTTGAACAATGAGAAGTGTTATTATATCAACGAGGTACAAGTTGTGGCATAGCACACACCCATTTATCTGAACAACGATAGTCTCAACAAACATCTAGATAATGAGCTTAAATCGTTAATTTAGTGTCCTAATTAGTAAATAATGATGCTGTCTCAAGAATAGCCACAAAAAGTAGCTTTTAAAAAGGAAAATAACAACAGCTATCATTTCATCAGCATTATTAATGATTTGTTCAAAATTGAGGCTGGATTTCTACAGTTCATAGCACGTGAAGGATTCTAAAGTCAAAGTTGTGTATAACAGATTGCCAACCCGATTAACAACTTATCGGACCACATAGTTTTATGTTGGACAGAAGTGTGGTGCACAAGCAACATGTACCTAATAATGAATTCTCTCTCAAAAGTGAGGCTGGATTTATACAGTTCATAGCAAGTGAAGGATTTCTAGGGATAAAATTGTGTAGATCGAGTCGCCAACGAATCACCAGGCCACAGAGTCTTATGTTGGACAGAAAAGTGGTGCAAAAGCAATATGTACATAATAACGAGTTATCTCCCAATTGCAGGATTATTGAGGATTGTGAACAGACACTTGAGGAGTGTCTCAGGGAGAATCTGTGCCATACAACAGACCTCGGATAATATAAGGGTAAAACAAATAGCCTATCCAGATTTTCATCAACCATTTCCCAGTCATTCTACTTTATGATGTAAACTGTACTCCCAGCGTAAAACTGCTCATGTACACTCATGATTTAAGGAAGTTCCCTCCCAACATCTCAATTGACCTTAACAAAGATAGGATTTGGCAGAATAGTAGGTTTCTAACATCCAACAGCCTACATTAGATTTGGAACACAAAGATACATGCTTAAGCTGATTAACCTTTTGGCACACCAGCCAACCCAACTAACCCATGATATTGGTGATAGAACCCTGTGAGATGAAGCTTCCTTCATGCAGATATGCAAGTAATGGTGAGAATACTATTGCTTTCTAGAGCCAAATGGAAAATGTACAAAACCCTTTGGTATACACCATCTCTCATAAACCTTTCCTGTTTTGAGATATCATAATGCCTATAAGTCATAACTGTTAAGTTTAGAATAGAGGCAGACTTAACACAATATGGGAAAGGCAAAGAGAGGTTTTAACTTATCCAAGCTCTCACTATCAACTTGTATTTATAATTACTGAACAAACATGCAAAAAACAAGTATACCCTCTGAGTGGTATACTCCCCCTCAAGTTGGACTATATATATCGTATAATCCAAGCTTGGAACAGATGGATGTAACACAAGTACAACTCAATGTTTTGGTGAACATGTCTACAAGTTGAGCCTCAGATCTCACAAATGGAGTTTCAATATCTTCATTTAGTATCTTGTCTCGAATAAAGTGACAATCAACTTCAATATGTTTGGCTCTCTCATGAAACATTGGATTGACAGTAATATGAAGAGCTGCTTGATTTTCACAAAACAACTGTAAAGTAAGTTAAAATGGAAAGTCAATTTCCCGAAGAAAGTTTAGTACCCATATCAACTCACTAGTTGTATGTGTCATCGCTATATACTCGGTCTCAGCACTGGATTGTGCTACCACTGTTTACTTCTTACTTTTCCATGAAATTACGTTGTCTCTCAAGAAAGTACAATAACCAGTGGTTGACCCTCGACTCGAGGAAAAACTAGTCCAATCAGCATCTGAAAAATCTTCCACTCTCAGATGTCCATTAGTTCAATATAATAACCTAAGACCAAGAGCCCGTTTGAGGTATCAAAGAATGCGAATGACTGAATCCCAATGTGGTACTCTAGGGCATCCCATAAGCTGACTTACCACATTGACTGCATAAACAATTTCTAATCGGGTAATAGTGAGATAATTAAGATTCTCAACTAATCTGCAGTACCGACCTAGATTCTCAAACGGTGCACCACCATCCATCAATAACTTCTGATCGGATCCATAGGGACATCAATTAGTCTGCCACCTAGCAAACCCGCTTCTTCTAGCATGTCAAATACATATTTCCGCTGAGACAGACAAATATCCCACTTAGATCTAACAACTTTAATACCTAAGAAGTACCTGAGTTTTCCCAAATCCTTAGTATGAAATCTATCTTGCAAGAAGGCTTTTAAATTTATAATACCCTTTAAATCATTACCAGTAATTATAATGTCATCAACATAAACAACCAATAGAGTGGACCCTGCATTTGTCTGTCTGTGAAAGACTGAGTGATCTGTCTGACATCGAAGAAGACCAAATTTTACTACTGCATCTGAAAACTTACCAAACCATGCCCTTAGTAACTACTTCAAACCATATAGAGATTCTTTTAGCCAGTAAACACTCTTACAATACTCCCTCTAAGTAGTAATATCATGTGGCTACTCCATGTAGACCTCCTCAGCCAAGTCACCATGTAAAAAAGTATTCTTTGTTAATTTAAATCAAAAAAAGAAACTAGAAGAAAGAAATATTATTGAGGCATAACTTGCCAGAACAAAACTTAAAGAAAAACTACATAAAAGAAAACTACTATATAAGAGGTCTTTATATAGTAGGGCAAAAGGAAAACAATCAAACTAAGCTAGGGCAACATAAAAGTAAACAAAATGACTAAGCTACCCCTAAGTCTAAATAATCTAACTACTCTAACATCCTCCCTCAAACTCATGATGTGGTAGCAGAAAACATCAAGGGTTTTCTAAGAAGAAAACGAAAGCAAGTGATTGGATGCGACTTTGTGAAGAAATCTGCTAGCTGCATACATTCCTCCCTTTCTACGACATGTCCCAATCAGCTTGTTGGACTGTGGATCCTGAAGGACCTGAGGTAAATGAACTTACTGAAGGAGATACTATAAGTGCACCAGGCTGATGGAGAGAGATTAACTTTCGTAACTGATCAGCAAGCATAGTTAGGCTGGGTGCCTGTGAGGAGGACTCATCCACTGGTGTTGCAATTGCTGACTGATTTACTGTCCCCTTTGCATTTTTGTTCATCAATTTAGGACAGTGAGCCTTCCAGTGGCCCTTCTCATGACAAAAGCTACACTAATCTAAAGCTACACGACCCCGATATTTAGAAGTCACCGTGGGAGGCACAGTCAATACAGTCTGAGTAGGCAATGGCATAAGACTTTTCCCATAAAGAGTCTTAAGACGAACTTCTTCAACCAGAAGCTCATTCACTACTGCATCCACTGAGGGAAGTGGATTACGATGAAGAATAGAACCACGAAGTCCCTCGAAGTCATCCCTGAGGGCCATCAAAAATTGTACCAACCTCTGCTCCTCTCTAAAAGTGCGATATATCATATGAGTACTTAGTTTAGCAGGTTCAGCAAGTGCTAACTGATCCCAATATCCAGTCATAACTGAGTAGAACTCCTGAATGTTCTTATCACCCTGACATACAGCTCGAATTTCATACTCTAACTGATATCTCTTTGCAAATTAGACTGAACAAATAAGGTAGCTAAATAATCCCAAATCTCCTTGGCTGTATTAAACTTAGTCAAATGAACACCAATGGTCTGATCAACTGAGTTGTTAATCCAAGTGATGATTTTAGCGTTGTTGATTTCCCAAATATTCTTTAAGTCAACATACTTCTCGTCCTTAGGATCAGTTGGAGCTGACGAATCACCACTAACATATCTCCACATTTCCTTATCCAACAAGAAATTTTTCATAACATAAGCCCAATATACATAGTCCTCACCTTTTAATTTGACACTGATACCTGAAGAGAATCAGAATTTCCACTGGCCATAATACTCAAATCAAGCAATCCAAAGCAAACAAAATCCAGCAACCCAACAACCTAGCAAAATCCGACAACCTAGCCGTTCGTTCACAAAATCAGCCCCAAAGGGTCAAACCCACCAATCAATAAGAAAGGAAACAAAAGTTTCCTGCTTATTTAGTGCGAAACAATGCAAATAAACCCAAACAATGCAACGCTATGTCAAATAGCAAGCTCAAACAAACAAATCAAACAAACCAGCAATGTGACAACTCCCCAATGCACAAAACCAACAAAACAAAGCCCAACAAAGAAAAGAAGAAAAGTCAAACCAATAATCCCAACCAGCAGTAGCCAAAATCAACAAACCCTAGTAATTAGGATTTCTTACTTTACAACGACTAGTTCAACGAGGAAGACCAAACAACGAGAAGCACTAGCAGAAGAGAAGAGGCAGCTAACGCCAAACAATTCAAAGTTCGTCACAAATCAACTCAACAACTTTACAAATCAAATATCCATAACAGTCGAATTCGGCACTGTTCACAGCGCGTGAACAGTAACTTCGACACTGTTCACAGTGCGTGAACAGTAACTTCGACACTGTTCACAGTGCGTGAACAGTAACTTCGATACTGTTCACAGCGTGTGAACAGTATTTTCGACACTGTTCACAGCCCTTAGAACCTCAAAAAATCAGCAACCCTAATCCAAGAATAAATCGCCATAGATGATGTCAACCCTAATCCAAAAATATATTATTTCTCCAACTAAATTACTGTGGTGCTACAATATATTTTGGATCGAAACCATGCTCTAATACCATGTTAATTTTGATCAAAAAAAGAAACTAGAAGAAAGAAATATTATTGAGGCATAGCTTGCCAGAACAAAACTTAAAGAAAAACTACATAAAAAAAAACTACTATATAAGAGGTCTTTATATAGTAGGGCAAAAGGAAAACAATCAAACTAAGTTAGGGCAACATAAAAGTAAACAGAATGACTAAGCTACCCCTAAGTCTAAATAATCTAACTACTCTAACATTCTTGACATCTAACTGAAACAAGATCCAATCAAGATTAGCAGCCAAAAAAATTAAGACACGAACAGAGGAGATTTCGGAGAAAAAAAGTCTTTTCATAATTAACACCATAGGTTTGAGTAAAGCCCTTAGCAATAAGACGAGTTTTGAGACGCTCAACAGAACCATCCAGATTAAATTTAACAGTATACACCCATCGATAACCAACAATCTGTTTACCCAGCGGTAAGGGAACAAGATCTCAAGTTCCATTCTGATGTGAGGTCTTCATCTCACTTCCATAACTTTCCTCCAACCCGGATCACACAACACACCCAGTAAGGTCTTAGGAATAGAGATAGCAAACAGTTGAGAGTTAAAGCAATAGAAGGCAGGAGACAAGGCGTCATAAGAAACAAAATTAGTGATTGGATGGTTAGTAACAAACGATCTAGTACCTTTCCGAAGGGCAATAGATAAAGAGTCGGAATTACCTGAGGGGCGAGGATCAGGAGACGGCAAGTAGGACAGTAGGGGCACCTCGGTCGATGATCGCGCATAATAGGAGTTTACTTGGAGCAGAGAAGTAGATGGTAACACAATAGGCTGCGGAGTAGCTAACAGTAAGAGAAGGGGTGGTGGTGAAGTGGATGGCCCAAAGTCAAGATCTAGAGGCTGATCAAGAGCCAGAAAATACGAAATAGATTCATTAAAGGTGACATCTAGGATTACCTGGATCGCGGGTCGGTTGGGTACGTGGTACAAGTACAGATGCAGGGTACGTTACTTTTTTCGGTGCACGGTGCGGTGGGGGTAGGCTTAGCTGGTACCCTATTTTGGGTCGCGGTTCACTTTGAACTATTATCCGAATCGTTTTCATTATTACAAAGAATTATATAAATTTATATATTATACATATAATCAATTCCTACTTGTTTTAAACCTATAATAATTTGATCACTCTTATTTTATTTATAAATGTATAAGCAAGGATCTAAATGTCGTGTCGAAACGTCCGAAACGTTTCGTAATTTCAACACACCGATACGAAACATGGGTTGAATCCCAAAATTTCAAAGTTTCGGTCGAAACGTTACTGTGTCGGACCGTTTCAGTCGAAATAGTACAGTTTCGACGAAACAATGATCACAAAAATCTCAGAAAGAAAAAAAAGCTGAAGATTCGCTTCTCTCCAGGCCAAAGAAAAAAAGAAACTCTGAGAAAGCTAAAGATTCCACAAACAAGAATTCACAGGTCCTCCAAGCTCAAAAATCACATGTCAAGCCGTCCAGGTTTAGGTCTTCAAAGCAAAAAAAAAAAAAACAGAGAAGAGAGAGAGAAAGGCAATCGAAGAGACAGAGACTATAGATCAGGGGAGAAAGATTCAGTAACTTACCTCCTTGAGCAGATCCAACCATTTTTCACCAGATCTAGGGCTTGGGAGTTGTCTTCATCGCCGCGAGCAACCACCGACCACGAGCAACCACAGGTAAGTTCTTATTCTTCTCTCTCTCTCTCTGGGGCACCGACATCGCCAGTCGCCCATCGCCTCTCGCCTCTCTTTCTGAGATTGAGTCGTTGTGGGTCTACTGTGTCTGTGCGTCTTCTGCTTTTATATATATATATATATATATATATATATATATATATATATATATAATTTTTTTTTTTTTTTTGTTATAAGTATGAATAATTATATTTAATACCCCTATGTAATTATATTTAATACCCTATTGTAATTACATTTAATAGTTAATACCCACTGTAATTATATTTAATACCTACTACAATTATATTTAATACCCCACTACAATTACATTTAATAGTTAATACCCACTGTAATTACATTTAATACCATACTGCAATTACATTACTACCCCACTACAATTATATTTAATAGTTAATACCCACTGTAATTACATTTGATACTCACTGTAATTATATTTAATACCCCACTACAATTACATTTAATAGTTAATACCCACTGTAATTACATTTAATAATTAATACCCACTGCAATCACTCACTGTAGCCATGTAAGTATGTACTCATTAGCATTTTCATGTGTATTATGAGACCTTAACATTAAGTAAAAATGTGTTTATTTGATGAAAATTAAGTGTTTGAAACTAATTTAAGTAATTTCCTCCTCATGTCAAGCCTTTTTTTCCCACCAATTTAAATTTATTCTTGTATAAATAGATGTTAACCCAATAAATATGTTGAATTAATCAATTATTTAGCTTATCTTTATAAATAAATGGATTGTATTTGTGTTTCCACGTGTTTTCATATTTTTTCTGCGTTTCCATTGCGTTTCGGAAACGTTTCCGTTTTTTAGCTAACCGAAACGGTACTTCGAAACGAAATTTAGATCCTTGTGTATAAGATATCATTTAATTAACATTTATTTCGTATTTGTTGAACGAATTAAAATGCAAATCAAGACCAACAACAACACATCAACTAATAATCATCTATAAAAAAGTAATGGTTGCATCTTTTATTATCAAAAAAAGACATAATATAATTTAAAGACTTAAAATTTAAAAAATAACATACTAGAGAGCGATTAAATAGCTTCCTACTTGAAGCACAAATCAAAATAACATTCTTAAGCATCTAACAAGTCTCAAATAAAAATTACTTAATAATAAGAAAAAATTGGAGCACATGAGTTAATTGTCAACTCTTTTTCCTTTATCTATCACAATATTCCCTCATCTTGCAAAGTTACTAATTTGAGTCTGATGCAGTCCGAAATGACGAAGCGATGGCGTGTTAGAACTAGTAGGTGGTCTGTCAATAGAGACGGGCATAGAAGCATATAAGGATGAAGCTTTCCGATCTTCGTCTCTAGTAATAGTAGAACTATCAGTATTGTCATCCTCCAAGGATTTTCGTCGCAAATCCTCGAATCTCACACTAGAATCATCTATATATGTGTGCTCTGGAGTTATATCCCATTTCTTAAAAGGGCCATCTTTGTAGCTTTCACTGAAACGTGATTGGAGACGAATATTTGAATGGATGAAAACCAAGTTGTCAGCTCTGGTAGAATTCAATATGTTTCTCTTGACATTGTGAATAAACGAATACGTGCTTCAATTTATTTTAGCTGAATAACTTGTAATTGGTTGTGATAACACCTTTTATAAAAAAATAATAAGACAAATTAATAATGATAATTAACAATATAAATAAATAACTTGTAATTTAAATTAGTACATTTTTCGCTACATCTGCTAATTCTAGAGTTTCTAAATCATATGTCAACCACCAATCAATAGCATCCATGGTCACAGCATTTGTTTGAGCAGCCGCCATAGCATAAAAACCCTTTCGCGAGTGAAAATGTGCATACTATTCTCGCAATTATTTTGCTTCTTCTACATCTTCTGCTATTTTTTCAAAAGCTTCCATAACACCTACGATGACCTCCCAATCTTAATTTGGAGTTTTCCTAACTGTACCTCCCAGTGCTAGCTTGGTAAGATATTGGGTATCATAAAACTATGGTGTTAGTGCAAACCAAAAACAATGCAAAGAAATATTCATCTTCTCCTATCTATCAAGCACAATTTTTTCAATCTGGAGAAATTTATCGTGTTTTCCACCCCTCATAATATCTTTTATTTCACCAAGCATATTGTCCATCTTTTCATAAATCTCACCATTTTTTGACCTTCCCCATCACAAAATCTAATAAGAAAAAATATAAGTTTTGTGATACTTATGATATTCTCCACATCCTCATAAAATTTTTCACTAATAACGGTTTCTGTAACCAAAGCACCTAACTTGTGTGTTCATCCTCAGATTTTATCAATTTTTTCCATGACTTGAGAATAATGATAGCTGCAAGAGATTCTCTACAGTCAACAAGTCGCTTCAACAAAATATAATGCGATGCAAACCTAGTGTTAGCCACTTTTAATAGATCCAATTTAGACTGAGCTCTAAACATAGCCAAAGCATGTGTATGGTTCAAGAAATATTTAACAATAGACTTTCCCCTTCTATAAGTATTTTTAAACTACTCAAATTCCTTTGCAAAGTCTTTAAAAATTAGATTCAAAGTATAAACAACACAAAGAGACCAAAATATGTGTTTGTGTACCTTTTCCACCTCTTTTTCCGCAAGTTTGTAATTTGCTGCGTTATCGGTCACTACTTGAATGACATTTAGTGGACCTACTTCTTCGATGGTTTTCAACAAAAAATCAGCAATTGCTTTACTTGTTTTCTCTATCCCCGAAAAATTCTCAGCATATAAAAACATAGCTCCACGACTATTTGCAGCAATGATATTAATAAGTGCTTGATACTTCTTCACATTAGTCCACCCATCTGATACAATAAATACCCCATTAGAATACCAAGTATCTTTAACCGGAATCAAATCTTTTTCAACACTTCTTTTGCACTCATCCAATAATGTAGTTCTTGCTTTTTCATAGTTGGGAGTCTTGTAACCTTTAGGTCTCCTATTTATAGCTGAAATCATCTCATTGAATTGAGGATTTCTCAACACATTGAATGGGATTCCATTAGCACATAATCTCCTCATGACCTTCAAGTCAACCATGTCTCGATCCATTATTTTGAATGCATCTTCAATTGATCCCGTCGTTGGTGAAGGTTGCCGCTTCATCAATGTAAAATTTTTCAGGGATGAAGAAACTCCTATTTTTTCTACCTTTTGTACTCTTTCTTGTAATTTTGCATATTCAGTCAAATTATTCATCAACGCTTAACATCATTTAATTTTTGTTTTTTTCCCGGGACACCAAAAAAGTGGTAATACATTCGAGAATACGAACTTGTAAATTTACCACCGCAATGCTTACATGACCAACTCTTTGATCCCCCTGAATTTTTTCCTTCAGCTACACCAATAAGATTGACTTCATTGAGTAATAGTTTTCAATTTTGCATCAACTTATAATTGATCTTCCTGTGTGCGATTTTTTTGTGGTTGCCTAGTGTTATCTTCTTCCGTTACTTCAATATGTTCGACTTCTTGTTCATCAGCAGAATCATCTAAATTCTGAATATTAATTCCGAATTGTTCTTCAACCTGAAAAGAGTCTTGTTTTTCCCTCCTTCTATTCCCAAAAATCATTTTTTTAAGTAGCAAAAATTCAATACAGTAGAGAGATATTGAATGAATAATGGGCAACAGAAAGAGAGAGAGAAAAAAGAGAGGCGGTAGAGTTTAGGGTAAAAATCTAAAAAAAAATATATATATATATATATATGGCTACCAGGCTGCCTACAATAGTTGTGTACAAAAAGTTATAGACTTACAATAGCCCAACTACCTAATTGGTAGACTTATTAGTATTTTTACTTTTTTATCCAAAGTGTGTGATAACATGTCTTATAAAATAAAGGGCTTCTTTTGTCTTTTCACCAAAAAAAATACTGGAGTGTTGGACACGTTTTTATTTTTTTACGATTACACGTTTTCAAAACATATCTCGGTTGGTTCTTCCAATTAAACAATTACTATAGATAGAAGAGAGAGAGAGAGAGAGAGAGAGAGAGAGAGAGAAAGAGAAAAAGAGAGAATCGAAATGGGAAGAACACAAACGTCGAAGGAGAGAGAGAGAAAGAGATCAATCGATCGATCGATCTGCGAGATGCGAAGTCAACGGAGAGAGAGATATAGATCTGCGATGGGAACCACACCAAACTCGAACCAGTCTTCGATGGGAACGAAGCATTATGTGCAGCAGGAAGCAGTGTTCGCTGGCGACTGTCGATCGAGGCAAACGAACGCGATCCATAGCACTTTTCGATGTAGTAATCCGAAAAGCTTTGTGGGATCCATTGGGTATGTAACCTAATCTTCATTCTTCACTTGGTTTGGCCTATTATAGCTTAATTTGTGCAATTTATGATATTTACAATGATTTGATTTGATATGGGTTTAGGGTTTATATTGGAGACCTGAGTCTGAGATTCTGAGTTTTGATTTAGTGATTAATTTGATAGGGGTCGGAGATTTGAGAGATCCAGATCGCGAACAACCCACGTTTGTGGCCGTGCGACCCTGCTCGAGGATCGTAGGGGTCCATGCGTTTTCTGGTAACCCTGGTGACATCAGCACTAGTGAAGTACTGACGAAGGGTGAGACTATAACAACGATACCCCTTCGGTGTGCGAGAGTATCCAAGGAAGACACATTTGTTACCACGAGGGTCAAGTTTATCAAACCTAGGCCCCAAGTTATGAACATAATAGACACATCCAAAAACCTTAGGGATGAGAGAGATTAAAGGAGTATTGGGTATGCCCATGTAGCACAGAAGACGGAATGCGATTGATAAGGTGACAATTAGTAAGAACAGTATCACTCCAAAAACAACGAGGAACATGCACCTGGAATAACAGATGTCAGTTCTTATGCTCAACAACACCATTCAGCTGAGAGGTATAGGCACAAGAAGTTTGATGCATAATGCTAGTTTTACAAAGATAAGACGAAAATAATCAAATTCATATTCACGAGCATTATCAGAACACAAAATACAAATACAATATTGGATTTTTATTTCTTTACAAAATGTCTCAAATATATATAAAATAATTCAGAACGAGCTTTCATAAGAAATAACCAAGTCACACGAGAATAATCATCCACAAATGTCACAAAAGAAGAAAATTTATTAGATGAAATATTCTTTATTGGACCCCATACATCATAATTGACTAATTCAAATGGACTAGACACACGATTATTGACTCTAGACAAAAAGAACATACGGTGATGCTTACTAAGTTGACAAGCTTCACAAGACACTGACACATGACTAAGGTTAGGAACTTGACACTTCAGATTCTGGAGAGAAGGATAACCAAGACAACAATGTCACTAAAAAGGAGATAATGAGGTCTGAAGGGCCTGAGGAGGTGGATCAGGGTCAAAGTAATAGAGACCACCAACTTTATGCCCCGTATCATTTTTCTTCTTTGTCTGAAGATCCTAAAACACACAATAAGAAGGATAAAAGGTTACGAAACAATTAAGAGAGCAAGTAATGTTGCTAATAGAAAGTAAGCTAAAGGGGAATTGGGGAACAAATAAGATGAATGATAAGGACATATCAGGATTCAATTGAGTAGTCTCAAAACCTGAAACTTTAGAGGAAGTACCATTAGCAAGAGTAACACTGTGTGGAGAAGTAATATACTGATAAGTAGAAAAGACACTACATGAACCAGTCATGTAATCAGAAGTGCTGAAATCTATGATCCAGGGATTGTGAGTAGAGAACAGTAAACAAGTAGAAGCAGTACTTGATTGGGCAAAAGGAAGATGAAACAGACTACTACTGAGACAGGAACTGAGCATACTCCTCTCGTGTAAGAGTAACTGACCCAAAGTCAAGTGGAGCCAACCGAGGTATAAAAATAGGTACAGAGGGAATGTCATCGAGCTCTAGGGTTTTTGTGAAACTCCTTGCGTGAAGAAGGGTTAGCTCCTTTCAGGTTTGGTGGGTTAGCTCACTTGGTCTTCGGGTCATAATAAATCAATGGATCATGGGTCATTTTAATTGACTCAATCCCCTTTTACTTGTCATCCTAATAGGAGACCTTATTAGCAACCCCCAAAGGCTTGCCATGTAAATCCCAACAATAATCAATAGTGTGGCCTCCACGACCACAATGAGTGCATGAACGAGAACCAGGTCAACCTCCGCGACCTCCATCACGGCCTCCCCGACCTCCACAACCACCGTGATGACCACAGCCATCTCGTGGACTATCACTGTGGCCATTAGGAACAACAAGAGCTGAGCGGCCATTGGGCAAACCATGATCAATGCCTGAAGAGCCAGTAGACAAAGTAGCATGCTGTAAATGGAAGAAAACCTCAAGCAGAGACTGAAGACGAGAGCTACCCAAAATCTGAGAATGAATAGACTCATATTCTAGTTTCAGACCCATCAGAAAACGGACAACATTTAAATCCTCATGTTGTTTCTGTCAAACTGTTGCATCAATAATAAAACAGGAGGTAGAGCTTTAATTCCTCACAAATTCCTCGAACGTGAGAATAATAATTCTCAAGACTCAAAATACCCTGCTCTAGGCAAAAATACTGTATATACACCTCAAATACATGAATAAAATTATTTGTACCAGAATACATGGTGGCCAAGTGATCCCAAATTTTTTTGGCCGTGTTAAAATAAAGCAATGTAAAACTGATACCAGGCTCAATGCTATTCAATAATAATGAAATAATCTGAACATCTTCTTGTTCCCACTGATCATACCCAGGAGTATTTTCCTTGGGTTTAGTGTCCACTAAATATTTTTTAAAGCCTTTGCCTCTAAGAAATACTTGGACCGATCATGACCATAAAACATAATTAGTTCCATTGAGCTTAACAGAAGTCATGTGACCAATACGGAGAATCATAGGAGAAAAGGTCGGTGGCACAGGTAGAGTAATGACAGACTAGTCATCATTCTTAGATTCCATAGTGATAAAGAAACAACAAAGAAATGTCACCTGAGTGTGATTCGTACACAAAGAAGCATTGGAACAGGCCAAAAATCACATAAACCAAGGTGAACTAGCTCGATAGTTGTTGAACTTGACTGAACCAAGCCTGAATTGTGCAGAACTAGGTCTGAACCAGCATGGAAGGTGCTGAACTGGACTGATCCAAGTCTGAATCGGCTTAGGAATGGCAAAATAACACTAAACTAGTTGTTGAACTGGTTGAACCCAATAGAACTCCACTGAACCAATCTAAATGTTAAATATCATCAAATTAAAAGAAAAGATAAAAGAGAGAAAATAGAGAATAATTGCATTAGAGCTTAATAGAAAAATGCATACAAGAGGCCCTTATATAGTAGGGCAACATAAAAGAACAAAAGGACTAAACTACCCTTAAGACTAAATATGCTAACTACTCTAACACCCTCCCTCAAACTCATGATGTGGTAGCAGAAAACATCAAGAGTTTGCCAAGAAGAAAACGAAAGCGAGTAATAGTAGGCGATTTTGTGAAAAAATTTGCTAACTGCATAGTAGAAGAAAGAAAAGGGAGGGAGATAGTGCCCAACTGAAGATGAAGACGCACAAAGTGGCAATCAATCTCAATATATTTTGTGCGCTCATGAAAGGCTGAGTTATGAGCAATTTGAATAGCACTTGTATTGTCACAATACATAGGAGTCGGTGCAGGTAACATGATGTCAAGATTAGCAAGGAGCCATCGTAACTAAACTATCGCAGCTGTAGTAGACGCCATAGCACAATATTCAGCTTCAGCAGATGAACGAGAAACAACCGTTTGCTTCTTACTTTTCCAAGAAATAAGAAAATCACCGAGGAAAAGGCAAAAGCCAGTTTGAACTTACGGTCCATAGAGTCACCAACCCAGTCGGCATTAGAATAAGCCCTGAGGTCCATAAAGGAGGAGGAGGAGACTAACAAACTCTAATGCATAGTACCTCGAAGATACCAAAGAATACGAAGTACAGCAGCCCAGTGAATAGTGGTGGGTGAGACAACAAATTGACTGACAACAAACATGAACTGGATAGGAGATGTCCGAACGAGTTACTGTAAGATATACTAAGCTCCGAACAATAGCGCGATAGAGTGTATGATTAGACAAATGAGTACCGTCAGAAGAAGAGTAACGAACATTGAGCTCTAAAGGTGTTTCAACTATCCGATTATCTAATAAACGGGCTCATTGAATAACATCTGAAGCATAATTGGACTGAGAGAAAAAATAGCCTTTAGGAGAGGAAGCAATCTCAATGCCCAAGATATACCTAAGCTATCACAAATCTTTTATCTCAAAATAGTCCTGCAACTGAGTTTTCAATAAGCATATATCAACAGTATCATCACCCGTAATAATCATATCATCAACATATAGTAAGAGAATAATAGAACCTGAGGAAGTAGACCATAAAAAAAAACAGAATCATGGTCACTGGTGCGAAAACCCAAGTCACAGATAACCGAAGAAAATTTGGCAAACTATGCCCTAAGAACCTGTTTAAGGCCATATAAAGCTCAGTGAAGTCGACATACTTGACTAGGACTATGAGACAATCCAGGAGGAGTTATAAAAACTTCTTCACTTAAATCTCCATGAAGAAAAACATTTTTCACATCCATTTAAGACAAACTCCATTGACAAATGGCAGCAACTGCAATCACGTTGCGAATGATCATCTTCGCAACAATGGCAAAAGTCTCATCATAGTCTAGACCATACTCCTGAGCAAAACTCTTGGCTACTAATCGAGTTTTATACCATTCCACAGAATCATCAGACTTGGTTTTTATCTGATAAACCCACCTATAACCAATGGGGCGTTTACCAGGTGGTAAACGCACTAGCTTCCAAGCTCTGGTCTTATGTAAGACAGACAACTCCTCATCCATAGCCTGTTTCCAAAGTGGATCAAGTAAAACCTCCTTGTAGGAGGTGGGTTCAGATAAGGAGTAAATAGAAGTAAGGAAAGAACAAAAGTCAAGAGAATAACAAGTGTTACTCCAACCAAACCTGTCTGGACATTTGCGAGAGCGCTGAGGATAGCGTGGAGTATGATCCACATTGTCTAAACCTGATTGGGTGGCAGGAGAAGAAAGGGAAGGCACCACATCCGTAGAGGAGATAGCTGGATTCCTGCGAACATATGTATGCACAATAGGGGGACGAGTGATGTGTACATAAAAAACAGTCATATCACCAACATAAGTGTCAAAGGGAACATCAGCCGGAAATGGGTCAATAGAAATGAGATCAGATTTATGCAAATGTGAAGAACTGGATGGAATAGAAAAGAAGGGAATATGCTCCATGAAAATAACATGACGAGAGATATAGAGTTTGTGTGAAACAGGATCATAGCAATGATACCCCTTTTGACCCTCACCATAACCAAGGAAAACACATAAAACTGAACGAGCAGAGAGCTTAGTACGAAAAACACTATGAATCAAAACAAAATAGGTGCATCCAAATACACGCAAAGAGAAATAATCATGTGGCTTACCACATAGTTTCTCAAATGAAGAAATTCCAGAGGTGATGACAATGGGAATGAAATTAATCAGATGGACCGCAGTAAGAACTGTTTCCCCCCAAAAAGAACTTGGGATATTTGCTGATAGTAAGAGAGAGCGTGTTGTCTCCATAATATGTCAGTGTTTACGCTCTGCTACACTATTCTGTTCAAGTGTATCAGTACAAGAAGATTGCCAAATAGTGCCATCAGATTTTAATAGATCACGAAAAGAATTGAAAGAATATTCTCCTCCTTGGTCACATCGAAAACATTTAATAACAGATGAATATTGAATACGTATCATAGCACAAAAAACAGTGAATACAGAAAAGAATTCAAAACGATGTTTCATGAGATAAACCCAACAAAACCTAATATAATCATCAATGAAAGAGACATAATATTTAGACCCTCCTTTTGTGGGAACAGGAGCCGGTCCCCAAACATCATAATGAACCAGATCAAAAGGTACAAATATGCTAGTGGAACTTTTATTAAAAAGTAATGCAGTAAATTTAGCTAACTTGGATCTACTACAACTGGAAATATCATGACACTCTAAATTACCAGTAGAGGCTAAAAATTTCAATCGAAAGTGGGACACATGACCAAGATGAGAATGCCACAAATAGAAACTAGAAGACTGTGGACTTAAATGAAAGAAAGATAAATCAACAGGAGAAGCAATAATATCAGGAATATGTAACTCGTCTAACACATACAATCCTCCCTTTCTACTGCCAGTCCCAATTTCTTGGAACGTGGATCTTGTACAATACATCCAGAAGAGGAAAAATAAACTGAAAATCCAAAATCAAATAGCTGACTAACTGAAATTAAATTCAAGATAAGTTGTGGAATATAATAAACATCAAGAAGTGTTAGATGCGGAGAAATTATAGATCCAACACCAACCAAGGACATTTGTGTACCAGCAACTGCAAGCACAGAAATAGATGGAGGAGAAAAAGTAGATGCAAATAAGGAAGAATCACTAGTCATATGATGGGTAGCACCTGAGTCAAAGACCTACGCGGTTTGAGATATACCTGAAGGACCCGAAGTGAACGAACCTATAGAAGGTGAGATGGAGAGAGTATTAGGCTATTGAAAAAGCTTCTGCAATTGATCAACAATCTTAGTCAATTTTAAACTAATTGACAGATTAGAGCCAGAATTGTCACTTGCCATAATTATCACTAGCCAAAAATAACAACAATCAAATCAACTGAACCAACTCCAAACCACCAAGCCCAACTGAAGTTCAAAGCCCCAGTAAGAATAGAAGCCAAACAGACCCAACAACCAAAGGCCCAACTAAAATATTAGCCAAACAGACCCAACAATTACAGCCCAATGGAAAATCAAAACCCCCGTCGGAGAACAATAGCCCAATCAATCAGCCCAACAACCCAAACAACAAATATCAGAGAGCCCAAAAAAAAAAAATCCCCAAACAAAAATTAGAAGCCTCAAGTAAGCAAAACAGAGAAATAAACAAACCAGCAAGTCAAACCACAAGTTGATGAATCATGTTCAACCATAGGAATAGCAAACCAGTAACTCAGATCCAAAAAAAACCAGAAACCCAGATCCAAAAACCAGCAAATCAGATCAAAGAAACACCAGAAGAAGAGAAGCAACTGCAACGCTGAACACAGGGAGCAAAGTCAATGCTCCTGTGCAGCGAACAACCCAACTGACTGGAGAAGAGCCAAGATTCCAACACAAATACGTTCACAAAGCTTCGAATCTATGCGCTAAACACCAAGAACCTAAATCGCACCTTGTGGAAGAGATTCGAACCAAAAAACTCAAAGAAATCCAAGCAAAGTTGCAGTTTTGTGAAATCGCAGAAAATATTCCGAAAATCTCCGAAAAATTAAAAAGCCAACAATCTGACCTCAAACTAAAAAAACCAATGGTACCATGTTGTTACCCATGAAGAATCGAGCAAGTGGGTGTCTCCGGTGACCACTAGTTTATGACATCAGCATTCGAGCAGATGATGTCAGCATCCAGATGACGTCAGCCCTAACTGCTTTCAGTTTCTTCCTTCGATGAATGCTATTGTGCTACCATTACATTAGGATCGAAACAGGCTCTGATACCATGTTAAATATCATCAAATTAGGAGAAGAGATAAAAGAGAGAAAATAGAGAATGATTGCATTACAGCTTAATAGAAAAATTAGGGGTGCAACTCGGGTGGGTTGCGGGTGGGTTGGGCGGGTTGAGAGGTCAACCCTAACCCAATCCTAAGTATATAATCTTCAACCCTAACCCTAACCCTAACCCTACCTCAACCCGAGGTACTCAACCCGAGTACTGCCCGAGTTTAATTCGGGCAGGCTCGGGTTGAATTCGAGGTAAAAATCAGGTTGGCTTAGGGTACTTAATTCGGGTTGATTTTTTGAAGTGTAGATTTGATTTTTTCAAGTGTAGATCTGATTTTTTCAAATGATCTGAGCTGAAGGGCAAGGCGCAGATGAAGAGAGAGGGAATGAGAGGGGGAGGAGTGATGAGTGAGAGAAGGAGGAGTGGCGAGTGAGAGAAGAAGGCTGAGAGTCTGAGATGACTCAGACGAGTGACGATTGAGAGAGGGAGGCTGAGACAGGGAGGAATGATGAGTGAGAGAGAGATCTGAGAGTGCTGGAGGCGCAGGGGTGAAGACTTGAAGTGAAGTGAAAGTCTGGACTCTAAAGAGTAAAGATAAATACTAACTTTAGTTAAATATATTTATATATTTATGTATATTCGGGTTCAACCCAATTTAATAATCGGGTTCAACCCGATTTTAATATTCGGGTTGAACTCGACAACCCGAGGCTTGTCCAAATTCAATTCAAGTTGGAGTTTTTTTGCCCAGGCCCAACCAATGTATTAAAAATTCTAACCCAAGCCCTATTTTTTTCCGGTTGAGCTCAGGTTGAATTCGGGTTAGTCCGCCCAAGTTGCACCCCTAAGAAAAATGCATACAAGAGGCCCTTATATAGTAGGGCAACATAAAATAACAAAAGGACTAAGCTACCCTTCAGAGTAAATGTGCTAACTACTCTAACACTGAAAAACCACTGAACCGGTCTGAAACTCCTCTGAACCGGAAGGAATCTGCCTAAATCGGTCGGGTATGTACCTAAATCGATCTGGTTTGGACTGGACCGTGAATCTGGTCTAATTTGGACTGGACCGTGAATCTGGTCTGATTTGGACTGGACCGTGAATCTGGTCGGGGCTGGGTTGAGTGGGTTGTGGGCTTTGGACCGTAAACGAATTGAAATGGGCTACTAGACTTTGGTTTGAAAAAAAGCTGAACTGGGTCCAAAATAAAAGGGGATCGGGGCGATTAAAATGACCCATGATCCATTGATTTGTTATGACCCGAAAACCAAGTGAGCTGACGCACCAAACTCAGAAGGAGTTGACCCACCAGACCCGATGGGTCATCTTCTTCATGCAAGGAATTTCACAGAAACCTTAGAACTCAACGACAGCCACCAAGACTGCTTCTTCTTCACGTGATAGGTCTCACAAAAACCCTAGTGAGTGACGATGGCTTGTAAGAGGAACGAAACACAACATCACAACCAAGGATCAAAATTTTATTTCGGTGCATTGTTTCGGTTACCTAAGAAACGGAAACGTTTCAACGTTTTTCAAAAACGTTTCGACCCGTTTTGAAAACAGAATGAAAAAAAAAAAATTAAGAATTATTTTTTCAAAACATTGGTCGAAATATACCAAAATATCTTGAAATACCTTGAAGCATTCCGAAATAATTGTACAAATGCATTAAAATATAACAACATTTTGAAATATTATAGAACACCTCGATTCCATCACTTATTTGTTTTGGTCTCCTTAGAAACGAAAACGTTTCATATGTTTCGACCGTTTCGAAACGATATTTTCATCCTTACTCACAGCAGCCACACCACCAAACGACACTACCAGTAACAACCTCACACCACACCAATGAGAATCTTCACGCGAACCCACAGCAGCTAAACGACACTGTTGGTAACAACACAACCAACAACATAGCCTCACACCACAGAGTACTTTCACGTCATAACACAGTGACAATATAGCACAGGCAATAGGAAGACGCACTTCGGCAATGACTCCGACGATCACCAGATCCACAAAACCACCAACGGCAGTCGACACGACCACCAATACCACAACCACACGGCCACCACAATCACCGACCACTACACCATCGGTTTCAACAACACCAATAGCTTATTGGGTGCACAATTTCAGTTCAAACCCATCACCCACCAATCGTGGGATGCACGAGAACCAGAAAGAGTTCTCACCGAAACTCCACAGAAATAAAGAAAAGAAGAAAGTAGAAGGAGAAAAGAAACGGAAGAAGAAAAGAAAAAATTATTAATGACAGATTAAACTTGGACTTAATTGCTATGATACAATGTTAAGTTTAGAGTAGAAGTAGACAACACAGAATATAGGAGAGGCAAAGAGAGGTTTTAACTTACCCTACCTCTCACTATAAACTTGTATTTATAGTTACTGAACAAACATACAAAAGACTAGTATACCCTCTGTGTGGTATATATATTACAATAAGTGTGAACCCTAATAATATTATAGTAATACTCTCAACAATAACCATGGTTCAAAGTATCAACTATACCGTTATGACTTGACCGAATCATATCCAGAACATTACCTTCCATTCCGAGATCGAATCATGTTCGATGTAAATGATAAGCCTCACTCGAGTCGTGGTCAACTCGGAGACATCTCATACGGCTCACTAAGTCATCCAAGTCATCATCATAGAATCACAGTGTATCATCCGACACCATTCTGTAATGCCACGGTACGGCCTGAATCTTAAAAATAGTCAACTTCTTCTTGTCCAGTATTTTGTGCATATAGCCCAATACCGTTCCACAAAGCGCATCTGATCACGACTCTTAAACCATGGTCGTAGCCTATTAAAAGTCTCACCTTTTATGCACTTAACATTATCCGTGACCCAGTTCCATGAAAACCCTTCCTCTCGTAGCACGTTTGTAAGGGTCTTCAGTCCTTACTTTGCAGCTAATCTCCCCTATACACTCATACACTGTAGAGTTTCCTTGACCAGATTTTTTCCAGAACCATTTCTAGTTTTCTAAAATTCAATTAGCTGTACCAATATAAGATAAAACTAGCACAAATATGTACCTGTCCAGACCAAATCGCACCAGACATGAGGAAGCACATTCCCTCCCACAATATTTACAGCCCTTAGCTATTCGACATGGTAAGTTAACTATGTCTGCCAACACCTGCAAGCATTGACTTTTCAGGTTAATGGAAAGCACTTGGAAAAGAATTCAATGATTTAGGATCAATAAAGAAACATAAGGTTCATCAAACATAAATTATAAGAACATCAGTTGGGACCACTGATTAGATGAATAAGTTAGCTTGTATTCAACATTAAAAAAGAAAGACACTTCATCAAATTAAAATTAAGTTGTGAGGATTACTTTAAAAAGTAGGGCCCGATGAACACAAGACCCAACAGACAATCTTCCAATTGGAATCACAATAGAGCGTAGACAGTCCTTCAAAACCTGAGTGTGCTCTTTCCATCGGTTCTCCAAACAATCTTCTCCGGTAGAAGCTATGCCCCTTATGACCACAATGAAAACTTGGAGTATAAATCAAATTATATTCAACCTGATAATCCAAAGGTGGAAGGAAGTGGAGTACTCACCCCAAGCGCTTACATACAAGCTCTGCAAGGTGATCAACCACCTCTTTCTGAGTGGTCCAGCTACTATAAAGGCCAAGTACCCTATTTAGCAGTTCCCTTAAACCAGGATCCCTAGATTTATCAACTAAAACCACTTCAATAGGGAAATCATTACAAGGGTTAACAGCTTTCAACAATTCAAAAGATGGGACCCGACCAGTTTCATGGAGATCAGTACTTATGGTCCATACATATGGATCCATCCCATGGATCAAGTAAAACCCATCTCGAACTTTGTCATAGTATGACAGGCATCCAGTCACCTGTTGCAAACAAAAATAGATGACCATATAAATATTACCAGCACATATAAAGCAAGCATAAACTGATAAAGTTATGATGATAGTTATTCAAGTGCATAGTTTGTAGCATTAAAACATAAGCAACAAAACATCATTTAAACAATTTATTAAATAATGCATCTACGCATTTTACATTACCGGAATAATGCTTATACGTATCTGCTAAGAACAAGTTGAGAAAGACCATACAACTCTTGGCCCAACGTAAGACACAAGTACGTAAACTATGTACAAATCTATATAGCATTTTTTGTCGGAATAAAAAATTTAGGGTAAAATTTATTTTATACCTGTTGCATGTTGGAATTACTCCAATGTTACTTTGGTTGGAAAAATAGTTGTAATACCACTTTGTTAAAGTCAAGAGAACTAGAAATAAAAAAGAAAGCAGTAAAGGAGGATATGAACACTCATTCAATTTGATTACAACCACAACTTGAACTCTTCACATTCTCACTCAAACTCAACTCTACTTACTACTAACACTATGTCACATACCCTATTTATATAGGTCATACATATAACTCTTAATATCTATATCTATATCTATACTAGTTATAAATTATAAATATCAGCATCTATGAAAAACTTTTGATTTCCTATTTTATCCCTAATTTTTATTATAAAGTCAATGACACCCATATGTTAACTTCCTCTAATTTTTATTTTCTATACCTATTTAACTTCTAAATTCTATATTACTTTCATTTAATTTTTATTTCCTATACATTGACTTCTAAGTTTTTTTTACACTCTTTTATTAATCGTATCTAATTTTTAAATTCGTTTTGGCTCATTTATTAGAAGTACTCTTGCATATGGTTTTTTATATCTATATTTATATGAAATAAAGTTCAATCTATATTCTATTATTCTACAGTACAATATATGTTATAGTTGATTTTTTGGTACACAACAATATCATATTTTGACAATAAAAACAATAGTATTGCAATTTAATCAATTTCTTTGACAAAAAATGTAATAAATTTATAATATAATTAGATGTGCAAATACTCAATAATGACAATCTTACAATAATGATCAATTATAAAAAAAAAAAAAGGAAATATCTAAAGGGTCGGAGCGATACCTAAACAAATAACATATTAGATACTCGAAGTGGAGTAAATTAGATCAATAATTAGGTTTAGCAATAATTAAAATAAAAATTACATAATTTATTATTCAATTTAATTACACATATAATTTAAATTTTTTATAAAAAAATTATTATTTAAATATATTCACATGCAACACACATCATGCAATGCTAGTTACATTAAAGTATCACTACCTCCACTTGCCCTTGTAACAATTAAAACATTAAGACCCACTTTATCCACTACTAGGAAAATTAACTTATCACAATTACTTTTGTCTCCCACTACTTAAATATTGATGACCTAATAACAATCCTTTAAGATACCTTAATAATATAATAAAACTCTAATAACAATTTCCCAACACCCCCACCTCTTTTTAAACTTGGTTTTGCGCCTCCAAGTTTTTATCTTGCAAATCACTTCATGATAGAGGGGCTTCATGGAATAGAATTATTGGATACTTCATGTGGTTGAGTTCCACCTCCTTCAATAGTAAGAATCTTTAAAGTCATCTACTTTGCTATGTAGAGCTTATGATAAATCTTCTCACACTTGTAAATTATCTTCAAGTTTCCTATTTTCTTCTTGACCCTTGGTGCATTGACCTTCTTTTTCTCAAATTTCTTGAACTTCTCTTGTATTGCCTCTCTTTGATCAAAAAATGTCTCCATAGTCACCCAACCTGTTTTCCAACAATTAGTGTAACTTTCAAGAAATTCATCACCTTGAATATAATTCTCAAAAATTCCGACATGATAATCTTCACTTTGATGTTGGGTTGGAAAAACATCTTTCATGCTTACGTCATAGGATTCCTCTCTAACGTCCTTACCCACATAAGAATCCTTGATATCTTCTTCATTTTTTACAAAATCTTCAATTTCTTTCACCTTTAAGTAAAGTTATTCATGAACTTCGTTTGCTTTCATTTCTTGAGTTACTTCTTCAACTTCATCGTTTTCTTTATCTTCTCTAGCCTTTTGAACTTTGGTCTTCTCAACTTGCTTGACTTCAATATGATAATGCTCTTTTTGATACTCCATTGGTGTGTCTTCAAAATCACACTTTTCTTTTACATAATCATTTTCTTCAAAAAACTCACCATCAAGTTTGGATACTATACTCTCAATCATCTTCCAAACATGATTTGGAGATCTCGAATCTTCAAGATACTTCCAAATTTTCGAAGGCGTCGCCTTCTCTTTTCCATTTTTTTCTCTCGGACTGTTCTAGGCAAACCATTCTTTGACTTGTCTTCAATTACATCTCATAAATCACACCCTTTAAGATAAGAAGCAAGAGTAATCTTCGTTCTCTTGTACTTAGAGAACATCATCTTTTCACACCAAAAAATACATATCTGGTGAATCTTCTATGATCATACCAATTTTTTGGAATTATTTCAATATTACTTTTGTTGAAAAAAATCCCTCTGATACCACTTTGTTGGAATCAAGGGAACTAGAAATAAAATTGAAGGAAATGGAGGAGAAATAAAAAAAAATTCATTTAAGTTGATTACAACCACAACTTAGACTCTTCACAATGTTCACATACTCACTCAACTCAACTCTACTTACTTCTAACATTAGGTCACATACCCTATTTATATAAATCATACATATAACTCCTAATATTACATTAAAGTACACGTACCTCCACTTGCTCTTGTAACCACTAAAACATTAAGACTCACTTTCTCCGCTATTAGGAGAATTAACTTGTCCTAATTACTTTGGTCTCCCCCTACTTGAATATTGATGACCCACTAACAATCCTTATTAAGACACCTTAATAATATAATAAAACTCTAAAAAACAAGTTTATTTTCCAACATTGCATACCCTCTTACAACTTAACCTCCACCCCCCCCCCCCCCCCCCCCCCCAAAAAAAAAAAAAAATGTTCAGTTCAAATATAGCCACATAATCCCAATGTAATGCAGAACTTCAGAGAAAAATTGCCTCACAACCCCAACTTTGTGCCTTGCACTATGTAGCATTAAAACATTGTGCACAGAAAACCGCATAAAAACAATGTCCCCATCCAAAGGTCTGACAAGGGCAAGAATTGAGAATGCTAAAACACCATAATAAAATTCAATGACAATCAACTAAGCATGTTTTTCAAGCCTACATTTTCTTTGGTTGCAAAACTAGAACTGAACAATGAATAGTGCCTATCTTTTACTCCCTAAATAAGGCCAAGTGTTCCACTGATTGCCTATCTTTTACTGCCAAAATTTCCACCCATAATCAGTTCCATGATCTAATTCAAACATAAACCTTCCATAGCAAGAGACAACTTATAAACAATTTCTACATACGACCCAAAACAATTCAAATGCAAAAAAATGCAAACACAAAATCTAAACCAACCAATGAAAAAATTAAAAAAAAAAAAAAAAAACCAGTGAACATTGAAACCGAAATTTGAAGAAAGACCCATTACCCAAAACCGATGTGACAACACCTCAGCCGAGGCCGAGCGTTCATCAGTGCCTGGGTCTAAGAAATTGGGATCATCAGCACAAGTTGCCTCTGAGGAGAGCCGAAGAGCCAAAGCCAACTGTAACTGGTAGCTCTCTTCGGTCTGCTGTGCCCAGCTCTTGTAGGACACCGTACCCATTTCATCCCTCACAGTCACCGTAGCCATGGCATCCTCCTCTGTGTGGTTTGTTGTCTGTTTATCGGGAAAGAGGGGGTGGAAGTGGAAAGTGATGGGGTCCTCTGGTGGTTAGTGTTTCCATGGAATATTTTGAGCAATGACTTGAAAATTTGATTTAATCTATCTCTATGGTTGATTTAGTAATGGGTTCGAAATTAATATTTATGATTATGATTTATTAATTTAATATATCAATTTTTTAAATATAAATTACATTTCTATAATATTTGACTTGGTGTCTTAAAGTGGAATGTAATAATGTTTGCTCGGAAGTGTTGTGTGTGGAATAGTTTTGGACCAATGAGAGAGAACTGAGATGAATACTTTTTGGAAAAGATAAGGTTGTCTGTATTGGACATGATGCACTGCACCAGTCTACATGCATTGAACTATTTGGTGGAGCGGGTGTATTGTCAACTTCAATAACGTATTAGAGAGTATATGAATCCTAATGATAGTTTCCATGAATCTCGTTGACACCCAATATATATATTAAACATTCTCAAATATATGTCTTTGATAGGACCGAAGAAGGATTAATTGAAGTGTACCTAAGTTGGTTCGAATATCCCTGACTGTTGAATTCAAGGAAAAAAAAAAACACCATGATATATATGTTTGGTGCCCACCCTATTATTTCCATATAGATCTATACCTAAATTGCTATGGCCACATTATGGACACTATTCAAACATGTTCAAATAAATTTTGAATGCACAAGAGTCATTTTATAATTTCTAATAAAATTACATGATCTTTTTGTTATTGATTGCAATTTGTTCTTTCGAGAATATAAGTTTGTGTTTGGTTTGTAACTAAATGTTTAGGATTATTTTTAGTATTTTAGGGTCTCTACAATTCAGTTGATTTGCATATTTTTTTTTATTTTTTTTTGTTTTATACTCTTAATTCGAATGTCAAATTACTTGGAATTTGCATATAATTAGCATTTGTTTGCATGGTGTTAGACCCGAACATGAATTGCACAGCATTTCATGAGTATTGGAGAGTATAGTATAATTTTTAATAATAAACCTTAAGAGTTGAAATAGAAGATGGCAAAGTGTTTGGGTATGATTTAGTATGTATTGGAAATTAAGTGTTGTGTATGTTAATAATTAAGAAAAACAAAAGGGACTTAAGTGTAATTAAATAAAGTTTGGGGTGAATCATGAAGAACACCTGTCATTTTCTCTACCCATTCTTGCCTAATATCTATGTCTAAGACTAAAGGGAAGATATGTATTTATACAGTCACACACACATGAAACCGGGAAGAACTTGAAGAAGGTGAAGCTCTACGGCTGGGTGCCAATTATATCCTCTATTTTTAGTTGGTAGTCTTTCAAGTTAAGCCTGAGATTAGTTTAAACTTCTTCTTTTGGATATGCATTGGTATGAATTTTTGCTTATTAATCTAGCGGGGTAATATGTTATATACCTTGGGTGGAGTTTGAATCACAAAGAAAAAACTTAGGGTTCTTCTTAGGCGTTGGGGAGATGTTGGGTATGAGGGAAGAGGTTGTAGGAAAAGCTTGAATCCAATTATACGACAAAAACTCATAAATGAACCGGTACAAGTGGTGTTGTTCCGGTACAAAAACATTATGCTTGAGGGTGAACCGGTATAAATGAAGTTGTATCGGTATAAGGGTATTCTATTTAGGAATGAACCGGTACAAAAGTGAAGAACTGGTATAAGTTGTACATGTACAAAATAATAGGTGCAGATTTTTGCACAGTCCAGCTTGAGTTCCCGTGGGAGAATCGCGATTACTTTCTCTAGAAAATTTTGATTGATGCATCATTTTTTTGGTAGAACTTAGACTCTTAGATACTTCTAACCATATAAGGTACAACACCTAATTCTATTTGTGTGAAAACTAATAGCAGTTAGAAGTGGACTGAAATTTTGTGACTGATGAGCAGGCGTCCAGCTTAATTTTTTTTAGGAAAAATGAGTTGACTTTTCACATGGGAATCCGACTATAGCTAATGACATATAGTTGCAAAGCTTGGAAAGTCTACTTTAAGATGACATAGGTTTCACTGTGTAATTCAAAGTACATGGAGAGTTTTAACTAGGAGATTAATGGTTGGTCAATCTAACCAATAAATGTCAACATGAAAATTAATGTGTTTATTTGTAGGAAAATTCTATATAACTCAAATGAAATCCAAAAGTTAAAAGTCAAATGCATATCATCCCTTGGACGAGTGTGGGATGGATGATATGCATTTGAGTTACAACTTTTTTGGTTTCATTTGGGTTTTATAGCATTATTCTTATTTGTATAACCTAATCTAAGGTATTAATTTATGTTATATCACTAAGGTAGGGGTGGGGAATGTACTAATTCAAGTATAACCAAGCATCCACACATGTGCATTTATGACATAATGCATTTGCGGATGATACTCACATGGATCTTATGACGATGTGTGTTAGGTGCGGAGGCGACGACGTCGACGTCGATTCTACCTAAGGTTTCACCGAGAGATTGATTTTGGATTTAGAGTTGAACCAAAGGTGAGTGTATATATGAACTCATATTGATTGAAAACTTGATTGATTGTTTATTAGTTATACTTATGTATAAATGTTGGATGTGATTTGTGGTTTATGATTGTTTTACTTGGATAGTTGTTTGGTTATGGGCTCTAGTACTTGTTATGGTTGTTATGTGCTTACCAGTAGTAATGGTTGCTGAGACTCATGTGCATAATCGTGTAGCGATGTGGTTGCCGAAACTCTTGGGTGGAAACGGGTAGTTAATTTTCGCCGAGACTTCCGAGCGATATTGGATAGTTGAATATTGGTTTCCACTTTTATCATGTGAGACTTATTTATAATTTCTTTGTGCTTATGTGTTTTCTTTCTATATGTCTCGAATATACTCACTAAGCGTATGGTTAGCTCACCCCCTAACAGATGTTTGATTTCAGATGTTCGGAAATATAAGACAATCAACTGAGCAGTCTGACTTGGCGTAGAAGGGTTGATGTAATTCTATACATTATGTCATGTGTCATATTGTACATAGTTGTTAGGATGTTTTGAGGGTGTGATGCCCTAATGACAGGTGTAAACTTGGTTATGTACATATGTCAATGTTAATACCAAGTTTTTGGGTTATGGGAATGGATTTGATTATCCTTGCTTAAGTGGTATTAATTTGATTTTTAAATTTTGAATAAATAGATATCAAGTTAGGTCTACCCACACCCTATTTCTTTCTTGGGATGGGGTGTGACACATACGATCCAGCTCTAATATCCGCATATCATCTTGTTTTTATAGACATAAAAATTGAAACATAGAATTAAGGGCCCACCACCCTAAGTGAAATTCTTGGCTCTGCCCCTGCAATTGTATAGTTATGCTTATGAAGTTTGGCCCAACAATAAACATTAGAGTTTGGATCCTATTATCATTTGTCGAACAAATTATCGTCCTTGTAAATAAAATAGAAAAAGATACTAAACAAGATTCAAAATAATAATTTCAATATCCCTCCACCCAAATCACTGCTCAAGTGAGCCTCTAATGGAGACGGTAGGAACTTATAGGATGTAAGATTAAGCATATAACACTCGAATATTGAAGCAGGATATGAATTTGCTCGGCAGCACACTATTTAGTTATTCATGGGAGTCGAGTCCACTACGGATGTAGATGACTAGCTCATCTTGACTTCACCAGAAGGTATTGATCTTGAATACGCCCTGAGATTTGACTTTAAAGCCTCCAACAACGAAGCAAAATATAAAACGCTAATTGTTGAGCTCAGACTGACACATTCTATGGAAGCTTAGTAATTATTAATTCACAGTGATTCCCAACTGGTGGTGAGGCAAGTCGAATCTGAATACAACACAAATAAAGAAAGGATGGCAGCTTACCTAAAGGTTGTCAATGATTTGTTGGGAATAACAAGAAATATTTTTACTTGCTTTAAATAGAGCACAAAAGATTATTTTTGAATACTGTACTGACGGTGGATCCAAGAGCACCTTTTTAAATCACTTTCACATGTTGAAAATCACAAATATTTTGGGAATTTGCGCCATTAACTCGACTTGTCATCAAAGGACTGGGTTGGAGCCAAAGGAAACAGATGCAAGAAGTGTAAACTCCGCTAACAAATCTTGCTCTCGGATAACTTTTAACTCCTGTTATTTTCATATGCAGGAGGACAGTTAGTTATGCTTCTTCACAATTTTACTTGCTTGACACAACCAACAGCAAACCCCCCCCGGGGGGGGGGGCGGGGCCATCAAAGAGAAAGCAATGCTCATCACTTATAATTATCAGTGAATGTTATGTGATTATCATCTACTTTTTCTGTCGATGGTACAATATGATTTATCTATAGTTATATAATTGGTACAAACTATTCACATAATTTAGAACTAGTAATATATACAAAAATCTCTGAACTATCTACCTAAATCTCCCATATTTCTTATAGCATGTACTTATACTCTCTCAGTTTTTTAACTGCTGAAAGCATTCCATCCTGTGTGAGGAGCACATATTTGGAGTGTGACTACTTATTTTTCTGATTATCTTTATTTCTGATTTGCAATTTTTATAGCCCAAATACTTGTTGCCACGCTCCAATTTTTATTAAAGTGTGATTTAATAAAAACTAATATTTATCCCAAAATCTTTTGCCGGTGTATAATAATAATTGAATGAAATGAAACATTTAGTTGAATCAAAACATACTTCGGGAAAGTTTCATTTGAAGAATGGGCTTCCAACCAGCTAGTAAGAGCCTATCTCTGTGAGAGCATAACATAATTCAAACTAACTAAAAATCTACAATATGCACCCATCAAAATATAATACGAATAAATTCAGGTGGCAATTAGAGGCCCAAAAAGTCCTCCTAAACTCAGATACATCCAATACAAATATATACATAAACTTAATATCCAAAGTCATAACTTTACATTATAATACCCAAAATAATAATCCCTCTATGGGATGATCAAGTGTACGCCACAAGTGTCTCAAGACAATCTTTTCAAACACAATGTTTGTGTGTTGACATTTCTACATAAGTTTTAAATGTAAATACAAAAGGACTCCAAAAGTGATTCTTTCTAGTCTAAGCTCCCACAAGCATTCCAGCACCTATGCCCCACGATGCATGCTAATATCTGAAAGTATTAGTAAAAGATGAGCAACCACAATCCAGTAGGGTAATCCTTTTCCCAAGCATGTACAAAATTTTAAATAACAATATTTCACAAACCATAAAAAAAAGTAATGAAAGTTTTTTCATAATCAAGTATAAGTACAAGGTAATAAGTAGAACATTTACGAAAATCTCCAATCAGTTGAAATATACCAGTTATAAATAAAAAATTTATATATTTGATGCCAAACCATTATATAACAAATACCATAGATGCCTCAAATAAGGACAATATAATCAATCAAACAACAATTCACACATGAACCATTTCCGGGGAACCTTTTGGATCTTGCAACCTAAGATCTCATCGCCCTTCCTACTTTTCAAGGGAGGCGTGTAAGGCACAACTTGTGACACCACATAGGCCATCACCGAATAACTAATCCCCCTAAGACGAGTAGCTCCCTTGGCAACCCACTTAGTGAGCCACAATCGTTTATTAATCCTCTGCTTGTCATTATCGTGCATACACTTTTCAAAAATTATTATTTGTTATATTCATAAACCCTTTTAAAAACTCATGTCATAGCATTGACATTTTATCAAACATATAGTAGGGGCTTAAAAACTCAAATTTTGTATTTTCAAAGCAACAAAACAATTTCCAAGAGAATAAGTCATATATATTATGTACAAGATCATAACATACTCCAAAAGCCCAAATCATAAGTTTAATCAAATACCCATAACCAAAATCAAACTAGGGTTTCAAACCTATAATATTAAAATCATTTTTATGCATGTAGGTTCATAATTTATGGCATACCGAACATTAAATCAAAATTTATAACAATCATTTTGCCATCAAACACATATTAAGTTTTAGCTAAAGAAAATACATAAGATGCACAACGTAAATGCAAGAAAGAGAAAAACCCTACCTAGGAATCAAAAATTCCAAGCCAAGTTCCTAGAATTCCCAATCAAAGCCCAAGCCTTAAAAGACCTTCTTCTTCCTTATTCTCTTTCCCTTTATCTTGTTCTAAAGTTCTAAGAGTGGTATTAGGTGAGAATGGTGAGAAATAATGGGTGAAATGGGCTGAAAATGTGGTTTTATAACCAGAAATTCCCTTCTTTTACTGTTCACAGGTAAAAAAAATGCATTTTTCCTCTAAAATTACGATTTTGCTCCTAAACATCTTCAATTTGATCCCTATGACTACCCTAAGATTTTTCGATGTTCTGAATTCATTTTTAATGTTATTTTAACCTAAAAACATTAGTTTTATAATTTATCTCAAAACCAAAGTCAATTTACACCCGAAACACCAAAATTACTATTTTACCCCTACAAACCGCTATATGAGGTAAACGTCTATCCCAATGTTTCTTGACCTCACAGATGCAATGATAATGTTATTTTGTCCTAAAAAAATTAATACATTTACTTAGTTACCTTATCAATCTTAAGCACCTCAAAAATTAAATTTGACCTTACGCAATTATTCTTTCAATAACAATTCGAAGTTTCTCTCATCAATTTAATCATTTTAAAAATATTAACAATTTTTTATATTTATATGAAACCCGAGATCTCACACCTGTGGGAGCAGAGCACGTCATTTGACTTGGGGAATAGCCTGTCAAAAAAAGCATAGGTATATAAGAGTTGGACTTAAGTAATCTAATTAGTGGCAGCATAGCTTAATTTGAAAAAACATACACCATTACCTAATTAAAACCAACTGCACTTACATTCTGCACAGCATAGAAACAAGGATGACAGTGTCATTCAGCACTGCATAATTCTCTTTGTTTTTCTAGAGAATTTTTTTACAAGGGTTCTGTCAGCAAATGTTAAAGGGAGTTCTTCATCAGTGGGGTCTCTTTCATGAGACCAGCCTTCCAAACCACTCTCCTTTTTTGAGCTGCCTTCTATGGGTTCACCAGGTGAGCAGGGTTCTTCTGGTATATTCCGATACAAGTGTTTCAAAATGAAAAGAGCGGTATCATTATCCCTCCAGTAGTTTCTGCACAGTTACGACAGTAGAAAAGGATCTTCATTAGTTATATCTAATGACCTCATTATTGACATAACATTTCAGCTCAAGCTACCACAATCATCTAATCCTTCTATCCATTGATGAGATGAAAAAAAATCTCAGAAACAAAACTATTGACTAATTTATGCCACAAGAAGTTCTATATCACCTGAATTAGAGGGCATGCTAATGCTGCATTGGTTTGGAATCAGAATAATCAAATTCAGCATCAACATGGTCTCAAAGCTCAAATGACTATAAGCTTCCTAGATTGTAGCTTAATTAAACAACGATCTAAGATATAAGTGTCTGTTTAACAAATAAAAGATGGGATCCACTGGGATGTTTTTGGGTCAATTGAAGACTTCATGACAGCACCATTATGGCAGTAGCAACATGGTCAAGTTGACCAACCTTAACTCTGTACCCAAAAGTTGCATTCACATGGGTGACAAATGCTTTTTCATGCGGAACTTTACACTCCACAAATTGACTATGGTGTTCTATCCTTCGCGACACAATAGAAGGAAGAAGGAAAGAAAGACATTGCAAGAAAATAAAGTAAAAGAGAACGAGGCAGCGGTAGAAGACCAAAGGTCTATGATTTATCAAATATACTGAACTCAAAAATGAGTGGGCTGCTGAGAAAAGAATGAAAAGAAACAGAAATATATGATCACAAATGGGTAACCGTTAGGGTTCACGTTTTGCACAATCTGAGGTGATGGACAATAAAAACCCAGTTGAAGTATCCTAACAAAACACCTTGTTAAATGGCTATAGCATTTTAGTTCAATTAACAAACAGGAGGGGGGCTCACACAGCAATGTTGGTTTCTTTCACAGCCTTTCATCTTTAAAATATCGTGAAAGCAGTAAAAATATACAAGTTTTACAAATAATGGCTCTATGATCACCAATAGTGCATGATTGTGCACAAACTATGGCCACTTTCGGCATAGGGAGGATAAAACTGTGAGACTTTCGTAAGCATTACCAAAACATCATTCAATACATGGATAATTACATCGTTCTACATTGTCAAAACATCATTCAACACATGGATAATTGCATCCATCTCCCTTGAGGGTTTTAACGACATAATATGGTCCCTTTCAAGTATGGAAAATAAAAACGCCAACCTGAGGTTTGGCTTTTTTTGTAAAATATAGCCCCTAACTTTGGAGTTTGTTTGAGAAACTACCTACTTCTGATGAAGTTGCATATTTTTAAATTCATAAACTAGCCATAGAATATTCAAACAAAAAACTGCAACAAAAGCCTAATATATCTTGTTAGAGTTCTTATTTTTATATTGTTAGTAGTTATCCACAATATCGGCTTATTATGAATAAGGAGGTGTAGCGCAATACAACCTACACACTACTAATTATTTTCTCTCCGCCTCTTCTTCGTCTTTTCTTTCTCTTGCTTTCTCTAACACTAATATTACCTTTGTTGTTTCAATTTAATATTTGAGCAATCGCTTGAGGCTAGATAACATCGGAAAATATTGTAGACAAATCTGGGATCACATCTCAGTTGCAAGCATCCCCTGTCAGAGCATGACTTCAGCATGACATTAACAGTTTTTGATCATAGGAACCAACTCCTGGTCCAAAATTTCGTGATGATATTCATGGTGATTTTTTTTTTTTAAGTCATCTGAATAGAGTTTTTGTATTTTTGAAAATTTTCGAAAAAAATAGGATTATTTTTCGATCCGCTAATTTGGCCCTCTTTCTGTCTGATTTGTTGTTTGGATCTGAAGTGTTGGGGTGCGATTTGGCCCTAGGAGGAGTTTTTTGAGTAGCCCATCTCACTTTGATGGATTTAACAAGCCCTCTGTGGATGGTCAGCTTGCCTGAAATCATTGAACAGTGTTCGGTACTGTTCCAACACTGTTTGGTGCTTGTTTTAACTTTTGGGTATTTGTTTTGGGGATCTTCTGGTGTGGGTAGTGCTCTATTGTAGTTTTGTGAACTCTACCGACGCCGTTTGTGTATTTGATGGTGTTTTTGGCAATGTGTTTTTGTGCGATTTTGGTGGTTTTTAAGTACGATTGTGGTTGCTTGTGGATTCTCTATTTGTTTTCATTCTCTACTACTGTTTAGTTGGTTATGGGTTTCTTTATGGCAACGTAGGACCATGTGAAGGATACTTCAGTGGATGATCAAGCCAGGTTCATTCAGTGGACGATCAAGTTCGATAGATTACTTATGTCAAATTGAATAGGACTAATGATTCCTCACTCGGTCAAGTTTATTTTTTTGGGATATTCTCGTACTTAGAAAGATTATCGCTACTATGACCTTATTTCTCATCAATACTATGTAAGTGCTTATGTTAACCTTTTTTGGGTCATCTTCCTTCTTTTATACATTAGGAGATACTCTTGCCCCATATTTAGTAAGCTCTTGTTGCATGTTGTACCACAATGTATATATTCTTACTTCCTGATTACTACTCCTACCTTGCCAGTTTATCATCGTTCCAAGAACAGACTGAATGTTCCATATGCTCCAGCTCCACAGCCAACACCTGATTTTACTAAGGCTTTGCCCTTTGAATTGTCAACTAGTTCATCCTCATTTAATTTGCCTATTGCATTGAGGAAAGGTACTGGTACTAGTACTAAGCATCACATTTATAATTTTGTTTCTTTGCATCGGCTTTCTTCATTCTTTTTCTGTTTTGCATCGACTCTATATGCTATGTTTGTTCCTAATTCCTTGAAACAAACATTGACATCTCCTAGTTGGAAACCAACTATGGACGAGAAAATGAAAGCCTTTCATAAGAATCGGACGTGGGACCTTATTCCTCTTCTTTTTGGTAAGTAGCCAGTAAGTTGTCGTTGGTTGGGTCTACACAGTGAAGTATCATCCTGATGGTTCAGTTGAATATTTGAAGGCACGCTTGGTTGCCAAATGTTACACCTAGATATATGGTGTGGATTACTATGAAACTTTTTCCCTAGTTGCTCGTCTTAACTCTTTTAGAGTTCTTATTTTTGTAGGAGTTAGTTGTGATTAACCTTTGTATCAACTGGCCATCAAGAACGCTTTTTTACATAGAGACCTACATGAGGAGATATAAATATAAATGGTACAACCTCCATGTTATGTTGCATCTAGTAAGGGAACAATTAGTGTCATCTGAAAAAAGCACTATATAGCCTCAAACAATCACTATATATTTGGTTTGATAAATTCAATACTATTGTACTTCAACATGGTTTTCAACATTTTACTTTAGACCATTCAATTTTTATTTGTCATTCTTTCACAGGTGTTATTATTCTTATTGCGTATATTGATGACATTATCATTAGTAATAATGATTCAGATGATATTGCACATTTCAAGGTCCATTTGGGAAAGCAGTTTCATACCAAAGATTGAGGTATTCTTCAATACTTTCTTGGAATTGAGGTTTCTCGGTCAAAAGAAGGCATCTGTTTGTGCAAACGGAAGTACGTATTGGATTTATTATTTGAGACTAGGTCTGGGACTCTAAGTACACGTCCGACTGTTACTCCTATGGACTGTATAGTTAAATTAGATGCTGAGGACAATTGATTAGTAAGCTGATTTATCTTAGAGTTACACGTCCTGACATTACTTATATTGTTGATGTGGTTAATCAATTCATGCACGCTCCTCGTAAGCCTCGTTGGGAGGTCATCTGCCGTATTATTTGGTATTTGAAAGGAGCACCGGATAAAGAATGATTGAATCGTCCTTCATCATCCATGATTGTTACTGGCTTCTCTATTTTTGACTGGGCTGGTATTCGTATTGATAGATGATCTACCTCAAGTTACTGTATTTTTATTGGTTGTAATCTTTTTACTAGCAAGAAGCAGAATGAAGTTGTCGTTCGAGGGTAGAGGCTAAATACAAGGTTATGACTCATACTGCATTCGAGCTGTTGTGGGTTCATTCTCTCTGGGTATCAATATGATTTGTCCTATGGAGATGTATTGTGACAACCTGGCAGCTATTTTCATCCGCAATAATCTGGTATTTCATGAGAGGACCAAATACATCGAAGTGGATTTTCATTTTATCCGAGATCTCTTGATGCGTAAGAAAACTATCACACCATACATCAAGTTTAGTGATCAGTTGAGTGACATCTTTACCAAACCATTAACTTGATATGTCTTTAATAATCTTTGTTCCAAGCTAGGCATATTTGATTTTTATGCTCCAGCTTGAAGGAGGTTGATAGAGTTCTTATTTTATATTGAGTGGTGAATGGTAATATTGTATTTCTCATAATATCAGTTTAGTATAAATAAGAGAGTGAATGACAACATAACCTACACACAGATTATTCTCATCTTCTCTCATTCTTTTCCTTTCACTTTATCTTTTTCTTTTCTTCTATCATTCTTCTAACATAGTATTATAGTTTTTACTTCTGAACTATATACTATCCATGTAAAGTTGACACAACAATAGGTTATACATAGACGGAAAAATCATTATTACTAGTAACAAGGATAACAATTATAAAGGAAAATGGCAACCTACTACATGGATGCAGAAAGTTAGAAGTGCAGCCATTTTTATTCATCGGCAAAAGCCACTTACCTCATAAAAATAAGGACAATACTAGCAAAGAGAATATGAAAAATCCTTAAATACCAGGAAGACCTGTGGTTTGGGTGACCTCTTCTCCAATCATTGCGAGCAACTATGAAGTACTCCAGTGGCAATGGTCAAAAGCATCGCCATCATTTTTTCTTTTGTGTTTAAATCGTCATTTTTTTCACTCGTTCCCATCACTTTCACTTTCTGACCTAATTTGGAAACCTATCAATTTGATCCCTCATAGCAGCCCATCTCTCTCTCTCTCCCTCACAAATAAGAACCATCAGGGATGTGAAATATAATCCACTCAATAGCAAAATACTACATATATATATATATATAATCCACTAACAATATTGTTGTCATTGCTTTGACTCATACTTTCCAAAAAGTGGATTCAACTCTAATAGCTTCGAAGTAAAAATATGTTTCATACTAATCATTGCCAACAATCATTGTAGCACTTACCACCAAGAAAGAGAGAAAGACAGAGAAGAAATTCATGGGTTCCAATGCATGACATCTTGTAGCCCTTCCCAACGAGGCTCTATTGATTAGTATTACACATGCAAATCAATTATAGATAATAATACTATTAGATTCGCTCTTCATAGACAAACTTGGGATTTGCGATCTCTGGTAAGATCGATTTAGAATCATGGGATTCTTTTCTATTAGAAATGAAGGGTTGTAGCACAAAATGTACTTTTAACCATAGTTGTCGAGGAAGGCGTATCGTTTTTCAAAAATAGTGTATTGTGTATTGTAACGTATCTTGAATTGTAAGATACGCGCAATTTTAAATAATTATTAATAAAATATATATACCTTTGCAAAAAAGTTGCAATAACATTTCATTTCATTAATATTCCATCAACTATTCAAATTTCCAACATAGTTCACTAATATAAAAATTCAAAGACCTTTAATTTTCATTTCACAATAGGATCTTGGTGATGCTTCAATTGCTATCAAAGTACAGGCTTCCAACCAGTGATATGCTTGAACAACATTAACATTAATCAGGAATTTTGATTCAATTGAACAATATTAACATTAATATTTATATTTATATAATCAATAAGAGATAAAAAAATTTGTCAATTTTGTACTTACTGTTGAATTTTTAGTTGTCTTGCAGGCAAAGGAGCTAGAAGAATGAGAGGAGTTTTGGGTCAGTGTTACAGCAAAAACCAATCCAAGAACCAAAGGAGGAAGAAGAAGACTAAAGGCCTAGGGTTTCGGTTTGCAACTAAGGTTCAATCAAATTCTTCACAGATCTAGTGGATGAAGACGAGTGCATCTGGGAAGATTTTCGAAGAAGCTGTGCGATGGATTGGAGAGAGGAAGCAGCTTCTGCTATTCGATGGATTGAAGGAGCTTTTGGTTTTTCGTTTGATTAGAGGGGATTTCATTTTTTTTTTTTGGCCCTAGGCAGTGAAACGATCACTGCCCAGGGCTTAAAAAAAATTTCAGATGAAAAGACATCGTTTTAGCACCAAAAAAAAAAAAAGAATTATGATTGAATCGAAATTTAAATGATTCGAGGTATTTCAGAATGTTTCGAGATGTTTAGGCATGTTTCCACTACTGTGTCGGGGTGTTTCAAGATGTTTTCATATATTTTAACCAATGTTTCGGAGTGTTTTAGAAATAAATTTTTTATTGGTTTCCATTTTATTTTTGAAACGTTTTCAAAATGTTTCTGCTTTCTAGGTCATCGAAGCAATGCACCGAAAACAAAATTTTAAAATTGAATCCTATATCTATATATATGAAGAAGAAATCATTTAACAAAGGGGGTCGAAGCAGAGAACGTCACCCCTAAAGTCTATGTGAGTAGTCTATCAAAGTACAACGCGAATGACTCTGACTAACATCTGGAGAGTGATCAACTGTGAAGCTAGACAAGCCAAATGAGATCTATCACTATTCAAACCCATAAACTATCCGTGTTAAATGATCCTATAGGTCTGTGCACAATTATTGGTGGGCTTCAGCTTAGAGGATGATGGCAATGGCGGTTGACTGAGTTAAATGTTGCAGAAAGTGAAACAGAGATATTCTGATGAAGGAAAGCAGAGAAAGAAGAGTGGATATTTGATTTACAATATTCCCCGTCAGATTACAAAATAACAGAGGAAGATACAGGCATTTTTGCCTATGAAATTGAAACCATGTGTACGCTAACCAACTATAGCCACTTAGTAGCTTAGCATTTAGCATTACAACTACCGAGTACCGACATTTTGGGAACATGGTAAAAAGTGTACAGGTTGGCCCAGGAGCACTGTAGTTGGACTCCCACTTGCAAACTCTATCATCCAGCGCACTGGCTTAGCCTGCTCAAGGGGACCTCTCCTCAGTGACTTCATTAAGTTTTTGAGAACCTTTTACATCCCGAATCCCATTTCTGAAGTAGTACAATTGCACTTACTGCGGCACACTCCAGTACACTACCATAACCAAAGAACTTCTCCTAATACCATTGGATTTTACAAGTCTCATGTTGTAGAGAAGTGCAGCCATATTAGGAAATGGCACTTGCCAAAAGTTAAAAGCATAAATTGTCCTCTAATAAATACTGAACCCTGAACCCTGACAAGCTGAAACGAGTTTGCTTGCAAGACACCACATTCAACCTCAACGAATAAACACTAATAAGTAATAACAATCACAAAGAAGTGTTAATTTACAATTCTGAGTGCAAATTACAGAGTTGACACTTACGTATGTGCCCCAATAGCTGAAATGTATGGATGCTGGAATGTTTTATCCTGCATTAAGAGAAAAAAGAAAAAGAAGAAATCAATCCATGATAAATGGAGAATCTAAACATTTTTTTCAACACTCTAGTTGGACAGAAACAAAGCAAACCTGCAAACCTAGCATGTCAGGACATAAACATTAACTGCATAACAAAGAAACCCATACATAACGTTTAGTTGTGCGACACACCATTTGGGACATTGAAACTCATTCATTTTATCCGGTCACTATTTCATCAGGTCAGATATTTATGTCTGGCAACAACACACCCAGATACTCATCCATCAACGGCGGTATGCAACAAAAGTCATAAATCATAAAAAGAAGAAGAAGAGCTGCCTATGATCAAGGTCACTATCTGAGTTTCCAATGGATACTATCTACTCTTTCTTCAAGATGAGGATTAGCTATGCAGGTCAACCATCTCCAACTTTAGTCAATGACACCACAAAGGACTTGCCTGATTTGCTAGATGTTGATTATTGTTCGACGAAAGATAACTATGCTAGTAGCATTTCTGCTCTCATTAGTCAAGAAACAGGGAAGACACAGTACTTCACATCACTAAAATGCCCCTCCAGATAACCTGCGATTCAATTCTCAGGTTTTCATCTAAGTATCAGAGTTACTTAAGCAATTTTGGTATTAGAACACGTGTGCTAGATAGAAAAACCAAGGATGAATCCTCGCAACACTGTGATGTCCAGAAAGTAGAAATCACAGCTTAAAATACCACTTCAGTTCAGCAAAAGAAGCCTTAAACAGTACTAAGATAGCGAGATAGAACTCCCTGTTTAGCACATGACCATAAAGCGACTAAGTGAAGAGCCGCACATATAAAATGAAACACATGGCTTTATCAGAGAATATTACAACTGCATTTGATGCTGGCAAGCATGGAAGGCAATGTGGTAAATCATGACATCATTCCAAGAAGGAATCCATAAAAGTTAACCATGTTTCTCATATGGGGCAAGAACCAGCTGTAGGCCAACACGGAAAAATTAAAACATGCAACAGAACGGACGAAAAAGAAAAGTGCAGGTTCAAGATTTCCCAGATGATCTCAGAGGTCATACATTCTTCTTTTCTTCCCAGAGATGATGAATAAACACCAACTAACTAACTAGAAGTCCATAAATGTAGCCAGAAAGTGCAGGAACATACTTGAAGCATATGATCTATCCGACCATCTTCACTCCCTGTTAGTTGCTCCATCATAATTGAACCGTACGATCTCTCTTCTTTTTCTTGGGCATTTTCTGATGCTTCTGAAAAATATGAATATTTTTTCTTTTGGATTAAAGTAAATATGAATGAAATTAAGATTCATTAAACATCGGTTTTCTCTTCTTTTTTTTTTTTTTTTTTGGGGGGGGGGAGGGGTTTACTTGTGAAAAAAAGAAGAGAAAATCATTATACAGTTTGGTTCCCATTAACCGAGGTTGTTTGGGGGAAATGCAAAATGAATCCAAACAAAAAAGTGACGAGAAAAGAAAAGAAAAGAAAGGAATATGACAAAGAAGAGGAAAAGTTGATTTATTACCGTCAAGGCTATCCTTGTTTCTGGACTGACAAAGAGTGAGAATTGTGGCCTATTGAAACAACATAAATTTAGTATTCAAAACTCAACATTCATGGGAACATTCCAGCAATTTTTGATCACATCTATAACTGGTCGGGCACAGCTTATGACTGATGCAGTAACAAGTTCTATGTTACTTGTCTAAATTATCTATTGGTTTCTTTAGTTTTCAAGCAATAATTAGTTAAGTGACCTAAGTAACCTTTCCAGGACCATGTAAGCAGCAAAAGGCCAATAAATCAAGGGAAGGTTTCGGAGAAACAAAATAATCACATCTTTTAATTTCCATTATAGCTCTTTCTACTTATTAGGGCGCATTTTTCTGAGTCATATAGCAGTTAAACTGTTGCAAAATTGCTTAAAATTGCCAGTTTCTGGCCAATGAATCACATGTTTACAAGTCATTACCTCCATCCAAGTGATTTTTGGAAAAATCAAATATTGCTTAAAATTTTCGGTCCGTCCTCTCTACTTCTCTTCTCTATTAACCTGTTCAATTCAGATATCCCTTCTCTTTTCTCTATCTCTGTGTCTATATACATAAATATGTTTATTAAGAGTGCAAGGACCTACCCCTACCTTGAAACAGTCGTATAGTTCTGATCTACAGGGGGTGAATAGGTCTATAGCACTCAATGCGGAAAATATGCCCAATTCAAATATCACCTAAAATTTAAACCTGTATACCAAATAGCTCGAATATGCTTAAACAAATATCAACAAGTTCGATAAAAAATTGCAAGTAAAGCAAGTAAAGAATATGCAAACCAGACTACAAGTAATTTTTATGTGGAAAACCCAAACACGAAAAAAACCATGGATCCTTGCCCAACCAACAAATCCACTAAAGTTTCAAGTAGGTTACAAGACTCTAAAGACTTATTAACTTTACCAAGTCTCTATGGTTAGACGCTTTCTTCGTCTTAAACAAGGCTCTCAACTCCACAGCAAGTTTTTAGAATGCTTTAAGGAAATAAATTGAGTCCACAATCTAAAGCACAAATTCATCAAAGAAATCCTCCTCCTTCAACGTCAGAATCCATTGACTTCAACTTCGGACTCCACCAAAGCAATACCAAACAATTCTCTGAAGGTTTTTGGTTTCTACAAAGTTTTCATGAACTACGCGTTTGAATCCTCAAGTTTTAATCATAGATCTACTACTTTCTAAACATTTTCCTCTGAGCTCTTTTGCAACCCTTATGGCCGTAAAAAACCATCCAAAATATAAAGGAGTGGAATTAGAGCCTAAATAGAAAACTAAAAAATTGCAGAATCTTGGCAAACCACTCGAGCCGCAAGTTAGCACTAACGTGCGCCACCCTCTGGATTATAAATTCTAAGCAATCGGTTGATGATCGATGAGTACATAATATTGCATGATTTTATATCTCAAACCATTCATCTTAGCTTTGTTTATTATTTATATTTTTAGTTTAGTTTAATTTTGTGTTTTATAGGGAATTTGGTGTTTGTAAAAAAATCAATGCGAAGACGAGGTTTTACATTCATTTTGATACCTTGAAGAATTTTGGAAGTATGCTAGGCAAGTCAAGGATGGAGCCGAAAGCCGTAGAACAGAAAATTTAGAAAAGACTGGTTCTACCGATAGATAAAGCTATGTGCTACCGGTAGAAAGGCTCTTCGGAATAAGCAGAATGTTGTTTTCCCAGTAGGTGGACTTGTGTTCTACCGGTAGAAGAGGTCACTAGAATTTGATAGAATAAGGTTCTAACGGTAGATGATCTATTTCCTATCGGTAGGTCATTCAACGTGAAGGTTCTACGGGTAGGTATTTAATACTTTACCGGTAGGTGGACACCATATTTTGGTGAGGACTCCTTTTCCTAGGTATTGACTGACTGAATATTCAAAGATATCTTCCAATATCCTCTAAGACTTTATTGGAGGAAAAATAGACAAATTAGGAAAGGAATTTTTCGCTAAATCTTAGAGATATTGTAAGAGATATTTTCAGAGATGTTTTAGGATTAAGAGATAGACATAAAGGAAAGATGATCTCTAGAAAATCAACTGTATCTCTCTCTCTCTCTTTCCCCGTTTTTCCTATAAATACCAACCCATAGGGAATTTGTAGAGACACCATTTCCCTTCCAGGGACTCCTCCAAGGGCTGCTATTCTACCTTCTTCTTCATTGTTCTTCACTTAGGTTTAAATTTCAAATACAAGATTCTTTTATTTCTTTTAATGCAATTGCTTTCAATTCTTGTTTTAAATACAAAGTACTAAATTTAATTTCGCTTTCAACATCAGTTTCGTTCTTTTTAATTATTATGTCTTTCATTCTTACTTTTAATTTAATTTACTTTATGTTTGAGTAGTCTAATTCTAGATAATCGGAGGAGGGATTCCCAGGCTATAAAGTAGAGTTTATACTCTAAATTAGGATTTTTACAATGTATATTATTTAATGATTTAATAGTTGTTTTTGGGAAACTAAATTGATTGGTCGTATCCTTTATTACCCGTAGACAATTGGTTTTGGTATGGATAATTATTGGAGTTCCTGCAATCAATTGGATACAAATTCTTCCATTAATTTATTTGTCACAAAAATCACTATTTTTACTAATTACAATTTTTATTGAATATCATCCGACTGAGGGAGTTTGATTATGAACTTGAATGAGTTATAAATTTAGAGTGTAAATTTATGTTTATGGGTGGGATGAAATCCAAAAATTGTCTGGTTCTTTTTTTATTGAATTTATCCTTAACTTAGTTAATTACCACAATTCTCAACTTTCAAATAACTCTTTATTTTTATTTTTTTACATCACCATTCGAATTTGTCCTTCGTTTTTTCCTGAGGAGACGACCCCGGTAATCGACCAAGTTCCTAAATGATATATATTCATGTGCTTGGAAACCATATTTATTTTACCTACTTTTGAGGTCAAGCAAGGACCACTCGAGTGCTAGGCGAGCGCCACTCAATTTTGTTTTCTGCTCAATTCTATTTTAATAGGAGTCCCTAGAGCATCAGGCCAACGCCAAGAGGACGGTACCTACTAGTTTTCCTCAACAAAACTAATTTTTAATTCACCTTTTGAGTACCAAAGGGTGTTTACCCAACAAGGCTACAGACCATGACTCTTATAGTGTTAAAAAAACTCTTTTTCAAGTCTTAAAAACATTTTTAAACGATAGGAAAATCATGCTACGGATTCAAAAAAACATCCTAAATCCGATCTTAACTTAAGGTCTTAATCAATCTAGGCTTACCTCACCTAGACAGTTTGGAATTGCAAAGTTGATATTGAATGTAGCAATGTAGAATTCATCTTATTCTTCATAACCCGAATTTGGTCTTCATCTTGTAAGTATCATTACCATAGGACTTAGCTAAGATTTGTTACAATGACTCACGAAAATTGCCAATTACATTATTTTCCTAACTTATATATTCAAATATATGTGTATATCTAGTTAAAACCAGATTTTGGGAAATTTAAAGATCTAGGGTTTAATTTTCTGGTTAAATATATAGATTTTTGGGAATTCTTGTTGAGAAATTGAGCATCCGATTCCAAGGTTTAACTTTTCAATCTTTCGTTGAGAAATTCATCTTGGATTTTACTCGAGTTCGGCTTCAATACTCGCAAGCTTCTATCGAGCCTAGCTTGAACAAGAATCCAAGCTCGCCAGCCTAGCTTGAGCCAAATTTGATCAAACCAGTCATGGCCAAGTCGAATATGAGCATACTCAAGTTTGACATGCTCAGCTCGATAACACCCCTAACCAAAGCTGGATTAGAGAGAGAGAGATGTATCAACAAAGAAAGAGGTCAAAAAGAATTCTATTTCTACATCCATCTTTAATAGGCAAAGATTTACCGAATTAGCTTGATGTTTTTATGAGGTAAAAATTCATACATTATTCTTCTTAGTGAAACTATTTGTATCAATACCAACTCCGTTACAATACTCGTTCGGAAAAACTGCAAGAAAATGAACTAGAGCCATTCGGCCCATTCCAAAAACTTAACGAATTAAAATTAACTACACCAATCTCTCAAGGAAAACCAATATTTTGTCATCCAACCAATACTATTGAAATAAGCATATGGAGGTCAGTGCTCCCAAAAAAAATTAAATAGGTCAAGCACCAAGAGAGAAAAGATGGCGAGAGCAAGCTAGCTAAGATGTTGGAAGCAAGATATAAAAGGCCAGGCAGTGTATGAGACCGGAACCATGACAATGAAAAATGCAGGAAAAAAAAAGAGGATCAAGGAGATTAGTTTGATATAGCAATCTAGCAAAAGAGAACATGAGAGTACCCTTGGCTAACATATGTATATATTCACTGCATTTTATTATGGAATGTATGCTGTTACTAATTTTTGAGATGAAAGAAACTTTTGACTTCAGGAATAATGATAATCGGATTTAGGAAGTGAGGTAAAGCAGCAAAGAATCTGTTAAGAAATAACTTAAAGGAGATGTCCTCACAAGGACCCGATTTTCTGCATATTATTGGCCACAGATAGTAGTTTTAGTTCCCAAGATCATCATTCAGTTATAACTGTTAGGTGACAAAAAAATATAGGCTCAGTCACTAACATCACAAAAGAAGACCAAACAAAGAAAATAATAATAAAGCAATACAACTTAAGGAAGTCAGGGTGCACCCTCACGGAGCTTATTTGATCCATTATTGCCTGAGAACGCAAAGCCAAATCTTCACTAAATTCCTGCACCACATAGCATGAGCATAAAGAGCGAGGGAGGGATGAAGCTTAATCCACCATCATATGCCTGTCACAAGACCTTACCTGAAATCCAATATGCAACCTCTTTCCACCCTTGTGGTAAGGGATAATGACAGGGCGTTTGTCGATGTACTCTTTGCAGGTAAGTGGTTCTATTCTGTTTGGAAAACCAACATAGCTTCATGTGAGGTGAGACAGACTAACAGCCCAAGAAATAAGGAAAACCATGAATTACCAGGAGCTATATGCATGTGTGTGCATACGTGCAAGTACAATTATGTGTATCATCTGTGTGTGAGAGAGCGAGAGAGAGGTATATAATATCCTTTTTTCTAGAAGTATATTTCACATAACAGAAACTATTATCTTCAAAATAAAGCCATGCCAAACAATTTCGACTCCGATTTAGATGACCTAAGTGGAGGTTCAGAAGCATGGATCAACACATACGTCTTCTAAGGAAACCCTTGCAAAATATAAAAATTAAAACAGGAGGCAGAGAGATCAGGTTGGATTTATGAATAGGTGGGATGAAGAAATAAGCCATTATTAGCACCCCTGCATTCTGAATGAAATTGATACCGTCCAGAAAACGCAGGACTTACATAATATGTAGAGTGTCAGCCTATGCCCACACCAGAAGCAGCAGCATTATGCTGAAAGGCTTCCATCAAACTGTCCTTTGGGTTGTCATTAAAGGTCATCAGATTTGTTGGTATATGAGGCATGTTGTTCCTTCCGTTTTGTAATTATACGTTCTTTCTACACAGTCAATATTGGAAAGCATGGACAGCTCATTGAACTCAACAAACCCATGTCCAAACTACCCAGGTTCGTTACATGAATCTTGTCCCTAATCAGCCATTTGTAGAGCCATATCCTCTGTTAAATCCAGCAAACCTATATTCTTTTCTCAAGGCCCGAGCTACATTCTTTTTGATCTTTGACTTGTTCTTCTAGTACCATCTAGTTAGATCAGATCACTCCTCCATAAGGGTCGCATTAATTGGCCTATGTGGCTCATGGCCAAACCGCTTGAAATGACTTTCACTATCACTTCCATATTACTCAGTCAATACAACTGCTAACTTCCCAGGAATGCATTCCTACTGTTGTTCCATTTTCTTGAAATGCTATTTTTGACCTCATTTCAATTAACCTATTTTTAACATGTTTTTTTATGTCCCTACATTGCTGTACTATAAAGCATATTTAGCTTTATAGCTTTCTCATATAACTTGTCTTTTAATGTATCACACAACAATCCTAAAGCACTTCTCCACTTAATCCATTTGCTCTAGTTTTGTGGACAACATCTTCCTCAATCTCCTCCCATTCCTTGTCAATACTCAATCCAAAAATAAAAAATGGTCTCTCTTAAGCATCTCTTTGCCATGAGTTTCACTTTACAATTTTCCTAATAATTTACCGAAAGTAAAACTCTACATGTTTTCTTAGTTTGACACCTAAAACCTTCAAATTCTAGAGTATCTCTCAAATAATGGTAAATTTGGATCAACCTTGATTCTACTTTCTGTTGTTAATGATATTGTCATTTACAAATGTTGAGAGTATTATTATTATTATATTTTATATAGTTGTATTAAGTTTTAAGTATACCTCTCTAAGGGTATACTAGTCTTTTGTGTTTTATATTAGATAACTATAAATACCAGTTGATAGTGAGAGGTAGGGTAAGTTTCACCCCTCTCTGTTTCTCTCATATTGTGTTTTGTCTCTCCATTCTCCAAACTTCACATGGTATTAGAGCAAGTTTGATCCAAATTTGATTAGAAAATTTGAGCCCACTACCCACTATTCTTGTTCTTAGTATTCTTGTTCTTTCTCTTCTTTCTTTTCTTTCTTCTTTCTTCTTTTCTTCGTTTGCTCCGTCTACTGTGCAACCACGACATGGTCTAGGGTTTTTGTCATCCTATGCCTAACTAGTGGTCATGTGTGGTGGTTGGATGTCGTTGTTGCTGTGGTGATGGATTCTAGTTGTGCCGTTGTCGTTCGTGTATGTCCATGCGATGGAACTAAGATTCTATGATCGAATTGATAATCGATTCGAGTATTGTTTTGGCATTGGAAGCTTTATTGGTTGTGTTGTGGTGGTCGCGGTCGCCAGTGGTTTGTTGTTGTGCCATTGTCGCTACTGGAGTGATTTGTTGTTGGTGGTGTGGTTCAATTTAGGCAATGTAATCAACTTTACTGTTATTACTCGATTCCGGTAGTGTTCTGTCACTGGAGGCTTTGGTGGGTGTGTTGTGGTGGTCGTCGGTTGTCTGATGTGGCGCCATTGTTGCTGCTGGAATGATTTGTTAAACCTTTTGACATGGAGAAGACAAAACCCAACTGGATTTGGGTCGATCTGTCAGGTTATAACCCCTAACTGGATCACGGGCTAACTTAATTGCCCATTATCCAAGCCCAATTAACTGGACCCAACAAAGGTCCACTGTCCAAGCCCAACCCTTGTTTGGATCCAACACAGGCCCACTGTTCAGGGCCAATTCTTCAAGCCCATCGTCTTCAACCTAGCTCAGGTGAGCACAACAAACCTAGGGTTTAGATAAAAACTAGTTCAAGTTCAGACCGGTTCAGGTTCAAATTAGGCCGATTTGAGTGCTTTTACGACCTGCTTTGTTGTTTCTAGTCACTTCTGAGGCCCTTTTAGCTTTGGTTCAACCCTTTATTCACCAGAACTATGTTGGTTTAAGCTCCTCGTCTGGTTCTCTATCCATTTAACCTCAAATTCTCTTACCTTTGACCGGTTTTGCACTATTCAGGTGATGTTCTAAAATTATCTGATCTACTTTTGTTTGGTTTGTCTTAACATTTGTGGTATTACTATGGAGTCCAAGGCTGATAATCCACCTCTTGCTCCCATCCTGCCACCCACACTTTCTCCGGCTGTCCTTTTTAATTGCCCGTTGACTCAATGAGACTCTGTTCAAGTATTTCTTAAAGGCAAAGCCTTAAAATATTTGGTGGGAGCAAAACCCAAGGAAAGTGACCCCGGGGTCGATCAGTAGGAACAAGATGATGCACAGATTATTTCATTACCGTTGAACTATAATAAATCTTATATTAGTTCTACATTGCTTTACGTCGATACTGCCAAGGAAATCTGGGAACTTTGGCAATCATGTATTCTGGCACTGGGAATTTTATTCGTGCTTCTGAAGTCCGCAAACAATAGTTCCACCTTGACCAAGGTACTCTTAAGTTTAGAGGACTATTACTCCCGAGTTAGGGCCATTTGTGAGGAATTGAGGATTTACCTCCCTTTCACCATTGATGCTCAATTTTGGCAATGACAACATGAGGATTCAGATGTCGTTCGCTTTCTTGTTGGTTTGCAGTCGGAATATGAACCTATCCGTGCCCAGATCTTGGGTGGCCCCAACCTTCCATCCTTTCCCGAGGTCTTTTCCTGCTTACAGCGTGCTACTTTGTCCGTTGCTCATTCTATTTTCACCATTGATCATGGTCATTTTACTAATCGTTTAGCCTTAGTTGTCTCTCGTGACAATAGTGATAGTACTTGGGGTGGCCGTGATTCTCGAGGGGGCCGTAGTAGAGGTCGTTGGGGTCATCCTGACACTCGTTTATGTACTCATTGTAATCGTACTAACAACACTGCTGCTTATTGTTGGGATTTTCCTCTGGCGTTGCCAATTAGGTCTCCTTATCAAGAAGATGCTCCCTCCTTCCCCACACCATCAGCAAGTTCAGCGCCTCCTAACTCTGAGTTAATTACTATTACATGGGAGGAGTATGCTTAGTTCATGTCCTACAGGTAGTACCCTCTTCTTCCACCGCTACTTTTGCCCATTCAGATACCACTTCCACTTGTTTACTGTCATCCACCGTAGCCTCTGGATCATAGACTCTGGCACCTCTGATCACATGACTAGTTCGTCTAGTGTCTTTTCTACTTATCATTCTGTTATACCCCTCATAGTGTTAGTCTTGCTAATAATACATCCTCTAAGGTTTCAAGGTTGGGAACTGCTAAATTAAGTCCTGATTTGTCCTTAATCCTCTGTTTTTGTTGTTCCTCAGTTTACTTTCTGTTAGCAAGATTACTTCTTCGCTTAATTGCTCAGTAGCTTTTTATCCTTCTTATTGTGTATTTCAAGATTTCCAGACGAAGAAGAAAATTGGTACGAGCCATGAAGTATGTGGCCTCTATTACTTCGACCTTGATACATCTCCTTGAGGAAGGAGGTGGCTCTATACAGGAGAATTAGGGAATAGCCAAAGGACTCCTTCTCTGGAGAAGGAAAAGGACGTAGTGGCCCTTTTTCTATGGTATGGGAAAGGAAGCGGATCACAATGGAGAAAGAAATGTTGGGCTGAAGCACACCAGTTCTCCTGCAGCTTGAGAGCTCACCGACCGGGGAGGGGCTTACTATCGTAACCTTTTTTTTCTCCCGGTGTATGTAAAAAAGAGTGACGAACTCATTTTTTAGGTTTATTCAAACCTATGGCGTTGATTATGAGGTAATATTTTCTCCTATTGCTAAAATTTCTTATGTTTGTGTAATGATTTCTTTGGCTACTATTCTTCATTGGCATTTCTTTCAGTTAGATGTGAAAAATGACTTTCTGCACAATAACTTGACTGAGAAAGTCTATATGGAGCAGTCACCTGGATTTGCTGCTCAGTGGGAGTATCATAAGTGTGTTTATCAGCTAGAGAAATATTTGTATGGTTTAAAGTAATCATCGAGGGTGTGGTTTGGTAAGTTTTCAGAGGTAATTTTAGAGTTTGGTCTTCTTAGATATTAGACAGACCACTATGTTTTTCACAGACATACTAATTCTAGATATATTATACTAGTTATTTATATGGATCATATTGTAATTACTGGTGATGATTCTGAGGGTATTGCAAAGTTGAAAGTCTTCCTCGAGGATCAATTCCATACTAAAGACGAAGGCAAATTCAAGTACTTTTTGAGTATTGAAGTTGTCAAGTCTACGCAGGACGTTTGTTTGTCTCAGTGAAGTATGTACTCGACATGCTAACAGAAACAGGTTTACTAGGTGGTAAACCAATTGATGTTCCTATAGATCCAAATCAGAAATTATTAATAGATGATGGTGCATTGTTTGAAAATTCAAGCATGCATCGCATGTTGGTTGGGAAACTAAATTATCTCACTATTACTCGACCAGATATTACATATAAAGTTAGTGTTGTGAGCCAGTTTATGGGATGCCCAAAAATATCACATTGGGATGTAGTCATCCGCATTCTTCGATACCTTAAACGTGCTCCTAGACTTGGGTTATTGTATCGAACTAATGAGCATCTTAGAGTGGAAGGTTTTATAGATGTTGATTTAGCTGCCTCTCCCTTAAATCGAAGATCAACCACTAAATATTGTACCTTCTTGGGTGGCAACATGCTTACACGGAAAAGTAAGAAACAAGCAATGGTAGAATGGTCTGGCTGAGTATAGGGCGATAGCACAGTCCAGCTGAGTATAGGGCGATGACACATACCACTAGTGAGTTGATATGGTTACGACACTTTCTTCAGGAGATTGATTTTTCAGTCTAGCTTCCCTTGCACCTGTTATATGACAATCAAGCAACTATTCATATTACCGCTAATCTTGTATTCCATGAAAGAACCAAACCTATTGAAGTCGATTGCCACTTTATTCGAGACAAGATATTAGATGAAAATATTGCAACACCATTTGTGAAATCCAAAGATTAGCTTGCAGATATGTTCATCAAAGCATTGAACCACACTCGTCTTATAGTAATTTGTTCCAAGCTTGGATTATATAGGATATATACTCCAGCTTGAGGAGTGTTGAGAGTATTATTATTATATTTTATATAGTTGTAATAAGTATACCTCTCTAAGGGTATACTAGTCTTTTGTGTTTTATTAGATAACTACAAATACCATTTGATAGTGAAAGGTAGGGCAAGTTTCACCCCTTTTTGTCTCTCTCCATCCTCCAAACTTCACAACAAACTTCTTAAAACATGAGGCATTTCTCATGCCTAATAAGGCCATACAAAAACCAACACCAACATATAGATCAATGCTGAGCATTGCCAAACAACGCCTTCTTGACACAAACTCTTACAAGCCTCAATAACACTCTGATAATGTCCTACATCCTTTCTTATATTACTAGCCAATTCAGGAAGTACAGTTATTCTATTCTGCTGTACACCCAAACTAATTATGGGAACACTGCACCATGTTATGAAAATATACATATTCCAGAAATCAAAACTTATAACCTAGGGGTTCACCAAAAGGAAGCTGCTTCTAGCAAAACTAATTCATGGGGCTTTTGCCCCTAGGATCATCCCTAGGCTGCTAGGCATCACAAATTGACCAAATTTTGTGGCAGTAAAAACTGCTAGAAGATTTAGCATAGGGTTAAAGAACAACACTGACCTTTTTTTTCCAAAGAGAAAAAAAGAGTTTTATTATAGAGTTGGATGCTCATACACAAGACCATCGATGGGTTCATATAGTAACACTATTGACATACATAAGGAAATTTTAATAAAATGCACATTCAGGCAATTAATCATTTTACATTCTCTCCATATTTCCCACATGATAAAATTTTTGACTTTCCTAATCACTCTTATTCATATTGTCTTAAATTCCCCCTCAAGCTCAGGGAGATGTCAAAGAACATCTCTATCACTTTAACTTAAGATGGATGCTTCATATATGTTAAAGTTTATTCTATATTCCGACTCTTCCGCGATTGTGGATTGGATTTTGAACATCACAAATGAGAATAGCCTCTGGTGGACAAAAGGCCTCCTGGTCATTGCCTCTGGCTAAAAACTTGCCTCATTGGACAAAATGCTTGTTTCAACCAAACCGCAAGCAATCAAACAAATGATTGGCTAGTATGGGCTTGAAGAGGGAGAATGATAGTTGTTTTGGAAGAAAATAGAAATAATCTAGAAATATCAATAGAAAAACATCTAGAGCTTAGGGTGGAAGAGAGAAGTGTAGTTGTGGGAGACAATGAGTTGGAGTCTAGTAGATGCATTATAACTCTTCAACGCACGTTCATAATGGAAGACCAAAGGGCATAAATGATATAACTGGTTTTATAATAACAATTAAATGTAAATGAAAAGGTTAAAGACACTAAAAGATGTAACTTTATGAAGGGGAGATTAAAAACTGCAAATTGAAGTGTTCAAAACTTAACAATATTGTCTATATATATTCTATAAAGGCTAGAAGACAAACATACTTTTGGCCGGACGGGCAACCAAATGCCACCTCCCGAAAGAGCGGAACAATGACTAACCTAACCCAATCCTAGGTCAATCTGCTCCGACAATATGAAGATAATATAAATGGGAGTTTTATTACAAGATATAGAACTACAGTAACTTGCATGGCAAGTCGACATTAAATTTACTAGAGCTAGAGACAGAAACATGAAATGTTACATACATCTACATATTATTGAGATCTAGGAAGCACGAAAATAGATACTAGATATAGTTAAGATCTAGGAAGCACGAATACAGATACTAGATATAGTTAAGATGCACGAATATAGATACTAGGTGCGAGTACGATATGGCATAGATAAATCATACGACATAACCACCCAGGATACGTGCAATAAAATATATCTTTATTATTATTTGGCGTTTGATAATCACAATTTTTGATAAATTCTTTAAGAACAATTTGAAAAATAAGTAATTAAACTTTCAAATAAGCATATATCGTCTCACCATGGTATACCCACAAAAGAATGTGGCTAACTAAAGGAACGAGAAACAACATTTCAACAAGTTGCTTTGCATTGAAGTACTTGTTGCTAAGAAATATGATGTGATTAGTGCATTTTATGTCATTTTGACACTTGTCCCCAAAAGATATGGTGCAAGCAGCTCATTTTATGTTACTTTGAGATGTGATAGTATAGGTTGCCAAAGAAATACAAATGTCTCTCAAAGCCATACAGATTTTACTGTATATGGATTCAAGACCACTGAGTAGGGATTAAAACTAAACAATTATACGTACTAACCCGCTTGTTCGCTTCCATATCCCAGGCACATTCCATTTAGGTACCCATATCCAAGACATACCCGAAATAAATAAATTTATTAGTGTTAGACACGTATGATGCATTTTCAATAAATATGCTCCAGTATCCAACAATTATCGCATCCAATAAGGTACCCGATATGGATACTTCGACCTAAACTAAATATTTTTGCTTTATAGATTGAGATGAAGAAATAACACCACTATACAAGGCCGAAACAAACCTATATGCCACCGGATCAAAAGGATGAAAAATGTTGAACATTTGTCGACAAGCTGGCATCTCTTCGATGATATTTTCATCTTCCCAATATTCTTTCCCTTTGCCTAGAAAAGAGACCAAAAGACAGTACAATAAATATATATATGATGATTAAACCTGAATGTGAGAAGTCTTCTACATGAAACACCAATTGACCAATTGAAAGGGAAAACACAGCACAATCAATCTTATGAGTTTTAGTTTAATACAAACTACGTAGGTGGCAACTGAAATTATCCAACATATATTTGTAAACGAATTCTGAAAAAAAATATGAAAATATGAAAAAGACATTCTTTGTGTATATAGATGAACTATATTATAAATATACCCGGTTACAAATGATTAACAATTGAACTTCAATTTCAGACAACATATGGTGAGGTATACAATCTTAATCGGTTAAATTTAAATTAAAAGCTTGCATATACATCAAAACATTTCGTTCTATAACAGAAAGAAAGAAGTTTATTTGTAAAAGAATCCCCACCAAATTTTCAGTTTATCTGAAAACACAAAAGCATTAACAATTACCGATTCCTAAACGAACATTGCGAAGGGCAAGAAATACACCAAGGGGAGACCCAACGGCAAAGAATGTATCAACCTGACATATACAAGGTAAAACAAGACAAATTTTAGCAGAAGATATAAATAACACCAGAGTCTAAATATGTTTACAAGGTTTGAATTTCTTTTTTTTATTATGTTTGTTTTCATTTTTCTCAAGGGGGTGTGGGGGTATATGGTCTGAAAACAATTTTAGTACATAACATTATAGTACATTTTAAAGCAAGCTACTAATGGCACGTGAATGCTAAGATTACAGAACCAAATAAAAACACTTAACAACGTTAGACCCATCACTCTACAGTGCATCGTGCACGCCACGGTCGGGCCTGTGTATAGGCCCAATCTTCACCCTTTTCCACACAACGTGGCCGCATTAGACTCAAACCCACTACATATGTTAAGGTGCAAGCCTTTTAACATAAAACAGTTCAAAAGTAAAAGCTACAATATTATGCTAGGAGAAAGAGAGAAGAAGATAACGAGAGAGAGGGGAAGCGAATGAGAGAATATGAGAATAATCTAAGTAGGCTACGTTGCCCTACACCCTCTTGTTTATAATAACTTATATTATGGGTAATCACAATATTACCCTAGCAATGGTAACCAGCAATCACCTCTAAATTTACAAAATCATTTCTCCTGATGAAATCTTATTTGCAAGCTGCGATCCTTGAAGGAAGAACGAAAGTTCATTCATCTATTGTGTTTGATAACAATGGAGTGTTTACAATGGAGTCGTGTTTAGTTAGGGGCGAGGATCAACGCAGAAGTTTGATAGGGAGATTTGGTGCACTTAAATCTATACCACCTGTAATTGAGAAAGTTCATCATTGGACAAATTCAAAATGGGGTTCAATTGGCCTGCAAGTTATTCCCATGGCAAATTCTCTATTCAAGTTTGTATCCAAACCCCACCATTGCTTGTATCCAAACCCCAACATTGCTTTGAGAAATTGCCCAAACCAAGCAGTAAGAGACTGTTTCAAGCCATAAAGTGCTTTCCTCAACGTGCAAACCTTTTCAACAATAGAATGAAAGGAAAAACCAGCTGGAATATCCATATAAACCTCTTCCTCCAAGTCGCTATGAAGGAATGCATCTTCACATCTAGTTGTTGTAAGGGCCAACCTAGATTAGCTACACAAGTAAACAGCGCGAATAGAATTCATCTTTGCAACAGGGAAAGGTCTCCTGGTAGTCAATGCCACAAGTCTGAGTAAAACCTTTGGCAACCAACCTTGTTTTATAACTTTCACTTGCTTTATCTGCTTTCTGTTTAATAGTAAAGACTCACGTACAACCGATAGGTCTCTTCCCAGCTAGAAGTGAAATTAATTCTCAAGTGTCATTCTTGCTTAGAGCTTTCATTTTCTCTACCATAACTCTTTTCTACTTGGGATTTGCAAGAACTTCCTTCCAACCCTGTGGAATAGATGCAGAAAAGAAAGACGAAACAAATGCACAATATGAAGAAGACAAGGAGTTATAAGAAACAAAGTTAGAAAGTGAATGTTGAGTGCAAGATTTCACACCCTTGCTAAGAGCAATGGGAAGAGAACAATTATCAACATCTATAACAACAGGAGATGGAGATTTATCTTTTGAAGCTTCTCTGGGAGAATCAGAAATTGGAGTTAGGGATGCCAATTAACTTGGTGGCACATGGATGGTGCTCTTTTGGACGCCGAGAATAAGTCTGAAGATTAGGTCTATCCAACTGTCCACCAGTATTACGTTCTTCTTCAGTACACTTGTCTTTCTCCCCTTCACCAGTACACTTGCATTTCTTCCCCTAACTACAAACAATCTCTCTTAACGAAGGACGAAAAAATGAGAGCTCCTCTCGTTGCCTCTCTTCCTCATTATCAGTGTTCCCCTTAAAGGAGGACTGAGATAAAGCAAAGTAAGGTTCGGTCTCATGAAATGTGACATCCATGTTAACATATTTCTTGTGAGACTGAGGATCATAACATCTCTAACCTTTATGAGTCATAGAGTATCCAACAAAGACACAATTGCACAACTTTAGAATTGAGTTTGCCTTGAGAATGAGGCAAGGCATGAACAAAACAAGTACACCCAAATACCTTGGGAGAAAAGAGGAAGGAGAAAGGGACTTGGGGAGAAGTTCAAGAGGAATCTTAAACTGGACAACACTAAAGGGCGTGGGATTAAAAAGTTATGTAGCAGTAAGAATAGCATCCCCCAAAAAGATGTTAGAAACATTCATAGTGAACATAAGAGCATAGGAAATCCCAAGAAGATGACGGTTTTTGCGCTCAACAACCCCATTTTGTTCAGGAGTGCTTCCATAACTTATCTGATAAAGAATACCATGCTCTTCAAGGTATGTTCGGAATTTACTATCAATATATTCAATCTCATTATCACTCATAAGGGTTTTAATGGTAGGTCAAACTAGTTAGTCACCATTTTATGAAAAACTTCAAAGTAAGAAAATATTTCACTCTTGGTTCGAAGTAACATGAGAATAACAATCAATGAATGTAACACACCAACAATAGTGTTTTCTAGTATGTCGTTCAAAACCCAAAATAATTACATTTCAACAAATTACGATTACCAACATCACCTTTCCCACTAGTCTTGGGTTGACTGGCATTACTATCCCGTGAAGTAGGAACAACAACCAAAGCAGAACAATCCTAAATACGAGTGTTACCATAGCACTACGCAGACTTTGCTCTTGTTGAACACAAACACAGGCCACTCTCAAGGTGGGGAAATGAGATCAACCTAAAACTTAAACTCGAATCTGATCATACTCTATATTAAGGCTAGCAAAAAAAATCATATACCTGTTCTTTCTCCATCATCTACTGAAAGGTAGGTTGCATCCATAGTATAAACGGCCTAAAAATTCTGATAATAGTCAAACTCCTACCATAAACTACACAATTAAGCATAATACTCAGCAAAAGATCTGTCTTTTTTATCTAACCCACGAATCTTCTTCCTTAGTTTATAGGCATGTGCATCATTACCCTTCTGTGAGTATGTCTGTGCAACTGCATCCCAAATCTCATGTTATGTCTATCAACAAGAAGGTGCGACTAATAGAGGGCTACATTGAGTTAACCAACTAAGTCATAGCATGGTCCATCTATCATAAGATCCTTAAGAATTCCTATAATGTAACTAGTTAGGCCACACCAAACTGTAAGATCGTGACCAAATCTAATAGTTGGTGCCATCAAACTTAACCGAACAAATCTGAACAGATGAGCTATATCTGAGAGTCCCAACACGACTCAACCCATTCGGCTCGCTGCCACCAAATACCATGTCCACCGAACAAAGATAGCACCCCTAAATATTAAAGAATTGACTCAATCACCTATAAACCCACAAAACCCAAGGAATTCTTGGAAGGAATAAGTTACAGTTGAAATCTAAAGATCTAGGGCTTAGAGAGGGAAGAGGCAAGAGAAGGAAGAGATTAGAAAATAGGTTAAGGAGTCTCTTTTCTCATCACCCATATTTTTATTAACTTATAATAAAGTGAGGATTACAACAATACCCTCAATTAAAATAACCTAACATTCTACACTCCCCCTCAAATTAGAACATAGATATCTCTCATGCCCAACTTGCATACATCGGAATAAAAAATTCTACTACTAAACCCCTTAGTAAACATATCAGCTAGTTGTTCCTTGGATGTCACAAATGGCATACAAATCAGCCCATCATTAAGCTTTTCTTTAATGAAGTGTCTGTCAATCTCAATGTGCTTTGTTCTGTCATGCTGAAGCAGGTTTTGAGCAATATTTAAGGCAGCTTTATTATAACAATACGGGTGAATAGGTTCACCATTAGAGACACCCAAGTCTTTCATTAAAGTTTTAAGCCACATAAGCTCACAAATACCATGAGTCATAGTCCAGTGTTCTATCTCTGCACTAGATATAGCCACCACTGCTTCTTTCTTCCTCTACCAAGTAACTAGATTTCCTCCGACAAAGGTACAATAACCTATAGTGGACCTCTTATCTTCAATTGAGTCTGCCTAATCTACATCTATGATAGCCTCTATTCTCAAATGACCATGTTTTGAGAACAATATTCCTTTGCCAGGAGACGATTCGACATACCTCAGTATACGAGGAACTTCCTCTTAAAGAGGAACCCGCAGAGCATGCATGAATTGGCTAACAATACTCACTGCATATGCTATGTCTGGGTAAGTGTGACAAAGGTATATAAGTCTCCCAACAAGCCTCTGATATTTTTCTCTATTAACTTGATCACCTTCATGACTTCTCAGTTTGTGGTTTGCCTCAGTAGGTGAGTCAGCAGGTCTACAACCTAGTGTGTCAGTTTCCTTTAGGAGATCATGGATATGCTTACTCTGTGAGATGCAAAAATATTTATCTGACCTGGCCACTTTAATCCCAGAGAAATAGTGAAACTGCCCCAAATCCTTGATCCCAAATTCTTTAGCACAATGGACTTTCATTTTCTCCACATCATCACCGGTGAGTATTATGTCATCAATATATACTATAAGAATTGAGATCTTATCACTCCCTTTGTTTGATGAAAATAGTGTGATCTGCATGACTTCGCTTGATCCCAAACTTGATCATCGCCATATGAAATGTCTCAAACCAAGTTCTAGGAGATTGTTTGAGTCCATAAATGGATTTCTTCAGCTTACATACTTTTCCCTTTGTATCTGGAAAAGAAAACTCTAGAAGAATATCCATGTATACTTCCTCTAAGTCCTAATGAAGGAATGCATTTTTTACGTCTAGTTGTTGTAAATCCCAACCCAGTTTGGCAGAACACGAGAGGATGACACGAATGGAATTCATCTTCACTACAGGAGCAAATGTCTCTTGATAGTCAATGCAATATATCTACGTAAACCCTTTAGCTTTTTGCTATCAACCTTACTTTGTATCTATCCACTATACCATCTACATTCTGTTTGGCAGTAAACACCCACTTACAATCTACTGATTTATTTCCGGATGGAAGAGACATAAGTTCTTGGGTTTCATTTTTTCCCAGAGCTCTCATTTCTTCTACCATGGCTACTTTCCACTTGGGTTTTACAAAGGCTTCATTCCAACTCTGAAGAAGGGATATAAAAGACAAAGATGAAACAAAAGCAAGATAGGATTTCGAAATTGGGTACAAGTCTGAACTTCTTTTCGATTAATAATAGGTAAAGAACTATCATCAACAAGATTACTACAATGAGGCTCATTACCTGATAACGACGAAGAGATATCGAGAATTGATTCTGGATATGATGACGGACTTGATAGCTCATAGGTGGTGATCTACTTACCCTGTCGTCGAATATAACATCACAAACCCTCTCTATCTAATATTCCACAAGCAGTTTACTGCCCCCAAACAGGTGTTTCTCCTTGAGTCTTCCCTTTGCTAGATTTTTCTCCCCAACCTAAACCCTGATAAGGGGGTAAGAGAAAGAATCCATCATCTAACATCACTTCTTCAATACACTACTCCCCCTGAAGAGATGGTGAAGGAGTGGAAAAATATAACTCTGTCTCATGGAAAGTGACATCTATACTGACATAAATCTTCCTAGACTAAGGATGATAACACTTATCCCCCTTTGGGTAGCAAAGTAGCCAATAAAGACACACCGCAACCCCTTTGGATCCAACTTTCCCCTGGTCTTTCAATAATCATGCACAAAACATATACAACCAAATACCTAAGGGGGGAATAGAGTAAAGTGAAACTGACCCTTGAAGTAACCCTACGGGAATAGTAAAATCAATAACTCTCGTAGGCATCAATTGATGAGATATGCAGAAGTTAACACTGCATCTTCCCAAAGAGACAAAGGGACACCCATAGTGAACATCAAGGAACGTGCCATTTCAAGAAGATGTTGTTTCTTCCTCTATGCTACAACATTCTGCTCAGGTATATCCACACAGCTAAATTTGTGAAAAATTCCATGTTTTGTAAAATAATCATGGTATTCTCCATTAAAGTACTCAACCCCATTATCGGTCCTGAGAACGTTAATTTTGGCATCAAACTGAGTTTCAAACTACTCCAACTTTCTCAGTGCTGGTAGATTCTACACTAACTCCAGGCATGTCTTCTTAGCAATAGACAACTTTTCTAACACATCCCAACTACAGGATAACAATTTTGAGATTATCCCAACCCAAAAGAGATCCAAACTATCAGCTCGAAACGCAAAAAACAAAATCAAGCAGCCTACACTCTAAAAAGGACCTTCATAGAGGGCACAAGTATCAAAAAGCACAAAAGACAAAGCACAAAACTCAAACCCGTAAGGCACAAACCAGTCACTGCAAAAGCAAAACGGAGGCAGGAGAATCACTGTTGAGCTAAAGGACCACTGCCCTGAGCAAATTACAACTGTTAGGAGTAAGAAAATATCACTGCCGAAGCAACCCAACTGGTTTGGAGCAAGAGGACGCCACTTCCGATGCGAAAACACTGCTGGAGCAGAGAAAACTCCACTGTCGAGACCTATAAATGCCCCAAAAACAGTGGGCTATGCTCAAAACTCCACCAAAGCACCATGGAGTCTTAGTCCACACCCACAGATCCCTTTAGAGGCGTTGGAGTAGTCTGAAACTTAGGCCAATCGCAAACCACGAAATACGACCCAAAAATCTATAAAACACGTCAGATGGCTACAAAAAAAATTCAGAAAAATCACTGTCATATTTAAGAGGCAAAAGTGACTTAGACATGTTGGTTTTGGAAAATTCTGGCGATGATGTCATCATTCCGACAATGAAGTCCTTCATGAATATTCGTGCGACTTCGAACTTTCATTTGATTGCTCTGATACCAAGTTGAAATTGAAAAATCTAGAGTTTAGAGAGGAGAAGAGAAGAAAGAGATTAGAAAATAGGGTTAAGGAAAGTGAGAGTTAGCCGGTCACTCCTCTCATCACCTATATTTATATTAATTCATAATAAAGTGAGGATAACAACAATACCCTCAATTAGCATTCTAAAGTTACCAACCAAATAAAAACTGAAAAAGATTACCAAATCAGATCAAAAAAGTAATAAAATGATAGAAAAGTAGTTGTTTTAGCAAAACAAAATGCAAGAAAAAGTGTAGATTTGGCCAAAGAACCATCAAAATGGATGAAACAATAATTGGCTAAGAGCAAGAAGATAATTTTGAACCACAAGCAAGGATCAAAATTTCGTTTCGGTGCATTGTTTCGGTTATCTAAGAAACAGAACCGTTTCGGAAACGTTTCGAACCGTTTCGAAAACAGAATGAAAAAAATAAAAAATTTAAGAATTATTTTTTCAAAACATTGGTCGAAATATACCAAAATATCTTGAAATACCTTGAAACATTCCGAAATAATTGTGCAAATACATTGAAATATAACAAAACATTTCAAAATATTATGGAACACCTCGAAATATTAGAATTTCGATTCCATCATTGATTCGTTTCGGTCTCCTTGAAAACGAAAACGTTTCGGATGTTTCGACCGTTTCGAAAAGATATTTTGACCCTTGACCACAAGGCAGCTATTCCAGCCATCGGATTTCATCATACAAGCCAGAATAAGCGATTTCGGAAAATTAGACAAAAAATCCAAAAAATAAAATAAATCAAATGAATTCCAAAAAAATTGAGAATTTTTTCTGGGAGTATTAGAAACCTAGTCGACCATCCTAGAATTTTTTAATTTTTTTTTTAGGGTTTAGCAAAAAAAAAAATGTGCGAGGAATAAAGAGAATTTATGTTCCTGGAAAAAAATTGAAAATAATACCAACTTATGACGGATCGAGCTTTGATACCATATTAAGATATGAAGAGAGAAAGAAGGAGAAGAAGTAGAGAGGAAGAGAAAGTTTGAACGAATGTAATAGCTGTTGAGAGAAAGCCCCAAAAAGCATATTAGGGTTATCAACCTTAGCCCCATGTATTTATAATAGTAAGACACTAAGTACATAAATACCTCTCATTGCTATAAGACATCTCTTAACAGTTACCTTGAATTTCAATCTCGTATACTTTATATAAGGGGTGTAACTCTTTGGTGTCTCCTTCTTATGAGAAGGGAGCCTCACAGAAACAGGTGGATTTGTCACGGTTGTAATATCTGCTTCATTTCCTGTTTACATTATACACCAAACGTGGACTATCAACTTATCACAGCTCATTAAATCCACAAAACCAAAACACGAATGGTAAAACAAAGAATATAATGGAATGACAACAGAACTTTTGTAAAGCAACGTGCACTTGTACCTTTACCAATACCCTGAGATTCTAATTCTGTGATTCTGGTTTTCAGGAAACCAATCTGAAACAAAAGAAGAATTATCTATTAAAAGACAAAACTAGATGCGTTGAAAAACCATGCAGCAGAATGGCAGATCACTACCTCTTCACTGAGCAATTTGATTATTTTGTCTTTGTCACTCTCAGATACTTCATCAGCAATTTGTGTTGAATCAGAAACTAAAACTTCACTATTCATGCTTGTGGGTTCTTTCAAGCCATCCTGTTTGTCAAGCAACGAGTCACTCTGATCAACAATAGGTTTAAGAGCCTCTTCATCTGATGAGGAGATGTCATTCGATTTTTTATAGTCCATAGCTAAGGCGGAAGGTTCTTCTGAATTTGATGATACAGGGGGACCCACAGGAATACAAGAGGCTTCAGTATGTTCTTCCAAAAGGACTGACATACTTGTTTGTGGACCCATATCGTCATTACCAGCAGTACCTGCCAAGCCCTCAATTTAATTATTGACAATGAAATTGCTGTCGCCAAAATTGGGGGTGAATTTGCACTCACAAGATTGATTATTGATATTAGCCGGAACATTTTCCTCTTTGGCATGTTCCTTGTACATCCAATCCATTGGAAATGGAGAGGTCAAAGTCTCTTGATGGCAAAGGATATCATAAGAGAGGACACTTCCCAGAGAATGACCATATAAAGAAACCTACGAAAATAGAACCACGATAAGTGAACTTCCTGGCATGAATCATGAACTTTGGATAACTAAACTTAATAAAACCAAAACATAGCATGTTCAACTGCCACAAACCTTTCCTTCATAACCAGGATTCCTCTTGAGAAACTTCACATATAAGCAGTTTAGTTGGTTTGAGACCTGGATGAAGAATGATCATATCAGGCCAAACATGCTGCTATAGCTCTGTAATAGATTAGGTCACAAAATTTCTTTTTCAAAGTTCCATAAGACGCTTCTGAGTAAAAAAAAAACTTCTGTAAGTCTTGAAATGCATGTTCTGTTTGCTTAAAAAGTGGGTTAAAGTACCAGTAATGTAATTCATAAAGAAATTGAAAGCTAGAAAATCAAATAGCAATTTTATATGTATTCACCATGTCTACTACACAGGAAAATCTAATGAAACCCTGATTTCAACAAGGAACTATATTCAGGAGCTAACTGCCAGATAAACTATATCACTGTTCTTATATCTACATGCATAAGAACCTAATGCTCTATATCTGGAACCAATCATGATAGGCTTTAAATATACACCTAGAATATATTCTTATAGCATTTTTATCAACCTATCCCAATATCCAACTCTCTGCTCAGCAAGGTTCTTTAGGGTCTACAGTTGGACACGGACAAACCATTCTCTCACTGTGGAACTCTAATAAAAAAATCTAAATGTTATGGCCAACAAGCACATGAAATGTGCCATGGCTAATTTTTTCATTTCAATCAACTGGATGCTCAAAATGCTCACTTATAAATCAATTCAAAGATATTAAGAACGTTGCAGCGCCAGGTTTTGCTGAAAGAAAATCATGATTGGCTGCATATCAAGTTTGCAATTGCAACCTTATAAATCATTCAACAATTCCAAGCACTAGAACCAAGAACAACCAAATAGAAGCTGGAAGTAATTATGCAGCAATTATTCGGAAGCAAGAGTTCGATCATTGAAAATTAATCAGTCCACTAAATTTAAAAACAATTTAAAACAGTCGATTGTGTGCTCTAATCGCGTATACAAAACAAGTAAATTTCCATCTACGAAAGGAAATCAAGGAGTAGTTGATTCCAATGGAAAAGGGATAACATGAAAGAGGAAGGTTAAATGGGCAGCAATGGTAGAAAATGGGCAATATAAAGGAACTATCCGAGCATAACAACAGCACAATACGTTCTCCGAAGAAAACTTTGAAATCTCGAAATGTTGCAATTAAGGTAAAAGAATGTGCAGAAAAGGAGATGACAAGAATGAGATAATATGAAGAAACAAGGAGAAAGGGGAGGTTTTGATGATCCGCAAAGAAAGGGAAAAGAGAGAGGGAGAGGAAGTCAACTTAAAAAATTCTTCCTAGTGTCAAAAATCTCTCTCGTCAAAGACGTAAGAAAAGTGATGTAAATACAACCCTAGTATGCCAGTTTCCTTCAAGAGATCAAGGATGTACTTCCTCTGTGAGATGAAAATGTCTTTATCTAATCTGGTCACCTCAATCACTAGGAAATAGCATAACCGTCTCAAATCCTTGATCTCAAATTCTTTAGCAAGATGAACTTTCAATATGGACACTTCCTCCACATCATCACTTGTACGTATTATGCCATCAACATATACTATAAAAATTGAGATCTTACCACTCACTTGTTTGATGAATATCATGTGATCTGCATGACTCTGCCTGTACCCAAACTTGACCATTGACTTATCAAATATGTCAAACCACGTTCTAGGAGACTACTTCAGTCCATAAAAGGATTTCTTTAGCTACATATTTTTCCCTCCGTAGCTTAAGACGAAAAACCTAGAGAAATATCCATGTATACTTCCTCCCCATAAAGGAATGCATTCTTTACGTCCAATTATTATAGATCCCATCCCAAATTGGCAGCATAAGAAAGAATGATACGAATGGAATTCACCTTCGCTACAAGAACAAATGTCTTCTGATAAGCCATATGTCTCAGTGAACCCCTTAGCTACCAGCCTTGCTTTGTATCTGTTAGAGTTCTTATTTTCTTATTTTATGTATTGAGTCATAAGTTAATTAGTGTAGGATAATATTGTAATTACCTTAAACGTTGCTCAGCTATAAATAAGAAAGTGTAGAACAACAAAGCAACTACACACAATAGATTATTCTTTTCTTTCCTTTCTGTTCTTTTCTCTCTTTCCCTACATCTTTCTAACCCTAGTATTGGTTTCTTCTATTTCAACTTAGTATTAGAGCAATTTTTTTTAACTCAAATTATCATCAAAAAAATACAACAAAGGACTTTCAAAGGAACAAAAATCACTGGTGTCACTGTCAGAGGCTAACGTCAATGTGGACATCATCACTTTCCAGTGGTGGAGAGACATCATCTGGCGCGGTTTTTTGTGCTGAACATTGTGGTGATTTTTGTTTAATTTTTTGAAGTCATCTAGTTAGAGTTTTCTATTTTTGAATTTTTTTTGCGAAAATAGTGTGAGATTTTTCAATCTGCAGATTTGGGGGTTTTCTTTGAGATTTGTTGCTTCAATACTTCTCAGAAAGGTCTGAATAGATGCTAGGAGGTTTGATATGGGAACCCAGCCCTTGTTTGATGTTTTTCGACAGTCCCGTGTGCCTCGTGTACCGACAATTGTTGGTGGAGGTTCTTGAACAGTGACGTGCTGGTTTGGTTGGTTTGGGAGTGTGGTTTTTTGCCCTAATCCGACTTCTGGTGGTGTTGGTTGGGGCATTCAACCCTAATCTGGTTCTGGTGGTTTGTTGATTGGGGTTGCGACACTTTCCTGGATTGTGTCTATTTGTTTTTTCCTTCTTGTGTTGCAGCGTTGGTAGGTTCGTCATTCAAATCTCCCTTGTGTGTTAAGAAGCTTTCATCTGATCTGATTGTAGATTTTTTTGTCCTTTTTCTCTTTCGAATTCTTATGGTTGATATTTGATTGGTTGTATTCAATGACAACTTCTGAGGACAAAAAGGATACGTTAGGGGATGGCTTGGTTTGACATGTCTATTCTGGTAATGACCAAGTTAATCAAATTACCTCTGTGAAGTTAAATGGAACCAATTATCATTCTTGGTCCCATGCTATTAAGGTGTTCTTGAGGGCTAAAAGGAAAGTCAAGTATTTGACAGAAAGCCTTCCTCCAGAACAATCAACGGGTGAAGAAGACCGATTGAGTGAAAATTCCTTGGTGATGACCTGGTTGTGGCTTATAATGGAACCATTAGTGGCTTGTATTGTTTAACTTCTTGATACTGCTACAAAGATTTGAGACTCTCGTGAGGAGATGTATTCACAAGAACAAAATGTGTCTCGGATCTATAAACTATTTGAACATAGGTTTAATAGCAAGTGGGCGAGCATTATGACACTTTGAAAGGGTTGTCAAAGGAACTTCTGCTTTATCAGCCATTGAGTGCGGACCTAGAGGTACAACGTCGGCAGCGTGAAGAGTTTTAGCTAGTGGGAAACTATTACTGCCAATTCTTATTCTCGCCTTCAAAGAGCCTCTCTCATTTATGGGAATTCCTCACCATCACAGGATTCTACTACATTACTCTCTGATGGTGGTCATCGTGGTGGTTGACTTCCAGCTTAAGGTGATGGTCGTGGTGGCCAAGGTTCTGGTAGAGGAAGACGTAGCAGTTGTAGTGGCCATGGTAATCGTTCTAAGTGAAAATGTTCTTATTTTGGAGCCACGACCCATACTGAGGATTATTGTTGGGATAACTAGGGGCCACCAGCCTATGCTGATGACCCTACTCCACCTGTATCTAAGCCATCGACTGGTGGTCATGCTACATCTACATATAGTTCTCACAATGAACTTATTTATCATGATGGATCTCTTGAACATTTGAAGGCACGGTTGGTTGCTAAGGTATACACCCAGACATATACTGTGGATTAATGTTAGATTTTTCTCTCCTTTACTCGTCTGAACTCTATTACAATTCTTATTTATGTTGCAGTTAGTTGAGACTGTTCTTTGTGTCAACTGGACATAAAGAATGCTTTTTTACATGAAGATCTGCAGGAGAAGGTCTATATGAGTCAACCTCGAAGTTATGATGTCTCTGACCAAGAACAATTAGTGTATTGGTTGAAGAAAGCACTTTATAGCTTAATGTAATCACCACGTGCTTGGTTTGATAAGTTTAGTACTACTATACTTCAATTTGGCTTTCAGCGTTTTACTCTGGATCATTCAGTCTTCATTCGCTGGTGTGTTGCTGGCATTATTAATGTTATTGTGTATGTCAACGACAAGGATAAAAATGTTGTGTCGAAACGTCCGAAACGTTTCGGAATTTCAACACACCGACACGAAACATGGGTTGAATCACAAAATTCCAAAATTTCAATCGAAACGTCACTGTGTCGGACCGTTTCAGTCGAAACACGACTATGCTGCCTTTTATATTTTTTTTTTTTTGTTATAAGTATGAACAATTACATTTAATACTCCACTGCATTATAATTTTTTACTTTTAACTATACATAACTACCATTAATTTAATTTGATACTCTTCATTATTTTTTTTTCTTTTTATAATTATTCTTTTATGTTATTATTATTTGTTAAATTGACATATTAAATAACTGCAAGTCATTTTATTAATTATAACTTACTTGTTAAATATCTAGAATTAAGTATTTATGTGTTTTAATCATTGTGTACACAATGATTTTAATATTAACGAAATAATATTATTTATTAATTTGAAGACACAATTTAAATTAATAAATTAGTATTATAATAATATGTTGCACTTAGTATTATTAATTAGTAAATTAGTATTATAATAAAATTGTATTATTAATTGGATAATATTCTAATTTAAATGATTTTCACCTCATGCCAAACCTTTTTTTCTCTCCAATTTAAATTTATTCTTATATAAATGAATATTAACCGAATAAATATGTTAAATTAATCAATTATTTAGCTTATCTTTATAAATAAATGGATTATATTTGTATTTCTACATGTTTCCACATGTTTCCATATTTTTTCTGCGTTTCCATTGCGTTTCTGAAACGTTTCCATTTTTGAGCTGACCGAAACGGTACTTCGAAACGATATTTCGATCCTTGGTCGATGATATCATCGTTAGTGGTAATGACTCAAATGGTATTGCTCACTTCAAGGTCTATTTGGGGAAGCAGTTTCATAACAAAGATTTGGGCATTATTCAGTATTTCCTAGGGATTGAGGTTGCCTAGTTAAAGGAGGGTATTAATTTGTGCCAACGGAAATGATAGAGTTATATACTAAAAGCTTGATTTTTGTAATGAAACTAAGGTTATTATTTAATAAAAGTTCTTCATTTTCTATTGAGAATCTGTATGGGTAAAATGTTTGGATTATATTAAATATATGTTATGCATATGTGTCTTTTATTTTACATTATAGATAATCTGGTGTATATAGTTCGGCTTATACTCCAAAAGTTTCAGTTGTTATATAGGGTGTAACTTTAGTATTCATACTTCAACACGCCCCTTCACAACCTAGCCTTCGAAAATCTTTTAATAATTAAGGAAGCGACGAGATTCGAACACATGATCTCGTACTCTAATACCATGTTCAATAATCATTTACTCCAAAAATTTAAACTATTAGAGAGGGTGTAACTTAAATATTTATACTTCAACATAATCAAACATTATCCTCACAACTTTTAGGTATTACACAGCCTTCCAAGACATTCTTAAAATTTGGAGGAGTAAAATTCGTGGTAACATGAAGATTTAGTTTGGTTTGAGAATTCAAGAAACAAGCAAACAATCTTTAACGTGTTTGCATAAGGGCATCTTTTAAAGCAACGTTCCGAAATTGCAACTGTAATGACAATCTACATAAATTTTTACAAGAATTGTCTACTCATCCATTGATTTTAACACTAATCCACATGAAGTAACCTAAGTCATAAATGTTACATCTCTTGCACTTTTATCAATTAGGGTTCAAGGTCGACCACGTCCAATACGATAACAACATAGAATACACAAAACTCATTAATCACACATGTATCGACGATTCAGGCATATAGCTCAACTTAGAGTCAATACAATATGACTCGGACAAACAACAAAAATTGTAATTACCCAAAATACTATTCAATATAAATAAAAGGATGTAGGGCAACAAAACCTACACTGAGATTCTTCTTTCTCTCTATCTCTCACCTCTCTTATTCTTCTTCTCTCTTACAAACCCTAATACTATCTTTACAATTTCAACTATCACATACATATTCAAAAAGGTATTCCAAATTGCCTAGAAATAAAGAGTTTGCCCACATAACTGCACTAATCGAATCCATCGAGATATTGTAAAGTTAGTTTAAGGGCCTTAAACTAGTTCTAACTCTGAAATTTTGATTACGAAAATGACACTCCATCGTATCCTATAAGTTTAAAATAAAATCCTACCCAGTATTATATCTAGCCAGTTAAATATGACACTTTTCTCACAATCCTATTATCATAACATTTATTATGTTATAATCTATTAAACAACCATCTACTCCAAAATTTTCAGCTATTATATAAGACATAACTTCAGTATTCATACTTTAACACGCCCCAACCTAGCACGCGGATATCTTTTAATAATTAGGGAGGCGGCGAGATTCGAACACAAGACCTCCTGCTCTAATACTATGTTCAATAACCATCTACTCCAAAAGGTTAAACTATTAGAGAGGGTGTAACTTAAGTATTTATACTTCAACATAATCAAACATTATCCTCACAACTTTTAGGTATTACACAGCCTTCCAAGACATTCTTAAATTTTTGGAGGAGTAAAATTCATGGTAACATGAAGATTTAGTTTGGTTTGAGAATTCAAGGAAACAGTAAATAACCTTTAACGTATTTGCATAAGGGCATCTTTTGAAGCAACGTTTCGAAAATGCACCCGTAATGACAATCGACATAAATTTTTACAAGAATTGTCTACTCATCCATTGATTTTAACACTAATCCACATGAAGTAACCTAAGTCATAAATGTTACATCTCTTGCACTTTTATTGATTAGGGTTCAAGGTCGACCACACCCAATACGATAACAGCATGCAATACACAAAACTCGTGAATCACACCTCTATCGCCGATTCGGGCATATAGCTCAACTTAGAGTCAACACGATACGACTCGGACAAACAGCAAAAATCCAATGGAAAAAGGAAAGGATGAAGAATGTCATGTCCCACCTCTGTAAAACCCCTAAAAACCTGTTACAACTATATATACCAAAGAAGGATTGTAAAGATTCACAAGACATACCTGTATAATTGAATACAGAGAGCTCAATCTCCTTCTTCTTCTTCTACTCCTTCTTCTAATTCTTTATTACCCTTCTTGTTCACTAAGAACTAGTAGTGAGCTGGCAATGAAAGCAGAAGCCCAACCCCATCCTCCTTCCTACTGATCGTTAGTGCCTTCTTCAACTGTGTGTGTGTGTGTGTTGACTGAGATGGATGAAACGCCTTTGAGACACAAACAGAGCCTTTTGAGAGACTGACACTTTGTTTGGTAACTGTCTTTGTCTTGTATTTTTGTATTCAATTTTTGTCAAAAATGAAAACAAAAATATGTTTGACTACTGTTTTTATTTCTGTTTTATATTGGTAGTTTGGAAACAAAGACAAAAAAATGGGAACAATAAAAAGATGTTCCTAGAAACACCAAAAACAAAGACAACACACGCGAAAAGGCTTAGGAATTAATGAGATCTGGACTTCGACTCCTCTTAACAGCAAAACAAGGCTTTTTTTCTTGAAGTATAAAAACCCATCTCATCCCTCTCTCCTCCCCCATCGCTTCTCTCTCCGTCTCTCTCCTCTCTCCCTCCTCTCTCCTTTCTCTGTATCAAACGACCAAAAGAAACCCACCGCTGCCTCTCTCCTCCCCACCGCCGCCACTCTCTCTCCTCTCTCCTTCTTCTCTGTGAAACCCAGAAGCTGTGCATATATACACAGGATCTGTGATTGTTCAAATCACAGACCCAACAAAAGAGACACCACCATTAAACCCAAAAAACATGTCGTACATTCGCCAGAGACTACGCCCCTGAAGAACTCCAAGACTATATCTCTCTTGGACTAAGAAATCTTTTCAACAGATTCTCAAACCAGTTAACAATGGTGATAGACAAGTTTGATGGCCTTGTCAACAATGAAATTTATGAAGCTGCCGAGACGTATTTGGGCCCCAAGATCACCCCTAACACATATATATGCACAAATCTGTGTATATATGCGCAGATCTGTGCGTGTGTGTGTGTGTGTGTGTGTGCATGTGTGTGGTGTTGATTTGGGATTTAATTGTCAAATAGATACCAAACATATTTAGGATAAAATTTGAAATAGTTACCAAACATATTTTTTGTTTTTATTCTCATAATTTGATAGACAAAAACAACTCCCAAACATATTTTTTGTTTTAGTGTTTATCACAAAATAAAGACAAAAATTATCTCTGTTTTTAATTTTTTTCAAGACACGAAAACAAAAACATTATCAAACGACCCCTTAGTTTTTGACTAACGGTGGCCTAATTTGATTAACCATTAAAACCCTCAAACTTTTTGTTAAACTCTATTGCTAGTTTTAACTGGTGGTCAATTTATTTTTGGGAACATTTTTTCCTAAGTCTAATTTGGGTCAATTTTCTCTTGATATACAATGGGAATATTAGTATTTTTTAATTTTTGAAGATAACTATTTTCGATAGCATCCTCATATTTTATTTTTATTATGTTTAATGTGGTTGTGGATGAATTATGGACATATAATGCATGGATGATGCTGTTTATTTTTCAAAAAAAATTTCCTATTTGTTGAAAAAAATTTAGGCCTTCTATCTAACGTTTTGAACCTATCTACCAATACATATCAGCGTCCTCCGAGTCGATGCCCAATACCGCGACCTTGAACAATGTCATCAATGTCCTAAGTCCAACATACCTCCGCTAAAATAAATAGGAAAGCATAAAATGATCTATACATAGATAAAGTACACCTCATGAACATACAATAAGAACATCATCAACATCTATGTATGTAGACCAAATCAAGTATTTCGAAAGGCACAGATATGATGCCATCAACATAAATATGAACTAGTAAAGTACATAAGGAAAAATATGGATTCAAAAGTATACAATACCGAGTCAATGATATCCTGGCAGTAGATTGGGCTCATGTAGTACAATACGTCATGAACAGTAGCACTCAACATCACACGCAACCCTCGGACACCATCTAAAGTAATTCTGTCAACTGCACTCTCACCACTTAGCTTCAAACCCTTCCTCCACTGGCAATAAAAAAAATCAAGCGACTCGAGGAGGCATATGATACATATTTTTGCAAACCAGCATAAGATAATAGTGAAACAAACTAATCGAAAAGAATAACACTAAGAAGTGAGAAAAGAATAAATTCAGCCTACATAAAAGAGATAATACAAATTGAAAACCAACGATATGGACACACAAGATTGAAACAAATTTATAACACATACAATGCACTCTGATAAAAAAATGTGGTTTCTGACAAATTCTTAATTAGACAACCTTTACATTTATTTTCTAGTAACTTAAAATTCATAATTTGTATAGTCAACACAACTTAACAAGACCTTGTCCTAACTCATTGCTGATGTATAAGAAAATTTCAATACACATCTTGTAATTCATTATTTATATAGTCAATTCAACTCAATAAAGCCTTGTTTCAACTTTCAACTCATAACTTATGTACAATTCAAAATTTTAATAAAAGTATGTGCATTCCTCTTTTATTTTGACCAAATTCAAAAGGGCAAGAGACCCCTCTCTTCTACTGTAGTTTTTCCCAGGTCAATTACTATAATTTCTGGAAGATCTTTAGACTGGGTTCGATAAGAAGCACTTGGCAGCATAGTTGTTAAATCACGATTCATATCGTGAATTGGAATTCTAAATTTGAGAATCGCGAATCGTATCGAATTGTGAATCGTAAGATTCGACACAAAATTTGAACAAAAATAAAAAATAATACTACATAGAATATTGAACATTATTGCATTCTAAAAATAATCAATTGACATAATCACATCGTCTAAATGGAAAGACGCTAGCGTTTTATTTCATTTTCATCTTTTGTTTAACCATTTTCAAATTCAACAACTTGAAAAAAAAAATTCATTAAAGAACCATGGTTATTCAAGAATCAAAATAGTGACACCCAATATAGATTAGGTTACAAACATAAATGGAAAAAGAACAAATAAAAAGATTGACTGGGAGAAAACACACTAGCTTACATTTTGAAACAAAAAATTAGAACCTAACAAACTACCCATAAAAGAATTGACAGGAGAAATCAACCGATGAAGCGAGAACGTTAGTCGTAACCTTTAACTTTAAACAATGCAAGACAAGCTTAGACGACGTCAAAAAGAGAGAACGAGTAAAGAGGTTGAGTTTTTATTAGGACATGAGTTCTTCTGTAAATAAAATGACGTCGTTTTACTGTTTAGTAAACAAAACATCATTTTGCAAAAAAATTGGGTTTCAAAAAAAAATGATTGAATCGTGCGATTCGTGAGATACGAATCGAATCGTATGAATCATACGATTCAGGTGCGATTCAACTCTAAAACGATTCTCACATAAGATACGAATCGTTTTGTACCTATATCGAACCGAATCCTACGAATCGAATCGCGAATCGTACGATTTTGATAACTATGCTTGGCAGCAGTTAGAGTTCTTGTGATGCGGTATAAGAGGGTGGTTAATAATGCAGATGGAGTGATGAATGAATTCCAGCTTCACATTTGAGTAGGGATTAGAAACATAAATATAATGGGTATTTCTTGGCATCCATGATCTATTGGAAGCACAGTTTTCAGAGGCAAGCCAAGGCACCAAAAAACACAAGGGCAACCGACAGGCCAAGACAAATCTAGGCAAGCAGACTTCGAAAGGTAGACCAAGGGTTCCAAACATGTGCCTTTAGGTGTTAGAAAATGTGATAGTGTTATTTTCATAATAAACTGAAGGGCACTTTTGTTTGACTATTTGTTTGCACAAACTAAACTTTGTATCAGAGCGTTAGTTACATCAAATCACCTCTACATGAAGAACGCAAAGGCTTCATCGCCTAGTAGATACCATACGCAAATTTTGTGGTTGATAAGAGGTCATTTGATACAACTTTCCTGTTTGTCTTTGTTTTTAGAAAATGGGAATATTTTTCAAAAAAGCAACCCCAAACCTTTCTGATGCAATTTTTTGCCTGGAATGAAAGTGTTGGGTGCTGATCAGACCTTTCAAAAGATAACCTAATGGTTTGGAGCGAGATTCGAGGAGTTCTATATCAATTTGTCGCATCCATCCTACATGACCCTAATCTCTTTAATAATCTCTTTTTGTCAACAGCATTACAAAGAAATCAAATTGTGGTGTAACTTTTATTTCCCTTGCATTGCGTTTCTCGAGCCTTTATCACGAGGAAGACGATTGGTAGTGGTAAAAGGAGATGTGGTCTTTGTTTTCTGGACTCTCCGGGGCCGAACAATGGTAGAATTGAACAAGCTCATAATTCCGAAAATTGTGATACTTTTGAAGGGAAAAGTTGTTGCTACATTGGAAAGAATTACATCCTTCAATTTTCTCATGCAAAAACACAATGATCAAAATTTCGTTTTGATGCATTATTTTAATTATCTTGGAATTGAAAATATTCAAAAATGTTTTAGAAATAAAATAAAAATGAATAAAAAATTTGAGCATTTATTTTCAAAACATTTTGAAACATTAGTCGAAATATACCGAAACATCTCGAAATACCTTGAAACCAAGGAACGAAATCTCGTGTCGAAACGTCCGAAACGTTTCGGAATTTCAACACTCCGACACGAAATAGTGATTGAATCCCAAAATTCCAGTGTTTCGGTCGAAACATTACTGTGTCGACGAAACATTCGGTTCACTCCAGGCCAAAAGAAAAAAGAGAAAGGCTCAGAAAGTAGATTCCACAAGTCAAAATTCACAGCTCCATGCCAAAAAAAAACAGGGGAAAAAATAGAGATCTCAGAAATCACGTGTCCAGGTCTTTCGAGCAAAAAAAAAAAAAAAACAGAGAGAAGAGGGAGAGAAAGGCATTAGACGAAAGACACAGAGAGAACAATATACCAGAAATTGAAGGATAAGTTACTGTAACTTACCTCTGGACTCAAGATTTGAGCAGATCCACTAATATCCACGCAAATATAGGGCTTGGGAGTTGTCCTATCTTTATCGCTGCGACCACGAGCACCACTGATCCACTGGTATGTCTTCTCTTCTTTTCTCTCTCTCTCTCTCTCTCTCTCTCTCTCTCTCTCTCCGGCACCGGCATCGCGATCGCCTACGCCTCTCGCCTCGCTATCTTCTCTCTATCTGCCTGTTCTTCGTTCATGGTTGAACTGTGCAGGCTTCGGCCTTATATATATATATATATATATTTTGTTATAAGTATGAATAATTACATTTAATTCCCTACTGTAATTATATTTAATACCCCACTGTAATTATATTTAATACCAACTGTAATTACATTTAATACCCACTACAATTACATTTAATACCCTACTATAATTACATTTAATTCCCCTCTACTTCCAGGTCTTCTACCTTTTATATATATATATATATATATATATTTTATAAGTATGAATAATTATATTTAATACCCCACTATAATTATATTTAATACCCACTATAATTATATTTAATACACACTATAATTACATTTAATACCTACTACAATTATATAAAAATGTGTTTATTTGATGAAAATTAAGTGTTTGAATTTAAGTGATTTCCGCCTTATGTCAAGCCTTTTTTTCCCTTCAATTTAAATTTACTCTTGTATAAATGGATATTAACCCAATAAATATGTTGAATTAATCAATTACTTAGATTATCTTTATAAATAAATGAATTGTATTTGTGTTTCCACGTGTTTCCATATTTTTTCTGCGTTTCCATTACATTTCCGAAACGTTTCCGTTTTTGAGCTGACCGAAACGGTACTTCGATCCTTGCTTGAAACATTGGCAAAAACAAACCGAAACATCTTAAAACATTTTAAAATAACTCGAAACAGTGAAATTTTGATTTCATCACTGATTCGTTTCGGTCTTCTTTAAAACGGAAGTATTTCAGTCGTTTCGAAACGAATTTTAATTCTTGTAAAAAACTTTCCTTTCTCGTTTCTATGTTGAATGTCTTTAAATTTCGTAGTCAAGCGGGTGAACTTGCAAAATAACATCTAGTCTCATTTTGTACTTTTTGTTGTGGCTTATTCCGATGTCCAGGGTTCTTCGAGAACTATTTTATCAGGTTTCAAATGGCTCGTCCCACTAAAATATGTTTGTTAAAGGAAAAAAGTGAGACATTTCTTGCCTTCAGACATCTATAAATGGTACTTTCCCAACTTAAAACCCAACTAAAAATATTTCAAAATGACAATGGGGGTGAGTATGTTATGGTGGTCCTCATTCCACCACATATAGTGATACGCTTCAACAAGATGGGTCTGCACAAAGGAGAAACCATCATATGTCAGAAGTCGTCAAGTTTTTCTTGATCTCTATGAATCTTCCTGAGTTTTATTGGAGAACGATGTACATATTAAAGCATCCAACCCAAAACCAATTGGTTATGGGTAGAATAGCCCCACAAGTATATAAACCAACCTTGGTGGTCCTACTTATTTGATGTGGGATACAAGCTCTCTTAACACCCACCCTCACGTGAGACTCAGGCTCGCAAGTAGGGATCAACAAACAAACAAACAAGTATGCATACCGAGAAATTCAAATGGGTAAGAGTCTTGGTCCACTGAACACCAAAGGCCCAGCTCTAATACTATGTTAGAGCATCTAACCCAAAACCAATTGGCAATTGGTTAAAGGGCCTCTCAAGTATATAAACTAACCTTAGTGGTCTTAATTATTCGATGTGGAATACAAACCCTCTTAACAGGACATACCCTGTCATATTTCATCAATCGAATGGCTTACTATGGTTCGGGAATTTCAAACACCGATTAAGGTCTTATCGTCTCACTTTCCTTCTTAACATACCTGTTTCTAACCACTTTGTAGTTCATTATCCATGTTTGGTTGTTTTAGTTTTCACCACGTCTCTCATCTATACTACACATAGAAGTGAGCTAAACAAGAAACTTTAATTTCACCCCTTTTACTCTTATCCCTCCATAAAGTTATGACACTGTTAATCAGGGTCCCTACTATCCTCAGCGTTCTCGGAAGTGTCCAGATAAGTTTGGTTTCTCCAACTCTTGCTATTCTTCTGATTTTGTACCATTTTTACTTCTACTCACTCCCTGTTTGAAACCCACTCCTATGAGTAAGCGATAGCTGATCCTCTTTGCCAATAGACTATGGATGAAGAGCTAACTACCCAACATAAGACTCGATCTTGGGAGTTAAAATCTTTATAAGATTAAAATCAAATCTAATGGTTCTATGGATAAGAATAAGGCTCGATTAGTGGCAAAAGAATTTGCTTGGGAATATGACCTAGACTATGGGGAGACTTTTGTCCTTGTTGTCAAGATGACCATTACACATACAGTAATTGTAGTAATTTTCATCCATTAATGGAACTTGTCTCAGATGGATGTGCAAAATACTTTTCTTCGTACAAATTTATTTGAAGTGTTGTTCATGACTCCTCCTCCCAGATTGTCTCATTGTCCCGGACAAGTATATAGACTTCACAAAGCTTTTATATGGCCTTAAACAGGCTCTAAAGCATGGTTTACCAAGTTTTCTTCATTCATCTGTGATCTAGGTTTTCAAGTCAGTGATTATGATTTTCCACTCTTTTTGCGTTCTAGGTTCTATAGTTCCCTTACTTTATGTTGATGCTATGATTATCATATGTGTGACACTACTGGCATACAACTATTGAAAAATCAATTGCAAACTCATTTTGAGATGAACGATTTTGGTCAAACGTTGGCATCTTTTAGGATTGAGGTTGCTTCCTCTCCGAAAGGTTATCTCCTCTCTCAGTCCAAATATGCAACAGATATTTAGCGAGCTCGTTTATCAGATAATCGAATAGATAAGATATCCATAGAGCTTAAGGTTCGTTATTCTTCCTTTGATGGTACTCTCTTACCTAATCACATCCTCTACCGCACTATTGTTGGAAGTCTCTGGATATATCCTATGGTCACTCACTCAGATATCTCTTATAATATTCATGTTGCTAGTTTGTTTGTTATCTCACCAACCATTGTTGATTGGGTTGTTCTATTATATTCTTCGATACCTTTGAGGTTCTATGCATTAAAGTCTATTATTTCTTTACTTCTCTTCTACAAAACTCAAGGCTTACTCAGATGTTGATTGGGCTAGTGAGTCAATGAATCGCAAGTCTACCACTAATTTCTGTTTTTTTAATGGAGATTCCATTATTTCCTAGAAAAGCAAGAAGTAAATTGTTGTTACTTGTTCCTAAACTGAAGTTGAATATCGTGCTATGACATCTACTGGAGCTAAGATAGTCTTACAATGGATGCTTACTGATTTTTGCATCTCTTTATCTACTCCTACTCCTATGTATCGTGACAACATCAGTGCTATTCAGATTGCTCACAACTTGGTCTACTATGAGCGTACAAAGCATATTGAGATTATCCGCCACTTTGTGCGCTATCATCTTCAGCTAGGCAACATCTCTCTCCCCTTTCCTCCTTCTATTGTGCAATTAGCAAATTTCTTTATGAAATCTCACACCATAATGCGTTTTCGTTTTCTTCTTGACAAATTCTTAATGTTCTTTGTTACCACATCATGAGTTTGAGAGCGCTGTTAGAGTATTCAATCATATTAGTATTAAGGGTAGTTTAGTTGTTTTGCTCTATTTTACATTGTCATACTATATAAGGGCCTCCATTGTGTATTCTAGGTTAATGAGATTGTACAGATTGTATCGTAATAATATTTTCTCCTTCTGTTTCTTTGTCCTCTTTTTGTAATCAAAGTTTAAAGATTACTGGCATGAATTGTACTCATTTTCTGAAAATTAGTGATCAACTTGCTTATATCTTTACACTGAGACTATCAACCACATTCCCATTCAAGTCTTCACAAGTTAGGCATTTCTAATATCTTTACACAAACTTGAGTGAGAGTTAAAAATGTGATAGTTTTACCTTCCGCATTTTGGTTGAACTGTTGAAGACTATTTGATACTTTGGGCAATTAAATCGGTACTAATTAAATCGGTACTCTCTCTTTCTTCGCATTTACACAAGTTCAACTATAAAAAGGGTCGAGGCTCACAAAAGGCGAGCTTTCATGAGATTCACTAACTTTTCTATTTTCCACCCACTGCTTTAAAGAAGCATTGATCCAAACCATGACCATGATAAATACAAGATAAGCAACAAAGTTTATCATGGTACCTTGTTAACTTGCCCTCTTAAGATTCTCAAAAATAAAGATTACATCAAATGCTACAACAAAAGAAGCACAACCAACCAATCAGGGTAGTTTGGATGAGATGACTTCAAGGGTACTACCTCGAGCTCCCAAGTTAGCATCCTCCAATAAAATGCTAGTTTTCTCTGTTAGAGTTCTTTTTTTAAGATTACTAGTAGTGTTGGATAATAGTGTAATTGCTCATAACGTCAGTTTATTATAAATAAGAAAGTGTAGGGCAATATTTTTAGATTATTATAACGTCATTTTATTATGTCTCCCCACTCTCTCTCTTCTGCCCTTGTTATTTCTCTCATAAACCCTAATATCAACTTTACCTTTTAACTCGCTCATGTGTGAGGTCCGTGGGTAATTTGGTGCACCAACGATTCACATTGTAGCAACGAGCCCAAGGGCGCATGGTTGGGACAATCCTTCGTTAAACAACAAAAAAAACCACAACCAACAAAAGCTAAAGATTTTCGAACGATGATAACATCTCAGTTAACACAAAATTGTGTAATTTGCATCTAATAGATTCATACGTTATGGTATTTCTATAGATTTCTATCCTAAATTATCTTTGTCAGATTTGTGTTCGGTTATTTTTCTCAATCCTAGTTATTAAGCTAGATGCGCAGCAAATAGGTTTGTCCCAATAAACTAAAATGTGCAAGGAGCAGCATGAGGGCTTTGCTCCAAGTCTCCAATCCAGCTAAGGGTCCTTCACAATGGCATGGCCAATGGACATAACGACACCCTCTAATGAAGTCCCAAGGTTGGGAGTTGGCTCATCTTTTCACTTTTTTTCCCAAGTGCCTACCGTTTTTTACTTCCAAAATTATTTTTTGCTAAGTGGCAAACCTATTGTGCTTTCTAGTTGAATAAATAATCTTTCATGGAGATCAGCCTCTAGAGTCTATGCAAGAAGAAGAAACGGGAAAAATTATCAGAGTCTATTTATTAGGAATATTATTACCATTTTACCAACTAAGGTTATTTAGGTCATCATGTCAATTTAAGAGTTTCTTTTATTCTTTTTAACGAGTGCCTGGATTAGACTCTTATTTGGTTATGGGTTTTGTTTAGTCCATTTCTTGTTTGGATTCTCAAGTCTCAATTAGTTTAGGCTAGGTAGTGGGAGTTTCCAAATTGAAATAACCCTAATTAGTTTTTCTTTTGTTCTCTACATAAGTCAATCTTTGTAAGACAACCCAGTAAGTTGATGACTAATATTTCCTATGCAGATTTTTGCTTTCCAAATGGTGGGAGGGCATTTTATTTCTTTTCTAGGCGAGACTCTTAAAAGCCTATGTGAGAGTGAGACCCAACATTTTATCTCCCTTTTCTTCTTTTCTTTTCACTTATGTTCACTCAACACCCATGTGGCATACCAGAGTCGATATGAGTCATCTAATCAGTTCATCTTGATCCCATAAACCCAATCCATTCTTTCCTACCACTGCAGCCTTAAACGACTATTTTTTTTCTTTTTTTGCTTTCCAGAACTTGTTAACCACACCAAAGTCGGCCTTAAACGTTAGTTAGTTCACTTCCTAGACTCCTAGTCTACCCATAAACCTTTATGTCACCATTTAAATCTCATAATACTTAAACTGCAGATCACCAATTTTTCGCATGACAGGCTCATCCCTCAATTCCCTTAAATGAGGCTCTGTTCTACACCTCTCTCCCATTTTAGATTCTCAAACTAAAGATTATAAAGTGCTGCGATAAAGAAGCCTAACGCAATTTAGAAAGTGAAAGACTGCAATTACTTTCCGATGAGCATAGAAAGTGATGATATTCTTTCATCTTTGTTAAAAGTAATTGGTATATTCTATGTTGTTTTACTACTCGGGACAATGACCTCCCTCCCTCCATCCTGTATGCTTGTGCTTGCATCAGGGGAGGAACATGTTGGACATTTATCTCATCATGTGCGGAAAGAGCAGGAAAAAACATCATTGTCTTATGTATATAGATCCAACATTATTGATACCCATTGATACACTTCTACTCTTTTGATTTTTCATTTCAATAAGCAAGGCATAGTTTCATGAAACTTGATGAGCATGCAGGACGCCCATATCCTATATTTATTGAGTGAAATTTAATTCTCCTTTCACATTAATCAAATCTCAAGGATTAATAATTGAAGCATAAGTTTGTCAATAGATTGAGAATGAGTGTACCGTCTACCTGGCATGGTATGAAGAGGACTCTTTGAGAGCCACGTTGGTATGCAGATAGGTGTTGTTCAGCAAGACTAGCTGTGGTATGCCGAAAAGTAGTAACATCATCTACTAAGTTAGATTTCTCCAACCTTTGACCAATACCATGAACCATAAATACCAAGTGCCGAACAGGAACCTAAACGGAGAAAATAGGTCAAACAATATTCATCTACACACAATTAACATCTATAACGTAGAAGTTTCTGGTAGCATTAATGGAGAATAGATTTGAAATATGCTTGTTGAATGAAAAATCACAACAAATAACAAAACAATTGATGAGTTGAAAATGATGCATCAATGCATAAGGGAAAGCTTCGGCTGACAAGCTTTAGGTTTTTACTACCAAGTAAAAAAAACCAGGCAATGTACTCTATTTCTCAAGCAAAGTAACGAAAATCCGACAGCCTCGAGATAGACATTGGGGGAGGAATCATTTTGACTAGTTATCAAGATCTTGTTACATTGAAAAAAAACATAAAGCAAATCCAAGGAATTAGTCGAGAGATTTTTCTTGCTCATCAATTGGCAGTTCATCTTCGATACATCATGATAAATAGATCTTTGATGACGCAGAACATGTGGCAGGAAAAAATGCTATCATTTTATCATTGTTTGATGTTTACTTGAGTTAGAATGTGATGTAATTAGAGTTAGGAAGAGAATAGAATAATAAGAAAAAGAAAGAAGGATTAGGAGAAAGAGTAGTGTGTTAGGGTTACACAAATATATATATATAACATAACATAACATAACACTCCCCCTCAAGTTGGTGCATAAATATCTCTCATGCCCAACTTGCAAAATGATAGGATGAAAAAACTTGCTACTAAACCCCTTTGTGAAACCATCAGCCAACTGATTTTTTGATTTCACAAAGACATGCCAATCAAACATTTATTCAGCTTCCCTTTGATGAGTTGTCGTTCAATTTCAACTTGTTTAGTTCTATCATGTTGAACTAGATTGTGAACAATGTTGATAACTGCATTATTATCACAGTCCAATCTCATAGGCCCATCATCACAAATTTCGAGCTCACTCAACAAAATTTGGAGCCACATAAACTCTCAAATTTTATGGGTTATTGCTCTGTATTCAGCCTCTACACTAGATCTCGCTACCATTGATTTTTTTTTACTTCACGCTTCACCATGTGACAATGTTTTCTCCTATCAAGAGTAGTAGTTCGAAGTGGATCTTCTATCATCCACTAAACCTTCCCGATCTATATAGTGAATGCTTCCAGTTTTAAGTGACCATTATTAGAGAACAAGATCCCTTTTTCCTAGGGCTGGCTTGAAATGCCTCAAAATATAATAAACAGCTTTAAGATGAGGGACTCGAGGATCATGCACGAATTGACTTATAACCCCTACTGGCCACTGCATAAGCAATATCCAGCCGAGTATGAAAGAGATTTATTAGTCTCCCCACTAATCTCTAGTATCTCTCCTTATCAACATCATCGCCAACACCACTAACTAGTCGATGAAAACATCTCAACATACTAATTTCTTCAAGTAGGTCAAGGACATATTTTCTCCAGGAGATAAAAATGTCTTTTCTTGATGTGACAACCTCAATCCAAGAAAATATCTCAATGGACCCAAGTTTTTGATTTCAAACTCCTCAACTAGTTGAGCTTTTAGTTTAGTGATTTTGTGCACATCATTCACAGTTATCACTATATCATCTACAAATTAGAGTCTTTAATGTCTTAAAATGTTATTTGGTCATTCACATGTCTCATGAACATAGTATGATTAACATAACTCTGATTATATCCAAATTTTATCATAGTTTTGAGAAACTTATCAAATCAAGCTTTGAGTGATTATAAAGTGACTTCATCAACTTACACAACTTTCCTTCAGTTACCAAAGATATGGAATCTCCATATATACCTCCTCCTCTAAGTCTCCATGGAGAAAGACATTCTTCACACCCAATTGTTCCAAACTCTATCCCAAATTAGCTGCACCAGAGAGAAAGATATATCTCTTAACTGTGACCCATTGGCTTGCTTTTTGATAGTGAACACCCATTTGCAACCAGCTACCCTTGCTCCAAAAGGAAGTGAAACTAATTTCCATGTGTCATTCTTTTTCTGGCTCTCATTTCCTCTACTACAGCTTCTTGCCACTTTGGATCAATGAGAGCTTCCTTCCAATCTTAAGGAATAGATATAGAAGACAAGTAAGAAACAAAGGTACAATAGGGTGAAACTAAAGAATCATAAGAAACAAAGTTAGAGATGGTAATATGTGACGAAAAGAATTAGTTAGAAAATAGAAAAAGGAGAAGAAATAAGAAGAGTTGGAAGGGATATACCTTATCCTCGCAAGGAATCGATCAAGAAACACACAAAATTCTCTGAGAAATAAGTTTTTATTATATCACTCTCTCTAATAAAAATAATGGGGATTACATCGATATTTATAGGTCAAGTCCCCTACCAAAATAACAATTACTCCCCTACTAAATATTAAAAGAGTTTCATAATCAAACTCTTAAATTCCTATTCTACTAAAACTCTATAATAATTCTCTAATCAAACTCTAACTAATACTCCTAGTCAAACCAATATTATCTAACTAATATAATAATACTAAAACAAATAATAAAATTCAATTCTTCAATTTAAGCTCATCCAATCCATTTTCGATCTTTATCAATTCCCCTCAACAAAAAAAAAAAACTCTTCGGACCGAAGAGTTGGAAGGCCCGAAGGACTCCAAGAGATCTGAAGAATCATGTATTCAAAAAAAATAGCACCGTAGATCCCCATAGTAGAAAACAATCCCTTGATGCGTTGCATCCTTCACAGTCTTGTCCACTTACACTATTATAGATGAAAGAAGGATATAAACTGGTAGAGATAAAGTAGCAACTCCATTTGCAGTGACACCATTTGAATTTTGTTTAACTTCATCTGTAAAAACATCTTTTGAAATAGGCTTATCAAAAGCAATTGATGTATGATGAGGAGAACTGTTAGGCTCATCATCGATATCTAATTTCAACTCATCATTCAATTGAACAAGAGCTTGCAGTTGTTGAGGAACTTTTTAGGGCAGAGCTTGTTCAACTACTTGTTGACGATCGATGGGTGAAGAAGATGAATCAAAATCTACCTTGTTCGCAAAGTTCTTATTTAGGAGCTTAACTCCAAATGTACTGCCACACTTAATTAGGCATTGATAACCATCTTGATGGACGCCATGATTTGAAGAGTTGCAGAAAATTCTAGGGTAAAAATTGTAATTTCACCAACTTTGGTGTCCAAGTGGAATTGTTGAAACTTGTGGGTTTGAAACTATAATTTCAAAAAATTTAGGGGTTAAACTTGTAATTTTATAAATTTTAAGGGTCAGACCTGTAATTTTAGAAGCTCCAAGGGTCAATCTATAATTTTGGAAAGGTTTAAGTGTGTTTGTGTAATTTCAGAGGCGTTAGTTCAAACGGGTTATTGAGTTTTCTGTTATAGGGGCAACGGGTATTCTTTTAGTTGGACAAAAATTTTGGGCTGGGATTGGTTTACTTGAGCTTGGTTTGGGTTGGTACAAAGAAATAAGGTCTCGTTAAACCAATTTAAATAAGCAGTAAGAAGCCAAGCTCTTCAACTCTTATCGGGAGCTGTCTTCAATTCTTACCAGAAGTTGCTACATGATAACAGCGAGGAAAATGCGTGGCTGGAGAAGGAGTCGATGAACATTGACAAAGACAAGTCCAGTTGAACAATGTGAATAGCAAGAGTGACAATGGATCAAAGTTGGGCTCTAATACCAAACTGATATAGGACGAAAAAGTATTCAGAAAATAGAAAAAGGACAAAAAAGAAGAAGGGGTGGAAAGGATTTACCTCATCCTCGCAAGGAATCGGTCAAGAAGCACATAAAATTCTCCAAGAGAAATAAGTTTTTATTATATCACTATCGTATATTACATTGACATTTATAGGCCAAGTCCCCTACCAAAATAAAAACTACTCTCCTACTAAAATACTAAAAGAATTTCATAATCAAACTCTTAAATTCCTATCCTACTAAAACTCTATAATAATTCCCTAATCAAACTCTAACTAATACTCCTAGTCAAACAAATATTCTCTCACTAATATAATAATACTAAAATAAATAATAAAATTCAATTCTTCAATTTAAATTCATTCAATCCATTTTCGATCTCTATCAAATGGGGTGTTAAGTAAATGCTCGAATACCCTTTTTAATTGCAATAGGAAGCTCAGAACCATCAACAATTAGATTATCAACAACCACAATGACAACTGGAAGCTCATTAGGTAAATCAGTAGGACATGTTAGAACTATAGTGGGGAAATTCAACTGACTCAGCGACACATGGGTGATCTGTACCTTCTGACATCAACAATAAGTCTTCAAAGTACTAGGTGGATCATTGGTACCAACAATCTATTGCTCCCCTTATTAGTATCCCACTAGACGGGCAATTAAAGAAGGTGCTTCTGACATACCATTTCTTCCTTAATAATAGTGTTTTCTCCCTGAAGAGATGAGAAGAAGAAAAAAAAGACTTAAACTCACGAAAGGTAACATCTATGCTAACACAAGACTATGGATGGTAGCACTTATACCCCTTTTGGATGGGAGAATAACCAACAAAGACACACATCAAAGCTTTAGGATCAAGTTTCCATCTGGATGATCTATATTCATGTACAAAACAAACACACCCACAAACTTTAGGAGGAAGAGAACAAACTGGTAAAATCCTAGAAAGACACTCTTTAGGGGACTTAAACTAGAAAACACTAAATACTAGACGATTAATAAGATAAGCAGCAATAAGAACTAAATCACCCCCAAAATGCTAAGGGACATTCATAGCAAACATTAATGAACGAGACACTTCAAGAAGATAGTTGTTTTTCTCTCGACAACATCATTTTGTTCCGAGGTACTCACACAAGTAGTTTGATAAAGAATACCATTTTCATTAAGATAAGAGCAAAAATCTCCATCAATATACTTAGTTTCATTGTCACTTCGAATGATTTGATTTTGGCATCAAAATGGGTACCAACCATTTTATGAAAAGATTGGAAGCAAGAGAAAACTTCACTTTTAGTGCTTAGTAAGTAAACTCAAGTAAGACGAAAATAACAATCAATAAAAGTGACAAACCAACAATAGCATAAGAGAGAGTCAACACAGGAAGGTCCTCACATATCAGAATGAATAATAACAAAAAGAATAGTATTTTTATTATTAGTACTAGGATAAAAAAAAATGTTTATGTGTGGCAAATTCACAAACATTACAAATAAAAAATTATCTGCTACACTGTTTCACCAGACTAGGAAAAAGATGCTCTAAGACACCAAATGAGAGATGTCCCAAATGTCTGTGCCACAGATGTAAGAGTTGAAAGGCCAAAACACCATCTATCCGGAGAGTTCAACAAGTGGACTAAGGAGAAGCCTCATCATTCAAGTGATACAAAAAACCATGTACTCTATCACTGTCAATCGTTTTCGCTATTTTAATGCCTGAAAGATAAAATAAGAAGGGAAACAAGTCACTGAACAGTTCAAAGATTTAGTAATACTACTAACAGGCAATGTGTTAGTAGATAAATTAGGAACATGGAGAATAGAGGAAAGGGGTAGGGTGGGTGAGCAATTAATTGAATCTTTCTTAGAAATTGAGGATAAGGATTCATCTGCCACCTTAACTTTATATCTACCTGAACATGTAGAGTATGAAGAGAAAATATTAGAAGAACCGGTCATGTAGTTCTTGGCTCTAGAATCTATTGTCTGAGGCGTATGTGAGGATGATGCAATAAACATACTAGCGGATATACATGAATGAGCAAAGTTAGAGGAATAGATATGGTTATGAGCTGGACTAGAAGAAACATCAAGCTGAGCCATTAGACGCCCAAGAGTCTCCATCTCATCTTGCGAGAAATTAGAAAGAGTAAACTGAGATGAAGGCTCTGAAAATTCAGTCATGTGTGCATGGGATTGCACATTACCCCATCGGCCACCTCAGCTGCGTGTAGGACGTCCAAGCAACTTCCAACAAAACTCTCTAGTATGTCTAGTCTTCCCCCAATAGTCACACTTTAATATATCTTTGGCAACAATGCCACTCAACTCAGTAGACTTGGATAGAGCTGAACTCAAGTCCCACTGAGGGATCACAGCCAACGCAGATTGCTCTTGAATAGGTGCATGAACCATAACAATCCTCCTACTCTCTTCTACTGATAATGAGCATAGGCCTCTTGTATGGTAGGAAATGGACTACGATCCAAAATTTAAACCCAAATCATGCACACATTCATTCTCTATCATCTGCTGAAATTTTGCAGCATCATTAGCACAACCTACCTAGAAACTCTGATAGTAGTCAAGTCCTGCAACAAGGTAGTCAACTCCGCATAGTATACTACAAGGTCTTATACTTCTGGTTAGTCTCTTGAACTTTCTTCCGAGGATCATATGTCTTAGTATCATTACCTCTCTAAGAATATGAATATGCTACAGCTATCCAAATCTTATGAGTTGTATTAAGCAGCAAAAAACCATGAATGATAGAGGGTTACATTGAATTAAGCAACTAAGACATGATCAAGGCATTTTCATATGTCCAAAACTTCAATGAGGAACCAAACTCACTAGACTTCTTAGTCTCTCCGGTCAAATAACCATCTAGAGAGATAGCTTGGACTGATACTAAACAAGCTCGTGACCATGCCAAATAATTGTTCCTATCCAACCTTTATAGACTAATTTAAAGATAGGGGTTGTAGGCGAGCACCTAAACGGCTCAACCCACTTTCCCTGATACTTCCTATGGTATTGGTAGAAGTCAAACTCCATTTCGACATGTCCAAACAATAGGATTAACACAAATAGTAGGCAATCACAAGAGATTACAATCAACGAAGTAGGCCAAAACCAGAAAAAATTCGCAACAGCGCCAATAATGAAAAAACTAAGGCAAAAAAACACAATACCAATGCAAAGAGGTCCTCACATCTCTCTGAACAGCAGGCAAAGTGATGTCGATAGTCAAAAAAATGGCAAAAAAAAAAACCCAAATCCAGTTCAAAACCAATCAAACTGCCTGGGCATTAGAGGAGACCCTAGTCGAGAGGATTCAAGGCAACCTACACTTCACGGAACCAACCAAGCAACCATATGCTTCTACCCGCGTTGAATGCCGGTCCATTCGTTGAAGATAGAAAGGGCTTCAAAATGGTCAGAAAATGGTTGTCGGCAGTCCAAAATAGGCCAACAATTTGCAAAACTATAAAAATTCACTCCAAGAACCAACAAAATTGTATGGGTATCACAAATCTATACCAATCACACCTCATGGAGAAGAACGAAGGAAAAACAACTCCCAGACTGCTCAAAAAATCCATATTTGTGCTTGGTTCCAAAAAAATGAAAAATCTTCAAAAAATCGAAAGTATACTCAAATAGCTTCAAAAAATTCTAAGAAAATAATCATAAATCTCAGGAGAAGCAGACGAATTGATCAATGCATGCCTCGTTTTTCCCTAAAACGGTTGGTGTTGATGTCAGCATGTGACATGCTGACATCAGCTTCTGACAGAAAATATTGTTGATGTTCCGACAGAAAATATTTTCTAATATAATGCTAGAGCATCCAACTCAAATCAAACCAATATGAGTGCATATGCCAAAACAATTAGCACTAGTTGTGGTCCTTGTGGAGGATTGATGTAGATCGGTAAAAAGCACAAAAAACTAAACAAAAATAGAGGAGATACCTAGAGAAAGAAGTATACATGGATGTAAAAATTGGATCCTACATGAACAAACATAGAGGAGGAAGTATACATGGATGTAAAAACTGCATCCTTCATGGAGACCTACAGGAGGATGCAGAGGTTGGCCTCCTCAACAGGTTGATGTAAAAATTACATTTTGTAGATTAAAGAAATTTTTCCATGGATAGTAGTCTCTGAAACCATGGTTCGAGAGGCTTACCCACACTATGGTAAGGAATGGTTATCATTAGAGTCATGGTGATCATACTTTGTTTGTTAAACATTCTCCTACGACTAGACTCATCGTATATATTGATAATATCATACTCACCAGTAATGATGTGTAGGAGATTATGAAATTAAAAATATATTAAGCCTAAGAATTTGAGAAAAAATGATTTAGGAATAGGTATCGAGATTACAAGATCTAAACGGCATATATGTGCATTCATTGAAGTCAAAGGCAGCTATGTCAGGAAATAAGCTTGTTGATACTTCAATTGAGCATAATCATAGGTTGGGAGAAGGCAATTCATAGAATTATGATGTGTCTTAAACTAACTATTGGTAAAGGGCTACTTTTTTTCTAAACGTGATCATTTGCTAGTGAAACCCTATTCAGATGTTGACCAGGCTAGATTGATCAGAGACAAAAGATCAACCTATGCTAAAAAAAAAATTAATTGTGGTTATACCCAGTGTAGAGGCAAAGTTTAGATTTATGACTTATGGTGTCAGCTAAGTAGTCGGCCGATCGGACCGTGAACCGGGGCCTAAACCGGTCCAGTTCTTGAGTTGGACCGCATAGGCATGAGAACCGTCTTCGAACCATTAAACCGGCCGGTGAACTAGAGGTTTGATCCAAACCGAGCCGTTGGAGTTTCAACTTATATTTAAAAAAAAATTCCCAATTAATACAATCGTCTTCCCCTCTCCCTATTACCTGCCACCTCCACAACGATACAAGCATAATCTCCATTACCCACGCCAATTACAGAGAATTAACAGAGAAATAGAGAGAGACATAGAATTAGAGAGAGAGGAGGGAATTAGAACCCAATACCTAATTCAAAGCAAATTCTTCATAGCTACTTGGACCTTCATTAGTTGTGGTTGATCTCCATGGAGCTTCTTCAGCTGTGCATGAGAACGAGAAAGAGAGAGAACTCGAGCTTGATTGTCCATGGAGGTCCTAAACTTGAGTGTGTTGTGCGTGTCCCGTGAGTATGTTAGGGTTAGTGATGTGCATGAGTTTTGGGGGTTTTGTGCTCTGTGTGTGCAAGGGTTTGAGTGAGGGATGAATATGTTGGGTTAGAAAGGGAGAAATGTATGGGTTTAAGGGAGAAAGATGTGTGGGTTTTGAGGAAGATGGGTTTGGACTCCAGACAAATGAATTGGAGAGATAGAAGGAAAAATGAGAAGATTTATGCTTAACGTGGTGACAGACACGTGATTTTTTTTTTAATGACCACATTTGCTTAATGTTTATATTTTGGGGATTAAATTGATAAAATTAAAATTTCAAGGATCAAAATACAATGAGTGACAAAGCTCAGTTATTATTGGTATAATTTACACTATGTTTTATAATATTTATAATTTTTTTATTTTTTTAAATATGATCAGTTGACCCAATAGTTGAACCAGTAAACCATTGACCCGATCCCCCTGCCAGTTCGATGACCAGTCATGTTCTAATAACATTGTAGTATAGCATTGCTTATAACCAGATTAAAAAAGATAGAACCAAGCAAATTAAGGTTAACAGAAAATTCTGCAACTTGAAATTGATTGGTGATTTTATTTGTAGTCCTTTTGTGAAGATAGAGAACAGACGGAGTATCTTTATACAATGTTATAGGGGTAGAGAGTGGGCCTTGACGCAGTAGTAAGGTTGCTCTTTTGTGACCAAAACATCAATGGTTCGAGCCGAGAAACAGTCTCTCTGCATGCGAAATTAAGACTGCATACTTCTGACGCTCTCCAACTATGGGAGTCTCGTGCATTAAGCCATCTTTTTTTTTAGCTTGACGGGAAGTGTTTTTGCCTTTTATTTATCTTTATAGTTACGAAGGGCATTTTGTCAAGACAATATTAAAGTTGCATAAAATAAATGACAGGAATAGAACTCTAATTCTCTTTTTCTCATTCCATCAATAGCCTTTTTTATCTTTCTATTCTATCTAATTTCTTTTTTCTTTTTAATAGTTTATACTAATTTTTTTTTTTTTTGGAAAGTGTTTATACTAATTCAATAGCAATAAAAGTATTGGTCATCTTTTCTTCATTACCCTATTACGTTAAATCTGTGGTATAAGTCATTCAAGAAGGTAAACATGTATTGAATAATTCCACAAGGTTGTCTTTCATTATTTTGGAAACTCACGGTGCCACTGGAAAGGGTAGTAGCTAACATAAGTTGAGATTTGTAATAATGAAAAAAATTTGGGTGGTGACTATGGAGAGAAAAAATAAAATTTCCAAAGAGAAAATAGATGGTGAGGTTTTTCTATTGCACAACTTCTAAAGAATTTTCAGATATCTCGATTTTTTCAACCACCAAAGTAAGGTTGCGACATTCAGTTAAGAGTTAGTTTTTGTATAGTAATCATTTGTGTTCATTTTATTTGTTGTTAGTATGAGTGGAATTTTTGTCCAATTTTTTTGTACGTCTCTTTATTTTAAATGAAAATGTACACCTTTATCAAAAGAAAAAAATAAACCTAATATGAGACTCAATTCCACTCAACTCAATAAGACTTTTATCCCACCTATTTAGGAATGACAACATGAATACTTTCTCTCCATTGTGCTCTATCAACCACCATATGGTACCATTAAATCATAAGCTATCGTATCTCTTTACTATCTCGTTCAAAATTAATTTTGGCCTCCCTCGACCTCTCGTATTACCATCGATTAGTATCAAATCACTCTTTCTTTCTGCTGCAGTCAATAAACATATCCAAACCACCTAGGTTGATCTTCTCTTAATTTACCCCAAAATGGTGCTATTTTTATGATTTTAAGAATATATCCGTTGTTCTAATTCTATCATTCCTAGTCTTACCATATATTCATCTTAATATCGTCATTTCAAACATAGTTTCTGAATCTGTTGTTTTTTAATGGCCTAAAATTCTATATCCTAAAGCATTATTGGTCTGATGGTTGTCCAGTAGAACTTACTTTTCAGCTTAAGTGGTATTCGTTGGTTATACAAAATTAATATATTTTTTTTAAGACAGAATGCTCCTTGCAATTGTCAATCATCCCGCCATTCTGAAGGAATGGAGTAAGGGATGACCTTTACCTTTCCTAACCCTAAGCTGTCCCATCAAAAAAATTATATTCCCCTCCAAACCGAACGTGAAGGTCTCCCCTCATCAAGCTCTCTGCAGGGAATCTCCACTCCTTGCTTCCCCCTAATATCCTCCCTTTACCACATCATGGGGGTTTACAGGAGATCCCATAGGCTCGCTCGGAAAAGCTGCTATACCATACCTTTTGATTCCAACATTATGGAGAATAAGGAAAGAGGAAACAAACAACCAAAAAAAAAAGGAGGGGAGAGAAAGGATGACAAAGGTGATTAATGCATCTCTCACATGCACAACCTATGTTCATGTAAGCCTTACTTATATCCTTTAGGCACCATTAAACTTCCCCTAGTCTCTCTCTTCCTGTCGCTGAACCCGAGTAAGGGTCAGGAGATCACACCTAAATCAAATAAGGCACGGAGAGGATCTTCTTTACATTGCTCAAATTGTTCAAAATAAATATGATACTTAAATTTCATAGTATTGTACATACATGATTATTTATATTAATATATTGTAGATATGGCTATGAGCATGATGCACTAGGCATACCTGTGAACAGTAATCATCCATTTCCTCCTCCTGCTGCTGACGTAATTCATCCTAAAATACAAAAGCACTTATTAAGTTGTTGCTTTCCACTTCATTCAGTAGTTATGAGTGAAATGTAATCGATCATGTAAATGCAAGAAAGCCAAACTGGTTATACCGCCAACTTGATTTGAAGTCATAACAACATAAATTAAGTTCTATTAATTTTGACATAGATGTATGATACATGAAAACTGAAAGATACATCAACATGTGTATGAATGTCTTTGAATCATAAATTAAACTAGTCCTATCACAACTGTTTAAGAGAGAGACAGAGAGGAACCAGATGAAGACAAAGGGTAATCTTTTGAAAACATGCAGAAAATTATAAAAGAGCTGAAGATCCACTTCCTTTCCCTTGAGAAGTTGGAACAAGAAACCTACTTCCATTGATCTGAATGTTGAAAAAAGGAGAAAATAAAAAGGGACAAAACAAGCTGCTTTAGAAACATACAAGCATGAACCACGTAAGTCACAATGAAATTTTGAATCAAATAATTGCCTCAGAAATAGTAGCATTCAGTTCAAAAATTACAACTGCTTTATGCATGGTAAACATATAACTCAAAAACCCAATCTCAACCAAAGTTGTGAAAAATACTCAAAGAACACATGCATCCAACCTCATACCATGTCCATGTATTGTTCTTTTTAATTTAGGGTTTATTGAGAGACGGAGGACTGTCAAAAATTGTGAGAAGAGGGGAACAATTAACCCTACCTCTCATTGTTAAACCATCTGTATAAATATCTCAATAAAACAAGAGACAGCTATACGACTAAGGGTATGCTTTTTAAAATAGTGGGTTGTAGTATACTGTTCGAAATGCCCTCCATCAGAAACATATATATATCAGATGAATCAAGCTTCCAACAAAAATAACTGTCAGCTGAGTACGACTTAACGACATAGTAAACACATCTGCAAGTTGATCATCGGATTCCACAAATGGTGTAGCAATGCCTTGAAAAGTTAGATCAAACTATACAGGAAGAAAGACAGAAGAAGTTGCAGCTATTCTATGACACTACATTATACGAAATATATGTACAAAACATAGAAGAGCAAATATAAAATACTACAAAAGCATCGAGAATTGGTATGAAAAAAATGATAATTCAACGTAATTGTGAGGTTTTTTTGGAGAAGTCAATAAGATGCATAGCAAAAGAAACAAAAGGGGGATGGGAATTGCACAAGGCTCCCTCCTCTACGCTGGGAGCATCAGATGAACGCAGTATTATCCTTGAATGCATACTATTTCCGTGACTCGAATCCCTGACTTAATTCACAATAGAGAAACCTTATTGTTGCGCCAAGGCCCAACCTCATAGTGGAAGCAACATAAAACAAGTAAATAGCTCAAAAGTGAAGATGGTACCGCATAAAACGACAAACAACCTCGATATACTTGGTTTACTCAACGAAAACTGATTATGTTCAATTTGCACCACATTTTTTTTGTCACAATACATAGAAGCAGAAGCAAAAAAAAAAGATAGTCCTAGATCACTAAGCAACTATCTTAACTAACTATCTCCAATGTGGCGGTACTACCTCAACAGGATATATAGCTTCAGCATTGGAAAGAGTGATGATAGACTTTTTGCTTTTCCAAGAAGTAAGAGAAAACCAATGGTAGATTTACAACCCATGGTGAAAGTTCAATAATAGATGTCTTGTGAAGCCCTAGATGTACCTAGGGCTAGATGTTAATAGGTCTCCTTAAAATCACTAAGAATACTCAACAATTAAAAACAATGAGACCAATTATTTGTGATGCACGTGGGATGAAGCCAATTAATCAATATTGTGATTTAGGCAATCGTGTACAACAATCACATAACATGAGACAATTTTTTTTACGAGGAAACCCAAAAAGGGAAAACTCAAGGGACCTAGTCCAACCTCAATCCACTAGAAACAACTCAACCATGTTACAAGATTCAAAAGACTTACAACACCTCTGAACTCCATAAAGTGATTCTTTCATCTTGTCTTGAACTCGCTCTTGAATCCACAGTAACTTTGGATTCTCACTATCTACCATGAATTGAACTCGACAATCCGTCCAACAAATCACTTTCCTCAAAACCCCTCCCATAATCCTTATTTGCTATCCAATTATTTCTTAAGGTTTGTCAAATCTACCACAATATTCGCATGAAAAACATAAAATTAGGCATTTTGACCTCTCAAAGTGTACCTAAATTCCCTAGTAGGTTTGTTTCATGTCTTGAAAGGCTAGGAGTTTAGCTCTCTCAAGTGTATAGACTCATCTGGCACAGATTTCAGCCTTAGCCCTCATGTATTGCCTTTCCTATTTATATTGGAAAAGAACAAAGTTTGTTCTTGGTCTTTTCAATGCAATTCTCTTTTCCAAGTTTGCACTAACCACTCAAGCGCAGAAGCGAGCGCTGTGTAGATCATTGTGAAATCTAAAACCAGATTTTAAACCCTTTTACACACCAAGGAATTTTGCTCATGTGGGCTCCATACCCTAACCCCAAATGTTTTTCAAAAATATATTTACAAGTATAAACATGAGTCATGTTTCGGATCTCTAAGTCTTGGTCAATGTCTATTTTAACCTAATTAAACCAATCTAAGCTCACTAGGTCTCTAGATCAACTTAACATTAATAAACAGCTTGCCTCCATGGTGTACCTTCAAAATTATCTTCTTAAGTTGACTTTGTTCTACAATCTTAAAGCCACTTGAACCAATGGCTCCATGACACTATACATTTGACTTAGGACTCAATACAAGTGACCAAGACTCAATACATGTGACTTGCGTAATTCAGCCAAGAAACTAAGCACCTAAAAAATTGCATCAAATGCCTAGCATCGTAAAGCACAAGGATCCAAAGAAGAAATGGAAAAAAAAAAAAACAACTTTGATTTAAAGTGCACCCAAGATTGCTCAAAATGCACGGAATTGTAGTCCAATTAACTACAGTTGGGAGGACCGATTAACTCAACATAAACAGCATTGAATCAATGTCGTTTACCAGTGAGACTACAAATAAGGACCCGATACAAAGTAAGATCAGCCAGAATGTCACCATTAGTAATAGTGTAACGCAAATTAAACTCGAGAGTAACCTTAACAGTTCGAGAATTTGCTAAATGAGCATTGTGGATAACATCAATTGCATATTAACCCAAAGATAAGCCTTGGGGGACGGCACTCCAATACCCGAAAAGACATCAAAGGGGACAAAGATCTTTCATCTCAAACTCAAACTGCTACAGTAAGCCTGTAACTAAGACTTCAAGAATGAGATGCCCTCAGAACCATCTCCAACAACAACCATCCACACATCACTGGAAAAATATATGACCAACAAAAGTAGAATGACATAAAGAGAGGAATCATGATCACTCGAACGAAAGCTCAAATCACAGATCATGGTAGGGAATTTCTCAAACCAAGCCTGAGAAGTTTATTTTGAGACGATACAAAACGTTTCTAAGTCAGCATACATTAACCACAAGATTAGGAGGAAGGCAGGAATAGGAACCATAAAAACCTCTTTTGTGAGAAACCATTTAGAGAAGCGTTCTTGACACCGACATGAGACAGTTCCATTGATGAACGTTTGTAACAATTATCAATGTACAAACAATAGTCATCTTTGCAAAATTTTGCTGAATCAATTTCATTTCCTATGTAAAATCATTGATAATTTGACATTGTATCTTTCAACTGAACCATCAACCTTTGTTTTAATCTTATTCAACATTTCTTAGCATTTTGTTGTCAAATGGGAGGGAAGAATGGGCTTTCTAGACATTTACTTTATTTCCCTTTCTTTTATTATACACATGGTTGGATTTCTTGTCTAATATTTTGTACTTTTACCTTGCTTTAATCAACTTTTCGTTTCCTAGAACAAAGTGCACAACTTAGTTATATAATTAGAGACCTTAGAATGACTGATCCAATGGTGAGAAAATAAGTTATTGAGATGCACTCAATGTCATAGTTCGGTTAACAAAATGGACAAAAGGGGTGGATGCAGTGGTAGATGTCTCCAATTGTGACATAAGACGACAGATATTCTCCTTTCCTCCTGAATAGAAGTCAATGATACAAGCTTGAAGCCTCTTCCTCTACCCTCCATGTTGAAGACCACTATGAATCTTCCATCCAATCTCTCTATTATGTCTAGACATAGTGTGATAATCACAGTAACTTGTACTTAACACTAGAAGCAACAATACTAAAATGATCTTTTTCAAGTTTTCTACTTCCTAAACAAGTGATCTTGATGTGCAGCAGTATCCATGGTTCAACTCTCCTGTAGCACAGAGTGAAGCATGAATCCCCGCCTACTTTCCTCAAATTGAGTGTCAACATCTCATGTAAAGAAAGGAGAGGCACTTTCCACTATTTGAAGTCTAACTTAATCATGCTCAGGATTCAAGCAAGAAGTTCAATAATCCTCCTGATTCCCTATTCAACCAACTTATTGTAATTTTGATGCATCTTAGCACCCACCATGACTCCATCTCTGGCCTCTATAAGTGGTCCAACTCCTTCCACGACCCCCATAGAGTATGAAAGTAGGTCCCTAAAGCTGACTCTTTATATTTACTGTGGTGAATCTGACATTTTAGTTCAAAAACCTACAAAATTCCCCATCTTCCAGTAGGTTTGAAACACTGCCACTCAAATCTCTTTCTCAGTGCATAACAATAAATAGCCATTATTTATCTTTTGTTGCACGGGGTAAAGCATCAATATGACATAACTGTGGAACTCTCAGCCTCCCTCTTATATTTATACTGACTCGAAGTCTCAATCCAAAATAGAAAAATACCCTTCCTCATAGTAAATATAAAAACCTGTCACGCCTCTAAGAGGGGGACCGTAGGTAATGGGACTTGGATATTTGGGCAGCAGTTATTCTTTCACAGAGATGAGCAAGGTTTTGTGTTTCGGTCCAGATGTTAATGGTTGATTGCAATAACAATAAGTTCATAAACGACATCTGACATCGATGTGAATAGTTATTCTTTCACAGAGATGAGCAATGTTGAGTGAGTTCGGTGGAGATGTTGATGCTTGACAGCAATAGCAATAGCAGCGAGTTTCATAAACAAAATGTGATCTTACATCCTTGTATATTATTCAGTAATTCCTTCAGAGGATGCAAATTATGTAAACTTGTCACTCTTTGGTTAAAATTTGATGCAGGCGACGATTCCTTTTCTTCCGGTGGTTAATAATCCACCATATTTTATTTATTTTGAGTTTCTCAAAGTTGGAAATGGAGACAATAACATCATGCGAGCTCTGATACTAAAGTATGAATCACCTCCTTATGGTTTGCTCCATAACTCAGGATGGAGTTCTCTTTCTCTGCCCCTCAAATCCTGATTCCTCCTCATTCCCTTCCTTTCTAAAAATCTCATCTTCTTAGCTCCCTTTTTTCACATTTTCCCATCTATTTGCTTTTTTTTTTTTTTTTTTTTTTGCAGTTTTATTAGCCACTTGACTGTTTATCTTCCATATTATTCTTCCTCTTGAATCTTCGATGAATCACATCAAGGACAGAAGATTACAATTTAGGATTGAAAGTAACAGCTCTAGGGTGGTAAGGTTGGAGAAACAAATAAACTTTGGACTTCAAATTATTGAGAAAAGATGAAGGACTTCTTTTGTTATGGAGATTCCTGTGGAATGTGGGAAATGGTTGGTAGAGTGTTTGAGAAATGTTGGACGCTTCAGGATCTATGTTTAAGAAATTCAAAGACAATGGCCATGTTTTTTGGGTGGAGGATATTAGAAATAACAGATAAAGCTTTTTAAAGCGTCTAAGCAGTCCTTGAATGGTAGACTGGATTGTTTGATGCTTCCTAAAGGTTCCGATGGTTGGGGGTGGAGAAGACTTGGAGAACTGATTTTCGAAGCTACCAAGAAATATAGAGATTATAAAGGGGGCTTGGAGGATGACACAAAAGTGGGGTGCGATCGATACCATGAACAGGGGAGTCCTGTGGCAGAATTCTGAATGTAGAAAGATTGAGAGATGCTGCTAAAGATAATCAAAGCTTAGTGCAGTACAGCAATTGGAACAGTTTTGTGGTACACATTAGGGAGAGTGTGTTTGATTCGTGGGGAAAGATTCAATTCGCAATGTCCAAAATGTAGAATATATTGTGGTTGTTGCCTTTTCCTGTCGATGTGGCAGTTTTCTTCTGTGACGACGAGGAATAGATTAACAATATCAGTAAATCTAAAAATTGCTTCTTGGAAGGTGGCTAGATGGTGAGGCTCCAGAAATGGGTTCCTGAAGCTAACATTGTTCGCTAGAAGGTTGCTTTCTTCGGAGGTCGGGTTGCAGTGAGCCGATTGCCCTTTCATCACTGGAAAATGGTAGCATTTCAAAAGATTTGGGATTGTTGTGGAGGCTTCATCGAAGTCGACAGTGATCAATTTACATGCAGAATTGTATGAAGTGAAGATTATGGTTGCCAAACCAGTCTCGGGACTCGTCCTGACCTCTTTAAGCCTTGATTTAGCAGGTAAGGTGTATAAGGTGAAGGTCAGGGTTTTGGGCACAAGAGGATAGAGTGATTTCAGGGGTCGCAATCGTCTGGTTGCTGATGGTAGGACGCAACCTTGGTGCACTGATCCTAATGTTGAAGACGATAGGTTTCAGAAGAAAAGAACACGTGGCAGCTGGGCAATGATGGTAGCACAACGAAATGATGATACTGGTAGGAGTTTTCGTTAGGGGAGAATGGTGCAATAATTAACGATTCAAATTTGAATGAGTCATTAATAAGGATAATATGGGTTTAAAAGTGGTTAGTGGTTTTAATTGTGGATGCCCAACGAGTAAGGATCGGGAAGCTGAGATGGGCCTTGTTAAGGATAACTGGAATAGTAATTCTATTATTGGTCCGAAAGTGGGCTTGAGGACTTTGGATAATAGTGCATCAATATCCAACCACGTAGACCCAAAGGACGGGCCTTCATTTAAAAAAGTTGTGGTGAATACTGGGCTGAAGGATCCGGATTTTAATTCAGGTAAATCGACTAAGGGTTTTAAGCTGAAAGGACTAGGGGAGGTTTCAGTCGAGGCTAACAAGGATGGCCTGAAGCGAAAGGAACAATGGTCTGATTCTAGAAATGAAGGTCTTGATAGAAAGATCTATGGTATTTGAAGGAAGGACTCATGAAGCGAACAAACTCCGACGACATTGATGAAAGGGAATTTGACATAGATGATCAACAGGAAGCACATGATGAAGCGAGGGGTGAAGAACTGAAAGAAGGTAGTTTCAATGTAAATGAGGGGTGACTCGATGCAGATCTGTCCTACAACTATGTAGATTCTCTATTGAACCTGATGAAGTAGATGGGGGGAGCTCTAATGAGAAGTCGAGAGTTGTTCATTCCATTGTTGGAATTGGGGAACTATTTGATGAGAATTAGGTTGAATTAAATGCGACGGATGCACAGGTAAGGTTGGACCAAGAGCTACTGTCTGGCAGGTGCCTTAAATCTCCGGCTGGGTATTTTGGGCCTGAAAAATCATCTCTAATGGGCAAATTAAAAGAGTAGGCAGGGGGAGGTGGAAAATTAATGAAAGGGGGGGGGGGGGGGTCTCTGTATACTGGGGAGGGTTTTTTTTTTGTCTTTCTTCTTCTTCTTCTGATTCTCCTATTCTTTCTGAACTAGCAAATTCTGTGAATGGTTTTTCTGAGAATATTGGCCTGGGTCCTAATTTATCATAGGTTATGGGATCAACCGAGGGGATTGGTAAGAAAATAGTTCTTTCTGATAACTTTAGTGCCACAGAACTTCAACCTATTAAGACTGTTGGGAACCAATTAGGTATGGCAGAGGGCATCAGGTGATTGGGGATGGTGTGATTCAAGTACAAGAGAGTAGAATAGGTTCAGGAACTTACATCATACTATTAATTACTTCATACAATTATATATAAATCATACTACTTAACACACACAAAGACTTAAAATTTTCTCCTGAAATTCTCTAAAAATTCGGTTTTGCGAGTAAGATGAATACTCTAAAACTTCATAACAAAGAGTTGCAGTAAGTTTAAACAAAAACTACCAATATCACTTAACACCTAAACTTTTATCATCCACTTGGTAATTTTCATGGGCACCACATCAAATTGGGTCCACATTTGACCCACCAGTTCAATTATTCACATGGGCAGCACCAAGGATCAAAATTTAATTTTGAAACAGCCTAAACATTTCTGTTTCTATGGAGTTCGAAACAAATCAGTGAGAGTCAATTTTTTTTGCTTCGAGGTGTTTTGAAATGTTTTCAGGTGTTTCGAAATATTTCAGCATGTTGCCACCAATGTTTTGAGATGTTTCAAGATGTTTCGGTATATTTCGACCAAAGATTTAGAAGGTTTTGAAAATAAAATCCCAATTTTTTATTAATTTTCATCTGTTGTACAAATGTTTTCGAAATATTTTCAAAACGTTTTTGTTTCCTAGGTGACTAAAACACCAAAACGAGATTTTGATCTTTAGACTGCACATAAACTTGGGTCCACCTTGGACTAGCCATTATTTGACCCACAAGAATCCCCCCTTGATCTTTGCCCAAAAATTTATCCATGGCTTTACCTTTATAATACGATTTCATTTTTTAGTTTTCCATAGTGTTCTCCTAATTTTAATATAATTTTTCATTCTCCACAAAAAGAACATCACCACCAATAGAAATTAGCTATCAATTTTGAATAACTACAAGTAAAAATGGGCGGCCTAGTGCACGACGCAACTGCCACTACAAGTCTTGGGAGGGTTAGATATACGCATCCAAAAAGATAATAAAAATTCGATAAACAGCTTAATCCAATTGATGTCGATGCCAACCTTCCCCTCCCCACCTTTTTTCAATTCAAAAAGAGAAATAAAAAATTACATCAGCACCACAGTTTAGTGAATAGCCAGTAGCCTAAAAATTCAGCTCATATATCGTGAGGGGTAAAGGCAAGGAAGACAATTGTGGCAACAAAATCAATCATTCAGTGCTTAAAATAAGTGAATAAAACTACCTGGGTTGGCTTTGATGATTGACATGGAGCATATCCACGCCTTAACTTAATTCCATTCCCTCCAAAATTAATGACGCTAGAAAAACCAGAAACATCAACATTGAGCCAAGCCTCCCATGTATCATCCTCACCAGTGAATAGGGCATGTAGTCCCTACATGCAGAATGCTGAATTATATAACAGTATAATTTAATAATTCAGAGAGAACTATTTTTCTTCTATTACAAAATAATGTCATACAGGAGTGGAGCCTTGCAAATCAACTCGAGCAGCAAAAAGTCCAGATGGTTGAAATGTTCTTCGATGCCAAACCTAAAGGTAACCATTTGAACTTCGTGTGTCATTCTCTTAACATAAGAATTAAGGATGAATATCATAACCTCCAAATGAAAGGAAAGCAAACATTTAGCAGAACACAGGTAGAGACAAATAAATTCCAACTACTGAAAACTCATAAAATAAAATAAAAAAATTATGAACTCAAAAACAAAAAGAAATGCACGTTAACATAGAGTCCTACTCCTAGTTTATCAAAAAAAAAAAAACCTTCAAATACATAAGAAACAATCTTAGACTGTCAAATACCTGGCAACGATATGCATACTCCAATTGTTCAGCAACATCTTCACGAAGTGGAAGCCAATCAAGACCCCCTTTACGAGCAAACCAATGACCTCTCAAAACACGTCGATTTTCTCCATTCCAGTAAACTGGAAAACAATGTCTCTTCACTAAATCTACCTGCAGTTGTAATGTCACGCAAGCTTCAACAACTATTGTTCAAGAAGGAAATATATCCTCCTTGAGAACAACAAAAACTCTCAAGAGTTAAAGAAAGGCATTTTTTCTTTATTCCCTAATCATCCAGGATCAATATTTCCGTGAAACAAATTGTGTAACTAATTAAAAAAAAAGTTGACAGTGAAAATGCTTGATGAAGGCATAAGCCACAATTCACCAGTTGGCAATAAACAGAAAAATGTGTAAATAATATTTTTAATTTGAGTAAATGAGAAAAAGAGACAAGTTCATGTGGACGCCACCAATGGACCCCACCAAAGGACGTAGATAAAATAAAACAAACAGAGGATTACGAACTTTATGGTGCCCTGACCATCGAGCTGTTTGGCTTTGTTTTTATCCAGCCATGATTAGAAGTACAAGGTTAAATACATTAAGAAATCTTTTGTTTTTGCAGAACATTTATTGTGATCTCTATGTCTTTGCAGAGAACTTCAAAACAACCTATCAATTATAATTCTATGCACATATCCACACTTTTTAACCAGCGAAACTCCATTACATACTTTTAGGTGAGGATCCTAGAAGGTCCTAACGAGCATCTAAGGCCTCCACCCTTTCTTCTTCCTCTCTGTTTTACTTGATTGTCAGTTCAAGCCCTATTGTCATTAACATCATAAACAACCCTGTTGTGTGTTTGATTATGTGTATGTATTTCATCATTAGTTAGTTTCATGCTCAAAACCTCAAACCATTTACCCTAAATCCCACTGTAATTATCCACCAATATAATCCCTAAAACGGTGGTATTTCCATGCAATTCAGAAATTCCTGCACCCTTCCTCCTTACAGACCAAAATCAGCATTACACTTCAACCAATTCAAGCTTGAATCCATTCTCAAACCTGGTCTCAGATTCTATATACTCGTCAATTCAGCCTAGCTCATCATATTTTATCCAGAACAGTGAAGGTTCTGTCCGAGATCCAGTAGAAAATGAAATAATAAGCCAAATGCCCAAATACATAGCAGAAGCATAGCATGTCATGTTAGAAGTGGTTTTAGCCTTTTATTTTTATGGTTATTATTATGGAGGGTATTTTTTCAGTATGATATTAAACAATGTTATCAGAACCGGACCGGTGATCGAACCGGCAGGGGGACCGAGTCAATGGTTCAATGGTCCAACCGTTGGATCAACTGGTCGAACCGGTTATATAATATAAAATTAAAAAATAAATAAATATAATAATTTAATTAAAAAAATATAAAAATATAAAAATGTCCACAATATATACAATTTACCATAAAATATACAAAATATATACAATTTAACACTACAAATGCATAATTCTATAAAGAAAAAAAATCAACAACTTGCAGCCTTTTTGCCTTCTCAAGGCAATGGCTTTTTCGAGGATCCATCTTTCTCGAGGCAATTAGTATTCCTTCTCTGTAAGTGTGTGTGTTCAGTCAAGAGAGAGAAAGGCATAGACTGAGACAAAAATTGGGATAGAGGAGAAGAGAAGAGAGAGAGAGAAGAATAAGAAGAAGAGTTACTCTGTGTGTGTGTGTGTGTGTGTGTGTGCGCGTGCAGACAAAGAGAGAGAGAAAAGTACAATACCCAGCCCAGCATCTCTTACTCCATTACCGTGAGTGTGTGCCTGAGTTGTCGCAGTTGCTGGTCGCCTGAGAACTGAGCAGTGAGCAGCGTTGCTGGTCGCCTGAATGCCTTGCAAGTTGCAAGAGACGAAGTGGCTTCTGGGTTTGGGTTTCAAATTTTCATGGATTGTCTTCGAACCGCCCAGTTTTAAAAAACCGCCCGGTTCACGGTTTTGTCAAAAAACCGCCCGGTTTATTGGTTTTTAGCCGGTTCTCTTCCTTAAGCAGTCTAATTAAGAAACCGGACCGATTAAGGTCCCGGTTCACGGTTGAACCGGTCAGACCAGCCGGTCCGGTCCGGTTCTGATAACACTGATATTAAAGCTATAATATAAGTGACAAAGGGAGAAAACCCTAACTCTCTCCTCTCTTTCCCAGCAAACTCCTCTCTCTTTTCCCTCTCTTCCTTTTTTCCCTTTTCTTTTCTTCTTTTTCAACATGGTATAAGAGCAGGTTGCGTAATCCTTGAGTTTAACCCCAGCTTAGCAGATTTTTTTTTTAATTTTAATTTTTCTATCCGCAAAAAAAAAATTTACAGTAGATGGAATGATGGATACAATTTGTTTGGAACACTAAAAGACAAAATGGTGATCAATTCTATGTCATGAAAAGACAATGATGTGACCATACACTATACTACACTACACTACACTACACCATCCAACATTAACCAACAAGTCACTCAAAGTCAAGCTCTACACGCCAAACCATTCCACTTGCCAAAGACAATGCTTCAGCAGACCAACTCCACGCATATTTATGCCTATAAAAGGGATCCTCTCTATTTACAAGTGAAAATTCCTCCCTTCACAATTCACGCACATCGGGCTCTTTGGAAGACATATCCCAAGCCCAACATTTGTATACATTATACCCCAGATATTTAACTGAGGCATTGGATCTTCCACCGAAATCCCGTCAATGGGACCTTTGAAATATTTGTCTATGTTGTGGATTGTAAACATGGTTGAAAGTATCGGCCAATACCGATACGAATTGGCTGAGTCGTATCCGTCTCGGCACCTTCGGAGACGATACCGTCACACGATACGTATAAACCCAAGTCTCGCACAACTCAGCCGGGTCGTCCAAGTTATATCCAAGTCAATCCCGAGTCGCCGAAATATCGTCACCGAATTGGCCGATACAATTCCACGACGCCGTGATATGACCTGAATTTCTCGTCATGTTCAACATTTTCTTTTAGGTTGTATCGCCCGATACAGCGCCACGACGCCGTAGCCGATGTGTCTCAAAGCTCTTCGAGTTGATGGCCGATACCACGACCTTAAACCATGATTGTAAATGGACCTCGGTGTCAGACCTCAGTGGCTAGACTAAAACATTATTTAGATCTCCAACAATCCAAATCTTGACTACACTGACCAGTGTTAAAATATGTTCCATCAACAGTCATGGTCGCCCAAGGCAGATCTAATGGCTGTGATTTTTGGGAATTTTTTTAGAATTATTAGGTGCCTTTTTCTTATTTTTTCTAATTTTTGGAAAAAATAGGCTTGTTTTTCAGAAAAAATCAGATATGGCCACCTCTGGTTAATTCAATGCTTGGAATAACCACTATTATTGTCGATTATCATTGCTCAATAATTTCCTTGTGATTTAAACCCATACTTGTTGAGGTTCATGGCTTTGAAGGCCTTAGAAGGTATTTTTTTGTGTCCAGAGTAGGTCCGGCTATTTTCTGTGATTCTTGGATAGATTGAGTATTGTTTTGAGATCGAAGTTGTGTGTTTCTTGCTTTTTTGGTCTATTAATCCATTTGGTGTGTATTTGGGGTCTTGAAAAGATGTTGAAATCAGATTAAGGATGTCGGAATGTCTCTCAGACACAGTCAAAGGTGTTGCAAGTCAGGTTGGGCTTCAGATTGAAAATCCTGCACTAAAACTTACGACAGTAAAGCTTGATACATATAATTACCTGATCGGGTCACAGTCAAGTACGTTTTTTATTAAGAGTAAGGAAAAATGGATTATTTGGCAGGTAAAGTTGAAGAACCGCAAGTTGACAACCCACTTTATGATAAATGGGAGGATGAGAATTCAATGATTATATCTTGGCTACTCCACTTTATACAACCAGAGATCAATAATAGCTAATTGTTTCTTCGCACTGCCAGGTGGATTTGGCAGGCAGTTTTACAGACTTACCCAAAGATGGGAAACATGGCATAGGTTTATGAGTTGAAATGTCGGATTCATAATACTAAACAGAGAGATTCCTCTTTGGTGACCTATTTTCATACTTTACGTGGATTATGGAAAGAATTGAATCACTATCAAAAAGTTGACATGGTTTGGGCTGCAAATGCTTCAAAACTAAATAAGTTAATGGAATAGGAGAGACAAAAAAGACCCGGTCAGGATGAACCGGTTATCTTATGAAAAAACTTTATTGAATTCCTTGTTGGCTTAAATCTTGAGTTTGATCAAATTAGGATTCCAACTCCTAGGAAAGAGACTTTTCCCATCTCTACAGGAGGTATAAATTAAATCAAACGAGAGCAGGCAAGGGATCATGTTTCACCCAACGCCCCAGGAAAGTTCAGCCTAGGCTACTGCTTACTTCTCGAGATAGTCGATTTTAGGAAGTAAGAAAGGTGAGAGGGATGTGCTAATAATGTTACATCTAATGATAAATATAAGTTGTATTGTGATTATTGCAATAAGCTGAGACATAAGCGAGTCTACTCGCTGGAAATTACATGGTCATCCTTAGTTTGGGGGTAGAGGAGGACGCTGAGGCAGTAGAAGAGCATCTCGAGCTCATATAAGTAGTGCAATGGACACTCCACCACCTTTTCTTGCTTCGACTTCTGCAGCAGGGACAATGGCTCTTATGTCGAAACTAGAGACACCTGCCATTGCATCCACTTCTTTTGCCTATTTAACCTACCTACATCATTGAGTGCAACATGTAATATTCCCTCTTTGCCCCTGGATATTGATTTAGGAGCATTTGACAAATATGACTGGACTGTCCACTTTGTTTATTATTCGGGAAAACAAGTTAAAATAGCTAATGGTTCATTGTTTTTTGTAACAGGTAAAGGTTGTATTCCAGTCACTTCCTCCCTATCTCTTTCATCTGTTTTCCATGTTCCTAACCTTTTGAATAATCTTCTCTTTGTGAGTAGCATTACAAGAAAATTAAATTGTGGTGTAACATTCTTTCCTTCACATTGTGTCTTTCAAGACCTTGTCCCAAGGAAGACGATTAGTAGTGGTGAAAAGAGATATGGTCTTTACTTTCTAAATTTCCAAGAGTCAAGCGATGATCCCATTACATAATCTCACAAGTTAGAAAGATGTGATCCTTCTGAGGAACATATTTGGTTACTACATCAAACATTAGGACATCCTCCATTTCTTTTGTTGCAAAAATTATTTTCTTCTTTGTTCTCTAGGCTACATGTCTCTCAATTCTTTAAAGCAGCGATTGTCACGCAAAACTTAAATGACATTAGTGGCGATGAACCCTCGTCGAACAGTTAAGTATGAACTGAAAATCACGGCAACGAACCACAAAATCTACCACACAAAATCAAGAATCGAAAATTACGGCATAGCAAAAAGGACGAACAAAACCAGTTCAGTGACGACAGTGCAATCACTTCGGCAACAAAACCAGTTCAGTGATGACAGAGCAATCACTCCGACAACTTCCGCAACGCCTTCGATCCAACCCAACAACAACTGTCACACAAGTAATTGTGATAACTGATTCCGGTCACAATAACAAAGCAATAGAGATGACGACAACCTCTTTCAATCACAACACCAAAACAATGGAGGTCGAAGTGACAAAGAATCGAACATCACCACAACAACAACAAAAAAATTCCACGGTGATTGAAAATTGATTGCAGGGAAAATCACACCATATTGGTATTCCGACAACAATACACTAATCTGTAGCATCCACAACTACCATTAGCTCAGTGTATACCTCACCATAAACTTCCTTAAACCATAATCAATCAAACAGAACCCTCAAATAACCTCTACAATATTGCACGAGAGCAATGAAAACACTAAAACTAAGAAAAGAAAGGAAAAGAGGAAAGAAAGAAATAAAAGTTTATTAATGCAAATGACAAACCCTAAGGAATCGATTGCTCTGATACCATGTAAAGTTGGTAAAGTTAAGAGATTAAGGAAACAAGAATTGTGGAGAAAATTGTGAGTGGTGGGAAGACTCAATTGTTAACCCTACCCCTCACTCTTAATTTATATTTATAGTTACCATAACAAAATAGAAAAGACTAGTATACCCATGAGTGGTATACTTATTACAAAAAACAGATTACCAATTCCACGTACTAGTCTAAAGAAACTATCAACTAAAACAATATGAAAGTTAGAAGAACGAAAATTAAAAAACTATGAGGAAGTATCAGACATGTGAGCACTAGCTCCTGAATTAATAATCCAAGATGGTGAAGTAGACGGTGCAACTACATGTGCAAAATTACCCGCAATGGCTAAACCGGTAGCTGAAGTAGGCGAATGGGTAGAGAGTGACGACAATTACTGGATAATCCAACTAAGCTGAGAAGTAAGATCATCATGTGAGCCACAAGTAGATTTAGCAAGGCCACCAGTTGTTGGCTAAGTACAAAAGGAGTCGGGTCAATGTTACCTGAATCGTGGGTCGCTTTAGTACGTGGTACGGGTACACGATACGACACTTGCTTAGGTACACGGTACGATGGGTATATAGATTTTGGGTCACAATTCGTTTTGGAATTAGTTTTCACTACTATACACATTATATATTACAGAGCATTTATAAACACTAAGTCAATTACCATTTATCTTATAGTTGTGCTTGATTTTCTATTATTTGAAACAATATATAATTATAAATCTATATACATGTAGTCAATTAATATGTATTTTATATTTGTGATACATGTTCTAAAGTGAATTGATTTAAGGTTATTATAACAATTTGGGATCGTCCATTTTAGTGATCTAGATCGCGAACCCACCCCATTTGGGATCGATATAACTGGATCGTGGGTTGTTAGGGGTTTAGTAAATTGTGGTAACCATGGTCGGGCCATCAAAAACCTGATTAGCATAGACTGGTGTTCCCTGTTTATCTCAACAATAATCCACAGTATGTCCAATAGCTCCACAATAAGAACATTTTCACTTGGAAAGATTGATACGGCCACCACGACCTCCACATCCAGCAACTTTACTACCACAATTACCACCTGAGGCTAGATGACGACAACCGCCATGACTACAGTTACTAAAGAGTAAAGCAGAGGCCCCTATGAGGGTGAGGGAATCCCACGGTTCAGAGAAGCTCTCTAAAGACAAGAATAAGCATTGGCAGTAGTTAGAAATTTCTCACTAGCCAAAATCTGATCTTTGAAAAAACCATATTCAGAATTAAGAATGGATAAGAATATAGCAACCTGAAACTCTTCATGTTGTCGTCGTTGTACCTCTAGATCTGAGGACTATCATTCAAATATTTGACTTTCCGTTTAGCACGCAAAAAAACTTTAATAACATGAGACAAGGAATAATAGTTGATTCCATTTAACTTTACGGAAGTGATCTGTCGAACCTGATCATCCACCAAATAAACTTATCGAATCGGAACATCAACCGATGTTGCCTCCTCAGAAATTGCCATAATACAATCCACAACAAAGTAGCAATATCAGAGGAGTAAAAGGAAACCAAGAAGATCCCCAAACAACCACAAAAACGCAAAACCCAATTGTACCATAATAAAAAAAAACGATGAAGTAGCTTAAAAAAAACTGAACCTGCTCAAAAAAGATGGTGAACCAGCTTAGAGACAACTGAATCGGTTTAGAAACCACTGAACCAGCTTAAAAAAAAAAAAACACGGAGCCAGCTTAGACACCACTTAACCGGCTACAAACCTGATTAACCACCCAGGAAAAATACTGAACCGGGACCAGCAGTGACTGAAATATCTCTGTAGCAGTTGAACCGGCTAGATAATAAAGGAAGTAGAGGAAAATAGGAAGAAAGGACCTAAACCAAATGAGAACCGGGCTTGGGCTAAATGAACCGGAGTCTGAACCGGGTGAACCGGTTGAGACTGGGGTTGGCTAAAGATACTGACCAGGGTAGACCCAAACAGAAGTTGGGCTGGGTTGTTTTTTAAAAAATGGACTGGGTTAGGCTAGGTTCTTTTAAAACACCCATGGCATGGGTCTTTTTACCAGAAGAAGAGACCCTAGCTTCAAGCAAAGCGAGACAGAAGCTTTACTCCGACAACAAAAAAAAATCCGAAACTCCGACGACTACCGGAACGCTGATCAACGAAGCTTTTAGCACTGATAAGAACCAAAAAACGCCAACATAAATGCATAATCACTCACCATGACCTGGAATCCATTAACAAAGACACACAAATATTTGTACGGTAGAAACACTACATCCCTGCTGTGGGAATCGCAGGAAACAAGCAATTGAGGTGAGAAGTGAAAAAGGAATCACAAAATAAAAATACAGAAAAGGGAATTACAAAAACTTAGTATTCAACACCAGTATCACAATTGCTTTGATACCAAGTTGAAATAATAAAAGTTATATTAGGGTTATGAAAGAGAGAAGGAGAGATGGAGGAAAAAGAATAATTTGTTGTGTAGGTTAAATTGCCCCACACTTTTATTTATAACTAACTAATATTATAGGAATTACAATATTGCCCTACACTAATTAACTTATGTCTAATATATAAAATAGGAACTCTAACAATACTCATGAATGGTCCAGAATTGATTCGAGGTCATGTTGGGTTACAAATGAATATTAACGTTAGAGGAAAGATTTGAAGCACAGTAGCACACAATCAAAAGCACATGTGATCGAGAAAGTAGTTCATTAGGCAAATCTAAAACGGAAATTGGTTGGCCTGAGGGTTATCCCAAAATACAATTCTTTTTTGATGTTGTCTTAAAGTTGAAAAGGAAGGCAAGAAGGATTTTGAACTTGTAGTATTGGTCACAAGAAGATTGCCTATTGTATCTCGATAGGTGGTTGTTGTGGGCTAAAATCTTTATGGAAGACAACTGAATAGTTCAAGGACATTTGAATACGAGTGATTGGTATCCCTACACATATTTGGTGTAATGATGTTTATTGCAATTGGCATTTTTATTGGAGAGCTTATGGATATTGATAACTCTACAAAAAAACAGAACGGTTACAAGAAGTGCACAGATTCTGGTAAAAGCATATATTTCTTCCCTTCCAGCTACGATCGCAGTGAATATAATGAATAAATTTTGTAATTCTGAGATGGACCGGGTTAAGCCTATGATGGTGGTTAAAGATAGTTGTGTTAATAAGAATCAGGGCATCGTATATAAAATGAAGCTCAATTTAGTGAGAACTCGAGGTGGTCAGCCATCGAGGATGGAGAAGGAACCAGGAAAGAGGAGAGTATGGAGAGAGATTTTGGAAGAGATTTTAGGTTACAAAGACAAACAGTTAACTAAGACATTAAATCTGAGAAACTGGCCTTAATGGTTTCAATAAAATCGGGCCTAGTGCTGCTCACTGGCTGAAACTTATTTTCGCCACCCTGCACAATAAACTAGAAAAACTTGCTAGATGACCAATGAATGTTATGAGAGAGTTGGGTTAGTTCTAGCCTTGAATGCCACACAACATTTCCTATCTAAGCAAGTTCATAGAATCAATGGTCACTAGAACTTGTCTGAGGATGACCAATTCCTTTGTTCAGATTTCCTTCTTTATTTTTCTCTCGTTTCACGCTTAGGCAAAGAACAAGAAAAACAAGGTCTTAAAATTTAAAAAGTATTATTCCTCAACAAAGTAACCTATTAAGCCAGTGTGGCGACTAAGCGGACTTAATCCAGGCTTTTCTACCAGATGGACATGTGGAGCGAAGGCGTCGAATGGGATTCAGCCTTTTGAAAAACAAGTCTCACGGAGCCTTCCTCCCAAGACAACGATGACAAAGCACGTTGTTCTTCCTTCTGCGATTAACTGTTTTGTGAAAGAATTTCACAATGGTCCCCCTTCTAGATCGAAGATGATATATCATGCCACGACAAAGAAGCAAGAGAGTCATCCTTTAACGTTGACTCAAGTGGCCTCTCCTCCACGGACTGCCCTTTTTTTCCCCTTACTGTTTTGCTGTTTGATTTTTGGTTGGACGGCTTGAACATCATATTTCCATAAATTTATTCTTTCTTCTGGACAGGAATTGTAAAAACATGGCTGACCTGTACACCAGTTTTCAAATGTTGTTTAAAAGGCAATGGCTACTTGACACTGGATTTTTCATGCCATAGTGCACTATGTCTACAAATCATTCACAAGTTATATAATATTTCTTCAGTGTATTATATTCTTATCATTCAGCTATGTTTCATGCATTGATTGTATCCTGATTCATAGCATAATACACCAAACAGGAAAAAATATTGATCCAAATAAAACTAAATGAAAAATCATTAAACTTGTGTGCCAACTTCTCACCTAATTACTTCACAACTGACAGGTAAATCCTTAACAAAAGAAAAATATTGAAAGAAACGATACCTCATATAATCCTCCTTTTACTGGGACACCAACTCTCTCTTCTTCGATTGCATGCAGGTGGGCTGATCGAGCACTCTCCAAAGAAGATACTTTCGCCTGCGGATCTGACATAGATTTGGAACCAAACCTTTCCCTTGGACCTTCACTACATTCTGCATACTCTTCCCACCAACTCGAAAGCAACTCTTCCTCTCTCTGTGCATGCATATCCAATAAATGCCTGAGAGTGTGATGGATGTTGTGTTCATGATTGTAAATAATACTTTTTTTTATCAGCCTGCTTTTACATAATTTTGACCAAAGCATCTAATGTCACCAGACATAAACAGCATCAATTCCCTGAACATACGTAGGAACATCAAAGTTTATGCCAACATGCTTTACAAGTGTACAAAATACAAATAGGCTGATTAATTTAATTGATATTCAGCAAACGTCTTACTAGTGACACCATAATATTCCCCATACAAGGGATTATCCCATCTAAAATGTTTAAGGGGGACAATATTAACCAAGGTGGGTAAAGTATGATAAGATGACCTGCAAAAAAGATGCCTCTATTGCCAGAGAATCCCTCATACCAAATCGAAAATATTCACTCTTCCCCACTATTTCTGTGCGAGGGATTGAGGCAGCTAGCTCTGAAGAAAAACAAAGGCAACAAATGTCATCAAGGTGTAGACATGCATATAATATCTGATGCCCATGAATTACAAATGAAATAAGATGGTGAAGCAGTCCAAACAATAATTGATTATTCTGACAAGTTACTGTTAGAGAGTTTAGTTTATTATTAGTATTGATCTAGGAAGCACGGACACTTCATTTTGGGCAGAGTGTCAGTGTCGGACATGTCTGGGACACAGATACACTTCGGACACGCTCGGACACCTGTCGGGCAATTTAAAATAAGTGTCCGATTTTTTTATTGTTAAATTATTTTTAGGACACACGACCGATACTCTCAAGACACGTTGGGAACACGTGGCCGACATGTTGGGAGACACATTTTGAGATTTATTTTCAATTTTTTGAGAACTTTTCACATAATTTTATAATTAAGGGTTATTTTTGTAATCTTAGAGGGATATGAGTCACAATTATAATATAAAAGAAGTTATAATCATTACATTGAGTATAGGACACGAATGTAATATAATTTTGGATACGAATACAAACTTATATACAAATAGAATAAACTTTTAATATGAAATTAATGTGAAAAAAATGGGGTTACAAAATTGGGGCTCTTGAAAATTGATGAAAAAAAAAATATATATATATATATATACATATTATTTAACCTATCGCCAATATGTTCGTGTCCTAATGTTTTAAAAAATTCCGCGTCAGCATGTCCATGTCATATCGTGCCTGTGTCTGTGTCTGTGTCTGTGCTTCTTAGGTATTGATCTTAGGGGTAGTTTAGTCTTCTCTTTATTTTATGTTTTCCTATTATGTAAGGGCTTGCATTGTATATCTAAGATTATCACTCTAAAAGATTAATGTAGCCGTAATATGTTTTCTTCATTTTCTCTCTTCTCTTATAAAATTGGAGCTTTTGAAAATTGATGAAAATTAGTAACTATTTTTATTTTATTACATGATTATTTATATATATATATATGACCTATCGTCAACGTGTCCATGTCCTACTGTTTTGAAAAATTTCATATCGGTATGTCCGTGTCGTATCGTGTCCATATCCATATCCCGTGCCCATGCCTAGGGATGGCAGTGGACCCGGTAAAAATGAGTATTCATCCAAACCCATCCCGTTTGGACCGGGGATGGACCATACGTATTGGACGGTGAACATATACAGGGATACTCGTATAAACCCGTGGGGGGTTGGAGTGACACTTACCCCTCCCCCCCCCCCCCCCGTCTCTGCCCCGCGCCGTTTTATCCGCTATTATTATTATTATTTTATATATATATACATGTTACTGTGAATACAAATCTACATATTATTGAATGATTTTTTCTTTGAAAAATTGTTTTGTTTTTCGATTGTTTTCTTGATTTTGATTTGTAAAAGTGTAGATCTTTGTGTTTTTATATTTTTTTATGTTGGATTATGTTATGTTACATTATGTTGTGTTGCATGATATTGTGTTGGATTTACAAGGGAGACAAACTTTTAATTATATTATGTTGGATTATGTTGTAAACAAGATTTTAATTATATTATATTGTAAATGACAAATGTTTAATTATGTTATGATATTTTATAATTATGTTGGATTATTTAGAATGTTAGATTTATTTAGAATTTTGAATTATGTTGGCTTGGGCTTGGGCGAGTAAGGTGGACGGGGGAGGGGGCGTAGGTGGAGGCGGGGGACGGGGCGGGGGCGGGGATTACAAATTTACCCGCGGAAGGGGATGGGGATCAAAACTATATCCGTTAATGGGGTGGACCAGGGATGGACGGAGTTTTTTTAAGCGGGTACGGGGATGGAGATTACACCCCCCGCCCCCGCTTCGGTCCACTGTCATCTCTACCCATGCCTGTGCTTCTTAGGTATTGATATTAGGGGTAGTTTAGTCTTCTCTTTATTTTATGTTGTCCTACTATGTAAGGGCTTGCATTGTGTATCTAAGATTATCACTCTGATAGATTAATGTAGTCGTAATATGTTTTCTTCCTTTTCTCTATTTTTGCTTCTTTGTTTGATCAATATTATCATGATATCAGAGCTTTTACGAACCTAAACACTAAAATAAGTACAGTAATATTCATCGGAGGAAGAAATTGAAGGGAGTTAGGGCTGATGTCATCGACCGGGATGCCGACGTCATCGACCGGGATGTCGACGTCATCAACCAAAAGTCACCGAAGACACCCAACTACTCGATTTTTCATGGGTAATCATGGTACCACTGGTTTTCTGGTTTGAGTTCAGATTGTTGGATTTTTTATTTTTCAAAGATTTTTGCACTTTTTTCTTACAAAATCGAGATCGAGAAGCACAATTAAATTTCCTTGAGTTTTCTTGTTCGAATTCCTTCCACAAGGTGTGAAATAGGATTCTTGGGTTTGGCACAAAGACCCGAAGCTTGGTGAAGTGATTTGGTTGGGTGAAAAACTTCTATTTCTTATTCTGGTTTGTTGTCGACTTCTTGTTGCTGGTTTGGGTTTTCTATTCTGGTTTGGTGTTTCCTTTTCTTCGTTGAACAGAGACTACTTCTCATGCTGAATGTAATCCCTTAGCTTGCAATTTGATTAATTGGCTTGTTTTTCTTTAACTGATGGAAATTATATTTATTGGGCTTATGTAATGAAAAAATTTCAACTGGGTAAAGAGATGTGGAGTTATGTTAATGGTGTTGTGACAGCTCCAACAAACATTAAGATAGAAAAGTATGTTAATGTGAAGAACCAGTGGATGTCAATAATGCCAAGATTATTACTTGGATTAACAATTCTGTAGATCAGACTATTGGTGTTCATTTGGCTAAAATTTACTATCGCCAAGGAAATTTTGGATTATTTAGACACATTGTTCTTACAATAAAATTTTGCGAAAAAATCTCAACTTGAGCTTGAAATTTGAGCTGCAAATCAAGGTGATAGGCTCATACATGAGTTTTACTCAGTTATGACTGGATAATGGGATTAGTTGGCAGTTACTGAACCCGCTGAATTGAGTAGTAATAAGCCAAACTATATTTTTAGAGAGGAGCAGAGGTTGGTGCAATTCTTTATGGCATTCAAAGTCATCTTTGAGGGGCTACGTGGTTCGATTCTCCATCGTTATCCATTATCATTCGTTGATGCAGTAGTTCATAAGCTTCTACCTGAAAAGGTTTGTCTTAAGACTCTTTCTTGAAAGGGTCTTCTTTCATTACCTAATCAGACTGTATTGGTCATACCCCCAAAGGTGCCTAGTTTACAAAGTAAGTACCGATGTCGAGCAGCTTCAGATGAATGTAGCTTCTGTCGTGAGAAGGGCCACTAGAAGACCTAGTGTCCAAAACATCACCAATGGATGAGTCACCCTCATCAGCTTCCAGCCTAAGTATGATTGCTGATTAATTGCAGAAGTTACTTTCTCTCCATCAGCCTAGTACTCTTATAGTCTCACCATTAATAGGTTCATTCACTTTAGGCCCTTCAAATATACCTCGCACCACCTAGGTCTTTGACTCAGGTGCAACGTATCATATGACTAGTGATTTTTCTTTATTTACATCTATTATTTCCCCCTTCCCCCATCTGTATCTGTACTTGCAACTAATGACACTCAAATGTCTTTGTCAGGTGTTGGGACAGTTATTTCTTCTCATCTTAGACTTCATGATGTTTATTACATTCCTCAACTCACTTTGAATTTAATCTCAGTCAATAAATTATTTGATTCAAGTTTTTTGGTTCATTTTTTCTCTTCTGGTTGTGTTGTGCAAGATCCACAGTCAAAGAAGCTGATTAGAACAGGTCGTAGAAAGAGAGGGTTGTATGTGTTGGAGGAGCTCCATGTTCCAAAAGTTGCTGCCTCTATTGTTAATTTATCTTCTTTTCATCTGAGTCTACAGTCTTCTAGTTATTATTTGTGGCATTCTCGCATTGGTCATATTTCTCATTCTCGTTTGAAATTTTTAGTTTCTACTGATAGTTTGGACAGTTTAGTGAGTCATGATCTTTTTTATTGTAGTGTATGCAAGTTGTCTAAATTTACTACATTACCTTTCAATAAAAGTGTTACTCATTCTCTTGCACCATTTATTCTTGTTCATTCTGATATATGGGGACCGGTTCCTATTCCTACACAAAGAGGGTCCAGATATTATGTTTCTTTTATTGATGATTATATCAGGTACTATTGGATATACTTGATGAAGCATCGATCTAAATTCTTTTCAATCGTCACTACTTTTCGTACCATGGTACGCACTCAATATTCCGCTGTCATTAAATGTTTTCGTCGTTGTGATCAAGGTAGTGAATACACTTACTTATTTTCGTAAATTGTTGAAATCTGATGGTACACTTTATCAATCCTCTTGCACTGACACACCTAAGCTGAATGGTATTGCCGAGCGCAAATATCGTCATATTCTAGAGACAGACAATTCCCATCTACTAGCAGCACATGTTCCCAGCTCCTTTTGGGGAGAAGCAGTTCTTACAGCAGTTCATTTGATCAATTGCATTCTTACTGTTCTCACATCTGCAGTCTCCCCATTTGAAAAATTGTGTGATAACCTAACTATTTTTCCTTACGAGTGTTTGATTATACTTGTTTTGTTTTGCTCCCTAGTGTTCTTCGTACCAAACTTTCTGCTCGCTCAGCTTTATATGTCTTTCTTGATTATGGTGAGAATCAAAAAGGGTATCGTTGCTATGATCCTATTACCCACAAACATTATGTCTCTCACCATTTGTCTTTATGGAACATATCTCCATTTTTTCAATTCCATCCAGTTCTTCGTCACTAAATAAGTCTGATCTGCTATACATTGATCTCTTTTCTGCTGATGTTTCTCATGACACATATGTTGGTGATATAACTGTGTCAGATTCTCATTCTTCTGAGTTGACTGCTTCTCGTCCCCCTATTGTGCATACATATGTTCGCTAGACTCCAATTGTCTCCTCTACGGATAATGTGCCTCCCCTCTTTCTTTCTACCACTCAATCAGGTTAGGTTCTAACACTGTGGATTATACCTTACGCTACCCTCAGCGCTCTTGCAAATGTCCAGATAGGTTTGATTTCTCCAACACTTGTTACTCTTTTGACTTTTGTTGTTTTCTTATTTCTATTCACTCTAATAAAAATTAAGTTTCATGATTTTGTGGAACAGTACAAGGCTCGGTTAGTAGTCAAGGGTTTTACTCAAGAGTATGGTCTAGACTATAATGAGATATTTGCTCCTGTTGCGAAGATTATCACTGTTTGCACCGTGATTGCAGTTCCTGCTATTTTCCAATGGAGTTTATCTCAGATCGATGTAAAAAATATCTTTCTTCATGGAGATTTAAGTGAAGAGGTTTTTATGACTCCTCTTGGATTGTCTAGTAGTCTTGGTCAAGTATGTCGACTTCATAAAGCTTTATATAGCCTCAACTAGGCTCCCAGGACATGGTTTACAAAAATTTCTTCGGTCATCTGTGACTTGGGTTTTTGCACCGGTGACCATAATTTTACTCTCTTTTTACAATCTACTTCCTCAAGTTTTATTGTTCTTTTACTATATATTGATGATATGATTATTATCGGTGATGACACTGCTGGTATACACTTATTGAAAACTCAATTACAGGATCATTTTGAGATGAAGGATTTAGGTTAGCTTAGATATATTTCTTGGGCATCGAGGTTGCTTTCTCTCCTAAAGACTATCTTCTTTTTCAGTTTAAGTATGCATCGAGTGTTATTCAGCAAGCTCGTTTATTAGATAATCGGACAGTTGAAACACCTTTAAAACTCAATGTTCGTTACTCTTCTTTTGATGGTGCTCCCTTACTTGATCCTACACTCTATCACACTAATGTTGAGAGTTTGGTATATCTTATAGTCACTTGTCTAGAAATCTCATATGTTGTTCATATTGTCAGTCAATTTGTTACCTCCCCCATCACTGTTCATTGGGCCGTTATTCTTCGTATTCTTCGGTATCTTCGAGGTACTCTACATCAGAGTTTATTATTTTCCTCCTCTTTCCTTATGGAACTCAAGACTTACTCTGATGCGGATTAGGTTGGTGACTCTATAGACTGTAAGTCCACAACTAGTTTCTGTCATTTCCTCAGTGATTCTCTTATTTCCTAGAAAAATAAAAAGCAAATTGTTGTTACTCGTTCCACTGCTGAAGCTGAATATCGTGCTATGACATCCATTGCAACTGAGATAGTTTGGTTACGATGACTCCTTGCAGATCTTGGCATTTCTTTATCTACTCTGACTCCTATGTATTGTGACAACACCAGTGCTCTTCAGATTGCTCATAACTCAGTCTTTCATGAGCGTACAAAGCATAGTGAGATTGATTATCACTTTTGTGCGCCATCATCTTTAGCAGGGCACCATTTCTCTTCCTTTTGTGCCTTCCACTCTGCAGTTAGCGAATTTCTTTACGAAATCTCAGACTATTGCACGTTTTTGTTTTCTTCTTAGCAAACTCTTGATGTTCTCTTCTACCACATCATGAGTTTGAGGGAAGGTGTTAGAGAGTTTAGCTCATTATTAGTATTGATAGTAGAGGTAGTTTAGTCTTCTCTTTATTTTATGTTGCCCTACTATATAAGGGCTTGCATTGTGTATCTAAGATTATCACTCGGACAGATTAATGTAGCCATAATATGTTTTCGCCATATATCTACTCCATATTTCCATGCCAAACCTATCTTCTATTACTGGCTTTTTTTGTAGTTTAATACGTTACTCTTGCTAAAAGATGACCAATAATCAAAATTGCGGTGTACAGTTTCAGTCACCTCAAAAAACACAAATATTTGATAACATCTCGGAAATGCCTCAGAACAGAATGAAAAATCAAAAAAAAAAAATTGGAATTTTGATTCCTAAACACTGGTAGAAATTTTTGAAACATCTCAAAACATTCTAAGACACTCTGACATATATTAATTTCGATATTCAACTACTAGCACGTTCTGGTTTCCACCAAAACGGCAATGTTTCATTCATCTAGGTAGAAATGAAATAAAAGTTTGATCCTTGAAAATGACATCTGGTTTAGATAACTCCATAAACATATATGATTATCAAGCATAAGTTTGTCAAATCGCATGCTTATTCTATAACTTTACTTTGTTTTTTATTTTACTTAAAAAGAACAATATTTTTTAATTTTCTACACGACTACGGATGATATCAATAGGGAATACAGTTTGATTGACTTTGATCTCCCTTGAATCAGAGGAGTCCAAATTTTCCAAGCTCAATCCCATACGCGTGTACCTACTATAATTATGAACTATAAATACTGATTCTCAACTTTTAAATCCATCATCATGCCTTTCTGGAGTTCATTTCCAAAAATAAAACTAGACTGCGATGTCACTGGAGCAAATTCAGACTAGCTAAAATCATAGTACAAATAAGAGTTAAGTCCATATAGCCAATTTCAACCTTTGGGTCCTTGAGTGCCACATATATTATATTGTCCAACTTAAACTCAAAATTTTGAGGACGGAACGAATGACATTGAGCTTCAGTTTTCAGCCAACCGAGGTGCAAATATCACAGGATCTTATAATCCTGTCATCCATTTGATCCTATGATTCTACATTCTCAGGGTAAGAATACAACCTACAAGATAATAAAATATTATTAATTTTAGGTAGAAAGAGAGGCAGAGAAGGATAAATGATACAGGAATACAATACTTTAGATTATCATGTCTATGCAAGAAGGGATCAGTAAGAATCAGACTCAGCGCAGGAAGGACTGCTTGATCACACCATCTGTTTTGTGGCATTCGCTTGGGAACCATAACCTTCCTTATCATGATATGATGACCCACACCGGGGACTAAATAGGAACTACACATACTATAGCAGATTCATCTTTGCATGTTAAATCTCATCCCTGTGAAACAAAGTTCTTCACAGAGTATAGACCAACAACAACCAATTTGCATGTCGTGGTCCAAATTCTGTGTGATGGAGATGAATAGCAGAGTTAATAGTAGTGCAGCACTGTCTAGACTTAACTAGAGGGTCCTGCACAGAACCACACGGATGCGTGATTGCAAAAGAGTGAGATAGAGTAAGGGAGAGTGAGAGATACGGAAGTGGAAAGAAACCAATAGGGATAAACCTATAATGTGGGCGATGTGGGCGGCTAAGAGGAGAAAAATAAGGATGTTATTGGATGTGTCATATCGAGTGGAAACCAAAACTACCTCTCCCTTTATTAATAGTAATAGCAGCAATAGATTAGTTAATCAAATTAAAGACCTTTTGGACTGCAAAAGATTGAGTATACCAGTTACTTCCAAACATTTCAGGCCCTAAAACATCAACTGCCCCATGCTTCAAGTTCAATACTATGTCTTCCATTACATCGAACAATACATAACCACAGAAAGACAAGACAATGAGCAATAAATAAGTAGAAACACAGCCAGACAGTTTCATAGTAATCAAAGACTCACCATTTTCTGCCAAAGACACCTTGCAGAAGTACCACCGAACATCGCCACCATCAGATGCACTTCTTGTGTGTTCAAGATACTTCTGCCGGCCCTCACACTGCTCAAGTTCAACCGCCAACCTTTGTATATTTGAAGGTGTATTCTTTAACATATCAGGGTTAGTTTGTTCTGCCCCAAAGGAACCAGTACTTCCTGAAACCAATGCCACAGGGCCCCCTTCACGTTCTCCACTGCTTCTTTCTCTTCCCAAGTCCATAACGGCGGTTCAACAGTGGGGTCACTGATCGAACCGGTTATACAACAAAAAAATAAAAAATTATTATACCAAATTGAATGCTCAAGATTCATCAACTACAACAAAAACAAATGAAAAAAAAATAGCAAAAAACGATGGAACAAAAAACAGATATATAGGAAAGAGATAAGTGAATCAACAAATAAAAAGGATGTGCGACATTGCGGATAGAAAAGCAAAGTTGAAGTTGAAAGTTTAAATTCTGAGCAACAAAAAAATCAAAATTGAATCTGTTCAACTTCAAACAAAAATCACACATATTACCAATCATAACAGGCTGACGAAAAACAAGCTAAAATTTTCACCTCAACTATTCTCAATGTTCACAAAATAATTAAATAAAAATTGGCAAATAGAAGCTACAATCACCACCATCTAAGAGTGCAAAGAGACTCTGTGTGTGTGTGTGTGAGAGAGAGAGAGAGAGAGAGAGAGAGATGTGTGAGGAAGTACCTGTCAAGTGAAGGAGAAGGTATTGCGTTCGTTCGACACTTCGACTGAGAGAGGGCTGATTCGTTCGATACTTCGACTGAATGAGAGGCTTATTCGTTTGACTTCGAGAGAGAGAGAGGGGTTGATTCGTCCGACGGAGAGAGAGACAGAGAGAGAGGGGTTTAGGGCAAACATGCCCAAAATGACCAAAATCCTTGTTTTTATAGTCTATTAATTGACCCGCTCGGTTTGTTGAAAAGCGACCGGTTTAGCGGGTTTAGACAAGAACCGCCCTGTGCACTGGGTTTTTACGGGATTTTATCCTCAAACGACTAATACACTATCTAGTCCAGTTTAGCGAGCGATTCACCGGTTTTTCGGGTCAACCCGTCGGTCCGAATCGGGTTTAAAATACAAAAAAAATTGGGACTTCGGTCCACTTTTCAAGATTTATTTATATTTAAGTTCACTCAAAAAATTTGCTTCGGAATAAATTCTCTCAATTTTCTATAATATCCCAACAATTCTATTTAATTAAAATAAATTTTAAAAATAAAAACTCCTGAAAATTTAGGAATTTTAAAGATTAAAACTCTTTATTTCTCTCATATTTATCTATATACATATATCGTTTGGTTGCCGTATTGTAAAAGAATGGACTATATTAGGTAATATAGGTTAATTTCGTATAGGTGGATAAAATACAAGATTAAATATAGGACAAAAAAATTACTCATTGCAATTCAATGTTTAATAAGACACGGGATTAAGAATGATGCAATTAATTTTTTGTCTATATTTAAGTATTACGTGTCAAGTTTATGATAAAAAAATCGTTAGTACTCTGGATGTTATCTGCTTGAAGGACCATATAAAAACATAGTCAATACTTCAGGGATCAAAATGATACAATTAAAATATTGAAGACTAAAATGAGACAAATCTTATATTTTAAGGACCTCCAATGCAATTAACCCAAAAAGAGAAAGATCCGTTGACCCAAGTGACTTCTGAATAAAAACCACCAGCTTCTTTGATCATAAAACTTTCATAAACATATATCTGTCAATTTGTTCACACAGATCTAGAGAGAGAAGAAAAAGAATAAAAAAATAGATAATAATTACTCTTGAATTTGAATTTCAAAGTTTATGAAAAAAAAATTAAAGATTGAAATCTCACAATTAAAGATTTTGGTAAGAATTTGAGTCTCCTTTGATTTGAATAAAAAAATGAGTCTCCCTTGATTTGGTATAAGGACATCTCCAACCTTACTAAAATTTAGACTCAAATTTAAATTTGAGTAAAAATTTGAGTCATAGTTGGAGATGCTCTAAGTTTGAGTCAAAGGTTTGAGCAATTTTTTTATGTTTTTATACTCAAATTTAAATTTAAGTCATAATTGGATATGCTCTTAGAAGAGACGATGAGTAGACCTCATTAAACCTTGAAGACGTTTTCAGATTTTCTATTTTAATGAAAACGGAAAGACAAAAAAAGAAAGATAACGGCCCTCATAAGTTTTATAGCTGGAAGTATAAATAAAATTCGTAAAACCAATAAAATATTTGAACAAGAGAGAAATGAAAAGTGAATGTAGAACTCTACGGGGTAGCTCAAGTGATAACAGATACGAAATATAAACTAATGATGTTATTTCACGTGAATGAGCAACGAGATAGGGTTCAATTGTATGGGATGGATCTGAGCTACAAGACTCGTGAATCGGTGGATGAAAGCTCTAATTACCCGAGGTGTAATGTGTGATATACAATAGAAATATAGTGGTTCACCGGCTGATGAGCTCGGCTAGTCCACTATCTAATGGAGGCTCTTGCTCCTTTCCCTTTATTGATTATTCCGGAATGTTTATAAAGAGTTTTTCGTATATCCCCCCCTGGTTGGGGTAATGTACAGTACTGATAATGTTACTCCTAACCCTAGGGGATCTCTACCGAGATCCTTGCCCTTAATTCGTGGGATCCCCCTTAATTTGGGGAGGGGATCCTGGTCAGTTAAGAGTTTTATGCCTGGGAGGTTGCTTGGCTTCTGTTTTGGAGGTTCCAGCTGTCCTCCAGTTACCTCCCTTATTGATTCGCCTATTATTCTGGTTGAGGGAGCCAGAGCTCTAGTCTCTTGAGCTCTGGAACTCCTAACTGACCTCCTGATCTGACCTCATGGATTGATCTTACACTTAGAACTGATTTTAGGTACCATCAGTTGCCCCCCAGCCCTTAGTCCAAGTGGGCTTGGGTAAGGGCTGTGCTGAGGTCCGGTTATAGCTGACCTCCAATTGCCGACCTTGGTTCGCGTGCGTCCAAGTTTTCGACGGTTACAGGTAATCATTTTCTTTCCTTGTTTCCCGCGCACGTCCTCCACTTCGTGCAGTTGGCTTTAAATGCCTTTGAATTGACATTAACGGCTATTTTTCCCTCTTGATTCCTCTATCCAAGCCTTTCATCTTCCATTTTCTTTGCAGATTCAGACTCCCCCCAATCCTATGGTGAATTTAGGGTTTTGCTGAAACTCGTCTTCCTTCGAATTGATGTGTGTGGCTTGTTCGCTCCGAACTTTGGTTTGCTGTTCGTCTTTGATTAGATACGTTCTTGGCTCCTTTCCTGCTATTTTCATTCTGGATTCCTCGAGTCTGAGGTGGTTTCTTCACTTTTAGACTTTTCGGTTTAGTTATTTTAGAAATCGGGGCCTTTCTTTGATTCGTCTTCCCCGTTTCCTAGACCCTTACTCCACTGCTAGAATCTTCATTATCACACACAGTTGTGTCGACCCTAGGGTTCTCAAGGAGTGTTTTTCTGAAATTCCTCCTCTCTATAGGTCTTTTAAGCTTCCCTTTACCTGCCCAGTTATGTCTGCCTCCTCTGGTGCCACCCCCTCCTCTGTTTTCCTCTTACGAGACCGATCTGTTGAAAAGGATTCTGACTTAGGTGCCGTGGGTGAGGAGATTGACAACTTTCCTGGCGTTGACTCCATCGACGCTCAGGCACACACTGATGAGCCTCGCTCTATTCCCTCCCCTGTGGTAAAAAACTCGGACAAAGGCAAGGGCAAGGTGAGTGGCGTAGGTGTTTCAGCTCCAGGGGTGTCGTCTGTTTTTAGTCACGCAGAGCATGTAGGCCGTAGTGAGGTTAGCCTTTCTCTCATGAAGGTTTTGAGTGCTCGCTATGGTTTCCCTCCGGGGGTTCAATACTGGTGTCCGGACGAGCATACCCCATATGTTTCCCAGGTTCATAAGAAGGTCTGCTTCTTTGTGGCTGCCTTTGAGAACGGTCTGCGCTTTCCCCTACACCCTTATATAAAGGGTGTTCTTCAGCACTTCAACATTTGTCCTGCTCAGCTCCCACCTAATTTCTGGGGGGTCCTGGTGGGTCTTCTTGTCTTTTTCAAAATCCACAAGCTTGGGGTTCCTACTATTTCATTGCTCACGCACTTTTTCAACGTCAAGCACAATGCTTCTAAAGGCTTTCTATATATCTCCAGACGAACGAAGACTAAAGTGATCATTTCTGATCCCCCGAGCTCCCACAAACATTGGAAAAACAGTTCTTTTTCGTGGGGGGCTCACAATGGGAATACAATTCTACAGATAAGACAAATACTCTTCCACTCCCCAGGGCTTGGTCTCTCCCTGAAAACCTGGGTAAGTCTTTGTCCAATACTGACTGTGATCTGGCTTTGTGGTTTTCTCTGACTTTGCTTTGTTTATATTGTTTCATTGGTGAACGCCTTGAACTCAGCGCAGAGGACGAAAAGGTGTTGTTGAGGTTAGAGAAGTGCTCTACAGCGAGATACTATGAGCTCCTCAGACCTTAGGCCCTTGTAGAGCACGGGTTTAGCCCCCCTGGGATAATAATAGAATCCCCCACTCCTCTTTTTGTCGAAGCACCTATTCCTCTTTCAGTTGCTACGGCTGAGGGGGCAGGTAGTAGATCTCCTCTCCCTGTTCATCTCAGATTTTCCTTTTTCCCCTGTTATTTCTTAACTGCCTCTTCTTTTTTTTTTTTTTTAAGGATCTTCCTCGATGGAGCCAACCCAAGAAGAACTTAAGGCCAAGATAGCTCTGTTGAAGGGTAAAAGTGGGAGCAAGCGCAAGACAGAGGTCGGTTCTGGTAACCGTCCTGTTACCCAAGCTAAGGTGCAGAAATTGGGATTACCCTCCAGCTTCCCTGTCTCAACTACGGGGAGCCCCTTCTAAACCATCGAGCTCTCTTGCTTCGACTCCTGGAGTTGTTAACCCCTCATCGAGCTCTCCTCAAGCCCTAGAGATCCTTCCCTCAACAGGGGCTCTTCAGGCTCCAGATAGAGTTCATGCGTAAGACCAAACCTCACCCTCATCATCTGAGGTTGAGAGGGCTCTGGGGTTAATTCATCAGCTTCCGCTGGCCTCTCTTCCTCTTAGATCATCTGAGAACACCTCCCAGCCATCTCAACCGAGCTCCAAGCTGGAGAAAGGGGAGTTCCCTAAAGCAGAAGGGAGTGAAGACTCTTTTTTTGACAACATTGATCTTGCCGCATGTGCCATTACTTCCATCATTCCTGATTCTGATGTTCTGAGGGCTGCCACTATGCCTCTTGAGAGCTCCACCAACTCAGCTCTCTACGGAACTACAGCTGTAAGTACCTGTCATTCTTCTTTAAGCTCCCACCTTATGCTTGTCTTTTCTTTTTATTCCCTGTTTCTGATCGTGTTCCTCCTCAGCTGGCTATACACGTGAGGGGTTTGCTGAGTCGAATCCGTTCTATGGAGAGCTCTGTTAAAGTGTCCAAGGCGTGGGAATTTAAAGCCGCAGAGCTGACCTTTGCTAATGATGACCTCCAAGCCCAACTTCAGAGTCTTCGAGAGCATACGGAGAAGCAAACTTCTACCATCAAGAGCTTGGAGGCGGAGAAGAAGAAAGCCGTAGAGGAAGAGAAGAGGAGTAAAGATGACCTCAAAAAGGTCTCAAAGGAGCTCAAACTCAAGACCGAAGCTTGGGTCAAGGTAAACCAGGAGAAGTTTGAGGCCTTGAGTTCTTAAAACGAGATGAAAAGAGAATATAGTGTGTTGGGAGATGCGCACGACGTCATGCTTGTTGAGCTTGAAGTCTAGAGAGCAGCTGTTAAGGAGAGGGATGATTTGGTTGCCAAGCTGAAGGACGATGTTGTTACCAGGTGGGCCAAATGATGGATTACTTTTCAAGAGATAGCCGAAGAGACCTATCCTGATCTAGACTTCAACTTTGACGTTCCGGCAGAGGCTTCAGTTGAAAAGGAGGCAGATGTGCCTAGTTCAGCACTTGCTTCCGAAGGTGTCCCTGCGGGTTTTGAGTTGTTTACCTCATCGGCAGAGGTTCAAGCTCAAAGTATTCTCATCTCTGTATCTGCTGCTACCGCGGGTACCCCTGAAGCTTCCCTGGCTCTTGCTTCTGCTGACCTTACTGTTGCTGCCCCTTTCTCTGCTGACCTGGTGACGAGAGTTTTAACTTAAGTCGAGGTTTCTGCTCCATTGACTATTCCAGAGACTTCAACTGCTATTTTGCCAAAGGCTTCATCTGCCATCCTGGCAGAGACTTCATCTGCTGATCCAACAAGCACTCCTACTGCTGACCTGGCGGGCACTTCCTCTCCTGCCCCTTCAGGATCTTAGGAATCCTTTATTGTTGAACACACTTTCGAATTATTGATGTAAATGCTGAACACACTTTGCTTTTGTTTTTGTTTTTGGAGATCAACACAGCCTATTCTGCCATTGCTTATTCTGTTAAGGTTAATTATTTTGCCCGTCCGCATTCCTTGTCTGCACTCCTTTTATTTTGCATTCCTCTTTCTCTGTCTGTATTCCCCTTGCCCCCTTGCTTGGAGGAGTTCTTCAGTTCTTCTTCCCAAGCAAGATTATCAAACTTGGATGTTCAGAAGAGCTGATAACGTACCAAGTTAAGGGCTGCAGAGCTAAGAGGGTTGTTGGGACCATGAGGCCTTACTTTTTGAAAATGTCGAGATTATTATGGAGGGCTTCTTTATCTCATCTTTTGAAAGTAAGAGGCCTCTTAGAACTCTTTAGGATGTGAGACTTGGCATCCCTCGTGGTGGCAAGAGGTTTGCTGGACTTGGAAAAGATAGCAAATAACTTGATGCTTAATTTCTTTCAAAGGTAGACCTGTTGGGGCCATGTTGCTACATACATGAGGATTTTGAAGACCGATGAGCCTAAGAAGTACTAGCCCATTTCATCTATGATATGAGCATGGTTCTTGGAACTGGAGATCTCAAAAAATTGCGATGGAGAAGTTAGACAGCCAACCGAGCTGACCTCAACTCAAAGAAGTCTGAGGAATATTCTGTTTAGGTGGGGTCAAACTTACTTCCAATTATATTGAGCACATTGGGGGGGTTATCTTATGCTGGTTCACCTTCCCGCATTTACTCAACTGCTTTCCAAAATCGTAACTACTTTTATTAATTAGGAAACCAAAAGGACCGCCGACTCTGTTTTTCGTGTGGTTCTTGGTTTCTTAAAAACTCACGATTTTCCTCAAGGCTTCTAATATCTCCTGTATTTATTTCTCTTTTGCCAAAATATTTCAGAGTCTCTTCTTGAATCTCCGTAGTTACCTTCTATCCTCATCGTAATCCTGATGGCTGCCCCTGTTTCTCATCTGTTCAAATAACGCACTTCTTTCGGAATTGACTGGAAGTGGCATTGTCGCTACTTGTCTCCTTCAACGATGGAGCCTTCTGACTTGGCAGTCATCAAGAAGCGACTCTTCCCTGAGCTTGACTTGCCTCTGCGAGTTCCCACCCCTGATGAGCCTTGTAATTACCTTTCCCGAGGAGAAGTTTGTTTTTTTTAGGGTGCCATGGACATGGGGCTTCGCCTTCCCATTCATCCTTCTATTGGGCGAATTCTTACATATTATGGCTTGTGCCCCTCTCACCTTTCACCTCGAGGATGGGCTGCTATGGTCAGCTTTTTCCTTTTCTGGCGTATGTATGGCAATGGTAGGTTCCCTTCTGTTGTCGAGTTCCTTTACTTTTTCGAGATTGAAGAGGATGATTTCCCCTGCTTCAGTTTCTTTCATTTGAAGCACTTCAATTTACTCCGTTTGGTTCTGGACCTTCCTGCCTCTCATGAAGGGTGGTCTCAACGCTTCTTTTTTGCCTCTGGGAAGTCCTGGCGGTCTCCCGAGTTGCGCTGTCCTCGCACTAGGATTCCACGATCCTGGAAGAGCTTCTCTCGAATAGGTATGCTCAAGCAGAGCTCTCTCGACCATTTTTCGCGAAGATTTATTCTTATTATGTTCTTATTGCGCAGGTCCTCCTGATCTGGATTTGCCAGAGATGATGAATATTGATGAACTGTTGCTCGTAGATCCCAAGCCTTTTTCAGATCTGATGACTCATGAAAATCTTTATTTGTTTGGCGCTGAGGCAACCGCTTGGGAGTTTTCTTCTTTTCCAGACTCTTCTTGGACTTCTCCTTCTGATTCTGACGAGGAGGAGGATGCTGGTGGGTCCTCAAAGAAGCGCAGGAGGGATGATTCCTCTTCGCCTGATTCCTCTCTTGCCACTATCTTGTTCACCTCAGCAGGCGAGAAGATTCTCAAAGCGCTCACTGAGACTGAGAAGGAAAGGGACGAGCTGAAAGAGGAGAATACCCGCCTGAGAGGAGAGGTAGCCGAGCTGAAGCAGCAACTTAAAAAGAACTAGGAGCTTTACCTTCTTGTACTCCCTTTTGATTAATACAATGCCAAACTTTCGTTTAACTTTTGCTTCTTCCTGAATGCTTGTAACCATGAACCCTGAATGCTAGACCCCCCCCCCCTTTTTTTTTAACACGCATATATACATATGAGCTGAGGAATTCATCTTTCCTTTTTATGAGCTGAAGAGCTCATCTCTTATGATATGAGCTAAGGAGCTCATCCTGAAGTTTATAGGCTAAGAAGCCTATCTTGAGCTGTAGAGCTCATTTCTTATCAAATGAGCTAAGGAGCTCATCTTGAATTTTATAAGCTTAGAAGCTTATCTTGGGTTTTATAAGCTTAGAAGCTTATCGCTCGTTTATGAGCTGAGGAGCTCATCTTGGGTTTTATAAGTTTAGAAGCTTATCGTTTGTTTATGAGCCGAGGAGCTCATCTCGAGCTTTATAAGCTTAGAAACTTATCGTTTGTTTATGAGCCGAGGAGCTCATCTCTAGTTTTATAAGCTTAGAAGCTTATCGCTCGTTTATGAGCTGAGGAGCTCATCGTTTTTTTATTATTATTATAAGCTGAAGAGCTTATCCTGAGCTGTAGAGCTTATTCCATTCTTTATAAGCTGAATAGCTTATCTTGAGTTGTAGAGCTCATGTCATTCTTTATAAGCTGAATAGCTTATCTTGAACTGTAGAGCTCATGTCATTCTTTATAAGCTGAATAGCTTATCTTCAGCTGTAGAGCTCGTTTCATTCTTTATAAGCTGAATAGCATATCTTGAGCTGTAGAGCTCGTTTCATTCTTTATAAGCTGAATAACTTATCTCGAGCTGTAGAGCTCGTTTCATATATACTTTTTTTTTTTTGTGGAAGCCATATGAGGATGAATCAAGAACTTGCTATTTTTATTGAGAATAACTTTATTACAAAGAAAACTTACTGAAAGAACTTCTTAAGATGCTCGACATTCCAAGAGTGAGGTAGGATCTTTCATTTTTCTGTTTGTAACTCATAGTTCTCAGGCCTAATTATTCTTGAAACGACGTAGAGGCCTTCCCAATTTGGCCCCAACTTCCCATGCGTGGGGTCCTTTCTCGCAAGCAAAAGCCTCTTAAGCACCAAATCTCCAACCTTGAAGCTTCTGTGCCTAACCATCCTATCGTAGTACCTTGCGGTTTTTCTCTGATAACTCTGAATGTACTGCAGAGCTCTTTCTCTCCTTTCATCTAAGAGGTCGAGATTTAGCAGGAGGGATTCATCGTTATGCTCTAACTCCGCGAGCTCGGTTCTAGGGGATGGTAACCCTATTTCTACAGGCGATACTGCTTCAATTCCGAAAGCCAAAGCAAACGGTGTTTCCTGAGTTGCTGCCCTAGGGGTTGTTCTGTATGCCCACAACACCTCTAAGATATACTCGACCCATTTTCCCTTCAAAGACTCGAGCTTGGTCTTCAAGGCTGCTTTGATCGTCCTGATCGTCACCTCTGCTTGTCCATTTGATTGTGGATGGGCTGGGGCCGAGAAATAATTCTTTATCCCCAGCTCTGCACAAAACTTCTTGAACTTCGGGTTGTCAAACTGTTTCCCATTATCAAAGACAATCGCTCTAGGTACCCCAAACCTACAGACTATAGACTTCCATGTGAAATTCTGAACCTTTTGCTCCATGATTGTTGCCAGAGGCTCCACCTCTGCCCATTTAATGAAATAGTTCACTCTAATTATGGCGAATTTACACTGTCCTATGCTGGTGGGAAGAGGGCCAAGAATGTCCAATCCCCATTGCTGAACGGGACAAGGGCTTACCACCGACGTTAAGAACTCTGGTGGACAATGAGAGACATTGGCATGTATCTGACACGTCTTACACTTTTTAACCAGGTCGGTGGCATCCTTTAGCATGGTGGGCCAGTAATATCCCTGCCTCAAGGCTTTTCCTGCCAAGGTTCGAGCTCCGATATGGTTACCGCAAATTCCTTCATGGATCTCCCTAAGTATGTAATCGACATCCTCATCTCCTACACATCTGAGGAGAGGCATCGAGAATCCTCGCTTATATAAGTTTCCCTATAAAATATAGAATCTGGCTAACCTTACCCTTATTTTTGCGGCCTCCTTGGGGTCTGCTGGCAAAGTTCCGTTCTGAAGATATTCCCTAATTGAGTCCATCCAGACAGGTGGGGAAAGGACTGGGAAAATTTCCTCCTTCTCAATTCCTACTGATGGCTCCGCCAACTGCTCTACCGGTATCAACCTATCTAAATTCTCCTTTGAAGTAGTTGTTAACCTTGCCACCACATCTGCTCGAGAGTTCTCTTATCTGGGGACATGTATAATCTTGACTTGCACAAAATTCCTGATCAACTCCTGTACTTTTCTGAGGTAAATGATCATCTTCTCGCCCTTGGCCTCGTAAGACCCCTCTATCTGCTTCACCACGAGCAGAGAGTCACTGCAGATCTCCAGTTGTTCTGCATCCATCGAGTGAGCAAGATTTAACCCTGCTATGACAGCCTCATATTTCGCCTCATTGTTCGAGGCCTTAAACACAAACCTTAAAGCATATTCAACATCTATTTCATCAGGGGAGGTCAAAATTAAGCCAGCACCGCTACCCTGGGTGTTGGCAGCTCCATCTACCAAAAGCTTCCACGTGGGGAGGTCAAGTACCAGCTGCGTGGCCCCCGTAGGTGTTCTTGCTGTGAATTATGTAATGAAGTCAGCCAACACTTGCCCTTTGATGACTGTTCTTGTTTTATACCTGATATCGAACTCACTGAGCTCGATGGCCCACTTAACCAGCCTACCCGAAGTCTCCGGTTTACTTAACACTTGCTTCATTGGCTGATCTGTTAGGATCTCGATAGTGTGAGCTTGGAAATATGGCCTGAGCCTCCTGGCAGTCGTAACTAAGGCTAAAACAAGCTTCTCCATCTTTGGATATCTCTCATCTGCCCCCCTCAGAGCTCTGCTACAGTAATAGACCGGTTGCTGAGCTCTGTCATGCTCCCTTACTAGCGCTGCGCTTATTGAGAAATCTGAGACAGTTAAATAGAGAGTAAGAACCTCACCTTCCAATGGGCTCACCAGAGTAGGTGGGGAGCTCAGATAAATTTTCAGTGTTTTGAACGCTTCCTCACACTAGGCATCCCACTGGAAGACCTTCTTTAGGACTTGAAAGAAAGGTTGACACTTGTCGCTCGATCTGGACACAAAACGGCTTAAGGCAGCTATTCTTCCTGTTAAACGATGCACCTCCCTTGTATTGGACGGAGGTTGCATATCCAGTACTGCCTTCACCTTCTCTGGATTTGCCTCTATTCCTCTGCTATTAACTATGAAACCCAGAAACTTTCCAGCAGAAACTCCAAAGGCACACTTGGCGAGATTGAGCTTCATTTTGTACTCCTTCAAGACTTGGAAAGATTCCGCCAAATGTTTGATATGGAGCTCTGCTTTCAGTGATTTGACCAACATATCATCGATGTAAACTTCCATAGTCGTTCCGATCTGCTTTTGGAACATTTTATTCACCAAGCGTTGATAAGTGGCTCCAGCATTCTTCAACCCGAAAGGAATAATCTAGTAACAATACGTTGATTGTCACAAAAACGATATCTTTCCTAACCCCTAATTACTATCCCTCAATGTATGCAATGTATGGACGGGGGAGAAGGATTTCTTCCCCTAGGGATAGTGTCAAAAGGAAGGGCAATGAGGAAAGGGAAATGGGAAGATGTAAGTATAGGATATGTGTGCACAAAAATGCTCCCCAATCGCAAGGAGACTTTCGTGTGTCGTGAGTTACTTGGAAGAGTATTCCAAGGTCGTATCCACAGGGAAGGTAGTGAATCAAGGTTGAAATGATTTGGTAAAACACGAAAATGTAAAATCTTTAGTCTTGAAAGTTGATTGGTGAATTTTATGCTAATGAAAATGTAATGATAATATAAATGTTGGCAATTCCAAAAGATCACTCCAATGGGTATACCACCTCAACTCAAATCACTCCTCCTATTGAGCATGAATGAACGCTTGAATCACGGAAAGCCGAGGATGGCATCGATGAGTATCTAAGCATGAATCGTGACTAAGCCTACGGTTTATCAAAGACTCATCGACACATCCATCTTCTATCCGGTCAAAACGAACCATTTGACTCTAAAGGGAAAGAGGAGAAATAGTTGAAATGGTATCCCCAAGGGAGATCCCTCTTGGTCTTGCCAACTAGAGGATTTAGCTACTCATACTTGGAATGGAAATAACTATGTAATGGAAAAGCATTCAAATCTATGAACTTCTAAGGTGGCTAAATATCAGGATTTATGAGCTAAAAGAACATGTATTTAAACCCATTGCATAGCTATGAAAGATGAAATACTTGAAGCATTAATGGTGAAGCATTAAATGAACATTGAACTAACAAAACATGAAGGAAAAAACAACATTCATGGCATTCAATGAACTACTAAGAGTCTTACTCAAGATTACAAGGCAATGCAGTAGAAGAAAATGCAAAAATCACAACTTTCTCTCTCTAGAAACTACTGTTCATCTTCTTCTCCGCCCAAAGTTTCTCTCTCTAAAAAAACTCTTACCCAATGCTAAGTGAATAATCATTTCTCTACCCTGGTCCTGACCATCCTTGGAGAAAACTTCTTTTTCCCAAAACGTGCCTGGGTCAATCCCTGTAGTTCCCTGGTGTCACTCCTTACAGTAGAGCTGAGTCTGGAATATGGAAATGCAGAATGTGTTCTGCAACCCCCAGCAGGTCCCCTTTTTTCTCCCTTTAATTAAAGCCATCTTGTAATCCATATCAATGCAGGGGTGAAGGAAGCTTCAGGGTGTGTAAGAGATGTCAGGTAGCATGTAGAAGGAATGCATGTGGGACCCTCCAAGTTGCAAAGTTGAGTCGCAGGCTGTCTGGAGAAAAGTTGCAAAAAACCTTCCGGAAGGTAGACATTAACCTACCGGAAGGTCGCTGAAAGAACAATTAAATGAAAAGAATCAAATGCAAGAACTTCCGGAAGGTCGACATCAGAAACAAAAATCTTCCGGAAGGTTTACTCCAGTAGCCAAAACCTTCCGGAAGGTTCATTCCAGTAGCTAAAATCTTCCGGAAGGTTCATTCCAGTAGACAAAACCTTCCGGAAGATTTTGGCAGTCAAAAAGAAACCCAAGGCAAAACCTTCCGGAAGGTTCATTCCAGTAGACAAAACCTTCCGGAAGGTTTACTCCAGTAGCTAACATCTTCCGGAAGGTTCATTCCAGTGGATAAAACCTTCCGGAAGGTATTTGCTGTGAGAGAGTCATCCAGGGCTTTTTAACAACACCTTCCGGAAGGCCGACATAAACCTTCCGGAAGGTTTTCTGACTGTGAGCAAAAATTGGATTTCTTTCTCCTCCAAACCTTCCTTAAAGCTTCCCCATATACTCCATTAGCCTCATACAATACCATGGGGGTTTAAGTTATGTCATTTACATCATTTTACATGCATTCACCCAAAATTCCATCAACCCATATTCAAAACTAAAACACTCCCATTTATTGACAAAAAGAAGTGAAACGAAAGCACGTTAGCACACAATACATGTCATTGTTATGTGCTAATCACACCCCCCAACTTGCGATTTGCTAGTCCCTAGCAAATATAATTTCCAGTCCCAAACCAATATGCACACACACTTTCATAAAAAATAAAGAAACACAAAAAGGAACTCAGCGAAGTAAAATCAACTAAATCATATTGCAAATATGGTTTTAACTTTGTTCAACTACAATCAACCCATTGTGGTATTTCATAGAAAAGTTCATTACAATGTGAGCATAATCACAACAAAAACGGCCAGAACCCTAAGACACTTCTACAGGCCGACACCAAAAAAAAGTAACCCTAATTCTCTGCTCCACCCTCAACAGACACAACAAACAAAAACAAAGAAACACATCCAAATCCAGCCTCTACTTCTCACCACCACCATCATCATCATGATCAGGGGGTAGGTCAAAGTCACTCTCCCCCTCAGTCTCGTCCTCAGACTCCTCATCAGTGTCTCCAATCTCAACCATGGTAGAGGCAGAAGGATAGGGGGAGGTTGAGCTACCCTGGCCCGGAATGGGGTTCCCTGGGAACTTACGCTGAAAGAGCTGTGTCATCATGGCAGCGATCCCCTGCACCGTCTCTTTCATCCCACGCACCTCATTCTTGATTCCTTTAACTTCTCCCTTAATTCCCTGCACTTCACCCACCAGTGCATCGAGGCGCTGTGGAATAGCATGATCGGGAGTAGGTGCAGGGGCTGGTGCTGTAGGAGGGGCTTCAGTAGAAGTTCCCGCATCAGACGGCTGTGGCTGTGGCTGTGGCTGGGGCTGGGGCTGTGGTCCTGGATCCCTGCTCCTCTCACCCTTAGCCCTGGCAGCCCTCTTCTGACTGCTGGCCATCCCAATTGCTCCAAACTCTGGCGGGAGCAGCTTTTCTTGGCCATAGTGCTTCACATTCGCCTGATCACACAACTTAGTGACCAAGTTGGGAAAGGGCAGGTTTGCCTTTGGCTTATCCATCCGGGCAAATTCCCGCATCTCCAACCAAATATAGTAGGCCACATCAAACGCCACCCCTGTCATAAAGGCATGCAGTAGAGACAACTTCTCCACGTTTGGATTTTTTTCCGAACCCCGGGGCATCAAGTTGTAATGTAGTACTTTGTTCATCACCCCATAAGTGTGCTTGAGGCCCCCGACGAATGTCGTTCCCTTAAACGTTGTCGGATCCTCATACGTGAGGTTCACATACTCCTCAAGTGTTTTGTTCGCATCCACGTTGTGTGGGTAGACAGGGGTGGATGGGGGAGGTCTAGCATACCCCATTGCCATGGCAATTGTATCAGGGGTGACCTCAAATGATTTCCCCCTCACATTAGATTTCAACTTCCTCTCATCATCCCCAAAAACAAACAATTTCTGATAAAATTCTCGACACATTCCCAGGTTGTACCCCTTCACCTCAACAAACCAAACACCCAAACCCCGTTCCTCAATAATTTTCACAACCTCATCCGTAATACCAAGGGAGATTCGATCAACATACCTCTCACATGTCACACCTTTTTCCTCAATCCTTTTTCTTCTTTCATCATGCCTTGCCTTTGTCCTACGCTCCGCCTTTTCCTGAGAGCTAGGACCTTCCCCGGTCCTTTTCCTAGAAGCTGAGCCAGAGGGGGGTGGAGACTCGGGGCCAGTCCTCTTTGTCTTGGCCATGAGTGAGACGAACACCCCAAACCCCAAAGCGATCATGAACCACGACCATATGCTTCCAAGGGTCCCCCATGCGTCCATAGTTGCCTCATTCAATCGAGCCATGGTAGGTGAGTAGGGTGATTTGGAGAGGAGATGGAAAAGTGGTGAATTTTGGGGGAAAAACAAAAACTTAGGGTTTTACAAGAATTCCTTGGGATTTCGGCTCAAAAGTTCCAAGATTCACCCTTAATCAAGGGAAAATAGAAGGTAAAGATGATTGGATAGGGGTTTCGAAGCTCAAGGAGGGAGGAGGAGGAGAGGAGAGAGTTTGGGCAAGTCGGATTTTAGAAAGGCAATGAAAGGGTTTCCGAAAAATTTAGATTTAAAACCCTTGTTTTTTTTGGGTTTCAGACTCGATCTTCCGGAAGGTATATGTAAACCTTCCGGAAGGTTTTACTTACTGCCTGATTTAAAACAACCAGTAGGTAAGATCTTCCGGAAGGTATATGTAAACCTTCCGGAAGGTTTTACTTATTGCCTATTTTAAATCAGTCAGTAAATAATATCTTCCGGAAGGTATATGTCGACCTTCCGGAAGGTTTCACTCTCTGGAAAATCAAGCACTTCCAGTAGGTAACATCTTCCGGAAGGTCGATGTCGACCTTCCGGAAGGTTTTACTTACTGGCAAACCTTCCGGAAGGTTTTGCCTTTACAGCAAAACCTATCCTTTATTCAACAGAATCACTTCCAAACCATTCTTACTCCATTCCAACCCCTCAAGTGCCTATCTAAGGACATCTAAGCCACCCACAACTTGGATCACATCAATCAACCACTATCGATCATCCCCAAATTACTTCAAATATCTGAAACTTGAGAAATATTTCCTTATTCTTGCGAGCATGGAGCTTTTTAAACAAATTTCTCAATTGAATGAACTAGATGCACATGAGCAAAACCATAGTCCCCAATGCTAGTCAGAAGTATGCACCTACCAATTAATTTTCAACTCGTGTGCATGTGAATTTAAAGAAGTAATTTGGGCATTTACGAAATAGAATTCACATTCGACAGGCTATACAAACTCAGTTTCAATGCAAAACTCACCAAGGGACACTCTTAATCAATAATCGCACTCACGTTATACAGGTATGCACTCCATGTGTACATGTGATATAGAATCTTGTATTCAAAACAAAGTGCTCACATGTAATCCAAAAATGAAGTTCATATGTGAAAATGAAGCAACCTTGGCATAGTCTCATGAATAGAATATTAGTGCATTAGGTAGTAAGACACAACTTGTCATTTTCTTTGAATTTATGCGCCTCCCATGCTTCTCTAGATCACCTAGGACTTTTAAAGGTTATAATGGGGCCTTGGGGTGATATATAGGTAAAAGAAATGACGGATTTAGGATAACAAAGAAGATTGTTCCGAGTGAGAGACATTTGTCTTAGATAACCACTTCCCTTTTATGGGATTTTGATTTTTCTCACCATCATCACACCCCTTGCTTATTTTCTTTATTCTTCTAAACATCATTCTTTTCTTTTGATCACTCTTTATTATTTTCACCCCTTTTTCTCCTTTTCTTGGATTTTCATTCAACTCTTTGAGTTTCAAATCATTCCTCCCTTTTGTTGGAGTTTCCACACCATACTTTCTTCTCTTTTGCACTCACTCATATTCAGCTCTAGGAACAACCACAGTGAGGTAGATTTTTATCCTCTTGCATTGGCTTGGTCAAATGTGTGGCATAGAAATGAATTTTAAAATGGGCTCAATCACGGCACTAGGGATAAAATTTCCTCAAGAAAAAGAAAAGGGCTAAGGCTCAATGTATTCAACAATGGCCTAAGATCACTTCCAGGTCCACATGAGAGAAGCATTACATGATCAAGACAAATCAGTCTACTAACCAAATGCAACCAACCAAAACAAGCATAATGAGACTATTGAACAAACTTGATATCAAAAATTGTTTTTTGAGTAAACGTAAGTTCCCTCCAAAAAGGTTTGGCACTAAAGCTCTCATGGGTCTTTGCTCATCTCCACTACTTATGTCAAGCTTAAAACATGAATCCGACCCGTAAATTACTGAAATTACAAATTCAGGAATCACATACAAATAAGTTCGAAAATCAATACATATGTGATACTTATGCATAGGATCCATTTCTATAGTAAGCTCATGTGCACAAAGTTCACAACAACGATCAACATGTCATCCGGTTCATACTCGCTTCATAAGGGAATACAGATCAACTTAAAGGTATTTTCCATCAAAAATTTTCAAAATTTCTCACATATTTTGTACTAATGCGACAAAAGAATAATACTTCCCAACAACCTTGGTGTACATACAAATGGTGCACCTCACCCCCCAACTAGAATCATGCATTGTCCTCAATGCAACAAAAGGATATAGTATGCAATGGAAGACAATAAAAGATAAATAGGGTAAGAGAACACCTCGCAATTGCGCTTTTGACAAAAGCACCAAGATCTGGATCCAAGAGAAAACAAAGCTATACACCAACAACAAGTAAGTGACATGAAATAAAAACATGACATAATTAAAACAACAGAAACTGTACATGCAAACAAGGGTCCACTTGTTAATCCTCAACCACGTCCGGATACACCGGGTCGGTTAACTCTTCCTCCACCACTTGGTTTTCAAAGCCCTCAAAGAATGGCTTAAGTCTTTGGCCATTTACCTTGAATGTTTGGCCATCTTTGAGGTTGGTAATCTCAACAGCTCCATTGGGGTAGGCCACCTTGACGAGATATGGGCCATCCCAACGGGATCTTAACTTTCCGGGAAAAATGGAGAGGCGGGAATTATACAAGAGTACCTTTTGCCCGGGCTCGAATGATTTCCTCACGATGGAGTTATCATGAAAGATTTTCGCCCGTTCCTTTGAAATTTTTGAACTCTCGTATGCATCCCGCCTAATCTCTTCCAATTCATTCATTTCTAACCTCCTATGTTGACCCGCCATTCTCATATTGAAATTTAGAGTCTTGATGGCCCAATAGGCCTTGTGTTCCATTTCTACCGGCAGATGGCAAGCCTTTCCATAGACAAGCCGATAGGGGGACATGCCCAAAACTGTCTTGTAGGCAGTACGATATGCCCACAGGGCATCAATCAATCTCTCAGACCAATCCTTCCTATTGGGGTTAACTGTTTTCTCAAGGATGGTCTTGATCTCCCTATTGGCTAGCTCGGCTTGGCCATTTGTTTGTGGGTGATAAGCGGTGGATACTTTATGTGTAACGCCATATTTGAACACTAACGATGCAACTGGTTTGTTACAAAAGTGTGATCCACCGTCACTAATCAAAGCACGAGGCATCCCGAACCTCGAAAAAATGTTCTCTTTCAAGAACTTGACCACAACCCGGTGGTCATTAGTCTTTGTCGGGATAGCCTCCACCCATTTGGACACGTAGTCCACTGCCAGCAGAATGTATAGATAGCCAAACGACATAGGGAAGGGACCCATGAAATCGATGCCCCAACAATCGAATATTTCTATCACAAGTATAGGGGAGAGGGGCATCATATTCCTTTGGGTCACACTCCCCAACCGTTGGCATCTATCACATTCTTTACAAAATGAAATGCAATCCTTAATTAAAGAAGGCCAGTAGAAACCTGATTGGAGAATCTTTGCAGAAGTTTTCTTGGCGGAGAAATGGCCACCACAGGCTTGGGAGTGACAGAAGGCAAGGACGTTCCGCTGCTCATTTTCAGGCACACATCGCCTCATGATTTGGTCCGGACAATACTTGAACAAATACGGATTATCGAAGTAGAAGTACTTCACATCGGCCATAAATCTCCTTTTATCCTCAGAGCTCCAGTGTGGTGGGATTTGTCCTGTTGCAAGGTAATTGCAAATGTCAGCATACCAAGGACAATGAGAATGAATGGACAATAACTGCTCATCAGGGAACGAGTCTGGGATAGGGATGTGCTCATTTGTCTCTTGTGCCACCAGCCGGGATAAGTGATCCGCCACAACATTCTCAACTCCCTTCTTGTCTTTAATAGTCAAATCAAATTCTTGTAGGAGGAGGATCCACCTAATGAGTCTTGGCTTCGCATCCTGCTTAGATAACAAGTACTTTAAGGCAGAATGGTCAGTGAAGATAACAATAGGTGAACCAATGATATATGAACGGAATTTATCAAGAGCAAACACTACAGCTAGCAATTCTTTTTCAGTGGTAGTGTAATTCATTTGTGCCTCATTAAGTGTCTTGCTAGCGTAGTGTATAACATGCGGTCGATTGTCCTTCCTCTGACCAAGCACTGCGCCGACCGCGTAGTCACTCGCGTCGCACATAAGCTCGAAGGGTAGATCCCAATTGGGTGGTTGCATGATAGGAGGCGTGACAAGCATGCTTTTTAGTTTCTTAAAAGATGCCTCACACTCATGCGACCACTCAAAAGGAACATCCTTAGACAGTAAATTGGTCAGGGGTCGGGCCAATGCACTAAAATTTTGAATGAACCGGCGATAGAAACCTGCATGGCCCAAAAATGACCGGATTCCCTTGATGGTTGTCGGCGTGGGAAGGTTGGAGATGGCCTCCACCTTGGATCTGTCCACTTCAATGCCCCTTGCCGACACTATGTGACCCAACACGATCCCTTCCGTCACCATAAAGTGACACTTCTCCCAATTAAGCACAAGATTCTTCTCCTCACATCTCTCCAACACCTTCTCCAAATTTTCCAAACACCCCTTAAAGGAGTCCCCGAAGACTGAGAAGTCATCCATAAACACCTCGACAATCTTCTCCACCATATCACTAAAAATCCCCATCATGCAACGTTGGAATGTTCCAGGGGCATTACATAGCCCGAAAGGCATGCGACGATACGCAAAGGTACCGTAGGGGCAAGTGAAGGTGGTTTTCTCCTGGTCTTCAAGGGCAATCTCTATCTGATTGTAGCCAGAGTATCCATCTAAGAAGCAATAGAAAAGATGCCCCGCTACCCGTTCTAGCACTTGATCGAGGAATGGAATTGGAAAGTGGTCTTTCTTTGTGCACAAGTTGAGCTTCCGGTAATCAATACACACTCTCCACCCAGTGATTACTCTTGTTGGAATGAGCTCATTCTTCTCGTTTTCCACCACGGTCACACCCGACTTCTTGGGGACTACTTGTGTGGGACTAACCCACTTACTGTCGGCAATTGGAAAGATGATTCCCACGTCAAGTAGTTTCAAAACCTCATCCCGTACCACATCCTTCATGATCGGATTTAATCTCCTTTGTGGCTGGCGAGATGGTTTTGCATCTTCTTCAAGGTAGATCCGGTGTGTGCAAATGGTAGGATTTATCCCCTTGATATCCGCAATTGTCCACCCAATTGCTCCCTTATGTCTCCGCAGTACCTCTAAGAGATCTCCTTCTTGCTTTGCATCCAATGTCGAACTAATCACCACCGGGAATGATTCATCTTCCCCAAGATATGCATACTTTAAGTGGGAAGGTAGTGGCCTCAATTCCAAGGTAGGCTTTTGTACATCGGATGGAAATATCTTCTTCTCTTGGTGTGGGAGTCTTTCAAATGTTGGGATCCACTTATCCACCCCTTTCAACTCTTCCATGCTCACTTCCTCATCTAACTTTACAAGTTCAACAAGGTCCTCCTCCATGCAGTCCAACATCCCTTCAAATTCCACTTGCTCCTCAATAAACGTGTCGATTCTATTGATCTCGTTCACCTCCACATCATCCCCGGGTTGTTTTGCTAAATTGAACACATTCAACTCCATGGTCATGTTCCCAAAAGCCAACTTCATTAGACCATTCCTGCAATTAATCACAGCATTAGCGGTAGCAAGAAAAGGTCTTCCAAGAATAACGGGGATTTGGGAATTAAGATTAGCAACCGGGTGTGTATCTAATACAATAAAATCGACTGGAAAGTAAAAATTGTCAACTTGGACAAGCACATCTTCCACTACTCCCCTTGGTGTGCGTATGCTCCGGTCCGCCAGTTGAAGTGTAACTGAGGTGGGCTTCAACTCTTCAAGCTTGAGTTGTTGGTACACGGAGTAAGGAAGAAGATTGACGCTCGCCCCCAAGTCAAGCAATGCTTGCTCAACCCGGCAATTCCCAATGGTGATGGCAATTGTTGGACAACCGGGATCCTTGAATTTTGGAGGAGTGTTGGTCCTCAATATGGAGCTCACTTGTTCGGTGAGAAATGCCTTCTTTCGGACATTCAACTTCCTTTTCACCGTGCATAGGTCCTTCAATATCTTGGCACATGACGGAATTTGCTTGATGGCATCAAGGAGCGGGATGTTGATTTTCACCTGCTTAAACAAATCCAAAATGTCAGAATAATTAGCCACCTTGACAGGTGACTTCAACCGATGGGGAAAAGGGGCAGGTATAGAAGGAAAGCATAAACCATCATCAATCACATGTTCTTTATCAACCCCATCTCTCTCACTCTTTTCACTCGACTCGCCCTTGTCGGCCTCACTTTCTTTGGCCTCACTCTCAATATCTTTTTCTTTTGGCAATGCGGCCTTTGGTGTCAACTTTGGCACCACCATCTTTTCAAATTGTTTACCACTCCTAAGTGTGGTGACAGCTTTGAGTTGCTCAAAACCCTCCTGGGAGGTCTCGGCCAACTCAACCACATTTTGACCTTTGGGATTTTGTTGGGGTTGAGAGGGAAATTTTCCCTTCTCTTGTTGAGACAACCCAATGGCATTGGTGATCTTGGTGAGTTGGGCCGAAATATCCTTATTGAAAGTGGTTTGGCTTTGGATGAAGGCATGAACCACATCTTCTAGACTCCGTTTATGAGGTGGTTGGTAGCTGGAAGAACTAGATGGGCCTTGTCCGGAAAAATTCTGTGGGGGAGGGTTGGATTGGTATCCTTGTGGATTGGACCGTGGGTATTGGGAGCTTGAAGTTTGCCCCTGACCTTGATGTTGGGATTGGTACGGACCTTGCTTGGGAGGTGCAGGAGGTGTGTATGTGTTTGAGCCATAAGGAATGGGGTTCTCATTCCTCCAACTGAAATTAGGGTGATCACGATACCCCGAATTGTAAGTGTTGGAATTTGGAGGAAATGATTGCCTTGGTTGGTTGAAGGCATTAACTTGGTCATGGTATGCCTCCTTAAGTGCCGGGATGCTCGGACACTCCGATGTGGAATGCTCGACACCACCACAAACAAAACAAACCTCCTCGGCTCTTGACACATGAGAGACATTTCGTCTCCTCTCCACCTCAAGGCTATCCACTTTCCTAGACAATTTGGAAATTTGGGAAAGTAGATCCTCACGGTCTTTTAAGTCATACACCCCCCCCCCCGTGGTGGTTGACTACTACCCGGGATTGTCCTAGGTATGTCATCCGGATCCTGAACACCCCAAGTTTGTGCCTTTTCAGCGAGGGTACCAAAATAGTCAAGGGCCTCATCAGGGTCTTTGTTCAAGAAATCCCCATTGCACATCATATCTATGAATTGTCTATGGTTTGGGGTGATTCCTTCGTAGAAGAAAGTCACCAATTGCCATGAGTTAAAACCATGATGTGGTATGGAGTGAAGTAGATCCTTATAACGGTCCCAACATTGATAAAACTGCTCATTGGGTTTTTCAGAAAAGTTTTGGATTTCCTTTTTCAAAAAGGTGGTTCGATGAACCGGGAAAAATTTTTTTAAGAAAAAGGAGACAATGTTATCCCATGACAGCATAGTCCGGGGTCCCATGGAATCAAGCCACACTCTTGCCTTCCCATCCATAGAGAAAGGGAACAATTTCATCCTGGCTATCTCTTCCAAATTGTGATTTGGGAGAAACGTTGCAACCATTTCCTCGTAAGACCTTATGTGGTTATACGGGTTTTCATTTTCAACCCCCCTGAATTTGGGGATTAGTTGCAACATCCACGGTTTCAACACAAAAAGGTGATGTTGGACAGGGAGACGGATGCATGATGGTGTGGTGCTACGGGTAGGTTGAAGGTACTCTTGCATAGTTCTTGCCTCAAAATCAAGTGGGTTATTCCCTTCATTCCTTGGTGGGGGAAAATGCGCTTGTTGGTTGGGCATTCTAGGTGGTTGAACTCCCCCACCACCTCGCATATTTGGGTTGACACCCACATTGTCAAATTGATCGGGAGGGGGATAGTGTAATCTTGGGTCATGCTCCCCATGTTCGGGTATTCCCCCACCCCTTTGGTCATTTAGGTTTGCACCTATATTTTCAACATTGTCACCCACATTCTCGGGTGGGTCTTGGTCGATGTTCATGTTGGGTCCTAAGGGTTGTCTAACTAATCGGTGATAGTCGTCCCTTCCCCACATGCAACAAAATATCTATACAAATGAAATTATCCACAAACAAGAATATGTACACGAAACAACGTACCTCAGCCCGTGATGAAGATCACGGGACTTACCTTCGTTGTTCGGAAATCACTTCCTTGATTTGAAACTTGCCTTCCCCGGCAACGGCGCCAAAATGATTGTCACAAAAACGATATCTTTCCTAACCCCTAATTACTATCCCTCAATGTATGCAATGTATGGACGGGGGAGAAGGATTTCTTCCCCTAGGGATAGTGTCAAAAGGAAGGGCAATGAGGAAAGGGAAATGGGAAGATGTAAGTATAGGATATGTGTGCACAAAAATGCTCCCCAATCGCAAGGAGACTTTCGTGTGTCGTGAGTTACTTGGAAGAGTATTCCAAGGTCGTATCCACAGGGAAGGTAGTGAATCAAGGTTGAAATGATTTGGTAAAACACGAAAATGTAAAATCTTTAGTCTTGAAAGTTGATTGGTGAATTTTATGCTAATGAAAATGTAATGATAATATAAATGTTGGCAATTCCAAAAGATCACTCCAATGGGTATACCACCTCAACTCAAATCACTCCTCCTATTGAGCATGAATGAACGCTTGAATCACGGAAAGCCGAGGATGGCATCGATGAGTATCTAAGCATGAATCGTGACTAAGCCTACGGTTTATCAAAGACTCATCGACACATCCATCTTCTATCCGGTCAAAACGAACCATTTGACTCTAAAGGGAAAGAGGAGAAATAGTTGAAATGGTATCCCCAAGGGAGATCCCTCTTGGTCTTGCCAACTAGAGGATTTAGCTACTCATACTTGGAATGGAAATAACTATGTAATGGAAAAGCATTCAAATCTATGAACTTCTAAGGTGGCTAAATATCAGGATTTATGAGCTAAAAGAACATGTATTTAAACCCATTGCATAGCTATGAAAGATGAAATACTTGAAGCATTAATGGTGAAGCATTAAATGAACATTGAACTAACAAAACATGAAGGAAAAAACAACATTCATGGCATTCAATGAACTACTAAGAGTCTTACTCAAGATTACAAGGCAATGCAGTAGAAGAAAATGCAAAAATCACAACTTTCTCTCTCTAGAAACTACTGTTCATCTTCTTCTCCGCCCAAAGTTTCTCTCTCTAAAAAAACTCTTACCCAATGCTAAGTGAATAATCATTTCTCTACCCTGGTCCTGACCATCCTTGGAGAAAACTTCTTTTTCCCAAAACGTGCCTGGGTCAATCCCTGTAGTTCCCTGGTGTCACTCCTTACAGTAGAGCTGAGTCTGGAATATGGAAATGCAGAATGTGTTCTGCAACCCCCAGCAGGTCCCCTTTTTTCTCCCTTTAATTAAAGCCATCTTGTAATCCATATCAATGCAGGGGTGAAGGAAGCTTCAGGGTGTGTAAGAGATGTCAGGTAGCATGTAGAAGGAATGCATGTGGGACCCTCCAAGTTGCAAAGTTGAGTCGCAGGCTGTCTGGAGAAAAGTTGCAAAAAACCTTCCGGAAGGTAGACATTAACCTACCGGAAGGTCGCTGAAAGAACAATTAAATGAAAAGAATCAAATGCAAGAACTTCCGGAAGGTCGACATCAGAAACAAAAATCTTCCGGAAGGTTTACTCCAGTAGCCAAAACCTTCCGGAAGGTTCATTCCAGTAGCTAAAATCTTCCGGAAGGTTCATTCCAGTAGACAAAACCTTCCGGAAGATTTTGGCAGTCAAAAAGAAACCCAAGGCAAAACCTTCCGGAAGGTTCATTCCAGTAGACAAAACCTTCCGGAAGGTTTACTCCAGTAGCTAACATCTTCCGGAAGGTTCATTCCAGTGGATAAAACCTTCCGGAAGGTATTTGCTGTGAGAGAGTCATCCAGGGCTTTTTAACAACACCTTCCGGAAGGCCGACATAAACCTTCCGGAAGGTTTTCTGACTGTGAGCAAAAATTGGATTTCTTTCTCCTCCAAACCTTCCTTAAAGCTTCCCCATATACTCCATTAGCCTCATACAATACCATGGGGGTTTAAGTTATGTCATTTACATCATTTTACATGCATTCACCCAAAATTCCATCAACCCATATTCAAAACTAAAACACTCCCATTTATTGACAAAAAGAAGTGAAACGAAAGCACGTTAGCACACAATACATGTCATTGTTATGTGCTAATCATACGTCCCTTGCTCGGTTATGAAGGAGGTCTTCTCCTGGTCATTAAGGTCCATTCTAATCTGGTTATACCCGGAGAAAGCGTCCATGAAGCTGAGGAGCTCGTGCCCAGCGGTGGCATCCACAATCATGTCTATCCGAGGTAAGGGGAAACTTTCCTTGTGGGAAGCCCGATTGAGGTAAGTAAAGTCAATGCAAATGCGCCACTTGCCATTGGTCTTCTTAACAAGGACGACATTAGCTAGCCACACTGGGTAATCCACCTCTCTAATGGCTTTGGCATGGAGAAGTTTGTTAACCTCTTCATTAATGGTTTTTTGATGCTCTGGGGCGAAACTCCTCCTCTTTTGTTTGATGGGTTTGCAGCTCGGATTCACGCTGAGCTTATGCATGATAACTGAGGATTCAATACCTTCCATGTGTTCTTGTTTCCAGGCAAACACCTCCATGTTTTGCCTCAAAAATTAGATGAGAAGTTCCTTAATCTCTCTGCTCAGCTTGGATCCTACATAAACAAGGTGTTCAGACTCTTCATCTAGTTGTATAGGTTCTAGCTCTTCTGATGGGATTGGTCTGATTTTCAGCTCATCCCTCATGTCAAGTTCATCCAACTGGATGTTCTCAACCTCCTTCATCTTCACAGACGCCATGTAGCATTCCCTTGCTACACGCTGGTCTCCCCGGACCACTCCGATTCCGTTTTCTGTTAGAAATTTGACGACCAAGTGATAGGCAGATGGAATAGCCCTCATAGAATTAAGGGAAGGTCTTCCAAGCAGAATGTTGTACGCAGAAGGTGCATCAACCACTAAGAATTTTACGGTTGTGGTGGCTTGGCAAGGCGGATCACCTAGGGTGAGCACAAGCTGGATTGACCATAAGGGGAACACCCTTTCTCCTGAGAAACCTAGCAAGTGGGTACTTACAGGTTTGAGTTTTTCAGTTCCTATGTCCATCTTATCGAATGCAGGTACAAAAATGATGTCTGCCGAACTGCCGTTATCGATCAGAACTCGATGAACAGTTCTGTTGGCTACTACAGCTCTTACCACCAAGGGATCATCATGGGGGTACTGACATCCTTCCAAGTCAGAATCTGAAAAAGTGATAGTTGTGTCTAAGCGTGGTGCTTTGGACACAGTATGCACTTCGAGAGCTTCTTCGGTTCTGATTCGTCGGAGGTGAGCTTTCCTAGCTGAGCTGGATTCTCCGCCTCCTGCAAATCCTCCAGATATTACTCTGATCTCACCCAGAGGCTGCTGATGTGGCGCAGGTGCTTGTTGTTGAGGCGGCGGCAGTGGAAGAGCTCGATTACGATTGTCATGGGCCACAAAGCGACGTAACTGCCCTCGTTGGATTAAAAACTCGATCTCCTTTTTTAGCTGAATGCAGTCATCGGTATGGTGACAATGATCTCTGTGGTAGTTACAATACTTTGTGGGGTCTCTCTTTGCTGGATCTGCCTTCATCCGAGGTGGCCACCTCATGAACTTCTCGTTCTGGACCTCATACAGAACCTGGGACACAGCGGCGGTGAGCGGGGTGAATTGCCGAGGTGCGTATCTAGGTTGTAGCTCAGGCTGCAGAGGGCTTAAGCGGTCTCTAACATTTCCTCTTCCCTTTGGGGAGCGATCTCTATCGCTCCTTGGAGACCTTTCTCGCTTTTTTTCTTTCCTGGGACTTCGGTCCCTCTTCTTTTCTTTTTTCCCCTTCTCCTTCCGTGATGATGCACTCCCCACCTTGGAAAAGAGTGCTTCTTCACCGTTTATGTACTTTTCTGCCTTGGCTAACACCTCAGTCATGCTTGCTTGAGGGTTCTTTGATATAGAGAACATCAAGTCCTTTGACTGCACTCCTAACCCTGCAATGAAAGCAGTAATGACAAACTTTTCGTCCGGGACATCTACCTTCAGAGATTCTGAATTGAATCTCTGTACATAAGATCGCAGGTTCTCATCAGGTCTCTGCTTTATATTTGATAGCTCGGCTTCCTGTAGATCCGAGCTCCAATGAAGTGAGACACAAAGGAAATGGAGAGTTCTTTGAAAGAAGAGATCGAAGCTGGGGGGAGCCTATTAAACCATGTTAAGGCTGACCTCTTCAGGGTGATGGCAAAGGCCCTACACCGCACAGAATCCTGGTATCCATGCAGCTCCATTTGATTTTTGTAGGTGTTGAGGTGATCCACGGGGTCTTTTGTCCCATCGAAAACCTCTATCTGAGGCATTCTGAACTTCGGAGGGAGAGGGAAATGCAACACCCCAGGAGTGAATGGGGATTCAGTTTGTTGTACCAAGACATCCATCGTTACTAGAGTCTTGACCCTCACTGTCTCCCTCATGTGGCTGAGCTCTTGTTGGATGTCCTTGAAGCGGTGCTCCCAATATTGCTCCATTCTCTCCTGCTGGAAAGGAAGGAAATCATTTTTCTCTAGTCCTTTGTTTTGGCTCTGTGCTTCTTCATTAACCCCCTCCTAGGCGGCTGATGGGGTGCCTGACTGCTCTCCCCTCCTTCGTTCGTTCCCCTGAAGGGATCAAGGTATTGTCGTTCCCTATGAGGAAGATCATTCTGGCCTTGCTGGGTTGGTTGCATCTGCAGAGGGCCTCGTAATAACTTCAAGAGCTTCTCATTTTGTTGAAGTAAACGTTAAATGTTGATTAACCAGACGAAGGGCGTCTAGCTCATTGTTGGCAGGGGGATCCACCATAGGTGGGTCGTCTTCGGCGGTGGGCACGAAATCATGAAGGTTTTCCGGTTGCCTCCCACTAGTGACCTCTTGGGGCTGCACCCTTGAGGGATTGATCTGACTTTTGCTCATATTACGTGTAGAGACCATCAATTACTGAAAAATCAATATACTTGTAACGAGAACTATCGTTCCCACAGACGACGCCAAACTGATGATGTTATTTCACGTGAATGAGCAACGAGATAGGGTTCAATTGTATGGGATGGACCTGAGCGACGAGGCTCGTGAATCGGTGGATGAAAGCTCTAATTACCCGAGGTGTAGTGCGTGATATACAATAGAAATATAGTGGTTCACCGGCTGATGAGCTCGGCTAGTCCACTCTCTAATGGAAGCTCTTGCTCTTTTCCCTTTATTGATTATTCTGGAATGTTTAAAGAGAGTTTTTCATATATCCCCCCCTGGTTGGGGTAATGTACAGTACTTATAATGTTACTCCTAACCCTAGGGGATCTCTACCAAGATCCTTACCCTTAATTAGTGAGATCCCCCTTAATTTGGGGAGGGGATCCTGGTCAATTAAGAGTTTTACGCCTGGGAGGTTGCTTGGCTTCTGTTTTGGAGGTTCCAGCTATCCTCCAGTTACCTCCCTTATTGATTCGGCTATTATTCTGGTTAAGGGAGCCAGAGCTCTGGAACTCCTGACTGACCTCTTGATCTGACCTCATTGGCTGATCTTACACTTAGAACTAATTTTAGGTACCATCATAAACTTAAATATCCTGAGTTTGAATCTTGAAAATCTCTTAGAGTCAAGTCATAAGAGATTTATCCCTCATGAATACCATAGTTTTGGCGTAGATAATCCGCCTTTAATCGAACCGATGAGAGGATTAGTTAAGATGCGCATAAGCTGGTCCGAACATTTCTAACCGTTAAAAAAAAAACAAATTGAATATAGATGGTATGCCTATTTCACTCCTCATATTGTACAAAATCACATATCTTTTTTTTTTGTTTTATCTTTTCCTTTACATTATTTTCTTCAATCTCTCTTGCATTCCTAAAATTTCTATAGAGTGATTAGATTATTTATGTTGATTAGTGGATACTTATTTAGAAGCAAGACACTATAAGAGCTTCATTGACGTAATTTAATGATTATTCTTATTCCTATCGCAAATAATGTTCTACATACCTAGTGAAGTTACTAGATTTTTTCTGTGGACTTACAGCAAAAAGGTTGTTCATGTGTACATGTGAAAATGTGACCCACTCTTGTGCAATTTCTAAGAAGGGATAATATGTTGTTCATACTGATTGCTACAACCATCATCTTATCGAACGAGTATGATATAATTGATATGTTTGTGTTGTGGATGTATTTTATTCCACTCTAATTTCGTACCTGCTCAAATTTGTCTATTGAGTCTTAATGAGAAATTTTTTTGAAGTCTAAATTTGTGGAATGAAGCCTGGTGGTGATTTAGAAGATCGTTTTTTACAGAATTTTTGAAACCTAATTCTATGAAAAAGTAAAGTATTTTATGTGATTCACTAGTTCTTTTGCCTCTATTTATGAAAAATCTTTGTAATCTTAATCTTTCACAATAAAACTTGTGTTGCATTCGCTAATAGACACGGGGTTTCAAGCCAAGAAAATTAATTTTATGTTATTGTTTTTCTATTTCACTTTGTTGGTGGTTTGTGGTCTTGTTCTTGTAACAAACTAGTAAAAATGAGGTATGTGAATCAAATTATTCTCTTGGGATGATTTTTTTTTTTAATGTAGAAACTAAACTATGATTGTGTCTCTATATATTATTTCAGGTTTATTTTTTGAATTTTAATTCTTTTAAATTTTAAAAAATGTTTTCTTGTTTTCATTCAAACCATACTTGGTTGATGTTAGAAACTATTTATTTTTCTTTTAATTATGTCAGTGCATTTTGGTTGACATGAAACTATTTTTAAAATTATGAACTGGTTTTATTTTTATGGTTTTCCAAAAACTATTTTTTTCATCATTTTATAATTTCCAAAATTTAAAAAATGGTTTGTTTCTTGTTTTAAATTGCAAAAAAAAAATTTCCAAAAAAAAACATTTTTGAAGATAGAAAATATTTTAAAGTTTTAATTTTAGAAAAATTCTCAATTTTATTTTATTTTCAATTTTTTTGGTAGACTATTTTTTCATTCAAAATTCTCCCCATTTTGTTTTAAAAACTATTTAAAGTTCTAATTTTTCATAAATTGATAACAAAATTTGAAAAGTTATTTTCTTTCATATTTTCTTTAAGTTTCGAGAATCTAAAATTTAAAAAGTGTTTTTAAGAAAAAAATTTAACTTTATTAATTTCAAAACTATTTTTGATTCTATTTTTAGTTTACAAAGTTTTAGCTTTGGCTTATAATGTTTAGAGTACGCATTTCTAGTTTTCATAAATCTATTTGTTCAATTTTAGAGTTTTTTAATAAACTATTTTTTAACAAAATTGTTTTTTCTTTTTTAACCAAAACGCCCTTTTTAATTTTATTATATGGAAACTATTTTTAATATTTTAGTAGAAATAACATTTTCATAAATAAATTTACTATTTTGTGTTTTTTAACTCTTACGATATCTTTAATGTGTATAAAGCTCTAGTATTACCCAAATTATGGCATGACATATCACGTAATAATAGTGTCCAACCTTGTATTTATGTAAATTTGAGGTAAAAACGTCTCAACAAGTTCCTAGAGTTGTATATAGCGCTTAAGTAGTACCAAGTTTGATCATTCTTCCTACAGACCTCCTCAAATCTAGGATGCTCAAATCGTGATATATTATGGGTATGTTTGGATCGCGACTAATTATTAGGGTAAAAAAGTATGTGAGGCTCATATATCCCACGTTTGGAAAGTTAAAAATGCATAGGAAATCCCATTTGGATTTTATTATGATCCGTTTTAAAAAGTCAACTTTAATCCACTTACAAGGGGTAGATTACATCCATTTTTAAAGTTTATGTTCTAATTAATTGAATTTGTCATTGTCAATATGGCACTGAGGGAAACTAGCTTGTTCTTGGCTAATTCCTCATATTGTAATTCATGATGGCTCTTACAGAGACAATGCCAAATCGTATTGATCATATTGCTAGGTTAGTAGTTGTGTTAGATAGGACTAGAAGAGAGTTGATTAATTTTATGTTTTTGATTTTGATCCTTATTGTTATAATGTGGGAAATTGAGATGCAAAAGAAACCAACACCAACAAGATCATTGACTAGAAATTGTCTACAAATAGAACACTTACATAGATTAGTTGGAGAGAGCGACATTAATTGGAGAGAGCAACTTAGGATTGACTGACACACTTTTCGTGTCCTTTGTAATTTAGTTCAGGATGTTGGTGGTTTAACTCCAGCGAGGAATGTAAGTGTTAAAGAAATGGTTGCAACGTTCTTGAACATATTGGGCATCATGAGAAGAATAGGTCAGTCAAGTTCAATTTTCGTAGATTAGGTGAAACACTTAATCGGCATTTCAACACCATTCTTATGGCTGTTATAAAATTGCATCGTTTGTTGTTGAAGAGACCCGAACCAGTTCTTCAAGACAACACCCATAATAAAGGTAGATGGTTTAAGGTAATTGGTCTCTACTTATTTTATGCTTTTGTAAGTAGTATAAACATGGTGGCACTTGATTTAGATGTACTCTTAATTTCGAGTTTATTATTAAGTTGTAGAATTGTGTAGAAGCATTAGACGACACACATATTAGAGCAAGGGTACCCCTAATCAATCAGGTAAGATATATGGATAGACATGGGGATGTATCAACCAATATCCTTGAGCGAGGCTACATCTACCTAGGAACTTCATTTTTATTGGATGTTGGCACCTCCAGCACATCATGGGAACTTTCCATTGGACAATCCGAGCGGACGAAGCTTCTTCGGCATTTCACCCACCACTCACCTTGGCCAATGAAAGGAGGAGGAGTCCTTTTGGAATAGTTTTTCATAGTTCTTTTGCTTAGTTCAGAAGTTAAGTTATAAACGTCTATTTTCAAAGCTTCACCGTGTTTCAGAGAAGACAACTGTTGTGTCCATTTCAAATTTGTGTTATCTTTGTATTTGAGCTTAGCAATGGAGAAGCAATCATAGTGTAGCCATTTATCTTTATACTAGTTGTTTTTTTTATGTATGCTTGTTATGTTGTTTATTATTGATTTCGAGATTATGAGTTTTGATTCCGGCTAAGTTTCGGCATGATCCGATGGATGATTCTTATCCATAATCAAGCATGATGATTCTCTAATGGTTTCTACCAAATCAAATGTTTGTAGATGAAAAAAATCAATTTTAAACATTACTTGTTAAGTGACTACTTTGATTTTCCGTCGAGGGATCATCCGACACGAGTAATGCTTAGAAATCATTTACACAATTTAAATGCTTATCATTCTCGTTTCTATTTCCTATTGAAAAGCTACAATAATGCACAACTTGGTTTTTGATTGAATATTATCCATTCGAGAACGTTTGATTACAACCTCGAACGAGTTAGAATGGAGAGTCAAAATGTTTGGTTATGGAGGATTTATTATTGAGGATTGGCTGATTGTTTTTATATTGATTACAATACATTAAAAATTCCATTTCTCATCCCTTCCACAAGTCAAGAGATCTTCATTTTCATTTACACCGAATCCAAACCCCTCTTTACAAAGATGAGATTCAACATTCAATCCGATATATACCCATTTTTGGTATGCAACACATATACATGTAGGACCCATAAATATATCATAATTATTAACAACTATTTGTCCTATAAATAATTATTTTACCATTGATCAATCCAATTCATACACATGTTAAGGGGCACAATTATCTTTTGTATCCTTAACCCCTTACCCATATTTCCAAACTCACCCCTCATAGGTTTGACGAAACCCATGATTATGGGTTTAATCTCCGGGCTAGCTACGACCTGAGTTTTGGGAACCCGGGACTGAATTGTCAATCTAAACATGGGATCTAAGAGTCCTTTGGACTATTTTTTCCAAACCCATCTTGACAAGCCCTCTCATACCCCCTTACCAAACAACCCCTAGGGATATCAGAATTGTACTGTGGATAATGGTTGTTAGCATAGTTATCAAAATTGTACGATTTGCAATTCGATTCGTAGGACTCAATTCAATTGAGTCTCTATTCAATTCGTATCTTACCTATATAATATTTTTTGGTCGAGAATCGCACGATTCATTTTATTATTTTTTCAACCTTATTTCTAGTAAAACGACATCGTTTTGCTAGAAGAGGCCCATTGCCAAATATAAAACTTGCGTCTCTCTCTGTATCTCCTATTCAAGTGTCTGTGAACATCCCACAAAGACGTCTCCTTCACTCTTGTCATGTTTCTTCTTCTTCTTTAAAAACAATTTCCAAATTCTAACATACCCTCCTTCTACTTCTTCTTCTTCTTCATCATCAATAAATGCTCTATTTTTTTGTTTTTTATGAAAAAATTATTTCCTAATCGAATGTGGGAAGTGATTTTCTAAGTTTACTTTTTCGAATTAGTATGAATTTTTCCTATTTTAGTTTAACTTCATTGTTAGGAAGACAATAACTATTTGTTGGTTAAAAAGTATACATATTTCATTGTTGCTATTTTGAGGAAACGATATATTATGCATTAAAAAATAAGTAGCAGAGGTACGAAACTCAAGGATAGCTTTATAAAGATTTATAAAGGTTAACATTTTTCCATTTAAGTGACGTGACAATGTCAATACCGACAATTGATTATTTTTAAAATACAATAATGTTCAATAGTTAATATATCATCTATTTTAAATATGTACATGTTATTTTTTTTATCATTGTTTGATTTTTGTGTAAAATTTTATGATTTTTGATTCTCAAATTTAGGATTTCGATTCTTGATAAGAATCTCAACTTGATAACTATGGTCGTTAGTATCTTGCGATTAGGGGTGTTCAAATTTCCGACTGACCGCAAGTTCCTACCCTACCTTACGGAACGGTTAGCCGCAAAAATCGGGTAGGAATGCGGAAGAGTTTTTTGTCTTCCGATTAAATCGGGTAGGAATGCGGAATAGCCATCCATTTCCGCATTCCTACCCTACCCTACCCGCATTAATTAATTTATATATATATATATATATATATATATATATATATAAACTAAAAAAAATCCTAATCTACTGAGTCCCGAGAGCACATGTGCCTCACACCTCACTCCACTGCTCCTTCTAAAAAAACCCTAAGCAAACGTGTTTTGTTGTCTTGTATGCTGGACAGACTAACCTTAAACATGTACATATTATGTTTGATGAAATATCTAAACCATGTATTGTATCTAATAACGCGATGCTCGATGCGTTTGAGAAAAATGGGGACATGGGTTCTGCTGTTTTGCTCTTTGAACGTATGCGTTTGGGAAAATGATTCAATTATGGTGGATTGATATTCATACTTTCTTGTGTTTTATTGTAATTCTTATTGTAATTGTTTTAGATTTTAGTGTTATTGATTTATTGTGTTGTTAAATTGGTGCATGTTATTTAATTAAATTATTAAAATGATTCAAAAATTAATAGTTACAAAAGTGTTTACCCAACTTCCTACCCGATTTCCTACCCGATTAATCGAGTAGGAAGTCGGGTAGGAATACCACACCTGTCAGGTAGGGTAGGTCAAGAAAAAATTCTTCCACAAAGTATTGGGTAGGAAGACGAAAGAACATATTTTCTACCCATAGGGTAGGGTGAACACCCCTACTTGTGATACATGATACGATACAGAGCTAAACTGAATTGAACTAAACTGTTTGATAACTACACAGAGCTGACATCTGAAAATAAATTAATTTTCAGTTTTACCCTTCTACTCCTTAATTTGAAAATATTTATAAAATATGTCATAACATAAATCATAATTACTCTTATTATATTACAGTCTACATTTAACAAATATTTGATCAAAATAAATAACATCTAAATAACACAATAAGTGAATAATAATATCTGATAAAAAAAAAATAACAAAAAAATAATCAAATAATATTAAAAAAATACAATAAATTAGATTTCATTAACAATATGTGTGTGCGCCGTGTGTGTGTGCAGTGCATATGTCTGTGTGTAATTGTGTGTGTACAATGCGTGCATTTGTGTGTGTAATTATAATTATTTATGTATATTTTTGTTACAGAAGACAAGAGAAACAAAAAAAAAAAAAAGATCGACAAGGAGAATATATAGGTTAGGGGTTTTGAAGAGAAGACTAATTAGATTTTTAATAGGATTGTAAAATATTTCGGGGTATAATTGTCATATTGTAAATATTATTAAATATGATTTTGCTGAACACTTTCAGCTTTCAGAATTAAGTAAGAGATCTCCTACTTAATATTGTAGCCTATTTTTAAGGAGCACTTAACATATTAAGAGAGTTTAAATTTTGGTTATCAAATGAGCTGAATACATTAATAAGTGTTGAATACATTCATTTTAAGTTCTGAATTTGGGTTAACAAACACACCCTAAATCAATAGTTTAATATTTTATGTAATTTATATTGTCTCTATGCGGGGCCTAGAAATATTTTGTCGAATAAGAAAAATAAAGAAAAACAAGAAGTTGAAAAAACAAAGAAGAGGATGAAGACATACAAAATGTTGAAAAAGATAGAGGAAGTAAACACTTTTTGGCATCTGATGCTTGAGATATTGGTGCCATTGAAATTAAAGATCAAAATGAAAATGTGATTCGTAGGATTAGTGTTATGCAAACTGAAGCACTCTGGTCTCTTGAGGCTTAGGCGAGAAGCGAGCGCTTCATTGAAGAGAAACAAACTGTATAAAAAACAGTACTCCCCCAAACTAAATAAAATAGGAGTGACATAAAAATTAAATAAAACAAAGACATAAATACAACAAAAATATAAACACATAAAAACAACAAAAATATAAACACATAAAACAACAAAATAAAGTAATATAAACAGAGTTTCAAAATATAATGATCAAGGTCACCTAGTTACAAAACAACAAATATAAATAGATTTCCAGCAAAAATAAACAAATTTCCAGCAAAAATTAAAATAGAAACACATAGTTTTGACAAAAAAAATCAAAAATAGAGTTCCAACTAAGACCGAACTCCAACAAAAGTAGAAAAACCATCTGAGAAAAAAAGTGACCTTTGAGTTCGCCAGTGAGAGGAAGAAAAAAGAGAAGGAAACAAGAGATGTAGTAGAAGAGGAGAAGAAAAAGAAGCAATAACAAATCTAGTCACTGGTGAGTCATAGTAGATCATTTTCTCGAAGCAAAAAGACTCGGTAAATCTAGTGAATGTTGGAAGTGAAGAAGAAGAAGAAGAAGAAGAGGAGAAATCAGGTGACTATTGACACTTGAACTTGGTCTCCAACTACCCTAATTCTCAAATCCATTCAGTCGATTGGGATAGGCATTACACTTATCTAGGGATAAGGGGCAATCCGCTGCTATTGACTTATCTAATTGATCAATCTAACGAACCACAATAGACAAAGAAAGCATCTTAAAAACTTCACCGAGACGCTCGCTTCTTTGATAGGTTGGTTCATTGCTTGGGTCACCTAGGTTGCTCAAACCTCGCTTCGCTTAGATTGTACCAAGCGACCTGGGCTTGACTCTCACCTCGACGATCGTCTAAGTGCGCTTTTCAAAACACTTCATAAGATTATATGGATGAATTGTTTTGGATCTTGCTAATATTTAAATTTTGATATTGATGAATTATGTTGTAACCTTGAATTGTTAAATTTTGTTTTGAAACTTGGAGTCTTTTTAAATCTTGTATGGAATTTAAGTTAAAATATTAGTTATGTCATTTTAGAACAAATGAATATATTTTAGAAAAATTAATATATCTTACGATAAATGATATGTTCGTTACCTACACGATACACTATTTTAAGAAAACAAAACGCATTATGATACACATTTTGATAACCTTGTTGTAGATACTTTACTATAAATCTTAGAATCAATAATGGGCTCTTGTTAAAGTAATGCTAGTGGAAGCTGTCAAGAAGCAATAAAAAATGGCTAAAACGATTTGATAAGTAAAGGTATTATGGAAGGGTTCTTATTTTATATTATTGCTAGCTATTGCCTATGCCTGAAGGCACAGAGTAATAAAAAATGATAAACAATAAACATATTTGTATTTATATCCAAAATCAAATCATAAACATAGAGGAGATATAATTGAATTTAAGCATCGGTTGTAGTGGGGGTGAGAGGTTGTGGTGGTAGGAGACGGTGATGGTTGTGGTGGGTCGCAGTGACCGTGCTGGTGGTGGCGGCGACGATGGCATTGGTGGGGACGACGACAGCGACAACAGTGGTGGCGGCGGCGATGGCGGTGACGGTGGTGGAGGCGATGGCGGTGACGGTGGTGGAGGCGATGACGGTGACAGTGGTGGCGGCGGCGGCGACGACGGTGGCAATGGTGGCGATGGTGGTGACGACGACAGTGGGGGTGACGGTGGTGGCGGTGGCAGTGGTGGTGGTGGTAGAGGTAGTGGTGATGCGGTTTCAAACATTATTTTTTTTTTTAAAGTACTTATGAGAAATAATTTCTAAAAGTACTTTTAAAAAGTCACTCCAAACACACCCTTATGACCCTATTTTTTTTATTAAATTTAGGGTTTTAATATTAGCCGTTAAATTAACTTTAAAGCAAAATTTAAATCGATTTGAACCGCGAAAAATAAAAGTCATTTTGTTTATATTTTGAAATTTGAATTATAAGTTATTTTATTATGTAGATAGTGGAGGGTAATAATGTAATTACATATAATTAATTTATTATTATAAATAAGTGGGTGCAGGAACTTAGCCGACAAAACAGATTATTTATTTTTCTCCTTTTTGTACAAACTCTAATAAATACAATCTTAACTTGTTATCAGTGCGTAGATATGAAATTTGGTTCTAGTTTGAATATTATTTAGAAATTTGATCCGCTTTGTCTTTTCTCTTTTTTCTAATTCTTTCCTCCTCTCTTTCTTCATTCTGTTTCTTTGTTCTATGCAGAGGCCAAAACCAGTTAACTAGGTTTTAATCCTGTTGTGAGAGAATGATTGTCGTGGGTGTTGGATGTGTAAACTTCCAATGTTTGCTACTTATTGGTTGCCAATGGTTTGATTTCACTGTTGACTGAAAGTTGTGTTGGTAAATGATTCATGATCGATTTGCCCCTTGTCATTGGCGCTTTCCGTTGTGGATGTTGTTGCTGATGTCGTTGATCATTTATTTGGTAGTTGTCGGTGTTGTTGGCTGTGGTCGTCGCTGGAGTTGGTGAGCGGACAGGGGTTAGGGTTTGTAGACGCGTATTCATGCTGTGGAGAAGACGAGAACCATTTCGGCTCCGGGTATAAAATCTGGGGCAAACCTGTGATCCGAAGACCCCTATTCTATTGGGTTGTAAAGTCCATAATGTGGGCTGGTGTCTGAGGCCCAGTTGTTTGTCTTGAGCCCAACCTTGTTCGATGTGAAGTCTAATCCAATCAGTTTCTGAGCTCAACCCAGGTGAGTATAATTAGTTTAGCCTAGACCCAACCGGTTCATTCCGGTTCGGTTAACCGGTTGTCATTCTGTTCAGATCCGTTCTCATCTTGGACAGGCCGGCTTAACCTGGTTCAATACTTTCCTTCCGGTTCTTTCTACTGTTCCTATTTCTGAGCCTTTTTAGCGACCAACACAGGGTGTCAGTGTATATTAGTGTTGGTTCAGTGGGTTTTCAGACTAGTTCAGTGAATTTTCAGACCGGTTTAGTGATTTTCAAACATGTTCAGTGGATTTTTAGATCGGTTCAGTGGTTCTCAGTGACGGTTCAGCGTTCCTTTGGCTGGTTCCGTATACTTTAGTTCAAGTTCACTTAATTTTTAACGGGTTTTGCACTGGTTCATCAGTTTGGAGGGCATATTTTATTAATTTGCTGATTTTTTGGGATAATCTGAGTGTTTCCTTGCTTCAATTTGCAACAGAGGGGGTTCGATTTAGCTTGGTTGTGGTGTGTTGTTTTTTTTTTGACATTAGCTTGTGTGGTTCCTGACACTTGGTGCTGGTGGATTACTGGGGTGTTTGTTCTTGTCTTGGTTTGACCCTGCATAATTAATTGTGGACTTCTCCATGATAACTTTCAATGGTGGTAATCGTGGTGGTCATCGTTCTGTGTGGAGCGTGGAGGTGTACTTATTATGGTGACATAAGACATACCGATGTTTATTGGTGGGGTAAGTATGAGAGACCAACATATATCAATCAGGTTTTTAGGGATACCTCGGGTTCTCTAGTACATATGACTTCCATTAATGGTCCAATTCTACTACTGATTTACTTGATGATCTTATTTCTCAACTTCGCAGCTCATTCAACAATTATCTTCACTTTCTCCATATTTGTCTGTCACATCACAGGTCTTGTTAATGAAGGTAATTCTGCATGTGTGGGTATTTAACCTTCGTCATCTTAAATCATTGATTCAAGAACTAGTGCTCATATGTGTGTTAAATCTTGTCCATTTTCTAATTTTCGTTCATCTAACTCACATATTGTGTTAGCTAGTGGCTCCGTCCGACCAATACAAGGGACTGATGATCTCCATCCTACTCTTTCAGAAAACCCCACCTAAAACATATGACGACCCCCGGTCCACTTCCATTAGTCCTTCCTTCTTATGGTGGAACCTGGCATTCACCCTCCCAGAAGTGATTTTGGGTGAGTTCGGTTTGAGTACAGTCTGGTTAGCACATTTTTTTTGGGTACAAAGGGCCATAGGTTCGAATGCTATCACCTTGATGTGACGCAAAAGTCATCAAATATTCAAATATGAATATCCATCGACCGTTACCATCTTCTCTGACTCGTGACTCGTATATTGACTTTCTATCGCAAGCAAACGAGACCTATTATTGAAGATTATATAGCGGCATAGTATATATTTTTCTTTAGCTTGTTATCTGTGAGTCAGTTAACTAAGGTTGCGTTTGACGTAACTTCTTGAAATAAAAGTCAATCCCAAGAATAGACTTTATAAAATGGACTTTCAAAAAATATTTTATGTTTGGGGACCTATGTTCTAAAAGTGTTTTTGAATTAAATAATACACTTGTATATCTTAATGAGGTTTGATGGCTATATTTGAAAAGTGTAAAATAATACCTATTTAACAATATTGCCCTTAACATTAGAGTTATTTAAATAATTTAAAAATTAATGCACTGGTGTCATAATCAAATTTGATCAAAATCAAAACTGTATAAACAATAAAAAATATCAAGTAAATTCCTCATTTTGCTCCCACCTGCATACTCATGGATCATGAAACCATCTACGCTAGATCATGCATCCCACCACAATCAAAGGAGAGGTAAAGAGAGGAAAGAAGAAACAAATTTATTTGAGGGAGTTTCAAACCAGTTTCGCCAATTCATTTGCCTTTATAACATCATTTCCTTTTCCCCTCTTTCTATCCCTTGTCCTTCCCTCTGCACGGGTTGAACTGTTGATGATCAGATCTGGTATGGAGAATTGATTCCCATGGTACATTTGACAGCAAATAATCAATTTAGTGTTTATGCTATGTATTACTTTTCTAGTGATAGACTAATAATTGACCCATTTTGTGGACGATGTTTGAGATTCCGTTGCCTGCAATGTCGTCGACCTTGATCGCTTCACAGTCACGCATCGAAGGAGGCCGAGGAAGCAACTCTAAAGATGACCCATCGAAGCCTTCTTGTTGTTGATGCAAAAATAGAGGGTGCGAAAAAACGGAGCAGCAAAAGTTAATGACTTTGTAGCTTCAGCAACTCTACAGTTTTTTACATTATAGCATGTAAAAAATAAATGATGTGGCTAGGGCTTAAGCAAGAACAAAAATATCACCTATTCAACCAAAATCCCTTTATTGTGTGTGTTAACATTAGAGCGACTTGAAAACAGCTTGAGGTTGTTGACAGTAGTGGCGGTGGTGGCATCATACTAAGCTCTGCTGCTAATGGCGGTGTTGTAGTAGAGACGCAAATTGCCATTTTAAAGTCTATTGGTAATGTTTGTGAATTTAAACACATTGAGGGGCAAAATGGGACATAAATTAGATACAATAAGGTTAATATTAGAACTCTTATTTTACCACTTCACTTAATTGTGGACTTCGCGAGAAGTCATTTTCTCCCTATTTTGATAAGCCAAAAAAAATAACATATTTAACATGTGCTTTTTGAACATGTGCTTTTTGATAAGTCCAAATTTTGTTGGACACCAAACAACCTTATCTATTCGAGAAGTGTTTGCATCAACATGATGGACTTTTGAGTTATTCGCCAAATAAGCCCCAAGTCATTATAGTGATTCGCAACATTCTCTCCATCCTCTTTTGTTTTTCAAGACCTCAAAACGAAGAAGGTGATTGGTGTGAGGCATGAGAGTAATGCCAGTACTATTTAGATTCTGGTGGTTTTGTTTCTACTTTGAGCGCTATTGTGTTTCCTCTTCAGTGACACTTTTGACTGAGCCATCCCTCATTGCAAAAGTTGCGCAAAGTTATTTTTAAATTGAGTTCTTTTTTTGTATTAGAATGTGCGGCTTGTCAATTAGGCAAACATCATCGTAGTTCTTTTCCTTAGAGTTCATCAAGCGATAAGTCTAGTCTATTTTATGCTGTTCATACAGATATTTGAGATTCTACAAGAGTTAGAAGTGTCTCTGGTCTTCAGTATTTTGTAATATGTGTTGTAATATGTGTTGATGATTTCTTTCGTATAACTTAGTTATTTGTTATGAAAGACTGATCTGAATTGCCTTATGTCTTTTCCACTTTTTATAATGAAATTCTACTTTGATGTACGTATTAAAGTTCTTTGGTTTGACAATACTCTTGAATATACTCAATCTTTAATGAAAACATTTTGTGCTGATCGTGACATTATCCATCAAATCATATGTCCTCATATATCCCAACAAAATGACATTGTCAAATATAAACATCACCATTTGTTAGGTGGTAACCGTGATATCATGTTGCATGCACCTTGGTATTTAACATGCTTATGACAAAACCATATTAGGTTGATGTTGTTTTTACTTCAGTTTATCTTATTAATTGCATGCATTCCCTCATTTTAGGTAACAAATCTCCTTTCTCATTGATTTATCTTGATAAACCACAATTTGGTCTCATTTGTCATTTCTTTTGTTGTGTTACATTTGTTCATCTTCTTGGTCCAGGTTGGGATAAACTTTCACTTTGCTCGGTTAAATATCTTTTTGAGATACTCTGACACTCCGAAAGATTATCAGTGTTATGATTCTGTTTCTCGTCGATATGAAATCAGTGTTAATGTTACCTTTTTTGAGTCATTTTTTTTTTTTTTGTGGTATCAGGAGATACATTTTCTCCTGATTTGGTCTTTCTCAGTCACGGGAGCTCTTGTTGCCTATTATACTAGACTGTATGTCTTCTTCCGCCCTGATTACTACTCTGCATGTTTGTCATCGTTCCAAAGACCGACAGACTGTTTCATATGCTCCTCTACATCCATCACCTGATTTTTCTGAGATCCTGACTCCTGTGCCGTAAGCTAGTTCATCCTCTTTTAAGTTGCCTATGTCGTTGAGGAAGGTACTCGTAACTATACCAAGCATTCTATTTCAAATTTTGTTTCTTTGCATCGGTTTTCATCTTCCTTTTGTTATTTTGGATCGACTTTGTCTTTTGTATTTGTTTCTAGTTCTTGGAAACAGACTTTGGCATCTCCTGAGTGGAAATTGACTATGGATTAGGAAATAAAAGCTCTTCGTGAGAATCGGATATGAAACCTTACTACTTTTCCTTCTGTTAAGCAGTTTGTTATTTGTTGTTGGATCTACATAGTGAATATCATCCTGATGGTTCAGTTCAACGTTTAAAGACACTTTTGGTTGCCAAAGGCTACCCCCAAACGTATGGCACGAATTACTGTAAGACTTGTTTCCTTGTTGCTCGTCTTGACTCTATTAGAGTTCTTATTTTTGTTGTACTTAATTGTGATTAACCTTTCTCCTCCTCTTCCTCCTCCTCTAACATCTACTAATTTGTGAATGCTTTATTTAGTGATGATATTAATCAGTCACGATGGGACTTGAACCCACATTTGCTATCCATAAAAGCTAGTAGCTTTCCATTCAAACGACATGATTATGTCAATTGGTTTTTTTTTTTCACTTGATTCAAAAATCGTAGGCTTTGAATTATGAATTGGAAAGCAAAAGAGAATTTTTATTCAATTATGGATAGGATTCAAAAATCATATGGGTAATTGATATGACAATCTGCCTTGTTATGATTAGATGATGTTGAATGCTTTGTTTTGTGGTGAATGCTTTGGTTAATCAATTTGTTTGGTTAATCAAATTAATTAATCAATTTACTATTTGTTCTATTTGATTAATCAATTTGTGAGTGCTCTGTTTAAGAGTGATATTAATCAATCACGGTGGGAGTCAAACCCATATTTGTTATCCACAAAAGCTAGCATCTTTCTATTTAGACGACGTGATTATGTTAATTGATTATTTTTAGAATGCAATAATATTCAATATTTAATATCTTGTCTTCTAAAATATATAGATTTTTATTATTTTGGTTATATTTAAATATTTTGTATTTGTAAAGTTAAAACTTGAATATTTAGGAGTAATCAAAGTATTAAACTAAAATATTTGCTTATTTTTTATATTGTTCACTTTGTTTCGATGAAGCGCTCGTTTCGCTTCTCGCCTAGACCCTTAGGAGACTGATTCGCTTCGGTTCGCTTTACGCCTTAAATAACATTGCGTCCTAATATTACCTAAGTTGTTGGTGTGGTTATGCAATTCATGCACATTACTCGTAAGCCTTATTGGGAGTCTATAATTCGTAAGAGTATCGGGTAAAAGATTATTATATCGTCGTTCATCATCCATGACTATCGCTGACTTTTCTAATGTTGATTGGGCAGATAATCGTGTTGAGAGATGATCTACTTTGAGTTACTACAGTGTTACTTGAATTGTGGGTCGCTTTGGTATGTGATACATGTATGGTTACACAGTACGACATTTTCTTATGTACATAGTACGATGGATGGGGGTAGGGCTAGTTGGTGTGGTATTTTGTGTCGCAATTCGTTTTTGAACTCTTATCTAGTTGTTTTTACCAATATACAACACTATATATCATATAATATCCATAAATACTAAGTTAGTTACCATTTATCTTATATTTGTTTTCGATTTTCTATTATCTAAAACAATATATAATTATAAATCTATATACACATAGTTAACTAATATGTATTTTATATTTGCGTAACGTGTAAAATTTGGAATCGTACATTTTGGTGATATAGATCGTGAACCCACTCCGTTTGAGATTGATGTACCCAGATTGTGGATAGTCAGAGGTGTAGTGAATTCTGGTAACTGATTATACTTTTATTAGGGTAATCTTATTAAGTGGTACAACAAGAAACAAAATGTATTTGCATATTCGAGTGCAGAGGCTGAATATCGGGCCATGACTCATCCTTCATGTGAGATATTGTGGGTTCGTTTTTTACTTGATGATATGAGTATCGGTGTACCCTCTCCTATGGAGATGCATTGTATTGTGACGGCCAAACAATTATTTTAATTGCTAGTAATTCGGTGTTTCATGAAAGTACTAAACATATCGAAGTGGATTGACATTTTATTCGAGATCTCTAGATCTCTTGATGCGAAAGGAAATTATCATACCATACATAAAGTCTAGTGATCAGCTGTGTGAGTAACTAACAATTGATTCGATCAGTTTTAACTAATCTTTGTTCTTCTTTTTTTTTGGTCAATAACTAATCTTTGTTTCAAGTTGGGTATTTCTGATATTTATGTTCTAGTTTGAGAGGGGGTGTTAGAGTTCTTGTTTTAAATTATTAGTAGTGGAAGGTAATAATGTAATTACTCATAATATTAGTTTATTATAAATATAAGGGTGTAAGGTAGCAACATAACAGATTATTTCCCTTTTCTTACAAACCTTAATAATGATTCGACAATCTTAACTTATTGATTGATGATTAAGTTGAACAAATCATGCATGGTTTAGGAAAGGGTTTGCTCGTGGGAAAAAATTAAACAAAATTAATGGATATATTAGGGAATAAATAAATTTTTTTAGAAACCCACGAGGAAAACTTAAAAGTTTCCATATTCTCCTCAAGGAGGTTCTGAAAAGTAATACATTGAATAGATCATTCATTTTGAGGTCAAGATTACATTTTTTTACAAAATTAGTCCTGGAGTATCCTGATGAATCCTAAATATATCGGCCTCGGATCGCAAATACATCCAAAATTAGTTGTATTTTTAACATGTTTACAATGTATACAAACATATCCTCTACATATCCAGTTGCATATGCGATACTTCCATATATGTATCCCATATCGGATATACATAGTTCAATGATTCGTGTTTCACAAGTGATAGTTAATAGTTTGGGTTACTGATCTTTACCCTCATACTTTAGAAGAAATTTCTAGTTTTTTGGGTGGCAGTGGAGCTAGCTTGCCTTGTTTGCTTAATGGAATGGATTGTTAGGTTGATGGTTAAACAGGTTAGTTTGCTTAGGGCATAACATTAGGGTCATCAGAATTGTGTTGTGGATATATTACCAGAAATCTTAGAATCAGCAAAAGGGCCCTTATTAAAGTAATGTCAGTCGAAGCTGTGACAAAGTAACGAAAATGTATTGCTAAATAAAGGTGTTGCTTAGTGATTAAGTTGAACAAATAATGCATGGTTAGGAAAGGATTTGTTAGCGGGAAAAAATAAGACAAAATTAATGGATATTTTAGGGAATAAATCTTGTTAGTACCCTATGAGGAAAATTCAAGAGAGTTTCCATATTCTCCTTGGATAGGTTCTGAAAAGTAATTTAATGGAAATGAAAAGTTGGTTGTATTATTGAAGAACCTATTTAAATTGTAATTTTTTATAGGAAGATTTGAATTGTACTCGATTATAGTTTGGCATTTCTTTGATGGATGTCATATAGGAGTAGTGAAATAGTTCAAATATATATATGAAAAAACCGCGGGCATGGAGATATTTGTCTTTCTTAGTCAAGTTTTTAGTTTAACAAAGATGATAGATTAAAATTTTGGTATTTTAATAGACGAATAGGACTCAAGGCTGGAGTTGTTCATGATGAGATATCGTTTTGTTTAGTTAGAGCATTTGGCCTAGCAAAAAAAGAGAAGCTCAATTGGCTGAAATTTTTATTGGTTTAAATAAGTTTTGGTAACCTTAGTATACGGTTTCAATGCACATTAAATACAAGACTAATTTTAATGACACTTGACGCGATAGACATATTTAGAAATTAATGCTAAATGTTTTGCATTAGTTTGTTTGGAGTACAAACAAAATGTTTAAGTTTGTAAGATTTAGGAATCTTACTAAATTCTTACATAAATAAGGTTTTTATTTTTTAACATGGTTGATAGTTTTGATAATGTCTTTCTTTTGGGTTCCCCTCAAGCATGCCCCTCGGTTAGCATATAATGAAACTAAGATGAATGCTGTCAATACAGGTATGCTTTGATATGTGTGTCATATTAAGGGAAATAAATGCATGCTAAAATGTATATAAAATGAATTCCATTTTAGGGTGTTGTAATTTGTTTTATTTAATATTAGAACACTAGTTCAAAAACTAAATACACATTTGTGGTGCCTATTGTTCCACTTGTGGACCAACATTATTGAAATTCTCAGATTGCGTCAAAGTTACTTTTAGCTAGTAGATGCCTACGTGTGAAGGGCACTGCGATATTTGAGTGAGTGATGGCTAGAAATATTACCTCCTTCACCTCCTTATTTTCCTCAAGTGGTTGCTTCTCTCATTCTATGATCATTTTTTGTATCTTTTGGTATCCTTTTGAATTCAATGGTGAATTGATTCATCATTATGTAATTCTAAACATGCCATGATATTAAGCTTGTCTGTGGATATCTATGTGCGAACAATTCGATCGATTTCATTGTAATCAGGTTGGTACTTAAATCTCAGTTAACAATATTTTTGCATCTGTTTATGAAAGGTCGAAAGTTTTTTTTTCTTATTATTCGCAAATGCGGTGGCAATTAATAGAGATTGATAATCGGGGACAAACTAACAAACAATTTTCCTTCCTAAATTGTTTCATTTAGCTTCCCTTGTTCAAATTTTACGATGATATTTGATTTGTGTGCTATGGGAATACTTTATATTTTGCTTGTAATTTTTTTGTTCTTTTTCGCAAGGCTACATATGGAACCTATATGCATGTATTACTGATAATTTGCTACGTGATCTATGTCTCATAATGTGTTATAGAAATCGAACATAGTGGTGATGTATTCTTATGAGGAATTTGGAATGTAGTATTGGAAGTTTAGAAATTCTTACTTAACGATTTCATCTTAAATTTGATGTTAAGAAGCATGAAATGGGGAAAAAAGTGAGAGCAGATAGAAACTACTTTGAATTTTACAAGGTTTCATGACTATGCATTAAATCTCATTCCTGGTGAAGCTTTCTATGAGAAGTTTGAATCAGCAATTCTATGGTGGAATAGAAAGGAAATGACAACTTATAAGTTATAAGAAAATTCCTTTTATTCTGTACAGATTTAAGAGAACTAATGTTTTTCAAGTTGGAGTTTATCTAAAATTCAAAATATTACTAGGGCCCTTTGGTTAACAAAATTGGATTTGGTCTGTGAATTTCTGCCTTCTGAAATTAAGAATATAACGATTACCTACAACTGGAATCTTATGGTCTACCATATGGTTGAGTCGTTTTCAATCGGCTTTTTTCCTAAGGTTGTATTTGAATTCGCAATACATATTAACGTTATTGAGCCTAATGGTGATATTTGGCATTAGATATGTGGTGGTTTTGATGTTGGAGTCTTAATAAGGAAGACATTATGATAGTGGTAGTGGTGACAATAAGTGGGGTGGTCATTGTGCTGAAGGAACGTTACTGGTATTGGCTATATAATGGTTGTGTTTGTGGTGTTGAAGGTTGTGAATGTGATAGTTATATCATATATGTTGGTGGCCATGGCATTGATGATATTACTACTGGTGCCATACTGCTAATGGAGGTGATGGCTAGAGCGTTTTGTGGTGGTGAACGTCATAATAATGGTTATCGATGATGTACTTTTTTTGAGGTACTGGATAGTGGAATTATGATGATAGTGATTGTATGATGTTCGTGGTGACAACATAATTTTCATTGGACCTGCAGCACCATTGGTGGTTGTGTTTGTAATGGTCCGTGTTACATTGATGTTATTAGCATTTTTTTGTCTTTGCTTCAAAACCTAGAGAGTGGATTGCGTTTGCGGGTGATACCACATCCATCATAACTTATTAAGCTCCTCTTTTATAACTAAAGCTCAAAACTTGTAATTTGCGAGACCTGGATCTATTGGGCCCAAGTTCAATTCTTTCTATCAATTCAACCACCAATTCCTTGAACCAAATTCACCCTACGAGAGTTTACAAAAGTATTTTTCTTTAATTTTTTCATTTTTTTTGGGGATATTTTTAATCAAGTTTTACTAATACAGAGTCTTGTCACCATAATAGCAATCTTATAGTTCTTTATAATTTCAACATTTTTGAATTTTAAGCTTATTATGTTAGTGCCTTAGGCTTGTTAAAAGTATATGTACTTAAGATTGTGTTTGTCCGAGAGGAGCGCGAGCTGTACAAGTTTCTAGTGGAAAAGCAAAGATATAAGTTACAAAGTCATGTAATTGAGAATAATCCTACTGTTAAATATTTGACACAATTCCAAGGAGTTGGGCATGGTGTCTCATTGTTGTACACTGCTTTGCTCTTCAAGTGATGCTTTAATGCCTAATGCTAATTTAGTGAAATGGTTTAACACTGTGGCACCATCGTGCTTTGGTTTTTTTTACTTGTGATGTGCCACTTGTCTTAGTCATAACAGACTCATGAAGTGGCGTGATACAGATGTAGTTTATATGGAATGAGCTGATGATTCTCATAGCATATGTCATATCCTATTACATGTGTCATCTTATTGGTTAATTTTATGCGCCGAGCTGAATTTGGTATCGTAAACCGGTTCATTGCACTGAAACTCCCATTCCTATTAGGGGTGCTTCCCAGGGGCAGGAGTTCATTCCTACACTACAAGATTTTATAATTCAGTCTCGATCATCCGTATCAGATGCATTATGCTTTGTAGAGAAGACAATAGGCAAGGAGCAGTTTCTTTGTCATTGGTGTTGCATTTTGGTAAGTTTTACAACCTCGTGATTGGCAGTTTGAAAGTCATTCTACAATACAAAAGCACATCATAAGGCTATGTCATAACTTTGCCTTTTGTCTTCTTTTAATATAGAAATGTAATTACTGCTTGTTTTTAGTTATTACCGCAAGTTTTGCTGTGGAAGAAACCCATCCACCCTACCCATGTTCAAGCCTTTTGCAATTCAATTGCTTGTTTATTTTGTTTGAACTGGTAGAGGAAAGGCCGACCAATTTTACCAATGGGCATGCTGAATCAGGCTGATGTTATTTGGTTCGTGTGTCGCTTTAGTACGTGATACGGGTACGCGATACGTCACTTTCTTAGGTACGAGATACAATTGGGGTAGATTTAGGTGGAACGATATTTTAAGTCACAATTCGTTTTGGAACTCTTATTTAGATCGTTTTCACCACTATACAACATTATATATCATAGAACATCCATGAACACTAAGTTTATCTTACATTTGTGCTCGATTTCTACTATTTAAAATAATATATAATTATAAATCTATATACACGTAATAAATTAATATGCATTTTATATTTGTGCTATGTGTATAATTTGGGATCGTATATTTTGGTGATCTAGATCGCAAGTCCATCCCGTTTGAGATCAAAGTACTCAGATCGTGGGTTGTCAGAGATTTAATGAATTCAGATAACTTTTCTGGCCTCTATCGGAATATCATTTTCTTCTCTTCCAAAAATTTGAAAACGGATACAAAATGAAGCTGTAAGACTATACTTAAGTCATCAATCCGTAAGACCTTTTGATTACTGATTGTTATATACTTAGGCTGATGGTGGAGTCAAAGTATGATTAAGGATTATATGGCGGCTTTGTTCATTCGGTTTGTGGTAACTAATGCTGATGCCTAGACGCTGTGTAGTTTACAATAGAGGGATTCCATCACTTTGCCTACTCTGCCTTGTTCTCTCTACCCATTATACAGCTGAGACCACTTCAATATATATTTTGAGTTGGTAATATGAAACCTAATTATAGTGTGCTCCTTTGTTATGCATTTTCCTCATGCTCTATGATTTTGTTGACTGTCTATTTACTTTAAGGAGCATCAGCCAAATGATTAGTAGATGTCAGAGGTGGATATACGTCATGGTAATATTTGGACTCGCAGGAGAAAAGGTTCTTCCTTTTCCAGTGTCTGTGTTGAGTAATGAGCTGTTGGGAATTGATTCTTCTTTTCCCGTCTCGTAGTTTTGAGTACTATTCGTATGTATGGGAAGTATTTTTTCAGTATGTCAAAGCTTGAATTGCTCAAGAAGGATGTAATATGGTAGAATTAGGATAGTGTGAGTGTGAGACTCATGATATGGTCTTTTGATGTTTGTTATAAGATTGAAAAGAAAAAATTGGATTTGTACTGCATATAATATATGTGTTGTATGGTCCTTGTGTACATAGCACCTTGTTTGGGGATAACAGGCACGAGTCATGGACTGGCAGAAACCATCATGATCATACCTTGGTAAATCCTATCAGCAAGATAGGCTCTAGAATTTGATTTTGAGAACATTTGTGATTTATATTAGGTGGACATCATTGCTTTCTGTTGGCAATAATAACAGAAAATATGATAAGAAACGTTACCTTAGAGAAACTTGTCATTACTATCTCTGACAATTCTCCATATTTGTAAGGGAATGTGTAGAGACTGAACCTCTTGGGACCTCTTTATTTTTCTATAACCCCTTTCTGTTTCTGTAACAATGGCTGACCTCTTAACAATGGTTCATTTCTTGAGCATGAATGAAAAAAACGATAATGTTAATCATGTACAGATTAATGCCCACTTGTTTGTGGATATCACCGACTAAATTGAAAATCTCTTTCTGCCGCCTGAATTACAGGTGAAATGCATCTCATGTTAGAGCAGGAGCACTGAATGTGAAAGACTATGTCATTCAATCATCTGTTTTCTCACTTAGCTGCTGAGCTCTTCTCTGGTGGCCAAATCATGGTTAGTACCTTTAACTGGTAATCCTCTTTGGTCATGGCCACCTTTTATCTCTCTTCATTTTTTTGCCTTGGCCAACTTACTTGCGGGAAAATGCAATCTGGATATTAGAGGTCGCGGTGCTCTTGTTTTTCGTTCAAATCCCCTCACGCAAACAAATCCTGCAAAATGTTTGGCAAATAACATCAGGAGGAAAAAGAGTTAGTAATACCTTCTCAAATAAAAGTCATATCTTTGGAGTGATTTGATCAGGGGCGGAACCTCGCTTGGGCTAGGGTGGGCACATCCCCCCCCCAAATTTTTTTCTTCATCTTAGACATGTATTTTTTGAAATAAAATTTAGACATATTTAATTGTGCCCACCCTATTATTGTATTTTCGTAATATTGATTTAAGTAGACCTCTACCTAAATGATTGTTAAGTTTTCAAACAATGTTATTGAGACCTAATTTAAGGACCTAAAGGATTGTGATATTAAGTATAATAGTGATTTTCAATATTTAATAAAATTCACTATCTATCCAATGGTCACAAACCATTGGGTCTCTATCAATTTAATTTCAAGTTAGGTGCAACTAATATTATTGTTAATTTTTAGAAACGTTTTAGAATTTCCGAATATGTTTTGAACATATTGAAGTTATTTTGTAATTTTTTTAAATTGAAGGGTTATTTCGTTGTTGTATAAAAAATATGTCTTTATTTAGTAAACTAAAGGATCATAAATAAAAGATTGTTACTTACGATTTTATATATAAAAAAAATATTGTTGATAAGATTGATTTGTAACTCATTCAAATAACAAAAACATACTAGGGTCAATTGTAAGTGACAATAATTAGTCTCATTCTTAATAAGAAGTTTTAATTATTTTTTATTTGTTCATATTATGCATTTCGGTTTTTTAATCTTCTATATTTACTGAACTTTTAAGTATTAAATATAATTTCAAATATGAATTTATGAACTTCTACGGTTAATTGAAAATTTTTTTTAAACGTGCTAATGTGCCTACCCTAAAACTTTTTTGTGGCTCCGCCCCTGATTTGATGGTATCACATTACAAGGTTAACTCTAATATGAATTTGTTTAGCCTCATACTTCAAATGACTGTTCTTGTTAGTTGGACTGATCTCAATTCGCCCAAGCATCGGTCATATATGATGGTTTAATGAGTGAACCAGCGAATAACTTATGCACAAGGATGAAGGGGGTTGTTCCCATCATTCTGTTTGTAAGAAGTATGATTTTAAGATTGGCTGTGAACATGATCAAGTACAAAGACAATTTGGGTTGTAGAAAGAGTCATGGTCTCCACCTCAATTAAGAGCTGACTACATGGGAGATGGTTAATGATGTTCTGTTATATTGTGCTGCTTTTTGGACTTTACACCCATGTAATTGGTTGGACTTCTTGTCCACTACATAATTATTTATTTTCTATGAATAATAGATGTTGAAGTATAAATACTTAAATTACATCCTCTCTAATAGCTTAAGATTTTGGAGTATATGGTTGTTTAACATAGTATCAGAGTAAGAGGTCCTATACTTGAATTTCGCCGCCACCCTAATCTCGCCGCCACCCTAATTATTAAAAAATTTCCACGTGATAGGCCAAAAAATTAGCTTACATGTGAGGGGGCGTGTTGAAGTATAAATACTTAAGTTACACCTTCTCTAAAAGCTTAAGCTTTTGGAGTAGATAATTGTTTAACAATAGATTTTGTTTCTTATCAGAAAAAAAGAGTGAGTGCAGCAAAAATGTGATTTTGTTACAAGAAATGCTACAAATGTTGGACAACTGGTGGTTTGTTTAGAGTTTAGCAGTTAAAATTCTCTCTAACCTAATTAAAATAACCAAACTGTCTATTTTTCTTTGTCTTCTGCACTTTAGTTTAACGTTTATCTTAAGGAGAGTTTAGTATGTCATGAAAGTCTTATTATTTTTTTGTAAAGTAGTCTGCCGCTGATCCAAACCCGTCTTCAAACCTATCACCCCAAGCCTTGCCTCCGACTGCTGTTCATGAGGAATGAAGATAGCACCCATGTACAGCTATTGAACAATGCATTCCCACATGCATGCCTAACTGCTACAGCCCCCCATCTGTGTTGAAGTTCAAAACACTGATTTCCTATTGTAGATCGTTACTATTTTGTAGTTGAAATTCTTCTTTTTAAGCTCCTCCGCTTCACCAAAAAATGTTTTTTGAACTTTAGAAAATTTTTAAGCGTGGTTTCTTGTTGCTTTCAATTAAGGCAAATAAGGGAGCATTCTTTACCTCTCCAAAAGCAGTATTGAATTCCTTCTGTTGATAAACCTGGAAATCAGTGTTAAATCATAAGACATTTTCTGATTTTGATGCTCAAAGTTAAAAAATTGATGCTCAAAGTTATTGATGCTTTAGAGTAGTAAACCTAAATTACCTTTGAAAATTGTTGTAACAGAGGTCCCGAAGTATACTGTCCTGCGTGGCAAGTTCCATATCCAAGCCCTTGGAACATCAATTGGATTAAGACTAGATTCATGATCAGAAAAAACCTGCAAATACATAGATTGTATATTATAATACCATGGTCTAAAAATAAATGGGGTTTAAGTAAATCAGAGTCTTCTTTTTCAGGTTTCCACCTAAAGGCATACTTTATTTAGTTAAGTGGTAGTATCACAATCCTGGCAGTGACTTGTGATAAAGGTTGATGCTGAGCGAGAATCAGATTTACCTCATTAACTTGGAAGTATGTGCCATTGAGTGGAAAGCTACCTCTCATTGCTGTTCTACATGGTATCTGTAATGAGGTTGGTATCAGCAACAATCTCATATAAAGCCTACAGGCTACAATGGTACAATTACTGGTGATGATTGCAAATATGGATGTATGTTTTTGGATTTCCTCACCAGCAGTGTTCCTCTGACTGTCTGTGAATTTGCTTCTCTTATGTTATTGCATGAAAAACATGAGTTCTCATTGCACAGATTTCCTGGTCCTTGGGACCCACACCTATTTTCAGGAGGTTGAATTGAATTTGCAGTTTCACCTGGTGTGAACAGCACCAAATTGGCTGTAAATGATTAGCAGATTACAAGATTATAACACTCAATATTTGAAAGTTGATCATAATTTGGAGGCTTAATTCATTGTAGTCATTAGATCAGCTGTGAGTCTTAAGGTTGGATGAGACCCAATTTCCATCCAAAAGCTATTGTAAATTAGGTCTCCAACTTATGAACAAATAACATCTTTCTATTTGAAATTGTAATCAGTAAATAACATTCTTCAGTTTGATTTTACTTTGACTTATGGGATGTCAATCCAATTGTAGACTGGCTTAAGCACTATCATCTTGTTATCGGGAGATTCAAACCCACATTTCAGTGCCTTGCAGAATGATACTGTTGGGGTGAATTGTGGGTCATTGCTGAGACAACTTACATTGTGTTCAGAGTTGTAATATCTTGTGAACTGTGTTGTTACCTGGTGTCCAGATAGCAAGAAGGTATGGACTTGGATCATCGGGCTCTCGTCTATCCAGCTGAACAGAAGATTTGGACAGCCAGTTGGTTGCAAGAGAAGTTGCATGTAGGCAAAGCAAAATTGTAAGAACAGAGAAGTAGAATAACTAACCCCTTTAAGGAGAGGGTGTGAATCTGGAAGTTCATACCTGCAGCAGGATTAGAGAAGTTATTGTGCATCATGCAGGCAATTTTCATTCATAATGTTGGATTTGTAACACTTTCTGTCACAGATAAGGCCATTATTCAGTTTTATCCCTAATAAACCATGGTCCTGGGAGGCATACCTGTATACAGAGTCTACAGGCTTTACAATTGTTAAAGTATCAATGGCTTAACTTTTAATTTATACTTCAGTTAATATGTCAAAAAGTTTCTGATTGTGCTATGATTTGGACAGTTGTAAGTTTAATGAGCTGACCACTTGGTTCACAGGTTCAGAAATATTGTGATCAGGCATAATTTTCTGCAAATTTGTGACCCTAGAAATTAATTTTCTAATATGAACCTAATAATTCACCTTGATCAAGATCTTGGGTACCTGTATTAGTATGTTGTTCATGGCAAGTTGGATACTTACACTTGGTGCTCTGTTCGTAGTCGACTTATGTTCTTCAGTTTGGGTGTAGGGATAGAAGCAGCTTCTGGATTCAAAGCAACTAGAGCTTTGGACGTATCACCGTCTTGGAGTTCCGTGTTGTTCTCTTGCATATAGGCCTGTAGCGTCAGCGTGAATTCTTCAAGATTGAGTTTGATTGTCGGGATTTCATCAGGATCCTCATAGAATGCATCCTCAATGTCGCTTTCTGATATTCCTATGGATTGTTCTGGTGTTGTTGGTTCCTCAACAATTGGTTCACACGTGCCAGTGATGAACTTGTCCTCTATAGTTAAGTTGCTCACAGCTGGAGGTAGTGGCATGGGCTTGAGTACTACTGCAGGGTATTCATCAGATGCAATGGGAACAGATGAACTCACCATACTTCTTTCTTCTGGCCCTGGGAGGGCAAGCCTTGCACTGCACCAAACAGAGCTTGCTGTCAAGGTTTTATTTTTTTAAAACAAATCAGGAGATCATTTAAAAATGGGATTTCCGCTACCCAACCCTTATATTATTAAGTCAATTAACCCTATAGAAAAACCTCTTGTCTCTTACTTTTCCAGAATTCTAATATTAATTTTCTTTAATTGTTTTCTCAATGAATGGCCACTAATCAAGTCATGCTAACTATGCTCTATTTATTAATTCTTATTGCTTTTAATTTCTTCCCTTGACCCATAAAATCCTTTCAGGAACTGGCCTGTTATGCCTGAATTATTCCAGAAGTTTGAAGCACTGAGCATGTAGACTTGCAGATGACATATGAATAGGTATGCGAGCCTAAAGACAATAGTAACTTGTTCTTCTAGAATATGATCATATGAGCAAATCACCGGTATCGTAAGTGTTCTTAAACATTTTGCAGATAATTACTAGGAATGTTTTGTACAGCTTTGTAATCTCAACTTCTTGAGGGCTAGAATATAATAGAGGTCGGGATGCCAAGTTTTATGTTCCTATCGATTATAAGTACACATGATTGTTGGGCACATTATGAAACCTTGCAAAAGCACTTGCGAAGTGTCGGCACTCTCCCCTCATTGGACATGCATTGCAATTTGGTTTACTCTTTGTACAAAAAACCTGCATCACCATTGAAGAATGAGGTATTTGGAAGAGTCCTGTTCATATGTTAGCCATGCATAGTGAATATAATGACATACCTTTCCGAATGTAATCATCTGGTAGTGTAGCTCATACCTACAGTTCGTTAGGATATTTGTCAACTCAATGCCAAGAAAATCCTTCAAATTGACATGGATGGTTCTAGAAAGGGGTTAATAAATTACAGTGTACGCTGATCCAGCTTGCATAGTCTGGGCCAAAGATATTTCTGAATAGACTCCAGCACAGGGTACCTGTGTGAAAAGATAATTGGCATTTCTATATATGAAAAAAAATGCCTTGTTGATCAGTTGGCAAATTTTACTTACAGTTCCAGGAGATGCAGTTGGAGTGATTCAGGGAGTGGTTGGAGGGGGACCCACCCCAGTCTCACAGCAATCCGCCCAACATTTGTGTCAACCTGACAAATAAATTTGAGTATAAGATTTGCGTTGCTTTTATAAGTTACTGCTAGTTCCCACTACTTGTTGTTGTTGTTGTTGTTATTATCAAACTTTGTATAGGGGGTAGTCTTAGTCCCCACAAGAACCTTACTGGGAAAGCAAGATGATGAAGTGTTAATAGCCGCACACATTCCACACTTTTCAGCCCCAATCCCCATATGCTTAATAAATAATCCCTGCAGCAATAAATGTTTATAGAAGTCAGACAATAGAATTTAACAGATGGCAATAGTCATATAAATGGCTATTACATGTTATGGCCTTTGTTTTACACAATCTCCATAGGTACATTCATGATCGAACATATTTGATCTATTTTTCTTATGGATGTGATACATGTAATTAGCTTCAGGGCTTACTTTGCTTTTTCTGGGGGAACATCTCTCAACCATTCTAGATCAATGCTTCCATGGTCTTTGACCAATCGGTCCAAAAAATCCTGCAGAACATCACAACCATTGTTATCTTGATTTTAGGGTTTCTATATTCATTGAGTAATATCTCATTCGCGAGTCATTTGAAGCTGGTTGAAATAAATATGAATACGGAATTGTACCTTAATTCGGTCTGCTAGCATGTTGTTCATTCCCCGTTCCTTGATAGCATCAGAGATCTCATTAACATCAGTGAGTCTTATTGCCTCATAGTCCAGTGAGTCCATTGTTTCCTTGCTTCTTTCTCTTCTTCTTCCGCTGGACTGCACGTGCTTTCTCAAGGTATCCCAGTCAAATGCTTCTCTCTTTTCACCCTCAGCCTTTCTTTTTCTTGCATTTGAGATACTGGTGCCTTCCCCACTGATTGGCTCGCCCAGAGAATAAATTTTCGCTTTTGCATTTGCTCCAATTGCTTTACTCTCTAAGAATTTTTGCTTATTTTCTACAGAAATCCTCTGCTCCACAGGGAGTTGCTGCCCAGTACGGGTTTTACTTTTAGCCAGTTCTTCAGCAGGTCTTTTGGGCTGTGCGATTGAGGTGCTTTCCAGTTGAAAGTTCTTGAACCGCTCTTGTGGATGATTCTTAATGGAATGATTATTTGTATTGTGAGATCCTGATTGTAAATTACCTTGGTGTATGGGGTGCTTGTTTAGAGATGCACTTGGGCCAGCTGTTGTTGCTTGAACCCTTGGCATTATATTCTGCTGGGCGGTTGGACTACTTTTACTTTCTGCCATGTGCCCCATCATGTTGCCCATGTGGTTTTCACTTTTTGCTTTCCTATTTCCAGAAGCAGTTGAAAGCAAAGAAAATATACTGTCTTCTCCCGACTCTTCAAAGCACTCTACTTCCCGTACTCCTGATCCTAGTAGCATGCTCATCCAAAAATTATTGGAAGGGAGACTTGATCCTTTCATTTGGCTAATCTGAGAATTGCTTGTATAAGCACATGGAGCATGGACTTTCTGGATATTTTCTCTGTCCATTCTTAAATTTTGCTTGTTACGCACAGAATTCTCTGATTGCTGATGCCCATGCAAGTGTCTCTGATCGGATATTGCACTCCTGATTACATGGCTGTAAATTTCCTGCAATGCAGCTGTTTCCTCTGTCTGAAGGAAATTATTCGGAGCAAGACTGCAATTTTTGTCGAGTTTGGAGCCAGTTTGATCTTCAGCTTCTGAGTTGGACCCTGAACTGGATCTGATTTCTTCTGTGGCTTGAAAAGTGAAAGAATCGAAAGAATCGAAAGAATTTTGTGATGAGATGACATCTTCCTCTATCACAGAGCTTCTGTTGTGTATGGGCTGCCTCGCTATTTTTTCCTGATATTTAATGGTGCCATCTGGGGCTAGTAACTGAACCTCTGGTTCCTCGACTACTATAATTGTCCCATTTTGGTAGCCTGTATGCCAGATGGTTGTTGACTGAAGGGGGAATTTTGCTGCAAGTGACATGAATGCAGAGCTGCATACAACAGGAAAGCAATGGTAAAGCACATCAATTTTGATTGTTTCATCTTTTACTCTGCGAGGCATTTGATCTTTAAGATATTGTCACAATCTTGACTTACCTTGACAAATGGTCTGAAACATTCTGTGTGAGAAACACTCCAATTACTGAGTCAACAACTGATCCTTTCCATTTTGAGAATCGTCTGTCTCCTGCAAAGAATACCATTTTTATTTTAGGATTTATACTCATGACTAGGTAAGTCCAAGAGAACTGGTTTCTTTTAATTGATAGAAGCGAAGTAATTGCACTACTGTACAAAAGATGCCTGCCATAGCCAAGTGCTAGTCTCTTTGTATTGAACTTGTGTCTGGATTAACACTTAGTTCAGCACAATAAACAAGAAGCAGAATTCAGAGGGATTGTTTTTGTCATTTTATTTGTCTTTGGATTTTTAGTAACATGCTAATGACAATATTGCCAAGTGCAGTGGTAACATTCTCGGCCTAACGACAGGAATGTTGTAGGTTCAAATATGAGGACAATCACTTTGTACATATAATGCCAAAAAGTTAGGTCTGTAACCACCCAACACACTCGATTGACATTTACAGGCACCAAAATAGGTAATTGCCTCAAGGTTCTAAAAGCCAATTTTAGGCTAAGGACAAGTCATCATTGCTCCAGGTAGTTTTATTTACTAGTTCAGGATCTGAGTTGCTGAGGCATTTTCTGTGCGGTGGACACTGCTCTTTGTGTTTACTTCTGCTAGAAATCCTACATGACTTATATACAAGTTACTATCTGTATTAGTTACCATCTGATTCTTGTTTTTTGTAGTCATTTAGTAAATTAAACAGCTGACCTATTTGTATAAGGGTATACTTTATTATATTCTCTGTACTGCGTATTTTGATCTTATTAACAAGCATCATTCTTTGTGGAGCTTTCTAAGTGCATGCCAAAATGCCTGTTTTCACCTGGGAACTACTTCAATTTTTTTTTTTTGAAATGTTGACATGAGTCACTCTAGGCTATGAAGTATGCTATCTGACAGTTAATCTGATTGTAGAAGTTTTGAAATATTTTTGGTACCTTGAACAAGATGCATGCGTGCAATGAATGAGTCTACACGTCTATGGAATACTTCCCTTTCTTCTTCCCACCATTTTTCATTGTTCTTGTCTGTTGCTTCTGTGTTTTCACTTCCTTCTTTTCCCATCAAGAGGTTCCAAATTCTATTTGTCTCCGGGTCTAGGTCCACTTTAGGCCGTGGCTTGCGTTTCTTGATAGGGTCCAGCTCCTCAAATGGAATAATTGTGCCACCTCCTTTGTAAGGAACAAGTGCTCCTTGCTCTTGCCCAGCTACTTCGTTGCTCCCAAGATGTATATTTAGACCTTTCAATAGGTGTGTAATTTCATCAATTGAATCCGGATACCTCTTTTTTTCCAGTGGACCTGCACCAAGTTGCAAAGAAGTTGCTGTTATTATTACCAATTGAATATGTTGAAACTGTTTGTCTTTGGCACTCTGTTTTTCAAGATTTATGAATACTTACCTCTCATTTTCACGGAGGAGATTTGGTAAGCTTGTACATCTTTTTGCTCTTCCAGAAGCATTTTATCTTTGCTGGGTGCTTGCTTGGATGTTGGTTCTTGAGGAAGAGCCGATGACAGCAGGTTCCGGTTGGAAATTGCAGTCAGGGAGTTGAGATCACTGGAGTGAGTTGATTGCTGGGATATTTTCTCTGAAATCAGTGGTTCTAGATGCAATTCAGATGAAGAATTTTGCTTCTGTTTATTATGCTTGGCAGCTAAGGAATGAAAATACCAGTCGCCAGCAGGCCTATTGACCCCATTGTTTTGCTTCTTAGAGGTGTTATCTTTTTCAAGGTAAGATTGCAACAATTGACCATCAATTAGTGATGTAGAACTTCCTGAATGGACACCATTTATGCCTCTTCTTTCAACTTGTGAGCAATCTTTAACAGCTGCAATACGAGAAGATGTACCTGGTATGGGTGTATGCAATTTATTCTCAATCTTCTTTTTCTTGTGCTGTTCTGAACCATATGTGCCAAAATTTCTGCCTTGACTGGTATAGTCACCTGCCTTAAACGTTTCCTGGCACAACAATGAAGAGCCAGCCAAATTCACAGTACATGGATGTGTCTGCTCAGTACAATGATAATACTCTCTTTTGGATCCTCTTTGTCCATCAAATTTGGCCATATCTTTCACCATAAGTTGGGTGGTACTCTGAAACATCAGCACTCTTGTTTGGTTAAGATTGGTGCTACTATCTGCTTGAACGACAATCTGGCCTTTTCCTCCTCCTGGGATGTGTTGATGCACCTGACTGTAACCATTCTTGCCACCGCGTTGATATTCATTGGCATTTCTCATATTCACATTCCTTGCAATGAAATTCAAGGTATGGTCTTTCATCGTGGATGGTGGTGCTGTAGGTGCACGCTGTTCTGACAAGGATCTGTAATCAGTTGGCATTTGATTTGTGGGGTGGGGAAAGTTACATTCACTTCTTGCTTGCTGATTCTCTGTGATGTAACCATCATGCTGCTCAATCTGCATAGCTAATGTTGAGGGTGCACCATCAATCCTCGTCCACATCTCTTGACGTGTTTCCAGCTGATGACTGCTATTTCTGTCATGGCCTTGATCTCTCTTTTCATTTTCCAAGTCAAAGTTCAAAACTCTCCTGCATGATTTTGATGTAGACTTGACAGTATTAACTTTAATCTCATTCATAACATTTGCCTGTTGAGTTTCAGAGGCCTTAAGACTGTTCTTCCTCACATACTTCCTTTTGCCTGATGGATTTTCATTTACTGTAAGCTCATTCATAACTTCTGCCTGTTGGGTTGCCGATGCCTCGAGACCCTTCTTCCTCACATACTTCCTTTTTACTGATGGGTTTTCACTGGAAGTTGTATTTTTTGGAGCTGTAGGCTTTGGAGTCCTTTTCGGTTTCCCTTCTATCACAACTTTTGGCCTATGCTTTCTTCTTTTTGGTGGTTTCTGCTGCGGTGTCTTGTTCACCTCAACACCTCCATCAGAATTCTTTTTGTTCTCCAGCGGTGTAGAAATGGCAGCAGCAGATGAGTCCAGAATGTCCTGTAAGAGTTCATCACAGTGGTTCCAAGTAGCTTCATTTCTTATAGATGCTACTAATTTCTCCTGTTTATCTTTTTCCAGATTTGAGCTTTCGTGCACAGAGAAATTCAGTGTTTCAGAAAGCCAGTGGTTCTCCAACTGCTTTCCCTTTTCTGGTGTCTCCGGTGCGTATTGAAAGGAAGTGGAAACACTCGAGGCTGCATCAGTTTCTGATCTTGGTGGTGAGTTTAAGTTAAAGTTGGCCCGGTAAGGGACATGAAATCCATCTGTGAGAAAACATTCTCTATTTTCCATCAACTGATAATTGAGTAATTTGAAAAGAAAGTATAGAAGACATTGCTAACATAACATACAGAGAGTTTCGTGGGGAGACTTAATTCTGAACTTTTTCCCAATGACAAAGTAGTTACTATAGTTATGTAAAATGAGGTACATCACATCTTATTAGCTATAACAGCCTTATTTTTTCTTATTGCATCTACTGTTCTGAAACAAATAACATTATCAAATTTCCAGAGGTGGCTTAGGGTCTATTAATTTGGTTTCTCATAGCTGAAGGAATGATCATGTAATGCTGTCTTGCCACAAACTGTACTAAAGGGATGACTTAACAAAGTAAAGCTTTGTCCCAACTATTTACGGATTAGATAAATGAAACATGTTCTATTCTCCTATTTTTTTTTCAGGGGTTCCTTTTTAGTTATAACAAAACATATAGCTATTGAATACAAGTTAAATCACTCACTGTTAGGCATCTGCTGTAAGCTGTCACCATTGATCCTCTGGTTGGAAGTTGAAGTATTGTTTTGGTAAGCAAGTAACGAATGAGCAGAGTTCGAGTCTAACCAGCTGCCATCAACTTGAGAAAATGTGCTTGAAACTGGAAGACTGCTAGCCTCGCGGTTTCTCCCATGGGGTATTGCATTTATAGAAGCCTCAGATGCTACATTTTTTGTGCACAACAATTCTGCCAAATAATCATTTCCAGAGTTTTGCACGATGGAATCGCCATTGTGGCTAAAACTACTCTTTCTCTCATTGGAATTGTGGTTGAAACTACCATTCTTCTCTGCTGGAGCACTCCTGTTGGAGAAAAATGCACTCTGTTCTCTTACTCCAACTGGATTGAAATCCTGAACCGCCCCATTGAAACTAGTCGTCTCTTGTAAAAAATCACCATAAATTCCTAGCAATTCCTGCCAATTTGAACTTCCCGGCTGATTCCCTAGCATGTGACCTGGGGTTGGATTAGACCTGGGTGGAATCGGCTTTTCTGGTGTAACAGGAACCCAATAATCCTTTCTCCTGATACCATTCTCTTGTGAAATTGAAACCCCCCTCCCAAAGTTCATCCTACAATTCAATTCCTTTCTTTTCACTTTGCCTTGTCAAATTTATGTATTGTGTCTATCAGGACCTCCTTTTTCACCCTCAAGAACTTAGCTTTTCGCGGTGAATTGTTGGGTTCTCTGATTTGCCACGAAACCGTTCTTAACTCCTACACCATTGCCTGAACCTGCCATGCCAAAACACCAACAACATTTCTCACCAAACAAACTTCATCTACTCTGATGAGCATCAAACACAGGAAATATGAAAACAAGGCATTTGTTGTGGGAAATATAACAGCATAGCATCCATGCAATAAATACCAGCAAATTCAATACCAAAAACCTTTTTCCAAAAACAGACACAGGGGGTAGAGAGAGAGAGAGAGAGAGAGAGAGAGAGAGAGAGAGAGATGTAAAGACAATGGAAAGGAATCAAAGCAACAAATCAGTGGGTGAGGTAAAGAATTTTGAGTGGTTTAATTCAATTTGAAGAGGGCTAAATTAGAATGAGCAGGGGAATAAAGCCCACAAAATCTGTAAAGAATCTCTCAGGTGATTTTGTGGGAAATGCATATCACATATTTACATGGGTTATCTGGTCAATAAAGAATGAATTGAATGCAAATGCATATTAAAAAATAGAAAAAAAGAAAAGAAAAGAAAGAAAGAAAACTAGGAAATTTATGATCAGGTGTTGCTAAGCTCACTGATCTCCAGCTATGTCATGAGGCCGGAGGATGAGTCAATGCCGGAGAACCAGACCAGTCTTGGTTAAACCAGGAGAGAGAGAGAGAGAGAGAGAGAGAGAGAGAGAGAGAGAGAGAGCTTTAAATACAAAAAAAGCACATCTTCAGGCAGGTCTCATTTTTATAAATTGGGCACAGCCATCAGAATCAAATAACATTCAAAGCACAAAATCACCATTGCTGTCAAAAAATTTAAAGCAAAATTTACATTATGAGTTACTTTTAGGCAAAGAATTGTATTTTGGTATGTTCGCTTGAAGAAATTACGGTATGGTCTTCGTACAGTATGACCATTGTATTGTAATATTTTTTCAGCCAAGTGAGATAAGTAGTGACAATTTATTTACTTAAAAGGAAGAATTGTGGATGATTCTGTTTTTACTGTCATTTATTGCATGTTTCACGTTGAACACATAAACCGTAACATATGCAAAACGGTCATATTATAAAAATTTTGCGGTCGTCGTGTATAATATCTATCAAATGACTTACTAAAAAGAAGAAGCGTTGATGATTCTTTCTTATTAACATTTACTTTGATTTTCACGTTTGTAATGTGAGTATGAATATAGTAATAACTTTCAAGTTGGGCTAGCTAAATATCCCCAAAATAACTCAGTCACACATAAATTTTAGATGGTTATTCTTTTCTTGATGGATAGATATGAAGATGGATGCACTTTTTATAAAAGGGGTTTTCTTGTGATTCTATTTTTTTTTTTTTGGGGGGGGGGGGGTGCTTCAGTAATAATAATTTGAAGTGACCTAATCATTTATAATATAAAACAGAGTAGACTTCAATAAGTCCATCTGACGGTCGCAAATATATTTATGCAACGACCATCAACATCCCTTTCAAAACTATTCACATTGCACCGTACCTTCAGACACAAATTACCCCTAATGTGTCTATATATACACACGTGTGTGTGTGTGTGTGTGTGTGTGTGTGTGTGTTAACCATGTAAGTTAGCAAGTAACATCATTTGTCCTTTGGTTGAACTGATTTGGGAGACTCTTATGAAAGGAGGATGACACAAAATCTTATATCCATAGAGTGAAGTAAATTTGAGTTGGAAACGCCAGACAGTAAACACGGAGTTTCAAACTAATTTTTGGTGGCAAAGATATAAAAATAGAAAGGGTGTTGTTGTCATTTTAACAATTGTTTGTTTTTTCACCAAAATAATTGTACGTGTAAAGCATGATGGGCCGGACCTATTAAAATATGACCAGACCTGTTAATATGACACGAACACGATATAAAATTAGATAGTTTGAGTATTTCCTGAGTCGTCAATTTTGTAAACAAGTAGATCTGATACGACACAATTAATAAACAAATCTAGTATGAATAAAACCAATTAAAAAAAAATACACGACACGACACGACACGACTTATTTATATATCAGTTATATACGATACGAATTCAATATAACACGATTCGTTAGATACAAATTGAGTGTGAGTGAAATATTTTTCAACCCGCTAAAACTCGAACCAATAGATAAGCTTTAAATATGTGACTGAACTAAGCGGAACCAAGCAACCGTCCATTTCTTTGTGCTGAGGTGGACACTTGAATTATTTCGTAGTTAATAAATTGATTAATGGATTAAATTTGGTTTCATTTGAATTTGAAATCAATTGAATTTTTTTTTACCCCAATCAGATTATACGATACTAAGGTGTTTATTTTCATAATTCTTATCTGAATCCAATTAAAAAACAGAAAATCAAATCTGAAAATTGAATTCTTGGTGAAAAACTCAATTAAGCTGATTTAATAAACCACATCTTAAATTTCAAATAGCTTTCATCAAGTAATTACTCAATGTTATATAATATGGATCACTTTTAGAATTGATATAGCAAAAAAGGAACAAGCAGTGCATGAGGTGGCCGCTACTGCGGGTTCTGGGAATTGTTAGATATACATAGTTTTACCTCTACATATTGAGAAATTATTTTCGCTACTCGAACCATTAACGTTCAGATCACAATGAAATAATATTTTCACTGTGCCAAGTCCCACCAAGACTGATATTGGTATTTTTAATTCAAATTCATAAAATATAATCAAGCGCATTTGAATTTGGAGTTTGACTATAAATAAAAAAAATAAAAAATACAGGTCGATTTTTTAGTAGTTGAATTTGGATTCGAATTCAAACTAATTTCGGGCAAAATTCAATCCATCAATCGGACTATCGACCACCTGCAAGTAAGAATTTTATGATTTGAGGGAAAAAAATTCAAGGACAGATGGAATATTTCTTAAAAATACACTTATTTAAACATAACATAAAATCTCTAATAACCGAGAGAATAGACATAAAAGATATTCTTCCCACATTCGAGAAACAAAGTTATTCCTTCCTCGCACAATAGATATCTTTGACTTTTGTCAATTATTATTTTTTTTAATTTTTAGGTAAGTAAATCTATTTGTAAAGTAATTTAGGACTACAAAAAATGTGTAATCCAATTGTCCCCATCACTATTTATTTTTTGCATTTGGTAATGTTTTAAAAATAATAACTGATGGATATGAATTTAGGTGAGGAAAACTGTCATGAGGTAGGCACGAGTCCCACGGGGTGTGCGATCTAGTGAGATACACCCCACTCAATAAATCTTAATTGCATCACCAATTTGCTCATCCAATCCTAGGATAATAGCTCAAACTAGCTCCAGCTATTGAGGAGGAGTTCAACTTTCTAGGGCGCCTCATTTGAAAAGTAGCTGAAAGAGCTTTAACGGTAAAAAAGGCTGGAAGCCTATAAAAGGAAAGGAGCAAGCTAGGAACCAAGTAAGTAATTTCTTCCAACTCAATTCTAGTCAATCGTCGACCCTCGTGGCCCCTCCAGTCTTCAACTTCCTTGCAGGTGCTCACCGGAGACCGCCAAGTCATCAAACAATCTATTGGTGCTGCTTTTGGGGGTCAACAATTGGTGCCATTTATGGAAAAATGCTTGATCACAAATTTCAAATCCTATGGCAGTAACAAGGGCATCAAAGGAGTCGGCAGTTGACCAGACACTTGAATGCCCTAGTACCCACCCAGTGGGACGAAGGGTTGTGCCCCCACCAGAAAATGAGTTAGCAAAGGTGAAAAGATTGAAAAAGGCAATTGAGGAATTGAAGAAGCAGAATCAACAAATCCTCCAACCTCTAGAGTGAGATCAGTCTCAAACCAAGGAGTATGCAGGAGATAATTAGGACGATAACCGGAGCCAAAACGAGGTTGCTCGACCTCAGATCAAATGGGAATGGAGGTTTTGTGAAGTGAACAAAAAGTTAGGGAACATCATGAACACAGTAAAAGCTCGGGCCCCCGAGGTCCTTGTCCAACATACTGAGTCACCATTCACGCAGGATGTTGCGAATTACCCCCTACTAGAGAGGTTTAAGATGCAAATCATCGAGATGTTTGATAGAATGAAGGACCCATTAGATCACCTAGAAACTTACAGATCTCTAATGATGATCCACATTGTTCCACACAAAATTATGCATCGAGCTTTGAGCTTTCACCACCACACTTAGATGAATGGCAAGACACTACTTGAACAAGTTGAAGCCGAGTTCAATCGATACATTTAGTGAGTTGAGCACTTCCTTCATCTCGCACTTCATCGAAGGATGGATCCATAGATTACCCCCGACCTACCTCCTAAACGTAAAGCAGTCCAGGGGAAAGACATTTTGGGAATACCTTAATCACTTCACTAAGGAGTCTCTACAAATTGATAATGTAGATGACAAGGTTGCCCTAACCGCTTTGATGGGAGGATTGCAATCTTCTTAGTTCCTCTTCGCCCTCTCCAAAGAGACGCCCATGTCCATGGTAGAGCTCTTGGCAAGAGTCCAGTGCTATATGAATGCTAAAGATACTATCTTAGCTTGGAGGAGCGAGGAGGATAGACGAGAAGACTGGCAAGATGAACAAAGGAGGAGGGACTCATCAAGTAAAGAGAAAAGAGCCGAAAGTCCCAAGAAGAACCGTTTGGAGAGGGTCAGAGTGAGAGATCGTTTAGGTCCTTGCATTCCCAACGGCCCAACTCAGAAGTACATTCCCCTAAACACCTCTGTAAACCAGATCCTCTTCTAGATACAGGATGAGAGGATCCACCGATGTTTAGGGAAGATGAAGACGCATCCCAATAAGAGGTCCGGAGATAAGTATTGTTGCTTCCATAGGGACTACGGTCACAACACGGAAGATTGTCAGGTCCTAAGGGACCAAATAGAGGATCTAATTAAAAAAGGACACCTCGGGAGGTATATAGAGCGCTAGAGACAACAGAGGAACTACATTCAAACCCGCCAAGAGAAATTCCCACACCAGCAACCAGTAGGGGAGGTTAATATGATTTCTGGAGGCTTCGTAGGAGGAGAAGAAAGTAGCTCTGCTAGGCGAGCTCATGTTTGAAAAATAAAGTCTTAGCTAGATGTGAGCTCGGTAACTCCAGAGAAGAAGCCCCGAATGAACTCTCCGATTACTTTGTCTGAAGGAGATTTGAATGGTGTTTAACACCTGCACGATGATTCGTTGGTAGTTACTTTGACGATCGTCAATTAGGTCGTGAAAAGGGTTCTTATAAACAGTGGGATCTCGGCAGATATTTTTTTTTTGCTCCAGCCTTTGATAAGCTGAACATTGATAGAGAGAGACTAACCGCAATGGTTGCGACATTCATCGGATTCTCAGGGGAGAATGCTCATACCATTGGATCCATCGTTATACCAGTCATAGCTAGGCTGGCCCCATGGTAGACCACAGTCATGACAAATTTCTTGGTATTGGACTATCATTCGGCGTACAATGTCATCTTGGGTTGCCCAAGCCTCAATTCCATGAGGGCAGTCCTATCCACATACCATCTCCTCATGCTGTTTCCAACCAATGAAGGGTTGGAGAAATGCGCATGGACCAGATTGCAGCTCGAGAGTGTTACATGTCCTCCATGAGGGGAAAACAGTATGAAACCCTTCAAGTATGTTCCCCGGATCACAGAGAAGACCCAGAACGCCTGCAGCCTGTAGAAGACTTAGAACCCATCTAGATCGGAGACTCCTTCGAACAGGTCACCTTTATCGAGAAAATGCTTGAAGAAAGCCATAACAGGGATGTCTTAGCCTGGAGGCAATCTGATATGAGTGGGATTGACCTCACAATAATTGTCCATAAGCTGAATGTTAATCCAAGCTTTAAGCCAATTCGGCAAAAGTGGTAGAGCTTCGCCCCAGAACGCAATTGGGCAATAAAGGAAGAGGTTGCAAAGCTCTTTGATGCCAAATTTGTCAGAGAAGTCTAATATCCACTATGGCTAGCCAATGTAGTATTGGTGAAGAAAACAAGTAGAAAATGGCGGCTCTGTGTAGATTTCACTAATCTAAACAAAGTCTGCCTAAATGATTGCTTTCCACTTTGAAGAATCGACATCCTGGAAGACGCCACAGTTGGTTACGGGTTGCTCTTCTTTATGGATGCATTCTTAGGGTACAACCATATTATGATGTATGAACCAGATCAAGAGAAAACCTCCTTCATAATAGAGGATGAGACCTACTGCTATAAGGTCATCTCGTTTGGGTTAAAAAATGTAGGTACCACTTACCAACGTTTGGTGAACCACATGTTCAAGGAGCTCATTGCCATTCAATGGAGGTATACGTCGACGATATGCTTGTTAAGAGCCTCCGAGCCATTAAGCATATAAAGCATTTAAGGGAGACATTCAATATCCTTAGAAGGTTCAACATGAAATTGAACCCGGCTAAGTGTGACTTTGGGGTATCCTCAGGGAAGTTCTTAGGGTTCATGGTGACCCAAAGGGGAATAGAGGCCAACCTAGAGAAAATCAAGGCACTAGTAGACATGATATCCACAAGAAACATACCTGGCAGGGAGAGTCGCAGATTTAAACAGGTTTATCTCCAAAGCCAACGATAAATGCCTTTCTTTCTTCAAGACTCTTAGAAAAGCCTTCGAATGGACCCCGGAGTGTGAAACACCTTCCAAGCACTCAAAGAGTACATTAGCAAACCATCAGTTTTGGAAAGGCCAAATGAATGGGAGTTGTTGTATCTGTACCTAGCAGTGACTCAAGATGCAACAAGTGCAGTTCTGGGGAGCTAGTGTGAAATGGTCCAACATCCTGTCTATTATATGATTCGAACGCTAAGAGGAACGAAAATGAGATACCCGACGATGGAGAAAGTAGCCTTCACATTGGTAACTGCATCTCGGAAGTTGAGGCCCTACTTCTAGGCTCATCCCATCGTGTTGTTTACGGATATCCCTGTGTGCTAAGTCCTTTAAAAACCAAAACTGTCTAGGTGACTGGCAAAATGGTATATCGAACTCGGGGAATTCGACATCCAGTATGTCCCCCGAACAGTGATAAAAGGGCAAGTAGTTGCCGATCTTCTAGTAGAGTTCACCCCTAAAGCGCTAGAGCTCGATAGTGCAACCACTCAAGATGGGGAATGGCAGATGTATGTTGACGAGTCCTCCAATTCAACGGGAGGAGGAGCTGGATTAATTCTCATTTCGCCAATAGAGGAGATAATTGAGTATGCACTATGTTTTGCTTCAGGGCCTCAAATAACAAAGCAGAATATGAGGAACTCATTGTAGGACTCCAGTTGGCCAGAGCCTTAAAGCATACAGTGACACACAGTTTATAGTAAGACAGCTTCATCAAGTTTGTATTTAAAGTCAAATAAGTTATAAAAAGTGTACCAACTTCCAAAAAACTTTTTTAATAGACATGAGGTTTTAGCATCCATATTAGTCATATCAATAAGGTAAATAAAGGTCTCACTATTGCAAATTATTTTATATAAGGACTTCAAGTCTACCATCTCAACTGATGTGCGTCCAACCCATGTGAACACGCGTTTACATTACATTTGAATTTCAAAATCACAAACTCACCTTTCTACCAAAAAAATGGGATAGTTGAGGGTACAATGTAAAAAAAAAATCATAGTTGAGGGGTCAAGTGTAATCTATACTTCCTTTAGATGACACTTTGTCTATTTTTTACCAAAATTTCGCCACTTTATTCAACAAATTGAGGCCAAAAGGGGCATATTACTATCATTTAAAAAGTTCAGGTGAAATGTGAGACTTCTAAACAAAAAAGGGACAAAGTGAATATTTTTGCAAGACTTTCAGGTACATCCATTAGCGCTTAAAAGACACTTTAAGAATACAGTTCCTGGATGTGAGATAGTAAGCAACTTATCTTGGTTATGTTCACTACTTTACTTCCAACTAGCTCAAAACAACCAGGTGGATTAATAAAAAATAAAGATGTCTTTTTTCCAATTTTATTCATTGCAAAACACAAAACTACAATTACAGGGCAACTATAAATGTTTACATTATATGCTTTCAAAACCCATACTCTGCTTTTTTTCTGCCTCTTTCCAAAAGATCATCTTGTTCTTCAGGATCTTTCCTATTTTTCCTCCCATATGCAGAGCATGAAAGAATGACCAGCCTTAGGTATACTTGGTAATAATCTGAACTAAACATGCTTCAAATGATTCCTGTGTAGTGTTGGAGAAGAGAAGATGCAGAAATGCCTAGTTATCAATTCCAAAGATGAGTCCCTCCCAGGTGTAATTAAGAGCTGGGGACAAATGTGCCAACATAACCGAATCCCGCGACGAAGAAGGCCATTGATTGGAGGAAGAGGTATATGAAGTAGTGGTTTTTTCCAAAAGCAACATCATAGCAACCACAGAAGAAGAGGTAGAACCCAACCAGGAGCTCTAGAAGATGAAGTCTGTCCATGTTTAATCAAGAAACTAATGTTACTGTTCATGGTACAATCACATGAATGTGTCACAGTGTTATATTTCTGCTTAAATTCAGTAGCTAAATTTCTTCAAATTTCTGGGAAAGTAAATTCAGTAGCTAAATCTTTCTCTCTCTTACTTCTGTTTTTTTGTGTGTGGTTTTTTTTTTTTTTTTTTGGGGGGGGGGGGGGGAGGGGGGACAGAAGGAATAGAACATTTTCATATGAGCAGAGTTTTTGTGAACAGCATAGCAGCTTAGAACTTGGCATGATGACCTTAAATTCTTGTTCTATAGAAATCATTATCAAATCTTTTTCATTACATTTCTATGCAACACCTTTTAAGATTGTATGAAAAAATTACCTTTCTCCCACTCTGATTCGAAACTTTTTGGGAGCTTTGCTACCCACTTTTGTCTTGAGAGCATCGCCCAATTTCTCCGTGACAACCCATTCATTAACTCTCCCTGCCTCAAGCAGACCTATAAATGTGGCCTTGGTCCGGTGCAGGGACATGACGTTCTCGAAGAGGATCCATAATACCAATAGGTGTAGTGATCTGAAAAATAATATATACCATATCAGTCTATTGAAAATCAGACATATGACAAGATGTCAAGAACTGGGGAAATCTTATTGGGAGTAATGAGAGACCTTGTAGTCCCAACTGCATTGAGAAGAGTAATGGTGGAAGGAATATAAACAGCTCCCCATTTAGGAACTTGCACTTCAGGAACCAAAACAGTTGCAGGCAAAACAACACAGTAGAATATAAATGTGACAAGATGGGCAACGATCTTCCGAACAAAGAAGAAGCTATAGATCACGTAAAACTTCTTCCACAGAGAGACTTTCTGGAATAAGTTGTAGATAACAAGCAGTTAGAAAGCACTTAAAACTCAATCTCATTCAGAAGATTCTTGGTTATCAGCTTCATGGAAGCTCAAGACAAGAAGGCATACCTTGTTCCTAACAATTTCCATTGCCATTTTCTTGAAAAGATTAGCAGGACCACAAGACCATCGATGCTGCTGATAACGGTAGGCTTTGAAAGTACTTGGCAATTCATTTTTCACCTGCATTGCATACACAAGCCATATAGAAACAACTCAGGTCTCAGAGCAGGCTATATTCTGTATATTTTCGACTTGGTCTCTGCTTCTTCAAATCTTCAACAGACAAATATATTACTCATGAGGGTGTCAATGAATCATGTTGAAATGGAATTTAGGGAGAGTGATTTCTAGTGGGCAGTAGAGTTGGACACACGACTTGCCTAGTGATCGTGAGGCTGGAAAATTCAGAGAGTTTGCTGAGACATAACTTTTCAATATGCTGGTAGCATTGGAAATTTTCAACCAGCTACAAGTTCTCCCTTGAAAGAATGAAAAAGATGTCCTCCTCACAAGTTATATCTTTAGCACCATATTTTCACTTAAATCTTATACTGCAATGGACCCTAGACAACTGGCTAATCGTTACAAGTTCTATCACTATACTTCCTGTAATAGACTAAATGGTATCAAAAGTAAAGTATCAAGTCTATAAGAATTCTGTATTGTACCTTGAGGTCACCAATATACACAAATTTCCAGCCTTTGAGACCAGCTCGAACAGCCAGATCCATATCCTCCACTGTTGTACGATCCTTCCATCCCCCAGCCTCATTGAGTGCTGAAATTCTCCACACACCAGCAGTTCCTGCATCAAAATTGACGTATATTCTAATATCATATAACATAAATACGAAGTATATTTGTTGTTACCAAAATAAAGCTAGTAAAATACATTGTAATTCTGTGAAGGCAGCTTACCATTAAAGCCAAAAAATGCATACGTTGCAGACCCAACTTCTTGTTCCACCATGAAGTGGTAATTTAGTGACATCTCTTGCATCCTTGTCATTAAGCACTCATCAGAGTTGACTGCAACGCCACAAGAAAAACCCTGTTAACCCTCATCCTTACTCACCAAATTGTTCATTTACAGTATCTTATGGCTTTTTCCTCTACAGTCTACGCACCTTGCAAATTGAACACACAGCTTTTGCCACTCTGTGTGTTTTTCTGTCCCGGACTACGGTTCCTTATTGTCAGCACCAAGGCTTATGACACAAGTTTGAAAAACTCTAACAATTATTATGAAGCACACCATGGTAATGCAGTCTCTAATTTACAAAGGCAAGGACTCTATAATTAAGTTTCGATTTAAGGACTGTTTTAAAGATTTCCAGTGTTTTAACAAGAGAAAGCCAATGTAACTTAGGAGTCAAAATGCTGCTGCTCACACAGAGACACACAATACAAAAGAACTCAAGGCTGGTTTTCAACTAGCGAGTCTTCAGAGCTTCCTAATACTCGACCCATAAGCGAAACTTCTAATTGCAGTTCTTGAAATTGAAAATCCTGCCTCACTAATCTCACACAACTAGGAGCATTAATCGTTAACATCAAACTTGTCGAGCTTCAGTATGATCAGATTTGGTCGGAGTCCGAAGAGGGTCAAATGTACGCATGCAAAGAGGCTGTCTCCGCAATTCAAATTCTTGATGCTCATATTATAATGGAACAACCTTACCATCGTCTTGTCTAGACAATAGCAAGCAATAAAAAATATAATTTACTATTAAACCTTAAAATAATTGTTTTTTCGACAAAATCCTCAAATTATATAATGACATATAACATCAAGCCCTGTAAATTTAAATCTCCCAAAAATCTAATAGAAAAAAGAGAGATGTGCAAATAGTTGGAGCTCTCTGGTGATAAGTTTGAGCATATTTATTTTTTGGATAGAGGTTGTTTGACGATAAAGTAAAACTACTTATAAACTGAAGCTTATTCTAGTCGAGCCGATTGAATTCAAGTCACAAGTTACTTCAATTTGACATGTTTACAAAATGAGTTTAGTCTGATTAAATTCGGTTTATAGCCAAAACCGAGCAGAACACGAACCGCTCTGATTGCTTAACCACCCTAAGCACAACCGCTCACTCCTACACTATGGAGCTTTTCTTTTTGGGAGAATTGCATCTAGACTCCTTGAGGTTTGTCACTTAATCACTTAGACCCATGACATTTAAAATATTACACACAAACCCCTAAGGTTTGTACGCGCGTAACACTTTGACCCTAATTGTAAATATATCTGTTAATAAATTACACCTAGACCCCCTTGAAGTTTGTATGCATATAATACTTAGACTTTTTAAGTTTAAAATGTTATACTTAAACCAAAAATACTCCAATCAAAGATAGAATATCAAATATTTTAAATTTTACAACCAAAATTCATGTTCTATTGTATCATTTATTGAAATAAAATCAAAAATAAAAATTCAATTTTTTCTTAAAAAATTATAATTAGTATAAAATTATATCATCTATTGGAATAAAACTAAAAAATTCAAATAAGGGGTCTAAGTAATTCTTAATAGAACATGAATTTTACAACCAAAATTCATGTTCTATTATGTCATTTATTTAAATAAAATCACAAATAAAAATCTAAATTTAAAAAAAAAAAGCATATTTAGTATACAATTATAATATCTATTAGAATAAAATTAAAAAATTAAAGAAGGGATCAAAATGAAATGAACACAATATCTTTTAGCTTTAATTGAGATAATTTAGTATTTTAATTTGGTCGTTTAAACGACCAAATTAAATTCCAATAGACAATGTAATTGTATACTAATTACGATTTTTTAAGAAAATTTTGATTTTTGATTTTATTTCAATAAATGATACAATAGAACATGAATTTTAATTGTAAAATTTAAAATATTTGATATTCTATCTTTGATTGAAGTATTTTTGATCTAAGTATAACATTTTAAACTTAAAGGGTCTAAGTAATATATGTTTGCAAACTTTAGGGGGTCTGAATATAATTTATTAATGGATATATTTACAGCAGGGGTCTAAGTGTTACGCGCGTATAAATTTAGGGGGTCTGAGTGTAATCCTATAAATGTCAAGGAGTCTGGGTGATTAAACAGACAAATCTCAAGGGGTGTGAGTGTAATTCTCCCTTTCTTTTTCTTTTTCTTTTTTGATGTCAGGTGGTCCTCAGCTAAGATTTTTGAGACAACCGCTTTTGAGTTAGTGGTGTGACCCAAAATGAAAATCTGCAAAGTGTGGTGCATAATTGGACCACCTAGCACCAAAGCAAGTCTTGAAAGGTCTAGACCACCTAGTAGCCTCATTGCCTCGGGACAATTCATGATTCAAAGTGTGGCAAACTGACCAAAATCTCAACCAACACTTCATCAGCCTGTCAAGCAATAACAAGTTTCACACGTTCAAGGGTTAAGATTAGGTCTCTCAATTCTCCACACGATCACGAACTCGACATAAAATTGGCACACAATTAATCAATTTTAGTGGTAAACGGATAGACACAGACCCCACTAAACACAATATGAATCAACTAAGTACGAGTTAAATACGGTACGAATTCGATACCATACGAATCCGGTTATAAACAATCACAAATAAGTCGAATATGGGTCAAATTTTGACACAAAATAATTTAGACCCGACAAAACCTGACACGACTAATTTACAGCCTAGTGAATATCAAGATTTACCGAATTTCCAGCGAGCTTGAACAAGGGCAATCTCAGAGTTGTGAAGCAGAAAGGGAACGCTGCGCCACAAGAAATCAGGCTCAGGTTGAAAATCAGCATCAAAGATGGCCACATAGTCACACTGCTTCACATAGCTGTGCTTCATTCCTTCCTTGAGAGCCCCTGCTTTGTACCCATTTCTGTTGTCTCTAATCTCATACTTTATGTTTATGCCTTTGTTTCTCCATCTCCTGCACTCCTGCTCCACCAAGCCCTGTGGTGCAGTTATGGTTTAATATCACCAAATATTAATACAAACCCATCTCAGAAATCAAACAAACTTGACAAAATTTGAGCAGTTATGGTTTTAGTGCATCTCCGACCTTCGTTCAAAATTTTATTCAAATTTAAGTGATTGAATAAAAAATTTGATTTAATAAAAGAATCTTAAATTTTAGGGCGAATTACACCCAGACCTCCTGAGGTTTGTCACTTAATCAATCAGATCCCCTGATATTTGAAATATTACACACAGACCCCCTGAGGTTTGTACGCGAGTAACACTTAGACCCCTACTGTAAATATATTCGTTAGTAAATTACACTTAGACCCTCTTGAAGTTTGTAGATATATAATACTTAGATCCCTTAAGTTTAAAATATTATACTTAGACAAAAAATACTCTATTCAAAGATAGAATATCAAATATTTTAAATTTTACAATCAAAATTCATGTTCTATTGTATTATTTATTGAAATAAAATTAAAATTAAAAATTTAATTTTTTCTTAAAAATCGTAATTAGTATACAATTATACTATCTATTGAAATAAAACTAAAAAATCAAACAAGGGGTCTAAGTCATTCATAATAGAACATAAATTTTACATCCAAAATTCATGTTCTATTATGTCAATTATTGAAATAAAATCAAAAATGAAAATCTAGTTTAAAAAAAAATCATAGTTAATATATAATTATACTATCTATTAGAATAAAACTAAAAAAATTAAATAAAAGGTCAAACTGTAATAGACACAATATCTTTTAACTTTAATTGGGGTAGTTTGGTATTTTAATTTGGTCATTTAAACGACCAAATTAAATTCCAATAGACAATATAATTGTATACTAATTACGATTTTTTTAGAAAAAATTGAATTTTTTTTTTTATTTTATTTCAATAAAAGATACAATAAACATGAATTTTAATTGTAAAATTTAAAATATTTGATATTTTATCTCTGATTGAAATATTTTTGGTGTAAGTATAACATTTTAAACTTAAAGGGTCTAAGTAATATATGTTTACAAACTTTAAGGGGTCTGAGTGTAATTTATTAACAGATATATTTACAGCAGGGGTCTAAGTGTTACGCGCGTACAAACTTCAGGGGGTCTGTATGTAATATTTTAAATGTCAGGGGGTCTGAGTGATTAAGTGACAAACCACAAGAGATGTGGATGTAAATCTCCCTAAATTTTAATGGACAAATTTAAAGAAGGATCGGAGATGCTCTTACGAGGGTTTAACTAAATTTTGGATCAATTGTACTTTGCACCTTAAATAATTTAAGAGTCTTTATTTTATATTTTGAACGATTAAATTTTTTACATTATACCTTAAATGTATTAAAATTATTATAATATGATCATTTCATTAATTTTTGTTACTCATGTTGTTAATGTTAATGAAATTATTTTTAACGGAATAAACACAAAAACTAACGGAAGACAAACATGAAACACTTTTAATATATTAAAAGTATAATATTAAAAATCTTATCTTTGAAGATATATAAAATGAAAAATTTTAAATTTTTTGAAGTACAAAGTGAGATTTCTCATTAATTTTTTGCACTAATCCCGATCTGAAAATCTCATAAGTCCGAAAAAAATCTTTAAATATTTTTAATTATGGCAAAAAAATTGTTGGAAAAAACAATAAACTTGTGATTTTGGACTAAATTGCAATCTAATTATATGATTGAGGGTGTAATCTAAAAATTTTAATATTTTAAAATATAAATTAAAATTTAAAATCTTGAAAGGTAAGTGTCATTCACCTAAGTAAAAGGTTGGAAACTTTTTGTTACCTAGATAAAACAAAAAGCCTTGAGTGCCAAAATGACTAAACTATCCAACTTCTTTTTCTATTTTTTTTTTAAGTCCAACTTTTTTTTTTTGGGTCATTTTTTAAGCTCTTCTTACCCAAATTGATAAAACACCAACCAGATAAAACTATATTTTTTATACTCATAAAGTAAGAAACCCCAATGGACCAATAGGCAATCGCCCTGTGGCATTTAACGTGTCATAATTTTCAAAATTTATGCATGTGGGAATATCCAGAAAAATACTTTTTAGCATTTTTTTAGAGTACTAATTCTGCAGTTCATACTGAAAGTTATGATCTATGAAGATGTAGTTACATCTCAAACAAGCCACGATACAACTTCATGTAGCTGATTTGGGACTCATCACAGGTTTTTGAACCCTTTTAAGTAGTAATTTTAACATTATTGAATTACAAATTAATCTCATTGGATCATAACATTTATACTACAGGACCAAAGAATTTTGGTACCATTGATTTTCCTCTTCTTCTTCTTTTTTTTTTTTTTTTGCAAGAAGACCAGAAGAAAATTTTGACCACAGGATACAAACTCTAGTACCCGGATTTCTGGATAGAAAAAAAGAACATTTTTTGGGAGTTTATGGGTGTTTTTTTAGTGAGCCAGATTTTGGAGAGATGTGTATGAGCTCTGAAAACTAACCTTGATGGCTGGGTCTGTTGAATCATCAAGAACTTGAATTATTATTCTATCAGCTGGCCATGAAAGGCCACATGCAGCTCCAATGGACAACTGATAAACCTGCAAAAAATTCAAAAAATCCGTGTTTGGAACGATTCTTGTTACAAAAATAAATATTGGAGTGTTGAAGTTAGAATAGAGACCTCTTTTTCATTGTACATTGGAATCTGCACTAAAACCATAGGGTAATTCGAATGACCCAACTCCAAATCTTCCTTCATTGGCTCCCATTTGTATCTGGTTTCGGGTTTTTGCCTAAACAGTTTAATGAGAGCTATGACAATGCCCATATAAACTCTCTCAAGGAACAACATTACCGACATTGCCAAGCACACAATGACCATTATGTGCAGCAATGGCACGATCAATGGCGTTTTGGCCTGCTGCCAAATCAATCCAACTTGGCTGAAAATGTCATCGCGAACGCCTTGGAATGCGTCAGGAATGATAGCCGAGGAGGAAATCCCTTTCATTTCTCGGGAAAATATTGTTTGGACTAATGAGAACTTACTGAAGCAGTACGAGCTTCGTGTGGTTGAGTGTGTGTGCACAGAAGGGTACTATAAGTGCATTGATTTTAAAGGGGGTGTGTGTTGCTTTGCGAAAAGAACACGAATGTGTAATTCTTGCTTTTGATCTGGGTGCTTTTGAGTTTTGCTTCTGAGTGAAGCTATGCCAATTGTTGCCAAAGAGCTGGACTGTCAGGCACTTGAAGAAAAAAGCCTTTTGATTGTAGAAGCTACACGGCAGATCCACAAGCTCAATGTGATCAAACCAAGACAAGCTGAACCACTTTTGAAAGAGAGAGAGAGATAGAGATAGAGGCTTATATGGTTTGGGGTCTCTAATTTCTCGGCCTTCTCTTCACTGGTTTAGGCTTTCCCAAGGAATTGTTAGACACACAGACCCAAGAATGGAATAGAAGTGTAAGATATTTATACAAGGAAAAACAAAGCTACAATGAGTCAAAGAGACAAGGACGGCAGACCAGAAACCGGTGGGGAATTTCAGATTCCGGTTAACCTGCGGTAAATGCAACTAGGCTCTATGATTGCCTTAATTAGCTTGTTTTACTTTTATACCAAGTCCGACTACATTCTTTACTTCTCTTTATTTTGGACTTTGATCCCGATCATTTATATACAAAGGGTCCCACTTAAATTCATGGTAAATAATCTACCGAGGTGGAAAATTGAGGCAATATATCTTGACAGCACTTAACCAACTTTGTATTTAGTTTCAATTAATGTCATGGAACAAAAATAGGAACAAGTGAGGTTAGTAGCTCTAGATAGGCTTGAAGTTGGGTGGTAATAACTTTTACTAACCCCCTAGTGAATATTTAAAACATGAGATAATATATCCAAATTTACGACAAATTATAGAACACATCCACGTGTTTTGAGTCAGTGACACGTTACTTCTTACACTTGAAAGTTTTACATCCACATGTTTTGATTCAGTAACACATATGTAACCATTTTCATTATAAATCTAGTAAAAAAAACAAATTTAAATTTAAAAATCAAAATAACGCAATTGAAAATTGAATGTCAAAAACGTATAATTGGAGGACTCGACTTTTTTTTTTATTCGAAGCATGCAGATAATATTCCAATGACGAGCATAATATTCATAAGATTCATGTGAGAGTTACAACCGACATGTATTGACTTTGATTAATAATGTTAGAATTGGGGTCCTACGAAAAAGAATAAAAAAGAACAACAACTAGACTTGAGGGTCCATAATTTGATAGAAAAAAGGTTTGTTAGCACATAAAATAACCCCAAAAAAAGGACTAATCATAAAAAAACATAAGGAAAACATGATATATTTGTTAGTTGTGTTGACAATTGAAATGGGTCTCGCTTGCTTACTTTGGCCTACCAATAAGGATGCTAAAGTTAATCAAATCATAAAATAATCATCACCCAAATTCAAATCCTTCAATTACCCCAATGCCTATGTTACAGATGGTTGCATATATAGAATCAAAATTTACTTTACAGTCACGAGTTTAAAAGACGCGTGGTTTGAATGACCTGTTATTACCCAATAACATACACACAGACGGGTGTCCCTAACTGATAAAGACCCTTTGTGAGTACTTCCCTTATATTTACCCCTTCATTAAGACCATTACTAATTATGATCTTATAGTTCAGTACACTTGAAATCTGGATAGGTTTTTATATTTAATTTTATTTTCATGATTTAGTGGACGTTAGATCATAATCTGACGGTTCATATAAAAAAATATTGCTTTAAGGTAGTTTTCATGATCTTAATATTGTGTGTGTGTGTGTGTGTTTTTTTTTTTTTTGGGGGGGGGGGGGGGGGGGTGTTGAGAGAAAGGCAAGAAAAGAGCTTGCAGGGTCATATGGTCCGATAGAATAATTAAGTTGCACTAGAGCATGCTGGGAATCACTGGTCAAATTAGTGAGTTAAGGTTAGATGAGATGTTAGTTGGGAGTAAGGTATGGAGTCTAGCTCACAAGGGTAGGAGTGTGAATTGAGAGAGAATCATAGAAGGAGAAGTAATGGAAGCATCATTCAACTCATCTTATTTATTTAATTATTAGGGTTTAGTCAAGAGAGTTGGCACATCATTTCTGTCTTCTGAAAAATAAAACTTAGAAAGTAATTTGGAGGCACCAACCAACTTCCCCAATTCAGCATACTTGCAAAACCTTGGGCCAAATTGCTTGTAATTAAAAAACCACACAATGCATTTTGAGAAGGTTTGTTTATTTTTTTTCTCTCTCTCTTTTTTTTTTTTTTTTGGGGGGGGGGGGGGAGTTTTGATCATAAGGGTTCATAGTTCAAGCGATGTCAAGGCATACACTTTATCTCAAATGCGAGTAAAGTTGTTTACTATTACCTTTTCAGACCTTGTTATAAACGCATGTCTTGCACAGTAAATATGATGTTTTAGAATTTGCAACAGTTCTTTTTTAAATGGATGAGATTTTGAGGATAGTTTTATGACCTTTACTACAGTTAAAGTCCCGATTTTGAATGAAGCTGTCAATTTTTCACTTTTTCCAAATATATTTGTAGGTATATAATTACAAATATCATACCCAATACACAAGACTCTTGTCAATAAAAGAGTTAGTAAGGGTAAAGTTGTAGGTAACCTCAGAGTAGAGATAAACTTATTTCTATTTTAGAGAGATTGATTATGAGACTCGAATTCAAGAGGTATGGTTTCAGCAAAGAAATAATAATGTTTATTATGCAGTCATACTTAACTAACTCAACAAAATTTTATTCAAACTTTTTGAGGTTGGCTATTATATCTCTTTATTGTGATCTATCAAGTGTCATATTTATGTTTAAACTGCCAATTATATGCATTTTTACAATCTCATTAAAAGTTAATTTCAGTCTACACCTACCTCTTATTTCTCATCGATAAGTATCACATCACTGTTCCTTATTGAGATAATACTAGATGATCTACAACATTGTCAAACCATTTAACTCGATTCTTTTTTAATTTATCTCTTACTGGTACTATTTATATAGTTTCTCAAATATAGTTATTTCAAATGTTATCCGTTCTAGTTTTATCACACATCCATCTTAGAAATCACATTTCAGCCACCCTTAAATTTTGAATTTTTTGTTTCTTAGTTGTCCAATATTCTTTGCAATAAACATTTATGGCTCAATACCCTCTCCAAAAAAAAAAAAAAAAAATTTATGGTTCAATATAGCTGTCTTAAAATCTGTGAAAAATAGCCAATCCAGAAACTAACACCATGGTGTAAAGTAACCATAACTATTATTGGCAACAACAGTCCATTTGAAAAAGAGAGGCAATTGTAACATCTTTGACACTCCACCATAACATTTGGGGTAATAATTATTACTTTCATTAAAAATCATGCTCAAGATAGTGATAAAAAGGGAGAACAACATTGATGTTCTTGAGTATTTGCATTTCTATCTTGGGTAATAGTCAAATGATTCGAAACCTTTTTATATTTCTCTAATGGGTAATAATATATACAAGTGATTCTAAGACTCTAGAGAGTATGTATGCTATTTGCTTAACAATCGAGAACCGTCTCATTCACATTATTCTTTAGACTCTTGCTTAGAACGTGAACTCAATATGCATGCAATCACTTATAAATCACACACATTATGTCAACCTAAACATATCTCACAAAACTTAAATCTTAGATCCTAATACGCATTAATTTGCTATATATATATATATATATATATATATATATATATATATATATATATAAAGAAAATGTTGGTCAAGCGCTGGATATCCTGCTCTGATTAAACTACTCAACAGTCTATGCAGGTGTTTATCTAGCTGTCCAAAGAAGGTGAGAAGTCCTCCCATCTGTTCAGGCAGGCAAACCCATGAGATAAACAACTCTCTCACACCAAACATGACAATGATATATTGGAACATCAACCTTCAACAGCTACTTCATTAATAACGATGGCTTTGACTGTTGAGGAGGGTTTTTTTGACTAGTGAGGAGGGTTTGTTTGGACGACCCCCGGAAATTAATTGATTTTTTTTTTTTTTTGACACAGATCAAGCATCAAGTATGATCTTATTCACAAATTCTGAGAGAAAATTTTATTTTAGTGATTAAGATTTAATTGGTTTGTCATTGTTTGGAAGACATGGATTAAAGGCAGTAACTGTCATATTAAATAATTTGAGGGGAGGAAAATCAAATTCAGCTAAAAATTTGTAATCAATGTTAGTTGATGTACTTTTTCGTGGAATTCAGATCCATTCTAGCACCAATTTTTTTGAGTTTTCCTTAATACTAGATCAATTACCAAGAATTAAAAAAGGAAAATGTTACATAACTCAAATGAAACCTAAAAGTTAAAACTATAATGCATATATGAGTGTAAGATGAGTGGATCCCACTAAAAAAATTGATGGGACCCACTCATCTAAGTGATGATATGTATTTGAGATGCAACTTTTTGAGTTTTATTTGGATTTTATAGCATTGCTCATTAAAAAAGATGTGTTTTTAAGGAAAAATGTTACATAACTCAAATGAAACCCAAAAGTTAAAACCAAAATGCATATCATTCATTTGATGAGTATAGGATGAGTGGGTTCCACTGAAAAAATTGATAGGACCCACTCATCTAATGAATAATATGCATTTGGGTTACAACTTTTTGAGTTTCATTTGAATTTTGTAGCATTGCTTGTTTTTAAGTGGGTCTCTCCCAATAGATGGTGGCTAATTTATTTCTGAAGGTAGTAAAGGGTATCAATGAGTTTTCCTTGGGTCCCTCTAATCGAATTTCTGCAAATTTTTCTTAGCGGTAAATTATCCGTCATGTATTCAATTTAAGCATGTTTTAAATAAATAAGTCATCTACCAATATACCATTCCGTCCAAAAAAATTCAGAGAAAGTGTACTAGAGAGAATTTAGATCTCTTTTTTAGAACTATGAACACAATTATTATTATTTTTTAAATCCATGGATTAATGGTTGACAAGGAGATTAAGGTTATGGTGTGGGAGAACTGAACATAATCTTGCAATTTGATAGGCTACCAACCAAGTTTGAAAGTTCTTGGAATATACTTTCTTGTGAAAATGTTAATAGGGTGTTTGGTGGGTATTAAGTTCAAATCTTATTAGTGATCCGAAAATGTCATTAGGTTCCCAATTATTTGCCACTATAAGCATATTATCAAAGCAACAAATCATTGGTTTTACCTTATATATTACTTTTGAAACAATTTTCTTGGTGTTTCACCTCCCCTCCCCCAACAAACACACACACCCAAAGAATATTTTTTGCCTTGATCTCAACCATCCATATCTATGGTAAGGTGTTATTTGATTTGTGTTCTGTCATTTTTGAATTCGTGTAATAAAAAAAAATTCATGAATAAGAAATCATATGATTGAGGTCTTTTTCTCTCGACCAAATCCATAATATATGGATCCTCCTAAATTAAGAATCTATTTGATCATAGCAAAATCAAATAGAATCATTTATTTATACAATAGTTCATACAATATAAGATTAAGAAATGAAAAAATAACTTACGAAATTTTCTTATACTATCACTTAAATAGATTATTCTTGTTAGTCCAATCTATTAATTATTTGTGTAATTGATCATATCATTTTTAATTTCTCAATACAATAATAATGCTTAAAATATGAGTTTTCGTTCCATTTTGGTTCTCCTTCTATCAATTATGTTATTTTAATTCCTAACATTTTTATGTTAAACTTTAAATGATTTATCAAAAAATCAACAATTTAAAAATCTGAAATGGATAACGGAAACGCCAAGTGTTTGACCTCATGATAAGCATTCGGCCACTTCCATTAGCAATGCTAACCACCTTTTTCGATTAGACCATTTACAGTCAAATTTAAATTTAAAAAAATAAAATAAAAGAATGATGATCAAAATGAGGCAGGACTGCATTTTCATTATCAAGATAGGAATTGGATAGTGTACTACATTTGTCTTGCATGCCAATAACAGCCTTCTTGGTGAACCTCATATCTCTCTCCCTTACGTAATTATTGAGGCAAAATCAGCTCTCTCAGAAGTCAATTTCCTGCTATCTTAGTGAGACTAGTCTAATAAATTTTCACTTCAACTATCATGATTCAGTTTTTTGGTTGTGGTAACTCTAACGATAAATTTTGTGTGTAATATTAACACAAAATTAATGTCAAAATTACAATTATTGATTTGAATATAAAAGTAATGTTGACTCTCTTCAACGTATTTTTCACGTGTACAATTCTCTGATTCTCAATAAATTTGACGATGATGATGAGGGTCGGATCGGCGTAATTCTTGTTCTTTGATTTGGTAGTGGCTTTGATGAATTTGATGAAAACAAGGGCTGGATCAGCGTGATTCTCATTCTTCAATTTAGTGATGCTTTGGTAAATTTGTTGAAGATGAGGGCTTGATCAGCATGATTTTCGACCTTCTATTTGGTGATGTTTTGGTGGATTTGATAAAGATAAGGGTTAGATCAGTAGGTTTATCGTTTTTTTGATTTGGTGATGGCTTTACTGAATCTTCTCATCGTTCTTTGTTTTGAATAACTTGAAGATGATTTGGATATCTCGAACAATGATCTCGGCGGTGTGCTCTTCTCCTCGGAGATGGACTTGTAAGACTTCGGCTGAAAGTGGACTCGGGTAGAGCTTCGCCGATCTTTCCTCCTCCTTAATACCTTTGTATGGGTTTTAGGTAATGGGCTACCAATATTTATTTATAGTGAAAATTGAGAATGAATCCTCCTTAAGGTACTTACAACAACTTAGTCCGTCAAGGAAAATTTTTTGGTGATAAGTCCATTTTTTATCTTAATAATAAGTAGTTAAGTTTACTATTTTTTTAAAACTCCAAAATGCCCTTCTTATAATGTTTCAATAGTATTAGACCTTAATTCTGTTTTCTAATTGGGAAAGACTTAGATTCTTTATCCCTTAATTCTACCCTTAATTCACGCTCATAAGATTTGACTATAAAATTTAAAATTCAAATTCAAGATCCACATTATTCTAGTTGTTCCCCAACAATTTTGAGTTTTTTTTCCCACCATGAACGAAGATGTTGCCACCGAAGCTCCAACCGCTCTTTCCGTCCATACATCTCCGCCTCCATCAGTGCACCAAGTTTCCCCACCACCGTCAACAACGGTTACTCCCCCGAACGAAACCTTAACCAAAGCACTAATTCCTCCTCCTCCTACAGTAGCAATAATAGTCGCAACTCCTCTTCCATCGACCTCTTAAAAACTCTCGCCGCTTCTCACTCTCATCCCAATTTTCACTTCTTATAATAGATCGATCATTCGATGCTACTGTTTCTAGTTGGTTGTTTGTGTATTTAGTTGGTTGATCGGCGAGGTTTCTGTTTTTGTCTCGATTTAGTTAGTTGTGTATTTTTGTGAAGAAGACGACGTTGTACCGGTACAATTTTTTTCCATGTTACTATTTTTGTTTTGTTGTGCTTGTCCATGTTACTACCTTTTGTCACGTTACTATTTTTTATTGAACATGTTACTATTTTTTTTTATAAGCATGTTACAATTAATATTGAATGTTACTATTTTTCAGAAAATATCTTTTGTTGAGTATGTTACTATTGTTTTTTTTCAAATATTAATATACAATGTTACTATTTTTTATTTTTGAATGTTGCTATATTTTTGTGTTTAAATGGTACTATTTTTTGTGTTTAAATTGTACTATTTTTTGTGTTTGAATGTTACTATTTTTTGTTTTTAATGTTAATATTAAATATTGCTATTTTTCTGAAATATCAATATTCAATGTTATTATTTTTTATTGAGTGTGTTACTACTGTTATTTTTTCAAATATTAATATACAATATTACTAATTTTTATTTTTGAATGATACTATTTTTTGTGTTTAAATGGTACTATTTTTTTTGTATTTGAATATTACTATTTTTTATTTTTAATGTTACTATATATATATATATACTAGAAATAACTCGTGCCTAAAGGCACTAAGTAACTCAAAAAATCTCGAGCATCGGTCATACAATAAATATTTTCAAACAGTACTTTATTTTTTATTATTTTCTTTAGTTACACAATTTAAAATCAATTCGAAAACACTATTTTCTAAAAAATGTTGACAAAACTTCTCCCAAAACACGACCCATAAAAAAATATCAATATGTACACAATTGATATATTTAATCATTATACCTAAAAAATATCTTCTTTTTTCTAGGTCGGAGTCGATATTGACGTTTGTGTTGGCGTGTGTGTGTTGGTGGGCGTATAGAGAGAGAGTGTGAGTATGAGATTTAGAGAGAGAAAAAGAGAAAGAGAGAGAGAGAGAGAGAGAGAGAGAGAGAGAGAGAGAGAGAAAGAAAGAAAGTTATATGAGAGATATGAGAGAGTGTGTTTACTCTTCGTGCATGCCCTCTTCTAGTGGAGCTGCTCTCTCCGCCTTCTGCAAAGCCTCCAACTATCATCAAAATCTCTCCAATAGGCTGTTGATGTTGTACCTCATTATGGGGAGGCTGGGCTTCATTCATTTCTTGATGGCGGCGCTCTATGTACCTCCCCAGATGGCCCTTCTGGATCAAATCCTCGATTTGGTCTTTCAAGACCTGACAATCGTCAATGTTATGACCATGATCTCAGGTGAAAAAGCGATATTATTTGTCCCTAGACCTCCTATTGGGAGGATTTTTTATCTTCATAGGCCATCTAAGCATTCTCTTATCATGTATTTGATAGAGGATTTGCTCTACAGAGGTGTTTATAGGGGTGTACCTCTGAACTAGCTCATTGGTGCGTGGACCTAATTGATCCCTTGCACTATCCTTTCAGAGCGGTTCTTTTTAGGACTACTTGCATTTTCCTTCCTGACTACAAGATCTCGCCTTCTTTTATCATCTCTTCGGTCCTCTCACCTGTCTTCTTGATTCTTCCGAACCAGGTGAGTGTCCTCAACATTCACTTAGCATTGTGCTCTCGCCAAGAGCTCGGGCATGGAGGAGGGTGGCTATTTGGAAAGAGAAACTAGGAACTGAGAGGGCTGGAGTCCTGACAAAAAGGCTGTCAGGGCCACCTTGTCATCAACATTGTCAATCTGCAATGACTCCATTGTGAAATGGTTTACATATTCCCAAAGCGTTTCATTCTTGAATTGTTTGATATTGAGAAGATAGTTCGGAGGCCGACTGTGAGCTCGACCTCCGATGAAATACGATATAAAAGACGTGCTTAACTCTCAAAATGTGCTGATCGACCTCAACTTCAGCTTGTTGAACCAATGTCTTGTTGTCCCTTGAGTGTGGTAGCAAAGACTCGACACATGATTTGTTCTGGTACGCTATGCAGCATCATTAGAGACTTATAAGTCTCGAAATGGTCCAATGGATCCTTGGTTCCATCAAACACCTCCATGGTTGGCATTTTGAACCTCTCTGGGAGAGGGTAATTTGCCACATCCTGTGAGAACGATGACTCGGTGTGTTGAACCAGAGCCTCAATAGCCTCTAGCACTCTGACTCTCACCATATTCATGACGTTTCCTATTTTTTCATTTACTTCTCGGAACTTTTGCTCCCATTGATCATCATTCTGGGGACGAGAATCCTCATCTTCACTCAAGCCATCCCCTTGATTATCTACAACATGCTTCTTGGGTTGAGATTGCTCTAGGAGCTCAAAGATCTGATGATTTTTCCTTTTTAGATCCTCAATAGTTTTCTCCAATCTTTTAACCTTTGCAGATTCCTTTTTTGGTGGGGGCACGTTCATTCGTCCCGCTGTGTGGGAGTTAGGACATTCTTGCGTCTGATCGACTACAAGATCATTGGATGCTCTTGTGATCGCCACAGGACTTGGATTTAATGCTAGAAATCAAGTCGATTCCCACAGAAGACGTCAACTGTTGTTCCCAAAAATAGTTTCAAGGTAAGGCGATGATTTGGCAGTCGCGGGGAGTCCCTGCACAGAAGTCGAGGACCAGAAGAGTTCCGGTGGTCGACCCTCTGATAATAAAGTCAGTAAAAGAATTAGAGATAAGATGGAGTGTAGCTAGGATGTGTTACTTACCTAGGGCTTAGTTGTCTCCTTCCCTTTATAGGTCAGGCCTTGTTACCGTTGCAGCTTTGTAGCTGCTTTTCAAATTGGGTGGCAAGAAATGTGGAACCTCCTTCCCCAAGTATTTTGCAACGTGTTTACTAAAATGGTGGGATATGGGTGAGCAAACCGATAGGTCGGTTTGGGCTCTGGAGCTATTTCCTCACACCGGATCCACCCTCACGAGCTTGTCTCGTGATCTTTCTGGTCGCGTGCTTGGCACGTGCTTTATCTTATGATGCATTTAACTCCATTAGCACGTGTTTGACATGTGTTTTACTCTAGGACATATCTTGCTCCATTAGTTCTAAAAAAAATTCAAAATTATATTGAAATTAATTAGGAGTCATAAATCTTAATTTCATACAATTATAGTCATTGACAAGCAAAGTAAAAAAAATAATAATATGAGCATCACATTTTAATTCAATATAATATTAAAATTAATTAAAAGTTTTAGATTTCAGTTCGATACATTTGTAGCCATTGATTATAAAAATTTTATAAAATCAAATAAAAAAATTTGTTCATATTATATTTTAATCGGCTAAAAAATAAAATTATGGTAATAAAAAATAATTTTTAGATATTATTTTTGGACCTAGAGTGAGAGTCAAACTTGTTTGACATTTGGGATGTGGGTTGCAAGCGATATAGCAGCGCTATTAATACGGTTGACCTCATGTTGTAGGGATTCGGATCCCCTCTATTACCTCTTCTCTTCAATTTCTCTTAATACAGTGCTAGATGAGGGACATGTGGAAGATTCTGAATTTCAATGGACAAGATTTTTTCCTTGTGAGAAAATTCTTTAATAATTGTTAACACTCCACCAATAATAAAATGAATGAGAAAAAATCTTGTCAATTGAAATTCAAAATCTTACACATGTCACTCATCTAGGCCTGCATTGAGAGAAATTGAAGGGAAAGGGTAATGGAGGGGATCTAAATCCATGTTGTAGGTATTTTTTCTTATTTTTTTTATGGGTGGGGCTATTCGCACCCCATTAAATTTTTTATAATCAAACTACTAAACTCACCCATTTTAACTAAACTCACCACATACTACCCACACCCCTTTAATAATAAGTTTATCTTATAGCCTTTCAAAATTAGGGTTTCATTCACTATTTCCATTTCTCATATACCCTACACAAAAGAGCTTTTCAATATGAATTTTTCTAATAAGATACATATTAGTATTACTTTTCGGTTTAATTTTTTGTTGGGCAATGTTACATGGACTTCAAAAGTGGACTTAAAAATTGTACTTGATAATCACAACTATTGATTTCACTGTGGGTCATAACATTTGTTAAGACCCACTACCTATTCAATAGTTATGATTATCAAATACACTTTTTAAATTCACATTTTAAGTCCAAAGAGCATTTCCTTTTTTCGTTTGATTTCACGTATGCTTTATGATTTCATGTTCTACCAATCTTAATTATTTTTGATTTAGTGGTTTATATATATATTCATACACGTGTGCAACAAGAAGGAAAAATGAAGCATTGTAAATTCTTGTTTTGATTATTTATAATTATAAATATAAATTATTATTTTTGATATATTCAATAGATTTCTTTGATCAAATTTATGTCCATTCAAAGAGAAGTTAATATTGCTGTCCACACTATAGCAACACAAGTTGTTGCTCCTGATATTAAGCTAACGGAGGTTGTTTTGACAGAAGTTAGAATAGACTTGGATAATATACAGTTACAGAAAGTGATGTATTCATCTTACTTATCAATCCATATTAAAAAAAAAACTATTAGTGTGTATAAGAAGAGCTAGTGAATGAAACTCTAATTATGAGAAGATAGAAAGTTGATTTATCTATCTATATCTATATTACTAAAAAAAGTAATTTAACATGAAAAACTTTTAATTTACTATTTAAAAAGTACTTTAACATGAAAAACTTTTGATTCACTATTTTGCCATTATAAAAAACTATAATGACTACCATATCCTTTTGTATTTAAATATGCAAATTACCATTATATTTCTTTGTATTTAAATAACAAACTAATCTCTAACATATCATGCAAATCTTTTTATCTTTGTAAAACTTTTGAATGGTCATATTATGCTGAACATGATATATAAAAATAACATTATTCTTTTTTCTCAATAAAAGTACATTAACATGAAATTTTTTTGATTCACTATTTTGTCCTTATAAAAACCTATAATGACTAACTTGTCATTTTGTATTTAAATATGCAAATTACCATTATATCTCTTTGTATTTAAATAACAAACTGATCTCTAACATATCATGCAAATCTCTATATTTGTAAAATTTTTGAATGGTCATATTATGCTGAACGTGATATATAAAAATAACATTATTCTTTTTTCTCAAAACCCTAATATTAATACACGTTGACAACTCCATTAATACAATATAAACTCCAATACCCAAAAACAAAAATAATTTGGTAAAAAAATACTGATGCACAAAGTAAAAACAAGAAAGACAAAAAAAAAATCAAGAAAAGAAAAATATATAAACCGTACTACTTGATTGCTCGAATGAAAGAATCACAAAAAATGAGTCTATTTGATGTTTATAGTTATGAAGAGAATACAAACAATTTAAATATGATAAATATGAGATAATATCTAACGTAGTTATATAATTAAATTTTTTTATATATTTTATCAAATATTTCAACAAAAATTTTTACGTGCAACGTACATTGTGCATTGTTAGTTATTAAAAAAGTGTGTATGGTATGGAGTGAATTTAGTTGAATTGAGGTGGATATAGAAGAAGTGAGTTTAATAGTTTGATAACAAAAATTTTAATGGGGTAAAAATGAATATTTGTGAGGTAGAAATAATCCACCCTTTTTTATTGGGTCAAAGGATTCCAGGTCTTGACTTTATTATAGCTTGTTCTTATTCGGCTAAGTTGGCTGACCAACCATTCGCGTGGGACTGGCTGGTGGAAGCTGCCAATAGTCTCTCCAGTTTCCACTGAAAGACGACCTCTGCCTCTTCGCAACAGTTGGCGATCTTCTCAACCCAGTCTCTCTCTCTGAGTTTCAGTCTCTCAGTCTCAGTTCTCTCTCTGTGCCACTGCGAGCAAGCAAGGGACGACGAAGGCTGCTTCAAAGCTCCATCCCATCGAATCATCGACGACCATTGACAGCAGCGGGTAGTACACTACCTACTCTCTCTCTCTCTCTCTCTGTCGGTCTCTCTCTCTACTCTGAGTACTCTCTAACATGTACACAGTACATGCCCTAATTGGCAAAAAAATTATATTTGATTTTTGATGTTTATACATTTATAATCTTTGATAATGCTATGAGCAAACATGCAATTATAAGTAGTTAAGTATATAGAATCAAGTGATTACAATTTACAACCTGTGATTACAATTTACAACCTGTGATTATAAGTAGTTAAGAGCATATTGTTTGATCAATTGAGCAGATTAGGGCAAGTTTTTTTATTTTGCTTATGGTTCCGAGTTGAGCTTGAGCAGATTTGGCAAATCGAGCATATTTATGGTGGTCTTTCATGCATTGGTTTTTGATTATTTTCATTTGTTGATGTAAGAGCTTTGTAAGCTTGAATCTATATTTTTAATATTATTGGGCTAAGAAGCACGACATTTCTCAACAAAGTAAGACACGGACAAGTTGGTGATACGCAACAAAAAAAATATTATATTTTATATATCATATTATATAATTTATTATAAATATAGTGATAATGATATACAATTCATAAAAAAATCAGTATTTTATGATACGTAAATCTAATGTCTAGTCATCTGTGTGAATTGTTAGACCAAGGCATCCTCATTATAGTCAATAATCATCAATTTTTTTTTGTAGACAATGTGTACCTAATATATAATTTAAATAATTGCTCTTATTTTCTCAATTCCTCTTTTTTAAAACTTTTATGTATTTTTTGTTTTTATTATTATATTTGGAGTACAATTTTAACATGTCTACTATTAATAATTATATGTTCTCAAATTTTTAAGTTTTGTTAATCACATTTCAACACATATCTAGTAGACACGTTTCAAAGAAGTGTCCGACACGTCACCAAAGAAGTGTCCGACACGTGTCCAAAATTAAAAAATTATCATTTAATTATGGACACGAATAAAAGAGTATCAAACACGTGTCCGAAGAGTATCGGTGTCCGATACGTGTCCAACACGGATACGTCACCTTCTCGAGACTGTCCGTACTTCATAGTTGTTTGGATGTTATTGATGCTAGATATTTTTAAGCTTGAAATTGAATCTAGAAATTTTTAACTTTACATGTTTGATGCTATTTTTATAATTATTGTGATTTTTTAGCCTATTTATTATAATTTTTAATTATTTATTATTTTTTTTATTATATTACCGGTTCTACCGGTCACCTAACGGTTGAACTAGTAATCCATTGACCCGGTCCTTTTATTGGGTTGGTGGCTGCGCCGAGTTTTAAAACTATGAGTTTATTTGTTTATCACCCATATCTACTAAAGGCTAAACCCAACCTTGTTATTTTTATAAATTTCTTATTGAGTTTGCACTCCGTACCTAAAATTGTCTTAAAATTAGAGGCCCTAAATTTTTTTAGGTGATTCTAAATTTTTTTTGGGCCGCAAATATATGTATGAGAGTAAATTACATATATGGTCCTTCAACTATAAGTTCTTATTTTTTTTTTGTATCAATTGAGCCCTTAAACTCTTTATTTGTTTCAATTGAGCTATTATGTCTGAATCCGTTAGAGCGTGCCACTCACGTGATCATGTGGCACAAAAAGACAGAAGAGCTCATTTGACATAATTAAAGAGTTCAGGGGCTCAATTGATACAAAAAAAAGTTCAAGGACTTAATTAATACAAAGTTCATAGTTTTAGGGTCATATATGTAGTTTATTCTGACTCACATGTGTCACGTGGGGTGCACATTCACTTTTCGTTAGAAAATGTAACGGAGATAGACAGAATGACTCAATTGACACAATTAAAGAGTTCATGGGCTCAATTGACAAAAAAAAAAAAATTCAGGATCTTAATTGACACAAAGTTATAATTTTAAGATCACGTGTTGTTTACTCTATGTATTAAATTGGGACCCTAGGTGGCCTACGCCAAGGGCGCTGGGGAGAGAGAGTATGGAGGTGAGAGCAAGAGCTCCTGGGAAAATCATTCTTGCCGGCGAACACGCTGTGGTTCACGGATCAACGGCTGTTGCTGCCTCCATTGATCTCTATACTTATGCCTCTCTTCGTTTTCCCACTCCTGAAGGTACTCCATAAACTCTTAACTTCCATACATGTCTGCTTTTTCTTGATGTGTGTGCGCGAGCTAAAATTGTTGATATTTTGAAGTTTCTGAGAGGTAATTGACCTGGTTTTTTTTGAAATGGTTTAGTAAACAAATCCCTTTGACATTTTTGTGTTATGTTAGGTATACATTGCCAAAGCTCTTTGTGTCCGTTAGTGGGTTGGGTTGACTTTCTCATAGGATTATAATTAAGTAAAATTCTCAGAAACACCTGCTTCCTTATTTATTATGTAGTTATTTTGAATCTGAATTTGTAGTGTTATAGTTACACTTGAGTAGTGCAGTAGTATTGCATTGCTTAACTATTGGGATTTGATTAGGCTAAATTATAGGAACCTCGACTTTATGACCCGTGTGATCACACCCTTTGTTATTTTGATATTGATCGTCAAAGTTTTCTTGAAATGAATTTTTTATGTAAAAAAACCCTTTTGGTTTTGGTGAAAATAATGGTATTATAATGTGCCTTTGATGGAAGTGTTGTTAACCTGGTAGTTAGTGAGTATTCAGAATTATTGCGGACATTAATTGTATCTCTTTCACTGCATGTCAACCAGGATTTATGACTCATGAGAATCATGGAAGCATATTTAATTAATTTATTTTGCCTAAGAAATATATCTAGACGTTGTGTTATACCATCACTTGGAAGTTGAGGATCAAGAATATGATCAATGTTGTATGATCTAATTATAGTATAATTGGGAATTGGATCAATTTTGATCAATGCATGATTTATTTTTTCTGCCTAATAGGTAATTCTCTCTTGGTGATACTTATTGCACCTTTATTTATTCGATCTCCGTGATCTATTGACTAGATTGGTTTTTCTTTTATCTTTGGGGGTAGATAATGATGATACACTTAAACTCCAGCTCAAGGATATGGCCTTAGAATTTTCTTGGCCAGTTGGAAAAATTAAAGAAGCACTGCCAGAATTGGGTAGTCATGCCGCATCATCACCCACATCATGTTCACCGGATACCATTAAATCAATTGCAGCTCTAGTTGAAGAACAGAATATTCCAGAGGCCGAAACTGGACTTGCTGCTGGAGTTTCAGCTTTCCTTTGGTTATACACCTCTATTCAAGGGTTTGCATCTACTATTGGGTACTATTGATAACTTTTGCTTGTGGCTATGAACCACTCTGATGTCTGGTATTGTTATGTGTCAGGTATAAACCTGCGAAGGTGGTTGTCACTTCTGAGCTTCCACTGGGCTCAGGATTGGGTTCATCGGCAGCATTCTGTGTCTCCCTCTCAGCTGCTCTACTTGCTTTGTCCGATGCTGTGAACTTAGATTTTGGTCAACAAGGCTGGTTAATGTTTGGAGAAAGCGAGCTGGAATTGGTTAACAAATGGGCTTTTGGTGGTGAGAAAATAATCCACGGGAAGCCATCTGGGATAGACAACACGGTTAGCACATATGGTATGTATTCTTTCATAGCAATTTGGAAAACAGTTTGAACCCTTGAGGCTCAAAGAGAAAATATTGTGGAGGTGTTATGAAGCTTGGAAAATTATTTTAAATTTTTTTTATTTCTGAATTTCAGGGACTAAAAAAAAATAAGTAGAGGCTAATGAATGTGTTTAATGGCAGGAAAATAATCCATTTGAGTTAATTGAGAAGTAGAGGCATATGTTATCATTTTTGGAGTTGTTCGACTTTTCTAGTAATTTCAGACTTTAAGTTATTCATCATATTTAAACCCACTGGGTATTTTTATGTTAAAGTAAGTGAGATTAATGGATTCCAGAAAAGAGAGAATTAAAAATAGGGAAGGTGGAATTCAAACCTTAACTCTGCGGATGTGTGGCACCAAACTGATGAACACCACTATATCCTATTGACCTCCTTTTGCTAAGAAATTAGCTTCTCAAGTCTGCCACACTATGTGCTCGTTTCCCCTGAAATTCGATTGATGACAACCGGAGCATGAACAACAAAAACATCATACGAAAGTGACAGTATTGGTGCTTGAAGATTTTTCATTTATATATTGTCGATGCCTTTTCTATCAGGAAAAAAAAAAAATTGTCAATGCCTAACTTTTTTGTTGAACACAAAATACCATTTTGAGATTTCCATAATGCTTGATGTACAAGAGGGCTTCCTGATGCAACAGGACTTCTGAACTTGGATATGCTAGTAAATAATAAACTTCTTGCCACAGGAAACATGATTAAGTTTAGATCAGGAGATTTAAAGCACATCAAGTCCAATATGCCGCTTAAAATGCTCATAACTAACACAAAAGTTGGGAGGAACACGAAGGCATTAGTTGCTGGCGTTTCTGAGAGGAAAGTTAGGCACCCTGATGCTATGATTGCTGTATTCACTGCGGTTGATTCTATCAGCAACGAACTGGCCTCTATTATCCAGTGTCCTGCCTCTGATGATCTTGTCATAACTGAGAAGGAAGAAAAAATAGAAGAGCTGATGGAAATGAATCAAGGGTTGCTCCAGTGTATGGGGGTCAGTCATGCTTCTATAGAAACTGTGCTTCGAACAACATTGAAATACAAATTAGCGTCCAAGTTGACAGGAGCTGGTGGTGGAGGCTGTGTTCTGACACTATTGCCATCCCGTATCCATTTCATTAATCTGCTCATAAATGCCGCTCTTTAATTTTTTAATACATCAATTATTTTCTTCTTCCATATTTTGAATATTATAATGATTACATTCTATGTTGAATTCCATGCTTTATATATTTTCTATATACCCTTTTTCTTGTTTTTTGTTGCATCTTTATGCATGACATCATTTGGTTGTTAGCCTTCACTACAAGAAGGTAGACGATGGCCTAGAATACATCCAGTGGGTTACACATATATCTCCCCTGGCTACTCACTACTTAATGTTGTCCTCTCTAGAAATACATGCATATAACTATTATTTTGCAAATGAAGTGTACATGTTGCCTAAATTTGTAAGAGAATTAGAAAAAGGTTTTAGGATGTACTGCATTGTTTATTGCAGTGGAGTTTTTATTTCGTAACTATATGACATCTAAAGTTAGTTCTAGGCTCATTTGACAAATTGTCTATGCATCGCTTATCTAAACCTAGCACTACAACTATGGTTGCTGGTTGCTGGTTGCTGGTTGCATTACCAAGTTCACATGAGCATTGGCCTTGTATCCATGAACTATATTTACGAGAGATATGATGAGGCAAAAGTGATAGTTTAACAGGAGACCATTTTTATTGAGATAGCATAAACTAGAGTTTGAAGTAAGAGGTGTGAGCGTGTTCAAAAGAGTCAAGAGGCTGGATTCACTTATGTGCTACAGTGTTTCGTTGCCTGAAGAGAAAATGTGTAGAATAAGGAAGAAACTATCGGCGTAAAGAATGAAAGGAGTAGATGACCTTATGTCCACCCCTACCTCCAAACACAAATTTATAATGGCATGATATAGAAGAGTAGGAAACGTATAAAGAACAAGAAGATAACGATGAAAACTAAGAGATCTGTTCTAAGAATTTATTTCAGTGGTAAATAACTTGCAGAATTCCAAGTTGTGATAAATGCTTGATGTAGAGATGATTTGATGTCAGACAATCTCTGAAGATACGGGAGCTTGTGTCCTAGATTTTCTTTGGCAACCAATAACGAGGAATTGCGAGTCATTCCTTCACATGAATCTTTTGTTATTGAGAGTAAGGCTACAAACCATATTTCTTATATCTTGATGCAATTTAACCTCTTGAGTATTTTTGCGGAATATAGAAAGCAGTAATTAATCGATTACTCTGATAGGTAACTGTATAAAGTGAGTTGCAGAATTCTGGTGATTTAAGCCCATAATTCCAGATCAGTCTAGTTTGAACTGCACTGGCAAAAGGAGTTTGAGTCATAAACAAATCTCTTAATCCAAAGTTTGTCCAAATGAGATTTATGTGTTCTGTGCTTTCTAAGCACTAGAAGAGGAGAAAGAGGAGGGGGGGGGGGGGGGAACCAATGTTACTGTAATTTACGAGTTCACTGTTCACTAATTATGAGTTTATAAATGGTAGGTGGAATATTTTTTCAGTATATGCTCTCAAGTGTCAGCTCATATGTTTGAGAACATTCATTAAGTAGATTTACCTTTTGCCTTGTAAGTTATCATCTTCCAATTTTTCCTTGACAACTGAAATCAGTATTATCAGGAACAGTGGTTGATAAAGTAATTGCTGAGCTAGAATCCTGCGGATTCACATGTTTGATTGCTGGAATTGGCGGGAATGGTCTTGAGGTTTGCTTAGGTGGTTCGTCTTGATTTTACCCTGGGGACGCAATTAATAAATAGAAAGGTTTGTCTCTGTAACGTCAAATAATGGTATGAAAATGTATGTTTCCATAGCCCTGTTCTTTTGATTATTGTTTTCTGCGCATTTACTCCATTGTTGTTGTTGAATTCCTATACTAGAACTTCTAGTTTTCATCAATGTTACACTTCAGAGAAATTTAAATTCCCTGATTGTTTATTCTGTTGCTTGAAATAATTGTGAAACTCATATGGCTTTCAATTTTAGAAGATGCTATCATTTACTTAGTTTTCTGGGCATGCCATCTTGTTGCCATAGATAAAATAAGATGTTCCTTGTGATTTCTTTTGTATATAGACTATTTCTTAAGCTCCATTATAAATAACCCTGAACCGTTCAGTAATTGGACCCTGCCAACTCATAATTTATCACCCTTTACCCTCTTATATTTATCCATTTTCACATCTCTTCCATCAAGTTGCTGATGTGAAATATGCGCTAATCTAATGTTCTTTCCTCATTAGTTTCATCATATTCAAAATAATGCTTGTTAGAGCTTGTTCCACTTTGTCAGTGAAAATGTAAGGCCTTCTAAACAAGGATATGAGATAATTAATTAGGTTTGTGTTGGATACTCTAAATTAAATTCCTAACCCTATCAAGTACAGTATATCCCTGACCCAAGCATCCTTCATTTCCATTACCTTCACTTTACCTTTCATTTTCTTATGTTTTCATTCTTGTTCCTAAGGTCTCATGTTCAGTAGAGATCAGATAAGTTTTTACGTTGGTTGTCAATTAGTTAATAATGTTTTGTGTATTTTTAGAAACAACATTTCCAAAATTTAAAAAAACACCACCACCACCAAGCCACTACTACCACACTTCCACCACCACCCTTCTACCAATACCACCACCACCGCCGCCGCCAACACACTTCCACTACCATCACATTTTTGTTTTTATTATTTTTTGAATTACTGTTTAAATAAGTTTTACTGTTTTATATTTCGTAAAACTATTTTTGAAATAATATGATCAAATAAGTTCTATGACACAAAAAATATCAAAACAAATTTTTTAAAACTCTTCCCAAAAAAAATTTTCGGATACTATTTTTTGAGACGCAAACTAAACAGGACCTTAGTTTTTATGTTTTCGTGTTGATCCAAATTTGTAGTACGCAACGTGTTTGATGGTTTGTTTGTGGTCCTTGGAGTGTTTCTTTAACTGTAAATGTCAATAGAATGTATTTTTTGTTATTTTTGAGTAGAGGTTCAACGTTTTTCAGTGAATATAAATTACGGAGAAAAAATGAACTTCCGTGTGGGGATTCGACTTTTATTTTGATTTTGTTTACTGAGTATATAAATTGTGTAAACAAGTTGATATTTGTCTAGAGTCATATTTTTAGAGGAATTCTATTGAATATTTTGAAAAGAGCAACGCTATGCAGACTTAAAAATCTGGTTTGATGATGTGTCTGTTATATTTGTAATTAATTTAACTGCGGGTCCTAATATTTATTGGAACCAACTATTTATTAGACCACTAAATTGGGGAATGGTTTCATTGTAAGTTTTGCATGTGTTTTCCACCATTTTATTGGAGTATTTTTATATTTTGACCATAGCACTGGCATGAAATTTTTGCTTTATATGGTTTATTTGCTCTCTACATCTGTTCTTGATTTTTTATATTGCATATTACTTTTAGGCATAAATTATTGCTAGTGGTATACATAGGATAAAATAAATTCATAAATCAATTACTAACTCCAGTACAAATTAAATTGGAATTAATTTTATAATATCCTTTTAAATCGTGCCCAAAATAAACACTACACTTCTTAATATGGACTACGGTACTTCTTAAAAAAATTCAGAATTATACTGAAATTAATTAGGAGTCATAAAATCTTGGTTTCATACAATTATAGTCATTGACAAACAAAGTAAAAAAAAAAAAAAATGCGAATATCACATTTTAATTCGATATCATATTAAAATTAAGGGAAAATTTCATTTATACCCTCTGTAAATAGGTCTATCTTCAACGACTCCCCCTGCCTTTTTTGAAATTTCACTGACCTCCCCTGTCAGTGTTGGTCGGCTAACAGACGTGACGGAAATAGACATTTTATCATTTTACCCATGAATTTTATAAAGATTTATATATTCACCAATGGTACAAACAAAGAAAATGACACAAATACCCCTTATGTATAGTTCACATATAACAAATTTATTTTGAATTTTTTCCTTATATTATGTTTAAGTGTACGGTGTCATCGATTTTTTTTTAAATTTTTTTTCTTATATTATGTTTAAGCGTACGATGTCACCGATTTTTTTTTAAATTTTTTTTGAATTTTTTTCCTTGTATTATGTTTAAGCGTACGGTGTCACCGTTTTTTTTTTTTTTTTTTAAAAAAGTTATTTTGAATTTTTTCCTTATATTATGTTTAAGTGTACGATGTCACCGGTTATTTTTTTTTAAAAAAATTTTCTAAAAAAATTATTTTAAATTTTTTTCTTGTATTATGTTTAAGCGTACGATGTTATCGATTTTTTTTTTTAAAAAAATTATTTTGAATTTTTTCCTTATAGTATGTTTAAGCGTCGGTGTTATCGGTTTTTTTTTTAAATTTTAAAAAAAATATTTATTTTGAATTTTTTCCTTGTATTATGTTTAATCGTACGATGTCACCGATTTTTTATTTTTTTACGGTGTCACCGATTCATAACACTAGATTTTTTATTTTTTATTTTTTATGTAGATTTTTTATATTATTCTTCACCTATTAATGCTAAGACCAGTGGCTTGGATTGAGTTGTTGAGGCATGAGAGAGAGAGAGAAAGGGGGTGAAATAAGGGTTTCATGGGAAATAAGAAGGGTAAAATTGGTATTTCATAAAAATTTTGGTATGACATCAGCACTTTTCTGATTGTCAGTAACGACTGGTTACGGTACGGGGTTTAGGTGAAGAGGACATATAAACTAGAAGGAAGTGCAGTGAAATTTTAGAAAAAGCAGGGGGTGTCGTTGAAGATAGACCTATTTAGAGGGGTGTAGATGAAGTTTTCCCTAAAATTAATTAAAAGTCTTAGATTTCAGTTTGATACATTTGTAGCGCCATTGATTATAAAAATATTATTAAATCAAATAAAAAACTTTGTTCATATTATATTTTTATCGGGTAAAAAATAAACTAATGGTAGTAAAAAATAATTTTATTTTTAGACCTCGAGTGAGAGAGTCTGAACTATTTTGACATTTGGGGTGTGGGTTGCACACCTCGTGTTGTAGGTTAATTGATTTGAGAAAGCAACAAATCATTGGTTATACCTTTATATATTGCTTTGGTGTTTCACCTCCACCCCCCCCCCCCCCCCCCCCCCCCCAAAAAAAAAAAAAAAACACCCAAAGAATATTTTCTGGCTTGGTCTCAACCATCCATCAAAGAATATTTTCTGGCTTGGTCTCAACCATCCATATCTACGGTAAGGTGTTAATTGATTTGTGTCATTTCATTTTTGAATCGTGTTATTTTGAATTTGTATAACAAAAAAAAAAAAAAAAATTCATGAATAAGAAATCATATGATTGGGCCCCTTTTTTTCTCTCTACCAAATCCATAATATATGGATCCTCCTAAATTAAGAATATATTTGATCATAGCAAAATCAAATAGAATCATTTATTTATACAATAGTTCATATAATATAAGATTAAGAAATGAAAAAATAACTTAAGAAATTTTCTTGGACTATCACTTAAATAGATTATTCTTGTTAGTCCAATCTATTAATAATTTTGTATAATTGATCATATCATTTTGGAAAAAATTTAGCAACACTCATAATTTATCATATCTTCAAGGATTTTCTTATTCGGGAAATTAAAAGACTTACATTTTTCACTCCACCCCATTTATCCATGCTCCAGAATCAATGCAAATGACTCGACAGAGAATGATTGAGAGTGATATGCACATTTGCGAGAGACTAAAATCAAACTTAAATAGCCATTATTTTAGAGTCTGCTCATAATCAAATACAATTTAAGGGGTTGGATTCTCTGCTTCATTATATTCTAATATATCTCCTAAAACAACAAAAATCACACAAACCACTCTCAGAATAGAACTGAAATATCTTTATCTTAGAATAGTATAATTTATGATTTTATAATTGACAGAAAAAAGGGGGTAATAATTGCATACCTCTTGCTGTTGATCCTCTTTCTTGTGAACACTTCCAATTGCCTACTCTGTCTATTGGAGTCCATATGCTCCAGTTCTTAAAACACATTTTTTGCAACACAATAGATTAATTGGATTACTTGTCTCAAAAGCTCTAGTTTTCAACACAATAAAGGAAAAAAACGATAAGTGGAAAGGGCCCTTGAGAGGTAAAGCAACAACCTGTATTGAGAAGTTGACAAATGTTGTATTCAACACGGGGGTGGCTCAAGGTAAATTGAGGCCTAAAGCGGTAATATTAAATGATGCCTTTTTTATTTTTAGTATTATTTTTTTTTAAAAATATTTTTAATTTTTTTTAAGTGAGAGAGGAGGATGTGATACTTTGTTTTTATTTTTTAAGGGAGGGAGATATTTTATTTATTTATTTTTTAAATTTTTGATTTTTGAGTTTCTAATATTATGGATTGAATTGTAAGCCCAAATTATTGAAATTATAATTTTCTGATTGGGCTTAAATTTTTTGGGCCCTTTTTATAAGGCCTAAAATTTTCATGGATTTAAATTTTTTATGTGAACTACTTATGTATCTATAATTATGGGGCCTTCTAAAAATTTGGGGCCTAAAGCCCATGCTTTTTTTTTAATACTATAGGGCCGGCCCTGATTCAACACTTGTTTTTTGCTCTTCCAATTGGTAAATAATGTAATAACTCTACCTAATATTTATTCATACAATTTATAAGGGTGGAAGATTAAAGTTATTGAGGTATTAGTCAAGTTTTATCAACACAAAATCTATATTAAACAAGGTTAACATGTGTTATATTTTGCTATGAGGGTAAAATAGATAACCATAAATTTTCTTAGTTAAGGTACTTTTATTAATTACTAGATATTGCACACGTGCGTTGCATGTGAATTATTTTTTACAATAGTTTTGATTTTATATTTATCATATCAGTATATAGGTTAATTTATTTAGAACTGGAATATTGTGAAAAATTGCCTCAAAATATAGTTTTTGTAATTTATGGATCATATTTTATAGTTTAATTGTAAATATGGTAAAATTCATTGCTCACATACCTACCATAACAATCTCCCTTTTCAAAGCTTAAAGATAATAAATGATCAAACCAATTTGATCAAGTCTAATTGGCAACCCCTCGATCTCTTAAGACTAAATCATCTAAGAGGTCAAGTAAGCAATTCTTCCCAAATGGAAGACTTAGTTTTTTATGACACCTTTTTTTAGGATTCTATTACATCCTCTTTCGAATTTTTCTTTAACTTTGTAAATTTTTTGTTCTTTTATATAGACTAGCAATGCACCACGTGCGTTGCACGTGAATAGTTTTTGTACATAAAAATTAATATAATATATTAGTATATGTGTATCTAAATTAAATATTATCTCAAATTTATCATACTTAATTTTTCATTACTCATATTCTATTATAGGATTATGAAAACTTGGTATATTTCAAAAATTCGTTATTCTAACTCTAAGAAAAAAGATAAAAAAAAAATAGTTAAAGTTCTATTTTTTTTTAAATTTTGTGATTGAGAGTATTTTTTAATAATGTTTGAGAAATTAATTTTTTTGTAATTCATTCGATTAGGATTTCACTTATAATTCCTTGAATAAAATAAAAGTAATTGTCAATATACTACTTAATTATATTGAAATTTTACTGTAATTAAGAATTAGTTAGATCAATTAGAATAAGATTTAATATAATACTCTATAATATATATTTTAAAACATATCAAAATTTTAAAAAATTCAAGTTTTACTTAAGAATAAATTACAAACTATTTTCACATAAAATCTTAATATAATTTAAAAATTTTATTGTAAACTAAAAAATTATATTGATGTAGCATAAATTAATTTTAAAAAATCATATATATAATTATTTTTTATCTTAGAAATAAAAGGGTTAAACTTTTTAAATAAAAAAAAGTAAACATATATGCGGATAATGTTATCTTTGCATATGAAATGAGTAATATTAGATTGATGAAGTTTTTGAAAGTTTTTTGAACATTTTATTAAAAATATAATGATGCGTATTTTTTAAAGATAATATAGTCAATAAAAAAGTTTCATAGAAATTGATATTTATATAAAGAGAATAAATAATTAAAAGAAAAGTTAGAGGTAATTGAGAGATTTAAATACATAAGGAGATAATAGATAATTTAGATATTTAATTGTGAAATGATAGAGTGGTCTTTATAACTTTTTATAAGGGTAAAATAGAAAATCAAAAGTTTTTCATGTTAAGGTACTTTTATTAGTAGTATAGATATAGATAGATATAGATGTGTTGTGCTAAACCTATAATATTGATTTATCAATTCATACTCCTATTAAATGAATACACAATTTTATTTATCAATAAATTTTTTTAATGTGAAGTTAGCACTTGACACATTGGTACATATGTGTTGCACGTGGACAAGTTTAATTTATAGTGGTGATGTTATTTTTAATTATTAGGTTGAAATAATTAAATATACACCTACGAATCAAAGTATATGCCCTTTGATACTTGTTGTCCGAATATATTATTTGTTGTTATTTGTTCTAACCACAATAATCTTCTAAGAAGTTTAACTACATGCTAAATTGATTGATCACCCCATGAATACTGGAAGACTAATTGAGACTATACGTTTTTGTGTGATAAATCTACTATACTTGCTAAGAGTTCATAATCATTGGTTGCATGAATCACTGTGATACAAACTTTGCGAGAGAGAAGTTTGATAAAATCACCATAAAAGATATTGTATTTTTATAATAGAACACAAAATGATAGGATAATCAAGTAAATGATCATAACGTGCTTTCAAATATAAATCAATATTGAGTTGCAGATTAAGTTTCATAGAAACCAATAGATAGAAGACGTACATGTTTTAGCTACAAAGACTTGTTTTTTTTGCAACATTCATCTTGAGGGATTATAATTTTGGAAATTCTCCAAGACTAACTTATCTCTAGTTAAAAAAATTTAATTCTAGATTCATTGTTAGATTTATCTAAATATATAAGATATTAATAACTGATGGAAAGTTCAGAAGTCAGATTTTCGAAGAGCTTGACTCCGTATAAATTTCATAAGTCATTGTTATAACTTGATATTTACTCTCAAGAACTCTTAATACTTGTTTGCACTATTTCTAGAATTTGTAAGGTCTACAAGTTAGATAAGTTACAACAAATATTAGACCAACGAAAAAATTTAGTTTTATATTATGAATCCATAAAAAAAAAAAAAGAGAGAGAGAGAGAGAGAGAAATCAATTAGAGTAATATTTGAATCAAGGATAATATGAATTTTATATTATTGTTAAATCACAGTTACGAAATTATAATATGGACTTTATTAAATTGTGCTGGGATAAAATTAGAAAATAATTTTTTATTTTTGATTAGTGACTTTTATGAATTGTATATTGGTAATTATTGAATTTGTAAGTTTCTTTAAGGGTACACACAAGATCAAATTTTTATGATTTAAACCATAAGTGTTCATATATTATTTAAGGACAAAATATAGACTCAAAATTTTTAAATGAAATTATTAGTGTGAGGCATAATTGTCATTATAATTTTGTTTAAGGGTAAAAGAGGAATTCAATTTTTTTTTATCTAAAGTACTTTTATTAGTAGTATAGATATAAATAGATACTACATTTTGATTTGACCTTAGCAATTTGTTTTAGCTTTAACTCTTCCAAGATATTCGAAAATATGATCTTATACAAATCTGAACGTCTTCCAACAGGTAGGACTGAACTGTTGGGCTATTCTGCCGAGCCAGTGGAAGTATGGTATCGAAAAAAAAACTTTTTCATATCGTAGTGCTATACACCATTAATTGCAAGCTTGAGACTTGATGCATTAGAATATATTGTGTCCATTACAGTTTAACCTCTTGTTTATTTTTTAATTTTATTCCAATAGACAGTATAATTGTATACAAATGAGTGTTAAATTGAGTTATTTGATATATTTATACTAATTATTATACGCAGTTCATATCTTTAAGTTACTTACTGACTTAGGTATCTGAGAGTCGACCTCCGGAGCTCTCCGACTTCTTTTTTAAGGTGATCGAAGCCCAACAAACTGACATGTAGGTCGTTCAAATTTTAACATAAACAATATTAATTATGATTTTTTAAGAAAAAAATTAAATTTTTATTTTTGATTTTATTTCAATAAATGACATAAGAGAACATGAATTTTGGTTGTAAAATTTAAAATATTTGATATTCTATCTTTAATTGAAATTTTTTTTGTTTAAGTATAATATTTTAAACTTGAGGGGTAAAAGTGTTAAAGGCCTACAAGCTTCAGGAGATTTAAGTATAATTTATTAACAGATATACTAATAGACATTGACGGTATGGGTGTAAGTGTTACACACATACAAACTTCAGGGTATCTATGTATAATATTTTAAATATCAGGGGTCTAAGTGATTAAATGTCAAACCTTAGGAGACCTGAGTGTAATTTTCTCTTTTGGTTATGGCCCTTAATGCAACCATGTGTTTAGCTGTTGTATTAAAACTCATGTCAGCATTCTCACTTCTGATATCTCCAGGTGTTGTCACCAAAAACCTTCCCCGATTGACAGAACGTCCTACCACCTTCCCTCCCTCAAGATATCATTCAACACTTAACCAACAATACTCAACCCTTAAAAGATATCATTCAACATCTAACCAAGAGTACACGACTTTGACACAACAAATAAAAATAAGAATACGAGAAGCATAACTTATTTGGGTTAAAGAATTGCTCATTGCGTTCATATTCTTCCATCTCCCACCTTCCACACCTTCGAAAACCAAAGGACTTTTGATATGGAATCTCCAAGAATTTGCAATAAATTGCCAATGCATGGTCAAAATTTTCAATTAGGTAGATCTAACCAGTCCCAAAAACAAAAACCTAGGTAGGTAGGTCCATGGAGATGAGCCCAAGTCGATCTAATTTGAATTCTAGAAGCATAGGTGGGAAGTCTTGTGGTCCAACCGGACAGTCTAAGAAGCACTTTAAGGTTACTTCATTATGGTCCCCTGAAAGCAAAACCATTCTGCTCTTGTCCTCCCAATAATATCATGTGTGCGGTTCCATTGATATGTAAAAGCATTAGTGATCAGCAAAAATAGAAGGTAGAGGTCTTAAATAGAAAGCATCAGTGCATCCCTCTCACATAAAAACTAATGCTGCACCATTCATATATGTATTTTTTTCTTGTTTTGTGGATTGAGCTTTTTTTTTTTGAAGGGGGGGGGGGGGGGGTGAACCATCCATTGTCAAGTGACCCAAGGTAAATCTAGTGGTGTCCATGGCCAGGCCGGGCCGGGCTAGGCCCGTTAGTTTTTTTTGGGTCAGGCTTGGGTAGGGTAGGCCCAAACATTTATTTGGACGAGTTATCGGTCGGACTTCTGGTAAGGATAGGCTACTCGTAACACAACCTGCCACTCATTGGACGGACCTTGCAGGCAGGTCTTTATATATATATATATACAATTTTATTTAAAAAAAATTCAACTTATTATTTTTTTAAAATTATATTTTTTAATTAAAAATAGAGTCGAAAGGACAAAAAGTAAATAATGAATAATTTTATTTATGCATAGGAAAAGGACTGCATCACGTAGACCATTTTAGAAAACTAAGGTCATGTTTGGTTTGCGTCTGCAAAACAGTTTTTTGTTCTCAAAATTTTAAAAACACCCAAATCCTGTTTGTTTAGCATTTTTGTTCTCAAAATTTTCGGAAAAAATGAGATTTGAGTCAAAGAAATAGAAAACAAGTTTAACTTGTTTTCGGAGTTTTCTTTGAAAATTTTGAAAACAAGGAGAACAATTTTGGACTTTAATGAGGTCTGCCCTTCGAATCTCCTTAGCAGCAAATTTTTTCATTCATTTTTTTTTTTACTTCTTCCTCTCTCTCCTAATATATATATATATATATATAATATTCTATTATATAATATTCTATTATATTATATAATATTATTATATAATATATTAGTATTATATTATATAATATTATTAAAATTCGTATATATATATATTTATTTATTTATAAATTCGTATAAATATATATATATATATATATATGTGTGTGTGTGTGTGTGTGTGTGTGTGTGTATGTATAAATATATATATAAATTGGTATATATATGTATATATATATCTACGAATTTATATATAAGAATTTATAAATATATATTATATATGTATCTATATATTATATATATGTATAAATATATATATTATATTATACATATATATAATATATATATACATAATGTATATATATATTATATATATGTATAAATAGGTATATATGTACATATATATACATATATATACCAATTTATATGTATAAATATATATATTATATTATATATATATTATATATGTATTAATATATTATATATATGTATAAATAGGTATATATATACATATATATGTACATATATATACATATATATACCAATTTATATGTATAAATATATATATATTATATTATACATATATATATATATTATATGTATATATATATGTATAAATGTATAAATATATATATATGTATAAATATATATATATATATATATATATATATATATATATATATATATATATGTGTGTGTGTGTGTGTGTGTGTGTGTGTGTGTGTAATTATATAATATAATATAATATATATATGTGTAAATATATTATATAATATAATAGAATATAATATATAATATATAATAGAATATTATAATATAATATATTATATTATATTATAAGATATATTATATTTTAAAGTTTGGTTTATTGAATTTTTTTTTTTATGAAATTATCAATCTAAAAATAACTTTCTTATATTTTTTTATTAATGTTTGAATTACTGTTCAAACATATATTTAGGCTGTCCAAACAGGTTTTACTATTTTCTGTTCTGTAAAACTGTTTTTGAAATCATCTAACCAAACAAGTTTTTTATCTCAAAAAATATCAAAACCATTTTCTCAAAACTCTTCTCAAAAACTGTTTTCGGATACCTGTTTTTGAAACGCAAACCAAACAGGCCCTAATAATTTTGAACACTTGGTTTAGCTTTTTAGAAAACTAAATATGATCATAATACAAAAGTTATTATTAAATTTGCATTCTTAATATGATCTAACTCAAGTTTTATTTTTTTAATAAGAAATGGATCATATCAATCTCGAAGTTATATTTATCTTTATTCAATGTATTTCTAGACAACTTCCAGATTGTAGTTGTCACTTGAAAATAGGTTAGTTTTGCATAGTAATGCTAGTAGAAGTTGAAGACTCAAGAGAAAAATTAAAATTTCCAACTTCATAACCGAGAAAACACCTAATTCATAGTTTGTAGAGCCAAAAAGCACACTTATTTGCATATTCCAATATCAATAACCAATCAAATGCAAAATCAACAATTTAATATTTATAAAATATATGAACTTGTGTAGATCTATATAGCGCCAGCTGTCAGATTAAAAGTGTTAACTAGAATGCAATTTTATTAAATTATCCATGATATATTTTAGGAAAATTTTATCCGCACCTCATCTAGATAGGTATATCTTCTATGAGACCCCCTTTATTTTTTAAATTTTTTAACGTATTAAAATTCGAACATTCGATTCGAGCTAATTAAAATTTATTTTTTACGTATTAAAATTCTAATCGATTAAAAATTATATTTTTTTACGTATTAATAAACAATGTTGATAATTATCATCACTCTAACTTTACCGTTGGTGAGAGAGAGGCAAAATGTTGATAATTACCAAGTTCGAAGAAGCAAGGATGATCTAAATTCCTTTCTCCAAAACTCCAACAGGTAACTCAAGTAATAAATAATAAAGACAAACTATAAATTCAGACGTCCTAAATTTGAACCTTAACAATTCCTTAGAGTTAAGTCATAAAAGATTTATCTCTCATAAATACCCTAGTTCTGGTGTGAAATGACTTTCCTTTGATCGAATCAAGAAATAAATTAGTCAAGGTGCACGTACGCTTGCCTGGACACCTCTCACTGTTGAATAAAAAAAGAATCCCCCTCCAAGGTGATGGTTCACACTCTATAGAGCATCCTGTTCAAAATAATGGCATCAAATTCTACAGATTTACCATGCAACTATGGCACCACAACCATCCAGACAACATATACAGTAATAATAATAATAATAATTCTAGCCAATATGCTAAACACACCCAAGAAAACACAAGTGTGGCATCAATATATGACCAAAAAGTTACCTAGTGGCAAAAAAACATATAACAGAAATGTCTAATCTGACAAAGTAACAGATTTAGCTTAAGATTGAACACAATTGAATAGATGTTCTTATCAAAAATTCTATTTGAGAGAAGTGATAGGAAAGTTCATACACCTTTCTTAATATGCCCCAAAAGCTCCTCGAAAAGAGCTCACATTTACTTCCTAATCCAATTTGTAATGATTGTAGGATTCCCATCTTCCCATTTCTCATCTCAAGTCTCATTGAACCTGAGTTCTTACCCATCTCCACAGGAACTTCTTCAAACATGAGAATCTCACATTTTAACCCTCCGACCACAACAATTTCAAAAGCATTGCAGTACAAACAATATACACTACAAATTTTTGACTACTATGTCCTCGGTGAAGAATGAAGTAAGATGAAAACAATAATTGGCAAGACTCGTAAAACCAAATTCAATCTTCAGTGTTCCAAGATGAGGAAGAGCGAAACAAAGGTCTTGGGGCTTCTGTACTGCCTGCCCACATTTTTCAAGGAAATATATCAATGGTCCTGCAAGCAGCGCATCTTTGTCGGTTAGAAAGATATGCAACATGCCGTTGACGATGAAGCGAGCCATTCTCGTCAAGGATCTCAACGTAAATTTCAGTTGAGAATACAAAATTATTGACGATTACAACTTCAAATTCACTTAAATCTGCAGTAGTAATTATGTGCCCAGTATCATTCCTGAAGATTGCAGGTTTCATTCACCTGTCAAAGATTGGAGTACAAATGAAACATAAATTGAGCTATTGTGCACAGTAGGTAAATTAAATATAAGAGCAGCAAAAAGTAAAAGGAGGAGGAAAGGAATTTTTGCATTAGGTCAAGTCTTTTAGTCGTCTATTTTTCTTTTTTCAATGAAAATCTAAAACGTCTTTTCATTTGCCAGTAATAGATAGCACACTAAGAAAGCATGAAATGAATAACAAATTTAAATTTTCCCACTTTCACGAATATGTTAACCAATAGGAAGACCCCCCCCCCCAAAAAAAAAAAAAAAATCAAAAAAACAAAAACATACACTCACACACACATCAAGACAATTCAATCCCCTTTGGAAGTCCCATGGCTGTAACTAACTCAAGAAACTGGCTATCCTTCCCAACTATATGCAGCACCTTAAGTTGTCAGGACCAAGTTGATTATAACAAGTTTGAACCAAGACGTGGATGCAACATTCAAAATATCGGCCGATACCGATACGAGTTAGTCGAGTCGGACGTTCCGAATCGATACCATGGTACGTATAAACTCTGAGGCTCGCATGAATCGGCCGAGTTGTCTCCAAGTCAGTCTTGAGTCGCCGAGTTATCGTCCCCGAATCGGCCAATACAGTTTTGCAACGTCGCAATATCACATGAATCTCTCATGTTCAACTTTTCTTTTAGGTTGTATTGCCCGATATCGCGACCGATTTGTCTCAGATGGCTAATACCATGATCTTGAACAATGTGTGAATGCCCCAACATACTTTGTTTTTCCTTATTGGCCAACAATCTTTAAGAATCGGGTATGGATTAAGTGTTTTTTGACACGAACCCGCTAAGACCCAACACAAGCCTATCTCACACGATACGATTAACAGGCCTACTTGTTTCACTTGAAGTAACAAGGACTTGCTGCATGTAAGATTTTATGCAAATTTTCAGTGCCTTCATAATTTGTTACTAAAATATTCTAAATCCTAGATATAATATCTAACAACTATAAATTGAGTGGAAAATGAAACTGAATCCATCATATTTCCAAGCAAAGAACTCTTCTTCTTTCACCAAGAAAGGTGCTGAGATCAAGTACCTAAATCCATTGAACTAAAAGACTCTCTCTAAACCCAAGTGGAATGAAATTATTATACTGGGAAGGGAATGCATAAAAAGAGCAACCAAAAGCAAGTTGGGAGATTAACAAGGTTTATCTGGCCTCCACACTCAAGAGCTGCTTAAGAAAAAAGAGAGGAAAACCTGAGGACATGCATTTGGTCAAATGAACGGTTATCTGCCCAGCCTCTATTGGACATATTGTGGTATGAGTTGATCAGAGTGAGGGCAGGTTCAGCACAAGAATAAAATGGTACAACCACATCCAGGCTTGAGCAGTCCGGGGTTGGCCTAAGGCCTGCCCAGCTCCTACTACGACAAGGTATAGTAAAAGTTAATTGAGCACAGACAAATGTAATAAGTAAAGGGGGCAAACCAGATATGGGTTTTGTTTTCAGGTCAAATAAAAATATATGCACCACCAGCTTGCCTCTCACCACTCATATCACCATCAATGAGCAGTCTGACATTGAAATTCACCTTGATGTTAAAAATCAAACTTTATTTTCTCCATCTCTTCGCTCTCTTTCTCCGTTCTTATATTCTTTGTTGGTATATGGCCCGAGCTGATCTTTAAAATTTATTGCTACATATTATCATCTCTCTTGGAATTATTTGATTAAAAACTAAATCAAAATAAATACCAGCGACCATAAGCATATATACTAAAGTCAATCTTATAACAAATCTAAGAAGGACAAAAAGAGAAAACTGATCATTAGTATGACTAATTAAAAGACCTGACAAAAATTAATGAGCAAAAAGTGTCCTTATGTACAACAGCTTTAAAAGGTCATACAATAAAAACGATATGGTTTCAAGCAAGTATTATTTACTTCATGACACGATTAAGCATTCGAGGTAAAAATTGGTGTTAATGATTAGTCGAATTGATACGCACAACCTTCAATGATTCTGTTACGTACTAATATCTGGAGCACAAAGGTAGCATCTATATTCAGCTTTCAACTACCTGTATGCTATAAAGTGTGTTAAATCAAACTGATACGTATAATATTTAACAGTTCCCCTATATATTGACATTTGGAGCACAAAGTTAACATTCAATGTTCAGCTTTGAACTAACTGTATGTATACCTTTGATAGCCTATCTTCTTCTGAGCCACAGACATGTACGGACTGGATGATGCAAGCATTCTGAATTTGACTGGTAATAGTGTCATTAAACGATAATCTGCAGACTGATCCTTGCAGAAGGTTTTGCACAACTGGAATGGATTCATAACTCGAGCAATCGCTGAAAACCACAGTGTAAGGATCTCCAGAGATAGATTGCCTAATGGACTGAATAACATCAAGGTAACCACCTTTAAGAAGTGTTTCAAGTCCATCAACAACCTGTCATAGTACCCAAACAATGCATCACAATGAGATGATGAAGCTTGTAGTACCAAGTCTATCAAAATAAAGGCACTCCAAGAACTAGTGAATTATAAATGACCATCTAAAAGGCCTTTACTGACTCATTCAAGGTAAACAGGTAGCTGAATAAAGCTAATACAGTTACTACAAGAAGTGGTTAGCCTAAGAAAAATAGAAGCATGTCCAAAAGCATATGTAAATGGATATAAAAAATAATAAGCTTTCGGATGAGATCTATAGAATTTTGTGCAACATCCCAACAAGAACAACCACTCTCTATTTAGACATGTGTGGCACTCTGGTATTTGTGTTCAAAGAAAGCTGAATCAGCTAACAGAAGTGACTCTATTCATTAGTAAAAAGACAGCATTGAAAAATTCCAAAGAGATTTCAAAAAACCATACAAGCCAATAATGTAAACAAAGACGAAGGCAAAAATTAACAACCAGCCATCCAACCAGGGCAATAATTTGTGAATCTTACTAAAAGAAACAGCCTGATGGGGGTCTCACGAGCTAAAAGCCTATCCATGAAAAAGGAGCAAGAAGAGAAACCGCCATGTAGGCCCACCATTGGTGACATGTGGCCAGAAGCTAGACTTGAATAATGATTCTAGTTCCTGCTCAGTCAAAAATTTGGAGGTTTCCAAACCAAGGATATTTTGGTAAAATTACAATGGGATATTTTACGAAATTCTTATGGCTAGTGTTCGGCTTCATAACTTGTCTGGTTATGGTCTTATCTAGTCCTTTTTCTATTTGAAATAATTAGTTATAAATTAGTTTACGAAATACGCTATCTAGAATCAATGTTCACCCTTCATAGTTTCTAAATTGTTTGATCTTTACTTCCATATTAGCAAGCCTTGGGTATTCAACAATTTACTTTCTTCAATGGTGGAACTCCATCAAAGTTTCTTCTAAGTGAGCCCCCCTACAAGGCCTTTAGTGAGACTAGAAGATATTACATTTTTGTCTTCTTGTTCTCCTTCATCATACTAATTGTTCACTTCCAGTGCTGCTGTGAAAACATAGCAATTTACTAGCTATCAATCACACGAATATTAGTCCTAAAACCCTAAGGTTCCAAAACCATCACTATACTATGCCTCCATAACAGCCTCAAAACCCTGACTTTTTAATTCTGACCAGAATTTTTGGCCACATCAGTGTTCAGCCTTGACCAAATAAAAACTAAATCCATGTCCATGCCCAAACCCTACACTCTCAAACAAATCCTAAAATTTAAAGCCCTAGACCACTATGATCTGATCACAGGACAGGCTTTATCGTCTTAAATAAGGCTTTGTCCCCCATCACAGCCAAGCTTTCTCCATATATATAAAAATCAATAAATATTGGGCAACAGAACACCAGGGCCAGAAATATAGTATTTAAGTTTTGCCTAAATCTTTTCTTGAAAGGAAAAAGGAGAAATTAGAATGTAACAACTGCAAGCAGAATGCATGTTTAGACCGGGGGGGAAAGGAAACATTTTTTCTCTCATTTCCTCTCAATTTAATTTCTTCAACAAATAATAACAGTCAAAATAGTCACCTTTTCTAGAAATAGAAGATGTAAAATAAGAGGAAAACATATGAAATTATTCTGGAAATATGAGAAACAATTGAGTATATAATTAAAAGAAAAGGAGCTTAAGAAATTACCAGAAAGGAAACTCCAGAGATGTCAACAGCCTTCAAGGAAACAAGCTCCAGAAGTCTCTCAGGTGTGGACACAAGGAACTCAGGCTCACAACTTTTTAGACTGTCGCAATGCAGTTTTATATTAGGGAATTCAAAAGACAAAAAGAAGACAAAATTCTAGTCTAGATTGCTCAACACAAAAAGGTGCATGGCGCATGGCCCTCAGCCTAAATTTATCTTTGTACATGTGCAGATCATCAAATGACACAATGCACAAGCATGTTAGCTTATGTGTCAAGCTTATGGCAAAAGTTCTATAACACACTTGAACATAAATGTGGCTCAATGGGGGTGATCAACTTCCACCAAGAATAACCACGATGGCATTCTAAAACAATCAAAATTAACAGTTAAGACTTTTAACAAACTGCTCTCCTCTGTGAGACATCAATATGGGCACCATAACAAACAAAAGGGGGCCATTTTTTGGGGTGTGGGTGATTTTTTGTCGAGGATTTAGTACTTACCCATGAATTTGATGATCTGTAGGGGCACCAGGATGCAGACTCACTGTATGTATTCCCAAAGCCTTCAATGGTTTACACACTACGCGTACCTGGACATAATTAAAAGACTATTATCAACCAACTGAAATATTTTTGTACAGCAAAGCTTAATATGGATCCAGGAACAAATAGAATATAATCCTTCTTTTTTAGACAGGGGTCACAGTGTAAATAACTTAAACTGCAATAGAGTATTCATCCCAAGAATACCAAATCTTTGCATGTCATGTTTCCAATCTATTCTAATACATCGCCCCCATAAACAGCCTTTTTAAAACCAATATAGATGATTTAAGGGCTGGGATAAGCCTTCTTTTCAACTTGTCATGTCACTAATATATTCACAAAACAATAAGTGGTATCAAGCAGCATGTGCAAACTGCATCATCTTAGAAGGCATTATGCATGAAGACCAAGACCAACTATGGATGAAAGGGTATATAGCCATAACAGGCTCATAAGTCATCCCCAAAAGACAATAACTATTAAGAAAACCAGAAAATAAAAAACTGCAAACCTTGGCAGCTTTCTCTTGGGATGGCACGAGGAATAAAAGAAAGGGACTGGTGAATGATTGACCTTCTTTCTCCTTTCTTGCTATGGTATCAGCAGCAGTTGAAGCCATCCAACCAATTTGCTCTGTTGTAGAAGCTCCACTTGTCTCTTCTATATATTTCCCAATAGAATAGCATTTCCAAAACTTTACTCCCCATGGGTCAACGAATAAAGGCTTGTCCTCTTCACTGCTGAAGGCTCCATCTTGCCGCAAAGCAATCTCAATCGTATTTAAGCACAAAATTAAAAACTTTGATGGACAACCTGTGTTTTCATCAGCATTCCCTTGTTGGGCATGGATGGCTCCCCTCTCGTCAGTTAGCTGGATCTCTGCTTCTCCTAGCTTAACACCATATTTTTGCCCCGCATTTTTAACATGTCTACGCAACATCTTTTGCTCATTTGCCAATTTATTAACTTTCACCATGTCATGTTCTTGGTTATCTACCTTCATGTGATTCATATCCAGAGCTCCTTTTCTTGGTGCAACACTCTCTTCGCCAGTATTAAACCTGTGATCTGCTTTTAAAGGCCCAGGTTTCTTGATTTCTTTTTTGCCAAAATCCACTTTCTGATGTCGGTCATTGAAGGGATCCTCGGGAGTGGGAAGGCTGAAACACATTCCCTGTAGAGTCATATATTTAAGAACAATGATATTACATCAAAACATACCAAATACAATGTACCAAAAGGCGTACAAACCAGTAAGATATAACAATAGTCTCTCGCCACAATAATTCATGAAAATGAACTTTTTGGTCTTATTCTTGCCAATATTTCGCATTATGAGATGTCAATTACATGTCGTTATAAAAGCTAAATAGAAATCAGTAAGATATGGAGCACAACAGAATAAGAGCTTCCCATCAACACCTAACGATGGGTTGTAGCCCATATCAATCAAAAAAATGAAACAGTCACTGAGGAATGTGCAAAAGCGAACCCCATATTTACTTACCTTATGAAGCCTTCATCAACAGCAAGGGGACAATATTAATGAGAAGTTCGCACCAACCCATGCATGGAGGGGAACGCGTGCTACGAAACATTGGGTCGAGTCTAGTACATCAACCATCTCCTCAATATACTTGGACAAGTCCACAATCACTAATCGAGATTAACCTTGGTTTGGTAAATTGTGATAAAGAACTCTCAGTTACTGCACACGATCGTATACTAAGGTGCTCCCTACGAGTTGCTGGAACGACGCGAGACAGGTCAGGTCTCGATTCATAAAGATGAGGAGCCAAAATGCATCAATTGGGGGGGGGGGGGGGGGGGGGTGGATGCAAATTCTCCAATCCTAGTGGGGGCGGAAAACAAATTGACACATCAATGTGATCCAATCTTAACGTGTGCAGAGCCAAAACATAAAGTGTGAGACTCAAGAGTGCAGATATTGATCTTTCACTCAAATATCTAACATCCATGTAACTTGATCAAATTAAAACAAATCAAGTAAATATCTTGAATCCAATACGAATTCTTCAACATAGGATGTCTTGATTTCCATATAAGGAAACACACACATTACAACCCAACTCAATCCAAGTCAAAATATCTAAAAACTAAACCTCAACATTCCACTAATTCTGCATGCAACGCCCAACACTCACAGCATCCACCAAACTTATATTGTTTCTAGATATAAAAACCAAGGAGAACTTAGCATATGAACTTAAAACTTCAACATCAAATAATAATTATTTGCCTAACTGGTATCAATCCTAACCAATTCTATTCTACATATTAAAACCCACATAAATAATCCAAACCCAGATCTTATTTTCATCAAATTTCCTACTTTAACTCCTCGGAAGGAAAGATTTAAAACCAATGCATGTGTCTTGTCGAAACAAAAATTCTTGAAAGAAGCTGCCAACAAAGATCTCTCCCTTCTTTATTTCAAGAAAACGCGTCACAAGCACCGTAACCCAGTTCGCAGAACTCATAAAACCCAACACTCAAGAACTCAAAACTGAGATTGCTTCGACATTGAATTACCTGACACATTCGACGTTTGCCAGAGAGTCGCCGCTTCTTGGAGGCGATTATGGCAGCGACACGATTGGAGACCTTGGTGGAAGAATCTTTCTTTCGATTCTTTTTGTTCTTCTTTTTCCTGATCGCATCATCGCCTTTAGCCATCACTTGAAGAGCCAGAGAAACTGCACTGGAAGAGAGGCGGTTTGTGTTTATGAAGTGTTGGTGCCTGTGGGTAGGTTAGATATTTGGGAAGAGTAGCATGGGTGTTTGGGTAATTGTGGTTTCTGTAGATTTTGGGCTGGAACAAGTACCATCACCCTGATCAAAACAATAAACACTAATACTATTAGGACATAATTTAAAGATTTAATGTATTATAATTATTTGATTAATAGTGTTGGGACTTAGTAATAATTTAATGTCGAGACTCATTGATAATCTAATGGCCACAATCATTAAGTCTACAAATTATGTGTCAATAGTATTACTCAAAAAACAAAAAGTACCATCAACCACGTAGGCCAGGCATCTTAATAAACCGAATATTAGTTCGAATTGGATCCGAATGTAAATTCATTTAATTAGATTTGGACTAATATTTTTATCTATTTATCTGAGTTCGATTCGAATTCGTTTAGATATCTTAAATCTGTTATGGATATAGGTATATAAAAATCATATTCGATAAAATTTTGATCTAATTAATATATATCTATATAATTTATAATATAAAACATGATAGGTTTCAATAAGTCCACCAACAGTCTCAAATATAATTTATAATATGAATAGGACAGGTTTTAGTGGAATACTATTATGAATCAAATTGGATAATTTGACCGAATATTTAGTTATAAGGGAATTTGGATACGAACTAATATTTTCTATCCGTTAGATAAACAGATCAGATTCAATAATAAATTTTTTAATTGGATTCAGATTGACCTAGATCCAGTCCAAATCCGATCAATTGACAGGTCTAATTAGACCTGATCAGACTAGAACTTAATTAAATCTAAATGAATAAATCATAATCCAAATAAAAATGGTCATTTGGAAACCGGTACACAAAATTAGACATAATTGTAAAAAAGTACACAAAAAAAATATTTTAGAAAAAAGTACACTATTGAGATACAATTACGTAAATGTCTATTTTATAAAATTTTATTTCCTAAAATCTGTAACAAGGCATTTATCAGAGGCGCTGAAATTTAGGGTTATTTAATTCGAAATCTCTTCATTTTTTCATCCTAATATTTACTTTCCTAAAACGGTTTTAGGAATATATCTTAATTAATTAATTAGATACGCTGAAATTTATTTGCGAAACGCTTCATCTTCGGAAAACGTTTGGGCTTCTTCTTCTTCTCCAAAAATCACTTCATCTTCTTTAGCGATAAGCCCTAAAATTGTTCCCTGAACATATATAGGGTTTCATCTTTGAAGAAAAAATCCTACTATTTAGCCCATTTGATATAAAATCGTCAACATTATATATTTTTTGAAGATTTGTTTGTCATTTGAAGATGCGTACGAAACTTCGGCATTTGAAGACCAAAATCAGTTGTTGAAAGTTGATCGTTGGCTTGTGTGAAATATGATGTTTCTGCCATGTGTTTCTATCATATTAATTCATTGTGTGTGAATAAACTGTGTATATCTCCTAACTGTTGACTGTGTTTCTCTCATAGTGTAACAAAAACAGTGTAACAATACATTGTAACAAAGATAGTGTAACAATATGTTGTAACAAAGACAGTGTTCAGTGGTTTTGTGTATATGGTAACAAATTCAAAACAGAGATAGACTGTTTGAATGAAATTATATGAAAATATATGTTTGACAAAATATAATAGTACAATATTTTGTGTAAATGTCTTGTTACACTGTTATTATTACACTGTTATGGTGTTCACATATTAACAAATTTTGAAATTCAAACAAAGTGATATATCCTAAAATAAACGGAATATTAAAGTTCTCTCATAAAATTAGGAGATATTTAATGCATAAATATAATTTGAAAACAAAACTACTTTCCCAAAAAAAAACGCATGAATCAAGGGATGACATAAATGTACGGAATATTAAAGTTCTCCCAGAAAACTAGGACATGTTTAATGCATAAATATAATTTGAAAACAAAATCACTTTCCAAAAAGAATACACATGGATCAAGGGAGGACAAAAATGTCACAAGAAAATCTGAAAATTTCAAATAATGTACTTGGACACAAATAAGTATCAAAATTAAGGACTTTTTTACTCTACATTTTTTTCTGTGTATTTTTTTACAATTAACTCAAATTTGGTGTACCCCCTTCTAATTTTTCCCAAATAAAAAATTCATTTCCAAATCAACGCAATTGTCTGCGAATATCATATTAGCTTTGTCATAGAAAAGCATATTAACCTTAAAATATAAATGATATTTATATATACACATGATTAGATTGCTCCAATTAGGGATGACAGTTGACTGGGAAAAACGGGTATTCATCCAAACCCATCTCATTTGGACCGAGGATGGACTGTACGTATTGGATGGTAGACGTATACAGAGATACCCGTATAAACCCGTGTGGGGATGAAGGCGGGGATGGACTAACCCTTACCCCCGTCCCGTCCCCGCCTATATATATATATATTTTTATATATATAAATACTGTCAGTTAAAGACTGGGATCTTGTTCTTGAGCAAAGGGTATGAAGGAGGTACTTTCCTTGGTAGTCATCTATGTTTACTTAATGCCAATTTGCTCTAAAGTGACCTGAATCATTCCTGTCCAGATTTTGGTCATGGGCTCTCGCTAATTGTAATCGTGCATGGACATTTGTGCTCATTTTTTAATAGAATCTAAGTTCTTGCTTGTGTTCTAGTAATGCCCATTTGCTTGAAATTGTTCTAAATCACTCCATTTCACCTTCTGAAAAATGGGTCTTCGCTAATTGTTTGTAAATTTGTTTTTGAACTTCTCTACTCTTGATTTCGGATTTCCGAGTGTTGTTACACAAATTCAGACCATGTAAAATTGGGCTTTAGTCTTCAGTGGCATGTTGTTTTGGTTGAGTTAATTTTGGTGGGAATTAGATTATTTAGAATGTTGTTGGATTATTTAAAATGTTGGATTTATTTAGAATTTTGGATTACCTTTATTTAGAATTTTGGATTATTTAAAAGCTTGAACTTGGGGTTAGGTTTGGGCTTGGGCTAAGGCGGGTACGGGGGAAGCGGGGACCAGGGAGGGGGGGGAATTAGAAATTTACACGCGGACGGGGATGGAAATGAAAATTATACCCGTTAACGGGGATGGACGAAAGTTTTTTAAGTGGGTACGGGGATGAAGACTATACCCCCCGCCCCCGCTTCGGTCCACTGAAATCTTTAGTTCCAATCGAAGGATATAAGTTTGGACAAAGAATAAAAAAATAAGTAAATTAAAATAAGTATTATTTAACAAATAATAGAAATAATAATTAATTTATTACTTACAAAACAATACTATATAATGGAATTTCGATAATTATTAGAAACTATGAAATACTTTTGTAAAATATTTTTGTGTGATGTGAATTTGTATTTTATTAGTGGTAGAAGATGAAGTTAGACTTTTTTTTTTTTTTGGTCATATATTATTATAGAGGGGAGGGAGAATGCTTGGGAGAAGACTTAAACTGTCAACCTCCAAGGTCATGTTGAGGAGGTACGAAATGGGTTTGAGGTGGTTTCTTACATAGATAAAATGCAAAACAAATTGTAGTAACAACTTCTTAAATGAGCTGATGGATTCTGGGGGTAATTTGTTATACCAGGTCAAGGCTCACCCTTCAAAGTAATAGCGAAAGCCCTACACCGGGTAGGGGTCTTGATAACCATGCAACTCCATCAGGTTTTTATAGGTGTTCAAATGATCGAAAGGGTCCTTTGTTCCATCAAAGACCTCCATGGTCGACATTTGAACTTAGAGGGGAGAAGGAAGTTTTAGATCTCTTGAGAGAATAGAGGCTCCGTGTGCTAGGATTAGCTGTTGTTTCTGGATGAGTAGACGCAACATCGTTTGCTGAAACGTCTCTTGATCCTCAAGAATAGGCTAGTTTGTTGGAGGAGCTGGTGGAGTCTGTGACGCCCCAATCTCCGGGGGTCCTATATTAACCGTTGACCACCCGTCAACCTGCGGAAATAACCATGGATGTCACTCAACCTAACACCACGGTAGTAGCATCCCCTTAACCGGGATCTTAATTCACCATTGTTAACCGGATTCGATTATTCATTTGGGTTCAACCAATATTCGATATACCATGATTTATACTCCATTTACATCATTGGAGGGAAAGGAAACGTAGATTGAAAATAGGGCGAAGCAGTGTGAAAATCTGAAAATTTTGAAGAGAGTACCGGTACCCAGTACCGGTACCATTCAGTACCGGTACTATCAACCCACTGGAAAGGGGGTACCGGTATCCAGTACCGGTACCATTCAGTACCGGTACTGTCAACCCACTGGAAAGAGGGTACCGGTGTCCTGTACCGGTACCATTCCGTACCGGTACCCAGTACCGGTACCGTTTAGTACTGGTACCGTTCAGTACCGGTACTCTCTGCCCAGTTTTTACCATTTTCAACCATTTTTCCTTTCCAATCCATTCAAAACCCTTCCCAACTCATCAAATACATGTTTGACAAGGATTTCCATATAAAACATGGTTTATACAAGTTCTATTACAATTGATTACATACATTTACATATCAAAATGGAATTCTTTTCAAAAGCTTTACAAAACAACAATAAAAGCCACAAGTCGGCTTTCTTCAACCTTGGGGCTCGAAATGGGAGCCGTCCGCCGGTGTGAACCCCGCACCTGAAATGTTTTTCCCACAAAGGGTGAGCCACGCTCAATAGGGTATTTCCTAATGAGGCTACTCCCCAACCTATATGCATATGAAATGTTCACATGACACAAAACCACAATTCATAACATTCCAAGCAAGGAAATATATTCAATGATGGAAATTGCAATGTCATGCTATGGAATGAGGTGAGACCCACTCATGCATATCAACCGAGCCCTTCCCGGCTCCTCTACACATGCAAGTGCCAATGTGTACTAATCCGTCATTGATGTTGCACATCAAATGATTTTTCATTCTAGGGTCTTTCTTGGGGTGGATATTTATGGACTTACACCAACGGCACCCAACCGACACGGAATTCATGGACTTCCACCAACGGTTCCGCGTACACCGGCACACTTTATGGACTCTTATACCAACGGAGTGCGTATCCAATCACCGGGTCTCTCACCCGAGGGATAGTCTAGCCCTTCTTGCTACCCCAACCCTAACAACCATGCAAACCGTGCAACTCGACTAGGTCATCGACCCGTCTTACCCGAGCCCACTCGTCATCCACCAAGCGTGGTGAAGACAACCACCATGCACACACACCCACTAAGTGCAATGCTCCCGTGCATATGAAATGTGATGTCTCATTTCAACAATATTATCATGTTCAATATGCTATGAGTAACACTTGAACATTCTAATCATATTTCACATATTTCATGGCAATTTATATCATAAGCATATAATTCACATCATTCCCTACAATGTCAATATATTACAAACACGTATATATATATCAACATTTTATCTTGGACAACACCCAAACATGTCATCACATAATCAAGTAATTACATACTTCAAGTCTCATGGCATAATGTAAGCACATAGCATGCCCACAATTCACATAATCCAAGAATCACATTGGAACAATTTCATATACCCAATTTTTACCAAATCAAACAAAAGGGGCAAGAGATACACAACCAATCATCCTACCCATTTCATTAAAACATTCTAGGTTTGGAATGAACCTTAGTAGGAGGAAACCCTACCTCTTGTAGCGTGTAGAATAACCGTAGGAAGCCTCCAAAACCCGATCCTATCCCAAAGCCCTAGCCTCCAAAAATCCCGTCCTTGGATTCTCTCCAAAACCCGACCTCCTTGGTATGGTTTTGTAGCCCTTGGCGAGGAGAACGACTTTTGTTCTTGGCCCGAGTGGATTTGAGCTCTCAATAGGTGTAGATCGTAGAGAGAAGGTGGAGAAGACTTGCTCTTTCCCTCTCTTCCTCTCACGTTAAAACCGGCTGAGCAAATGGGGAGAGAAATCTGATTTTCTCCCCTTTAAATACTCTTTAAATGCTTGGCCCACAATGCGCCACACGGCCCTTATTTCTCGGGTCCGTTTTAACCCCGAAACGATTAAATTTCGCTCCGGTTCAAGTTCAAAATATTTTTATTTTAACTTGCCGTCATTTATTTCCCAAAATTTAAAATTTTAAATCAGAATCTCGTTTTTGGGTCTCCCGAGGCTCGACCGCCTCGTAAAACGCGAAAAATCCGACTAACTCGGAATTTAATGAAATTTGACAGGGTAACTAGTTTTCGCGAGACGAATCCAACGGTGAGGTTCATTTCGTCATCCAATTTCTAGAAAATTTCAGGTTTACAACCTGTACCATAGTGGCAATTTACCATTTTGCCCTTTTTCACAAAAGTTCAAATTTTCTCGGGTTTTACAGAGTCGGAGCTCGATTCTGGTTCTCTAGATTTTTGCTCAAAATTCTTGTTAGGACCATCGGTCAAACAGTAGGAAATAGAAATTTTGGGGAGAAAATGACAATCATTTCCACAGCAAGGCCAAATTGATGGTGTATAAAAACAATAAAGTGTGAGAAGGGAGTGTTAGTTGAGCTCTTGCGAGTGTGTAAGACAAATTAGAGAAGAAGACATGGGAAATAAATGGTTCACATAACTGAAAAGTTAGGCTAGTCCACTGCAATGGAGGCTCTTACTCCTCTAGTTTTCTATTGCTTGAAGAAGGCGAATAAGGTAGTTATAATTGTGTGAAATCCAAGCTCTCTTTAGTAGTGTGCAAGCTGCCTATTTATACATGGTTGGGGGTTGTGGTCCTCACTAATGATGATGTGGTCCCCCCAAATCAGTTAGAATACTTGAGAATATTTGGCCATTAAGGGCTAGTTCTCATAGGTGTGGCATAGCCTTCTAGAAGTGATGACTTGTCATTCCAAGGTTGTGACTTCTTGTCTAAGGTATGACTTGTTGGTAAAAAGTCTTTTCTGATAGAAACTTCATTAGTACTAAAGAGAAAGAAGAAGATGAAATAGAGAGCAAAGATAAAGAGAAGTTTAAGCATGTTTAAAATTATATGATTGGGTATTTAAACTTGGGCTTGGAATTTCGGGTCCAATTTAGAGTTTTGAGTGCGGTTATGCATAGTTGTTCGAAATGATCCATTTTTTTGTATTAAATGAGATATCATAATCCTTTTATACTAAATGTAAGTGCAGACATATCTAGTGACAGAGGGTTTACGTTCCAGTTTGAAGCCATAGAGCATACTCATTGATTTTGTAAATGCATGGGTGGCCCAGTTGGTCTTCGGACTTGGGTGCTGAACATTAATTAGGGAGCGTATCTTCCTCAGGGTACAAGTCCCTCAAAAGGTTGGATTGTATGTTTATATTGACCTTGAATGGTCTATTAGGATGATTTTCCCCCGGTGTAACACTGTACAAAGATCTTTTTAAACTCTCTTTTACTGTTCATTTTTTACTTAAATGATTCTATTTTACATGAAATGATGTTTTTATCTGTATATGTTTATCAAATGCTCATTTCGCTTTTACCCAATCATTCTAAACTATGTATTTTTAAATTTGTTTGCTTGAAAATTGAGTTACTCTATTGAGATGTTAATGTTCACCTTACGTTACTTTTCCCTTTCCAAATGTGTAAAGGCGAGAAGACTTGTACATAGTGGACTACCAGAACTTTTATATAGTTTAGGATGTACTAGAAGCATATAATTAGAATAAGAGCGAATTTTATGTGTAGGATATACTTATCTGACATGAAATGTGTAACCGTTGAGTAGGATGCATATGCTATGTTTATGGTCATACAAAATTCTGTAGTTTGTATGTTATGGATTATTCCGCTATGCTACGCTGTTGTTCTTTTATGTTATTAAAATATTCTGCGGGTTAAAGTAACACCGCCCGGGTCGAGTTAGGGTGTGACAGCTCATCTATTGACAAACATGATTGACTGAGAAAGTGATATCAAGCCTGGTAAATGTGAGATACTGCAAGGATCCCACAAGACTTTTGTAAAGAGAAGGATCATCCAATAGAGTATCATATGTTTTTCCTAGTCTAGAAGAGGTTGCACAAGGAGTCTTGCAAGGTTTGCAATCAGCCATCTTAGCTTTGTGAAGTAGATCAGTAGTATACTTCTGTTGGCTGATAAACATACATATGTTTGTATACTGAATTACTAGACCAAGAAAGTAATATAGAGGCCCTAAGTAAGTCTTTCATTTCAAAAGTATGATGAAGCTGAGACATAAGAGTAGTGATGTAGGAAGAATCATTGCTAGTGATAATGATATCATCAACATACAAAAGAAGTATATTAAGTGAACCTTTGATTGATCTGACAAAGAGTGAAGGATCAACAAGAGATGTAATGAACTTATAGATGGAAAAATGAGTGGAGTAATCTATATGAACAGTAGCATGCTTAACAACATGACTAAAAGTTTTGTGGTAATCTATATCTGCCTCTTGATGAAACCTCCTAGCCACTAATCGAGCCTTATACTTAGAAACAGTACCATCAGAATTGTGTTTGATCCTGAAAACCCATTTACAACCAATGGGAGCGTGATTTGTAGGTGAAACCAGAGTCCAGGTTCCTTGGTGTTGAAAAGCATAAAACTGTAGACTGTGCATATGGAAAAAGAGTTTCATCAAAGACTACATGTCTGGATGTATATATTCTATTAGTTTTGGGATCAAGACATAGGTATCCTTTGTAATCAAATGGATAGCCTAAGAACATACAGTGAGTAGTTTTTGGTTCAAGTTTATGATTGGAATAAGGGTTGAGAAGATTATAGCAAGCACATCCAAAAATTTTAAATGCAAAATAATTTGGAAGTGTTTGATATAGAATTTCATAAGGAGACTTATTGCTAGTATTTCTGCTAGGCATCCTAAAGGTAAAGAAGCTCTAGCTAGGAGAGTGAGAGTTGTTTCTGTGATGTGTGTGTGTGTGTTTCCTCTCAGCAATACCATTTTGCTGAGGAGTGTAAGGACATGATTTTATATGATGAATATCATAACAACTAATATATTCACCACCCCCATCAGAATGAAAGACTTTAGTGGAATGAGCTAACTGGTTTTCAACAAATGGCTTAAACTTAGTAAAAACAAAATAAGGTTAAGATTTATGAACTAAGGAAAAAATCCAAGTAAATCCACTGTAATCATTAATAAAGGAAATATAAAATTTGAATCCATGAAAAGATTTATAAGGTGAGGGACCCCAAACATCACTGTGAATAGTGTGAAGGGGTGTTACAAGATGGCCCAGTAGATGATGCCAAGTGTGATGTGTGATCCTGGTACCAAGATAAGCAAGAGGTGAAGTAGAAGTCTGGATGACAGCATGGATAGGATATAAGTCATTGCTACTCTTGTCGTGGTACAGAACTTGCCATGTGGCTTTGTCCTAAATAGAGATAGAATGAAAATCAAACAGGAACTGGCAATTGTTATCAGCGCATAATTGCTTAATTGAAATTAACTTGGAAGCAATAGAAGGTACCCGTAGAACTTTACTGAGTTTAAAAGAATGGGAGGGAGTGTGAATAGAAGAGTGACCTGTGTATGTGATAGGTAGTTCTTGACCATTGGCGACAGACATCTTATCTTCACCAAAGTAAGGAGAATAAATGGATAGATCATCAAGACTGGCTGCAATGTGATGAGAGGCTCCTGTGTCAGTAAGCCAATAGATAGAGTTTCAATGTCCAGTAGAAGCATGCATAGCAGTGTACTGAGAAGATTGTATTGGACCAAAATAATTTTTTAAGTATAAAAACTAAATTTTTGGTCGACTTTGAGCCTAAATTAAAGTGGGACCCGTTCGTTGTTTAGAGTAAACTTTCGTGGGTTAGTATTCTACTCCGTGAGGAGAATAATGTAGTATATTCACTTGCTCAAATCAAGTAAAAAATGAATGAGAAAATAGACTCCAAAGTGACCATTTTGAAATGTGAAAATAGAGGTTGTGCAATGTGGGATTTGACAGCAATCCCACATTAGTTGAGGAAGAAGTTCTACATGGGTATATATAGGCCAAATTTGCTCTATGGGATTGAGCCCCAAGGGGTACCACAGTTTTATGAGCGGAGCAAGCGCCTACATGCCTTTGATTCTACCACGCGCCACGCCGCGCCACGGCCGGGCTCGGGTGTGGCCCTATCTTTTTGGAGAAAATTTACTTAATTAATTGGGCAAGAATTTCTGAACCGAAATTAATTTTCGGTATCCGTTGGATCGCACTGGTTCGGATCTGTTACACAAGTGGTGTCTCATATGTCTGTTGGGTTGCATCCGTTCATACGGTGACTGATCCGGACAGTCACCATTCTCTCTATAAATAACTCAGTCACATAATCATTTTGGATCCCATTCATCCAATACATTCGTAGTCATTTAAGGCAATCTCATACATTTGGAGAGTATACAACACAATTTCTAGTTCACTGGACGAGTACATTGGAGTGTTACTTCTACTCGTGTGAAGATCATTGTATCCTGGGAGGCAGATGCTTGATATTTCATAAGCATCATGTGTGGGGACGAAATTTGTCTTAAGGACATAGTGTCAAACACTAACCTTGATCTACCTAAAGTTCAATAACAGTTCCTATTCTGTAATCGGGTTAGTATTTATATTGTTTAAACAAATAGTTACGTGTAACTATTCCTGTAAGATTGTTGTAACTGTTTTGTTAATTCTTCTGTAATTGTTTGTGTATACTGTGTAATTGTTTGTGTATACTGTATAATTGTTTCGTACTTCACTGTTACTATTTTGTTATACATTACATGTTTCAAATAAAAAATATCAATATGTGATTTTACTATATTTGAAATATCACAATCAACAGATTGATCACAAGTAGTTTCCAAAGGAAAAGACTGTTGATTGTTGTATGCAGGATATTCAGAGGATGCTACCATAGCATTGAATGAAGGAGGAGATGGGGTAGCTTGATAAGCATTTTTCATGCGATGACAACAATTAATAGCACTGTGCCAAATTTTTCACAAATCTGACAGTAGATTTGTGGTTCCTGAGAAGTAGAAAGAGATCCAAAAATCTGAGAATTAGATCTGTTGCCATAGTTGTTTTTGCCTCCTCGATTAGAGCCACTACCTCTGTTATTGCTATAGTTGTTATTATCATTTCCTCTGCCTTGAACATTATTGCTTATGTTATTTAGGGACCAAAGTTATACGGATTGAATATTTTAAGGACCTAATAACACTTTTGATCTCAGTATGCATTTTTTATCAGTTTTCATTGTATTAATTTTTAGGGTAAATCTCAACTTGCACCTGGAAAGATCACTCGAATCTCAATTTACACCCTCAAAATTTAAAAATATCAATTTGCACTCTGAAAGACATAAATTTGTATTAATGTGCACCAGGAGCTAACCGTCGTCCATTTTGCTGTTAAAAAAATTTGGGATAGTTATAAATTGTACCCTCAAAGTTTAAATATTTCACATTTATGATCCAAAAAAAATTACATATATTAATACTGTTAAATAGCTCTCAATTGTGTCGTGTCGTGTCTAACTTTAAAAAGAAAATATCTATTTAACGAGTATTATAAGAAAAAAATAGGTATTTTAGTTTTTTTTAAATAGTGTAATATGAATTGTCTTTTTCCAAAATTACTGGGACATTGTTGGTGACTCTGTTTGCAACCTCATTAAGGATATAATAGTTAAAAGAGAATGTCCAAGTGATCTCAATAAAACCTGGGTGACCCTTATTCCGAAAATTGATAATCCTACTCAGGTCACCCAGTTCAGACCCATTAGTCTGTGTAATGTTCCCTACAAAATTCTAACGAAAGTGTTAGTGTGTAGAATAAGACCCTTTCTGGAGAAACTAATCAGCCCTAACCAATGTAGTTTCATCCCAGGTAGACAAACTGTCGATAATGTCATTATAACTCAAGAAATCATCCACTGTATAAGGAGGAAAAAAGGGAAAAGTGGGGGAATGGTTATCAAAATTGATTTAGAAAAAGCCTACGATAGAGTCAACTGGAATTTCCTTTATAATACTCTTCTTGATTTTAATTTTCCTCAATCTTGGATTGATATTATCATGAGTTGTGTTACAGGTTCTTCTCTTTCCATTCTTTGGAATGGCTCTCCACTTGAACCAATTAAATCTAAAAGAGGCTTGAGACAAGGGGATCCACTATCCCCTTACCTTTTTGTTCTGTGTATGGAACGTCTGGGACAACTAATCCTTGAAAAAGTGCATGAAAGAAAATGGTGTGGTTTGAAAGCCTCTAGAAAGGGACCTCAAATTTCGCACCTATTTTTTGCTGATGACATCATTTTGTTCTCTAGAGCTACTGAAGATGACTGTTTAATGATTAAGGATGTTCTTGATGAGTTTTGCTTGATGTCAGGTCAGAAAATTAGTCTTAATAAATCCAAGGTTTTCTTTTCTCCTAATATAAGTAGAAGTCATGCTTTATTTCTTAGTAAGAAATGTGGTGTTAATATCACTGATGATCTAGGAAAATATCTTGGTGTTCCTATCTTGCATAAAAGATCTTCGAAAGAGCATTTTAAGTTTATTATTGAGAAAATCCAAAATAGGCTTAGTGGGTGGAAAGCCAAGACCCTTTCCTTGGCAGGTAGAACCACGCTTGTTAAGGCGGTCACTTCAACTATCTCGAATCATGTGATGCAAACTAACTGGCTGCCTCAAGCCACGTGTGACCAAATTGATAGATTAAATAGGAATTTTTTGTGGGGTGACACCCCTGACAAGAAGAAAGTTCATCTTGTGAGTTGGGATAGGGTGTGCTCCCATAAAAAGGAAGGGGGATTGGGAGTGAGGAAAAGCAGAGATAATAATTTAGCATTGTTAGCTAAACTGGGCTGGAAAGTTAAGAATAGAGAGAAAGCTCTCTGGGTTGAAGTGATTAGTAATAAATATGTTGAACATAAAAACCGTAACTGGAACCTAAAGAATACTTGCTCATCAACGTGGAAAGCTATTGGTAAAACCAAAACTATCGTGGATCTTGGTTCAAAATGGTTAATTGGGGATGGGAAGCATATAAATTTTTGGACAGACTGGTGGTGGGGAAAGGGTCCTCTAGTGCAGCAGTCTACTCAACCAGACCGTCTTGACCTCAACAAGAAGGTGGCGGATTTCATCGATGAAAATGGTAACTGGAATCTTCAAGAGGCAGGTATTTTTCTTCCCAATTTTACTATTCTTGAGATTTTACGTTCTCCATGTCCACTTGCTGCTGATTTTCAGGATACGATCTGTTGGGGTCTGTCGAGTAATGGTAAGTTCTCTACCAAGGCTGCCTTTGAACTTATATCTCAGGCTAGTTCGAGTGGACCCTCAAATCTCCATTGGAACTGGATCTGGGATTTGAAACTCCCACAAAAGATAAATCAGTTTTTGTGGCTTGCTCAACATGATAGGCTTCTCACTAATAACCTTAGAGCTTCAAGGAACATGGCTAGTGATGCCTCGTGCTCTAGATGCCACCACCCAGTTGAATCAACATTGCATGTTATTTTCGAATGCCCTAAAGCCCAAAAAGTGTGGGATCTTTTTAACTTGACTCAAGGAGAGGATACCAATCAGATTGGTGGGTTACATAATTGGATTCTTTTGAACTTCAAACTTAGGAAGAATAAGGATTGGAAAGGAATCAACTGGCCCATTATGTGTGCATGTGTCTCATGGTGCATATGGAAGGATAGGAATAGGGAAAGCATTGCCAAAGTTTCCACGCTTCCTAGAGTTGTTGCTAAGGAAGCGTGGATCCTTGCCCTGGAGACTGTTAAGGCTTTTCATATTTTTTCTTATGAGCCTACTGATTATTCCACTTGTCTTATTGCATGGTCGTTTCCCCAAACTGGCTGGAATAAGCTGAACACCGATGGATGCTCGAAAGGTAATCCTGGACCTGCTGGAGTGGGTGGTATTATCAGAAATGACCAAGGAAAATGGATCGCTGGATTTTACGGGAGAATGGAGGACTCCACAAGCTTACAGGCTGAATTATGGGCAATTTTCAAGGGCCTGGAATTGGTGCATAAGAAGAGCATCACTCAAATCCTCGTGGAAACGGACTCTCTTGAAGCTGCGAAGCTGCTGTCCAAAGACCCGGAGGTTACTCATCCAAACAGGGCAATTATTTCGCAATGTAGAAGGCTCATGGAGTTAAATCACATACCTATTGTTCATACACTTAGAGAAGGCAACCAATGTGCCGACCTTTTGGCAAATCTGGGTGTTCAACAGCCAGATTTTTTTGTGGAGCTGGAGGATCCCCCTCCCCAGTTGGCTAATTTTTTGTTAGCAGATGTAGCTAATGTGGCTTTTGTTAGGAACTCTTTCTAATGTTTTCTTCTTTTTTATATATAATTTCCGAAGTACCAAAAAAAAAAATGTGAAATATACGACACAATACAATTGACTCGACAAGAAAATATTTTTGTGTTAAAAATAATTTTTATTGACTCGAACATGATACAAAAATAAGGCGATATGACACAAAATGACACGACACAAAAAATGTTACGGTGCGACAAAATTGAGAGGTATTTAACGAGTATTAATGAATGAAATTCTTTTTAAATCATAAATGTAAAATATTTAAATTTGAAGGTGCAATTTACAATTAGCTCAAACTTTTTTAACGGCAAAATGGACAGTAGTTAACCCCAGTGCACATTGATATAAATATAAATTTATGTCTTTCAGGTTATAAATTTATATTTTTAAACTTTAAGGGTATAAATTGATATTTAAATTATCTTTCGGGGTGCAATTTGAGATTAGCCATTAATTTTATTTTGTCAATTTGATCCCTAAAGTATTCAATGCGTGTTATTTTGATTCCAAAAGTATTATTAACCCGTAAAATAAATAGAAAACAAGATATTCATGCTAAAGTTGATTTGAAAACAATTAAAATAAAATTATATAATTTTATGGAAAAGTGAGAATTTTTCGTCTGACAGTGTGCGGTTCATTGATGAAAAGTGAAGACATGGTCATTTCACCTTTTGTTATAGGAATGGTGAAGTGGGCTGTGTTGTTTTGTGGAATGCCATAACCAAATTGTGGGTCTGTGGAAAAAAAGAAAAAAACAATGGAACCCACTGAGGAATAAGAATTCAGAAAATGGAATGGAGAGAGAGAGGTAGTTGCTCCAAAATTTGAAAGACCACAAAGTTATCAAATGACCTGGGATAATGGGATAGTGGGTAAGTGAATTATCAGATAATAATTTATCCACATGGCAGTGGTTGATTGGGTGCCTAGTAATTAAATAATTAGGAAACATGAGAATTAGAGAAAATGGGAAGGAAGCCATTAGATAAGATTGCATGGAAAATTTGTTTGTTTTACTAAGATAGTAAGATAAGGGCATATATACTGATGGTACCCAAAATTAGCCCTCAGTATGAGCTCAGCCCGTGAGGTCAGATCGAGAGGTCAGTTCGGAGCTCCAGATCTAGGGGGATCATAGCTCGAGCTCCTCCCAAACGAAATAATAGCCGAAGTAACAAGGAAGTGGCTGGATGACAGCTGACACCTCCAAAATAGTAGACAAGCGACATCTCAGGCATAAAACTCTTAATTAACCAGGATCCTCTCCCAGAATTAAGGGGGATCCCGTGAATGAAGGGCAAAGATCTCGGTAGAGATCTCCTAGGATTAGGAATAACATTATAAGTACTGTACATTACCCCAACCAAGGGGAGAGAGAGGAATAATCTCAAAAAGACTATGTGAGTTTCTTTAATCATCAATAGAGAGAAAGGAGCAAAAGCCTCCATTAGAGAGTGGACTAGCCGAGCTCATCAGCCGGTGAACCACTATATTTCCACTGCGTTGCACACACTACACCTCGAAAAACCAGAACATTCATCCACCAATTCACGAGTCTTGTAGCTCAGATCTATCTCATACAATTGAACCCAAACTCATTGCTCATTCGTGTGAAATAACACCATCAGTTTGGCGCCGTCTGTGGAAACGACTGTTCTTGTTACAAGTATACTGATTCTTCAGTAATTGATGGTCTCTACACGCAATATGAGCAAAAGTCATATGAATCCCCCAAGAATGCAGAATCTACAAGAGGTCACTAGTGGGAGACAACCAGAAAACCTTCATGATTTCGTGCCCACCACCAGAGATGATCCATCTACGGTGGATCCCCCTACCAACAATGAACTAGACGCCCTTCGTCTGGTCAATCAACGTTTACTTCAACAAAATGAAGAGCTCTTGAAGCTCTTACGAGGTCCTCAGCAAACACAGTCAGCCCAGCAAGGCCAGAATGACCTCCCTCGTAGGGAACAACAATACCTTGATCCCCTCAGAGAGGTAAACGAGGGAGGGGAGAGCAGTCAGACACCCCATCCGCCACCTAGGAAGAGTGTTAATGAAGAAGTACAGAGCCAAAACGAAGGACTTGAGAAAAATGATTTCCTCCCCTTCCAGCAGGAGAGAATGGAGCAATATTGGGAACATCGCTTCAAGGACATCCAGCAAGAGCTCAGCCACATGAGGGAGGCAATGAGGGTCAAAACTCCAGTAACGATGGATGCCTTGGTGCAACAAACGGAATCCCCATTCACCGCCGGGGTTTTGCATTTCCCTCTTCCTTCAAAGTTCAGAACGCCTCAGATAGAGGTTTTTGATGGGACAAAAAACCCTGTGGATCACCTCAACACCTACAAAAACCAAATGGAGCTGCATGGATATCATGACCCAGTGTGGTGTAGGGCCTTTGCCATCACTCTGAAGGGGTCAGCCTTAGCATGGTTCAACAGACTCCCCCCCAGCCTCGATCTCTTCCTTCAAAGAACTTTTCATTTCTTTCGTGTCTCACTTCATAGGAGCCCGGATCTACAGGAAGCCGAGCTATCATTTATTAAATGTAAAGCAGAGACCTTATGAGAACCTACGATCTTATATACAGAGATTCAATTCAGAATCTCTGAAGGTAGATGTCCCAGACGAAAAGTTTGCCATCACTGCTTTCATTGCAGGATTATGAGTGCAGTCAAAGGACTTGATGTTCTCTATATCAAAGAATCCCCAAGCAAGCATGGCTGAGGTGTTAGCCAAAGCAGAAAAATATATAAACGGTGAGGAAGCACTCCTTTCCAAGGTAGGGAGTGCATCATCACGAAAGGAGAAGGGGAAAGAAGAGAAGAAGAGGGACCGAAGTCCCAGGAAAGAAAGAGAACGAGAAAGGTCCCCAATGAGGGACCGAGATCGCTCCCCAAAAAGAAGAAGAAATGTTAGAGACCGCTTAGGCCCTCCACAACCCAAGCTACAGCCCAGGTACGCACCTCGACAACTCACCCCACTCACCGCCACAGTGTCCCAGGTCCTGTATGAGGTCTAGAATGAGAAGTTCCTGAGGTGGCCACCTCAGATGAAAGTAGATCAAGCAAAGAGAAATCCCACAAAGTACTGTGACTATCACAGAGATCATGGTCACCATGCCGATGATTGCATTCAGTTAAAGAAGGAGATCGAGTTTTTAATCCAACGAGGGCAGTTGCGTCGCTTTGTGGCCCATGATAATCAAAATCGAGCTCTTCCACCACCGCCACCTCAACAGCAAGCGTTTGCGCCACATCAGCAACCTCTGGGAGAGATCAGAGTAATATCTGGAGGGTTTGCAGAAGGAGGGGAATTCAGCTCAGCCAGAAAGGCTCACCTCCGAAGGATCAGAGCCGGAGAAACTCTCGAAGTGTATACTATGTCCAAAGCACCACGCCTAGACACGGCCATCACTTTTTCAGATTCAGACTTGGAAGGGTGTCAGTATCCCCACGATGATCCCTTGGTGGTAAGAGTTGTAGTAGCCAACATAACTGTTCATCGAGTCCTGATTGACAACGGCAGTTCGGCAGACATCATTTTTGCGTCTGCATTCGATAAGATGGACATAGGGAGGGAAAAACTCGAGCTTGTAAATGCCCACTTGCTGGGTTTCTCAGGAGAAAGGGTGCTCCCCTTAGGGTCAATTCAGCTTGTGCTCACCCTAGGCGACCCGCCTTGCCAAGCCACTACAACCGTAAAATTCTTAGTGGTTGACGCACCTTCAGCGTACAATATTCTGCTTGGAAGACATTCCCTTAATTCTATGAGGGCCATCCCATCCGCCTACCACCTGGTTGTCAAATTTCCAACAGAGAACGGGGTCGGAGTGATCCGAGGAGACCAGCGCATAGCAAGGGAGTGCTGCATGACATCTGTGAAGATGAAAGAGGTTGAGAACATCCAACTGGATGAACTTGACATGAGGGATGAGCTGGAAACTAGACCAATCCCATCAGAAGAGCTAGAGCCTATACAACTAGACGAAGAGCCAGAACACCTTGTTTATGTAGGGTCCAAGCTGAGCAGAGAGATTAGAGAACTTCTCATCCAATTTCTAAGGCAAAACGTGGAAGTGTTTGCCTGGAAACAAGAAGACATGGAGGGTATTGACTCTTCAGTTATCACACATAAGCTCAGTGTGAATCCTAGCTGCAAACCTATCAAACAAAAGAGGAGGAGTTTCACCCCAGAGCGTCAAAAAGTCATCAATGAAGAGGTCAACAAACTTCTCCATACCAGAGCCATTAGGGAGGTGGATTACCCAGTGTGGCTAGCTAATGTCGTCCTCGTTAAGAAGACCAACGGCAAATGGTGCCTCTGCATTGACTTTACTGACCTTAATCGGGCTTGCTCCAAGGACAGTTTCCCCTTATCTCGGATAGACTTGATTATGGCGAGAGACCGATGATTGGGAACAAAAAGGAGAGGTCGGGTGCTTTGTTCACGGATGGATGGTGTACCGATGTTCCTAAGTAATGAAAATGAATTTTAATTCTTGCCAATCAAACATCAGAATTACAAAACACAGCACAAGTGCAATTCAAACAATACAGAGCAAGATGCCAACTTTTGTTTGTATGGTATATGATGGTGTTATTTCACACGAATGAGCAATGAGTTTGGGTTCAATTGTATGGGATAGATTTGAGCTACAAGGCTCGTGAATTGGTGGATGAATGTTCTGGTTTTTCGAGGTGTAGTGTGTGCAACGCAGTGAAAATATAGTGGTTTACCGGCTGATGAGCTCGGCTAGTCCACTCTCTAATGGAGGCTCTTGCTCATTTCTCTCTATTGATGATTAAAGAAACTCACATAGTCTTTTTGAGATTATTCCTCTCCCTCCCCTTGGTTGGGGTAATGTACAGTACTTATAATGTTATTCCTAACCCTAGGAGATCTCTACCGAGATCTTTGCCTTTCATTCACAGGATCCCCCTTAATTCTGGGAGAGGATCCTGGTTAATTAAGAGTTTTATGCCTGGGATGTCACTTGGCTACTGTTTTGGATGTGTCAGCTGTCATCCAGCCACTTCCTTGTTACTTCGGCTATTATTTTGCTTGGAAGGAGCTCGAGCTCTGGTCCCCCTAGCTCTGGAGCTCTGAACTGACCTCTCGATCTAACTTCACGGGCTGAGCTCATACTGAGGGCTGATTTTGGGTACCATCAGTTGCCCCCCAGCCCTTAGTCCAAGTGAACTTGAGTAGGGGCTGAGTTGAGGTCCCGTTAAGGCTGACCTCCACTTGCCGACCTCGGTCTTCGTGCAAACAGCTTTTTGACGGTTACAGGTAATCATTTACCCTCCTTGTTTCCCGCGCACGTTCTCCATTTTTGTGCAGTTAGCTTTAAATGCCTTTGAATTAACAGTAACGGCTCCCATTTCTCCCTCTCGAATTCTCCTGTCAAGCTTTCCATCTTCCTTCTTCTTCGCAGACCCAGACTCTCCCAATTCATCGGCGAATTTAAGGTTTTTGCTGATACTCATCTCCCTTCAAATTGGTGTGTATGGCTTGCTTGCTTCGAACTTTGGCTTGCTATTGGCCTTCGATTAGGTACGTTCTTGGCTCCCTACCTGCTATTTTCGTTTTGGATCCCTCGAGTCTGAGGTGGTTTCTTCATTTTTGGACTTTTCAATTCTGTTATTTTAGGAATCGAGGCATTTCTCTGTGTCGTCTTCCCCTCTTTTTGGACCCCTATTCCACCGCTAGAATCTTCATTATCGCGCATAGTTGGGTCAACCCTAGAGTTCTCAAGGAGTGTTTTTCTGAAATTTTCCCCCTCTATAGGTCTTTTAAGCTTCCCTTTACCTGCCCTCCTCGCGTCGCCTAGGTGCACTGCCCGCATCTCTTGCTTAACTCGTCCAACAGTGCCCTTAGACGCCCTGTGTCACCCCTCTTGGTGCCTGAGGCTCCCTCGCCTCCCACACTAGACCTATGCTCCGCTGGCACTATCCTGCTAGCGCTCTCTAGCTACCCTCACTGGCATCTCCCTCCTCATCTTTGTCTCTTGGGAGAAAGCCTCCTGAGTCACCAAAAGCTCAATCTAACTCTACCTCTGCTCTCATGCACGCAACCTCAGTCTCCAGCTTAGTGGCTCTCTCACGAGTCGCCAGAAGCTTCGCCCAACCCTGTCTCTACTCACACGCAAGCAGCCTCAGTCTTCAACTTAACGGCTCTCTCGCGAGTCGCCAAAAGCTCGGCATAACTCTGTCTATGCTCACACACAAACAACCTTTGTCTCTAGCTTAGCGGCTCTCTCGCAAGTCGCCAGAAGCTCAGCCTAACTCTGTTTTTGCTCTCACGCAAACAGCCTCAGTCTCTAGCTTAACGGTTCTCTTGCGAGTTGCCAGAAGCTCGATCTAACTTTGTCTTTGCTCTTACGCAAGCAGCCTTAGTCTCCAGAAACTCAGCCTTAAGATGTGCATCTTTCTCGTGAGCCACCCATAACTCCTCCTCTACAGCCCCGTCGTGTCTACCTCTCCCTCATCAGAGTTCAATTGATAAAAGAAGATAAGGGCAAGACAACTTACTGATGCCCTCTCCCCCAAATCCCATTGGGCTCGGAGCATGAGGGGAAAAATGACAGGCTTGGCCCAGAACAGGCCTAAGCCAAAATTACATACTAGACCCAACTTAGAGGCCCAATTTAGAAATATAGACCAGACCCAGGTCACAGGTGCAGCCAAGCCCAGATCAGAAATACAAGCCAACAAGGACCAAACCCATCGTCTTAAAAAACCCAATCTATCAATGATGCACGTGAGATCTCCATCTTTGGAAGGAAATCAAGATACGCATCGCAATCCTTAACCATCTTGTTCGTTACCCCAACATCACGGAACCACGAAATCCCGTCACAAGGGTGACGCCTCAATCAGGGCTCCCCACGATGACGCCTCCTTTAAAGCCCGCTTTGGGGAGCCATGAAGATTGTACCCCCTATAAATTGTAAGTTCCGCCTACACATGGGGGGCATCACACACATCTTAACACGCTACGCTTCTTGAGTAATAAGATTCTTCGGTCATCGTAGCTATTCCTAGTGGAGTAGGTTACTCAGACCAAACCTCCTACTCTTTTTGTTTGCTTGTGTTGAGCCCTCTTACTTCATCTTTGATTGATTTTGCATAAACCCAATTTTGTGCATCATCAACAGATATTGAGAAAAATGTGATTTATTATTTAAACTGGTCCATTTGCAACACACTTGTGCAATGACTAATTTTTAAAAACATAAGTAATGAATTACACATATATATTTTTAATAGCTTAAGGATTTAGGTTGATTGGTGCATATATTATGGTAGGTGATTGATAATATGCGAGTTCAAATTTTTTCACTACCCTAAAATTACTAACAAATCTAACCGGTCTGCACCTATGAATTATCAATTCAAACAAACCTTTGGAAGAGTGCTTGAAAGAGTTTATCTGTAAATTGCTCAGCTAAGCTGATTAAATCATGAGATTTTTTGTACTTTGCACTTCGAAAAATGCCTCGATTCTAACTTTGCACTCTAAAAGACTATTTTTCTCACATTATACCCTGAATGTCATAAATTAGTTCTAATGTGGCCCTTGGACTAACATCTATTTCAGATTCTGTTAAAAATTGATGCACTTGTCACCCACGTATGTTGATCTTGAGCAAAAATATACACTCACCATTCATATTCTTAGGTGTCATGTTCATCAATTTTTAATGAAATTTGAAACGGATGTTAGTCCGAAGACTACATTGGAACCAATTTATGACATTCAATGTATAATATGAAAAAAATAATATTTTGGGATTCAAAGTGAGAATCGATATATTTTTTAGGGTACAAAGTGTAAAAAACCCTAAATCTTGTGTGTGATGCCTTGTAGTTGGCTGGTGCAATTTTATATCTTTCCAAATTCCAAACCTATGAAAATTTCTCAGAATAACGATTTGATAAATGAAGTTGGACATTCTCAAGTAATCTTGGCCAGCATAGTATTATTGATATATAAAACTCAAGTGGTAATAGAGATGAATTGTAAACTTAGACGTCACGAGTTCAAATCTTAGCAACCCTTTAAGGATAAACAATGAGGAATTTATCCCTCATGAATATTTTAGTTCTTATGTGGATGGTCTGTCTTTGATCGGACCAGGGAAGATATTCGAGAATCAAGATATGCATAAACTGACCCGAACATCTGTTGAATAAAAAAAAAATGAATGTTATTTTCTTGATTTCGGTACTAGTGAATTGTTATAATTATACATTAATCTTTTACACTTAATGCAATACAGATCTTACACAATCACGTGTTATGACTTAATCATGTTGATTAAATCCAAGTTTTATGCGATTAAAAGCTACGCTAAAACACGTCTTTAGAGCTGATTTTTTTATGTGAAAATGTGTGGTTTGAAAATTTTCGTAAAAAAATCAGAATTAAAAAAGTCTTCTAAAATCGTATGGAGTGTTTTTTAAAAAGTTGAAAAAGTTAGAAAAATCCGTTTGGAATGACTTTTTAATTTTTTTTTTAGTTTTTTTTTTGTGTCAAAATAAAAAAATAATTACATGTATATCTATATTATGCATAATAATTCCCAAAATATGAATTTCAATTTTTTTATGTCACTAAAAATATTTTTTAAATATAATAAACTAAAAAATTATGTGAAACCCGTGACAAAACTCTAAAATATCTGAATAAAAGCCTATAAAAATAAAATCAACTTCTTGAATCAGACTAAATAAGTTTTTTTAGGTCCAAAAAACTTATGTATAAGTTGGTTCAGAAACCTAAATTCAAACAAACCTGACTTATTTTACTTCAGAACTTATCAAATAGTTTATTGGTTTTATAATGCAAGCCAGGTAGATACCAATTAGAATTTATTCTAATGATCTTATCATCAATTCTTCTATTTTTTAATCACCAATCATACTTCACAACTTTACTTCTTTTCTTACAGCTATCTCACACTAATTCAACTTAGAATCCACTACACTTCCACTTGCTTTTTGGGACAAAAAAAGTTAAAAAGATAACCACATTAGTCAAAATAAGGCATCTTTGTTTCTCAAAAAAAACAAAAATAAGGCATCTTTAAAACTTTAAAAAATCTTGGCAACTCAAGTTTGAATTTTAACAATTTTTTGGGGTCTGGTTACGAGAGATTTGTCCTTCATGAATACCCTAGTTCCCACATGAATGGTCTGCCTTTAACCTGATCGGGGAGAAGATTAATCGAGGTGCACATAAACTAGTCTGAACATCCCTGACCGTTGAACAAAAAAAATAATCAACAATCTATCTTAAAATAGTATTATTATTAGAATAACAATATATTTCCGTAATCATTTTGTGCCCAAATAGGGCCACCACCTCTTTCGTGCTAAATTTGCACTTTGCAAGTTGTATCCATTTTTGTAACCAAGCGAGAAATACGATTTGAATTTTGATAGAAAATTAAAAAATAAAAATTAGTTAATTTTTTTCATAGACTTGAAAATAATACAATTTAATAATATAAATAATAAATGAATCAAGTTAATTTCATGCACGAATTTCTTGAATTTGACACTACAAACATGTTTGACTAATATTGCAAAAAAAAAAATCCTTTTTGATTGGATTTTCGCACGAAACATTGTAAAATGAGGCATTATTATTATATTTATTCAGTGGATTTTTAATCTATGAAAAACTATGAGTAATAGGTTTCGATCGAAAAATAATAGGAATAATTAACTTGTATTTTTCTTGCAATTGCTTGTTCTAAATTTGTACAATCAATTAAATTTTTACACCAAATAAATCGTATCACAATATATTAGGATATTTAAATCGTATTTTGAAATTATTTTTAAAATATTAAAATCGATCTCAAATAACCCCATATTATAATAGACTTACTAGATTAAATTATATGATTTTAATCCTAATTGGCATTGTAATCATACCCTAACTCTTATAAATTAGCATAATCATCTAATTCAAACTCCTTAAGATTTAGTTTAATCGCTATATCAATCAAAAGGGCTGGTTATAATTTCTCATTTTTTTTCGACAAGGAAACTATACCATTTATGTGTCAATCGTGTTGACTGAGGCGGGTTCTTATCGGGTTTTAATAAGTTCGTATTAAAAAATACTCCACTCATATCCGATTTGTTTATTAATCTGTGTCATATCGAGTTTGTGTTATGAATCGTGTATAATTGGTATTTAAACTAGTCGTGTCGTATATTTTTTTGATTTATTTTACTCATATTCAATTCATTTATTAATCGTATCGTGTAAAATCCATTCGTTTATAAAACGAGTAACTTAAAAAAGACCTAATTTCTCTAATTTCGTAACGCATTCGTGTGGCATTAATAAGTTATTTCATTTTAACTTATGGTGATAATATCATAAGCTTAATTACGGCAATTAAAAAATCGTTTTTGACGGCGCAAATCCCACAGTCTTGTACTAACCCGGTCGCAGTATTTGACGCCGGGGTCAAATGGGTAAAAGCAACGTCTCCGCGTGGGTCGTCGATTATGATTGTCAGATTCTGACATATCTTCATTAGTTGCCGTTTTGCACTTATGCCCCCTAAAACTTATTGTTTCCAGTTTCTGGTGTGCAAGGTTTTATTTTGTATTAGTTCTAAAGTTTTCTCATTATTTTTTTCTCTTTTTTATTCAACAGTTTAGGGTGTTAGAGTCAGTTTATGTGTCTTTTGACTAATTCCTCTCATTAGTCCAGTCAAAAGTAGGTTATCCATGTCGGGACCCCTGATTTAAAGGGGTTGTCAAGATTTACACTCAAAACGTCTGAATTTACAGTTCGTCCCTATTATCATTTGAACTATCCTTAATGTTATAAGCTATTTCAATTTACTTAGTCAATTCATGATTGATGTTGAATTATTAGTGGACATCATTCAATTGTAAGACACACTCCTTATTTAGCCGCAATAGGGAATTCATACAATAAATTATTGCCACATCTACATCATACTTATACAGTAATACAGAGTTATTGTTTTTGTGGATTTAAACAAACTTTCTGCATTCTTAGTTGATTGGTCAATAATAGAATCTACAAAAGTAAAATAAATGTCATAAAGCCATCAAGTGGTTAAATGACATATCTTTAAGGACTAATATCTCAATTTTTTCAAGTTTGAGTTGTATAAAAAGCATAGTAATTGACCCGATATACGTAGTTATAGGTGATTGTGGGCATAACAAATTAAAATAATAATCAATAGCTCAAAAAATATAATTAAGGTAACTTTCAACTACACTAAAATGGTATCTCTAGTCTAGTGATATATCCAAAGATCTTATGTAGTGAATGCCACAGCTGTAACTGCACTAATGCAACATCTATCAACTGATAATTTTATTTGTATTTTTTAAAAACAAATGCTTCATTTTGAGGACCTTAACTTTAAACTAGACCAAGTTTAGAGTAAATACATAAATGAAAAGAGCCTGTAGTACAAAAATACAAACATAGGGGGTACTATGTACATGAACAGTGAAGTATAGGGGTAATAATGCAATTAATACACCAATTAAATTTTACTCGGTTTTGCACTTCCTACAGCCCCTCCTTGACATGTGGCTCCAGTGCACTCTGCAGCTTCCGACCTCCTTCCTCTCAACTCCCATCTCTCTCTCTCTCTCAACCCCACTCACTTACGCCTCGTGATTCGTCTGATTCTGATGAGATTCGAGGTTCAATTTCTCTGCGGAGAATCGGTGAGCCTCTGTTTCTCTACAACTTCACTGATTCTCCATGGTCGTTAATATCAAAATTTTCTTAATTCTGAAATCTATAGTCAGGGTTTTAAGTAATTTATCTATTGGTTGAGTTGATGCTTTGATTGTTTTTTAAATAGTTTTTGTACAGTTTTCAGTGCTTTTCTATGACCGAAGTTTTTTTTAGTGTGATCTGGGTTTTAATTTGGACGACCTTTTTTTGTTATTGAGATCATTTCTCGATTGGGTTTTGCTCTTTAGGTTTAAGAGAATTTGGTGTTTTGCTTGTTATTCTGAAATTTAGTCTCTCATGAATCATGTTGTGGGTTGCTGGAAATATGTATTTTATGTGTGTGTGTGTGTGTGAGTATATATATTTGAATTAGGTTCCGTTTGGATGGAATTGTTAATAGCACGTTTTAATGTAGAAAATGGAGTGTGGAGATGGTAGAGAAAACAATTCTGTCAGAAGAATTTTGGGGAATGCAAAATGAAGGTTATAAGAAGGAAATAACTAATGTAGAGACAGGAGCAAAAAATGAATATTGGCAAACGGGCCCTAAGATGAAGTTGTAAGGATCAGTTAGGTGGCAACACTCACTTCTCCTATATCTTACGGAAAATATTAGACATATTTTCTTTGCCTGCTATCATTGAGATAATGAAGGATTAATCTTACCATTTGGTGATGTTGCTGGAGTTTCTCTGGTATTCTATTGTATGTAGAAACCAAATTCTTCTTGGGGGTTTTTTCGGGTTTATTTTTGTGTCATTTGTTATTTTTACTGCTTGATCAACGTTCTATTTGATTTTTTATTCAGAATCAAGAGAATTGCTAGGGGCTTTGGATTAGAGGTGCTGCTGTTGATCTTTTTTGAGGTGAGAAATGGTTGGTGAGTCATGGTATCGTAGTTTGTGGAGACCTTCAAGGAAGCATGAGGTTGGTCCTGAGAAGGTCTTAATTGGAGTATTGGCATTTGAAGTGGCAAGCTTGATGTCTAAGCTGATTCACCTCTGGCAATTTCTGAATGAAAAGCAGGTTGTTAAGTTGAGGGAGGAGATCATGAATTCTGTGGGTATCAGGAAGCTTGTATCGGATGAAGATAATTACATTGTAGGCTTGATGTGTGCAGAGATGATTGAGAACTTCGGACAAGTGGCAAGAATTGTGGTTAGACTTTCCAAGAAATGCAATGATCCTTTTTTAAAGGGTTTCGAGCATGCAATCGACGATCTAATCAATATTGGTGCTGACCCATATGGATGGCAATTTACGTGTAAGAAGATGGGCAGGAAGGTTAAAAAGATGGAACGGTTCATTGTAGTCAATTCAAATTTGTATCAAGAAATGGAAGCACTTGGGGAGCTTCAACAGACTCTGAGGAGAATGAAGACTGATGATGAGGCAGATAGCATTAGTTTGGTTGAATATGAGAAGAAGATTGCATGGAAGCAACAGGCAGTGAAACATGTAAAAGAGATATCTCTGTGGAACAGGACTTATGATTACACTGTTCGCCTTTTGGCAAGATCCCTATTCACTATATTTGGTAGGATTCGACAAGTATTTGGAATTGATCATGTAGTTGATGTGGGAACCAAAGACTCAGGAGTTTTGGATTCTGATTACATTCATCGCAGCCCCTCAGTTTCTATGTTGATGCAGTCCTCAGTTCACCCATCCGAGGACAGTACTGCTAGGTTTTCTTCTGGTCCCTTGGGAAGCTTAACAACTAAATCTGGTCCTCTTTTAAGAACAGATAAAACGAGCTATTTTCATTCAGGCCCTCTTGGTAACTCGATCACGGAGTCCGCCCCTATTTCTGGAAGACATAGAACTTTGAATTTCTATTCAGGTCCACTTGGGAGGTCAACTACAAAGTCGGGTCCTCTACCTAGGGCAAAGAAAACTGGCATGAGGTGGTGGCAGACTCGTGATCATTCATCGACCATTCATGAAAATGGTCCATATTTGAAACCCAGTCGGCTGACTACTGTTGGGCCTTTCAAAGGATGCATGATGGGTGGAAACAGTTCGCCTGTGAGAAATTGTCATGTAAGTACCAATGGTGTTTATCCTAGAACCCTGTGTGGAACCAAAGATACTAACGTAAACCTTCATGCTTGCAGCAGTTTAGTTCAGGGCAATCTATCAATTGTCCGCTCCAAACACAGGCTGTTGAATGCTCCCCCTGAAACTCTTGGTGCTGCCTCATTAGCACTGCACTATGCGAATGTTATTATTGTAATTGAGAAGCTAGCAGCATCTCCTCACTTGATTGGTCATGATGCGAGAGATGACCTGTACAATATGTTGCCAGCACGGGTAAGATCTGCCCTCAGGGCAAAGCTAAAGCCATATACAAAGAACTTGGTTTCATCAGTTTATGATACAGTTCTTGCGGGAGAATGGAGTGAGGCAATATCAGGAATATTAGAATGGTTAGCTCCACTTGCTCATAACATGATAAGATGGCAGTCTGAGCGGAGCTTTGAGCACCAGAATTTAGTTTCTAGAACAAATGTGCTTCTTGTGCAAACTCTTTATTTTGCAAATCAGGAAAAAACAGAAGCAACAATTGCTGAGCTTCTAGTTGGTCTGAACTATGTGTGGAGATTTGGTAGAGAACTCAATGCAAAAGCTTTAATGGAGTGTGTTAGTGGCAGCACATTAGATGATTCTTTGGACTTAAGTGGGTAGAAATATCTTCATCTTCTGGCAGTGAGCAACAGATTCCCAGTTACCATCATAGTGGATGTTTATTATGTGTTGCATTGGGACAGAAGTTCTATCACCTGCCTAGTACACATGGCTTCTTAATGCAGCTTGATAGATGCTGATCACGCTCTGGATAATGAAGCTTTCTCTGGTGTGACATTAAGACACCTCCTTTTGCATTGTTCCACCGAGAAGGCATTCTTCCTGCAGTAGAGGTAGCTTTTGTGCATCAAAACATTTTTTTCATTAGGTCAGAACTATGACCTTCTCCCCTTTGGCTGTGAAATTTGGTTTTGATTTTTACTACTCTGTTAAGAGGAATCTGCATCATAGACCTATGCTTTCTCTGATAGTTGTATAGTTATTGGCAGCACTCGTTCCAAGTATTACGAATTGCTTATAAATGTGTTCCTTCAGAAACATAAATCTGTTTGAAATGGGGCATCTTTTGTTCAATATGATTATTTTTATTAATGTTATGTTCCCAAGTGATCTGCTACAAAAAAAGTCAAACAGCATGTTAATCAGACTGCTTAAAGTTAACATCAGCTCAAGCTCTCATTTCGCCTGCGATATTAGTCTATTACAAGGTCTGATACAGTTGGTAGTCAGGTCATGGTGACTTTGTTTCCTACGGTCTAAATTGTTGGATGTAGCTTTCTGTAATTGAAGGATTTTTGTCTACTCCATTGATGATTATGCATGGATTTGTAATCGTCTGCATGTGATGTATGTAGTATGTGCTCCCTCATGCATAAGACTCCCCAGGGCTTGATGGAGTTGTATCCAGACTAGTTGCCTCACACTTAAATTACTTGGATATTGCTAAGAGTAATAAGATCTTGTTGCTCCTGTATGGATTCATGCTTGGATGGAAGGCTGCATCATTATATTTCTAGTTCATCCTTATGAAGGACCTATTATTATTGGCATGACCATGTAAACAATATGAATTATTGATGTTCTGTCTTTCAGTTGTTTTACAGAAGATTGGGGGAAAGCTCTTTTGAGTTGTGACATAGCACATGATGTATAGAGTATTGTTGCAACTATTAGTTATGAGCACTTTCTCTGGCATATCCAGTCTATTAGCTTGCAATTAACAATTAGTAGAAGACAAGTTTTGGCTTGTGCACGTCTCAAACTCTAAAATCTGAAGAGGTGCTGGTGCAAATTTATACAAAGGGGTTGTGAATTCCTGAATCCTGACAAGTCGTTTATCTCCCTAATATTATTTGCCTACTCCCAACCCCTCCATTTAGGTGCATTCTATATACTTGTTATGAGAGTAGCACAAGTTTGAGACAGTGTTTTCTTAAACATGTTCCCCTTGCTTTTTGAAATTTCCATTATATCCAACTTGCCCTTTCAGACCTAAGCACACCTAGTCAAAAATCTCTCTTAAAATGTAAACCTTTTTTCCTATGCCATATAAGTCAGTTTACTGCTGGCATTTGAACTCAACCCATGTCGACATTTTAGCTAGGACTACATTAGGTTGTGATGGGACAGAATTGTGTTTGTGTGAATCCCTTTATGTGACCAATTTCTCTCTCTTGTATGAATGCCTACCATGTATTTGTGCTCATATTATGTTATGACATTGAGCATGATTTTTTTTTACCATCAAACCAGAGGCTCACTCTAATCCAACATGCTTCACATTCAAATGGAACCTGTATTAATGTTGTATCTGGATCATGTTCACACGTCCGGGATAGTTTTTTAGTCAACATTCCACTAACTTCTTTCTAATGCCATAACTGTGTTATTGGCAATTGTGTTGATTATCAGTGATGTGATTGTTGTGCTCATGTTATTTTTTCTTGAAATTTATACATTTTGTCTACGATTGTGCTGGAGATTCTTTCAAACCAGCCGTGATGGTGAGGAGTCCAACATGGATCTTGTTCAGATTCAGATGCCATGATTGATATTCAAATCCAGTCTCTGGTGAATATTGTGTTTGGAATCTTTTGATCAGCTTCAAAGGTCTGGGATAGTTTTGTAGTTCAAGTTGGACTAACTTTCTGAAGCTGTGCATGCAACCAGAAGGGTCCCTCTTACTCAGCTTCATCGGCAATTTTGGTATAGAGGAACCTTGCATCATGCTGAAGGCTGAGTTTGTGTTGATCTTACCCTGTTGGACTTCCCGCTAATGCAAGTAAGGTGGTCTCAGGTTCGTCGTGTGTGCTGTCTATCATCAATATGAAAGATGTATTTTGGATTAACCAAAGCTAACCCCGTTATTACGGGACTCCATCCCCTTTGGAAATTAGGCAACTCCAGGATCCAAAACAAACAATCTATATAATAAAGTACAATACAATTCAAATTTTAAAAGATAAATAAAATGACTTTTGTTTCTCGTTACTTTAAAGTTAATCCGACGACTAATATTAATACTCCAAATTTAATAGAGAAAATAAGGTCTTAAGAGTGTATTTGAGGTAATTTTTTAAAAATATTTATAGAATTTAGAACTTCTCATAAGTACTTTAAAAAAATAAAGTAGTATTTGAAACTGTCCCACTATCATCGCCCCACCACCATCACAATTACCACCACCACCCTCACCGTCCCACCATCACCACCACCACCACTACCGTCGCTACCACCTCTGTCGCAATAACCACCACCACCACCACTGTCGTCACCCCACCACCACAATTACCATCACCATCATCACCATTGTTGTCACCCTACCACCACTATCACCTCACCCCACCATCATCATCACCTCCACCACTATCCCACCACCAGTGCCGTCGCCATCATTCCCATTACCACCACTCCTACTGCCGCCACCTTACCACTACTGTTATTGTCTCACCATCACCCCTACCACCAATTTCCCCCCCAACTACCCAAGCACCACCACCACCATTGCCACTCATAGCTGCCACTATCACAACTATCACCATCTTCCACCACTACCACTGTCGTCCACCACAACTACCATCGCTCGCTCTCACTACAACTGGTGATTAAATTCCTTGTTCTCTCTTCTATCTTTATAATATGATTTTGGGTGTGAATATAAATGTTTATTGTTAACCATTTTTTTTATTACTCATTGCCTTCAGGTACAGGAAATAACTAGTATATAAATATATTAGTAAGAACATGTGCCTGAAAGTACAGTGCAATATAAAAGTAGAGCACATCAAAGAATCGAGCCCATTATATTAAATATTAAATTGTGGCAATAACTTTTTTTTTTTTTTTAAATCGACAAAATTCGTGCATGAAGATATTATGCTACACAAAATCGAGCACTAATCATGTAATATAGATATTTTTAATAGTATACAAATATTTGTAGTTACACCATTTTAAATCAATCTAGACCTAAAAAAAATTCGATAGAGTTTATTTTAAAAACAGAATACAAAATATATCAACTTGTATACGTAATTTATCGAATGACTAAGAAACTCATGAATTTAAAGAAAACATGACCTAATTCATTATCAGATTCAATATTATGCCCTAATTTTAGGTTAACAAAATTATTTAGCAACAACATAGTAATATCAACAATAGAATGAAGTTCTGCTTTATACGTATAAATTTACATATATCAAATGCAACATGTAATTCTAAATGTACGCATTTAATTGATATCTTTTAATCGACCCATTGTTTTGAAATTCATCGTTAAATAAGATTCCGTCAAATTAATACTTTATTTTTATGAAAATGTCGCACAATGGGTAGGCCTGGGTAATTAGCTTATAGGTTACTACTCTTTCATGTGACTCCCTCATATCCACGTTAAATTTGGTGGACCAGTCCCCATAGATTAATTAGCTTAGCTTAAATTTGGTGAGCCAATCCCCATAGACTAATTAGCTTAGCTTGGCAGAGAGAGAGAGAGAGAGAGAATGCTAGAGTCCAGACACGCGGAATTGCAAAGAATGAGATGTAATATTTTGGGAGAGAAAACAAAAATTAACAATGATTTTCAACCATTAGATGAAAATAAACAGAATTTTAAGACGATCTCGGTCGTGAAAAACTAAAGTTATTCTTTTTATCTTTTGAAATTTGAATTATTTTGTATTTTATTATATAGATATACTAATAAATGTTCGTGCCTAAAGTCTGAAATTAAAAAAATTATACTTATTTTTGTTGTATTGGGTGGTGCCCACTACCAGGACTTTACTAGTGCAAGTGCAGCCAGAATTTCGTCCTCTAGTGCATCAACTTGAGCACTGAGTAATCTTATAACAATAAAGACCCAACCCAACACATATCACAAACCCTAATTCACCATAAATCGATACTTCCATCACTTTATTTAGGATTACAAATATCACATTCCAATGACTTGTACGAGCAGTTCAGTACCTTAGAGCAACTCCAACGGGAATTGCCATCAGGGGTGCCATCCCCATAACCGCTAAAATGGCACCCCAACTGTAAAAAATTGAACTCCAACGGAGGTGGCATCAGAGGTGGTAAAATGGCATCTAGGGTTTTGGGATGGCATATTTGGCAACTTTGGAGAGAGAATTGAGAGGTTGCAAAATAGCGGTTGATGTTCTCAACGGCTATATTCTACTCAAAAATTCTATAAAAATACAGAGAGAGGAAATGAGGAAGAAGCTTGCCTGAAAATCCCCAAATTTGTAAACCCTTGCCTTTGAAATCGAAAACCCTAGCTTCCCTGAATCCTTGCCGTTGGTGTACTGCTCCCCATCAATCCATTGATTTATTGCTCCTTGCCGTATCAATCTATTGGTGTATTGCTCCTTCCCGTTGTAAGTTACAGAGAGCACAGGGGAAGGGGAGGAAGAGGAAGCAACGATCTGGGGAAGAGGAAGGTTGGTAGCGTTTTATTTAAGGGGAAGGGGTAGGCGTTGTAATTTATAATTACATCTGCCACCCCTATTCTTGTTTTAATTTATAATTTGTAATTTAATTTAGAATTTAGAATTTGCCCTGTCACCCCTATTCTTGTTTTAAATTATAATTTGTAATTTAATTTAATTTATAATTTATAATTTATAGTTACGTCTGCCACCACTGTTTATAAATTATGGCAGATTTATTTGTTTTAATTAAGGGTAACTTTATTTATTTTTTAATTAATTATTTTATGCTCATTCTTTAAATTGATTATTAAAAACATTGAAATATTAAAATGGCACCCCATTTTGGCACCTACCATTGGAGCAGAAACACTGTTCAGGAGTGCCAAAACACTGTTCAAGGTTACAAAATGGCATTTGACACCCCATTTTTAGCAACTCCCCTTGGAGTTGCTCTTAACCACTGGTAGGTAAATGTGAAATCAGATGCATAAATTGGTAAGAATATAATAGACTGGCGCATGACAAACAGTTGCCACAATCATTCTTCGCAAAACCTAGAAAACAAACACAAAGAAAATTAAAAGAAACAGAAAGGAGGTAAGAAACTAATGTTCCCTTTATAATATTTATTTATTTATTTATTTATCTTTACCAATACACTGTTTCTTCTTCACACACATCTTCCATGATGACAAATGTCTAATTAGCATTCATTAATAAAATCGAGAATCTACTCACGGGAAAATCTTTTTCAGATCAGACACTAATATATCTATATATTTAACCTTTAATAGATTAGACGGGTAATTATTCAAATTAAGAAGAGAAACTTGTTTTTTCTTTCCCTATAATTAATTGAAGCCAAAATTAACCCACACGGATAGCTTTGTGGTGGGAATGCATCGTAAACTTGGACATCTTGAGATCTACTTTTATTGGTAACTCGCGGATTTCATCAATACTTGGATTTTTGCGCGTGATTATAGGTATTTTGCACGTGATTATAGGTATACTTCCCATTCACATAAATAAGGATAAACTATATCCAGACCCTGAGATTTAACACTGCATCTCACGGATTCCATCACGTATAGAATATTACAGTGACTCCCTCTATCACTAATAGTCAATTAACATGCCTAACAGAAACTTCAAAATGACCATTATCACTCCCAAACACGAATCCAATCTAAACTATACATCGAACTACTCTCCGTCCCAAAAAAAAAATCCTCTCTATCTCCTAGCTGCTCAAGCATAACTGCCATCGCCCCCAATCCATAGAGTAAATATTAAATGTAACGTTGACACCACATCATCATTGACAATTTGATGTCACCATTTAATAGAAACCCAACTAAATGAGTAAAGTGAACCCTATCATTTTACATGAGGTGGTTATTAGCTAACATGGAGGAGTAGCTATTGAATTGTGTGGAATTCACTTGTTCATTTGTTGTTTTTCTATTGGATGGATGAGGTGATGTCATTGTTGCATTTAATATTTTCTCTAATCCAAACCACCCCCTCTCTCTCCCCCTCCCTCAACGGCTCTATCACATCCATCACCCTTTATTAACCTTATCTTTCTCTCTCCCTCTCTCCACAGCTCCACCCCGTCTCTTTACCGGTCTCTCTCTCCATGAATACACCATTATCGTCATCCACCCCATCTCTCTCTCTCTCTCTCTCTCTCTCTCTCTCTCTCTCTCTCTCTCTCTCTCTCTCTTCCTCCATGGATACAGTAATACCTCTATCACCACTGTGCGGGAATAATTTCACACAAAGAGTCACCACTCGTACGGACAAAGAGGGTGGTGAAGAAGCCTTGCTAAACCTGTAAGACAAGAGAAAACCTATGTAAATCGATGGCCAAATGGATTCTAATGCTTAAGTCAGATCGCAAGTTAGAGAGAAGAGTATTGAGTGAAATGGCTCAAATTGAATTGCATTACCTGGTAACTAGTCCTTTATTTATAGTGGTAGGGAGATGTGTCCCAAAGGAACCCGAACTTTCAATTGATTGGCTCGACCCTATCACCAGGCTCTAGAAGTTCAGGGTAGAGTTTGATTAAGACTCTTGATCCTAAGTCCTTATCACTAGCTCCTGATTGCTCGGAATAGCATTTTTCTGGGACTCTACCTCTTCGGTGCCCCATCACCAGCTCCTAGATATTCGAACTGGTGTTAGATTAGGATTTGAGGTCTTGGGTTGACCCTTTACTGAGTAGGACTCATCCATAGTTGCTTTCAGTGCCAAATGTGGACGAGGGAGGACCTACCCAAGCCATTTGCCTACTGGTAGTGGCCTGACAAGCCTATTTTCTGATTGGTAGAGGCGAGCCCAACTACCTGCCGACTGACATTAGCGAGCCCAGCCTGCCTCTTGGCTTTGCCGACTAGTAGCCCTCCTGGTCTTGCCTCTTGGCTTTGCCGACTGACAGCCCTTGCTTGCTGGCTTTGCCGACTAACAGCCCTCCTTGCCTTGCTTGTTGCCTCTGACGACTGGCAAAGGCTTGCCTTGCCTTTGTCGAGTGCAAGGCTAGCTTGCCTCATGCCGAATGACAAAGGCTAACTTCTCCCATGAAAGTGGTAAAGGCCACATTCTGCCATGCTGAGTGGCATGAGCCACCAAAGTACTTTGGGCCCCACAATTACCCCCCATACCTTAATTAACCATTTTCATTAGTCGATGTATGTGTTTGGAAATTGTATATTTCGCGGTTCCAACTCATTGGTAATGAGCTTATTTTTCCTAGAAGATTAGGGCTTTAACTGCCTAAGTAGCTTAGGGCTTTATATATACTTCCCCCTTCCTTCATTCCTCATAATGCTCTGGCTAGAAGGAAGAGAGGTTAGGAAGCTTTGAGATCTGGAGAGCCGTTCGCGTCGCCGCCGTTTGTTGAAGTCGCCGCCACTCAAAGATTACCTTCTTGAGGAAAATTTCTAATTTTTTAAAAGTTTTAAGCATGAATGTTGGATTGAACTTCACTTTTTTGCATGTTCTTCGTATGTTCTTTGCATGTTATACCTATTTTGATTCGTCACCTTGTTAAATTCCATGATCTTGTATGTTTGTAATTTGAAACGAGGGAGTCGAACTTAGGTGTTGAAAACAATGGGCTAGCCAACCAAGGCATGTGACGACCAACAATGGCTAGCCCTGAAGCTTGCCGAATGACAGTGGGTTTCAATTGGCAGTGGCCAGCCTTGCACTTCAGACTGATAGTTGCCAACCCCGAAAGTTGCCAACTGGCAGTGGGGGACTTGGCCTCGACGGCCTAGGCATTCTCTTCCTTTTAAACCTCCTTGACTACTCTTGGGTCACCTTTGATTATTTTGTTTTGCTTGGGTAGCCTTCTAAAGCCTGAGTCATGGGGATCTACCGAAGCTTGATAGCCGATGAGCAATTCTTGGCAAGGTTCAACAAAGACTATAGCATCCCTAAAAGCGTCGAGGTGAGGGCAACCTTCGAGGACGCAACTGATTTTCTTGACAGTTGGTATAAGTGGCCCATTGTTTCTATAGTTGAGGGAGGAATCAGATTCCACTCCCTAGCTTGGTGAGAGAGTTCTTACATACCATAGGCTTTTACGCGTCCCAACTTTGTGCTAATTCTTTTAGGATCATTGGGGGGTGATGAGGTTAGCTGAGATGTATGGTGTCAGGCTCACTCACTGGGAGATGTTGTATTGTCATTACTTGAAGGCCATCCAAAACTCGGACAACGAGTATTATCTCTTGAGCAGGAAGACTCCTTTGCTCCATTGCTAGGCCTCTTCGGCCAAAGGTTACGAGGAGGAGTTTGTGATAGTAAGAGGGGATTGGGAATATGGACCCGACGCAGATGGTGGCTCTCCTTGCTCGCATGTTGTTGATGAACTATGTTCGTTACTTGCCCCTCTTCATTGTTTACTTGAAAGTTAAACATTTGAGACTTGTACTAACACTTTTCTTTTCCTTATTTCCCTAGAACCTCTTGACCTTCGAGCAATTAAGAGGCGTTGCGACAGGTTGTTATAAAGTCCTTGTACGTGCCTCGGGAAGGTTATGTATACTAGGCCGTTGGTCGATCAGTTCCTGTCTTGCTTGGTTTCGTCCCAGCATATACCACCTCCCAACACCTTTGCTAAAGACGTTGTTAAGTACGTCCAATCAGAACTCTTTCATCGAGCAAGGAATTGTGTCAAGGCGACGATCTATAGTAAAGGGCTTGGGCACGATATAAGCTTCGAGGACATGACTAAGCCGCCAGAGGGGTCTAGTTGGCGTACAAGCGAGGTCATAGCAGGAGTGGGTGAAGAGTCTTACCCCGCGTCTAGTAAGCTAATACAGCCTTGTTTCTTCAATACCTTGACTTAGTGTTTTGTTGATTTCTCCTTTCTAATACTCTTGCATTATAGGTATGGAAGAGAGCTTTCCTGCGATGCACGGGTTTGACAATTTGGATGCGGACGAGCTAGTGGCTACTAGGAGAAAGGGCAAGCAGCTGCCCTCCCATGTTTCTGGGGAGAGGTCCACCAAAAGGGTGAAGTCTGTTGCTAAGCAGGCTCGAGGACCCAACTCGAATGCTAATGATGAGATCACCCTTGAACTTCCTGAGGGTGATAACTCAGTGTTCAAAGACATTAAGGTAACCAGAGTGATGGGTACTAATGCCATGCTTCTGAGAGATAAAGAGAAGGTATCAGCGATCGCACTGACTGGTTTAGTTGATTCTCTCTATCAGCTATCTCTTCAGGTAAGCTTTCCCTTAAAATGTTAACTTAGTTTCTCCAAGGCTTCAGTTGACTCATAATTGCTTGTGCAGAGTTCCTATATTTCATTTGAGGTAGCTTGTCGTTATGAGCAGCTCGGGTGTCAGATGGCTTTGGCTAAGAAAAATAGAGCCGAGAATGCCTCCTTGAAGCAGGAGGTTACTGAAGTTAGAGCCTGATCTAGTACACTCGAAGAGGAGCTCGCTGTGTCGAGGAGGGAAGTTGCTGAGATTGGAGCCCGAGCTAGTATGCTCGACGAGGAGCTTGCCGCGTTGAGGAAGGAGGTTGCTGAGATAGAGCAACAGGTTAAGAATGTCGCTTGTGAACACTACTCCAGGCTTCTAGAGATGGCCAAGGGCAAGTTTGCTAGGAATAAGAACATATTCTTCGGAGATGGCTGGGGAGGAGCACTCAAGGTTGTAGGGATTGATGGTACCTCTTCAGCTTAGGAGGACGTTCCTTGGCCTGAGGCTGACCTTCCGATTCCAGATATCAAGGGGTTGTACCTTGATGCAAACTCCTTTGATGGAGCTGAGATTTAGCTTTATTTCTTATTTTTCAAGTTTAATATGTATAAACTATATTTGGATGTTGTTGATTCCTTATTATCTCGTAATGAAGTAACCGTTCTTCAATGCTTATATGTATATACATTCTTGTGTTGCCTTGTTTAAGGGCTTGTTGGGTAACCGCTGCCCGATGGGCTACTCTGGTGTATAAATGCCTTAGCGGTCATAGGGGAACTTGCCTCGAGGGTAAGTTACCTTTAAGAAAGGTTAAGTGACCTGGCTCGTGGAGAAAAGGCTGGGTAGCCTTAAGATGTAACCACAAAGGTCGGTAGAGGGTGAAGTAGCTAAGTAGCATTTTGGTGCAACCATGGAGGTTGGTCCTACGATTGTACAACCATGGAGGTTGACTTAAGGTCGTGCCAGATCATTCAACCATGGAGGTTAGCTTAAGGTCATGCATCCACGGAGGTTGGCTTAAGGAGTGCAACCATGGTGGTTGGCTTAAGGGGTGCAACCACGGAGGTTGGCTTAAGGATAAGTGGAAGAATACTCAGAGTAGCTTTATTCCTGGGCGACAGACCATTGACAATGTTATTGTCACCCAGGAAATAATTCATTCCCTTAAGAGAAGAAAAGGTAAGAATGGTGAGATGGTTATTAAAATTGACCTTGAAAAAGCTTACGATAGAATAAGCTGGCCCTTCCTCCACCAAACGTTGATTGATTTTAATTTTCCTCAATCCTGGATTGACTTGATTATGAGCTGTGTGACAGGTGCTGTCTGTCCATACTATGGAATGGATCCCCTTTGGACCCAATCAAACCTAAAAGAGGACTTAGACAGGGAGACCCTTTGTCCCCCTACCTTTTTACTTTATGTATGGAGAAATTAGGGCAGATTATCCAAAGTAAAGTTGATAAAGGAACATGGAAAGGTATCAAGACCTCTAGAAAAGGCCCTACCATCACGCATCTTCTTTTTGCTGATGACATTGTTCTTTTCTCTAGGGCTTCTGAAAAGGACTATGACATGATTAGAACTGTTTTGGATGAGTTTTGCTCTATCACAGGCCAAAAAGTTAGCGCCACAAAGTCAAGAGTTTTCTTTTCACCTAATATCAGTAGGAGCCAGGCATTGCATTTAGGTAGAAGAAGCGGAATTACATGTACTGAAGACCTAGGAAAGTATCTAGGCATCCCTATCATTCATAAGAGAGTTAGCAAAGATCACTATAACTCGGTGATTGAAAAAATTCAAACTAAATTGAGTGGATGGAAGAGTAAAAACCTCTCCTTGGCAGGGAGAAATACCCTTATCCAAGCTGTAACCTCTACCATTCCAAGCTACATAATGCAGACCTCTTGGTTACCACATTCCACCTGTGAGAAAATTGACAGATTAAATAGGAATTTCCTATGGGAGGATACTGAGGGAAAAAAGAAAGTGCACTTGATCAACTGGGATATGGTTTGCTCCCCTAAGGAGATAGGGGGATTGGGATTGAGGAAGTGTAGGGATAATAATCTAGCCATCCTCTCTAAGCTAGGATGGAATTTGCACTCTGGAAGTAAGACCCTATAGGTTGAAGTGATTAAAAATAAGTACATGATCCCATCTTCAAATGACTGGCCACATAAATCTAATGCATCCCCTACATGGAGAGCTCTGTTAAAAACTAGGCAAATTGTGAAGGAGAATGCAAAATGGCTTATTGGAAATGGCTCAAAAGTCTCGCTATGGAATGACTGGTGGATAGGTGAAAGCCCACTCTATGGAAGTGTACAGATCCCTGCCACAGCTGACCTCAGAAGCACAGTGGAGGAGCTCATAAGCCCTACAGGTAACTGGAACATTCAGAAAGTAGGTATGTACGTCCCCTCAAATGTTATTTCTGATCTTTTGCACTTTCCACTTCCATCTGAAACCTCCCTCCAAGACTCACCCTCCTGGGGCCTCACAAGCAATGGTATTTTCTCTATCAAATCTGCTTATAACTGGATCACTAAACCTGCTCCGAGTCATTATCAGGGTCTAAATTGGAAATGGATTTGGAAGCTTGGGGTTCCACAGAAGCTTAAGCTTTTCCTGTGGCTAGTCCAAAGTGACAGACTTCTTTCCAATTCCCTGAGATTGACCAGAAACCTTACTGATGATCCTGCTTGCGAAAGATGCAGGGGCCCAAATGAGAATACTATCCATATTTTGAGGGATTGCCCAAAAGCTATTTTGGTTTGGAAATTATTTCTTACTAGGGATGAGCTCCATAAGCAGCAAGCTATGGACCTCCATAATTGGCTCTTCGAAAATTACAGAACTAGACAGGATGTTCTTTGGAGAGGGGTTAAATGGCCTATTCTTTTTGTTTTGCTAATTTGGAATATTTAGAAAGACAGGAATCATGAATGCTTGGGGAAAATTATCAATTCCCCCCAGGCCACTGCCAAGACAGTATGGAGAATGGCAAAGGACTCTTGGGATGTTTTTAACGAACCCCAGGCTCAGGGGATACCCAATCACCCCATGCTTATTGGCTGGTCTTTTCCGTCTGCAGGTTGGATGAAGATGAACGTGGATGGAAGCTCTAAAGGAAACCCTGGACCAGCTGCAATAGGAGGGCTGCTAAGGAACGATCAAGGAAGGTGGCAGCTGGGTTTCTACGGGAAGCTTAATGACTCTACTAGCCTGCAAGCCGAATTGTGGGCTATCTTTTAGGGTCTCAAGATCATCCAAGCTCAAAAGCTTATGAAAGTCATCTTGGAGACTGATTCTTTGGAAGCCCTCAACCTAATCACTGCTAGGTTGGAGGACCCCCACCCCGAAAGGAATATCATTGCCAATTGTAAACGTTTAATGGGACTGACAAGTACTCCCATTATCCATACATTGAGAGAATGAAACTTCTGCGCTGATAAGATGGCAAGCCTGGGAGGGCAACAACAAGTACCTTTTGTGCTTTTTGAAGTCCCACCACCTATGTTGGGACATTACCTTTTGAATGATCTTTCTTGTATCTCTTTTGATAGGGGTTTAGATAACCCCCATTAACTTTTCCCTTGTACCAAAAAAAAAAAAAGGAAGAGTACTCAGAGTTGTAAAAAACAAACTTTTGTTCACTGATCAACGAGAAACAAATGTCTTTGAAGACTTATTGCAATGAAAACATATTGTTGACTAAGCTAGAAGTAAAACTTTCTAAGGTTGATGATATTTCAGGGTACCACCAAGCTCCTCCAACCTGTAAGCTCCAGTTCCTGCTCAAGCTATGACCTTATAAGGCCCTACTCAATTAGGACCTAACTTGTCATTTGTTTGGGCGAGAACCTTACGAAGAACTAGGTCTCCGGGAGTAAAGCTCCTTTGACCCTCTTGTTGTAGGATCTAGCCAACTCTTGCTGATACGCTGCCAGTCGAACCATTGCTTGGTCCCTATTTTCTTCAATGAGATCTAAGTTGTGCTCAAGGTTCTGATCATTGTTATCCTATTCATAGACCTCGGTTCTGATAGTTGGTAAACCTACTTCAAAAGGGATAATGGCCTCTGTGCTGTATGAGAGTGAGAAAGGCGTCTTGCTTGCCCTCCAAAGGGTTTTTATTTTCACGAAAGCTCTCAAGCATAAGAGAAAAGTATTGATTAAGGCCGAATAATCACATTTATTATCAGGAAAGATTGATTATTTAACTATAATAGTGTGATAAATATAAAAGTTTATCCAAGTTTGGGTGCTATGCTATCAAAGGTTGATTTGTGTTAATTTGCAGGACAAAAGCATAATTTTGGAGTTAAATTATGGGAAGATGAAGCAAAGCTCAAGGAAAAACACACTGGATCACGCGTCCGGACGGAAGAAGAACACGCGTCCGGACGCGAGTGGCAGAAAGGCGATCAGTAGAAGAATACACTCACTGGAAGTTGCGTCCGGACGGAAGAAGAATACGCGTCCGGACGCGTGTTAAGGATCTGCTGAAGCCAAACCTAGACTTCTAACGAAAATCAATCTCTTCCCTAGGAGGTTATAAATACTAATTGAAGACCTTGTAAAGGGGGATTTTTTTTTGGCTCACGAATTCTTCAGTGTATTTTGCAATTCTTTTATTATGTCCGGCTAGAAGGTTAAGCTAGGACTAGGGAAAACCTCTCAGTGAAGTACGGTATTATCATTGACTTTGCACTTAATGATTTATGATATTGTGTTAACTTAATTTCTGATCTTTTAGTAAAGTTTTTATTCTGTAAAAACTCCTGAGTTGTTGTGTCACGTACATCGATTGCTTGAGTTTCCCTGCAAATAAATAACTGGTTATTCCACGTTTGAAGTGTTAGCATTGTTTCATAAAATGATATGATTAATTTATTATTCAGGTTCCTGAATAATCCTTTGATCGTAACTTTTGGTTTCATCACTTGATTTGTTATTTGGGTTAACCGACATTTAATTCTTGTTTCAAATTAAGCATCAAGTCTTTTATTATTACCGTATGAAATTGAGAGGGAGTACCTGATGCTCTAGTATTTTTATTACTGTTTTAATTATTAAATCCAATTGTTTTCAATCAAAACTCCTCAAACAAACTTTCTCATTTTAATTTATTAGTATTTGTGTGATTGTTTATTTGTTACAATTCCTTGTGGATTCGACCTCGGACTTCCGAGAATATATTACTCTGCTCAACCTACGCTTGGGTTTACACTTCTAAAGTTGAAGCAAGTATCATATAGTAACTTGAACAAAAGTTAAAGGTTGTCTCCTTAGGAAAAGAATTGGAATCCAAGGTGATGAAAAATAAAATGAAAAAAAAAACTCTTTGAAGTTGAGAATTTTGAGAGTTAACTACTAATGAATTGAAATTTAATAACTAGAAAAACTGGATAATCTTTAGAATTCATCCCACCTATGAATAAGAGTTTCTACTTTAAATCTATAACTCATCTGCTTTCGTATTCAAACTACAACAGACGGAAGATTTTCAACTAAAAATATTAAAAGAACTAATGTAGCAATTGAAAGATAGTTTATGATGAAAGAATCGATACTCTAAAAGTTGCAGGAAACAACACAATTATTTGTACCAAGCCTAATTGCATACAAATAAAATTTACGTATATAAACGAATTAGGTTTTTGAAAGTATAACATGTTCAATCAATCGCATAAACGTTAAAACTCTAGTTAAGGCATATGCCCTAATTCATAGGTTTGAGACTCCTTCTTCAGATCATCCAGAAGAAGACTACTCACTCATGATTACGAAAATGACGTAAAGCTTAGAAGAAGACATAATTAAATACAGAAAAGTAAATAATAGAATTGAAATTGAGTGCTTGTATTGAAAAACCGAATGTAAATAATAAAGCTTTGAAAGTAAAGACAATTGAACTTTAATATTGCTTAAACAAATAAATGAAAGGCTGAACTTTAAATGAAATTCTTTAGAACAAACCCTAAAATCTGTAAAACCAAACTCCTAAAACGTATATAAAACTGTGAACAACGTCCTCCTTCGATTCACCAAAGAGTCTTTATTTATAGCGATTAGGAAATAGAATCATCAACTTCTTTGAAAGATATCAATCCCAAAATTATCTCTCAAATTTAATAGTTGAGAATCCCCAAAATATTTGACAAAATTTGATCTTTAATTAAGCTTCCCGGGAATATCTGCCCTACCGGTAGCACAGCAGACCTACCGGTAGTTCTCTGTCTGTCACAAACTTCTGAGACTTTTATAGCTTATCCTACTAGGAGAACATCCGGTAGGACTCTTCTGATAAAAGTACTCACACTTCAGCTATTAGTAGAACGTGCTACAACTACCAGTAGAACTTCTCTGATGAAAACTTGTAAACTTCTATGAGCTCGACTACCGGTAGAACCTTGTCTTTCTTTCTTCATACTGGTAGAACAACTATCGGTAGCTCTTTTATTTTCCCCAATTGGCTTTGTGGGGCCTCTGGCTTCTTCTAATCCCGACCAAACTCATTGTCACTGTGTTCCTTGTCATCATATCCATGCAAAAACTCCATATTTATACCTATAATATTGTAACACCAAGATCAAGGCCCAAGCTACAAAATGCACTAAGTGAAACAAGTTAGTTAGTTAGCAAGCCTAAATTAGATGTGAAAGGCTATGAAATAATGCAATATTGAGTGTTCATCACACCCCCCAACTTAAGCGTTACTAGTCCCTAACAATCGTCAACAAGAGAACAAAGATGGATCACAACCAATTCTCAAAACAACCATAGCAACAATGAAAATAATAGAACTATAAAGGATATATCTAAAAGAACACAAAACATTAAGATGAAAGATGTATTCATTAAAACCAAACCATAGTCTTTCAGGTACAATAAGCACCTAAAAGGACTCAAAATTAAGCCTACATCCTAGAGGCTCTTCTATTAGGCTTAAACAAAAACTAGACTACTACGACTCGATCCTAAACCCTAAGTGACCCACTGCTATCAACTAGTAGCCTCATTGTCCGAATCAGAGAAGGAAATCAGTGGTAGATACTGGAGCCTGCATAATCTGGCTTCTCCGTGCAAGTTCAAGTCTCCTCAGTGACAGAATCAAACTCTCCATCATTTGACTCCAACACCTTAAAGACCATGAGCAGCATGAGGACCTTCATAGAATGCCTATATTTCTCCACAAGGTCTGTGGGCCAATCTTTTGTGAGTAAGGAGTGGATAAATTTTTCTTTCTCTTCAGACTTCGTCTTCCTCTTCTTCTTTCCCTTTTTCTCTTCTTCCTCCCCTTTCTTTATTTTCTTCCTTTCTTCTTCTTAGAAATCGGTCTAAAGGAGGAGGCACCTGGGGTAATGGATCTGGTATCTATCCCCGATCTAGTCTTGGCCATAGTGGCCAAAATCAGAGAAACGAGGGCCACCAAGAAGACCCACGCAAACAGAGTCATATGGAAGGGCTCCATAGGCGAGAGAAAGAGAGAGAGAGAAAAAAAAGCTTCCTTGCAGCCATTCTTGCAACGATCAAGGCAAAATTGAAGATTTCTTGGAGTACAAGGCTTAGAGAGGGGATTTCTACCGGTTCCTTATGAGCAAGAAGGCCTTTTATGGTAAAAGGGACGAGTTAGAGATAGGTGACCCTTGGAAATCCTGAAAAAAACCCTCGTTTTTTAAGCTTTAGATGTAACTTCTACTGGTAGTAGATACACGACCTACCGGTAGCAAGACTCTTTGTTCCCGTACTACCTATAGTAGTTGCATGTTATACCGGTAGCAGTCCAAAATTCCTGAAAATCCCTATTTTCTATATCTTTTTGATTTTTTTTCTTTTTCTTTCAACAATTAAAAGTAAATCTAACCCTAGACTCAACTAATACTCTATCCTAAGTACTCGAATGATGATTATCCAAAATTCATGCCAATTTGTAAGAATTATGCACTATAGTTCAACAAATAAAATCTAAAATTATGATGCTATGTGTTCACAATCATCACATAAATAGAAAATACTAAAGCGATACAAAGAAGTAAATACAAAACCACTTTCATAGGCGTCCTCGATTGCATTTAGCCTATACAATAAGCCTTTAAACCCCTAGATGATCTCTAGTGGACGAGTTTTATCTCGTGAAGGTTTTCAACAAAGATACCTACAAATTTCTCTATTTTAGCTATTCCGGTTACAATGCTTTTATCAAATTCAACAAAAATCGCAACATGCCAATGGAATTCAATTCCAATCACACATTGTTGCTTTCAAGGCTAAATGATATGCAAGAGTATTTACACATATTATCATCAAAGATTCGTGTATGTGTGTCACATCAAATAATTCAAGAGATTTTTCAAATATAATTTTCATTCGTCTTGGCTCTCAAAAATTAGTTTTGACAACAATTCTCCCAGATTTCGCTCAGAATAGATCTCTTCTACTATCATGACTGTTTCACTCAAGGTATATGCGAGCAGAATTTATGTTAATAAGACAAATATACCTTGCATATTTCCAATCAATGAAGTTTTTTGAGAAATGAATCAATCTTGACATAATCTCATAAAAGAATGTTAAAACAGAAAGAATAACATCATTGATATGTCTCTCTATCGAACCATGTAATTCACTTCACCATCATTCTCAAAATCAATTAGGGATTTATCAAATAATGGGGCTAAGGGTGTGGTTAAGGAAATGAAGGATTTAGAATTCAAAAGATTATCCCAAGTTTTTTCTTGCTTTATTCTCTTTCGAACTTTTTCATCATCTTTTCACTTCACTTTTTCTCTCTTTTTTTAACGCTTATTCTTTCAATCCAATCTTTTAACTCTTTTTTTTCTTTTCTTTTTTCATTGCTTTACTAAAACTTCCCTCTTTCAGTTTGATTCATTCCCCTTTTCCTTTCATATTGCCCACGATTGAACTTCCACATAATTCTTCTCTTCGTTTAGTAGAGACTTAGCAATTCAAGAGATAGCCAAGGTAGGGTATGTATATTCCTTTCTGGGCTTGGTTAAACTTCGTGGCTAAGAATTGACATTCAAACAGACTCAATCATGGCTTAGAGGGAAATATTTCAAGAAAGAACAGGCCAAGGCTCAAATTTATCCAAAGATGGCCTAAAATCCTATTCTAAGAGCAATGGCAAAGTTTTTCAATTGATAGAGACACAATCAACCAATCATTCTTCATACACTAACTAAAACAATTTTAATGAGATCATTGAAAGAAATGACGAAAGAACTATCCATGAGTAATTGTAATATAACCCTCCAACAGAGAGGCTCTAAACTCACACGGTTATTCCTTTGTCTCTACTATACATGTCAAGCTTCAAAAAATAAAATCCAATTCAACGCATCAAAAGAACTATAAGATCATGCTGCATAAAATTTGAGTCTCTAATGATAGTATAAGCATCATACTCGAGCATATTATAAATTTCATCTACAACCCGTATGCAATTGTCTCAAATTACCATCAACAAGATGAAGTTCTCAAGGGGTACGATTCAAGCATCACCATCTCAAAATAGCTAAAACTGAATTCTTTTCATTTTTTTTAGGAGCAACAAATAATCAAAATAACCAAAAAGAAACAAACAACAAAAAACAGTGGTGAAACCCTCACCCCCCCCCCCCCCCCCCCGAACTTGAATTATGCATTGTCCTGAGAGATAACTATGTGCAAGAGAACAATTAAGAGCGAGTAAGGAACGATGTCACCTGAAAAACTTGCTCCAAAAGAAATTCAACTGCAAATCTAAAAGAAATGTAATGAAAATGGATAACTAACTATGATACAAGAAAGTATGTAGGGTGAGAGAGTCACTCAGGTCACCTCATTAACCTTTTGTAACTCTAAACTCTCCACCTTCCTTAAAAGTTTAGCAATCTTGGCTAAGAGTTCGTCTTGCTCTCTCAATGAATATTTTTCTCCACCGGACGATTGAGGGGTTGCTGATGATGTTAATCGATTAACAGGGTCTGAGATGTCCCAAGATTGGGCACTCTCTGCCAAACAATCAAAATAATCAAGAGCTTTCTCAGGCTCTTTTTTGTAAAAACTCTTCATTGCACATCATGTTGATGAACTGACGATGTGCAAGGGTAATTCCCTTATGGAAGAAAGTTACCATCTGCCACGGTTCAAAGCCATGATACAGAACGGAGTTTAAGAGCTCTTTAAATCTTTCCTAACATTCATAAAACTGCTCATTTGGCTTCTCACCAAAATTTTGAATTTGATTTTTCAAAGTAGTAGTTTTATGAACGGGGATAAACTTAGTCAAAAATTCTTTTTGCATTTGATCCCAAATAAAGATCGTATGTGGTTTCAATGAATTTGTTTTTGCTTTATCTTTAAGTGAGAAAGGGAAAGGTTTCATTCTAGCCATTTCTTCTCACACATTTTGTTCCAAAAATGTACTAACTACTTCCTCAAATTCCTTGAGATGGAGATAACAATTTTCATTTGCCATTCCATAGAATTGAGGGAACAATTGGAGCATCCCCGTTTTAACAATGAATTGGTGTGCCTGCACTGGAAGTACAATGCAGGATAGCGAGAAAGAACGGGTTGGTTGAAGATAATCCTTCATAGTCCGACTAGGCGAAACTATAACCGAATTATTCCCACCATTACCCCCTGTTGGTACAATATTGGGTGAATCATTGTCATTGTTGTTATTCTAGGTAGTCATACCAACAACTGGTGGTACGTATTGTCTAACTCTAACAAGCCGATCTGCTTGGTCTCTAGCCCATATGCAAATATACTAAACCTAAAAATTAAAATTGCAAGAAAGTAAAAAATAAATTACAATAGAGATACGCACATGGAGTCGTGATGAAAACCATAAGACCTACCTGAGTACCTCTATATCGCCTTAGATTACCGTTAACTTTTTCGACAACAGCGCCAAAAATGCTTGCCCTCCAAGGGGGTTGTATTTTCACGAAAGTTCTCAAGCGCAAGAAAAATGTATCGTGTAGTAACTTGAACAAAATTCCAAGATCATCTCCTCAGGTAAAGAATTGGAATCCAAGGTGGTGAAAAAGAAAATGAAAGAAAAAACTCTTTGAAGTTGATAATTTTGAGAGTTAACTATTAATGAATTGAAATTTAATAACTGGAAAATCTTAAGAATTCATCCCACCTATGAATAAGAGTTTCTATCTTAAATCTATAACTCATCTTCTTTCATATTCACACTACTAAAGATGGAAGATTTTCAACTAAAAACTTTAAAAGAACTAATTTAGTAATTAAAAGATGGTTTATGATGAAAGCATCGGTACTATAAAGGTTGCAGAAAACACCACAATTATTTGTACCAAACCTAATTGCATACAAATAAAAGGGACGTATGCAAACCAATTAGGTTTTCAAAAGCATAACCTATTCAATCAATCGCATAAAATTTAACACACTAATTAAGGCATACACCCTAATTCATAGGTTTGTGACTCCTTCTTTAGATCATCCATAAGAAGACTACTCACTCATGATTATGAAAATGACGTAAAGCTTTGAAGAAAACATAATTAAATACAGAAAAGTAAATAACATAATTGAAATTGAGTGCTTATATTGAAAAACTGAATGTAAATAACAAAGCTTTGAAAGTAAAGACAATTGAAATTCAATATTGTTTAAACAAATAAATGAAAGCCTGAACTTTAAATGAAATTCTTTAGAACAAACCCTAAACTCTGTAAAAGAAAACTCCTAAAACCTATGTAAAACTGTGAACAACGTCCTCCTTCGATTCACCAAAGAGTCTCTATTTATAGTGATTAGGAAAAAGAATCTTCAGCTTCTTTAATAGATATCAATCTCAAAATTATCTCCCAATTCTATTGGTATGTGAATCCCCAAAAGATTTGGCAAAATCTGATCTTTAATTAACCTTCTCGGGAATATTTGCCCCAATCTACCGGTAGCACAACAGACCTACCGATAGTTCTCTGTCTGTCAGGAACGTCTGAGACTTCTGTAGCTTTTCCTATCGGTAGAACATCCGGTAAAACCTTTCTGATAAAAGTACTTAGACTTCAGCTACTGGTAGAACGTTTTACAACTACCAGTAGAACTTTTCTGATGAAAACTTGTAAACTTCTGTGAGCTCAGCTATCAATAGAATTGGTTTCCTATCGGTAAAAACTTGTCTTTCTTTTTTCATTCTGGTAGAACAACTTTTGGTAGTTCTTCTATTTTTTCCAATTGGATTTGCAAGGCCTCCGGCTTCATCTAATCCTGACCAAACTCATTGTCACCGTGTTCCTTGTCATCATATCCATGCTAAAAGTCCATATTTATACCTATAATACCTGTAACACCAAAATCAAGACTCAAGTTATAAAATGCACTAAGTGAAACAAGTTAGTTAGTTTGCAAGCCTAAATTAGATGTGAAAGGCTATGAAATAATGCAATATTAAGTGTTCATCACGTCTCCCCAGTAGAACGCCTTGGTGTTGTTCGGTAAGCCCAAAACACCATTAGAAGTTGCTCTACCCACCTTCCTTTGGCTACTTCAAGCTTCTTCTTAATACAATCAAGGATAACCTTGTTTGAGGGCTCAGCTTGCCTATTTGATTGAGGGTAAGCAGGAGAGGAATAATAATTACGGACCCCATACCCCATACCCCATACCTGAAACAAAATTCTTTGAAAGCTGAGCTATCAAATTGTGTACCATTATTAGATATCAGGGTGTAAGGAGTTACATACCTTGTGATTATATACTCCCACACGAACTTCTTGGTATCAGTGTCACGAATGTTAGAGAGGGGCTTGGCCTCAATCCACTTCATAAAATAGTTAGTTATAATGATGAAATATCTTTTGTTAGATGGAGTCCGAAGAAGGGTGCCTACTAAGTCGAGACCCCATTGTGCAAACGACCAAGAGCTTGTGAGTGGGTTTAAGTTACCTACTAGCTATCGAGGTATAGTATGAAACCTCTAGCACTTGTCACACTTTCTCACGTATAATTGTGCATCCTTCTGCATATTCTGCCACCAATACCCCTGGGAGATGGCCCTTAGGTCTAGGCTTCTTCCTCTAGCATGGGTGTCGCACACTCCTTCATTGATCTCATAGAGTAGATCTTCTACTTTGCTAGGGTGAACACATAGTAAGTACGGCCCTGAGAAAGACCTTTTGTAGAGCTTATGATCTGGTGACAACCAGTAACGGGCTGACTTTGAGATGACGAGTCTTGCTTCCTTCTTATCCTCTAGGAGAGTGTCATTCTTAAGATAATGAACAAGGGGGTCCATCCAACTTGGTGCTTGCTCCAAGCAATTGGCCTCTACTGGGTCCTCATGTATACTTGGCTTCTCGAGATACTCCACCTCAATCATTCGCTTTAAACCTTATTTTTCAGGAGAAGCTAGAGTAGTAAGAGCATCAACATGCTCATTTTGGTCTCTTGGGATATGGATCACCTTGTAGGACTTCAATCATCCAAGCAACTCTCTAGCCTTCTCTAGATACGAAGTCATAGTGTTTGAACGGGCATTATACTCCCCAAAAAGTTGGTTGACCACCAACTGAGAATCGGAGTATATAGTCAACTCCTCTACCCCCAGTCTCAATGTAGCCCATACTCCAAAGATAAGTGCTTCGTACTTAGGTTTATTGTTAGTAATAGCGAACCCTAAATGGAGGGCTTGTTCCAACACTTCTCCATGAGGGGAGAACAACACAATACTGGAACCTGATCCTCGCCGGGTCCAGGATCAATCAACTTGCAACTCCGAAGGCTGGGACCTAAGAGTCATGTTTCATGTTACTAGCTGTTCTTTCGGTAGCTCATAATTAAACTCCTCTATGAAGTTGGTTAAGGCTTGTGCTTTAATCTTCGTCCTTAGAATGAATTTAAGGTCATACTACCCCTGCTCGAGTGACCACTTTACAGTGTGACCAGAGAGATTCACCTTACCAAGTTCACTCCTTAAGGGGTGCTTAGTGATTATCGCAATGGTGTATGCTTGGAAATAATGGTTCAACTTGCGAGAAGCTACAACCAACGTGAAAAGGAGTTTTTCGAGGGGGTATACCTTTGTCTCTGCCCCTAATAACATCTTGCTTACAAAATAGATGGGTTTTTGTTCCCTCCCTTCAGCACGAAGCAATACTCCACTTATAGCATGCTCGAACATGGCTAAATAGAGTTGAAGCTCTTTCCCTTGTGAAGGAATGGAGAGCAAAGAAAGTGTCTGGAGGTAGCTTTTCAAGTCATTGAGGGCCTTGTCACACTCGTCATCCCAGTGGAAGGCTCGACCTTCTCTAAGCAGCTGAAAGAAGGTCTGCATCAGTCTGAGGATCTATTAATAAATCGATTAAGGGCTGCTACCATGCCCGTTAACCGCTGGACTTTTTTGATTGAGGAAGGCTTCTGAATTTCTTATAAAGCCTTGATTTGATCGGGATCAGCCTCTATCCCCCAGGTGCCTTAGGAATTTTCTGAGCTTACTCCAAAAGCACACTTAGAGGCATTAAGCCTAAGCTTGTTACACTTCAAGATGTCAAATACATCTTGTAGGTTAGAAAGGTCATTCTCTGACTCTTTGCTCTTAACCACCATGTCGTCTATGTATATCTCCATTGTTTGGACGATCATGAAGCCAAAGAGCTTCATCACTATTCTCGGATAAGTAGCTCCTGTGTTTTTTAAGCCAAAGGGTATAACCCTATAACAGTAAATTTCCTTTAGCGTGATAAACGCAGTCTTCTCCTCATCGGGACCAAACATAGGGATTTGATGATAGCCTCGGTATGCGTCTAAGAAACTCATCCTCGCATGGCCAGATGTTGTATCTACAAGCTGATCAATCTTCAGGAGTGGGAAGAGGTCCTTCAGGCAGGTCTTGTTGAGGTTCGTGAATTCAACGCAAACTCACCACTTTTCATTTTTCTTCTTTACCACAACGGTGTTTGACAACCATTATGGGCATTGGACCTCCCCCTATAGCGCTGGCTTCAAAGAGCTTCGCTACTTAGTTGACGGCTTCTGCATGTTGGAGGGCGGACTCCTACTCCTCTAAATAACAGGCCTACAAGCGGGGTCAATATTAAGATGATGGCTAGCTAACGAGGGATCAATACCTGACATCTTATAAGGTGCCCAAGTAAAGGTCTCAATGTTCCTCCTTAGTAGCCCAATAGGGGACTCCTTCTCAGGGGTAGATAGCTATGACCCGATCAAAAAGTATCTCTCTGGATCTGTTTGGTCCACCGGTACAACTTTTAGTTCCTCAATTGACTTGTCGTTGGGCTTAACCCTTACGTCCTCGAGAAGGGGGACCTCTTCATTAGCTAAATACACCTGTTGAGATTTAGTCACTAATTTGGCCCTAATGTTGAGGCACTACTTGGTTGTAGCATGATCTCCATGAATCTCGATTATCCCCTCACTAGTCGGGAAACGTAGCATCTGATGGTAAGTGAAAACTATCGTTTGCATCTGGTGTAGTCATGGTCTTTCCATGATAGCATTGTAAGGTGATGGAACATCCACCACTAGAAAGTCTACCTTAAACACTTGTGAACTAGCCTTGTAGGAAGCCATAACCTGCCAAGAGGCCAAACTTGCATGCCATTGAAGCCAACGAGTGAGGTTACTGTTGGAAGAAGGTCATATTGGGTTTTTCCCAATTTCTTAAATAAGTCATAATACATGATCTCTGTTGACCATCCTTGGTCAATGAGAACGTGCCTGACTTCTAAGTCGCTCATGTTGAGAGTAAGAACGAGAGGGTCATTATGGGGGTGGATGACTCCTTCTAAGTCTGCATCCGAGAACGTGATGGTGACGCTCTCTGATTCTGCCCTTCGGCGCTTAGAAGTATGACCACCTCGGTGGTCCGCTTGCATAATATGTTGAAGATGGCGAGCTTTTTGGTACTCGGTCCAAGACTGGACTGAGTCAACTTGCATAGGAAGAGTGGTGCTAAAGATAACATTTATCACCTTAGAAGGTTGTACATCCCTTGGTTGGGGCTGGTCATCTAGTTGGGCTCGTGACTCTGTTTGTTCCTTGTTAGTCTTTTCCTTTTCTACGTACTGGGATAAATGGTCTTGCTTGACCAATTCCTCCAAATGGCGCAGGAGAGTCCGAAAATTCTCTGTTCGGTGGCCTTTATCCTTGTGATAAGAGCAATAGAGGCTTTAGTCTCGCTTGGAGGGGTCTCCGGTCATCTTCTGGGGTCATCTAAAATAATCCTTGTTCTTGATCTGATTCAAAATTCGATACATTGGCTCCTTAAAGATGGTATCGACTCTTTGGGTTGAGTTTCTTGTCCTCTTTGATGTTCCTTCCTTCCTTAATGGGTTAGCGGAGTTACCCTTCTTTCGCTGGTTCTTCTTTGGTGGAGATGGTAGTTGATCAGTTGGCCCTTTTGTCGTCCTCCACCTTAACTCACCTCTTAATGTGCTCCTGTAAGTGGGATATACTCCGGGGTGGCCACATAGTGAGATGTTTCCATAACTCACTTTCCCTTGGGAGGCCCAAGCGAAAAGAGATAGTGGTGGTCTTCCCATCATATTCTTCGATGTCGGCATAAGTCTTCAGGTACCTCGTGGCGTATTCACGAAGAGTCTCTCCTTCTTTTTTGTGTAGTGCCAAGAGTGTATCGATCGTCATTGGCTCTCAGCTGTTGGCTATGAATCGAGAAACAACCCCCCCCCCCAACAAGTTGCTCCCAAGAGTAGACCAAATTTACAGGCATCCATGGAACCACTTTAGAGCCGACCTCACCAAGTTGGAGGGAAACATCTTGCACATAAGTGCCTCATATTGTCCAGAGGGTCATCTTATTAGTAAAGGCCCCAATGTGGAGCACAGGATCAGACTTGCCATCGTACAACTCAATGGTTAAAGGAGTGAACTTTTGTGGAGGTTCGGATTCTCGTATAAACCGAAGAAAAGATTTGATAGTCATCTTTACGAGGGTCTGCCTCGCCCTCTCCTTCGCTAAGTAAACTAGGTCGTCATGGGCATAGTCATGTTGCAGCCGAGTGGCCACCTCACGAGTTGGCTTAGGGCACCTAGGCTTTTCTCCTCTATAGTCATCCCAGCGGTCCTCCCTATGATAGCGGGTAGAACTCTCATGCCATTCCCTTCACTCCCTAGGACGGCGTTGCCTACGTGTTTCGCCTGTCTCTTCCCTACAATGAGGATGATCGTGCCTCGAAAAAGGGTCTCTTAAGATGTGGTTAGTAACACTTCTCCTGTGTGAGTACCTACTTTGACTCTAATTATGAGTTGAGTAGCTCCTTGCAAGAGAACGGCTCTTACGTTGGGAGGAATGAGCTTCCTTGAAGCGATCATCCCGGCAAGCATAGTTATGGGTTGGACACTTGACCTCGCTAGCGAGTCGCTTGCCACTCTGACGTAGGAGGCCTTGTTTGAGAGCTTCTAGCTCCTCCGTCTTCTTCCTGATTCCATCATGGTAATCGATCTCAGTAGATAACCCATCTTCCGTACCAAGGGCTGGTAAGTTGCGGTGAGATGGAGGTTTTTCTTTAGAGTGGTCTTGGCCATCACAAGGTAGTACTTCCCTAATAATCGGAGGTCATAGTTAGCGGGATCCTGAAGGATTGGAGGTAGTGGAAGTAGTGTATGGCTGGTTTCGGGATCGAGGGCTCTCTCGCCGAACATGGTTCAAGGCTTCTGGGTTGGTAGAAAACTTAGTCATTTCCCAAAGATGGTTCCAATTGTGCGGGAATAATTCCACACAAAAAGTCACCACCTCGTACGGATGGAGAGGGTTGCTTGAACAATAAATGAAAAGAACTGAACTTAAAGTAAAATTATGTGGAATAAACCCTAAACTCTGTAACAAGAAAAGTAAAAGAAAACTCCTAAATGTATCCTTCAACCTCCCTTTGATTCCCTAAAAATTCTCTATTTATAATGATTGGAAGGAAAATTTTCAGATCTTTGACCTCTATTCATCCCAAAAATAATGGCCTAAAATCATTTTTGACAAGCATCCAAAAGATGGCCTAAAATCATTTCCCAAAAATAATGGCAAACTTTAATTAATGGAGATACAATCAATTGATCATTCCTCATACTCTAACCAAAACAAACATAATGAGACTATTGAAAGAAATGACGAAAGAACTCTACACTCATAAGGTAGTATATTTGTCTCCACTATACATGTCAAGCTTTGAAAGATAAAAAATACATTTCAAAAAATCACAAGAACTAGATGATTATGGTGCATAAAATTTTGAGTTCTTGATGATAATGACGCATAATACTCAAGCATATAATGGATTCCCTTCAATAGTCTATATGCAATCAACTCAAATTACTATCTACATATCAAAATTCTCAAAGAATTTAATTCAAGCATTATACTTCCAAATAGCTAAAGCATAATTTTTTTTTAAAATTTTTTTTATAGGAGCACAATCAAACAAAAAGAAAACAAGTCAAACAAAAAAAAAAACACACAATTAAGAGAACAAAATAGCAGTGTAAACCCTCAAAGCTTTATGTCATTTTCATTATCATGAGTGAATAGTCTTCTTCTAAATCTCCAAACGATATGGCGAGATCTAATTTTTAATTAAGCTTCCCATGAAAATCTTCCTCGACCTATCGATAGCACATCCTTTACCTACCGGTAGGACTCTGTCTGATGAATTCTCTGAAACTTATGTAACATTTGCTACCGGTAAACATCCGGTAGGACTTCTTTGATAAAAGTACTAGGAGTGTTGCTACCGGTAGAACATGTTTAACTACCAGTAAAATTTCTCTGATGAAAAAGTGCAAAGTACTGTGAATTTTTCTACCGGTAGAACGTGAACCACCTACCAGTAGGACTTCTGCACCAATCTTCTGTAGCTCAAACTATCGGTAGAAATCACCTACTGCCGGTAGAACCTTCATTCTTCTGCCTTCCTACCGGTTGAACTCCTCTTTTCTTCTAATTTGCTTCTAAGACTCCCAACTTCATCTCTACTCGAGTAAACTTAACCTCAACTTGTTCTTGCCATCTTTTTAATGCTTAAACTCAACATTTACATCCAATTTACCTTCAAACACTAAAATCAAGGCTTAATACACAAACTATACTAAGTAAAGTGAATTAGTTCATTAGCAAGCCTAAAGTGAATATGCTTAGCTATGAAATAATGCAATATTGAAGTCTCGACAAGGGTGGTGAAGAAGCGTCGCTGAACCTGCAAGACAAGAAAACACCTATATGAACCAATTGCTAGAGGCGGCCAAAGGGACTCTGATGCTTAAGTCAAATCGCAAGTTAGAGAGAAGAGTATTGAGTGAAAGGGCTCATATTGAATTGCATTACCTGGTACCCAGGCCTTTATTTATAATGGTAGGGAGATGTGTCCCAAAGGAACCCGAACTCTCGGTTGATTGGCTTAACCTCGTCACCAGACTCTAGAAGTTCGGGGTAGAGTTTGATTAAGACTCTTGATCCTAAGTCCTTATGACTAGCTCCTAGTTGCTCGGAATAGCATTTTATTTGGACTCTACCTCTATGGAGCCCCATCACCAGCTCCTAGATATTCGAAGTGGTGTTAGATTAGGACTCAAGGTCTTGGGTTGATCTTTTACTAAGTAGGACTCATCCATAGTTGCTTTTGGTGCCAAACGTGGACGAGGGAGGACCTACCCAAGCCATTTGACTACTAGTAGTGGCCTGGCAAGCCTATTTGCCGACTGGCAGAGGCGAGCCCATCTACCTGCCGACTGACAGTAGTGAGCCCAGCCTGCCTCTCGGCTTTGCCGACTGGCAACCCTTTCTTGTTGTCTTTGCCGACTAGTAGAGGCTTGCCTTGCCTTTGCCGAGTGGCAAGGCTAGCTTGCCTCATGCCAAGTGGCAAAGGCTAGCTTCTCTCATGCAAGTGGCAAAGGCCACATTCTGCCATGCCGAGTGGCATGAACCACCAAAGTACTTTGGGCCCCACAACCACTACCCAATTTGCACCCATGATCCCCCATGCGAACCAAACTATACCCTTAACCCCTTAGCCCGAATCAGAACCCACCCCATGATTGAACCACAAACCCTTGGTTGCCACCACCACCCTAGGCCATCAACCCAACCCAAACGAGGTTGATTTCAAATAATGGAGTTGAATGGTAGAAAAGGGGCATCAAATCGTTTGTGGAAGAGAGTATAAGAGATACAACCTTTATGGCCTTTCTCTATGGCTCATACTGATGGGCCAGGCCCAAATAATCCAATTCGGGTGGAAAGCCCAAAACTATTTAAGAGTCCAAGCTCCAGGAGACCAAGCAGGCCCAAAGTGGTCCAGACCGGTCAAGCTCATTAAGGAGCTACACCACTAAGGGAGCATCCGGGCCGCTTAGAGAAATTCAACATTCCCTCATCATTTGGCCAAGACCTTTGGAGAGCACTCCCCTGCCGGTTGAGGAGAGGAGAGGTCGCCAAGGAGATGAGGGGTCGCCAAGCTGTTTAAAGCTATTAAGTTGCTACAATCCGTTATGACCGCCAAACTACCCATTCAATTACTACACAGACGACTATAAATTGTAAGCTTCCCCATCACTTGGGGGGGCATCTCAAAAAGATCAAGCTCATCTCTCTTCCCTCTTGTAATTCTCTACTCTCCCAACACACCGGAGTTAATAAAATTCCCGGCGAACTTAGCCATTGAAAGTGGACGTAGGTCATGTTGACCGAACCACTATAAACCTTGTCTTCTTTTTCTCTACTTATTTTTACTGCATTTTATACTATTACTTGACTGTGGTGTGCAAACCAATTTTTGCATCATCAGTTTGGCGCCGTCTGTGGGAACTGACAAAATTCTCACTTCTAAAAAATCTTCTCTGTCAAATCCATGAATCTCCTTGAAGACAATCATGTACAAGAAGAGGAGGTTGCTCCTCCTCCACCTGTCAATCCGGTCCCAAATGCACAGCAGATGCTGGACACCATGCAGCAACTCATAGCCCAGAACCAGCAGATTCTGCAGTTGATGCTCGGGCAACAAGGAGGAGCGCAACCCGGACCTCAAGCTAGGGGAGCTCCACTCCCTGGTCATCAAGGAGCTCCCCCTCTGGGCACCCCACCCTTGAGAGTTCCCTTGGGCTCCCCACCAAGGGGGGCCCACCATGAGCGACCTCCTCCTCCAGCGCCTGCTCCTGCTCCCCATGGTGGAGACCTTCATCTCCAAGAGGATGAAGGTGAAAACCAAAGTATGGAGCATGGGAGCCATTTCCGTGATAAATCCAGAGGACCTCCTCCCAATCAGTGGGATGAAAAAATTAAGGAGGTGCAGAATCAGCTGGGTAACGTCTTCAACGCCATGAAGGTACAGGGACCCGAAACAGTGGACTACCTCGTAAGTCGAACCGACACACTTTTCAAACCTGACGTGGCTAACTACTTACTTCCTCAAAAATTCAAGATGCCATCAGTCGAAACCTTTGACGGTAAGAAGGATCCACTGGACCACTTTGAAACTTTTAAGACCTTGATGCAACTGCACAACGTCCCCGACGAAATCATGTGTAGAGCGTTCCCAACCACCTTGAAGGGATCTCCTTGACAATGGTTCGCCAAGCTCACCCCGGTCTCCATAGGCTCCTTCGCCGAATTGAGCAAATCTTTTGTGACACAGTTCATTGGTGGACGCCGCCAGCAGAAACCTGTCACCCATCTGCTCAGCATAAAACAGGACCAAGATGAGAGCCTGAGAAGCTACCTCACTCGTTTTAACGAGGGGGTCCTTCAGGTCGAAGAGCCCGATGAAAAAGTCAGCATGACCGCCTTCCTGGGAGGCCTCCCATCATCAAGCTTCCTTTTCTCCATGATGAAACGCCCACCAAAGAGCATGTCAGAACTATTGGCAAAAGCTCAAAAATATATAAATGCTGAGGAAATCAACAGGTCTAGGCGAGATGAATCATCTCGCGGATCGCCAAAAGCCTGACCTGCCTCTGCACTGTTCTCAAACAGGCAGCCTATCTCCAGCTTAGCGGCTCTCTCGCGGGTCGCCAAAAAAGCTTGACATATCTCTGCTCTGCTCTGCTCTTAAGCAGGTAGCCTACCTCTGCACTGCTCTCAAGCAGGCAGCCTACCTCTGCACTGCTCTCAAGCAGACAGCCCACCTACCTCTGCACTATTCTCAAACAGGCAGCCTATACCTCAAGCTTAAGGACTCTCTCATGGGTCGCCAAAAGCTCGGTCTTAAAAGGTGTAACTCTCTCACGAGTAACCTCAGACTTTATCTTTGCTCTCACGCAAGTAGCCTGCCTCTCTTTCCAGATAATCATGTTAAATATTTTAATGTTTGGAATAACATTATTTTTACCATCTCTAGGCAGGATATTGAAACTCAGGTAGTCTGCAACCCGAGGGACTACATTAGATTGAATGTCAACAATCGGGGCCTCTCCATTGGCACCCAGCCTGAGTAGCCTAAACCTTACAGCACTCCTCGGGCGCCCAAACACCTCTTAGGCGTCCAGCACATGCGCCGAGCACCTCTCAGGCGCTTAGCACAGGCACTCAGCACCTCTCAGACGCCCAGCACAGGCACCCGCCATCACACCAGGCGCCCAGGTCTCCTCTTCAGGCGCCCAGGTCTCCTCCTCAGGCGCCCAGCCCTCCAAGCGCTCTCAGGCACCCAACTTTGCGCCCAAGGCAGTCCCAGGCTCGCCCAAGATGTCCAAGGCAGCCCCAGGCTCGCCCAAGGCGCCCAAGGCAGCCCCGGCTCGCCCAAGGCATCCTAGACTCGCCCAAGACAGCCCAGGCTCGCCCAAAGTGCTTGAAATGAGGCTTATAATATATCAAATCAAAGCTCTCGACGAGCTCTACAAGACTCACAGCCTTTGGTTGTGACTGATGCTGTTAAAAGTCCAAAAAAGGCTCAGAAACAACTGTTTTGGCCTCCCAAAGTTTTTTCGGAAAAAAAAAAAAAAATTCCTGCTCGCCCAAGACACAGTGTGCTCACCCAAAAGCTTTCTGGACGCCCAAAACCGTGCACCCAGCTCTCTGCTCGAAGTTTTGACCGCAACTTTTGCTCTGTTACTCGAAATGAGGCTTATAATATATCAAATCGAAGCTCTCGACGAGCTCTACAAAATTCATAGCCTTTGGCTATGATTGATGCTATAAAAAGTCCAAAAAAAGCTCAGAAACAGTTGTTTTGGCCTCCCGAAGTTTTTCCGAAAAAAAAAAAAATCTGCTCGCCCAGAACAGTGCTGCTCGCCCAGATCAGCACCCTCAGCGCCTCAGCAGGCTGCACGCCCAGGTTGGCGCCCAGGACCGCGTCTCTCAACGCCTGCTCGCCCAAATCAGCTCCGCCTCTGTTGCACGCTCAAGGGGCTGCACCGCCTCGACTGCACGCCCAAGGGGCTGCTCTACCTCGGCTGCACGCCCAAGGGGCTGCTCCGCCTCTGCTGCACGCCCACGGGGCTGCTCCACCTCTGCTGCACGCCCAAGGGGCTGCTCCGCCTCTGCTGCACACCCAAGGGGCTGCTCCGCCTCTGCTGTACGCCCACGAGCTGCTCCGCATTTCCTGCACGCCCACTTGGGTTGGAGACCTTGTCAAAACTGCCCAAAAGCAAAAATGCATCGTGCAAGGGAAGAGTCATCTAGCAAAGAAAGTCTCCACCGCCTAAAACTCAAGATGTAAACTAATGCCCTCTTTTCCAAGTTTCCTTGGACACAGAGGCATTAGGGGGAAAATGATGGGCCAGGCCCAAATAATCCAATTCGGGTGGAAAGCCCAAAACTATTTAAGAGTCCAAGCTCCAGGAGACCAAGCAGGCCCAAAGTGGTCCAGACCGGTCAAGCTCATTAGGGAGCTACACCACTAAGGGAGCATCCGGGCCGCTTAGAGAAAGTCAACATTCCCTCATCATTTGGCCAAGACTTTTGGAGAGCACTCCCCTGCCGGTTGAGGAGATGAGAGGTCGCCAAGGAGATGAGGGGTCGCCAAGCTGTTTAAAGCTATTAAGTTGCTACAATCCGTTATGACCGTCAAACTACCCATTCAATTACTACACAGACGACTATAAATTGTAAGCTTCCCCATCACTTGGGGGGCATCTCAAAAAAATCAAGTTCATCTCTCTTCCCTCTTGTAATTCTCTACTCTCCCAAACACCGGAGTTAATAAAATTCCCGGCGAACTTAACCATTGAAAGTGGACGTAGGTCATGTTGACCGAACCACTATAAACCTTGTCTTCTTTTTCTCTACTTATTTTTACTGCATTTTATACTATAACTTGACTATGGTGTGCAAACTAATTTGTGCATCATCACATACGACTTCTGATGCGCGCAAGAACTCAAAACATTCTCATTCTTCGTCATGGGTTTGTGCATGTGAGGTTGGTTTGTGGCATGCACCAATGGTGGTTTTTGATTGAGGTGCGGTGGTGGTGTTGGTTTTGTGTGTGTGTGTGTGTGAGAGAGAGAGAGAGAGAGAAAGAAGGGTGTGACAATGGTGGCGCGTGGCGAATGAGGCATAGGGAAACAATAGAGAGAGAAAGAAGGGTGTGGCAATGGTGGCGCGTGGCGAATGAAGCATAGGGAAACAATTGTGGGTATGGTGTTGGAGAGTTTTTTTTTTTTTTGCCAAATGGGGGTAATGACCAGATCAATAATTTTTTACCTTATTTTTACCAAATTGGGACATTGACTAAATATTTTTTAGTATTTGTTGACTTATTTTTGATCAAATATGATGCTTATCTGATATGGTAGGTGGCATTGCATGGGTAATTTTAGAATTTTATGACAAAAATATGTTGATTTCATCAACCTTGAACGATTTTTGAAATGAATTTTAACAGCATAGAGTCATTTGTTACACAGAACCAAACCTCAAGGGAACATGATGTAATATTTTATACTCGAGGGTTTTCATGTGATTTAGTGACAAATTCAAGAAATCTGAATATAATTTATCCTATAAATAAAGGACGTAGAATTTACTAGCGAAATTTTCAAAAAGAAGGGGAACATGGCCTCCTAAGCAACAACTTAATCCAGTCATTGCCCTTTTATTGCTATCTTTCTTAGAAAATGTACATTTACAATCTCATTTTTCAAAAACAGAATAGGTTGTTTGTTGGAGAATAGGAGATGTTATCCAAGTGAGTGAGTTCTGTTAATAGTATGACCCTGAGATCAATCACACAGATGGCATTAGAGTTGTATGACAATAATTATTATTTAATTAAATATAGGGAAGTTTATTTATCAAGTTACTGGTTTATTTTATTTTAATATGCATAATAAAGTCCATAGAGTATAAGTTATATATCTCTATCTCTACTACTATAAAAGTACCTTAAATAAAAAAACTTTTATTTTTCTCTTTTTACCCTTGACTAATGTTTTAATAACCATTTTCTCCTTCACCAAATAACCACTAGAATTCAATTGCACATTATAAAAGTACCTTAAACAAAAAAAACTTTTGTTTTCTCTTTTTACCCTTGACTAATGTTTTAATAACCATTTTCTCCTTCACCAAATAACTACTAGAATTCAAACCTTAAACAAAAAAACTTTTGGTTTCTCTTTTTACCCTTGACTAATGTTTTAATACCTATTTTCTTCTTCACCAAATAACTACTAGAATTCAATTGCACTTTATAAAAGTACCTAAAACAAAAAAAAAAAATTTGTTTTCTCTTTTTACCCTTGACTAATGTTTTAATAACCATTTTCTCCTTCACTAAATAACTACTAGAATTCAATTGCACATAAATACATTGGTTAACTATGTGAGACTTCTCATAGTCATGTTACTTTCACAAACGGCTATACACAAGACCCACAACCTACTTACTCATTTAAGTTTAATGTCCATTGTATATTTTTTCTCTTTTGACCTCCTCTAACCTAAAATTAATTACATTTACATGTACCAATCATGAAAACTTTTGTTTTTTCTTGTTTACACCTAATTATTATTCAATATTAGTTCTGTTATTTATTAAGATAAATACTGCATTTAATCTGCACTACATATACTCATTAACCATTCCAAGTTTTTCATATTCTTGTTGTTTCTACAAAAGTTGATAGGCAAAGCCAAAAACCCACATAATGAACTAACATCTAGACTATCCAAATTTTAACAATAAATGTTTGTCTAATTTTCTATGAGCAAATTTTGCGCCCTTTTTTGACGATTGCCTATCTTTGATCTATCAAACAGCCAAAGTCATAGACCTCCTCCCTCCCAACTTTCATGTATACAAATCATTCTTGAGCTCTATAAACATATTTGATTTGTTTCATCGGCCAATGTCATGTATCAGTTTTAAGTCTTGAAAAGTAATATTTGTTTTCTTCCTTAGGAAATAGTTCCGCATGTTTTTTTAACAGAAATCTCAAATATATATGTTTTTGGTATTTTCTGTACAACAATATATATTTGTAACAGAAATGCAAATGGAAAACTATGAAAATATTGTTGGACAACAAGCAAAAAATGAAGAATCCCTCGAGTTTTTACTATTTTAGAAATTTTAATAAACAATCTTGGAAGGATCCAACATTTAAGTTACTATTTCTGATTTTTGACCTGACTGTACAAGTCATTAATAATTTCATTTTTTAGTATAATTTTTGTCTTTCTTTTTATATGTAACGTAGATCATTTTGTAAGTTGCTTATGTGCTAATTGCTTACAACATCTTAGATTAAAGACTTCATTATGCAATAAGCTCTTGTAGGTTCCAATGTCGTGGTTGATATCGTTTCATAATATTTACAACACTAAAAACATCTTCAATAGACTCTCTATCCCCACTCAACTCTCTATATTAAATAGTCAACCACAAAAAATCAAGCTCCACATTTAGACGCTAAAATAAAGAGCCTTATTTGGCTCTCTACATTTGGAGAGTCTAACTCACTCTCTATTCTATTTTTAATAAATGACAAAATGACACATATACATTCTCCGTAAAATGTTATTGACTATAAGACTATTTTTTTTCTAGAATATAGAGCTCATTGGAGTTTTCAAAAGAATTTCACTCTCTATTTCAAAATTTTATAAAAGATGTCTCTATTTCAAAAAATAGATTCTCTCTAAAATAGAGAGTATTATTAGAGATGTTTTAACATGTAACATTTGATATTCAAAATGATCAACATGTAACCCACATGTGCATAAACTAGTAGTATATGGATGTATGTATGTGTCTAATGTTTATGTGTTACATGCTAGTGTTGTTATATTATTAATATATTATTATTAATAAATATGTATATATATATTTTATGTGTGTGTGTGTATGTACATATATATATCGTACAATGTGAAGCTAATGATATAATAGTTGGTTGAAATTTGTATGTTTATATAAGCAATATTAAAAATGCAAAAAATCATCTAATATCTAAAAAATAACATATATATAAATCTTATGTTTTAAATCTCATATTCGTCCCTATTTAATTAAATTTTTTTGTGTAATCAAATAAAGGTCAATAAGTACTTATCAAGGACTTCCAATTTGCATGTTGTTTCTTCGATTTGATTGATAAATTATTTTAATTTTTTATATTTTTAAAGTGACACCTATTTTTATATTTTATATTTTTTCCTTATCCAGCATTGTTTCATTCTTCTAACTATACATGGCCACATGATAAGTTTTTGGATTAATCTCAACTTGCACCCCGAAAGATCATTCGAATCTCAATTTATACCCTCAAAGTTTAAAAATATCAATTTACACCCTGAAAGACATAAATTTGTATCAATGTACACTTAGAGCTAACCGTCGTACATTTTGCCATTAAAAAATTTTAGGTAATTATAAATTGCACCCTCAAAGTTTAAATATTTCACATTTATGATCCAAAAAGAATTACATCAATTAATATTCGCTAAATAGCTCTCAATTTTGTCGTATCATCTTTAACTTTAAACAAAAAATATCTATTTAATGAGTATTATAGGAAAAAAATAGGTATTTTAATTTTTTTTAAATAATATTATATGAATTGTCGTAAATGTGAAATATACAACACAATGCAATTGATTCTGACGAGTCCAAATTTGACTGGGCTGAGCCCAACTTGAACGGACCGAGAAAGCCCAAAGGAGATACTATTCAGAGTTGGGCCATAAAACAATACGGATGGCATAAAGGGAATTAGGCGGCCGTAAAACAATACGGAGGGCATAAAGGTAATTAGGAGGTCGCAAATCAATACGGAGTCCAAAGAACCCAAGCCCATGGACCAAGGGGCGCCGCCCATGGGAGGCACCTTGGCCACGCCCAAGGGGGCGCCTGGAACCTTGGCCACGCCCAAGGGGGCGCCTGGAACCATGGCCACGCCCAAGTGGACGCCGCCCATGGGGGCGTCTGCCCTTGGCCTCCTCCTCCTTCGCCTGCTTGGGTCTCCTCCTCCCTTGCCTCCTGACTCCATGAAGGCCTCCTCCGACTCAAGCCTAGTCCAGCTCAGGACCTCCTCCGATTCAAGCCTAGTCCAGCTCAGGACCTCCTCCGACTCAAGCCTAGTCCAGCTCAGGACCTCCTCCGACGGAATAGAGACACAAGGGAGAAAATATCGGGATACGCACCGGAGATCTAATCCTACCATAACTGTACCTACCAAAGTGGTAGAATCCTACCATAACTATACTTACTAAATTGTAGTGACCGCATCACCGTCTTAGTGAACCTATATAATGTAAGCTCTCTCCACTTGGAGAAGCATCTTGTGATTTACACACACCACACCTCCTATACCCCTACACATTGTTCTCTCTCTCTCTCAAAGCATTGTACCTCTCCGGCGATTCTTATTCATCAATAAAGAACACCAGGTCACCGCTGCCCTTCCCGAAAGTGGAGTAGGTCATCCGAGACCGAACCACTATAATTCCCTGTGTTGATATGTGGTTAATTCCTTGATTGCCATTGATTGATTGTTTATTGCTCATTAATTACACCTATTCATATACTTGACTGTTGATCTTGCCAAAGACAATTTTGTGCATCATCAGTTTGGCGCCGTCTGTGGGAACGACTAAGTTTCTATTACTTTCCTACTCTTTCAATCCATGGCAATCACTACGAGGTCAAGGTCTCAACATCCCGAAGACAACAACCCGGCCCACCGGGAGGAGGCTCCGCCTCCCCTCGCACCCTCGGAACCATCTACTACGGCGACTCCCGTCGTCGAGCAACAACTCCTACAAACTATGCAGCAGTTGGTAAACCAAAACCAACAGATAATACAATTGATGCTTGCCCAAAGGGGCGTCGCCCCTCACCCCGTGGGAGGAGTCCCACCCTCTCCAACAGGAGAGCCACTACCTATTCACTCAGGGCGCCAAGCAGCACCCCGCCATGGGGTCCCTCGCCAGAGCGCCCTAGGACCACGCCCGGGTGCCCCTCGCCCAACAGTCCCTCCGCATGTACCTGCGCATGAGCACGAAGATGGAGAAAGCCAACATGGAGACCATGATAGCCAGTACCACCATCTGGCTGAGGAGATCCCCAACCATTGGGATGAAAAGATTAAGGAGGTGCAAAACTAACTTGGTGATGCCCTCAACGCCATCAAAGCGCAGGCGCCTGAAACCGTGGACTACCTGATAAGACGCACTAATACGCCTTTTATTGCTGATATTGTCGACTATCCCCTACCCTCGAAGTTCAAGATGCCTACCATCGAGATCTTCGACGGTACCAAGGACCCCCTCGACCATCTTGACACATACAAGTCTCTCATGCAACTCTACAACGTGCCTGAGGAGATTATGTGTAGAGCTTTCCCTACCACCTTGAAGGGGGTCTGCTCGCCAATGGTTTGCAAAGATCAAGCCCTACTCCATCCACTTCTTCACAGAACTCAGTAAATCTTTCGTCTCCCACTTCATTGGGGGACGCCGACATCGGAAGTCTGTGACCCACCTGCTCACCATCAAGCAGGACACAGATGAAAACCTCAGAGACTACCTCGCCCATTTCAACGAGGAGGCTCTCCAAATTGAGGAACCAGATGATAAAGTAGCCCTGGCCGCCTTTATCGCTGGGCTTTGCTCCTCCAGCTTTATGTTTTCCGTCCTCAAAAAGCCACCCTCCAGCATACCCGAGCTGCTGTCAAGGGCACAGAAGTATGTGAATGCCGAGGACGTCACCAAGACCCGTCGAGGTGAGTCCTCCCGAGGAGGGGAGAAAAGGAAGGACACCCGCGAAGACAAGTGGGAGGTAGAAAACAAAAGAAATATAACAGAGAGAATCTCTGTCAAGGACAGCCTTGGTTCTCCACCTCTGAGAGAGCGACAAGCCTTCACACCGCTCGATGCTTCCGTGGAGCATATCCTGTTCCAAATACAGGATGACCTTACAGTACGCTGGCCCGGAAAGATGAAGTCTAATCCCAAGCACCGAAATCCCAGTAAGTACTGTCGTTTCCACCGTGACCACGGTCATGACACGGATGACTACTTTGATCTTAAAAGGCAGATTGAAGAGCTTATACAACATGGCCAGTTGAGGCAGTACGTTGCTGGTAGAAGGCAAGCCCCGTCACCTGGCCGAGACCAAGACGACAGAGAACGCCAATAACCCCTCAGAGAAATCCAGATGATCGCCTAGGGGCTAGGAGGAGGTGACTCCAACTCCACCAGGAAAATCTCGGCCCACCTATGGGACACCGAGCACCTGAAGATTTTATCTATCCTTTATTAGTTGATTTATTTTGTTATTTGTTATTTTATGAAATAACTTTCTGCGAAGATTATTGTGTCCAGAATTGTTGTGTTTTCCTAAAATTTACAGACAGCTTACAAAAGTCTGAACATAATCTAACAACATGGTAGACAAAAGGCGACCATCGCCAGGCGCCCTCAGCAGTAGATGCCAACGAGGGGTCTCGCCCTCTCGACCTTGGGCGCCCTCCATGAGGCCAATGAGGGGTCTCAGAGGCGCCCCCCATGATGCCAACAAGGGGTCTCACCTTCTCCACATTGGGTGCCCCATGATGCCGACGAGGGGCCTCGCCCTCTCCACCTTGGGCGCCTCCCATGATGCCGCCTAGACAAGGGGCCTCGCCCTCTCCACCTTGAGTGCCCCATGATGCCGACGAGGGGCCTCGCCCTTTCCACCTTGGGCGCCTCCCATGATGCTGCCTAGACAAGGGGTCTCGCCCTCTCCACCTTGGGCGCCTCCCATGATACCGACTAGACAAGGGGCCTCGCCCTCTCCACCTTGGGGGCCCCCATGATGCCAACGAGGGGTCTTGCCCCCTCCCACTAGGCACTCAGCAGCAGGCGCCCTGCCTCAGGTGCCCAATCTCAGGCGTCCAGGAGTAGGCGCCCCACACCAAGCACCCAGCAGCAGTAGGGGCCCACCAGGCGCCCAGCTCCTCAGCATCATCTCTCACCTCCTCCATCTCTATGGAGTGAGCCTCTAGCCTAGTAGCTCTCTCAAGTGCTACTCGAAGGTCAGCCTCAGGTTGAGCAGCCCTTTCATGCGCTAGCCTCAACCTCTCAGCGGCATCCTCTCGTGCCTACCGCTCGAGCCTTAACAGTTTCACGACATCCTCTCGTGTCTGCCGTGCAAGCTACGCGGCATCCTCTCGTGCCTGTCGCTAAAACCTTAACTGCTCTTCAGCAGCCTCATGTGCCCGCCTCTCCACTGCCTGGACATCGATTGCCTCCTTGATCTTCAGCGTATTTGTAAACAAGCAGGGCAAAGCAGCAGCCACTTATAGGCATTCAAAACCAAAAGTATAAAGAAAGAAAACCAAGTACAAAGCCAAAGAGGAGTGCGGGACACATTTAGTAAGCCTCTGCTACTGCAGTCATCTCCCGAGACTATACGTAGCTCAGCCTCTACGACTCTGCTCTCGCGCAAGTAGTCACCTTGTAAGCCTCTGCTACGGCAGCCATCTCCCGAGACTATACGTAGCTCGGCATTTACGACTCTACTCTCGTGCAAGTAGTCACCTTGAAAGCCTCTGCTACGGCAGCCATCACCCGAGACTATACGTAGCTCGGCATATGACTCTGCTCTCGCGCAAGTAGTCACCTTGAAAGCCTCTGCTAAGGCAGCCATCTCCCGAGACTATATGTAACTCGGCCTCAGCTCATACGGCCCTCTCACAGGACGTCCACATCTCTGACTTTGTTCTCACGCAAATAGCCTGCCTTTCTCTCCAGGTAAACATGTTAGATATTTTAATGTTGGGATAACATTGTCCTTGTCAGGTACACTTTTGAAACTCAGGTCGTCTGCATTGGAGTCCCAACTCCTACAACAGTACAACAACTAGTTCTAGTATACACAGAAGTCCCAGTCTGGGAAAGAGTGGGAGCAACCCAGCAATCGAACCCTAACCGAGAAGCACTGGGGGCATAAAATCTTGGTCTCTTGAGAAGAGGGAAAAACTCCACTCTAAAAAGCAAAAAGAACCTCCACCGTTGCCCATGCATGCCAGACAGCACCAACCAGTGCCCAATCTCCTTCTGGTGCCGCCCAGCTCTCCTTCTCGCTCAAAGGAGGCACCCAAAGCCGTTTGCAATGTTCATGCCTCGCCTGTCAAGCTGGCGCCACCCACCAAGTCTCCCCCTACATTTTATGCCATACAGGGGTCCACAGCAAAGAAGGCGCCGCCCAGCAAGGCGCTGGTGTCGCCCATGAGGATGGGTCCTCCCATCTCACCCAGTCTCTCATCTCACCTTCAAAACTGCCTAGTGCAAGACCCAAGCCACCAGCACAAGAGAGGGCGTCGCCCACACTGCCCATGGACTCCTCGCCAAAGTCCCTCCTCACTTTGCAAAAAAAAAAAAAAAAGTGGTGTGCAGGGGGCGGCGCCCAGGGAGTCCAAGCCAAGAAGAAAAGAAGACAAAAAAAAAAAAAAGACAAGAGTCCACGCCCAAGAGGGCGGCGCCCAGGCAAGGGAAAGAAAAAAAAAATAGCAAAAGCCAACGCCCAGGGAGGCGGCGCCCAAGAGAAGAAAAGAAAAAGAAAAAAAAAAGAGGGAGAAGGGAGGCAACGCCCAAGCAGCCAAGCAAAGGAAAGAAAAAAAAATGAAGTCCACGCCCAGGAGGGCGGCGCCCAAGCCAGGGGAAGGAAGAAAAGAAAGAAAACAAAGAAAGAAAGAAATGAGGCAGCGCCCAAGCTAAGGGAAAGAAAAAAAAAAGTCAGCAAAGGGCAACGCCCAAGCCAACACAAAGCAAAAAAAAAAAAAAAAAATTCAAAGATGGTGGGCTAGAATTTTTTTTTTAAAAAAAAATCCGATACCAATAAATTCAGTCAGTCTCCAAAGAAGGAAAAACAACTACAATGCGGAGCAAGGAAACGCCTATTCAAGCGAAGACGAAGTACATGTCCACAACCTTTTCCTCCCACAGAAGTCAGAAGCTTGGAGCATGGGGGGCAAATGACGAGCCCAAATTTGACTAGGCTGAGCCCAACTTGAACGGACCGAGAAAGCCCAAAGGAGATACTATTCGGAGCTGGACCGTAAAACAATACGGATGGCATAAAGGGAATTAGGCGGCCATAAAACAATACGGAGGGCATAAAGGTAATTAGGCGGCCGCAAATCAATACGGAGTCCAAAGAACCCAAGCCCATGGACCAAGGGGCGCCGCCCATGGGAGGCACCTTGGCCACGCCCAAGGGGGCGCCTCCTGGAACCTTGGCCACACCCAAGGGGGCGCCTGGAACCATGGCCACGCCCAAGTGGGCGCCGCCCATGGGGGCGCCTGCCCTTGGCCTCTTCCTCCTTCGTCTGCCTGGGTCTCCTCCTCCCTTGCCTCCTGACTCCATGAAGGCCTCCTCCGACTCAAGCCTAGTCCAGCTCAGGACCTCCTCCGACGGAACAGGGACACGAGGGAGAAAATATCGGGATACGCACCGGAGATCTAATCCTACCATAACTGTACCTACCAAAGTGGTAGAATCCTACCATAACTATACTTACTAAATTGTAGTGACCGCCTCACCGCCTTAGTGAACCTATATAATGTAAGCTCTCTCCACTTGGAGAGGCATCTTGTGATTTACACACACCACACCTCCTATACCCCTACACATTGCTCTTTCTCTCTCTCAAAGCATTGTACCTCTCCGGCGATTCTTATTCATCAATAAAGAACACCAGGTCACCGCTGCCCTTCTCGAAAGTGGAGTAGGTCATCCGAGACCGAACCACTATAATTCCTTGTGTTGATCTGTGGTTAATTCCTTGATTGCCATTGATTGATTGTTTATTGCTCATTAATTACACCTATTCATATACTTGACTGTTGATCTTGCCAAAGACAATTTTGTGCATCATCAGATTCGATAAGAAAATATTTTTTGTGTGAAAAATAATTTTTTATTGACTCGAACACAACACAAAAATAATACGACATAATACAAAATGACACGACACGAAAATGTTACGATACGATAAAACTGAGAGGTATTTACTGAGTATTAATGGATGAAATTCTTTTTGGATCATAAATGAAAAATATTTAATTTTGAAGGTGCAATTTGCAATTAGTCCAAAAAATTTTAACGACAAAATAGACGGCAGCTAACCCCGGTGCACATTGATATAAATTTATGTCTTTTAGGGTGTAAATTAATATTTTTAAATTTTTGAGGGTACAAATTGAGATTTGAATCATATTTTGGGGTGCAATTTGAGATTAGCTCTAAGTTTTTTATTTATGTATTAAGATACAACTAGTTCACCATTCACATAGTAATAACTCATGTCTGAAGACACTGAGTAACATAAATAAATCGATACATCCGTGGAATATAAATATAAGAAATAATAATTTATTTTTGATAATTACACAAATCAAACTCAATCTTGTCCCACTAATTAAAAAAAATTGGGAGAGAGAAGAAAAAGATAGGAGAAATAAGACTTTGTTTGATCTTGGTTAACCTAAAAAAATATGGAGAATCTGACTTTGATTAGCGTGAAAATGTATGAATTGATTTGGGGTGAAAATTTTTGGGTGATGATTTTGAGCCATTAAATTGATGTACGAAAAAAAATAACTGAATCTAACAAAAATGTCACATTGTAACACCTTTGATACATTGAGGGTATAATGTAGAAAATTTAATCTCTAAAAGTACAAAGTAAAAATTTTAAAATCTTTTAGGGTATAAAGTGCAATTCGCGCCTTTTATCTATATATATATCTATACTACTAATAAAAGTCCCTGCACAGAAAAAGCTTTTGATTCACTATTTTACCCTTATAAAGAATTAAAAAGGTTACTCTATCCTTCCACACTTAATATCTAAATTATCATCATATCCCTAAACATTTAAATCTCCAAATTACATCTAAGATCACTTTTAATTATATATTTCCTATGTATAAATGCCAATTTTTATAAAACTTTTTGATTGATTATATTACTTTTAAAAAATATATGTGTCATTATAACTTTTAACAAAATATTCAAAAAAACCTTCAAAAATTCCATAAATATAATATTACTCACCTCATTTATAAAGATAATATTATGATTATATATGTATATTTTATTTTTCATCAAAATGTTTAATCCTTTCATTTTTAAAATACAAAATAATGTATTATACCTTTACATAATTTTTAGTTATAGTAAATTTTTCAGTATGTGTTAAGATTTTATGTGAAAACTTGATTTTTTTTAAAAATTAATATATTTTATAATATATATTATAGCATTGTATATTAAATTTTATCCCAATTGACCTAGATAATCTTAAATACAGTAAGGTTCCAATATGATTAATACATTGATAATTATTTTTATTTTATTCAATGAATTATAAGTGAAATCTTAATCAAATAAATTTTTTAATTATTTATTCTCTATTTATAAATGTCAATTTTTATGAAACTTTTTGATTGATTATATTATTCTTAAAAAATATATGCATTATAATAAGTTTTAACGAAATATTCAAAAAAAACTTTCAAAAATTTCACTAATATAATATTACTCATCTCATTTATAAAGATAATATTATGACTACATATGTATATTTTATTTTTCATCAAAACCATTTTATTTTTAAGAAAAAAATAATGTATATATAGTTTTATATGATTTTTTAGTTATAGTAAACTTTTTAAACTGTGTTAAGATTTTATGTGAAAACTTGAATTTTTTTAAAATTTTAATATACTTTATAATATATATTATAGCGTTGTATATTAAATTTTATCTCAATTAACTTAACTAATCCTAAATTTAGTAAGGTTCCAATACGATTGGTATATTGATAATTATTTTTATTTTGTTCAATGATTTATAAGTGGAATCTTAATCAAATTAATTTTAAAAAATTTAATTTTCAAACATCACTAAAAAATACTTTCAATTACAAAAATTTTCTTAAAGTTATTTATTGATAAAAAATTTCTTACAAATATTTTGTTCAATGATTTATAAGAACTTTAATTATTTATTTTCTTTTCTTTTTTTATCATTTTTCTTAAAGTTAGAATAACCAATCTTGAAAATATACAAAATTTTCAAAAATTCTATAATGGAGCATGAGCAATGAAAAAATAAGTTTAGTAAAATTGAGATAATATTTAATTCAAGTACACATATATCAAATAATTATTTATTAATTTTTTTAAAAAAAATTAGTCACGTGCAACGCACGTGATGCATTGCTAGTTACTAATAAAAGAAAGTTAAGTGAAAAACTTTTGATTGTCTATTATGTCCCTATAAAAAATATTAAAGGCACATATATTCTTATTTATTTAATTACCTAATATTAATTATATATTCAAATGACTCTTCATATACTTCCATTTCCACAAGAATTATTGTTCCATGTATTGCAATTTTGTTTATTTTCTAATTACCTAATATTAATTATATATTCAAATGACTCTTCATATACTTTTATTTTCACAATAATTATTGTTCCATGTGCTATACTTTTTTTTTTTTATTTCCTGAGTTAATGACGCTATATCTCTTTCATTTACTTCTCATAAATTTTTTTGTTTACAATAAATCCATTAATCATCTTTACTTTATGAAAAATAATAGATTATCATTAATACAATTATTATGTCATCGATAATCATCATAAAGTTCATTTTATCATTTATCTACTATGAAACTGACTAGTCATAACCCGTGTCTGAAAGCACGATAAAACATAAAATTTGAGCGTCCAAAAAATCGATCCCACTATATTAAATAATAATTTTTCTTTTCTTCATTTATTTGATTACATCATTTAAAATTTATTTTTACCCATTAATTTTAAAAAAATATCGACAAAAATACGCAATCCGACAAATTTTTTTAACATGTGTATACTATCATGTATGGATAATGTCTGAAATAAAAATTATATTAAACTACAAATTAATCAAATAGTAAATTATTAAACATGTGATAGAAATATGTGATGTGATGGTTTTTTTTTTGGGGAGGAAATATGTATGGGATAAAATTTTAAACACTTAGCTGTTTTATTATATAGATGTGTAGCTTTACAGATGATACAAATTCCTGGCAATAAATATATTAATTAATCAAATGGAATTTGAATCATTTCACCTTTCATTTTATGCCTACGTGGACAGCTAATAGTCAAATATTCAATTCCATGAATTTCAATCATAAAGTAATAGTAATACTATTCTATTCCTTTCCCATTCTCTCATACTCAAGTTTTTTATCTGGTTGCAGGTTATTGTTTTTTTCATATGATTTATGTTTTGCTTGGAGCTAGGTTTGCATTAACATCTTAAAAATTTTCTTCTTAATTTGTTAAGTATTTTTTATTTATGAAAAAACGTGATCAATTATGGAAGGTCACTGTGAAAATGACATCTTGAAATTTATTTACTCTAAATCATATACCTTCTATGTGTTTAATTTCCATGGTAATAGGTTCATTTTTTGTTTAGCACTGAAACTCATTTTGCGTATTTAACATTATATCTCGTGTGTAGAAAAAAATACGTGATTCTTCTCATGCATTGAATAATTGAAACGAGATCTTCCATCATGTGAATCATGATTCAACTAGGTTTTTTGAATTGCTCTAGGACATAAGGTACAAATATTAATTTTTGATAATATACATTTTACCATTTGAATGTGGCAAAACAAATTTTAGTTTGTTCATTATAGATTTTTGTGGGTAATTTTTTTTCTAGGATGTTCATGAAGCATATATAACATTTATTTTGAAGTGTAATTTAAAATTTGTCTTTCAATAAATAATGAAACAATTAGTGTTCACCCGTTATTTGTTTTTGTTATTGAAAATATGATAGTGAATTTTGAGGTAGACCGTCTCAAGCTTATCAATATAAACATCAATTTGTTTGTTATCCTTTTAGAAACGATGGATATTAAATTTGGAGTAGACTATTGAAACTCTAATTTTACATATTAATATGTGGCTAAATTTGTTCATGACTTAAGTTTCACTAGATACTACACAAAATATTTAAGCAGAGTTTATTTGTATAGTTGAAGTTATTTCATAATTTTTATAGCAATAATATATTTGATATTGAAAATGATCCAAGTGCAATGCACTTGTATACAAAAAAAAAAAATATATAAATTTACATATCTATATCTATATTTATCTATCTATATTACTAATAAAATTATCTTAGCATAAAAAACTTTTAATTCATTATTTTACCCTTATAAAGAATTTTAAATATTACATTATCCTTCCATAGTTAAATTACCATCATATCCTTAGTGTTTAAATCTCCAAATTACCCCTAATATCTCTTTTAATTTTCTATTTTTTATGTATAAATATCAATATCAATGAAACTTTTTAATTGACTATGTTACCCATAAAAATAAGTATTGATTACAATATTGACAATTATTATTATTTTATTCAATGAATTATAAGTTGAGACCTAATCAAATGAATTTTAAAATAAATTATTTTTATCTTTTTTTCTTATAGTTAGAACAACAAATCGTTGGGAACAAACAAAATTTTTTAAATTCTATAATATAATACGAGCAATAAAAACATAATTTTTATAAATTTGAGATGATATTTAATTCAAGTACACATATACCTAAAAATTTTTATTAAATTTTATATACAAAAATTATTCACGTGTAACACACATAGTGCATTGCTAATTTAAGTAAAATTACTTAAAAAACAATGTTACAAAACCTAAATCCCTAAAACAAGTATCGTACGTCTCGCATGCTTATTACGTGTTCTGATCACGTTTCACCGCAAACAAAGTTTGTCTTTTTTGCAAGGTACGAATATTCCGAGTGGTCACCGAAACTCTCTGGACAGGTTCTCGCTCTCTCTCTCCAATCTGTGTTGCCAATAAACAAGATCTCGAGGTCGAGCCACCGCATGGCTATGCCCAGAACTCGCTCGGGGCGATCCACCTCGCTCCATGACTCGGACAGTAGACTCTATGAGTCGGAGAAGATTGACGCCCTCGAATGGACAAAGATCGAAGTAATCCTTTCCTCCCTTATTCCTAGGGTTCTTTCCCCCCTCTCTCCGTGTCTTCACTTCAATACGATTCAATTCACCTCATATTTATAGGTATGTACAGTTCCTGATTTGGTTTAATTTTCTATTGTTCGCAGCGTGTTTCTAGGTCTGTTCCACAAGGTGTACTTCAATTCTTGCTCGAAGCCGAACAGGTCATAGTAGAGGTAGGTGCTTTGAATTTTCTGTAGCATTGGAAACAATATTGTATGCGGGATTTCGAGAATGAATTACTATGAATGTGAAAAATTGGAGGCAAATTTATTAATATTTTTGATTTGTTTAATTACTAAGTTGGATATTTTTAGCATTTTAGTGACCATGGATAAGAATGTTTCCCAGACTTTCTTTGGATGGATTTCTGAAGTGCATGATTTTCGAGTCGCAGAAACAACCTCGCACATGTGGGGAGTTATTCAAACTATTTGTCCAATTTCTTACTATGGCACGTTTGGATTGGTAAAATGGTTCAATGGGCGGATGAAAACCTTTGTTGGTTGGAAATTCTTGGCTCGGGATTAAGTGGGTATCTTTTCCAAGGCCCGAAAATGCACTCTAGCCTGAACACCCAATATTCCGACTTGGTTAAACCCATATGGGATTTAGGTTAAATTGTTTGGAAAAGGGCAATATTGTATAAGGACTCGAAATTACCACTTGATGCCAAATGCAGATTCCTTTCAATCCGCCATTTTTTTAAATCCAATTGAGGACAAAGGACAATTAGTCAAAAGCTCTACTGTGCTTGCACAAATCTTCAAACCACATGTGACCCCCTAATTGCAAGTGGAGATTTTTTATTTTTTATTTTTCCGATTAACAAGCACAAATTTATCACACAAATAGAACTACTCACCCAACATCAATGCAGATCACTTAACAAAGCATCACAGGTGAGTCTAGAAAGCCAACATATCCAAGCCCTTGTACCACTTCCAAAAGGGCCTAACCTTTGAAGGAGTAGATGGGGGTGTATCAACCAATTGAAACACTCCTGCCGCGGTGATATGGAGTTTCAATCTTTTTTTTGTTAACAAACACAAATTCATCCCACAAATATAACAGAAGAATTGCATTTAAAGACATAACAATGCACATATGGACAAACAAAATGAGAATCAGTTACTATATCAGTGAAATTGAGTCTTGTCCAAACCCTCTTTAAGCCTATCTCTGATACTATGTGAAAACATCTAAATAAAAGCTAATTGGAAATGAGTGGAGAGACTCGTACGGCTCACATCCTAAGGGAGGTGTTATGTTATTGATGTGGGACAACACACTTGACTAATGGGCGGGCTGTACAGTACTTCCAAAGGTCAATTGTTATAGATGGTTCAGTCGGGTCTGCCAAGTGGTTTCTTTTTTCAAGAGACTTTATGGATCCTTCATTGTAAGGTAAGATGTACGTAGACGATCCTTTTAGGGACATGGCTACTTAATGTTTTTCACTTTCTTGTAGTGTATTGAGGAAACAAAGAAAAAGTAATTTCCGTGGATAAGAACCCTTAACTGTGACTTGCCTCATTTTTTTGATGCTATAGATTTGGTAAATTACCTGTATTATAAAGGCAATGAACTAGATGGATCTTGCGACTTTGTAAATTATTTAAAATTCTTGTTGATCTTCTTATGACTTCCAAGATTTTGCTGCCTCTGTAAGGTGTTTACCTCGTCCTTGTTGACCATAGATGATGGCTAAATTATCTAAGTAATGTTTTTACTGCTTTCCAGTTCTTTCTTCTTTTTTATTGTCTGGCCACCTCGGCTTACTGCATGACTAGGCTTACTGAGGTATTGGAGTTTGCTTCTAGGGATATGGTGTTGTCCTCGTTAATACTGATGAGGCTGGTACCTTGTTCGTGACAAACTTTCGTCTTCTTTTTCTGGTAAGTGATGCACATCCTGTGTCCCATTACTTCCACAGTTTGACATTACATGTAAACTATAGTATGAATCTACAATTCCTTTCATGGACGAGGATTAGCAGTCTAGTATCAGATGTTTTAATGGATTTTTGCTCGAGCATGCTCTATTAATTGATGCTAGAATAGTTGAGAAAGGTAACAGTGAAAAGCGTTCAATTTTTACGTGGTTTTGGTTCACCAAAAAAAAAATGTTACTGTTGGAATTCAGAATTAGATGTTTGATATCCTTTTGTCGAACTGTCCACCTTGGGGGAATTTTGTTTGTTTTTATTGACAATTTCATAATTCTCTTTCTATGAAGGAATTTTATTTTATTTTCATTACAGTTTGCAAAATGTATAGCTTCCTTCCCCAGTATAATCCAAAGTGATTCCAGTTCTACATTCCAATTACATTTTGGTTGGGATTATGAGGCAGTCATTGGTTTAGTTGAACTTAAACCCTCACTCAATGTCATCTGTCACCATTCCATTCTGCAATAATTAAGGACAAACGTATACAGTTGAACTCTTACATTTCCGAGCGCAAAAGATTCCTGAGTTATTCTGGTTCTAGGGTCCATTTACATGTTGCTTGGGATTATGAGGCAATCATGGGTTTTCGTGGAACCTTAACCTGTCTTCTTTCTCATTTTCTAATAATTAAGGACAAACTCACATGGTTGCACTGTTTATCTTTCCAAGACTCAAAGAGAAGTCTAGTGGTGAACTTTTACTAAAAATCTCCACTACTTAGGCCCCTTTGATTAAGTGGTTGTAGAACTTGGTTGTATCAAGCAAACCCTAACATGCCATAAATGTGCAGTACAGTGTTTAGTGCTCCTCCCAAGTGAAGTATCTAGTAAAGAACAAGCTCTACTGATGGATCACAGATATTCAGGCCAAGGGCTTTTAAAATGTCCGTGTTTCAAGCATTAATGTGGCTATTTCTACATAATATTTTATGTCCTCAATGTTACGAAAAACAGAAGAAGAGGTTACAAGTTTGTTTGACTCATTATTTTCAAATGCTTTTTTAGGAAACTGAGTCGAATAGATCAGCATTCATGACACTTTTATTTTCTTCTTGGAAACAATATTAAAATGGTCCAATACACCATGTTCCTAAATTTTTTTATGCTCTTGCAAAAGAGGTTTCAGAAACTCATCTTGTTTCCTCGAAAACTCTACTAAACAGGGCCTAGGTTTCTTCTGAGCTATAGCCCAAACGTAAGCCTTTGTTAGGAGGGCCCTTGGTCTGTGTCACTTGTTAATGTGCCAACAAATATGTCCGAGATGTATTAGCCCAAATTTGGTCACCATTTCAGTGGGGCTTGTAATTGGTGATTCTTTGCTGCATTTCAGTATAAGACAAGGGCAGCAATGCTGTGATGGACTTTCTTTCCAGTTGACATGGATGATTTTGCACGCTGCATCCCTGCTACAGTGTCCACATTTCCGATTTGGGATTTCCACTATACCCTATTTAACAAGTCAAGTTTTATTGGTTCTAGCAAGTCAAGTTTTGCAAAATTTAACAAGATAAATTTTGTTTGAAAAGTAATTCAAATTTCAAAATTGTTTCAGTTATACCCTCGCGTTACCAGTGAGGGAAAATACGATAAATAAAAAGTGTGTATCAAGAATTGGTGCATTCAAATGTTTTTCTGAAACTAGGTGCCAAGTCGAAGTGAAAGATTTATAGGGATGGAGGGAGTATACATTTGCAGCTTCACGTTTCAAAATTTTTCCGATGATATGCTTCATGAGTGGCCACAACTGCACATACACATGCATGCATACATACATAGGTAAATGTATGCAAATATTTGAAAACATATGTATGCATTTATATCTGCATGATTATGTTACTTGCAACTTGAATTGCATTTAGTGTTGATCTATCAATATATCATCCTTGTTTCTAGGAATTCAAATTACTTCATTTTCTTTGAAAACTGTTTTCAAAATTCAACTATTTATGTAAATTATTTGTGCCAATTTTTTAGCTCCAGTATGTATCTAATTTGTTTTTTCTACTTTTAAGAGTGAAGGGTCCAGAAATATTATTACGCTTGGCACAATACCATTGGCGACAATTGAGAAGTTCAACAAAATTGTAAGTTTTTCACATGTTCTATTTGTTCTTGTGTGTATAATAGCAATATCATAAAATATCCCACAAGATATTAGGAAATTAGGAATTTTGGATGATGGCACCTCAGCAAGTACAAGGGCCTTTCTGCCAAAGTCCCTACACCAGTGCAATAGGCCTTTCACCAACCCCAACATGATCCAATTGGCACGAACATAGTGAAAAGAGAAGACCACAACAGTCTATCTACAATACTGAAGTGATAGATAATCCACATTCTCAGGCTTCCTTGTACATACAACACCATCAATGCAGACCCTATCTCATCTCCTTCATTAATCAACTGTCAAAATTGCATTACCGGCTGGCCACCTTCTTGGAGCCATAGCAGTCCACGTAGCTTTCTGCTGGAAGGCCTAACCCTCTTCCTCCACTGAGCTGGGCATAGGAGACTTAACAGAGTAAACACCACTATTTGCCCCCTTTTGACCTCACCCATCCTTTTTGGCTTTACTCCCATAAGGTTTCTTTATTGAAGGTTGCACTAAATCAACCTCCCAATCCTATGAATTCCGAAGAGAAGTTGGTGTGTGGCCATGTTGGCTCGCTTTGGACAACAAAACTACCTCAGCCGCTGCAATTTCTTTGCCGAAATCTGTGGTGTACAGGGCTGAAGTTCTTATATCCACCCCCCCTCCCTCTATCCCAAAAACAACGAAAACACAACCGAAAAAAAAAATCATTAAATGATAGGCCTGTTCCTCACTTGGAGTCTTGTACCCTCCACAGAATGTCCCTTTGGAGCTTCGCAATCTTTCAACTCCAAGGTTGGAATGGTGAGGAAAAACTTTAACTCTTCGCTGAAATCTACTCAACTTTCAACATTAATTGAAACTTAAGAAGCACGGATACTCGGCGAGAGGTCGACGTGGCGGTGTTGGACACGTGTCCAACACGGATACGCATTGGACACGGCCGGACACGTGTCCGACACTTCTAAAGGTGTCCTGAACAGTGAACAGAGATTTTTTGTTGCCGGACACGACTCGGATACGTAGGGATACGGGGGATGCGGGGATAAGGAGCTGAAAAAAAGGAAAAAAAAAGAGAGAAAATTTTGACGATTTGCCAGATCTGCTTCGACAGAGAGTAGAGAAGAAGAGGTGAATAGACATACCGAATCTGCTTCGACGATCTGCCTTCAACGATCTGCTTTCAAGGATCTGCATCAGCGATCTGCCTTCAAGGATCTGCATCAGTGATCTGCCTTCAAGGATCTGCTTCAGCGATGTGCTTCAACGATCTACTTCAATGATCGAATTTGCAACCTTCTTCTTCCTCTCTCCTCCTGCTTCCTGAGATGGTGTCGGCTGCCCAAGGATTCTTTTTCTTTTTCTTCTCTCTCTCGTCTTGATTGCACACAGACGATACCAGCAAAAAAAGAAAGGGTAAATTACACCCACACCCCCTAACATTTGATTATATTATACAGACACCCCTTTACATTTCAAAAATGACACTGAGACCCCAAATACCGTTAAATAGTTATCACCCACCGTGCACTCTGTTCTAAGGGCACATTCAAATTTGGTGTTAGTCCACTGTTCAATTATAACATATTAGTTGACTATCCAATTTAATATTAGCCCATTGTTCAATCATAAAATATTAACCAACTACTCAAGAATTTTTAGGTCTTATTATTAATGTTATTTGTATAAAAAATATATAATATTATTTTAATTAGTTGTATTCTTGCCGTACCTGTGTCTATATTTTGGAATTTTGTCGTATCCCCGTGTCCGTATCGTATAGGATACGACACCCGTGTCCGTGTCCGTGCTTCCTAGATTGAAACTTAAGTGAAGGAAAAAAAGAAACCCAACTAGCAGTAGCATGATTATATTTTGCTATTACAACTCTTTGGGCATGGAGTTATTATATCTTCTTGTTATTTTGCGGTTATGTAGGTCATGAAACTTCCATCAGCCCCCCGGCAATCTGACAGGTCCCCATCGAGACGACTTCTTCAGGTCACTGGTATGTTTTCAATAAATTCCTCATGCAACTTTTTATGCCATCAATTTTTATTTTTTGAGATATTGGTTATTCTCGTATGCTTTAAGTAATATATATCAGTTTTTTGGGGGATGAGAGTGAAGAGAAATGACAAATGAAATAAATTTCATTGATTTGACCTTATGGAATATAAAAATCTATTGTCTCAATAAGGATACCGGTCGTTATCGTGCCTCTGGTGATGTGGGTGAGGACTGAGGAGATACTAATAAAATGTTAGGAGTGGAATTGCTGGAGGAAGTTCAAAGCATTCTTATAGTGGAAACTATTTTTGAGATATTAACATGAGACTTGCGCCCAGTTGATGCTTAGGTGCATGTGTCAAGCCTGCATCTGTGTGTTTAAAATTAATAACTGTTTGGATGTCAAGCACATGTTGAACTTCATGATTGACTTGTTTTTTACGTGTGCCATGTGTCTTTTTGTATTTGTGAAGATTGTGATGGACTTGTGGATTCCTATTACATTCTACAGGCAAAGATATGCGAATTATTGTCTTTGGTTTTCGTCCTCGAACCAGGCAGGTCAGTTATAAATGTTGAAGTTATATGTGTTCCAAAACTTCTAATTTTATATAGAATGCATACCAGAAAGGTGCTGTTGGCTGTAGAATATTGGCTTGCTTTCTTAGCATTATTTTTGGTATGTGAAGTATTCCAGAAACACCCTGACCTAAAGAATGGGACTGGTTTCTGCTTACGTAAAAAGCACAAAAGAAACAAATAACTTCCATCAAGTCTCAACTATAATTTCTTTGTCCAAACTCCTAAGAACTCTACAAATCCGTGAACTCTTTGAATTTAGATTTGTTGCGAATTTACCCTGCTTTTGCAGTTTATTTTTGAACATTCTCGCCTTTTTTTAAATCCTCGGCCTGTAAAAGGCCATTAAAGGACTTTTTCATCCAAACTAAGACAAAAGACTACAGAGCGACCAATTGACTTGACGTTGTCACCCATATATGCTCGTTTTTAAAAGAATTACAAGTGGTGGTGAAGATGTTTGCTATAGATTAATCACAATCTAAGATTGCATTGTTTTGATGTTCTTATCACTTAATTGTTCTCTTGTACTTTTTTCCCGTAAGTGACTGTTCTCTTGTATTTATTGTGTTTGGTTTGTATCTTATAGTATTAGTCACTCCATATTCTACTCTTATTTTTTTTTTAATCAAAACAACCAAAGAGACTGTAACATTAAGTTGGGAAATTGAGGTTACAATCAGTCAAAAGTAAAGCCGTAAGCTCGGGGGGGGGGGGGGAGCCAAACCAATTCAACGGGAGTGAATTGTTTAACATTGTGGCTGCGACCCAGTGAGCTGCCTTAATGAAGGCTCTAGGCTTGTGTAAGAAGCTAAAGTTGTATAACCTAGCTAAATGTCTAATATCTTCAATAACTATACTAATTTCCCATGAGGGAACATCTTCATTTGAGCTGAGTTTGATGATGTTGGGGTAGTCATTCATGATAGTAACATTTGATAACATTTGGGCTTCCGTTAGAAGGCAGGCTTGCCTCACTGACTCAGCTTCAGAGAAAGAGCTTGAAACATAAGGGAGAGATTTTGCACATCCAAAAACGAGATCCCCACTCTCCTTGCAGACTACAACCCCGCAAGTAGCCTTGGCAGAGGCAGACTTAAAGCGCCATCACAAAAAATATGGAAATCAGAGGCCAGTGCTGGTTGATCCTCATTCCTCGCCGCTGGAGAGCCCCTCCGTTCCTCAGATACTTCCTCCTCACTGATTTTGAACTGGTCACTCCACATAGCTTTGGCACGAATGACAGTAGCATAAGCATTAACCTTCTCCATATTAAAGATACACTGGTTTCTTACTTTCCATATTTCCCAGCCCACAGTAGCCATTTTCCCCAGCAATTCGAGTCTGTCCTGGGTCCCCTGCACCGACTGAAGGAGCATGGATGATCTATGAGCCACAGACAGAAAGGGTGAAGCATCCTTCTGGAACATAAGGTCCACCCCAAACCACACACGCTTTGCCCATTCACACTCAAACAACATATGCTCAGTGGATTCTGGAGCCAACATGCAAATCTGGCACAAGGATGATGGGGCACACTTTCGCTTAACCTTCTCCATACTCTACTCTTGGCAAAAGAAACTCACTGAGTCAATGCATTTGTAGACATCGTTAGTCTTAAAATATCATAACTATTTTATATTTGCACTTTGTAAACTGGAAGAATGGTTGATCATGTTTGCGTTCAGACATAAATGTCTGGGAATTCCACAAGGGTCCCCTCCCACTGGCATGACCTGGGTATAGGCAAAGGTGAAGTGGTGGGTCTATGGATAGGGCTGTTAAACAAACTAATCTACTAGGACTCAACTCATTTTTCGGCTTGTTCTGAGCTATTCGCTAGCTAGCTCATTTTTCCCATTTGTGCATGATATATTTGTAAATTGACAGTAATTTCAAGGATATCTTAGTAAATATATCAAAAATAGCAACACATTTTAAAATTCAACAAGTCCTTCACATGGGCATGTCAGAAGGCCTACTTTCCTTTCTCTCTCCCTCTCCTTACAACAACTATAGCCTTGAGCCGTGAACCCTAACTTCCATCACCAGTCCTCTCTATCCCCCCTCTCTCTCTCTATGTGTCATCTTCTTCCATTTTCTCCCTTCTTTTTCTAAGTATCCATACATCCTCTAACTCGCTTCTTCCATTTTCGTAAACCCACCAACATGCTTTCTCTCAAACAAACCTTAGTATGTATCTTTCCAACCCAATTTTTTTTTTGTGATTTTGGAGTTTTTTGATTTTAACATATTAGATTTGGTATGTAGAAATGATAGATTTAGAATTTTTTCTAAGTGGCTTGTTTTTTGGCTCAAGCTCGGTTCGAGCCGTGCTTGAACAAAAATATAGGCTCGATGATTGAGCTCGAGCCGAGCTTGAACACCCCTTGAAGAGCTCCAGCCGAGCTTGGAAGGCTTGGCTCGATTAACACCCCTATGACTATGGATGCTGCAAGTTGTTTCTTCCACATAAGAGAATTGATGTAGTTACACAAATTCTACAGAGGCGCGCTGTATTTGAAGCCTTATTGAGATGCACAAGGCCAACAAGACTCTTGGATCTCTATGCTTTTGCTTGTGGTCCTTCAAGATTTGGTAACACCAACCCTAGAGTGCGGTTATTGAATGAGTACTGTCGGCTTCTTGGAATGGGATCATATCATGCTTCAATCCGCCTAATTGAAGATGGGTCATTCACATTGTCTAATGAGTTGTGGAGAATTAGTGGCGTGAATGCGAACTATACCATGTGCCCAACATATTCATTTGCCTTGCTCATTCCAAAATGCATCAGGTGAGGCACATATTCATCCTTTTCTTGTTCTTCCCTTTCAAGTTGTTTGAAATACGCATCTTTTACACCGAATCTCTGTACCTAATAACATTCCATGACTGCTGATGTTAGCGATGAAGAAGTGCTGCAGGCTTGCACCTTTCGTGCACGGTGTAGGTTGCCTGTGATTTCATGGTGTCATCCAGGTATGCATTAGGTTGCATTTCGTCTTGACCTCCATTTACTGCCTTGATTCATGAAATGAGTTGTAGGGACTGGAGCTGTTCTTGCACGGTCATCTCAACCATTAGTTGGTCTTATGATGAATATGAGGAGGTAATTTTGTATGCTTCAAGTTCAAGGTGTTGTTTTTGTTTTGACCGACCGATTATTATTCAAACCGGACAGATTGAGTTATGCTTCTCAATGGTTGATTTAGAGAAAATCTGGAATTGGTAGCTTGTAATTTCTCTCATTCTTTTCTCTCAGAGAAATTGTCCTAATCCACTTCTGCATTCTTATTTGCAGCAATGCTGATGAGAAGCTAGTTGCTGCCCTTTGCACTCAACTTGCTGGAGCAAAGGAGCCACGGAGGTAACCTGGTTTTTTTTCCTTTTGTGATTCAACACTCTTATTCGTGGCTTTTTTGTTGAGTTTCCTTAGTTGTATATTGTGTTTTTATTTTGTGTTCCTTTTTGTTTCTTAATTCTCATATAAAACTGATTATATATCCTCCCTACTTATCCATTTTTCAAAATTTCTTAAGGTTACCGAATCACTTGTTTGATGGGATTTTGTGTTCAGTTTCAGAATAACATGGGCCAACCAAAGATAGTTATAATTTTGATGTGCTCCCAGGAGAGGTTTAATGAAGTACTTTATTTATCCTGTTAGGAAGCTATATATTGCTGATGCAAGACCTAGAAAAAATGCTTTGGCAAATGGGGCAATGGGAGGTGGATCAGAGTCTTCTTCCCATTATTTTCAATCTGAGGTCTGTCTAAGGTTTGAGCTACCTGGTGATGCACCACACTGCACAACAATGGTTCTGTAATTTGCTAGGTTATGCACTCATGATCTTTCCTTAAAATCTGTTTTCAGATAGTTTTCTTTGGGATAGATAATATACATGCAATGAGGGATAGTCTTGCTCGGCTTAGAGACTATTTAGATACTCATGGAACCACTTCATCAGATGGAATGTCATCATTCTTGGTAAGTAGTGCAATTTTTTGAAAATCACACTTGCGAAATGGTATAAACTAAGTTTAATATGCTTGAGATTGGCGATTCATGCAATTTTATACATAAGGTTGGGTGTGTGTACTTTAAATTTTTTAATGGAAACAATTTAGATAGATGTTGTAAGTCGGTAACAGTTGCATCTATTTTTAGTAGATAATTTGGAAAGTGTACTTAGGTATTTTGTATCTAATAGTGATCCATTGAAGGATAACATATTTAAATTCCATGTGGTCATGCAGAAAGTAGAGTATGTAACTTACTTGTGGCACACATGACACAACTATGTGGTACCTTTCCGCATCACATGTGGAAACTCAGGAGTGTTCACAGGGTTGCTTCAGCTAGAATACAGTTCTTTAAAGCTTCCTTATGACTTCGTCTTTTCCTTTGTTTCCCCTTTTGATTTCTCTTTTACTTGGCCCTTTTTGGTGGTACTTTCTCCATGTTGTGAGAATTATTGGTTCAAATATGCTTTGTGATTATCTGGGCATTTCTTACATAGAAAGTTAAGTTGACGATTTCCAATGCCTTTCTACTGAAATTTAGCATAATTATAACACTTTAGTAATCTTCTGTGCCATTTTATTGATAGAGACATGGTGGATGGACTTGGGGCGGGGGCAATCTCAGCAGTATGTCTGCTTCAGTATCGGCCCTTGGAGACACTGGTTGGTTAATACATGTTCACAATGTCTTGGCTGGTTCAGCTTGGATTGCTGCGCGCGTTGCTTTGGAATCAGCATCAGTCCTTGTTCATTGCAGGTAAGAAAACTTTTGATGCCCTTAATGCTTATATTTGTGATACTTGTGCTGCTTTTGTGATGATAATCAACGTTATTCAGTTGGATTTTTTTACCACACGTCTGATTTCCTCGAGTCATTTGAATATAATATTACCAACTAACCAACCAAACCAAGCTTTGTGTCCCAATCATTTGGGGTCGGCTATATGAGTCCATTTGCGCTATTCATTTCGGTCATGTGCTATACGCTATTTTAAATTAAATATTTTCATATTTTTTCTTATTATTTCGTTCAATGTTAATTTAGGTCTACCCCAACTCCTAATACCATTAAGATAAATTCTATCATTTTTTATAACTAGTGCCTCTATTGGCCTCCGTTGACCATGACCAAATCATCTTAATCTATTCTTTCTCAACTTATTCGCAATTGGAGCTACTCCTACCATTTCTCTAATACGGTTATTTCGTATTCTATCATTTCTAGTTTTTTCACACATCCACCTTAGCATTCTCATTTCTGTTATACTCATTTTGTCATTATGTTGTTTTCTAGTTGTCCAACATTCCGTTCCATACAACATTGTTGTCCTTATGGTTGTTCGGTAAAACTTGTCTTTCAATTTTATTGGTATCCTTCTGTCACATAATATGCTAGAGACTTTTCTCCACTTAAGTCAACCAGCGTTGATTCTAGGAGTTACATCGTCTCTAATCTCTCCTTCATTTTTAATGATCGATACTAGATATTTAAATCGTTTACTCGTTGGTATTTCTTAATTTTCAATCTTAACTTTTTATTATGTCTACTTCTTCTATTACTAAAATTGCATTGCATGTATTCAGTCTTACTCCTACTTATTTTAAACCCTTTTGACTCCTCGCGACTATGCTGGGTGGTACGCTCTGTTTTCTCGCGAAGTGTCTTTCTCCAAATTTTTAGCTTATTGTTAATCCCTACTCGAGTTTCATTGATTAAAACAATATCATTTGCAAATAGCATGTACCATAGGACGTCGTTATGAATATGCCTAGTGGGTTCATCCATAATTAGGGCGAATAGATATGGACTTAAGACTGATCCTCGGTGTAATCCCACTGTGATTGAAAATTCTTTACTTTCTCTCATAGAAGATCTAATTGTAGTTATAGTCCCGTCATACATGTCCTTCATCACCTCAATTTACCTATTCGTCACTCATTTTCTCTCAAAGACCCTCCGTATTATATTTCTAGTCACTTTATCATACGCCTTTTCAATATCTATAAATACTATATGGAGATTTTTCTTCTTTTCTCTTTATTTTTCTATGTGTGTCCTTAATAAATATATAGCCTCCATAGTTGATCTATTAGACATAAACCTAAACTGATTTTTCGGAACTGTAGTTTCAACTTATAGGCAACGTTCAATGTCCCTTTCCCTTAGTTTCATTGTATGACTCATTAATTTTGTCCCTTTATAATTATTACAATTTTGAATATCTCCTTTATTTTTATAAATAGGTATTAAAATACTCATTTGAATATTATATTATCTCTTCTAATTGAAGGTCATTGTTGGATGACTACGGTCCTCTTATATTCGTCCATTAGGCTGCCTTTTCCCCCCTTCTTCCCCTTTCTCTCTCTCATTCCTTCTCCTCTTTATATCTCCGTTTTTGTCCTTTTTTTGTGGGGGTGGGGGACAATTATATTGTTGAACAGAGATTATTATGTGGTGTGCTCCAACCCCAAGGTTAAATTTCCTAGGTTTGTATGTAGGTTTTCAAAAATGATGTTTAAACCTTGAATTTTCACATTATAGACGTATAAAAATATATACCAATAGAGAATAAAAAAAGGGGGGGGGGGGGGGGGGGGGAGAATAAAGGAGGTGGTTTTTCTCTTAGTCATCAGAATACATAGCAAAATTAAGAGCTTGAAAGTGGCAATTTAAATTTTCTTTGAGCAGAAACGTGCCAAAGCCTTTGAATATCTTTGTTAGTGTATATCATATTTTCCCATTTCTTGTATGGGTATAATTACAAGTATGCATGTATATGGATATATGTTGAGTTAATCGTATTACTTATAAACGAATGCAGCTTTGAATTCAAATATAAATGGGCTTTTACCAAAGTATGTAATAGTTAAGATCTGAAAGTATGTTGAGTAGCAGAGCATGAGAAGGCTCTCATTTTCAAATTTTCACGGGTAAAGAGAAGCAGATAAGGAGATGTTATGCATCCTTTGCCTGGGCATTCTAGAGATGCCACTATTTTTGCATCTGTTAATCACCTAGTTCTGATCATTCCTGTGTTTAATCCAAGAATCAAAATATCGTTTCAAAACGGTTGAAACATTCGAAACGTTTCCGTTTCTAAGGAGAGCGAAACGAATCAGTGATGGAATCGAAATTCTAATATTTCGAAGTGTTCCATAATGTTTCGAAATGTTTTGTTATATTTCAATGCATTTGCACAATTATTTCAAAATGTTTCAAGATATTTTGACAAATGTTTTGAAAAAATAATTCTTAAATTTTTTATTTTTTTTTCATTTTGTTTTTGAAACAGGTCGAAACGTTTCCGTTTCCTAGGTGACCGAAACAATGCACCGAAACAAAATTTTGATCATTGGTTTAATCATTCTCACACTTTTCCTTCTTGCAAAAATCAAGTATAGGTTTGAGTACCTAGGTTTATTGATGTTTACCTAGAAGCTTAATGTGAGTGCACAAGACAATTTACGCTTAGAAAGTTGGATTTTTTATAGGAGTCATTAATCTATTAGAATGTGATAGAGGAAGACTAAAGCTCCCCCTGTTTTGGCGCCATTTTTGTAAGGTCTGATTCTTTGTTTACTTGTAAGATTATTGGTCTTAACAAATGAATTAAGGTGTATCTGATGTTGTAAATCCGATATGATTATTACTCTTGGTGATGTTGACTCTGGAAGATATTACATTTTGAAAGGGCCGGTGAAGGTATGTCTGTGTCAACTATAGAAATGCCAGGCTCAAAAGCATTTGAGCATATCGTTGTCTTGATCTATATATAGTACTTCAGGCTAAGATATCTATGGAGAGTTCTTTCTTAATGGGATGAGGTGAATAAGTAGCTGATCAAAAGAGATGTAAGAAACAGGTTGTATTGCAATCCAACTAAGGGGTGTGTGGGATCCGGCAAATTTACCGGGATCAAAGGTTTCCGCTGTTATGCCATTGAAAGGAAAATCAGCAAAAATCTGGATTGTTATTATGATTCCAAATGCTGACTATTTTAATGTGCCAGCACAGCAGGTTGTTTAGTGCTTGACTATGTTGCCATTAAATTTTAGTCATGAATTTGGTTCAGGAATCATTTGTGGTGTGATATTCGTTAATGTATGTTGTCAGACTATGAAAGCGAGATGCCCTTTTTAATAACAAAGATCATACTTTCTGCATTAGCCAAGTCTTGCTGTGCTGGAATGGCAATCAAAAGATTTACATATTTGTGGTTTTTTATTAATCATTTTTTACCGCTTACACTTGTACAGATTCACTTGTCTATCTTAAATGGTGACTCATTGTTCCTTGTTCGTCTTTGTTTGTAGCTTTCACTCGGTGTCATCAAATAAATTATGCTACCTCAAATTTTGTTTACTCAGCACTTGGGAAAATACTCACCTTGTTTTCTTTTATTCATTATATCCAAATCATTTTATCATCGTCATCATTGTTGTTGTATTCATATTACTCCACTGATACCTTTAGCCTTTTGGCATTTTAAAATTGTGTTGCACAGTGATGGATGGGATAGAACAACTCAGTTGGTCTCGCTTGCTAGCTTGTTACTTGATCCATATTACCGGACGTTTGTGGGGTTTCAGGTACTGGCGAGACATTGGTGCACCTTTTAGTTCCTTGTTTAAGTCAATTTTTTGTGTTTCCTTTACCCAGACTTTATCTTCAGCTCTTGTTAGAAGTATGGGTGATTTCTGTTTTATGTTCGTGGCAACAAACTATGAATTGTTTCTTTGCATTTTAAACTTACGTTTGGTTATGAACCTGCGTCCATTGAATTTTATTTGTTTAAGAAGAACACTTCCATATCTCTTTTCCTTTTTCTTTGTGTCAAATACTTCCCTCTGGCCATGTTAGGCTCAAACTGGTGAGTGAACTACAGTTTTGGTAACCACAGTGTATATCACAGTAAATATACGTCTTGCCAGACATGTATTTGTGATGATATCAATGTTAGAGGGCTGACACCGTTCCCCTCTATTGTGGGATTTGATTTACTTGAACTTACATGGAGATCAGTTCGGGAAAAACAAACTTGTACGGAGATGCCTGGGCGATTTAATTCTTTTGCTTTGATGCAGGCACTTGTCGAAAAAGATTGGCTTGCATTTGGTCATCCTTTTTCAGATCGCATGGGAATACCAACTGTATCTGGAGGTAATAACATGCCTTCAGAATTATCTAGGCAGTCTTCGACTGGGAGTTTCCCATCATCGCCGATGCGCCAAGCATCAGGATCATTCCCACCTCAAGCTCCAAGTTCTTCGCATGCACAAAACAATTACTCTCCTATATTTTTGCAGGTGAGTGTCAGAGTAATGTGCAACTGCTATTGGTGTGGCATGATTTTTGTCTACTCATTTCAAAATTTCTGAAGTCTCTTCTCAGTGTATTCATGAACTTGCACTTCTAAACTTTGAATGTGCACATCTGCTGATTTTCACGCCATTGATAGTGAAAAATGTGAACATTTGATATACATTACTCAAGTTTGTACTGATTGTGAGGGACGCAATTCTAAGATAACATTCTAATAGTTTAGTCTGCAAAATTCTACTATTCCTGCTTTTTTATATCTTGTGATGGGATCCTGTAAAGGGTGGTGGGTTGGGAGTATGTGTCACCATATTGTCAAAAAGGTTCCTTTCCATGAATGGGTGGATAGTAATATTGTTACCAACATGGAAATGCATGGAACTTTTGACAACTTCAAATATTTCCTATGCTATTCTTAGAACTGTGAAGAATATAAATACGGATAGCATGGCAAAAAACAAGACATACGAAACTTATATCCCATATCGGAAGATTAGGACCACCCAAGGTTAATTTATATGGTTAAGGGCCTTCTCAACTCCTTGCCAATTGGTTTGGGTTTGATGCCTCTTACTTGTGTTGGATGCGTTTAACTTCATATCAGAGTTGGGTCTTGGGTAGTTAGTGGACTAAATCTCTCACCTATTTGAATCTGACAATATGTAGGTTTGTGCTAGTTTATTAGCCTATGTGCGAGTACAGTTTTAGCCTATGTGCGAGTACGGTTTCCACATGAGGGAGTGTGTAAAGAGAGCTTGTATTTCAAATTAAAAGATTAAGGTCGCCCAAGATTTGTTTATATAGTTGAGGGGCATCTCCACTCACTGTCAATTGGTTTTAGCTTAGATGCTTCTAGCAAAACCATGTCATTTTTACATATGGAATCTGTCCACAAGTTCTCTATTTTGAATATCTAAAGTATGCTGTCTATGCAAGGAAAAAAAATCAACACGTCTTCAGTTTTTTTTAGTTGAGTTTAAAACTGGACAATCAGTAAGATCTATTTAAAGTATTCAATGTATATACTCTCTGTTTTCTATTCTGAAAGAAATGGGAAGGCAATCATCATTCATTAAAATAAGAGGGATGGTAACAAAGATATCAATAAAGAAAGTATCAGAACTAATCTGTTGCTAAATATTTTGTAAGCTGAAAGATGCTTTTTTTTGGGAACAGATTCAAAGATGATTAAATTGTCTTCTTATAGAATTCTCGCCCTCCAAGTTTGAGGAGGCTAGGATTGGATTTCTCATGGTACCATAGATTTATCTGACAAGATCATTATATGCCATACCTGCTTATAGTTCTTCACAAGCAAAGACTTCAAATAAAATTGTTCATAACTAGTGTTGTTTTGTAAACAATAGTCCTCTGTTTTTTCGAATCTTGCCTAAATGAGTCTGATAAAGTAATATGGTTCTCCAGATTCCTTCTGTTTTCCTCTACTAATATACGTCCTTCGACAGCATCCATCCATTAGATATAATTCATCTGCTTGTTGCTATGTAAAATACTTCGATGACTTCCGTCATCTGATAACTCTTGGTAATGGAGCTAGGATTGCTCTTGTTATACTGGAATGACCTCTTTCTACTATGGACAACTACATGATCCTTTAATTTGAACGATATTAGATGGATAAAGAGATCACATTTTATTCCTTAAAACCAATATTACATTTGGGTGTTCTGATGTTTCCTGTTAATTAACTTTTTGATTTGATATTTGAATTTGTTGTGTAGTGGGTTGATTGTGTTTCACAGTTGCTGCGGATGTATCCTTTTGCTTTTGAATTCTCATTGGTATGTATCTTCATTTGATATGTAAAATGTGCATTTTGCTTTGCATGAAAAATGTTTTCTTTTATGAAAGATCTGATCATTGTATATTTGATGGATGGAAAACAACTTCCTGACTACTTTTTTGTTGCAATGTAGGCTTTTCTGGTAGATTTCTTGGATTGGGTGCTTTCTTGTCGCTTTGGAAACTTCCTGTGCAATAGGTATGTTCCTTTTCATGACTTGTTCTGGTTACTATATGAGGTGTAGGATCTATACCACACTCTTCTTTATTTGAATTTATTATATTTTAGGGTAAACTTTATCCACACCCCTATAGTAGGCCTATCTTCAATGACACCCCTTAATTTTTCTAAAATTTCACAGACATCCCTTATTAGTCTTTGTTGCCCGACAGAAGTAGCGGAGTTAGTGCTTTTACCTTTTTGCCCATCCAAATTTTATGTATTTAGTGATACAAAAAACATAAATATTTACTGTTAAAATAGATAAATACATGACATATATATACTTATCTATACTATATATATAAAGCAATTAAAGAGGGAGATGACTTGAAAGTTTTGCCTACCACTTTCCTTTTTTCTTAGAATTTTCAATTATTTAATTATCACATATGGTTTTATCCAATTAAATTCTAACACATGTCTCATGTAACTACCTCTCTACCCCACTATTAACTATCAATCTTTTAATTTTTTTTTTAAAAATCAGTCAGTAATTTAAAAGTTTTTAAAAAGGTAATTTTACTACCTCAATTGTTGCCTAACCCCTTCCTAATCGCTGCCCCACCCTCATTCCCATCACTTTTGTGAAAAATTTGATGCCTTGAAGCCTAACATGAAGACTAGATATATGGGTAGAGATTTCAACAAAGAAATTGTAATTTCAACAAAACCCAATTCAAAATTTGATGCAAGCCCTCTTCTTGAGGTGTTATGATGCTATTCTAGATGGGTTTGAGGCCAAAATTATCGCATCATGCAATGTGTATTCGAGGTTCATCGTTCATGGCTTTTGGAAGGTTTGTTTCTTAGTTTCCAATCAAAATGGGTTCAAGATGTGTCCAATACTAACCACCTTCTGTATCAAATAATATTGGTTTACTATAAGTAACTGAAGAAAGAAAGAGAGCTGGCAAATGGGGTAGTGACATTTTTCGATTTAGCTTATGATTTGAACATCAAGGTGGAAAATTAAAATTGAAAATTTGATTTTGATTTTGGTTGTGTGCTTTTGTTCGTATGCGTGTGTGTATTGGGGTTGATGGTGGTTTTTGTTGTTTTGGGTGGATGTTTATGGTGGTGGTGTATGTGGAATGATGGCATGGTGGAATTTTGGTGCACATTGGTGGCTATGCGTTGTAATAGTGTGTTGGTGGTTGCCCATTGTGGTTATTCGTCTCTCTTTCATCTAAAATCGAGAAAAAAATAGAGTTTGAATTTGATGTTATTTATTTTGGTTTGGTGAATTAGGTAGTGGAGTGGCAGTGGACGATGGTGTGTGTGAATGGAGAGGAAAAGTGTGAGAGAGGTGCTATGCATTGTGAAGAAAGAGGGAGTAAAATTGGTATTTGAAAAAAAGTAAGATGACGCCAGCCATTTTTCAGATGTCAGTAACGGTTGGTCACGGCTAGGGGTGTGAATAAAGTGGATATATCAACTAGAAAGTGATGCAGTAAAATTTCAGAAAAAGAAAGGGGTATCGTTGAAGGTAGACTTATCTACAGGGGTGTGGATGAAGTTTACACTTTTTTTTTTAATAAAAACAATGATTTCATTAATCATAAAATACAAAAGTACAATAGACATGTAAAAGTTGGACAAGACATCCAAAAACTAAGACATGAAATAGGGGAAAAAAATAAGTGCAACGCCAATTCATTATACTTTAAAAAATGCAAGAAAGAGGGATATCTTCAAAATCTTTAGACACAGAGGTCCAAAAGGAAGTCAAAAAGTAAATCCGTTCTCAAATATCTTCAACCTCATTGCATTTATCATAAAAAATTCTTGAGTTCCTTTCTAACCATATCACCCAAACAATAGCATTCCATGTAGGGCTATGCAAAATACACAAGTACCCGACAAATCGAACCGCAACCGACCCTTCCAAACACAAGACGGGCGGTTAATAGTGATTCCGGGTCTGTTTCGAAAGTAAAAATTGATTAACCGATTAAATCGGTTCGGCTGACGGATACCTTCAAGTCCAAAACCGAATTAACCGAACCGCCCGAATATATTTATTAATAATATAAAATATATATATATACTCTGGATTTGTCCTTTAAAAAAATAAAAAAACAAAAATATAAAAGCAACCAAACTCCACTTTTGAGAACACCCTATTCTCTTTCGCCGCTTCTCTCTTCTCTCTCTCTCAAATGAAAAAAATCCTAAGCTTCCTCTTCTTCTACTATTCTACATCCATGGATCAGTCGACCACAAGATGCCATCAAATATCGAGTAGAAGCAAATCTCAACCCTATCGAGCAAATCTCAAGGTCGACTGGTGCTATCAACTATTGAGTAGAAACAGATCTCAACCTTATCGAGTATCGAGTAGATCTCAACCCTTCTTTGACTCGTAAATTTCTCTTTCACCATCTCTAATCATCAATCTCTCTGCAACTATCAATTTCTTTTTTCTTTTTTTTCCTTACTCTCTAATTTCTTATACATATTTCTAAATACATTTTTTTTTTTTGGTCTTGAACCTCACTACTTGAAAAGCAGCCGAATTCTTTCATTTTTATCCTCTTCTTAAAAGTATTACCTATCCCAAATTCTTTCATTTTATAGCTTGATACTTGAGAGTACCTACCCCAAATTCTTTCATTTTTCTGACCATAAATTATTCTATCTATTTTTTTGGATATCAGACCATAAATTATTCTACGTAATATTTGTATGATACAAAGTATTTCTACATGTTCTCCTTTTGTGTTATCTGATTCGTGACTTTTTGTATTCGTTGAATCTGGATTTTTTTTTATATCTAAGCTTGCATGTTTAATTTGTTCAATTTAAATTTTTTATTTAGATGAAGGGGTATACAACTTTGGCTGATGCTACAAGAGTGATTGATGACCCTATTGAGACTTATGAGAATGAGACCTACCGGGCAAATTAACTGGGCTTGGGCCAAAGGTATTTTAGGTCTATAATAGAATTTAAGCCCACCGGATAACCGAACCGTAAACCGACCGACATTAAAGGTCGGTTATCAGTTCGGATGGTCTTGTAAATCGGATCGGTTCGGTTCGACTTTTCTACTTCCAAGTAGATTCGGTTCAGCTGGCGGAAGTAGCTACTTCCGACCCTAAATGTCGGTTGAACACCCCTAATTCCACACACATTCGCACAATGTCAAAGTGTCTTCTACTACCTATTCTCGCCCCCACTCAAAACATCCAAGCATAACATCGAAAACATCCTTCATGATGCCACCCAACAATGCCCAGCAAGTCTAAACAACTTATTCCATAATGAGAATGCAATAGGATAATGAAGAAATAAATAATCAACACTCCCCACTAGCTTTACACAAAACACACCAATTCGGTGAAAGACAAACCTTAGGTCTTCTTCTTTGAAACACATCATAAGTATGAAGTTTGCCATTAGTAATTATTCATACACAAATTTGCACCTTCAAAGTCACTTTAGCTTTTCAAATCACCCTCGAAGGGGGAAACAATGGAAAAGAAGAATCATCATTAAAGATTGGAAGAAAGATTTACAAGAGAAATTGCCAGAACGGTAGATAGTCCATATTCTTAAATCCAAACGACCATGAGTCAATGAAACACTATTAAGCAATGAAAGAATTTCCACCACCTCCGAACACTCCCTATCATTAAGATTTCTTCGAAACCCAAAATCCCAAGACACAATAGAAGACTCGTATTGAATTAAAGAAACAATTTTTTAAACATGAAATAAAGAAATACGATAAAGACGAGGGAAAAGCTCACACAATGGAACCTCACCAACTCATACATATTCCCAAAAACGAATCATACTTCCATCACCCATCATGAACTTAATTCTTTGATAAAAAATTGGTAACCCTTCAGCAATAAATTTCCATGGACTTCAAAAGCTACCTCAATCAACTCCATTAGCATCTCAACCATTAGCTTGTAACCCATATTTGCTTCTAATAATGAAACACCTCAATGAGCCTTGTTCCAAAAGGAATCTCTAAAGCGATTTCTCCATCAAAGCCTCATTCGGTCTAGACACAACTTCCCATGAAATCAAATGGTCCTTCCTACCTTCCTCCAATCCCTCCCTCCCATAAAAAATCTCTCATCAAACCTTCAATTTTCCTAGCAACCAAACTCGGTAATCTAAAGAGAGACATGTAGTAAATAGGAATAGAAACCATAAGAGACTGGACCAGAGTAAGCCTACCTCCTCTAGAGATAAAGGCTTTTTGAATATATTATATAACTTGAGCAGGTAGTCATATTTCTTGAATTAGTTATGCTAAAAGGAGAGCTCATCTTTTAATCTTAAGGTAAAACTTCTATCATTGAGTTTTACTTGTGAATGGGATCACCAAAATTAGGCTCAACTAAAATTCAGGTACTATGAGCTTAAAACTTTTAATCTGCACCTTGGTTGAAATCGCATTGTTTTGTCTGATACGGGCAATGATTAGTCGGCAGTAAGATAACCATAGTGGGAATATAGATAGTTTGCTAGAAAGAAGTTATAAAAATAAAAAATGCACCAGAACTGTATTTTGGAAAAATGTAGTCAAGTTGAAGGGTGACAAAGGTTTCGTATTGTGGAGTTAAAGTGTATGGCAGCCGATGAATTTAGTAGAAGAATGGTAAAAGATTGTGAGAGAAATTTTAGTGCATCTGGAATGGTATTGTATTAACCGGTCTCACTTGATGTTTGAATCCTTGCTGGGATTGTGTGTCTTAAACCATCTCATGGTACTAGAGCGTGCTTTGCTAGATTCTACGCAAGTGTTCCTAGTGTAGTTTTTATTTTTTTTGCACGGGTAGAGCTTCAGCTCAGTATGTGGCCTTGGATGGTAGAACTTGTCATGTAGGAGAAAAAAAATTATAGTTTTCTTATGTGTTTATGTGGATAAGACTAATTAATTTTTGGATTTACTTGTTTGTTCATTGCCTTGTACTCTATAGCTTGAGATGTGAACTCTTGGGATCGACTTTAATCAAACAATCTGGAATACCGATTTACTTACCTATTCCCTTTTAATTTTAGTGAAAAGGACAGACAGCAATCAGGTGTTTCTGATACCTGTGGATGTTTGTGGATGTATTTGGCGGATTTGCGGGCTTCAGAGGGAAGTTCTCACACGCACTACAACCCTTTTTATGATCCATCAAAACATGAAGGTCCACTGTTGCCGCCAGCAGCAGCTTTAGCTCCAACTCTGTGGCCTCAGTACCATCTGCGGTGGGCTTGCCCATTGGAAGCCCAAGCTGGAGAGCTTGAAGCTCAATTTAGAAGCATGGCTAAAAAATTCTTTGAACTGCAGAAGGTAGATCACTTCTGTTTCTAGCTGCTAACCCTGCCATATTTTTATATGCAGATAGCTCCGAACTTTGATCTTATACCAAGTGGTGGCTTTGACAAGAAAAAATTATGGACAATTTTGTGCCTCAATTTATTTTTTGAGTATTGTTTTCTCTGCTGTCTGGTCATCATTTATGCATTACAAAAGCCTGCATAGGTTAAGTCGCTGTCATGTCAATCTCAATTCCTCCTATGTATATTTTTCACTGGTATATCACCTTATTGTTAGTCATGCTTCATGAATATGACTGTTTTTTCTCCATATTTCCATTGAAGACTCTTAAAGAGGCCGACGGAGGCTAAAATTCAACTTATCTAGGTAGAAGAGACTGTTTAACTGCAGACATGGCTATTAGTTGGTTGGAATTGTAGGGCATGACATGCATGAACGATTACAACAGGATTTGAAATTAATTATCCTGCATCAGAGTAAAACAATACTTAGCTAAATGATGCGACTGGACAGGGGGTGAGATAAAAAAAATGCACGTTCTACTGTATTTTGGGTACAAAGACATGGTCAATAAGGCTGGTTTTTCTTGGTCTATGCAAAGTGAAGTGGACGCTTATCCTAGTTTTTCAAGTTGAAAGTTGCTATTATCCCTTGTTAGGAATCGGATTGTCTTTTGTTATTGTAATGTAAACCTTCACATTAGGATTTCATGGAGATAATTATTATTCTGTTGGCATTGGTACAAAGTTGCTATTATCCATTGTTAGGAATCCTAGACCGTCATTATGTTTTAATAAGTCAAGAACTTGCTGTTTTATTATATAGAGATAGATATATCTTACGAATAATTGCCATCTTTGTTCATTTACAGTCAGGTGATCACTTTACAAAGGGAATGGATTATTAGGACTCTTTGATTTAGGGTTGGGTGATGATGGATGTAAGATGTTCATTAGACTGATTATTGATTGATTGAAATAGGGTCTTTTGTCTTTTCCTAGTTATTTCTTCTGATTTCTTATCCCATTCTTCTTGATTCTCTTCTGCTGCTGCTTCTTAATTCTCTTCCCATCCCCATTTCTTCTTTCTAATCTACATCAATTTGGTATCATAGCCTGCATCATCCCTGTTTCATAGAGAGAGTAATATGGCGTTTACAAATCTTAACAGGAAAAAGAAGTGGCGGAAAGGAAAGTGGAAGAAATAACTGCAACCACAGAGTCCTTGGCAGTAGAGTTGCGAAATGAGAAACACAACAGCAGCTTGGCCGTGGATTTAGCGAAGAGAGCCAGCAAGGAAAGTGCAGCCATAAAGCGGGCAATACAATCACTGGGGTGTAAGGTTTACTTCTCAGGGGATGGCAACTGCACTGTAGACATTGAAAGCAACCCGGCAGATATTCCTCAGAAACTTATGTATTCTCCTTCCAAAATAGCTTCTGATGGTTCTGTGCAGAATGATGAGCAATCAGATGTCTCTGTCTCTGTTACTCTTATGGCAGATGATGATGTCTCCAACGATCCAATTAGTCGGGTGTGTGAAACTCTATGCCCATTACGCACCAGAGATGGAGGATGTAGGTGGCCTGATGCTGGTTGCGCTCAATTTGGCAGCCAATTTGTTGGACTAAAGGCAAACTTTGATGCATTTGATCAGCTTTCTATATATGATAGCTACTTCGAATCCAAGTAAGAACACTAAATTTTGGTCTAATCCTGATGTATAGCACCAACTTTTGGCCAGACGATCCAGCTGAGGATCTTTCTAAGGAAGGGAATCAGATGGAATTTTGTAGGCAATGGTCTTGTTGGGAGAAAGTTTCTAGTTATAAATTAGCAGTTCATACAATATGAAGGGATGGTGCACGAAGATGGAGCCCCGTATTTGAGATGGGTCTCGGGACTGTCCCTACTGATAGAATAAAGAGTTAGCTGTGAACCTTAGCATTTTCGGGATATTTGCCGAGGAAGTAACCAGGAAAGCTCAAAAATGATACACATGAAGTGATGCATTTTGAGGTGGTCCAGGTTCGTTCTTAGACATTGTCTTCAGGCGTTTCTGTTATACATCGGCGCACATCCATCTGTGCAAGTAAAATTAGCTTGTGTACAGATTGTTAACAAGTGTATCATTGTTTCATATTTAACCTGCCAGCAGCATTCTTGTAGGCCAGGCCAGCTCATTGTTATTAATAAATTTACGTTTTTAGTGCAACTTACTTTCCTTAAATTCACTTTCGAATGTGAATCATATGAATTATTTTGGTCGGATTAAAAGTCTTATAGATAATAGTAATTTGTTTCTAAGAGCATCTCCAATTATATCTCTAATTATGACTTAAATTTTTATTCAAGATGATCATTGAATAAATTTAAGTCGGGATTGGAGATATTCTAAGTAACGTTTGTTTGTCCGTTGGGCCATTTGAATGAATAGACATAGAAAATGACATGCGAGGCTTTTAATCTTTAATGTTGCAGAGTAAAAATTCTAAAATTTTTTAAGGGGCAGTTTCATTTGCCTTTTTTTTTTTTTGGGGTACTATTAATAGAAAAATACTTTAATTTCAAAGGGAACCTCAAAAAAATAATAAAAATAAAACAACAAACACAAAAAATGTACCATTGATTGAATTATTGAAATTTTTACATTTTAACGTTTCAAGGTATTTTTAAATATTTTGCAGCAAGATGTTCATTGTTTCCATTTTGTCTTTCAAATGTCTCTGAAACATTTTCAAAAACATTTTGGAGATGTTTCTAACTGATTGAAACTATGCACCAAACATTGATTCTGGCTTAAAGCAAAGCTCGGTACAAAGTAGGAAAAAGAGCATGACTTGCAAGTATTTAAATTGGAAACTAATAAAGCAATGTTCCTCAAAAGCTATTTTGCAATCTAAGAAGGTAACCAGATCAGGCAAGAGTCATTAGAAGGCTATAAATATTCTTAGACAAGTGAAAAAAAAAAAAAAAAACTGGCCTTTAATCCCCTGACCAAACTCCCCAGTTCATACAGTGCAAAGTCTGTTGCATGGCAATTCAAACACTAGTCATCCGCTGGAGATGGTTCTTCATCAGATGGCTTCCTTCTTCCCCTCCGCTCGTTCCATCTCGCCCACGCCCATCTTAAAACAAAGAACCCTCCGACTGCATAAACCTGAAAGCAGCCAAAAAGCATGTAAATGTGATTATAAGATATATTTTAACTTTGAGCGTAGAGCGTCCAAGTTTACGGGTTGACTAATAACGAGATGATTATGAAGTCTGAATTTTATCTCTCCTGTTTTTTAATTGCTGTTCTGCAACTGAGACAATGGGTTCAAGCATGCACCCTGATATAGGAAACTTGATACAAAACCCAACAGAAGGCAGTAAACTTAGCACACCACGCGACTCATCTTCCAAACACCATGATGCATTTTTGTTTATAGGTGCTACTCACGTCCTTACAAGACACGTGAAATAGTTTTTTTAACAAACGAGGCATTCTTTGCTGTAAAGACTGTCTTTGAGAGTGAATCAGAGGAACTGAATCTCAAAACATAGGTTAGCATATAGGTAAATTTATTAACTATGATTTTCCACAATAATTGTCGAGGGAAAATCCTAATCCTCCACTATGGTTCACAGTTTCGTCATTACTATGCCACAGAGACAGATCACAGTGTCTGATGGTTTTATAGCACTCCTTCCAGCCTATTAGCATGCTTCGTTGAGAAGTGGAAGAACAGTCAAATAGTCTGCATGGCAGACTACATAACAGAATTTCCTACAAAATAGGACTGCAAAGGACAAAACTGGACAAAATAACCTTCATAAAATGAGAGCAAGAGCAAAGCATAAGCAAAATGGAAGTAATTTTTTGCAGTTCACGCACACACACTAGGTAAACAAGAAAAACAAGGGGTTTAAGAAGAAATATACGAACGAAAGGTAACTAACTAAAAATTTCAATTCCAAACAAGCATGATTTCAAGTAGAGCTGAAATTATATTCTCCTCGAGCATCTTCCATCTTGACAATGTATATTAGAGTACCAGGGGCACCTAAAAATGTGAAGGCCTTAAAAATTCTTGCCCTCCCCAGGAACAAAGAAGGTGCATCAGTAGATGATCTCAACCAACTGACAAATAACTCGGTGAAACAAGCCTAAACAAAGCTGGCAATCATCCACAAAACTGCTGATAGACTATTTTTCTTGCAATTACTTTTTCTAATTGATGGGTATGATATAAGGTGTCAATGACCTCTATCTCAAAAGTTGGGGGTAAGACATCCACCCAAGTAGACACTCTATTAGTCATTTATGATTGAGCACACATTTTGGACGTATTTAATAAAGGAAACATTCTCTTTGCACCCACATAAGATAGCACATATCTGACCCTCCTTAGACCCCACAATGCGGGGAGATCTTTGTATACCGAAACAGTCCTTTCAAAATATTTGATAGTTTGGAGAATGTACAAACCCAGGTAACTGGCCTTCTTCCAAAGAGTTAAAACTTTTAGAGTGTGAAACTGATGCCAATGTATTTACTATACTGGTATGAATGATGATGCCTCAAAGGAATTCTGATCAGTGTAAAACAGGAGAATGCCTGCAATCCCCATCTTCAGCCCCAATCAAAAATTCTAGAGAATTTGTTAACCCCAAGGAGAAGTCATAGATCATTTTCGATCTCATGTTGAGCCAGTTTTAAAATAGTCTATTACGAAGTTTCAGCCTAAAACTATGTGGTAACCTTGAACAATGGTGCGGCGGGAGTAATACATGATGCTCTTTGTCATCGATAGAAACATACACAATACAACAAGATTTTCAGACCGTGCAGTTCTGGTAGGGTTTCTATAGAATCTATACTGACCTCTCATTCTCCAATGGTCTGAGGAGGAGGAGGAGGAGAGGAAGGCCTGTGAAGGGCTTGTGAAATGTCATGATTGTAAACATACAAATGGACTTACCATCTGTGGATGAATCCACGTGAATATAAGACCATAGTCAACATCCTGTGCCATATTTCCAACAACTTCAATATTTTTCATATAATTCCCAATTCCATCCGAAGTCTCCATAACCACAACAACTGCTATAATGCCTTCTGAAGTATTAGATTTTAGCCAAAGACACCAATTAGTGATACAATAATCAATCTTCCATTTCAAATGGGTATACTCATACTTCTCATATTCTTTTCATATATGTTTCCACAAAACGCCCAAATTTCTATTGAAAAAACAGTAATTCACTCAATAGAACTTTGTGCTGACACTAGAAATTGCACAGATGCGAAGCTTGTATGTAAATAATGTCAAGGTTTATGCTCACCCAATACTACGATTGCAAAGTTACATTATACTAGAACAACAAATCATCCACTCTGAACCCAAAATTGATAAAATCAACAACACATGAAATTAATAAAAAGGAAACCCACAATTTCACAACTAAATACGGATTTAAGCAATAAGTTCATTCATTACCTGCCATAGAACAACAGGGTTGGTATTAGTGTTCTGCTCACACTCTTCAGCTTCAAGTTTGACCTCAGGCGAACTCTTCCTCGGAAGCCTCACGAAACCCGGCTTTGCCTCGTTCAAATCGTCCTTAACACCCGTTTCGATCGGCGGAGGTCCCGAATCATCGGTAACTACTTTCGCTTTTCCTTGCTGTTTCAAAGGAGGGAATTTGAAATTTTGGAGAAAATTTGGTATGAGAGACAAGATGGGGTTGGAGGGTCTGTTTGAATCAGCAGTGTCTTTGGGTATGATTTCGGAATTTCCTAGTTTCGGATCGATCTCGGCCATTTCCGCCGAAGAGTTGTTCGGTTGGGACGGTGTTTCGGAGGTTTCTATGTTTCCTTGACTTGGGAGATGCGGTGATTACGAAGTGGTGAACGAGTAAGTAGAGGGGGAGGGAGGGGGTTAAGAGTCAGGATCGTTCTGGTTGGGGGCTGTTTGGTGGCCCAATTAAGCACTCAAAATTAAAAAAAAAATAGGGACCAAAGTTTAATTAATACTAAATTTTAGGGAAAATTAGTGTAATTTGTCCTTACAAAAATATTTTAAAATTTTCTTATTAATTGCATTTGATAACTGAAATTTTAAATAATAGACCCAAATGTAGAATAGAATCAGTGACTAAAGATTCTAAAAATTTCTAATTATGAATTAATCTACCCTCAAATATTTTAACTCAATTTCATCTTATATCCCAACTCTCTACCATCACCACCATGAGTGGAATCATGATGAAGATAGGGGTAGCAAGCATCATGGTAGTAGTGGCAATGGAATGCTGGTGGAGGTGGTGCATGGGGCAAATGATGGAGTAAATATTGGTTATAATGGTTATACCACGTCAGTATTGTTACGTGATGTAATTATTCGATAAAAACTCAACATTTAGACAACTTATATACCACTCCTTCAAATAACCACCCCTTCACATAGGGGTGACAATTTTTGACACTACACGATAACTCAACACGAATACGACACGAATAAATGAGTTTGAGTTGACTATTTTTTGGCATAAATTCGTTTATGACACGATCCGTCAACACGAAGTGTTAATAAATCATGTTCAGGTTTAATCCGTTCAACCCGAAATTGACCCATTCAACCCATATATTTAATCAGGTGGACACAAACCCGCTTAACTGTGGCACGACCCGTAATTGACCCGACACTATATAAAGAAGGGAAATTTGGAGGCCGGTCCCCTTTGATGGACTTGTTTGGAGATAAGTCCTGCAATAAAACTTATTTGGTTTAAAGTCCATTTTTTGCTACTTTTACTATTATACCCTTATTTATTAGAAAACCCCAAACGGCGTGTAACTTGTCGTTTGTTTACAAGACGGAAAAACCTTTCGTTGCCGTTTGTAACTTGGCGTGTAACCCAGTAACTTCCCCTTCATTCCAGGCTACGAATCCGGCAATTTCCTCAAATCTTTCTCATTCTCCTTCTCCGAAAAACATATACCGCCATTACCCAAACCGAATTTATTTCAAATTTCAAATTTGTTTCAAACAAGAAAATCGAAAATCGGTTTTACTTTTCAAGTTTCATTGGCGAAAAGCTATAGTTGGTCTCGGCATTCTTGAAATCTTCAGAAAGCTTTGGGATTCTTTAAAAATTTGAGAAGTATGTGATTTTACATGAACTTTGATGTTTGTTTTAGGGTTTTAAAACAACATTTACACCCTATATCGTGAATACTTTGGATTTTTTTTTTAATTTTTTGAAAATAAAATTGTTAGTTCTTGTTACTATATAAAAGAGTTGGGTATTATGATTTTGTTTTTTTTTTTTCCATTGTGTTATACATTCGAATTTGATTGGTGTGGTTTCTTGGAATTTCTAATATTATTGTGAGAGCAATGTTCAAAATTTATTATCTTAATGTTGAAATCTTGATGTTATTAATATGTATTGAGTGTCCTAAATCAACCATTAACATTGTGTTACCATTAGTTCATGACAGTAACATCAATTTTTGAATTGTTTTTTTACCATCAATTTTTTGAAATTCGATGTTACTGTGCACAATATGGCATTGGGGATGGATCTGTTCATGTTACTGTTACTTAATCAATGTGTTATATAATTAGATGTGTAAATTTTGTGTTGCTTTCTTCGTTGTTCAATAAATTCAAAAACCTTTGGTTCAAGAGTACATTGAAACTTTTCAGGTTACTGTGTGATAACTGGAAAAATGATTTCATATTTTTAATGTATGGATGTGCTTGGATACTATGGATGTGCTTGGATACTGTGGATGTTACTAACATCTTGGTGTTACTGTAAACATGTTACTGATCAAACCCTTTGTGATTTTTAACTTTTAATGCAGCATATGTTGTTTATGAAGAGTGTAGGGGTTGTTGTTTGATTTTAAATGTATAATGGGAATTCAATGAATTTGAAATGGAATCAATCGTATATTGAAAAATGAAGTTACTGAATTGTGTTTGTTTGATGTTACTAAGAATATGTTGCTGGGATTCAGTTTATTAGTTAGTGTTACTATGATCATGTTACTAATATAATGTTATTGTATGTTGTTCAGCCATTGATATTTCAAATGTCATGTTATAGGTTGATGGCAAAAAAAGGTAAATTTACTGCTCCAAAAGCAGCTTCATTTCACCAATTCCTGTCTAATTTGCTTCTATTGGTGAAGGTTATAACTGACATAAACATCACAGATGATCACGGAGAACAACTAAAGAGAACACCATTTTGGCATATGTTTAACACAATATCAACAACTGAAGTGGATAAAGAATGGTTCAAAAAGAATAACAAGAGTATTGTGGACATAATTACAATGTTTGATGGTGAAACATCAAGATTCCGTATTGGTGGAAAATGTTTGAAGATACGGAAGACTGATGTAACACTCATTTTTGGTATAGAAGATGGTGTCGATCCAATTCTTTCCCCCCAAAGTGCAAAAAAAAAATCACCATTTGTTAGTAGGAGATTCAGTAACACCAATAGGTTGAATGCACCAATAATAAAAAACAAGCTGGAGGAGGCAGTAACGAGTGTTGGTAAGGATGATTGTGAAGATTTTGCTAGGTTGTTCTCTTTGTATGTCTTTGTGACACTGCTAATTACAAATATGGGGCAAACGATTGGATGAGGATATGTGTCGTACACAGAAAATCTGGATGAAATAAAAAATACGACTGGTCTCAAGCAACAATTGATACAATGATGAATTTCATACGGTTGAAGTTTGAAACACCGAGTGCAGTAACCGGTTATGTACTACTGTTACCAGTAAGTTTTAGATTGCTAATTTATTTGATTTTTTTTTAATTTTTCATTAAACACTATTTGTTCTATATAATGTAACTATATCTAAATTGCAGTACTAGATATGTGAACACACGTCTCTTATTGTGGCCGACAAGGCATATGCATTCCCACGGTGGATGAAATGTGACTTAAGAAAATTTTGGGCAGCTCTCTCACAAAACACATTGTTTGACATAGCAGCTAAACAGGTATTATTTAAAAATTTGTTTTTTCGAATTTAAATTATTTTTGACAATTGCTTAATTGTATGACAATGTTAAATTTGTGATCAATGTTACTATATCAAATTGATGTTACTATTGATGATATTAGCAGGTAAATGAATGTTACTGTGAATGTTACTGTAGAAAAATGGATGTTACTATGACTATGACTATGTAATTCACAGTCATTAGATTCAATTTTTTAACGTTACTAATGATGTTGTCAGGTCTTCCGAAGAAAACTAAAGAAAACAGATGGTGAGAAGAACTTAATGAAAGCAATTCGGAAAAATTCCAAGAATGTGCCAGCTAGTTTGGAGGTTCCACAACAAAGCAATGTTACCAACAAGAGTGCTTTAAATTCAGAATTGGAATATGCAGGTGATGAACCTAATCTAGCTACTGATGATCATACTGTGGTTAATGAATATGTCCATGAAAGTGATGATGCAGTACATGTTCCTACAAACGATCATCTTGTCCAAAAGGAGACTCAAAACGTCCAACCGTTTGATGTGTTTGTTGATGTGGTCATCCGAGAATCTGCATTTATGGAACCAGATGAAGTGGTAACACGAGATGAAAAGTTACAACAACCTTCCCATGATAATGAAGGTTCGTCTGGATTGATTGTTGAAAATGAGGTGCAAAAATTTACTATCAAAATGCTGATAGTGGAGAACGAAGCACTTTGAACGGTCATCAAGAATATTGGGGGCAACCAAAGGGAGGACGATTTGATAGAGATTGAAGAATATGAGATGAAACTAGTTGACAGAGACAACCAAATTTTAGAATTGAAAGTTTTAGTTGATCTCTTGGAGAAAAACAAAGAAATACAAGAAGATCAAATTAAGACACTGACATTAAGGGTGTCCGAATTAGAAGAGAACAATTCCCTGCATGAGAAGATTGGAACAAGTTGAAATCTAGGATCAAGGCGACAAAATTAAAGGGAATGAGAAGATACTAGATAGCTGCATTGATGTTGATGATTTGGATATTATAATGCCAAATGAGAAGCCAGAAAGTAAGAGAGTTGAAGCTCGAAGATGGAAAGCCTGCAAGAAATTAGGACCGGATGTGTACGACAAATTGGTTCAAATGCATAAGGCTGAGGGAAAAAAGTAAGTAACTCAATGCCCCATTATGAAACACATTATATATATTACTGTTTATACCTTATTGTATTAACATGTACTGTTTTTGATTAAAAGGGCAACTTTATGGAGTGGAAAAAAGAATGAAAATATCATTGAAGTTGATGATATGTTGAAATTCATGGATGGGGAAGAGCTGCACAACAATGTAATGTACCATGCGTCTTGAAAATTTAAACAAATTATGGAATACTTGAATAGTTGTTATTTAACATAGTCGTGTTATTACTCAAGTGATTGATTGTTGGGGAGAAATACTGATGGAGGAAGCAAATTGAAAATGTTTCTTTTTCAACAGTCTGTGCTGGGTGAGTTTGTGCAATCTATGTTGAATTCTTGATTACTGGAGTAACATGACTATAGTAACATGCATGTTACTATAGTAACACAGATATAGTAACATTCATGTTACTATGAATGGATCTATTGTAACAATGCTGTGTTTGTGTTAATATAGTAACATTGATATCAACAGTCTGTGCTGGTTGAGATTGTGTAACATACGTTGAATTCTTGATTGCTGGAGTATTTGACTAGTAACATGGGTATAGTAAAATACAGATACAATAACATGCGTGTTACTATGAATTGAACTATTGTAACAATTCTATGTCTGTGTTAATATAGTAACATGAATGATACTGTTCTATATTGGCATTGTTCAGTCTCTAAAATTTATGGGTTACTATTGATTAACATGTAGACATTCGTAATGGTTGGGGGACAAGAACATTCACGGCAGGTTGAGATAGACAACAATCTGAACATGGGGCATGTTTGGTCATTCCTTGTGTTCCCAATGAATTCAGATGCGCATCGCACCCAGCCCATGTCATTCCATTGGACCTTGCTTGTACTGGATACAGAAGCAGGGGAATGGATCCACTACAACTCTTTGAAACCACGAAGTGGAATTGTGGACAAGTTTTTTGAGGATGCAAAAATATTGGTAAGTTAGTAAAATCTGAACAACCCACATTGTCTGATATATTTTCAATGTACAACATTAACAACATTTTATTATGGCAGAAAGACTACGTGGAGACGGCATCCAAAGAAGGACAAAAGAAGTCATTGAAGACAAATGATGAAATTGTTGTCAGCACACAAGACATCAAATGTCCAATGTACTCATATGAGAAATGTCCTCAACAACGAGCTGACACGTACATATATAATAAAATAGAATATCTTTAAGTACATTACATTAAAATATCATTTAAAAAAATCCTTGAATGCAACGTCGACTGCGGATTGTACGTGTTACTTAATGCAACAACTTGCTCGTGGATAACCAATAGAAGATAAATTGAAACCACCACAAATTACCGCTCTTCGGATCGATATGATCTCTACATTCATAAACCACAGAAATGCATGGACTGTTTACAAGACAAGAGCAAGATTGAGAAAAAGATACAAAGACAAATAAGAAGTACTAATGTGTGGGATAGCTATTCATTTTTAGGCTAATTGCAGGATTGGTTAGAAAATTGGTTGTAATTGTTGGGTGGTTGATATTTGGTTAGAAATTGGTTGTAATTGTTAGGTGGTTGATATTTGATTGTAATGGAATGTTTGTGGAACAAAGGAAACTCTGTCTACATTGTTATTCAAATAGTAACCCAAACAGTAACATGTACAAAAATTGTAAAATTAGTACAAATTATATATGATTCTAGAATGCTGAAATGAAGTTGTTAGTGGAATGTGAATGTTGTTACCCACATGGCTGGGTATTGTTTGTATAATTTTTTTGAAAAACAGTTGATAACTCTTTCATGCTTGATTATCCAAACAAAGTAACAAGTGTAGTAGCATGATTTAAATTTCGTCAAATTAAGCAATCACACAAAATCCTTGTTAAAAAGTAACATTAGTTACTCTCTAACATGAGCATTAAATAGTAACATTGGGGTCACATTAACAGTAACATGAAACATATATTGACCATGCAATGATAATACTACACTATTAACTTATTACACTGTTTAATTCGTGATATTCTCAATGGGTAACATGACAAACACAAATAGCTAAAAAAAAAAAGTAACATCTTATTCCAAAAAGACATACGGAATATTAAAATGGCTCGTTACAAGTCTTCTTATTATGACTACCTAAACGGCCACAACGACCACAATGAATTTTCCTAACAAGCTCATCTCTAGACCTAAATCTACGCTTCCTTGGACGACCTGGTTGTTTTTTTGACAATGGTGGCAACATATCAACGTCAATCGCTGAAAAGTCAGGACGACCAAGTGTTGGAATAGGGTGTATAGGCTCAGAATAACACAGTCTGTAAGTAGTAACCTGATAATAGTAATCAACAAACTCATTGATGTTCCTACCACTCTTTTGAATTGTAGCCACAATATGGGCACATGTTAAACCGTTGATCTGCCATTGGTGGCATGAGCACGTGCAACTCTCAATGTCAACCGTCACTGAAGGATGTGAATTAACCTTGAAAACATGACTTGATGACACCCTAACAAACCAGGAACGACACTCAGTGAACGCAGCTTGAAGTTTGGATTCAATATTTGGACAATTAATGTCGTTCCACTGTGACGATGTATTCAAGCGGCAACCCATTTGGTTCATGATTTGCCCCCTTATTGTGTCAACCATGCTTGTGACAGGTAAGTGACGTGACTTTGTGATCCAAACATTGAATGACTCAGCAGCATTTGAAGACATCTCCACATAACGTTTCCCCTTGAAAAAAGCATTCGCTCATTTCTCAAATGGAAGGTTTTCCAAGAACTTATCAGCAACGGCTCCTCCTTTACGTCAAAAATCATCAAGCTTTTCATTGAAAAATGCCTCTGTCGGAGCATAAGCACACAATGTAAACAAAAAAACCATACCCTCGCGAAACACATGGGTAAAGCGTCCCCCACTATACTTATCTCTCATATTTGCTTTTAGGTGTTGTAGGCAGAACGAATGGTGCACCGTTGGGAACACCTTTGGCATTGCTTCCATCAAGCCAACATTACGATCGGACATAATGGTAAGATCCCTAGTATTATCAACAATCTCAGCTAATTGTTCTAAAAATCAACGCCAATTACACTCATTCTCCGAATCAACAACAGCAAAAGCCAAGGGGAACAAACCTGCAATACATATAGCAACACAAACAGTAACATACAATGGAAATATTAAAATGTAACATTAAAATAAAATCAGTAACATCAAATTAAACCCAAAAAAAATCACCTTGGTTGCCATCTTTTGTAGTTGCAGACAAAATAATGCATTTATACCTTCCTTTTAAAAATGTACCATCAATGAACAATATGGGTCGACAATAGTTAAATCCATTCCTTAAATGACATGAACAACCTACTAAAACGCTGCGTGTCCGAATCACCTTCCAACACAAAATGACTACCTGGATTGCTTTCATTAGCAGCCTGTACATACCACCGTAATTGTTGGTATGACAACTAATGATCCCCAAACAACATACCCCTTGTTTTTTCAACACCCATTCAAGCTTGATCATACGATATGGTCAAACCATAATTTGTATGAAACATACTTTTCACATCAACTGGTCGTGTGTCAGGTTTTTGTCGGACGTTGTTAACAATAAGACCACCAACCAAATTAGAAGTCAATCTTTTGTTCTTTGTTGTACGTGCAGCCACACCGCACGTGTGCTCATTGTTTAACTTCTTAATGTAAAACCATCCATTTATCCGTTGGAGTGTAGCAACTACAAACCACTCACACCCAGCAGAATATTTCATTACACATTCAGCCTTCACCCTTGTTTTTTCATTCTTCACATAATTAAACTGAAAACCAACCTCGATTGCATATTTGTATAAAGCATTCCGAAAATCAACTACTCCTCTCTCAAACTTCTGCCCAACCTCTACTATTCCATTAGACCATCCATCAGTCAATAAAACCTTCTCATTGTGAGAACAAAAACGAGGGAGAAGATCATCCTCGCGACCAACAGGGTCAACAGTTAATTCAGAACTTTTCACAACTTCCCCACCCTCAAAATCACGAACCACATTCCCTTTAACAACAACTGTAACTTCAACAAAATTCAACTGAACAGATCATACAATTAGAAACATGTTTCTCACATCATGATCATTTTGCAAAACGCAATTCGGATGTCCAAGAATAGCGTACGACAGGGCAACACAATTGGAACTCAACCTATTCCAATTGTCACACACCCCATGTAACACATCATCCATTGTGGAATTCATTGTAATTCTTAGCACAACAGTCTCAAAACAATACTTGCAACAAACCAATATGTTATCCTCCATCTGTTATAACCAATAAAACAAATATAAAGAGAAAATTAAAATAGAAAAACAAACATAATCAATTCAAATTTAAATACAACACAAACAGTAATATGAAAAAATAAAATTAGAACCTTATTTAAAAAATAAAAAAAAACTCCGTTGAATAACGTCGCAATACGAACACCGGTAAGTAACATTGAATTTCGGCAAGAACAAAGGAAAAACGAAAATACTTAATTCTAATTCTAATAAAGCACTACCAGTAACATGAAAAACAAAACTTAGAACCTAATTTCAAAAAAAAATTAAATAAATCCGGTAAATAACATTGAAATGCAAATTCCGGTAAGTAACAACGAAATTCCAGCAAAGTAACTTCCAATTTACAGTAATTTCAAAACAGCACTGTTAAACATGTTATGTAAAAAAAGCCAATTAAAGTGAAAATACCTCTGAAAATCAAGAACTAGTAGGTTGAACTGAAATCACATAAAAATTCGAACTCCCGTCGCTGCTGCTATCACCTTTGACACTCCTGTAAAATAAAAATGAAGTAGCGGTATGTTATGAAGAAGAAGAACACCGCATGTTTCCTGGTAAAATTAAAAAACGTTTATATTTACCGTGATTCAGCACGAAAAAATAATCAATTCTAATTCCAATAAAAAACAAAAGTCTGTTACTCAAATGGTATAACAGACACACGAATTATGTTTGATTCAGATTTTGAATTTGAATTTGAATTTTTAATGGAATCTTCTTATTCGAAATTGAATTAATAGACCACTGATTTTAACGTAATTCAAGCATAATATTTTGATATATACGGTTTCCATAAAAAATTGATCAGTTTGTTACCATATATATCTCAAACATTTAACTTATGTCTTTCCATAATTGACCAACGTTAACACCGTTAGGGGTATTTTTGAGATAAAAAAAAAAGTGGACTTAAGTCAGTATATATAATTTTAAATATGAGCTTAACTCCTTATAAGTTTCCTTGTCGGATTTATTTTCAAACAAGTACATCTAGGGGGACTCACCCCCAATTTTCATTATAAGATATTTTGGAAGGAGATGTATGTAACTTCTATAAGAGTTATAGAATACTTAGATTCTAGAAGATGTCTAGAAAAGTCTTGAGAAATATTCTAGATATTTGTCACATATGTAAAAATCTAGAATCTTGTAAAGAAATCTAGAACCTTCCATGAGTAGTATAAATATGGATGGGTTCTAAGTTATTTTGTAATATGCCAAAAAAGTTTGTGTTCAAGTGTAATACAAAGTACTTCCCCACTCTTGTCTTAGTCTGTCCCTCTTCCAAAAATCCTTCTAACACAAATAACCAAATAATCCTCCTCTTTCAACAATGCACAATAGAATGGTTTGCTATTTAAGCCTAAACCCGACAGAATGCAAGATGGTTACCAGATTTATGGCTTTGGTAACATAAGCATAATAATAGACTCTCTCAATCAAAAAGTATTTGCACGAACTGAGGATAGGTGGTCTTTAGTTTCCCTGGAGCAGCTACTAGAACTTCACAGTCTTTCTGGCTTAAAGTGACACTGAATTTTTGAAGTGCTCTTGCAATGTTCTTGGGATTGAGAATCACTCTGCGCTGACACAGTGCAGGGATTAAGGCTGCACAGATTGTGGTAATAGCATATTTGGTTTCTCTTCAAACTTTCAGCTTGTCTCTTGCGACTTTAAATTTCTGTTGTAACTGATGACAATTGCACTACTAATTTCCCCTCCCCCCCTTTTTGGGTGTCAATGTATATCTCGCAGTGCATAACTTGTCAACATTTTGAATCGAGAAGCTATTCTCTAGGAATTCAATTCTGATAGTTGTCTAATTATTTTTGTTAGTTATATGTGGGTTAAATTGAGGGATCTGAAATACTTACTGCTATTCTGTTATTTTTTTGGCTGATCTTTTTCTTGTGGCTTCTTAAAAAGATGAAGCAACATGCATGGATGACGTAGGACAACAGTGAACCCGAGAAATCAACACATTTGTATAAGGTTGTGAACAGTAGCCATAAACAGTATTTTAGGGGATAATTGTGTTGGCTTGCGTACTAGGGTTGGATAAATTGAAAGGGAAAGGGGTTTTTAGATGAAATTTAAGGGTATAACTATGAGTATAGTAGGTTTGATGAAGGTGTTTAGAACTTAGATACTTGCAGAAAAATAGAAGAAATAAGCAGGGTCGGCCCAACCCTTAGGCAACTAAGTTGCTTGTCTAGGGCCCCAAATTTTAGAGGGCTCCATAATATTTATCCCTTTAGTATAGTAGGTCTAATTTTTTATACTTTATTTTATATTTTAGATATGATTAAAAATTGGGAAAATTGTGGGGAAGTACATTTTTTCTAAAATATTCCTGGAAAAGTCCATTGCCCAAACTTTTAGGTTTATATGTATACTTTCTATAAAACATTTGGTGGATAAGTACATAATTTCAAATTTACATATTTTAATAGTACCTAAATGCCCTTTCCGTATTTTAGGCAATATCTAGTAGTTTCCTTTTTTTTTTAATTCTGTTTTTATTGAATTAGTGGTTTCCTATTTTAATGGGCAATCAAACATTTGAATTTTAAAAAGATTACAAACTATTTGGCAGTAAATATTTTTGCTTTTCATATCTTCATTTTTCAAACCGATAAGCATCATCAGTCTTCTTCAAGAGGTTCATCAATTTTCTGGTATGTCATCATGTTAGGTTCTTTTTTTTTTCCGTGTTTTCTGATTACACAATCAGTTGGTGTCATGCATGTTCATATAATTAGTTCAAATAACATTTGTTAAACTTCTTTGATTTGAAGACTAGACTTTACCCAGCAACACCATGGTTTGACGTGTTTTTTATTTTTTATTCAAATGGGTTATGTATTTCAGTATGTGAATGATGTTGCGAATTTTTTCACTTAATAATTTAGTTGTTATAGGAATTGCATATGATGTTTATCTTTCATATACATGTCACAGTGTTTTCGTATTGTGTTGACTGATTTTTTATTCTGTCTTGTTAAAATTATTAACATGAAGAACAATGGAGGATACCGTAATGACGGTATGCAAATTCGGTAATGAGACATCAGTCCTCAGATTTTGTGTGGGTTCAACGTTAGATGACGTTGTGCGTGGTATCCGTGACACATGGGATTGTTTGACAAATGTTGTTGTTGGGCTGTCATACTCTATCCCTGGGCATCCAAATTGCATTTTGCGCAATGATATAGATATGAAGAACATGTTTGATTTGGTGAGATGTATCGCAGTTAAGTATGTTGATATGAATGTCGTTGTGCGAGATGACGAGTCACGTGTTATTGATGATATTGATTTTATTGAAGATGTCGAATTACATGATGTTGGATTTGATTCAGAGGAAGACTTGCTTCCTCGGTTTAGTTCGCATAATGAGAAAGTTTTACTCTCATCTGGTTGGGTAAATGAAATTCGTCATGAGGGACAAAAGTTTGAAGGTGGTGTGTCACAGTTTCGTAATGCTCTTTGCAAATACTCAATCGAAGTTGGATTTGAATTTAATTATGTTAAGAATTGTAAAGAGCGGGTTATCGCCGAGTGTGCTTCAAAATATTCCACTGGATGTGGGTGGCGTATTAATGCAACTCTCGAGAAGGTAAATGGTTTTTTCTACATAAGAAAATTACATAACGAGCACACATGTGGGGCTGCTCTACGTACAGTACAAAATAAGCGGCTCAGTTCTAATTTGATTGCGGAATTGATTGTTGATCACGTTCGTGAAAAGAGCTCTACTCGGCCAGTTGAAGTTGTTAATGATTTTAATTCAGACTATGGTCTAACAATATCTTATGATCGAGCATGGATGGGTGTTGAAAAGGCAAGAGGAATGCTTTTTGGTGATCATAATTTATCGTTCCAACAATTACGTTGGTATGTTGATGCTGCGAATAGTACCAACCCTGGCAGCCATTTAGTTTTGGATTGTGACCAAGAGTCTAATCGTTTTCAGAGGTTATTCGTGTCATTTAAGGCATGCATCGATGGTTTTAATTATTGTCGTCCATTATTATTTGTTGATGGAACTTTTTTGAAAGGTAGATACAAAGGAAATATTCTTGCGGCAACTAGCAAAGATGGAAACCAAGGTACAATTATTTTTTTTGAAAACAACAATTCAATTCAAATTTAGTTTTACTTTTTTTGTTTCTTGTTACTCTTTCTTGTCACTGTTTTATTCATTTTGACGGTTAAAGCATAATTACAAATTATTATAATATATGTTTCAGGTCTATTCCCATTAGCTTTTGCGGTGGTTGATTCTGAAAATGAGTCAAATTGGCTATGGTTTCTACAACAGCTTAACGAGATTGTGGATCATACACGAGAGCTTACGTTCGTTTCTGATCGGAACGTTGGCTTATTGGAGGCTATGCCAAAAGTTTTTCCTGATGCGCATCATGCTTTTTGCTTGCAGCATTTGAAGGCAAATTTGAGGGACAAATTTAGTGGTGGGCGCTTTTCCAACACATTCAGGAAGCATATTGTATATTTGCTATGTGAGTGCGCTTATGCACCGACAATACCTTTATTCAATGACAAGATTAGTTCTTTAAGGCGTGAAGGTGGCCCTAATGTTGACAAATTTCTGGCAAATCTCCCATATGAACATTGGGCCAATGCTTATTTCAAAGGTAATCGTTATGGTGAAATGTCGTCTAATGCAGCCGAGTCTTTTAATGCTTGGATTACCAAAGCACGACATCTGCCGATTACTAGCATGATTGACACTATAAGGGGACAGCTTATGAATCTGATGGGTAGTAGGATGAAGACATCGTCAAATTGGAATGGTAATTTATGTCCAAATATGGATGCAAAATTACAGATTGCATTTGATGAAGGAAGGTCTTGGTCTGTACGTATTTCAAGTAATGATGTGTATGAAGTGAATTCATATCCTTCGGTATCCGTTGACATTCTTAATGGCACGTGCACATGTCATCAGTGGCAGATTAATGGGTTCCCTTGTTCACACGCGGTATCTGCCATACGAAAGAGCGGCCGAAATATAAATGAATTTGTCGATTATTACTATCATGTGAGCACTTACAGGAAGTCGTATGCTGAACCGATCTTTCCAATCCCTACACTTGGTCGTCATGTTTTTTCCATTGAAGATGTTGATATATTGCCGCCATCGACAAAAAAGCAGCCTGGGCGACCAAGGAAGCGCAGAATAAGATCGAGGGGTGAACTCATTAGGCGTATTCGTTGTGGTCGTTGTGGTCGTTTTGGTAGTCACAACAAGAAAACATGTAATGAACCATTATAATTGGTCAACCGTTGAAACGTGACATTTGTCATTCATTTAATTTAATTTGAATTATTGTGTGTTATTGTTATTCTAAATTTGATGATACAATGATTATCAATTTGATGTGTAGTTTGTAATGTTATTTACTGGGCATTATAATTTCTTACCCTAACTTGTAACTATATTTGCACATATTGTAATCCAATTGTGTTGTACACGTAGGAAGCAGGTGCCAAACACAACAACACATAAAAATGTCACTTTAACATGTCACTAAATTACACATTAGGAGTACTGACTTTCTTCGTTTTTTAAAACATTGTATAGATACACAAACTATGTCTTATTCATTATGTTTTAATCTGTTTTAACAATTTTAAAAAGTCACATTAATATATCTCTCTGTTCATTAAGTAAAAAATGTAAGGAAATTGACATTTGGATGTCACTTTACAATGTCACTGTACGACCACGAAATTTTCGGGACAAATCATATGTTGTTGCACAGCATATAAAACAATATATATCACAATAAAAATGTCCTTATACTAAACTAATTCACTCTTAACAAGTTTGCAGTACAACCACCACCCATAAAATTCAGACAAAAAATTGTTAATTATTAGCCAAATGTTTAATGATGTCACTCTTTTACAAAGTTAAATCCTTGTACATCACAACAATATTTCTTGGGTTGAAATAGAATGTAACTTTACTATGTCACTCTATCCTAGACTATAAATAAAGCCATTTTTTCGTTTTTTTTGGAACATTGTCTATATATTCAAACTATGACTGCATTATGCTGTCAGTTGTTTTGAGACATTAAACAATACACATTAACATGTCACTGAATTACACAAACATAGTAACATTAGTATATCACATTACAATGTCACTCTATCCTGTGTGCTCAATGTACCTAATAATATTCTGTAGCCAATCAGATATAACCATAGATGACCAAAAAATTAATATCCTTGTCTTAAGCTAATCCACTCATAAAACAACTACAAGACTTCAGCCACCCACAAAGTTAACACCAAAAAAGTACTATTTAGGAGCAAAAAGTCCCATATAATGAACATAATAAAAAAGTTGCTCAATTACAAGACACATGCTCATTCATTTGACAGCGGCTCTATTTTCAACGTCGTTCCGTTCATTGTACCCTTCTTCAGTCCAGGAACTTTTATGGTTCAGGAACATTGTCACCATTTCTGCCCGGAACTCTCTCAACTGTGCAGCAGTCCATTTTTCTTCTACTGCTTCTCCTATTGCAAGCTTCTTCATTATGTGGTAAACATACACACCACAGTCGACACTGCAATGTATGTGCAGTTAATATCAGTATATACATTGATTTCCAAAAAAAAAAAATATTGGGAATTACATACGAGTTAGATTTTTGTTGTGGACAATTGTCACATGATACGATAGGTAGCACTCTGTCTTGTGTGTCTAAGAGGATGCCCATTGCTGTCTGAATCTCCAAAATCTTTTTCTCCACATAATCTTTCTGTTACATGAATGAACTTGTTAGTTATTGAAATGATTTTGGAAAACATTCACAATATATGATAATGGTTTTGTGGTTTACCAATATTTTTGCATCTTCAAGCCAAACATCGAGGCCACCTTTCTCCCTTGCCTTGAAGGAGTTGTAGTGTGTCCAAATCCCGTTTTCAGTGTCTAACACAAGCAATGTCCAGTGGGAAGGCACACGAGAAGGTTTTTGACCATTTGAGTTCATTGGAAACACTAGGTATTGCGATTCTTGCCCAACCAATAGATGGTCATTTATTTCCAATTTACATGCAGGTGCTAGATCACCATTAGTAACCATAGACTATAAAATGAAATACAAAAAAATTAATACATTTTTCTTCACACAAAAGACTAACAGCAATTAATCAAATTTATTTATCAATTAAATTACCCAACAGAGACTGTTGAAGAAAAAACACCGTCGCTTGAATGTGGTTGTTTCGTTATTTTCATCCATTTCCCGCAACATATCACCCCAAGAATCAATAACCTAATACAAGATATGATTTATCAGTAAAAACTATCCGAATAACCTCAAATGATAATCATATCAAAGTGGCATTACTCATTTTAAATAAAATATTTGGACAGTGTAATCAAACATCCAATACAATATAAAACATACCGTGTTGCACAATGAACAACCACCCATCAACTTAATTGCATCTTTAACATCTACATAACTTCCAATACCACTTCCATGCCATATTATAGTCCTACAGGTTGATAACCATAAGAAACCACATTAACAAAAAATATTGACAATAATGAATGTTTAGGATTAGTCACATCACACGTTTTATTCTAATATGAAAAATATATTACATTCATATACCACAAGAAGATTTTTTTGACAACATAGTGTTACATAGGATTAAGTTTCATAAATCTTTTATGAATTATTCAACAAATTTCATGATTACCCAAGCAACAAAGTTATAACTTAAAGGGTTCTTAGAGAGTCACATTAATAAGAGTGACATTATAACTTAAACAGTGACATTATTTTAGTATCTAAAAGAGAGTGACATTAATAATAGTGACATCTATAACTATTTGCATAGTGACATAGTGTTACACTATTTGCATATATATATATATATAATTTGATACGTACCTGTCACCTGTCAAGTCGTTGATTCGCTTCAATTTGTTGTATTCTTGTAGACCCAATGCTTTGCACGCTTTCCACCACCTGTTAATTTCTCTCTTGCTTGGTTCTTTCAGTGTAGTGGACCCCCCATTTGAGTCATCAATGTTAATAATTCCACATTCACTTTGGTTTCTTACTTCATCAATCCCTTTACCTTTCCCCAATTCAAGCGATGTGATATCTTGTTTCCTTCCTCTTTTCTTCCCACTGTATTCATAATTTGCATCTCTGTTCCTCTTCCTCTCTTTCAATTTGATATTTCTAACCATGGAAGATTGCCCTTCTTTTGATGTTGTGTTTTGGACTTGTTCTTTGTCTCCATTACTTTCCGGTATTATGCCATGAATCTGAACTGAATTTGACAGATTATGGAACCGTTGAGTAATGGTATGTACACACAGCTCGCTCATCTGGTTGATCAGTTCTCCATTTTTTACTTCAAGCTGTGCCATTTCAGCCTTTACATCTTCATTTTCTTTCTTCAAAGATGTTACAAGATTCTCTAACTCATAAATTTGTGTATCTTTCTCAATCAGTTTTATCACAAACTCGGTGACATGTTTTTCCATGACAACATCATCTGAATGTTCATCCGCTTGTTTTTTATTTTTTTCATTCCTTTCCATGCTTCTGATCACCTTTTGCAACTCTTCATTTTCTGTTGTTAGCACCCCAATGCTTTGTTTGTTGATTGAATCTTCCTGTATCTCCACCTGTACATAAGTCATATCTTTTTCACCACATGCTTCTGCATTTTCAAACTTTTTTTCACCATCTCTATGTGTGTACTCAAAGTTCACAATATCGAGCAATGTTTCATAGTTCTTTGTTTGATTCTCATTATCTCCAATTATATCCATAATATCGTCATCAGCATCAAACAAGGCTTCATCATCACTGTAATGCAATATGTCATCAACTATTTGTTCTGCATCTTGTTTTTCACACACTGTTACTTCCTCATTGGACTCCTCCAAGTTTGTTGCTCCTACTTCTTCGTGAGTTCCAATCATTTGTTTTATTTGCCAAATTGTTTTCATTAAATTCCGCTCTTCCTTGGTTTTTTTCAATCTTTTTTTCAAAACCTATACATATAAATGAAAGTCACAGATTAATAGAGTAACATTATAATAGTTCCACGATATGTTTAAATTATGAATAAAGACAACACGTTGTAACAGTGTGACAAATACACCATGACAATTTAAGCATATCAACTTCAAAATAATTAACTATACTCATTACAAAACATACATGCTGAATTTTCTGCAGCTTCCCTTGTTTGATAGCCCTTTGTAGAGTTGGTAATTTCCACTTTAGGAATCTTGGAAATGCGTTTGGTTTTTCAGGATTTATCAGTGTTGTGTGCTCACAAAACCAGAACTTCAAAAACAGGAAAAAAACAATCAAAATAGATTTTTACATGTTTCGTTATTTAAGCTAAATAACGAGTTTTGAACAGTCAACTTACAGGTATAAGATAGACACATCCAGTAACTGTTGATGGAGAGCTCCTTTTTTTCCTCAGTGATGACATAAGTGCACCATGTATGGCCTCTGACCAGTCAAAATTCTTCATCTCATCCAACTTCTCTACATATGGGACATAACCCCATCCAAGTGTGTGCCCCATGTTTGTGAAGAACAAAGTTACCAGTATGTATAGACATAACAGTCTTGCTACATCATCGTAGTCTTCCTGTGTGTTCCCATCTACTGCTTGTTTCAGCCTATTTTTAATCAATGGTGCAGACAGCCTATCATCATTTTTGAACCTCCGCTGAACAAATGCCGTCGACTCTTTTCCATGGTTTGCTGCATTTATTGTCTCACTACCATCTTCAATTCCAAATATTAGTGTGACATCAGTTTTTCTCAACTTGATACTTTCTCCACCAATCCTGAATTTTGATGTCTCGGGGTCGAAACACAAAATTATAGGCAGTATGCTGTTGTCACTTTTCCTACACCATGACTTCACAAAATTGTTCTCTATGATACTTTCAAAGATCAACCAAAAAGGAGTTTTCCGCAACGACATTTTGTGTTCTTCCTGCAACACAATTTCATGTATGGCCCTTATGATTGCAAGCATGTTTGATATGTACTGTGGGTCTACTGACATTTCCTTCACACTTGATGAAGCAACTCTTATTGCTTCCTTACCAGTTCTACCAGATGTTGACCCCACAACATTCCTGCCCAATATCCCCCTTCGTTTCCCCTGTGTTTTTTTTGCTGATGAAGATCGTGTTTTTGACATGTCCTATGTTCACAATAAACTTAAAGGGTTCTTAGAGAGTGACATTAATAAGAGTGACATTATAACTTAAACAGTGACATTATTTTAGTATCTAAAAGAGTTACAACAAAAAGTTACTTGAAATTGCAGCATTATAATGTTTCAACTGTATGCTGTCAATGTGTATAAAGCTTTCTTAATTGAATATAAAGGTCAACATATAATGTATCACTACTATTCCAGAGTGTGTTACTATGCTATCACCATCATAACTACTTGGCCATATTTGAAGCTCAATGAAAAAAATCAATAGGACATTGGACATCTTTAATGAATTATTTAACAAATACAATGATTACTCAAGCAACAAAGTTATGACTTAAAGGATTCTAAGAGAGTGACATTAATAATAGTGACATCTACAACTTAAACAATGACATTATTAAAGTCTCAAAAATTAAGTGTCTAAAAGAGTTACAACAAAATGTTACATGAAATTGCAGCAATACTGTTACATCCTTTTTAAATAACAAATAATACAAATTTTTATCCGTATTCAAAGATGTAAAACAGTAACAATGTTTTCGTAGTTGAAAATTTTTTTTTTTAACAAAATAGGACATCTAATTATATGATTTGGTTTTCTCAAATCCTACAATTCCACAATGAAACATTGCACAAAATTTTCAAATGAATTTTATGTATTATATATCATTTTAAACACTATCAAAAATAATGGTGGATATCATTTAAAAATTTAAAAAAAAATTAAAAAAAAAAAAAAACAAAACAGTAATGTTTTTTGGGATTTTTGATTTGAGGTTTGTATATTGCCAGATTGAACATTAACTCAAATTGGAATGCAAAATTTCTTTGTAAACATAATTATAACTTTTACGGTTTTCGTTCAAAAAAAAAAGGAATCACTGCCCAAATTAATACACCTGATTTGGGGGTTTTTTTTTGTTTAATTCATAAAAATAAAAAATAACACGAAAACGAAAAAACCACAAAACTTACTGTTATAGAGTCAGTGGGAATGCCGGAACTCCTTGTGATGACGCCGGAACCCCTCAACGATGCCGGAAAAATAATGCCAACTTCAACAACTTACTTCCGTTCAAGCCAAAGATTACAACATGTTTCGTCTATAGAGCAATGTTGTTCTAACAAAGGCAATGCCAAAGATTTGGATAGTTCAGAACTTTCCTTTCAAAGTGTAAAGTAGAAACGAGTAAAAAAAAAAAAAAAAGAAAGTGGAACCGTTCGGTCAGAATGTGAAGGGATTTCGCATAAAACAAGGGATTTCATTAATGGGTTTATTAAAAAGCTGTTTAATAGGAAACTTTTCACTTTCTAATTTTAAATACATAAAAGGTTTGTTTTGTCTTTTCATGTCAAAATGGACTTTTGTCCAACATGTTTTGCGTACAGTATTTTTCTACCAAAACTTCTTAGAAGTTGTACCGGCCCACAAAATTCCCATAAAAATTTTAGGGCCCAAATTTTATTAATTCAAATCAGTATCTAATTTTATTAGGTCCAAAATTACTCTCTATTTGGTTAAGCCCAAATTTTAGAGGCCTCCATAAAATTTACCACTTTAGTATAATAGTCCTTTTTATTTTTATTTTTTGTATTTTAGATATGATTCAAATTTTTATGGCTCAAATTTTAATAGTTCAAATCAATATCTAATTTTTTTGGGTCCAAAATTACTCCTTCGTGTGAGCTTTGATTTAAATTTTTCTAAATATTTTGGGTGTATTCATAGTTGTATTTCACTCACTCACATAGAAAATTGATATTCATTATTTCTTGTGGTGAAAATCTATAAAATTGGTTCCTTTTTTGTCTTAATATAAATTTTCAGTCCAAATAATTTATACTTAAATTGTCTATGTTATTAAAGTTTTGTACTTCATGCGTGCACATTACTCATGGGTAAAGAATGATTATTTGTTATCTTAAAATTATTCTTTGCTCACATTTCTATTATTAAATTACTTGTTGAAAACTTAAATTGATGAAATTTTATTTACAATCAACTAAGAGTGAATGAATTAACAATATTATCTATTAAAAAAAATTATTGTCAAAACTTGATCAATATTTTAAATTTTTTTAAAACATAAAAAAATTATAATAATTAAAAATAAAATATAACAATAGACAAAATATTAATAGGGCCTCATATGAAAATTTTGTCTAGGGTCCCGCTTGACCTTGGGCCACCCTTGGAAAGAAGAAGAAGAGTAGAAAAAGAAAGTTAGGAATCACTTCGAGAGTTCCTTAGGCATCACGCCTAGGGCTTGAATTACATCATTCGATCCAAAAACATTTAGTTGTGAAAATTTGTTGAAAATATCTCCCTAAAAAGAATAGGACTCCAAAATACACAACTCTAAAAAACATGGAAAAAGACACAAAATAAAAGCACCACCAAACCAACTTAAAGTTTCTAAAAAAATCAGACCTAATTGGACTCAAATACAATTATGTAAAGTTTCATGTGGGTGTCAGTCTTGATAGCAAGTGAGATTCCATAATATGTCATGTCTTTGAATTCGTCTTTTCATGAACATCTTATGAATTGCTTCATTCTCCCTGATTGGAGAAAACTCGACCTCGACTTTTGAATTGTTGAAGTATGAAAGTTCAAAGCTTTGAACGTACATAATTATCTCTGAAATGTTTTTAGATGATGTCTGATTTTCTTCAAGAATTGAGTAAACAAAAAAAGAAGATATGGAGATCGATCTTCTCGATTGTGTCGTCTACTTCTTTGGAATGAAAAAATTAATTATTGAAACAAAGTGCATAGAAAGTGTTAGAATATTTTAACTAAAAGAGTGTTTTGTCTTGTGTGGGAACTCAATCCCACATCGACTAAAAGACCAAAGATATTTGAGTATATATATAGACTAGTGTTATCTAGCCTTTGAATCAAAGAGAGGTCTTGGGACTCTCACGTGCGCAGGGGGGGGGGACTAGCGGAGGCGACCTAGTCCGCGCCTCACCCTGCCGTTCACTTTATTTGGATCCACTTTTCCAACAATTTAAGACGATTTCGATCCCGATGGAGAATTCTGCGATAGCCGGTTCTACTGTTTCATCTGCTGGATCAAACGATCTTAACAAACCGTTTCGATTCAGTGGACAGTTCTTCAAAAGATGGGCGAAGAAAGTTATGTTCTATCTCAAACTGATGAAGGTCGCTTGGATTCTCACTTCAAAAAATCCAAACAAGGTGAACAAGGAAGGTATGACTGCAGAAGAGTTAGCAGAGCATGAAAAGAATTTAGCTCTATGGGAGACTGACGAAGATAATTGTCGCAATTATTTGCTCAATTGTCTTTCCGATGAGCTATATGATTACTATTCCAATTCCTATTCTTCTGCCAAGAAGATTTGGAAAGCTTTGGAGGCGAAGTATGACACAGAAGAAGCAGGGACGAAAAAATATGCTTGTAGCCGCTATTTTAAATTTCAGATGGTGGAGAATAAATCTGTAATTGCTCAAACACATGAGTTACAGATGATTGTTCATGAAATTGTGTCCGAAGGAATCAAGGTAGATGAACAAATGCAAGTCGCAGCGGTTATCGACAAACTGCCGGGTTCATGGAAGGAGTATCAAAAGGGACTTCGTCACAAGCAATCAGAATTAAGCATGGTGAATCTAATGGCTCGACTTCGAATTGAGGAAGAGGCCAGAAAACAAGACAAGACAAACGATACTAACGGAAATCTCAATGGCAATGGCAATGGTAATGGAAACAACAATAAGGTACACTTTATCACATCTAATGATAACATCTCTAAGGGTCAAAATAATAGAAACAGTGCCTATTTGAAGCCTAGAGGTAATAACATGAAAAAGTTTAATAGGGCTTCAAATAAAAATTATTTTCAAAAGAAATGGAACCAAGCACCAAACCAAGGACCCCCTTCCAAACAAGTACCATATAATAAAAATAATCAGTCAAATAGTGGTGCTTGTTTTGTGTGTGGGAAGTCTGGCCATTTTGCAAAAGATTGTCGTTTTAAAAAACGAGGTTATGCTCCTCAAGCTAATGTGACCGAGGAACCTCTTGTGGCCATGATTTCTGAGGTTAATTTTATTGAGAATAGTGAAGGGTGGTGGGCAGATTCTGGAGCTTCCAGGCATGTCTGTCATGATAAATCTTGGTTCAAGTCTTTTTCTCCCGCTGGAAATGATAAAAAAGTGTTGCTTGGTGATTCACATACTGTGAATGTTTTGGGCATGGGAGATGTCGAACTCAAATTTACCTCTGGCCGAGTTTTGACCCTAAGAGATGTTCTTCACACTCCTGAAATTAGAAAGAATTTGATTTCTGGTTATCTTTTAAATAAGGCTGGTTTCAAACAAACCATAGAATCTGATCAGTTTGTTTTGACCAAGAATGGGTCTTTTGTTGGGAAAGGTTATGCTTGTGATGGTATGTTTAAGCTGAATGTTGAAATGAATAAAACTACTTCTTCCGTTTATATTGTTTCTTGTGTGAATATGTGGCATGCTCGTCTTTGTCATGTTAATAGCAAATATTTGAAAAATATGAGCCATGTAGGTTTATTGCCTAAGTTACACAATAATTTTGAAAAATGTGAATATTGTAGCATGACAAAAATAACAAAACAGCCTCATATCAAAGTAGAAAGAAATTCTGAATTATTAGAATTGATACATACGGACATATGTGAATTTGAAGGAATTTTGACTCGTGGTGGAAAAAGATATTTTATAACTTTCATCGATGACTTTTCAAAATACACTTATGTTTATCTTATGAAAAATAAAAGTGATGCTTTTGAAAAACTCACCATTTTTATTAAAGAAGTAGAAAATCGATTTGATAGAAAAATTAAACGATTTAGAAGTGATAGAGGTAGAGAATATGAATCACTTGGATTAATTGAACATATACAGTCTTTAGGAATAGTTCATGAAACCACACCACCATACTCTCCTCAATCTAATGGTGTAGCTGAACGTAAAAATAGAACTTTGATCAACTTAACCAATGATATGTTAGCTAGTTCTAGTGCACCTAAAAATTTATGGGGAGAAGCAGTTTTAACTGGAAATTATGTTATGAATAGAGTTCCTCGTAAACAAAATCTAGTTACTCCTTATGAACTGTGGAGGAAAAGAAAGCCTAACTTGAATTACATTAGAGTATGGGGATGTTTGGCTTATGTTAGGATGACTGATCCTAAAATTCCTAAATTAGGAATAAGAGCATCTAGATGTGTATTCATTGGATATGCACTAGCTAGTAAAGCATACAGATTTTTAGACCTAGAGAATAATGTGGTAATTGAATCACTAGATGCTATATTTCATGAAGATAAATTCCCTTTTAAATATAAAAATAGTGGGGGTGATAATAATATGCCAAAGTCTAGTGATATTCCTAGTTCATCAGTGACCGAAAATATAGAACAAAAAGAATATGAACCTAGGAGGAGTAAGAGGAGTAGAGTAGAAAAAGATTTTGGTTCAGATTACATTGTTTATAATGTTGAAGGGGATCCAACCAATTTACAAGAAGCCTTAACATCTCCCGATGCAGACTTATGGAGAGAAGCTGTAAATGATGAATATGATTCACTCATAACAAACAAAACATGGAAATTGGTAGATTTACCTCATGGTTGTAAAACTATAGGTTGCAAATGGGTGTTAAAGAGAAAGCTCAAATCTGATGGAACGATAGATAAGTATAAGGCGAGGTTGGTAGCTAAAGGTTTTAAACAAAAGGAAGATTTAGATTTCTTTGATACATTTTCTCCTGTCTCTAGAATTACATCCATAAGATTGCTAATTTCTATAGCTGCTATACATAATTTAGAAATACATCAAATGGATGTAAAAACAGCTTTTTTGAATGGTGATCTAGAGGAAGAAATTTATATGGATCAACCAGAAGGGTTTTTTCAACAAGGTCATGAAAATAAAGTTTGTAAATTAACTAAATCTTTGTATGGCCTTAAACAAGCACCCAAACAGTGGCACGAAAAATTTGATCAATGTGTTTTAGCTAATGGGTTTAAGGCTAATGAGAGTGACAAATGTATTTACTCAAAGTCTGAAAATGGTGAACATATTATTATTTGTTTATATGTTGATGATCTTTTAATATTTGGTACTAGTTTATATGTGATTGAGACTACCAAGACTTTACTAAATAGAAATTTTGACATGAAAGATTTGGGTCAAGCAAATGTGATTCTTGGCATGAAAATCACAAAGAGCGTTGATGGAATTATGCTTGATCAATCTCATTACATAGAAAAAGTTTTGAAAAAATATAACTTTTTTTATTGTAAACCTGCTTGCACACCTTTTGATTCAAGCATTCATTTATTTCCAACCGAAAAAGAAAGTGATGTAATTAATCAGATAGAGTATGCAAGCATAACTGGTAGTCTTAGATATGCCACTGATTGTACTAGACCTGATATTGCCTATGCGGTGGGTGTACTTGGTAGATTTACTAGTAGACCTAGTATGGATCATTGGAATGCAATATATCGTCTTATGAGATATCTTAAAAGAACTATACATGTTGGTTTATTTTATAAGAATTATCCTGCTGTACTTGAAGGTTACTGTGATGCAGATTGGAACACCCTATCGGGTGATTCTATGTCCACTACAGGTTATGTTTTTACTTTAGGTGGTGGAGCCATAAGTTGGAAATCAAAGAAGCAGCAGATTATTGCAAAGTCAACAATGGAAGCTGAATTGATTGCGCTAGCTTCAGCTAGTGAAGAAGCTGGATGGCTTCGTGATTTATTGTATGATATACCTGTGTGGGCAAAACCAGTGCCACCTGTGTTAATTCATTGTGACAGCAATGCCGCAATAGGTAGAGTACGTAATAAGTACTATAATGGAAAATCCAGATCTGTGAGAAGAAAGCACAGTACTGTGAGATCATACCTGAATAATGGTGCGATCAATGTTGATTATGTGAGATCGACTGACAATCTTGCCGATCCGTTAACAAAAGCTCTAGCTAGAGAAAAGATCTGGAGCACATCGAGGGGGATTGGACTCAAGCCCAAATCGGGTTAAGTCACATATGAGGATACCCAACCTAGGGACTGGAGATCCCAAGAGCTAGGTTAATGGGACAAACGAATCATAGAGTGACTTGTTTTGTGAAACATGTACTAATGAAATTTATCATTGAAATTTTATATTGTCCATCCCTATGGTGTAAAGTACATGTGATCTCGTAACGAAAATCTGGAGGATGAGATCAATATCTCTTAATGAGTTCTATAGCCCTTTTTGGGTGGGATGTCTTAGTTACGAGAACATCCTTGATAGACTCACCTATATGAGTGTGGAAGACGGGCCGCTTCCTATGAGAATTTGGGCTAATTCTCTAGAGCACTCAAGAAACTGGGATAAAGCACAAGGCCGAGAATGTGCTGGTTTTTGAAGCTTGATTTTAGACACCTTGAATATCATGTGTGTGATATGGTTCTACGTATCCTCAAGTAGTCATCGTTTAAAGGCTAAGTCCACTTTGACTCTAGTACGGGAACATTGAAACACTAAGTAAAGGTTTAAAGGCATTGCCACTTTTGCGATGCGTGATATTCTATTTATTGCCCAGTTACTTATATAGTGTATCTTTTATTAAAATAAGTGGGGGATTGTTAGAATATTTTAACTAAAAGAGTGTTTTGTCTTGTGTGGGAACTCAATCCCACATCGACTAAAAGACCAAAGATATTTGAGTATATATATAGACTAGTGTTATCTAGCCTTTGAATCAAAGAGAGGTCTTGGGACTCTCACGTGCGCAGGGGGGGACTAGCGGAGGAGATACGGATTTCTAAAATCTACGAAACACATGGTTGTACCTAGTCCACGACCGGGTAGTGGGTCCCCCTGGCTCGCCAAAATTAAATAAAATATTAATTGGTATTAAACCCACTTTTTATTATTATTTTCTGTTATTACTTCAATATTAAAATTTCAGTTGCTGAATACCAAAAGCCTCCAACGGCTAGTATTCCAACAGTCATATTTAATTTATTAACCAATTAAATATAGAAGTAATTACGGCCTATTAAACACATATATTATCAGTATATATATGTACATATATTCAGTATACATATATATCATATCAGCTATATTTTTAGATAAGTTTCTGAGCAATATTCAAAGGTGTGTGTGAAGCTTCTGCTTCATTCGATTGTGCAGATTTGAGTGAAGCAACAGTCAATAGGCTGGGCTGTTGTATCCTGGGGACGACGCGTCTATACCTTCTGTGCTGTGATTCTATCATAAAGGGGCGCGAATCGTCTTAAGAGAGCGACCTAGTCCGCGCCTCACCCTGCCGTTCACTTTATTTGGATCCACTTTTCCAACAGAAAGCAATTCCTGAAATTGATGTTGAACATGGAGCTTAGTAGTGTGTCCTTCCGTTGTAGCCTTCCATTCCTCTTGCTTATTCAAGCTTATAATAATAATTTTTGGTTCCATCTCAATGCTCACTTAGAGTTTGGAGGATGCAAAAAATCTAGCACTTGAGGCACAAATGTTGCTAGTTGAAAGTCGTCACTCGTTTGGTAAATATTTTGTCGTACACAGATGGTAACTTGGTCATCTCTAAAGACAATTTAGATTCATGACTAGTTGCAGTTTTTTCCATCTTCTTGGACTCTACAACATAAATATTACCTGGATATTCAGTTTTTACCCTAGCCTCTAGACAAATAGTTAACGAAGTGGATCGCTTGTTAATCCACTCCATGAGATTGTGTAGGTTCATCTATTTAATCCACTCCATCCTGAATTATTAGATTGCTTGTTGCTTTGGGTTGCAAATTACTTTGAGTTTTAGTCCTTTAGGAAGAAGAAACCCTTTTTTTCGATAAGAAACACAATTTTATTGATAATCAAGAGATCATTACAGTAAAACCAAAACAAGTGTGGACAAACAATCCAACACAAATTCAGACCGTGAAAACATAAAAAATAGTGAATAACTACAAACCATGTGATGCCTTCCAGCTTGCCTTAAAATACAAAAGAGAGGAACATCTTCAAAATCCTTAGATATTGAGGCCCAAAAAGATGTCAAATAATAAATTCTATCCCATAAACCCTCAAGCACTTCACTCTTATCCTAAAAAAAATCTCACATTCATTTCCTTCCAAATCACCCAAAGTGTAGCAAAGAAAGCACTATGTCAAATAGTCTTCCATCTACTATTCCTTTCAAATCCCACATTGTCCATGCAAAGTATAGAAACCATAGTCCTTGGAGCAACCCAAGAAAATCCCACAAAATCCAAAAGCTTGTTCCATAGCGCTCGTGCCAAGGACAATGCAAAAATGTTGATCAACATTCTCATTTTCACATCTACACATAACAAACCATTGCGGTTGAAGGCAATGATTTGGTCTTATCTTTTTCTTTGAACCTCATTATTACTTATCTTCGCATGAGAAATTATCTATGCACAACTTGTACCTTTAAAGGCACCTTCACCCTCCAAATCTTCAATGATGAATCGAAAAATGGAATTAAAGGATTATCGATTAAAGACTCGAAAAATGATTTACCAAAAAAAAAACCCATCGAACTACCAATCCAATAGCTCCTATCCTCAAAGTTTTGAATCAAAGAAATATTATTAAGCATAGAAAGTAGAATCACCAACTCTGAACACTCCCTAGCATTGCGATTCTTACGAAACCCAAAATCCCAAGAAATTGGATTAGAATATGACTGAGTCATAGATGCAATCAATCGACTTTGATAACAATATACACGATATAATCGTGGAAAGAGAGTAGAGAAAGTAGACTCCCCAACCCAATGTCCTCCTAAAAACGAACTCTTTTTTTTTTTTTTTTTTGGGAAGGGGAAGGGGAAGGGGGAGGGGGATTTGAACCCTTGACCTCAAGAAGGCAAAATCTTTGCAAGAAATGAACTTTTACGGACTTCAAAAAGTATCCCTTTCAACCTCATTAACGTCCCACCCATTAGTCTGTAATCTATAGTTACTCCTAATAACAACATGCCACAGTGAATCTTGCTCCACATGGAACCTCTAGAGTCATTTCCCAACCAAGACAACATTCATATTCAACAAATTTCCAATTGAAAGGCCTCCCTTATCTTTTGGTCTATTTACCAAATCAATTGGTCCTTGTTACCCTCTCTCACTCCGTCCCACAAAAAATCCCTCATGAAATGTTCAATTTTTCTAGCCATCGCTCCAGGCATTTTAATTAGAGACATGAAGTATATAGGGATACTAGACAAAACTGACTGAATCAATGTTAATCTACTTCCCCTAGAAATAAAATATTTCTTCCATCCATCTAACCTCCTTCCAATTTTTTCAACAACAAGATCCCAAAAAATCATTGATATCGGGTTACCACCTAAAAGGAGTTCTAAGTATTTTAGTGGCGACTCACCCACCACACACCCCAACTTCGTAGCCACTCTAGTAACCTCTTCTTCTCTAGAATTAATTCCCACAATAATGCTCTTTTCCATATTAACGTTAAGCCTTGAATCACACCAAACACATCAACAATTAACATTGAATTACTTAATTTTTGCTCACCCCCTAAAGAAAAGAATATAGTATCATCTGCAGATTACAAATGAGATGCTTTAATCCTTTCCCTCCCTATAATAAATCCTCAACCAAGTTATGTGTCTCTGTCCTTTCCATCAACTTGCTCAACTCATCCACCACCAAAGTGAACAAAAATGTGATAAAGGATCCCCTTGTGTAAGCCCCTATATGCCATAAATCTAGCCCTCGGCTTCCCATTCATTATAATTGAAAGATTTGTTGACTCCAAACAACCCCCAATCCACTTCCTCCATCTCACTCCGAATCTTTTTGCTTCCAATACAAACTCCAGAAAACTCCAATCCACATGGTCGTATGCATTTTTAAAATCAATTTTCAACACAAAACCTTCATGCCCTTTAGCCCTATATTCCTCAACAACCTCATTAGCTACAAGTGTTACATTCATAATTTGTCTCTACTTCACAAAAGCCCTCTGACAAATTGAGATTGTATCGCTCAAACACTCCCTAAGCCTGATATAAGACATTTTTGCAATAATCTTATACAAGCTTGTAATCTAACTAATAGACCTAAAATCCTTCAATTTTAGAGAAATTAACTTTTTTCGGGATGAGACATAAGTGTAGCATTTGTAACTCCATTTGATAACACCTTTAAGATTTTCCTCATACACCCTCATTAAATCATCCCATGGTTCAAAGTATTGGCCAATACCAATACGAGTCGGCTGAGTCGTATCCGACTCAGTACCTTCTGAGACATTACTGTTATACGATACGTATAAATTCGAGTCTCGCACAACTCGGGTGAGTCGTCCGAGTTTCATCTAGGGGTGTCAAACGTGTCGAGTTAAACGGGTGACGGGTGAAAAACATGTAAACTCATACACGACCTGTTTAATAAACGAGTGAAAAACCTCAACATGAACACAAACCGTTTAATAAACGGGTGATACGACACGACTCGTTTAATCCGTTTAGTTTTAATTTATTATTAGTATATTATTATATTTTTGTGGCTGTCACTAAATTAAAAAAAAAATCTGTGGCTATCACTAAAAATAATATATATATATATATATATATATAATTTCTATGGCTGTCACTAAAAAAAAAATCTGCCTAATTTTTTAAAATAATTATTAATTTATTATTATATTAATTTTATTTAAACTGGTAAACAGGTGATAAATGGTTTGACAGGCCTTACCCGAACACGACCCGTTATTAAATGTGTCTAACAGGTCAACCCATTTACCATCCGAACCTGTTAAGATCTCACCCAAACCCACTTAATTTATGTCGATTAATCGTGTCGTGTCGGACTTTGACAGACCTAGTTTTATCCGAGTCAGTCCCGAGTCGCCGAGATATCGTCACCAAATCGGCCAATACTGTTGTGCGACGCCGCGGTATGACCTGAATCTCTTGTCATATTCAATATTTTCTTTTAGGTCGTATCACCCGATACCGTGTCGCAACCGATGTGTCTTAGAGCTCTCCGAGTGGATGGTCAATACCGTGATTTTGAACCATGAATCATCCTTCATATCATCCCAACATACCTAATAAATGGTCATAGTAAACCTGTCCGGGTCAAGAGCCTTTCTCTACTACACTCAAACACCGCTCTCCTTACTTCCTCCATTTCAAAAGGTCTCTTCATCCACCATGCAACCATCCCTTCATAGGGCTCCACTCAAGACCCCTTGCAATAGGTCTAGAACTAGAAAGCATAGAAACAGATACGTGATACGAGTACGATACAATACGGATGTGAAAATACGATAATGCTTGAAAAAATAGGATATGGATACGGCCAAGATATATCCATAATATAATATATTTTATATTTTACTATTATTTAACGACTTAAAAATTATAATTTTTAATAATTCTTTAACAATAGTAAGCACAATTAGGAATTTTTACCTTGAAAAATATGTAATATTGTCTCATTGTGATATATCCATGAAGTGAACAAGACCAATTAAGGAATCAAAACCAACATTTAACTAATTGATTTGTTTACAAGTATTTATTTCTAAGATTGGAGTGTAACTAACTCATTTTTTTTTATACCCTTTTGACATGTAATAATAGATAATACTTAAAAACTACTTCAATTCAATGCGAAATTGATACGATGGTACCTAAAAATGATATCAAGAATAAGTAGAAGGATATTTCCATAACTAACTTGTAAAAAGAGCCAATAGACAAGGTCTGTCTCACGACCTCCAGTTGCACATTCAATCTCAGGAAGAAATGTCAAGATCGTCCAAGTACGATATTTGATACATGTATTTAGATCGTCCATATTACATCATGAGAAGAATCATCATTTCTAACTCAGGTAAGGTGTTTAGATCGAGCTCATTTATTCAAGAGCTGACTGAAAGTATAAGAGGTCATCTCAAGCAGAATGACCTCACAACATGACATTTCATAGATATGGAAAACTATAGCGTCTCTAAGCTTGAAGATAGACCACAATGCCACCTCAACATGTTTTAGAACGTTACGTCATACCTAGGGAATATAACATTCAACGGTCCAATATTCCCATAATAAAATTCTAACAAATTTGGGGACCATGTGATAACGTGAGGACTACCCCACTTGTGGGTATAAATACAAGAGGCACTCCCTCATAATAGACAACCAATTGTAATCTCTGCAATTGTAACTCTATCTTCTTCCCTAAGTAATAGAAAACTTCTCAAGAAACAAGAAACTCTATTAGAGTGGGTTAACTAAGCTCTTCAGCTAGAGAACTACTATAATCTGTGTTCGTGCTTATTTCGCAGCTCTTACTTCTGTTCTACGTTTACTGTAGTATCTTATAGAGTTATCAGGCTCAACCTTAGATCAATTTCTTCTAAATTGTTCATTCATAAACTACTGTTCCTACATGTTGAACTCTTCAGTTCAAGCATACCTATTTGGTTGACTCATTAGCACTACTTAATAAATGAATTAACATGAATAAAGTTGTCCACAACCCGAGTTGAACATAAGCAACAAAAAATAACACAACCTCTTAATTGTGTATATTATTAAACAGAGTCCTATCTGAGTTAAGAAAACTACATTATCGTAAATACTAAAATTTGCAATATCCTTCCACCATCACCCTATCCCTAACCCTCCCTAATCCTAATATTACTAAGTAATTTCTTATTAAAGTGTTAAAATAATATTTTTAAAATTTTGAAGTAGTTAAGAAAGGTGATTGAAAATTTAAATTTGAAATAGTTTTAAAAAGTGGTTGAAGTTGTTACATAAGACACATGTAATAATATGATTGAATGAAACTGATTAAATATTTTAAAATTCTAGTAATTAAGCATTTAGGGAGGGAAGTATTTTCAAAACCTCTCTTCGCTAACATGATTTTATATATATACTAGCGGAGTTCCATGCGATACACAATATTTTCAATCTCTCTCATCACAATCCTACCATTCCTATCTACTGCCACTTCCAGCCCCAGCCCCTATTGCTACCCCTCATCCCTACCCCCATCTCAACTCTAGTACCATTGATAAGATATCTATTATTGTGCTAAATTAAGGAGGATGAAAAATTCAAATTTAAAATATTTTTTGTGAAAGTAGTTATATAAGTCATATAAAATGATTTAATTTGATAAGATCAATCATTGTTATTAAATACTTCAACATTAAATCTAGTACTTGATGAAAAAAGTTATGCAGGAGTAGTGGAGAGTTTAAATATGTTTGAGAATTTAGTCAAAGTAGATTTTTGAGGAAGTTGAGAACTGATAAAAAGAGTGAGTACATGTCATGTGTAAATTGAAATGTAGAAAAATAGAGAATTTATTTTTACTCAATTTTGAAAAATAAATCTAGTACTCTACACATAACATGTTTCTTGAAAAATAAAAAGAGTGAGTACATGTCATGTGTAAATCTAGTACTCTAATCCAAACAAGGGGTACCACTAAATTCTCTATTCCAAACAAGGGGTACCACAATTTTATGAGCGGAGTGAGCTCCTACATGCTTTCGATTCTACCACACATGTGCGTCGCCCGGCCCAGCCGGGCTCAGGTACGGGTTAGATCAAGCCCTATCTTTTAAAAAAAAAAATAATACTCTCTATTTTAAAGATCATCTTTTTTGAAATAGAAATTATTTTTGATAAAATTTTGAAATAGCGAGTGAAGTATTTTAGACAACTACAATGACTTCTATTCTAGTAAAAAATTAATCTTATAGTCAATGACATTTAATTAAGAATGTATATGTCATATTTTCATTCATTAAAAATAAAATAAAGAGTGAGTTGGACTCTCTAAATGTAGAGAGTCAAATAAGACAATTAGTTTAAATAAAGAGTCTATTGAAGCTTGATTTTTAGTAGTTGACTCTCTAAAAATAGAGAGTTGAGTGAGAATAAAGAGTGTATTAAATATGCTCTTAGGGTTGTTTACAATTTCTTTGTTGAAGGCAATGTTAAGCCATAAGTGTGAATTCAAATTTAACTATCTTTATTTTGAAAGTTGAAAGTCCTTCACAATACACACAATTATTATATACTAGTTGTCGCCCCATACAATGCACAAAATTTTTAATAGTTCTCCACCGTCACTCCTACTCTCACTCCCACAACCATCTTTACCTCACCCAATCCTAACATTATTAAAAAATTATTTGTTAATGTGCTGAAATTTTTTTTTTTTTAAAACATAGATATTAATTAGTTAATAAAGATGAATTATAATTCAAATGTGGGGTAATTATGTAAAAGTTGAAATTGGTTACCTGCCACTTGTTGGAATTCAATTTGAGGAAGTCAATACAACTCTATTAAATAATTCAAAATTATGAGAAAAATAGAATTTGAGGAGAAATTTTTTTTCAATCACTCTCTCTTAAATTGATTTTTAAGTCCCGTTTGGATATAATTGTGAACGAGATTCTTATTTCTAAATCTTAGATTACCATATTTGGATAGTCAACTATTCAGTAATTCAAGTTGAGAATAAGATTATTACTGTAATCAAATTCTTAATGATGGTAATCTCATACTTACATTGATTATGTATTTCTAAAAAATGAATAAAAATCCCAACCTGAAGCTCCTTTCTAAAATTAACATCATTCCAAAAATCAAGTTCTCTCCCAAAATCAATCTTTTTTCTAAAATTAAGTTCTTTCTTAAAAAATATAAAAAATGATATTAATTCCAACAATAGATTATTGACAATATCTAAACACTAAATATGAGATTATTATGTTAATTGAAACACAAGAAGTATTGTGATCCAACCGTGACTTTATAATATATTAGTTAATGCACACGTGCGTTGCGCGTGAACCATTTTGACTTATAATTCACATACGTAATTATATCATAAGTTCATATATATAATTATCTAATCTCAAAGATAAGATTTAACACAACAACATGGTAGAAATTGGTTTACGATTATATATTTATAATAATATTTATAGCAGACTAATCATTGTATGCCCCAAAAATGATATTTACAAAATCGATGGCCTCGATGTACACATGTTGCCTGACAAAAGCAGTTGCTAGCACACACCTCCATCGAAAACATTTGGTTTATTTTTTCGTTACTCCTTGCCCAGCTATGGAGATTTTCTTTTAACTCCTCTTCATTGTCGGTCCTTGATTACGCCTAAAGAATAACGCGGTAATTGTAGCACAACTTTGGGGTGTCGATTCCACAGAGAGACAAATTAAAAGAATAGTAGACAGGAACAAAGAAACTAAAGAAAAATATTAAATGATTACTGGAGGATAAAAATTAATTTTAAATGCAAATTAAAGTGAAGCAAAGTAACTAACGGAAAAAATACTCAAATTTGACGAACGGTAAAACGTCGGGAATCCCTTGCACACATCTGATATTTTAATTATTCTTAATTCATTGAATAACTCAATTAGGAATTCAATTCCCAAAATTCTCAACCGGAAGGTATAGATTTATAAACCAAGACTAAACCAAATGTAACCCTTTGAAAAATCATTCACCACTTTGAAAATACGTAAATTATTATCACTATTGAGAAAGTCCAACGACGATAATATACTCAAGAAGCAATATTGCAGCAAAGAATTAAATCAATATAGATAAATAATTGATCCAAACATAATCAAAGAACTAATCCATTCAATAGAAAAAGCATGACTGAATCCATAAATAGAATAAATTATATGACTATTGGGAGAAGAAAACCTCAACAATAAATTGAGAATGATAAAACAAAAGAGTTTTACTAATTAAAAATCGAATGCATAAATTAAAAATAAATAAAATACCATCTACTGTGCAAGTTAATCCCTCATCTTACTTGAGAATTTAGTTACCCATAAATATAATGGACAACAAAAATCTCCCAAAGAAATAAAGCAAATCAGCGGCCATTGGAGTTTTCTGCTCTGTTTTCTGCCCAGAACCAGCCGCCTCACTGCCTTCTCCTCTGTTTTCTTCCGGCCGCCACACCCAGGAAAAAGAAGAAAAAGCCTAGCCGCCAAAGCCCACAAGGAAAAGGCCAAAAGACTAGGTTTGAAAGTCTTTTTGAAAAAATATATTTTTTTCCCCTCGTTATTCCATCCTTTCTGTTTTAGCCCCTAAACCCAAATCTTGTGTAACTTGAGAAATATCAAGCCCAATAAAAATAATGAGTGTTGGGCCCACGTGATAGCAGCATCAATTTCAGCCTTTTTTACTCCATGGGCTGCCATCAAAATAAAAACAAATATAAAAGCTCAATAATAAATTATCTCTCACCAACCAATAATGCAATATTTAAGATGTAAAATATTATAAAATCATGTTCAAATATATCTCAATGTGAATAGATATTATATTCAATAATATAAATTATATCTAATTATTTCTATTCACATTTTAGCATTTTAATCCAATAATAGGATATTTAGAATGCACTTTCGCACACTCATCACACCCTCCAACTTACTCATTGCTAGTCCCTAGCAATTTTCATGCCAAAACAATGAAAGAAAACATAGAAAATCACACACAAAGGCCACCAAGTCACACATTTCAGATTCACATATCAAAGCAATCTTAGGAATTCAATAACCCTATCACAAGCAATCCACTTGAAGCAATCCACAGAGTGTGTGTGTGTTTCAAACTATATCCATCTAACCAGAAGCTTTGACACATGCAACATCAAGAACATCTCAAGCGAAAGGTTCAACTCTATAACTCACGGGTATAAAACTATTTCGTGGGAAGATTCTCTCTATGGAGTTGACAATGGGTGTGCACACACTCTCATGGGGAATTAGACAATTTTGTACAAGCAACAAGCAAACATTGATCTTATGATAGGAATACTAACAAATGAGACTTCCACCACGCTTTCTCAAAAGCTTACTTAGGATCAGAACGGTCAACACAAAAGGTTATAACGTGACTTAGGTTTGAGGCTATATAAAAAAAAAATGAAAAGGATTCAAAAACTTCCAAGTACATACAAATGGAATCTTGTTAAACCTCTCAATAAACCACATTTCTCACTTGATGTACTCTTCAACCTTTCAAGTCATAGAATAATGCATTTTTTTTTCTCTTTTTTTTTTCTTTCTCTCTTTTTTTTCTTTCTTTTTTCTTTCTTTTTTTTTTTTGAAACAATTTGGTACACAATAATGTCACCCTGGTATTTTTCTATTTCTAACCAGCCTCGGTATTTTTTCTTTGAAGCTCACTCACTTGAACACCTTGTAACTCGTGTTCTTTCTTTTTCTTTTTCTTTCTCTTTTTATACTCCAATGTGGAGAGGTATGGATAATGTAGGCATATGAAAAGAAAAAGCTACATGTGTTTATTGGCTCAAAATTGGCTACTAGGGGTCCATGGTGGAAAGGGTTAGCTTGAAAGGCTCAAACATTGATCCTAAGTTGACCTTCGTCATATCCCAAGTATATCCACCATCTTACCACAAACCATGTAATGATATTCTCAAAAGAAGTACCCAATTCAGCAGATCAATGAACGCTTATCACAATTTGCTGCATTTGTAGGCTCTCAATCCTCTCCAAAACTCACATGAATACTTAAGCAAAAGAGTTTTCTAGCTACATGTGTCAAACCACCATCTTACCACAAAGCTTGGATGAGTGCATTAGGAGTTCTGTGAATGCTTCAGTAAAAAAATGATTATGGTGGGTTTGAAGAATTCACGAAGATGGCTATGAATGAGAATAAGTACACATGTGAAAAGGATGCACGTGTGATGTAAAATTAAAAACATTTGACACATGAAAATATGCCACAGAGTTCCAACAAACATTTTAAATATTGAATTTGCACCACCACCCCCCAACTTAAATGAAACATTGTCCTCAATGTTTAAGAATCAAATTTGAATGAAGAGTAACTAAAAAGGGTATAATACACCTGATGAGTGACGTGGGTTGTTCGCTAAGCACCAAAGATGGTAATCTGAAATGACAAAATAAAACTAACCTGCAAACAAAAACAAAGAAAACAACAGCAGACTAAAAAGAAAAGAAAATAAAAATAAAAGAAAATAAAATAAAAGAAATAAAACAAAACAAATAAAGAAAAACATACCTGCGTGGTGTGGTCAAGGTTGATAGACCGGATCCTCAAGCGGAATGTCTTCCACGTTCGGAACTTGTCTATCAATTAAGACTTTAAGGCGTTGACCATTTACTTCAAAGATCCGACCATCTTTAGGATTCTCTATTTCCACTGCCCCATGTGCAAAAACATTCTTCACTACAAAAGGGCCGGTCCACCTAGACCTAAGTTTTCCGGGGTGTTTATGGAGTCTAGAATCATATAAGAACACTCGATCATTAGGCTTAAATGTTTTTCTCAAAATATTTTTATCATGAAACGCTTTCATTTTAGCCTTATAGATTTTAGAGTTCTCATAAGCATCATTTCTCAACTCCTCTAACTCGGTCAACTGAAATTTTCTAAGCTTACCTGCTTCTCCCATGTCAAAATTGAATTGCTTGATGGCCCAATAGGCTCGATGCTCGAGCTCCACAGGTAAATGACAAGGCTTTCCAAAAACAAGTCTATAAGGTGACATGCCTAAAGGAGTTTTGAAAGTTGTACGGTAGGCCCAAAGCGCATCAACTAGTCTCAAAGACCAATCCTTGCGATCCGGGTTGACCGTTTTTTCTAAAATTTGCTTAATTTCTCTGTTTGCAAGTTCTACCTGTCTACTTGTCTGAGGGTGGTAGGCAGTAGAGATCTTATGTACCACCCCATATTTTTTCATCAAAGCTTCAAAAGAACGGTTGCAAAAATGTGTACCCTGGTCACTAATGATAGCACGTGGTATGCCAAATCGAGATAACACATTCTCTTTGAGAAATTTAATTACCGTTTTATTATCATTGCTCCTGCAAGCTGCTGCCTCTACCCATTTTGACACATAATCTACTGCCACAATAATATATTGATATCCAAAAGAAGGAGGAAATGGTCCCATAAAATCAATGCCCCAACAATCAAAAATTTCAATAACTAAAATTGGGTTTAAGGGCATCATGTGACGACGGGACATGGCTCCTAACTTTTGACACTTTTCACATGAGCGACAATAGATATTTGCATCCTTAAACAAGGTGGGCCAATAAAATCCACACTGCAGAATTTTTGCAGCGGTTTTCTTCATTGAAAAGTGGCCCCCACAAGCTTAGGAGTGACAAAATTCCAAAACGCTTGCAATCTCCTCATCAGGGATGCAACGCCTTAAAATTTGGTCAGGACAGTATTTGAAAAGAAAAGGGTCATCCCAATAGAATTTACGTACCTCAGTCATGAACTTCCTCTTGTCTTGAGCGCTCCAATCCACCGGTATCTCACCTGCAACCAAATTCACAATATGAGCAAACCATGGTAGAGAAGTAATAGAAAGTAAATGCTCATCGGAAAAATCATCCCTGATTGGCAGGTGGTCAGAGGTATCCTCAAATGTGAGCCTCGAGAGATGGTCAGCCACTACGTTCTCCACTCCTTTCTTGTCTTTGATGGTAATATCAAATTCTTGCAAAAGTAAAATCCACCGTATTAGTCGTGCCTTAGCATCCTTCTTTGTAAGAAGGTACTTAAGGGATGCATGATCTGTGAAAATAATAATAGGAGAACCAATCAAATAAGCACGAAACTTATCCAAAGCAAACACTACAACTAGCAACTCTTTTTCCGTGGTGGAGTAATTTATCTGAGCACTATTTAAAGTTCTACTAGCATAATAAATGACAAAAGGCATACCCTCCATTCGCTGTCCAAGAACAACACCTACAACAAAATCACTAGCATCACACATGATCTCAAAAGGTAAAGTCCAGTCAGGTGGTTGCATTATGGGTGCTGAGTTAAGCTTGCCAATTAGCGTTTCAAAGGCCTCTTGACAAGCTTGTGTCCACTCAAATGGGGCATCTTTAGCTAGGAGGTCACATAATGGTCTAGATATGGTGGAGAAATTTTGTATGAACCTCCTATAAAAGCCCGCATGACCAAGAAAGGATCTCACATCCTTTACTATCCTAGGTGTGGGTAACTTAGAGATTAATTCAATCTTAGATTGATCAACCTCTATCCCCCTAGAAAAAATAATATGCCCTAAGACAATACCTGAAGGTACCATAAAGTGGCATTTCTCCCAATTTAGAACCAATTTCTTTTCCTCACAACGAGTCAACACTTTCTCTAAATTCAATAGGCATGCATCAAAAGAAGATCCAAAAACAGTTAAGTCATCCATAAAAACTTCCATGCAATTTTCAACCATGTCACTAAAAATGCTCATCATGCAACGTTGAAAAGTAGTAGGTGCATTACACAATCCAAATGACATTCTACGAAAAGCATAAGTACCAAAAGGACAAGTGAAAGTGGTTTTTTCCTGGTCTTCTAATGCAATTTCAATTTGATAATAACCAGAATAACCATCCAAGAAACAATAGAAAGGGTGACCAACCACACGCTCAAGAATTTGATCAATAAAAGGAAGAGGAAAATGGTCTTTCCGGGTGGCAACATTCAATTTTCTGTAATCAATGCACATCCGCTACCCAGTCACAAGTTTTGTAGGGACTAACTCTCCTAGGTCATTCTTCACCACAGTAACACCTGACTTTTTAGGAACAACCTGTGTAGGACTTACTCATTTACTATCAGCAATAGGATATATGATTCCTGCATCTAATAGTTTCAACACTTCATTTTTCACCACTTCTTTCATAGTAGGATTAAGCCTACGCTGGGGGTCTCTACGAGGGCTAGTTCCTTCCTCCAAATTAATTTTATGAGAACAGACCAAGGGACTAACACCTTTTATATCAGCAATGTTCCAACCTAAGACTGACTTATGCTCACTTAGGGTCCGAATTAATTTCTCACCTTGAGACTCAGACAATTCAGATGAGATAATAACAGGAAAAGTATCACCTGGACCAAGGAAAGCATGCTTTAAACCCTTAGGCAGAGGCCTCAATTCAACTTTGGGTGCTTCCACACTTGAAGAAATTTGTTTTTCACCTTTCTCAGGTAACTCCTCAAATTTCAGTTGCCATGCCCGAGTGCCATAGTCCTGAGTCCTATCAAAAATAGCACAAATATCAACTACATCATATGGATCACTGATAGAATCAAACTCAGAATGAACAAGAAAATACTCAAGGGGATCAAAATCATGAGCTATAGAAACTCCCTTATCCATGAGTGAGTTAATCATGTATGCCTGGTGGCTCTCGTCATCATCTTCTGGCTATTTTGCAATATGGAAAATATTCACCTCGAGAGTCATGTTTCCAAAAGACAGCTTCATGAGCCCGTTCCTGCAATTAATAAGAGCATTAGCAGTGGTAAGAAAATGCCTACCTAAAATCAAAGGAATTTTAGAAGTAGTATCAACAACAGAACTAGTGTCAAGGATTAGGAAATCAACAGGATAATAAAATTTATCAATTTGAATTAGAACATCCTCTACCACACCCCGATGTACTTTGACTGAACGGTCAGCCAATTGTAATACCACAGTGGTTGGTTTGATTTCTCCCAACCCCAACTGCAAATAAATAGAATATGGCATTAGATTCACACTAGCTCCTAAATCTAGCAAAGCTTGCCCAAACTCATTATTTCCAATGCTGCATGCAATGGTTGGACAACCAGGATCCTTGTACTTGGGAGGAATCCGCTGCTCAATTAGAGCACTAACTTGCTCTGTCAGGAACGCTGTCTTCTTCACATGGTGCTTCCTCTTAACTGTACACAAATATTTGAGAACCTTTGCATAAGTAGGTACTTGCTTAATCACATGCAAAAGAGGAAGATTGATTTTTACCTGCCTTAGATTCTCTAGGATTTCATTGTTAGCATCCAGAGTTCGCTTGCTTGATTTTAAAGCTTGAGGGAATGGTACCTTAGCAAGACTCTTTGTCACCTCAGGTTCCTTGGGCAGCTCGGCATCACTATTATCTTGATCATCTGATTTGTCCGTTGTTGGGATGTGTAATGAATCACCACTTCGTGTCACAATGACATTCACATCCTTCAAATTCTCTTGCGCCATGTGTTGACCATGGGGTGCGGACTGAGCTTAAGAAGGGAACTTACCTCGCTCATTCACACTCAAGGAGCTCATCAATTTAGACATTTGGCTCTTTATCTCTTTGTTTTCTTCAACAACCTGCACAATCAAAGATTCAAACTTTTGGTTAGTCTTACCCTGTGTCTCAATAAAAGCATGCAAAGTGTCTTCTAAAGAACTCCTAGAAGATGAAGGTGCATGATAAGGTGCAGGATATGATCTAGGGGGTTGTGCAGGTGGCTGATTTTCAAACTTCTAGCTAAAATTAGGGTGATTGCGCCACCCCAGATTATAGGTATCAGAGTAAGGTTTAAAAGGCTTCTTGTACATACCTAAGGTATTACATTGTTCCTCATATATCCCTCTCATCTCAGCAAGTGTGAGACATTCTTGGGCGAGGTGATCTACCCCGCCGCACACAAAACATGGTCCAAAAGACTCTGCATGATTAGCCATGTGTGTTGTCTTTAAATCCTTAGTCTTTAACACATCTAGCTCCTTAGTGAGCATCTCAACCTTAGCCTTTAGGCTATCCTCTTCCTTGAGATGGTAAATTCCACCACCATTTGGGTTTCCTGCAGGTCGTGACCTATTTGTGCTTTCAGTAGCACTAGGTCCAGTCCAAGTGTGAGCTTTTTTAGCAAGCTCATTAAGATATTCTATGGCCTCATCAGGATCTTTTTGTAAGAACTCACAATTACACATCATCTCCACAAATTGGCGCTCTCTAGGTGTAAGTCCCTCATAAAAATAGCTCACTAAGCGTCAATTCTCATACCCATGGTGAGGACACACACTCAACAACTCCTTAAATCTCTCCCAAGACTGATACAAAGTCTCACTGTCCTTTTGTACAAAGGTGGAGATTTGCCTTTTTAAAGCGTTGGTCTTATGTTGGGGGAAATATTTATTAAAGAAGACTTGAGTCATCTCACTCCATGACCCAATAGATCGTGGTCTCAGCGAGTATAGCCAACTCTTAGCTCTATCCTTCAAAGAGAAAGGAAAGAACTTAAGTCTCACAACATCATCAAGTACAATTTGAGTATGAAAAGTCGCAACTACTTCCTCAAACTCCCTAATGTGCACATATGGATTTTTATTTTCCAAGCCATAAAAATTAGGGAGTAATTGTATCATCCCTGTTTTAAAATTTAATTGGCGAGTATTAGCTGGAAACATGATGCATGATGGTGTGGTTGTGCGTGTAGGGTGGAGATAATCATGAAGAGTTCTAATGGGTTGATCTTCACGTTCACCCATTTCTTCGGGACTCGATGGATTGTCAAATAAAGGATTTCAAAAATCTGATTCTAACTCTACCGCAGGCCTACAAGCAAATCTACCCAAGGTGTCCCTATATCTGTGCATGCAAGACAACAAAATACTAAAAGAATAAAAATACTATAAAAAGAAAGAAGATAAATAATAATAATAATAATAATAATAACAATGCAGCAAGCTAAAAGAAGGAACGAAGTTACCGCTTTTGCAAACTGTTGAAAAGAAAAAACTATCTAGCAATTCTTCTACCGTCTCCCCGGCAACGGCGCCAAAATTTGATTACGCCCAAAGAATAACGCGGTAATTGTAGCACAGCTTTGGGGTGTCGATTCCACAGAGAGAAAAACTAAAAGAATAGTAGACAGGAACAAAGAAACTAAAGAAAAATATTAAATGATTATTGGAGGATAAAGATTAATTTTAAATACAAATTAAAGTGAAGTAAAGTAACTAACGGAAAAAATATTCAAATTTGACAAACGGTAAAGCGTCGGGAATCCCTTACACACATCTGGTATTTTAATTATTCTTAATTCATTGAATAACTCAATTAAAAATTCAATTCCCAAAATTCCCAACCGGAAGGTATAGATACATAAACCAAGACTAAACCAAATGTAACCCTTTGAAAAATCATTCACCACTTTGAAAATACGTAAATTATTATCACTATTGAGAAAGTCCAACGACGATATACTCAAGAAGCAATATTGCAGCAAAGAATTAAATCAATATAGATAAATAATTGATCCAAACATAATCAAAGAACTAATTCATTCAATAGAAAAAGCATGACTGAATCCATAAATAGAATAAATTCTATGACTATTCGGAGAAGAAAACCTCAACAATAAATTGAGAATGATAAAACAAAAGAGTTTTACTAATTAAAAATCGAATGCATAAATTAAAAATAAATAAAATACCATCTACTGTGTAAGTTCATCCCTCGCCTTACTTGAGAATTTAGTTACCCATAAATATAATGGACAACAAAAATCTCCCAAAGAAATAAAGTAAATCAGCGGCCATTGGAGTTTTCTGCTATGTTTTCTGCCCAGAACCAGCCGCCTCACTGCCTTCTCCTCTGTTTTCTTCCAGCCGCCACACCCAGGAAAAAGAAGAAAAAAGCCTAGCCGCCAAAGCCCACAAGAAAAAGGCCAAAAGACTAGGGTAGTGTTTGGTAATGAAGAGTTTTTGTTTTTTTCTGTTTTTGTTTTATTTTTTATCAAAATAAAAAATAAAAACACGTTTGGAGTTTGTTTTCATTTTTTTTAGGGTACTGTGTTTTAAAAACAAGGCCCAAAAATGCAAACATAGAAAAAGGTGTTTTCTTAAACACCCAGAAACGAAAACACGCACGCCCATGACATACCCCTTTTAATGAGATCCATCATTCGAATCCCCTCAGTAACAAAATGTAGGATTTTTTGTGCTAACTATAAAAAGCCCATTTACCCCCTTTTTCATCACTTTTCCTCCTCATCTCTCTCTCGCTCTTCTTTCTCTCTCTCTAAAATCGGAGCTTCTCATCTCTCTCTGTGTGAAACCAGAGCTTCTCATCTCTCTCTCTCTCTCAATCTCTCTGAAACCCTTATACTTCTCGTCTCTCTCTCTCTCTCTCTGTGAAATCGACGTGTTCCACGAAGACGAAGGCAGAACCGAACCTGATGGGTTTCCTCATCTCATCTCAGAACCGAACCCCTATGTGATGGGTTTCCTCATCTCAGATCTCTCTCTCAAGCTCAGTCGGTGGTTAGGTGTTGAGATTTTAGGAGTGCTGGTGGTTGGTTAGGTGGTTGTGGTGGGTTTTCGAGCATTGGGGAGTGAGTTTTCGGCGGTGATTGTGGTGGGTTTTCTAGGGTTGGGGGGTGAGTTTTTAATGGTGTTGGTGGTGAATTTTTGGTAATTTTGGTGGTGTATTTTTAGGGGTTTTGGTGATGGGTTTCAAGGGGTGTTGGTGGTGGCTAAACAAGGGTGTTGGTGGTTTATTTTTAGGGGTTTTGGTGATGGGTTTCAAGGGGTGTTGGTGGTGGGTCATTTTTCTACCTGCCAGCGAGGAAATGATGGTCAATATGTCTGAAATTCCAAACTGATTTTCTTCCTCCTGGCAATTGGAAGTTAATTATCCACAAAATTCTCTTTTTGTCTCCCAAGCTTTTCAGCAAGTGTTGGTGAACTTCAACTGGGATTGAATACCACCACAGATGGGTAGTTCTGTTTCAGATTCATGGGATGGCTCTTTATGGGAGGCTCCACTATTCTTTTCCTTCATGATGATCAATTAATTGCCTTGCTTGTTATTTCTCCTTGTTATTTGCTATCACAGACTCCTTGGAAGCTTTTATCTGCCATGAAAGGCAGCCGTGAGAAACAGGGGACACACACCAAGAAGCTGACTGTGACATGGGCCCCGGCTAAACAGGGGTGCTGGTGGTGGGTTTGGTGGTGGCTAAACAGGGGTGCTGGTGGTGGGTTTGGTGGTGGCTAAACAAGGGTGTTGGTGGTGGGTTTGGTGGCTGCTAAACAGGGGTGCTGGTGGTCGATTTTCTGTGATTTTAGTGATAGTGGGTTTCCGGTGGTTTGGTGGTGGCGATGGTGGCCGGGTGAAGTGGGTTTTCATTGATTTTTGAGTATTGATTTGGGTGGAGATGCATTTGTGATTAAAAAATTAATCAAAATAACCACAATAAATTATGAAAATACTATTATAATACCAAACATATTTTTTATTTTTGTTTTCATAATTTTTTAAATATAAATGACTACCAAACATGTTTTATATTTTTAATTTTTATCACAAAAAAAACGAAACTTTGTTCTGTTTTTTTTTATTAAAAAAACATAAAAATGAAAACGTTACCAAACGCACCCTAGGTTTGAAAGTCTTTTTGAAAAAATATATTTTCTTCCCCTCTTTATTCCATCCTTTCTGTTTCAGCCCCTAAAACCCAAATCTTGTGTAACTTGAGAAATATCAAGCCCAATAAAAATAATAAGTGTTGGGCCCACGTGATAGCAGCATCAATTTCAGCCTTTTTACTCCATGGGCTGCCATCAAAATAAAAACAAATATAAAAGCCCAATAATAAATTATCTCTCACCAACCAATAATGCAATATTTAAGATGTAAAATATTATAAAATCATACTCAAATATTTCTCAATGTGAATAGATATTATATTCAATAATATAAATTATATCTAATTATTTCTATTCACATTTTAGCATTTTAATCCAATAATAGGGTATTTAGAATGCACTTTCGCGCACTCATCAGTCCTCTATCCAAGTTTCTTTCCTTCTCACCAAGCTACTTCTTTCAATGGTGCCATCTAGTGACAGTTGTTGAAGGCGATGTTGTATTGGCATCACATACACTGTATTGGGGGAGGTGTATGAAGGAATAGAAAATATAAAATTCTTCATGATCCAATTGTTAACTTATAACTTGAAGAATCAGAGGTTAGGGGGAAGCCAACAAAGAGGCAGAAAAAGAGAAGGAAGCCAATAGGAGAGAAGAAGGAGGAAAGATCAAGAAATTCTACCCGAGTCCATTTCAAGAAGAAAAGGGAAGATCAGCAGCGAAGCTCTACCAAAGTCTTTTTCCAATTGAAGTCTTGCAAATCCATCTATGAGAAGAAGAAACTCCGACAAGATCCTTCTTCAAAAGATTCAAATTATCTTCAAGTCATTCAACACGAAGAACGGTTACAAGATTCATCAAAGTCATCATCAAATCGAAGAACGAGAAATACGTTGATCCAGTTCTCATATTCACCAAATCTATCAAAGCCCCACTAAATCAAAAAATGAGAAATATGTCAATCCAGCCCTCATCTTCACCAAATTCACCGAGAATCAAAGGCGTTAAGTCATGGATTCGAACCTCACCGTCCCCTCCCATGTAAAAGTTTTTAATATATATAGATTCTTCAAGTTTGGACGCTTCTTACTTTGTAAATTAGTTGTGTCATAATATATATAAGAATATGAAACAGTTCAATTTTGTGCTTATATTATTTAGCAATCAGTTCAAGAATATATAAGGTCAGAGTGATATCAGTTGCAAAACTATTGAATCAAGTTTAAAAATGACTTGAAATATGAATGTAAAGGTACTTGCAGATGAAACGTTTGTACCTTTACAGATGAAAGGTTTTCATAGATATAAATCAGAGTTATATCACAATGCATAAAAGATGAAAGGTGTGAAATCACTGATATAAACTTTCTGTTAAATCAATTTTGTTTCAAGAGTGAGATAGTTAACTTAAGAATAAGATATGAATGTATTTATATATTTGATTATTGATAGAATAATTAATCAAAAAAAATTTCTTTTATTGACATTTTATAATAATACTAGTTATTGATCATGCTTGAACGCACAGAATAATAAAAAAATAGTCAACAATAAATATATTTTTATTCACACCCAAAATTAAATCACAAACATAGAGGACAGAGAAAAGAATTTAAGCACCAGTTGTAGTGGGAATGAGCGGTGATAGTGGTGGTGGGCAGTAGTGATGGTGGTGGAAGACGGTGATTATTGTGGTGGGCGGCGACGATCATATGGTGGTGGCAACTATGGGTGACAATGGTGATGGTGGTGGTGGGTTTTGAGTGACGATGGTGGTAGTAACAGACATGAGTAATGGCGGTGGCAGTGGTGGTGGGTATGGGTGGCGGTGGACAACGGTGATGGTGGTTGGTAGTGGTGATGGTGGAAGACGGTGATTGTTGTGGTGGGCGGCGACAATCATGGTGATGGTGGCAGTTGTGGGTGACAATGGTGATGGTGATGGTGGTGGTGGGTTTTGAGTGACAATGGTGGTAGTGATAGACATGAGTGACAGCGGTGGTGATGGTGATGGTGGTGGTTGGCAATGGTGGTGGTGGGGCGACGACAGTGGTGGTGGGCAGTGACGATGGTGGTGGTGAGCGACGAAGGGTGCTTCTGGGTTACAGTGGTGATTGGTGGTGGTGAATAGCAATGGTGGCAGTGGTGGTAGATGTGGTGGGGTGGTGTGGGTAAGAGTAGGTGGCAATGATGGTGGCGATGACGGGTGGTGATGGTAAATATGGTTGGAGTGGGTGATAGTGGTGGTGGTAGATGTGGTTGAAGTGGGTGACAGTGGCTGATGACGATAGTGGGCGACGACGAGTGGTTGTAGGTTATGGTAGTGGGTAGCGTTGGGCAACGATGGTGGTGGTGGGTGATAGCGATGGGCGGCGATGGTAGTGGGATGATGGTGGTAGTGGTAATAAATATAAGAATTAAATGACAATAGTGATGGGTGGTGGCAGTGGATAACAGTGGTAGTAATTAGCGATGGTTGTGACAGAGGTGGTGGTCGGGTGGCGATGGTGGTATTATTGGTGATGGTGATGGTTGTCATGGTGGGGCGGGGGCCGTGGTGGTGCTGGTGGGATAGCAACTGTGGTAGTGGTGATGGTCATGGGGTGGTGGTAGGGCAGTGGGGTTGGTAGGGGTGATACAGTTGCAATGATGGTAGGGTGGTAGCAACATTGATGGGGTAACGATGGTGGTAGTGAGGCGGTGGTGGTTGTTGTGGCATAGATGGTGATGGGGTGACGACAGTGGTGGTGGTAGTGGTGATGGTGATGGAGGTGGTGGTGATAGTGGTGATGGTGGGGTGGCGACAGTGATGATGGTGGGGTGGCAACAATGATGGTGGTGGGACGGTAGTGGCGGTGGCAGAGGTAGTGGGGGTGGCGATGGGGGTAGTTGTGTTGGTGGGGTGGTGGTAATGGTGATGGTGATGGGGCGGTGGTGGTGGGGCTTTTCCAAATACTATTTTTTTTTAAAAGTAATTTTAAAAAGTTATAAGTTCTAGAAACACTTTTAAAATGTCACCCAAACACACATTTAAGAACCTATTTTCCCTATTAAATTTGGGGAGTTAATATTAATCGTCGGATTAATTTTAAAGTAAAATTTAAAACGATCTCAACCGCGAAAAATTATTTTGTTTATCTTTTGAAATTTAAATTTTATTATACTTTATTATATAAATAGATAAATATAAATAATATAGCTTAGTTAGAAAAACATGACACAACAATATCCTCTACCAGCCTTAGAATGAGGCTTAGAATGACACAATAATATAGGTAAGTACATGTCATCAATTTTTTTTCCCATAACACATCCATTTGCTTGAATTGCATTCTAAATTAATAAAGATGGTTGGATCAGTGGATCCCATTAAAAAATATTATCGGGATCCGGTGATCTAACCATCCTTGTTAATTTAGAATGCAAATTTTGGTTAACAATTTGGGTTGTGTAGTGTTTCTTACTTGAATTGGAAATCATTTTCCCATTATCTACTATGTCCTCAGTAACCCCAAGGTAGCCTTGTAGAGATGGAGACTAGACGTCACAAGTTTAAAATTTAATAATTTTTTTGGAATTAGACTATGATAAATTTTTTAATTTTAGTATAGATGGTTTATCTTTGATCAAATTGAAAATAAAATCTATACTACTTATAAATGTCAGTATCTGCGAAAAAAATTTAATTTTCTATTTTATCACTAATTATTATAATAAAGTCAATTATACTCACCTATATACTTTCATTTAATTTTTATTTTTTATTCTTATTTGACTTTCAATTTATTTTAGACTTTTTTATAACCAATTTTAAATTATTTTGAACTCATTTATTAGTAGTACAGTTATATATAATTTTTTATATCGATATAAAAAAGTAAAATATTATACATGTTAAATTATTATACACATTTAGTAACATATTGAATTTCACAGTCAAATACATGTTATATTTTATTTTTTGGTATCCAATAATATAATAATATTATAAACGATCTAATCAATTTATTTGAAAAAATAAAAATTAATAATTGTATAATAAAATTAAATGTACAAATGTCTAAAAGAGTTAGAGAGATCTATACTAATAAGATAGAGATATCTCTTATTCATTTAGATGAATGTGTTTCTAATGATGCGTGTTTAGGGCCGATGGCGTGAGTTGTTTACAACCATTGTCTACTATGTTATTGGTAAATACAACCTATAGTCCAGTGAGGACTGAGGATGATGCATTGCTACTGTAAGGATATGAATTTTTGCTGAAATAAATGAAAAATTATTTCAAATGGATGAATTTTTTTAAGTTGCAAAGTGCCTTTAGACACGAGTTATTACTAGTAGCAATGCATCATCCTCAGTCCTCACTGGACTATAGGTTGTATCTACCAATAACAGAGTAGACAATGGTTGTAAACAACTCACGTCATCGGCCCTAAATATGCATCATTAGAAACACATTCATCTAAATGAATAGGAGATATCATATCAACAATCATTAGAAACCTCTGTTTGTGTGATTGGGTGGGTGACAGAATTTATCTAAAAATAAGATCCCATAAAAATCAACATGTAGATTAGTATTTAAAGGAAAACATAGATGAAACCAATTAGCCGACTCACTATCATGCCCAATCCTCCCTTAATGTACCAATTTATCAACTACCGCAACTCCAAAATAGTAGCAAACATAAATGTCCTTAATTTAATCTACTCCAAAAATTTTAACATCATCAAACACCACTACATTCCAATTAACAAACGATGAGCCAAAGTAGATGTAGCTAGAAAAGAAGGGTAGGAGTGGCAAATCTCAAACTTTTCTCCTCTATTTTACCATGAAAGTAGTAGTCACAAAAGGCCAACACATACACATACCCACACATACTGACAGAATTTTAAAACCCAAGGAACATAATCCAATGAATGTCAAAATCAAATAAAAACCTATCAAAGACGGGCATAAATTCAACCCACTAAATAGGTATATAGTAAATTCATATCAATCAAACAAAAAATCAATGGTAGAGTACTTAAAAAGAGGGGGATACATGGATTGGGCATCGTCGGTGGTGGGTCACCATTTTGGTTGAGAAGAGAGGTAGGAGAGAGACAAAAAAGAGAGAAAATAAAGGGTTGATTGGTGGGGGAGAGAGAAAATATAAAGTGGATAAAAAATAGTGGAGAAAGAGAAAGAAGGGTTGGTTGTTAAGTAGTGTGTCTGACACAGGGTATGGGGGATTCTTAACATACATACGTTCAAATCCATCTATCAACTCCCAAGAATCCAAGCTTAAATTCTACCTACCAACCCAAATAAATTCATATTTTTAACCCAAATAATAACTATGGTCAACCTATTCGACTCATGTAAATTCACATTTTTAATCTGAATCATCCATTCGTCCTTAATCCACATCCATTAAAACTATTGTATGAAAAATAAAATATGGTTTCAAATTCATCCCACCCAACATATTTAAAAAGTTAAAAAAAAAAAACCACATTCCATAATCCTAAGTATTTTTATTAATTCATAATCACAGCCAACCAACGAATCGCAACCATGTAAATTAGCTAGCTCATCTTACCTCATTCTAGAGTTGTCAAATGCAAATTGGCAAAGTTAGAGAGGAATAAATGAAAAAACTTCGTGCAAAGAAAGAAAAAGAAAACAACACAAACCTTCATTTTTTTCCCAAGAATCACCTCTTGAGCCTCTAACCGACAAAGAAGATCATGTGTATAGCTCTTCCAAATCTGCCAAGTAACAAATGATGAAGACGTAACAAAATGGCAACTGTGCAAAAAACATGCTCACATTACCCCCAATATATCCACATCCATGAATACGAAGATAGCAAAAATTTATGTTTCTAGTGAAAAAAACTGGCTTCAAACGCGAAAATTTACCCAATTTTGGAACACACCTTTATATTGAAATTTTCAGGTTCACAAAGTATAATTTTGATTGTTTTTCACAAACTCTATCCAAAAAGTAAAATGTAGAACATAAAGAAAAAAAAAACATGTTAATAAAAGTTTTTTTGTCAAAGGGATTTGATTTACCAGTGGTTTGCGGTGGCGATTATGGGTCGACTCCAAATCCAAACATATTGTTTGTCCCTTGAATAGAATACAATTACACAATAAATTTAAATAAATGTTTCCAAATGATCAAGGAAATTAATAAAATTTGGAAAGTAAAGACAAACACTTTATTATCCAGACTCAAAAGGCATTAAGGCCACCAATTACACTACTTGATGCGGCAACGCAATTGACAATTAATGTTGAAACTGGGTAAAATATATAATAAGAAGATCAAGAAACAGATGAAGTTTTAAAGATATAATGATCAACAACAAATGGGTGGTGGGCATATCAACAAATGATGTAATTATGAGCAAAAAAAAAAACACTCTTAAACAAATTAAGTTCAGCAACAACCAAATCCAAATAGAAACAAATAGAAACAGAGATGAAACACACCCACTGATGGTGGACAGAGAGACATAGATAGAGGCTAGGGAGAAGTAGAAAGAGACCTAACTTTCAACCCAAATTTTGAAAATAATCCTTTCATACATTGTTTACCTAAACATTCAATCGCAAACCTAATATTCAATCTACAATTTCAAAATAATGAAGTCAATTCCCATTTCATACAATCAAGAGATCCAATGTCATAAAAAAAATCAAAACCCAATCGCAATCACAATCACAATCAAAATAAACCTAACATGAAACTTTGAAACCATAACATTCAATCAAAATACCACCAATAACTCATAACAGTCATTGAAAGTAAAACCCAATGTAAAACCCAATGTTCAATGAAACTAACACTAACAACTATAAACATTCATTTAATTTAAAACACACAAATTATGCAAAAAAAAAAAAAAATCAAATATTCAATGAATAACACTAATAACTATAACATTCATTTAATTTAAAGCATACAAACACCCAAATTTCCAAATCACCCTAATTATCAAATTATTGAAAACACTCAAAATTATGCAAAAAAAAACCCCAAATTATGAAAACACCAAAAATAATCAAAACACCCAAATGTGAGTGTGTTGTGTGTTCGATTGTGTGTGTGTGAGTATGGTGCTCTGTGTGTGTGTTGGTGTGTGCGTGCGTTGGCGTGTGTGTGTGTGTGCGCTGTGATCGATTGTGTGTGTGTGTGAAGAGAGAGAGGAAGGGTACCTCGGCATGTTCCTGGCAGAGAAGCGAGAGTTATCTCTCTCTCTCTCTCCCTCCTCATTTAGTGTTGCATTCATATACCAAAATAGATTAAAAACTTCACTTAAAAAAGGATTTGATACTGGACCAAAATCAAGTGAAAGGAATTATGAAAGAACACATCTGTAGAGAGCCCGAAATGTGATTTAATGAGAATTCTCTCTCTCTCACAAACACATGATTTAATGTGCTCTAAGTTTCAATTCTTCTTAGGGGTGACCAAAGAAAATGTTATGCATAGATCTTTATCATAAAAGATGGTTGATAAATTTTGCCTTAGTCAGTCATTGTGTCAGATTTATTCTCAATGGATCAAATGAAAATATGTATGTATGAGGAATTTCAAGTCTTTGGAAAAGCGATATAGGATTTGTTTGATGCAAATGTCTCACTATTATATGCAAATGCAAATGTCTCACTATTATATGCAAATGCAAATGTCTCACTATTATACAATTCTGCCTAACACAACCATTTACCAACTATTGCAATCAAGTAAACAAATTCTATAACATGAATTCCATAAACAAAATATTCACCATTAAACCCAAGAATACTCAATGTTTAAATTCTCTATGCAATTAACAATTAACAAAATAAAGAAGATGAAAGCAGTGCAAATAAAGTAAACAATTTTGTCTTGGAAGCCGAAATGTAAAAATGATTTCTTCACTAAAACCCTTATGAATACATAAAAAGATTTCGAAGAAGCAAACTAAATACTTAAAAGAACTCTCATATAAGTAAAATAGAGGGGGGCTTTTGAAAATTTTTGGGGAGGAAAGGACACATTAAAACCAAAACATTGAAAACACCTAAAGGAGATAATTTACTCAAACAACCTATAAGTGTAATTTGCTCAAACAACATCTAAGTGTAATTTGCTCAAAACATCTAAGTGTAATTTGGTCAAACAACCTAACCAGTAACGAAACCAACCCAACATATATCTCTCTCTCTCTCTCTCCAAAAGCATGTATTAGTGAAAAGGCCAAAGAACAATACCAGGACAATCCACCAAAGCAGCTAAAGCAAAGCATCAGAATTCAAAACATTGATGTTTGTGTGTGGGCGATGTGTAGAATTCAAAATTAACACCCAAATGAACACAATTAACAGCAAAACTATAACATTCGAACCAATTGAACATTCGAAAAACCCAAACTATAACATTCAAAACAATTTAACATTCAATTTGTTAGATTTATTTGAAAAAAAAAACACCCAAATGAAGACTAAAATTAAAATTCAAAAATGCCCAAATGAAGACTCGAATTAAAATTCAAAAACACCCAAATGAAGACTCAAATTAAAACCAAAATCATCAAATCAATTGATGTTTGTGTGTGTGTGTGCGATATGTGTGTGTGTGTGTGTTTGTGTGGTTGTGTCAGTGGGTTCAAGTGTGTGTGCTGATGTGTGTGTGTGTGGGCGATGTGTTTCTGCTGTGTGTGTATGGTGTGTGTGCGATATGTGTGTGGGTTGTGAGAGAGAGAGCGAGAGATGGACGCCTGGGTGTGTCAGCTGGGTTTTCCTTTTGTTAGGGTGGCGTGTGTGTGTGGTTAAAGTGGGCGGGAGGATGAATTTGAGTGGGATAGATTGTAGGCCATTAGATATAATTAGATGAGTTTGGATGAAATCTGAACCATTTATTTAAATTTTAATTAAATCCTAACCGTTGTTCTGCTTTTCTAAATTAGAGGAGTTGATTTCAATTGGAAAAATTTGAATTTCTCTCTATCTTATTAGTATAGATATTAAATAAATCTTATCTCAATTGACCTAACTAACTCCTAATTACAGTAAGGTCTCAATGTGATTAGTATATTGACAATTACTTTTATTTTATTCAAGGAATTATAAGTGGAATATTAATCAAATAAATTTAAAAAAATTTAATTTCTCAAATATCACAAAAAAATTAATCTCAATCACAAAATTAAAAAAAAATAGAAATTTAACTATTTATTTTTCTATCTTTTTTTTATAGTTAGAATAAAAAATTTTGAGAGCATACAAAATTTTCATAATTATATTGTAGAATATAAGAAATGAAAATTTAAATTTTATAAATTTGAGATGATATTCAATTCAATTATCTATATACATAATATATTTTATTAATTTTTGTGTATAAAAATTGTTCACATGCAATACACGTAATACATTGTTAATTAATTAAAATGCAAATAAAGTGATTCAAACACTTACAAACTTTAATACAAAAAAAGAACAAAAACATATTCTTAGCGTGTCCTTGTAGCAGTGCAATGTCCTTGCTATAGCTTTTGTTAGTTGTCCATATTTGCCCTTTTGTCTCCGTCCGGACAGTGTTTTCCACTTTTCCACGTGATTCAACCAACACCTCTTGACCAAAAAAAAACCAACACCTACCCCCCTTTCAAAAAAAAAGAAGCTTACACCTACCTCAGCATTTCTCCAACTACCAACTTCTTATGTATATTTTTCAATTGGGGTTAATTATGGTAACCACCCCTAAATTTTGATAAATATTATATGGATGTCTCTTTTTTGTTATTATTAAACAAATATAGACACTCCTCAAGTTTTGTGTGTTGTAATATGATACCCTCACTTTGATATCGGTAACATTTTAACCCAATCTAGTTGACCATAGAGGAGCAATGCAAATCTATGAGAACAATTGGTTAGACATCTACTAGGAGTAGAGGGAAGGTTTACTCAAGTGAGTGATCGTCTTAGGTATTCAATACAAGGCAAAGAAGATGGAGTATTTCTCTCCGAAGGGTTAAACGCACATCCCACACCCAAAAGGTGCCCCCACATAGGCCTTCCACGAAATCTCTCCATAACTAAGACAAACAACATAAAAAAACACTCATTTATGTACTAGTTCCTGAAGAGCATAGAAGAAAGGGGTAAGGGGAGTTTAGATGTTATCGAATTGGATAACACGCGAGACTTGGCATGTGTGTTGGATTCAATAATGGGAGAGAGTGGGGGAACGAGGAGTATAGCCTAACTTCATTTTTCATTAATCGATCATTACTTAAAAAATATATCTAATATTTTTAAGTTGAATTCTTAACTTATAAATATACAAAAATAGTCAATAATGATTTAATTTTTATCTACTTCGATCCACTGGTACTAAACTCATCACAATTTTTTTTTTGCTAAAAAATATCATATTCTCTTTACGAACTTTAATGTCATACAACTCAATTGACACACTCTCCAACCCCACTAGTCTGCACCTCTCTCTCTCTCTCTCTCTCTTTTTTTTAATTTTAATTTTAAATTACATAATTAAAAAAATAAATAAATTATTATTTAAAATATAAATATTGTATGATCAATGCTCAATTTTTTATATTATAGAGTGACTTCATGCCTAGATATTGCTAGTTTTTAATAATAGGTCTTTGATTCTTTGTTGTTTTTCAAATGTTGAGGCGTTTTCTTTCAATTTTTCCAAAAATTAAGGGACGCTGATGAAATTTATGCTAAAAAATGGTAATAAGAGTCGAATAGCGCAGTAATAAACAAGAAAGTCTTCGCGTGTGTATGTGCGCGCGCACGAGAGAGAGAGAGAGAGAGAGAGAGAGTATCCAATGATGGAAGGAATCGGAGGTAGCTTGGATCGAGCAAAGAGATTGCCAATAAAACACACATACTTCAGAGAGACTGCCAATAAAACACACACACACACACACACCCCTCTCTCTCATCATACTCTGAGCTCTGTTTGCCGTTCTACTTGGTGCAAGACCGATCACCAGAATTGATCATCGAAAATGCATTCGAATCACTTGCTCCTAGAAGAACCTATACGCATGGCTTCAATTCTCCAGCCTTCAAAGCCTGTAAGTACCAATTCCCACTACAGGAAATATATCCCGAGTGTTTATATATGTGAGAAATGAGCGTGAAGTTGTTCCTTTTTGTTCTTCAGCTCATCAACGTTTTTAGGTGATTGAAAATTTTGTAACGAGTGTTTGATCCTGTAGTGATGTTGAACTGAATCGAATGAATTTTGTGGATTTGTAGAGTTTCTTTCCGGCAATGACGAAGATCGTTGGAACGCTTGGCCCGAAATCAAGATCCGTGGAGGTTATTTCTAGCTGCCTCAACGCTGGAATGTCTGGTATTCGTTTCTTTTTTCTTTTTGGTTCCACTTAGCTCAGCAACGACCCTGTATCGTTATGTGTGTGTGCGCGCGTGTTCATGTTCATATTGCTTGATGACATAATCCAGTTCAGTTTTAATGAAATGTAAAAATAAAAATTTACATATACTAGTTTAACTGAGAATTATCCTAATGCTGCATTAATTTACTTGAGTTTTTCATTTTTCTTTTGAAAAAAAAAAATCGTTCTGAAGACCTGAAATTGCACTGACTTGTTTGTTTTTCTGATTACCTCAGCCTAAAATTATTTTATGTGCCTCTTTTATTAAAACTAGCTGAACAATAATTATATAGAGGTTGATCTCAGAGTTGAATTTGTTCATGCCTCTGGATTTATCATTCTCATTTTCCTTATTTTTTTCCCTTACAGTGGCTCGCTTTGATTTTTCGTGGGATGACCCCCAATTTCACCAAGAGTCATTGGAAAATTTAAAGATGGCCATCAAGGGTACAAAGAAGCTATGTGCAGTAAGCTTGTTGTTTTTTTGTCTAAACATTGACTGATTAAAGTCTATGTTGTTCACTTCGTGTTGATTCTGTGGATAGTTTGTTTCCTCACCCCATGAATTTAGGATGTAGAGCTTATAATCTTCCCTTTTCCAGGTTATGTTGGACACTGGGGGTCCAGAGTTACGAGTTGTAAACAAATCCAAGCATACCATTTCCCTTCAGGCAGGTTCTTTTGTTGTTCTAACACCAGATCAAGTAAGAGAAGCTACTTCGGATCTATTGCCGATCAATTTTAGTGGGCTATCAAAGGTGAATATTTGAATGGGCATGTGTTTCAATTGGTTCCGGAATTTTTCTAAGTGTGTAGCTGCACGAATGTGTTCATATGATGAGGGAACTGAAAGTCTTAAAAATATGACCAAAGGTGTGAAAAAGCTGGTTCATGTTCAACAACTTACCTTCGCCAAATAATGGAGCTGCCCTTTCAGATGCATAAGTTACGTTGCCTTAAAAAATCAAAAGATGAGCTCATGATTGTTATGACATTACCTCAATGTAGACATTCTAATGCTAGTTGTACACATTCTAATGCTAGTTGTATAATGATATCACGCTTTATGATTCTCGAGCTTTTTAGGTGTTCTTACTTTTTATATCAACCACAAAAAAATCTAAGTATTTCTATAGATTTATCTGAAAATAGGAGAGAGGAGAAAAACACAGACGCCAATACCAAGTGTTGGTCTGTTATTATCGGGTTTAGGAGAGGTGGACTTCATGAGGACCTAATTTTGCGTTACTCGCATGAAGTAGCTCCGTTCAAACTCGAATATGTTTTCTCACGTTTGACAACATGAGCTTTTTTTCAACAATAATGGAGTTAGGGGAGCTCCATAGTTTTTGCAGACTAAGGGATTTTATGTTCTCCACATATGCAAGCTTTTTCTCTTTTAACAAATCATGAAAGTATACTGAAGGGCAAGCAGTAATGCATTTTCTCTTTATCTTGTGGTTGCTTTCTGCACTTTGTTTGCACAATAATCATAGTCTGTGGCCAAATTTTTGGTCTTTGCAGGCGGTAAAGACGGGAGACACTATTTTCATTGGACAGTATTTGTTTACAGGAAACGAAACAACTTCTGTCTGGCTGGAGGTAACATCGACGAGATCGATTATTACTGAGCCCAGATATATGTTATCTTTGGCAACTTGAGAAAATAGTTTGATTTTATTAAGTCAAGTTTTAGTAGACATGTCAAATTCACTGCTTTCTTGTTTTTCTCATCCTTAGAGGTTTAGCGTTAATTACTTTATGGGCTTCTGCTCTGCACATTTCCAGGACTCTTTTTCATACAAGTTCACAATTAAAGTATGACAACATGCTGATGCCAACATAGCACAGTGGCCAATGCATCTTTTATAAAGGTGGCATTGGGTCCTGTGTTCAATTCTTGTTTTTTACTCAAGAAAAGAATAATGCAATAATTTTGCCCACAAGTGGGTAGCATGGCTGGTATGTCCAGCCACCTTTAGAGGGGAGGTGCAGGGTTGAAATCCCTATTGGGATGTGGGTACCTTTATATTCTTATTGAAAATCGCTATTGTGATAATTCTAAAAGGTTTTTAATCTTCCATTTGAAAACTGAATAAAGTTTCATCAGTAATTGTTGGATGTTCTAGACTTATATAATTCTTGAAGTTCCATTTATATGATGTAGGTAACAGAGGTGAAAGGGGAGGACGTGGTTTGTCTCATAAAGAATTCCGCCACCTTGGATCGGTCATTGTACACATTACATGTCTCTCAAATTCGCATTGATCTGCCCACCCTCACGGATAAAGATAAGGAGGTAAATTGTTCTCTTTGCATCGGACATTTATCGTTTAAAGAACGAGTCTTACTGTATGCATGCATGTAATCTGTGCTACTTCACCCAAACTGTAGGAAAAGGTTAGGTTCCTTTACATTGCATGGTATCCAAAAAGAATTGTGGATTACATAGTCCTAGAACTTTTTGTAGAGAAGAGAAATGTTATCTATTTCTTTTATCCTAAAATATTGATGATGCTTGTGTTTTCCTTCTAGTACTAATGGACTATTGCTATTTATGACATTTCTTCAATAATGATGCGATGATCAGCTAAGGCTTCTTAGAAGTACTTTTGGTGTTACAATTTCACGTTTGCTGTATATAACTGAGTGATATTAAATCTGTACAGTTTGTTTGGCCCCAACTGTCTCGAAAGTTGGCTAGATTTTCCCTTCTAAGGGGTTCTTTTTGTAGCCATTAACTGCTTGCATAACTGATTCCAGGTTATAAGCACTTGGGGTGTTCGAAACAAAATAGACTTCCTTTCACTGTCATATACCAGACATGCAGAAGATGTTCGGCGTGTAAGGATGGTTCCTTCTTCTTACATTGAGCCATTTGTTTAATACTCCAATCTATTCTTCATCTTTGTATTTTTTGGTCTTCTTCATTTGCTCACAATATCGATGGTGTAAATTTTGAGGTTTTTTTATGTATCACCATTTTTGATCTTCTTGTCCAATTTGGTATTGCTTTTTCTTGCTATCACGCAGGCTCGCAAATATCTTTCTGAATTGGGTGACCTCAATCAAACTCAGATTCTTGCAAAGATTGAAAATGTAGAGGTGAGAAGCATTCCAGATTTCAAGTACTTGAAAATCATCATTTTGAAGCTGAATGTGAATTTGCAGTTCATTTTCTCCCATTTATCCTGCAGGGATTAATCCATTTCGACGAGATACTACAAGAAGCAGATGGTATTATCCTCGCTCGTGGAAATCTGGGGATAGATCTCCCAGCAGAGAAGGTCAGCTTTCATCACTATGCCATTTTGTCGCCAAATCCACCCATCCCATCCCTCCGTCCACCCACTCAAACATACACAAAAAGACAAGGGAAGGATCCACCAGAAAAGGAAAATAAAAGAAAGAAAAGTTCTAATTCATTTAATATTGCACACTTGTTTTATTAGTTGTGCTATTCAACGGCTTGCATATGCTAATCTTTGTACCAATCCATCACTTATAATGTTGATAACATGGAAAAAAATTATAACAGTACCCAATTGGAATCAAATTGAAATATGAGTATGGTAAGCATATTTTGATGGTTATGATATTCAACAGTCTATGGATGCAAAAAGGTATATTGGGAGTGCCAATTAGAGATCGTCTCGATACGCTGAAACAGACGTAGTTAACCTTGGGGGGAAGGGTGTTGAATAGGTCTTGTGCACTTTAATACTGAATTTATGCACAAATAAAACCTATCTCACTAAATTACAATTTAATTAACCGTTTAGTTCAATTAACGCCTCAATGACATTGACTCAATAACCAAATTAGTGAATGTGTGTAAAAACCAAATAATTCAATGTCGAACAAACATAATCCACCAACCTTATCTCTCCAATCCCTTCCACCAATTCACAAATTGATTTAGGCAATAGAACGACCATAACACAAGTCAGATTCACTCACACTATTTATAAAACACTTGGAGGTAGGTAAAATTGCTAGTATGTAAAGGCAAACACAAACACATAACACAAGCAATTTTAATGTGGAAACCCTCTCGAGAAAACTATGGGACCGTAGTATACCCAACCTTATCCACTAATTTCAAAGTTTGATTACATCTTTGAACACTTAAACCTCAATTAATACCATAGCTAGAAGTTTCTTCCATTGAATCTTTACTCTGGAAATCCATCACGAGAGTCTTGACAACTAGCTTCAATAAGCAACGAATCAAACTTCACGATCCATCCTTGGAATTCACCTTCTTCTCTTTTGGAATCCTCTTTTGATCCTTGGTAGCCTTATTGGATCCTTTGTGCGTGGGTTTTGGTGGTTTGCAAGATCTATGAAGGTTCTTGCTCAAAGTATCTCAAGAATTATATGTAAATCATGTAGGGATTGGGGTTTGATTGGAAGTTTGTTTTTCTAAGTCTTGGTAGTCTCTCTTAAACCCTAGAGTCTTCTGAGACATAATTTTTAGAAAGTCTGAGGTCATGTCCCATATTTATAGGAACAAGTTAATAGAGGTTAATTGGCGTACAAGAAAAGTCTGTCCTTGACACAGCACTCGAGCAGTGCAGTGAGCGCCGGCTTTTGAAACATTGTTCTTACAACCGTGAAAATGCAGCGCTCGAGTGCTATAGCAAGTGCTGAGTACTGATTTTCTCTTTTTGTGCCCAGTCCATTTTCCAACTTCCCGAGAGCGTTATGCACTGGTTTTCCTCTTAAACCAAGACTCTTTTTCAACTTCCTAAGTATCAAGTGGTGGTACCTAAAAAGCCTGCATACCCATGACTCATTTTAAAACACAATTTAAAAAATAAACCCTCAAAGTTTCAAAAAAATGTTTTTACACAAAATACACGAGTCATGTTACAGATTTGATACGCACACTCTAAATCATAGTTATCAGAATCGGACTGGACATCGACTCAGTAGAGAGATCGGGTCAATGGATCACTAGCCATAAAATTAAAAATAAAAGTAATTATTAATAACAATGAATATGCTAAAAACTTATAATAGTTATAGAACTAATATGTTGTATGTTATAGTAGATCACACAAAAAACACAAAAAATATCCAAAAATCCTACAAAAAAATTCAGAAATTGGTATTGAACGTTGGCATAAATAGCAGCATGTAATAACAAAAAATAATTGAAAGAAAAAGACAACTAACTAAGACCAATAAAAAATGGAAGAGAAAGCAAGGCTATCGATTTGGAGTGTCATCGAATCCCACATCTGAAAGATATAGGAAGACAGAAGGAGCATGCACCTATAGGAGGTGTATTTATGCTAATACAGAAGGTTGACATCTAGTTGGATTGTTGGAACTTGGAAGGCATGAGGCAAGCCAAGAGATTTAGCCAAGTGTGACTATTTTAAGGTATAAAAAATGTTTAAATATAAATAAAAATTGTCCTCTGGTTTGATGCAAACCATCCGGTCTGTACGGGTTTAGTAAAAATTGTCTGGTTTGGCTGGCTCTTAGGTGGTTTGGTTGCATAAATGATCCTATTTGTAAATCGGCCCGGTTTAGGCACCAGTTGGACTGTTTTTCGGGTTGACCTGCTGGGCCTGCCCGGTTTGAATAACACTGTTCTAAATCCATTTTATCAACCTAATTTAAACCAAAATAAGGCAACTATGTATCTAGGTCATCTTACCTTAGAATAAGCTTGATGGGATCCAAGAAGCCTTCTTCCTATTATAAATGTAAGCTTGTGCTTCTTCGCGGCATCTTGCTTTGGTATTCGACCGTCATAAGCATCTTGATCATGGATTTATTTGAGATATAAAAATGCAACCTGACCTAACGAAATTCGCCAATTACAATTAATTTCCTAACAATACAAAATACAATGCGCATAAACAAGCATATGTGGGAAACACAAAAAGATTATAGACAGTCTACCTAACTAATGGAATAAGTTATTAATTGTAATTACATTAGAGTAACTTCCACTCAAATTTCCTGTATTTTTCTTTTTTCTTTGATGTGTGCATGTCTTTGTGCTGTTACGATCAGTGAAAAGATTCCTCTGTTGAATCTAACATGATTTTAGTGGTAATCTTTCTCAATAATATTCAGGTATTTTTATTTCAAAAGGCAGCTGTGTACAAGTGCAACATGGCTGGAAAGCCTGCTGTAGTGACTCGTGTTGTGGACAGTATGACCGACAACCTAAGACCCACTCGTGCTGAGGCCACTGATGTTGCAAACGCTGTGTTGGATGGTAACTTTTTGGTTCTCTGATGTAGGATTTCTTGTTTTTGCTATTGTTGGTGGTTGTTTCTATTTGTACTTTGTAGCATGAGAAATATTTTACCACTGTTATTGTTCTTGATTTTTGATAATATTGCTTTTCCTTTGAGCCTTTTGTGATAGATCACTGTTAGCAGCCATTACAACAATGACATAAAATTACAGTTATATTTCTGTTGTTTTTCATTTGGTTCAGGATGTGACGCAATTCTTCTAGGTGCAGAAACCCTTCGAGGCTTGTACCCTGTTGAGACTATCTCCATTGTTGGTAAAATTTGTGCTGAGGTATGGTTTTCCTTGCTTTCTTTCGCCAACTATTTTCCTGCTCTCGTCATCATGCAACTTTATTTCTAGATGTTAAGAAAATCCAGTCCGAAACACCTCTCTCTCTTTTTCTATCCCCCTCAACCACCCATTCCCAAATTCCCCCTCTCCTACGCCACAATCATCATTATTTTTGTGGAACGATAAAAAGACTGAAATCAGCTGTGTGCCTGATATTTTGATCAGTTACTCCTTCCAATGCCAGCTCTCTTCAAGACCTATTGCAAACTCTGCCTCCAATTTTGTCATCCTGTATCTCACATATTATGATGTGCATTTTCTTACAAGTCTTGCTTTCTAAATAGCTTCTGTAGATACATCTCCTATCCTCATATGAAGTCAATTTCTCCTGATGATGTTTAAGCATTCTTCCGTTAGCGCTCATGTTTTTGGAACTGGGTTTTTTCGGAATGCACTTGCCATATAGTTACTACTTTATATGTCTATTTCCATTTATGCAGAACCTAATAAGTTCTTGAACAGTCACTTTTTCTGTTGGAAATTATACATGCTTGGTGGAATAGTATTTTTTATCAGTTGAAATTCCACAACAATCTAAACAGGGATCCATTGCAGTGCAGTTGAACTGCATGCTGTTATTGATGTAGACAGCTTCCCACATTGGGGAGCCCTTTCCCATGTACCTCACCAGGAAATTTTCCTATGTATAGCAAATAGTTATGCGATACACATGCTATATGAAATCGAACTGCATCAAAACTGATACTGTTTATGTACCTGCCAAACCTGTTCTTGCAACAAAAAACTGGCCAAGCCTTTCCCTTTTCTGTAATCTTGAGGAGTTTGCTCTCACGGAGTAAAGAATTGGGCGGCCATACTAAACATGTTGATCTATATGCTTTTCAAGATGAATTTTCAGGACCAGCTGATTGGACCAAATGATCACACATTTTCCAGAATGTGCAATATTCCTTGAACAAAAGACATTCACCATTACTTTCCACATCATTATTGGCTATAGGTATTGTCATGAACTAAAATGCTGTCTGCAGGCGGAGAAGGTCTACAACCAAGACCTTTATTTTAAGAAGACTGTCAAATATGTTGGAGAACCGATGACACACCTAGAAGCAATTACTTCCTCTGCGGTACTTAGCTGTGATATTCCACTTTTGTTTTTTCTTACCCAGGAAATTTTAGTACTATATACTGCCTCTTAGAAGTGGGCTTTAATTAAGTTAACGGTGCTCTGAAGGAGTTCCTTATTTGAAACAACCTGAATTGCTGCTATTGTTTAATCTAGGTACGTGCTGCCATCAAGGTGAAGGCATCTGTTATCATTTGCTTCACTTCATCAGGAAGAGCTGCAAGGTTATTTTTTAAAATATTTTTTATTCTCTTTGTTAAAAGCAAATATTTCGAACCTTGAAGCATAGGATTTTCCAAAACTACCCTTGATATTGACTCATGTTTATATGCTAATTAAATTTCTAAATCGCTACACATTAATGCACAGATTAATTGCCAAGTATAGGCCAACAATGCCTGTGATATCAGTTGTCATTCCTCAGATCAAGACAAATCAAATCCGCTGGACAGTTAGTGGTGCTTTTGAGGTATAATGTAATCTTGGATTTATGCATTGCTTCTGCTTTCACTAGTTTTTTACACCAGATCTCTGTTGAATGATCAACTCAACTCAACAAAGTCTTGCCCCAACTTTTTTGGGGTCAGCTGTTGAATGATCAATAAAGTAAGTTCCTTGCTCCATTCTATTTTTCGGTTACATTCTTAGTAGAACATTTTCCATAATAAAGTGAACTACATAGTACTCGGACGATTCAAACCTTGTTCAACGTATTATTTTTTTACTGATAACCCTGTCCTGAATTTGATTGATGAGCCAAGAAATGCAGAATAGTAATACTTATGAGGGACTGCTCTGTGCAGGGGCAAGGGAAGGGAGGTGGGGGCAGATTCGGCAGAAAAACCTTCTTTCAACTTAAAATTTTTTGCATGTAGTTTAGATCATTCCCACATTGTGTTGCTGTTGTTGCAACTAGTGTAAGTTACCCATTTAAATTCTTTTCTGATGGGTTTTGTCTTTTCATAATCTAATGGAGAGGCAATTACACCAAAAATATCCATCTCCACTTCATTGAACTCCATAATATAAAAAACTACTAAGACCCCCCCCCCCAAAAAAAAAAAAAAAAATTTATGCCCACCATATTAAGCTATTAGATATATTCTTTCCACCCTCTATATACAATCCCAAACATATACTATTGGCACCCTAGGACTGGCTACAGCTTTAATGTATTGCAACCCAACCTGCTCAACTATTCTAGGGTCATAAAGTTATGAACTCGTGATACTGGATGAACAAAGACTAGCTAGAAGTCTTACTCTTTCAAGAGAATGAATCCCATGTGCAATGATTTTAAGTCCTTGCAGAAGTTTACTTTAAATTTTAAATGGTATGTGTTGTCATGCATAAAAGATCCTGTTTGGACCACATTCTACAATTTTGGTGAATAGGCGATGAATGACACATCTAAAATGAACCAGTCAGCCAAAAAGAATTGCTACATGGCATTCTTTAATCAAAAGAGGAAGTACAGTCGGTCGATGTCGCCTGTTCAAATTCAAGCGCAATTATAACCTTGTGATGGAGGGAATGAAGAGGTTATTTTGGAATTTGAAAAGACAGCAATTATTAATACTTAATGGGCTCCAGAAATTTGAAAAACAACAATTAAAACAAGGAAGAAATGGGGACAAACTAGCTGAAAAAGCCAATGTATCCGTCGATAGAAAGATGCCTATAAAATAGGCATTGATTGCAAAGGAGAGGACACGATCCCCATCAAAAGACTGATGACTTAGAGCATTTTTCGGAGTAGTTTTAGATTAATTTTAGAAGTAGAATTAGTTCTAGAAACTGTTTCATCAGTCTATTGTAACCCATAAAACTTTTAAGATTAATAAAAATGTCTTTCCTTTTGTTAATCCCTTGATTATTATTTTGTTTGCTTTGAATATGTCGATTGTGATAATTCACGGAAGTCTTAAAACAAGACAATTGAACCCAACATCCCGCAGTCGTCCGAAATCAGTCGTCCGAAATCACTCTATGAAAGGATTGAGTCTGTCGATCGCTGGAGAAATCCTTTGTGCAGACCAACATACCCATTTTTTCTTGGCTTTATATTGATGATGCGGGGTTCTTGCAAATAAACTGTCGGTTTCCCGGTTTATCCCATTTTTTTCAACATTCTGTATCTTTGCTGCTTTTAGAACCATTTCCTATACATTCTATAAGTGGACAAGCTTCTCTTGGTTTGTTCGCTTAAAACTATTAGAATTGATCTTTTGTCTAGGTGGCCACAATGTAAGTTAACCTTAATAGATTGCAATAAAGTTGAGAAAACTAAAGGTTGTTATGGGACACCGATGATATTGTCATGTGACTTTGGACATTATGTGTTCCATCGGTCTAAGCGCACCCTCTGGATATATACCTAGTTAAAAAGTAAAGCGTACAATATTATGTTAGAATAAAAGGAGAAGAAGAGAGAAAGAAAAAGAGAGAATAATGTGTGTGAGCAGTGTTGCTCTATACTCTCTTATTTATATTGAACCCAATCTTGGGTAATTACAATATTACCCTACATAAATATAAAATATAAAAAATAAAAATTCTAACACTCCCCCTCAAGTTGGAGCATAAAGATAAAAAATGCCCAACTTGGAACAAAGATTATTGAATGTACCACAAGACAATGGTTTGGTAATAATATCACCCAACTGATCACCATACTTGATATATGGAGTGATAATCTCTTTTTGCATCAAGAGATCCCAAATAAAATGACAATCCACTTCTATGTATTTGGTGCACTCATGAAACACTGGATTACTGGTAATGAAAATAGCTGTCTGATTATTAAAATACATCTGCATAGGACAAGGCACACTAATCCCCATATCACGAAGTAGAGCACATGCCCACAACATTTCACATGTCGTGTGAGTCATAGCCCGATATTTTGCCTCAGCACTTGAACGTGCAACTACATTATGTTTCTTACTACGCCAAGTAACAAGATTACCATTAACAAATGTGCAATAATCAGAAGTAGATCGTCTATCAGTACGACTACCTATCTAGCATCAAAAAAGCGCTAACAATAGTCATACATTGTGAAGACCGATATAATAATCCTTTCCTGGGTGTGCTCCTTTAAGATACTGAAGAATACGACAAGCAGCCTTTCAATGAGGCTTGCGAGGAGCATGCATAAACTGACTAATTACCCCAACTGCAAATGTAATATCGAGATGCGTAATTGTGAGGTAGATCAGTTTACCAACCAATCTCCGATAGCGCCTTATGTCATCAAAAACTTCCCCAGTATCAGCATCTAACTTTACTGTGAAATCCATAGGGGTATCAACAGGACGAGCACCAAGAGTTCCAGTTTCAAATAACAAATCCAATACGTACTTTCATTGGCATAGATTGATACGTTGCTTTTACCGAGCAATCTCAATCCCAAGGAAGCACTGAAGAAGACCCAAATCTTTAGTGTGAAACTGATTTCCCAAATATAACTTAAAACTGACAATATCATCAGAATCATTATCACTAATGATAATGTCATCAACATATACGATGAGAATGATAACCCCTCGAATAGAACGATGAATAAATACTGAATGATCTGAAGTAGAACTCTGAAAACCATACTGAAGGACCACAGTGCTGAACTTATCAAACCAAGCACGTGGTGACTATTTTAGACCATATAATGCTTTCTTTAGGCGACATACTAATTGTTCCTTACCAGAAGTAACATAACCTGGGGCTGAACCATGTATACCTCCTCTTATAAATCTTTATGTAAAAAGACGTTCTTTATATCCAGTTGGTACAAGGGCCAATCACGATGAGATGCAATCGAAATAAGAACTCTAACAAAGTTAAGTTGAGCAACAGGGAAAAATGTCTCACAATAATCAACATCATTTGTCTGGGTGTATCCTTTGGCAACCAATTGAACCTTTAAACACTCGACGGAGCCATCAGGAAGACATTTCACTGTGTAGACCCAATGATAACTAACGAGTTGTTTCCTAAGAGGAAGTGAAGTGAGATCCCAAGTCTAATTCTCATGAAGTGCTTTTATTTCTTCATCCATAGCTAGTTTCCATCCAGGAGATGTCAAAGCCAGTGTCAAGGAACTAGGAACAACCACAGATGACCAAGTAGAGGCAAAACAACGGAATGATGAGAAAAGTTGATGCAAGAAAACAAAATTAGAAATTGGATGTCTAGTACAGTTACGAGTACCTTTCCTTAGAGTAATAGGCAATCGAAAGAGGATGGCCTAGCTAACGGTTCAGAAGGCAGGACCTCAGTAGAATCAGGTGATAGCTGTAGAGCTCGAGCATGTGGATAACCTATCTATCCGTGGAACGACGATAAACCTATAAGGGAGGTGTAGTAGTCGAGGAGGAAGAAGATACATAGTCTGGTATAACAGGCAACAAGGGCTCTCCCTGATTGGGAAAGTCTAAAACTGGTGAAAGTCTATGTCCTGGTGCATAAAAGAAAGACGATGACTCAAAAAATGTAACTAGTAATGGCGAGAGATATGGTCATAGCATCGATAATTTCTCTGAGTACGAATATCCTAAAAAGACACACTTAACTGAACGAGGCGAAAGTTTATCTTGACCCGGACTAAGAAGATGAACAAATGCAACGCAACCAAAGACACGAGGAGTGAGTCCAAATGGCGGTCTATCAGGATAAAGCAATGAGAAGGGAGATTTGTTATCCAAAATGGGGAAAAACATACGATTAATAAGATAAACTGAAGCAAGAACAACTTCAGCCCAATATGTTTTTGACATATGCATATTAAACATTAAAGTGTGGGCAACATCCAATAAAGAATGATGTTTACGTTCAAAAACGCCATTTTGTTGGGAGGTATGAGGACATGTAGTTTGATGGATAAGGCCATGGTTTGCATAAAAATGTTTCATAAATGATTGAATATACTCAAGTGCATTATCAGACCGAAGAACCTTAATACGGGTATCGAACTAAACCAGAATTTCATTATAAAAAGTGGTAAAGACTTTAGACAAATCAGATCGGTCTTTTATAAGAAATAACCAAGTCATAGGAGATAAATCATCAACAAAGATGACAAAATATTGAAAACCAGAAATAATTTTAACTCTTGCAGGACCCCAAGTGTCTGTATGATCAACATAAAACGGATTGGGCTGACGATTGGAAGAACTAAGAGGAAAAGCGCTACGATGATGCATACCTAATTGACAAGTCTCACATTCTAACACAGAAGAAGAGCTCAAATCAGGGATAACTTGACATAACTTTTGCAAGGAGGGATGACCCAGTCGAAAGTGTCATTGAAGAGGAGACACAATAGCACTCAAGACAAAAACAGAATCATAATGATCTAAGTAGTACAGGCCATTGCGCTCATGCCCTATACCAATCACCTTCATTTTGAGGTCCTGAAAAATATAATAAGAAGGAGACAATGTCACAGAACGTTGTAAGAACTTAGTTAACTGACTCACAGATAACAAGTTAAAAGGAAAATTATGAACAAACAAACCAGAAGTTAAGGGCATGGATTGAGTAGAACGGAGATCACCAATCCCATGTACTGGTCAAAAGGAACCATCAGTCAATACAATACATGAGTTACACAAACGAAAATAAGAAAACGGAGAAGAATTACCAGACATCTGAGCACTAGCTCATGAATCAATGATCCAAGATGACAAAGAAGGTTGAGCAACCATACATGCAGGGTTACCTCCATTAGTAAGGCCAGTAGGAAGAATAGAGGAATGTGTAGAAAGTGAAGATATCTGTTGGATGAGTTGACGAAACTGAGATGAAAGATCATATAAGAGTCGGTAGTAGGTGCAATTGGACCATTGTTAGAAGTTTGATATATTCGAGAAGTATCATTAGAAGCCCGAAGAGTATATGTTGGTCTCTTATACTTATCTCAACAATAATTCTCAGTGAGTCCTATACCACCACAATAAATACATTTCTACCCAGATTGATAACCACAACCACCATTCAAAGGCGCTATAAGGAATAAAAATACAAACAACTACTTTGCTATAAAAAAACTGCAAGACCAATAAACCACCAAGTAACAGACCAACAAGTAGGTTAAATCAAAGGCAGTGGAAGAGCTGCAGATTACAATGAGAGGAGCAACACGTCACAGTGCAAAATCAACAAGTTCACAAAGTACAAACTCAGCTAATCAAGTAAATCAATAACCTAACAATTTTGGCGAAGAACCCATCACCACAGCGCTCTGCCTTGAAGATTGAATAAGCAAAACAACAATTTTGTGAAAATAATCTACAGCGAGGCAGATAGATAGCAGCAAAACAGTAGTAGGGCACAAAATAAGCCAAAAACACCCAAAACCTCATCACCTTTGCACAAAATAAGGGTGTCCACTCACCAAAACCACCACAATTCATCATACAACATGTAGAATCAACTAGAAAGGCATCACTAGTCGGCAGAAACCAAATTGCCGACTCACCAAAACCACCAAAACTTCTTCATAAATCAATCCAAATTCCCTAAATTACCCATCTGAGTACATAGGCCCCTTAGTCACACCCCATAATATTGGTTTGAAGCAACAGAGTCGAAGAAAAAAAAATCAAGAGAATATCAGATCAAAAGTCACATCAAGTGAAAATGGCCCAAAAACCCTAGGAGCAAATTGCCCATAGCACAAACACTTGATGTATTGGTGAGTCAAAAAGGGATACAAACTAAGTGTAGAGCCCCCGTATATATAGCTAATAAAAGTCACAATAAGGATAAAAAGGTGAAAATGAAAAAACTCTACTAAATCCTAATAAACTAAGCTGCTATAACTCCAACACTCCCCCTCAAGTTAGGCGCAAAAATGTCAACTAAGCCAAGCTTGACAACGGAGTCCCGAATAATGGATAGAGTGACAGGTTTGGTGAAAACATCTACAACTTGATCACTGGTCCCAACAAACGATGGAGTGACAATACCACTGCTAACCTTCTCCCGAAGAAAGTGAACATCGATCTCTATATGCTTCGTCCTCTCGTGTAATACAGAGTCAGAAGCGAGTTGAATAGCAAATCGATTATCACAATATAATGTAGATGAAGAAGTCACTGGAAATCCCAACTCGCCAAGAATCGATCGTAGCCAGATAATCTCACATGTGTCCAGTGCTAGTACCCGATACTCTGCCTCTGCTGACGAGCGAGAGACAACTGCCTGTTTCTTGCTCTTCTAAGAGATAAGATGAGTCCCTCGAAAAGCACGGAAGCCCGTAGTAGATCGACCGTCACACGTTCCCCCATAATCTGAATTTGAATAATAGGCTAAAGAACCAGTCTGAGATCCTGATGCATAGAACAACCCAAGTCCAGGACAAGACTTGAGGTACCGAAGAATATGATAAACTGCATCAAGATGAGGCTGATATAGTCTGTGCATGAACTGACTAACTCGGCTGACAGCGAATGAAATGTCTGGCCTAGTGTTGGCTAGGTAGATAAGTCTACCTAGCAACCTCTGATAGACAGTCGAATCTCTCAACTCCTCACCTTCAGCAGTAAGCTTCAGGTTTGGAATCATGGGTGATGATGCCGGTTTGCACCCCAGCATCCCAGTGTCTGAGAGAAGATCTAGAACATATTTTCTCTGAGAGAGAATAATACCCCTGCTGCTACGGGTAACCTCAATCCCAAGAAAGTATCGCAGAAATCCAAGGTCCTTCACATCGAAAGCCTTCCCAAGGTCTACCTTGATCTGCGCAGTCCCAGAAACATCATCTCCAGTAATAATAATATCATCAACATATACCAAAAGGATGACACACTGTCTAGAAGTATTACGTCGAATGAAGCAGGTATGATCAGAATGACATCTGGTGAACCCTAATCGTACAACTACACCACTAAAGCGAGAGAACCAAGCTCGTGGTGACTGTTTCAGTCCATAAAGAGACTTACGCAGTCGACATACCTTCCCAACATACTCTCCCTCACCACGAAAGCTCGGTGGTGCATCCATATAAATAATCTCGTCCAGATTACCGTGAAGAAACGCATTCTTCACATCCAACTGATGAAGAGGCCAAGAGTACTCCGCAGTCAGAGAAATAATCAACCGAACAGTAGTCAATTTTGCCACGGGGGCAAAGGTAGCACCAAAATCACGACCTGGTACCTGAGTAAAGCCCTTCGCCACAAGCCTAGCCTTGTGACGATCAATAGTACAATCCGCAAGAAACTTCAGGGTGTAAACCCAGCGACAGCCAACGGGCTTCACCCCTGAAGGTAAAGAGACAAGATCCCATGTATGATTACGCTGAAGAGCGTCCATCTCCGTCTGTATGACAAAAACTCACTGGGGCTCCCGCATAGCCTCCGAAACAGAGCGAGGAACCGGCGTATCTGATAAGACCATATTATAAGCTCGAAATGTAGGAGACAGATCACCATAAGAAACATAAGCAGAGATCGGATATAAAATTCTGGCGGTCCAACCACAACGAACAACTGGACGGCGATCACGTCGCGGATAACGACGCCTTAAATCATCATCATCCACTGACAATGTCTCATCAGGTAAAGTAATTGGCTCAGTACCTGCAATCTCATAAGTACTAACAACAGGTGCATCAATATGCTCAACGAACTGAGAAGTATTACCTACATCGCCTGAGGTAGAGGGAACATCAGCAGGGGAATGAGAGCGAGGGCGACGAACATAAACCTGCAAAGGAAGAGAGACTGGTGACTCGGTACTGACAGGGATGAGTGGCTCTGGATGAGGAGAGACTGATGACTCTTTAGTGATAGTGATCAATGGCTTTGGCTCCTGTGGTAACGAAAAATCAAAGGGAATATCATCAACTGGAGGGGCAGACACAGGACTGGAAGAAAAATAAGGAATATGCTCAAGAAAAGTAACATCTAGACTGTGATACATATGGCGTTTAATAGGATCATAACACCGATACCCCTTAGACTGATGACAATAGCCCACAAAGACACAACGAATCGTTTTATCATCAAGCTTATGGCGAGTAGGAGATCGATCCTGAACAAAACATGTGCATCCAAAAACACGAGGGAGGACCGGAAAAAGTGTCCGCTCAGGAAATAAGACCTGTAAGGGAGCCTTATGCTGAAAAACACGACTTGGTGTACGATTGCACAGAAAGGTAGAAGTCAAAACAGCAAAATGCCAATAAATTCTTGGTACCCCCATACTTCTAAGCATACAACGTACCATCCCTATCAGACTCCTATTTTTCCTTTCAGCAACGCCATTTTGCTCAGGAGTATATGGACAAGTGAGTTGCTGAAGAATACTCTGAGAAAAAAGGTGAGACACTAAGGCATCAGACACATATTCTTTGACATTATCCAAACGAAGAGCACGAACAATGACATCGAATTGTGTCTTAATCATCTGGAGAAACTGAGTGATTATAGGGAGTACATCGGACTTCCTATGCAAAAGATAGACCCAAGTACAATGGGTATGATCATCTATAAATGTTACATAATATCGAACACCTGACAGAGCAGTAACAGGAGAGGGTCTCCAAATATCAGAATGTATTAGGTCAAATGGCTTGGGTGACTGGTGCATGCGAGGAATATAACTGGTCTGAACATGTTTTGATAGGAAACATATAACACAGTCAAGTTTACCACCAACACAAGCATTGCTCAAGGTAGGAAATAACATATATAAATATTTAAAATTTGTATGTCCAAAACGTTCATGCCACAACTGAACAGTTTGTGATGAAAAATTATAACAAGTATTAGGTAAAATACTAGCATGCAAGTTAGGAATAGATAAAGACAAAACAGGTATAGGTGATTGAGGTGGAGGAACAGGTGAAACTGGTGAATCGCCTAGATAATACAATCCATCTCTCTCATGTCCCCTGATAATAATCCTCCTGGTATTCAGGTCCTGCAAATAACATGAATCAGATAAGAATACAACCGCACAGTAAAAATCTCTGGCTAACTGATGTACGGATAATAGATTCATGGTCAACTTTGGCGCATGAAAAATTGAATGTAATGTAAAGCCATTTGGGAGGTGGACTGTACCCCTACTAACAATAAGGGCATGTGTCCCATCTGTTAGCTGAACCTGTGTATGTAACTGCTCGTCAAAAGTGAAGTGATGGGCCCCACCTGTCATATGACCATTCGCACCTGAGTCTAGCATCCAAAGAAGAGACGGACTGGCACGAGTATGAAAGGCACGAGATATACCTGTAGTGGTGGTAGTAGCAGAAGTCGGACCCTGAGAAGTCAGGGCGGAAATGAGTATATCCAATCGGGAAGTGATAGCATCCATATCACTCTGCCAAGGAGCAGCAGCAGTAGGTGGTGGTATCTCAGCAATAGCAGCAGTATGGCCGCGAGGAGGCGGCTTAAGCTCCGGATGGAGCTTCCAGCAAGCAGCCTTGAGATGTCCTAGTCGGCCACAGTAATCACACTGACGAGAATTCCCCTGTCTGCACTGATCTGAGGCACCCTGACGGCGCTGGTCCGAACGCTGTCCACCTCTGGCTGAGGATCCTGAACGAGACCCTGTAGTAGCTGCAAGGGCCATCTGGTCGGCCGGAGGAGTGAAGGCCACAACTGGAAGTGATGCAATACGGACACGGCACTCATGCTGCTCAATCATTGCATACACCTCATAAAGAGACAGAAGCCTCATAATCGACAAGATCTGTAAACGAGGTCCCCCAAACTCATCACGAAACCCCATAAGGAACTTGTGAATCCTATCCTCCTGTTCTCGAGTATGCAGGAATGCCGCACCCTCAGGCTCTATCCTCGGAATAGCAGCAAGAGGACGTAGAGTCTCATACACAAGCCAGCGTTGGGTCAAATAGCCATAATAATCCTGAACTGTCATATCTTCCTGCCGAGCATATGAGAGCTCCTGAGAAAGCTCATAAACACGAACTCCCCGTCCTGACCGAGAATACATCTCTGATAATGCACTCCATAACTTCGGAACAGAGCTATGAAACCGGTGAATCTTGCAAATAGATGGCCCCATCGAGCAAAATAACCATCCAAGAATAGCGCAGTTCTCAAAAAACCACGCAGAATATCCAGGGTCGTCATCAGCCAGTTTTGGGTGAGATCCCGTCAGCCAACCAAGCTTCCCTACACGACTTAAGAAAAGCTGGAATGAACGTGACCACTCAGCGAAGTTACGGCCATTCAACAACTGTGTCGTAACCTTCTGAGAGATCATGCCCGGAATTGCTGGTAATGCAACTGTGCCAGTAGGTACTGTATACTGGTCAAACATAAAAGTGGAAGTACTAATAGATGTCTCAACGGTAGAGGTGTCTACAGTAGATTTCTCATGTCCCTCAGTAGTAGCCATATCAACAACAATACTAGGGCACCCGTGACAGAAAAACAACTCTAAGATAAATAGAAGGATAAAATAAGGGAGAACAATATATCTCAAGTCGAACAATAGCGACAGATAAAGAAGGTCTAGAAAGCTCCCAAATAATCAGGTCACAGTGCCCAGAAATCCAGGAAATATAAAAGTGATCTACTGCATCAAAAACATATCAACGGAGAAGAGGATCCACTCCCTCCTAAAAAGTCTTAGATACTGCAACCTGGCAGCACTGTGACGAAGTGTGCGGAGGACCAAGCTACAACGAAAAACGCGACCCGGCAGTGGGCTGGACAGTGACCCAGCAGTAGTGGTTGGGTTGGGCAGTCTGGGTTGGACAGTGGGCTGGTCTGGGTTGGGTTCGGATAATGAGTTGCTGGATAATGGGTTTGGATAATGGGTTGATTTAATGTGAGTCGGTGATTGGGTGGGTGTTGCTATCGTGTTTTGTGGCTGTTGGTGGTATATGTGGGTAGGTGGTTTGTGGCTTTTGGTGGGTATAGCCGTGGAGTTTGTTACCTACTACACGCAGTTTGTTGGTGAGGAGTTTTGTTTTGTCGGTGGAGTTTGGCAGTCAGTGGTTTTGACTGGTGTTGTTGTGTTCGACTGGGAGGAGTTGCTGGGTGGTTTGTTGATGGGTTTGTTCGAATGGCAGTCGGTGGTTTGTTGATGGGTTTGTCGATGGGTTTGTCGGACAGGGGGCTGTTTTGTTGAGGAGTTGCTGGGTGGTTTGTTGATGGGTTTGCTGGGATGTTGAAGTCGGTGGGTTTTGCTGGGAAGGTGGCTGTCGGTGGGTTTTGTTGTTTGTCGGTGAAGGGCTGTCGAAGATGTGGACTTGTATTGGTATGGGGATGGTGGTTGCAACGTGGTGAAGGGGCTAGGGTTAGGGTTAGGGTTAGGGTTAGGGGTTTTGGCTCTGATACCAACTTGATGTATTGGTGAGTCAAAAAAGGATATAAACTAAGTGTAGAGTCCCCATATATATAGCTAGGGGTGCAACTCGGGCGGGTTGGGCGGGTTAGACAGTCAACCCTAGCTCAACCCTAGGTATATAATCTTCAACCCTAACCCTAACCCTAACCCTACCTCGGGTTGAGAAACTCAACCCGAGCCCAGCCCGAGTTTAATTCGGGCGGGCTCGGGTTGAATTCGGGTTCACTGCAAGAGAGACAGAGAGAGGGGGGAATAATTACAAATTCATAAAACAATCCATATATTTCATTCATAACAGTGCACGATTATTGATCATCTGTTTTCACACCAAAAAACTAGTAATCTCAAAGTACAATCCCAGAAAACATAGAAATTAGATTCATAAAAATATTAAACTTAAAACATCACACTATCACACTAATTGAATTCGGGTTCGGGTTGAAATCGGGTTGACGATGCCTCAACCCGAGCCCGGCCCAAATTGAATTCGGGTTGAAGTTTTTTGACCCAAGCCCAACCCAAGTATTAAAAACCCTAGCCCAAACCCTAATTTTTTCGGGTTGGGCTCGGGTTGAAATCGGGTTGCCCAACCCAAGTTGCACCCCTATATATAGCCAATAAAAGTCACAATAAGGATAAAAAGATAAAAATGGAAAAACTCTAATAAATCCTAATAAACTAAGCTGCTATAACTCCAACACAAACAGATTACCCACAACACGAGCTAGCCACAACAAACTCAGGAGTCAAAAAATAAAACCAACCCGAAGTCCGAATAGCAGCCCAGGTGAATTTGGTCACTGTCGACAACTTCTTAATAAAAAAAAACAGCAAAAATTCACTCAAAACTAATTGAACAGCTCATCAACAGTCTCCAATACTCTAGTTGCACCTCTCTGGTAGGGATTGAAACATAAAAAACACTTGCAAGGGCTGGAATCACTGTCCGCAGAGTTCTTGTTCATCGATCACTGTTCACGAGACACTGTTCGCAAGGTATTGCTCATGCGACACTATTCATCAGTTGAAAAAAAAAGAAAAACTTGAATTGTTGTCTGATACCAAGTTAATAAGTAAAGAGTACAATATTATGTTAGGAGAAAAGAAGAAGAAGAGAGAAAGAGAAAGAGAGAATAACATGTGTGTGAGCAGTGTTGCCCAACACTCTCTTATTTATATTGAACCCTATCTTGAGCAATTACAATATTACCCTACATAAATATAAAACATAAAAAATAAGAACTCTAACATACTTATTTTTACATGGAGGCCAAGTTGTATTGTGTGGGATGTGTGATATGGGGTGGACAAAGAAGTCTTTTGGGTGGTCTTATTGGGAATATAAGGGGTGCGAATAAGGTATGCTTAAGGTGTAGACATCTTATATTTAGTAGTTTGATTGGATGGGTACAAAATGGGTTGGATTTCGTCACTAACGGGGTAATTATAGAATTGCGGTGGGCTTGGTAATTCTATTTTGAGGGGTTATTGAAGAGTTTAATGGGTTTGGGATCAGGCTTGTCCAACAACATTTTTGTTGGTCGTAGCACTGGTTTTCAAATGATGAGTGTCCATGCTGGGAATTATCATTGTGTTTGTTTTTGAGTGATCAATATCTGATGCACAATTATTATTTCATATTGCGGAGGGGAATTTAAGAAATGAGATGGCACTAGAACTCTCCTGTGATTATAAATAATATAGCAAAAGCTGCTTGTAGGAGTTGTTAATTTAATGATTTAGGATGGTCCTTGACTCATCTACCGAGTCTATTTCAATTTTTCCAGACTCAGATAGATATAGCTGAAGGAAATCTAATTAATCTTTTTGACATGGATATGAAAATCAAATTATAGCATTTAAAGGGGAAGGGGAGACGAGGTTCAAACCGGTGATAACTTCAAATCTGGATGGTCCACATGCCACTGGCCATCCGTTGACCACAAAAAAACCAAATTGATTTAAAGAAACTACCAAATGTAATTTGTCTGTATGCCTATTCTTACATTTTTCTGAATTGTTTTATTGCATTCTGGGGTTAATTTTGATTGACTCTCCATATCTATATGCATGTGTACATGTGTGAGATCTTCCTATATATATTTTAGGACCTATGCTTCAGTATCAAAAGAAAAACAAATTCATTAAACTGTTAACAACCTATGCTTCATTTTTTTGTGTTTCAGTTCTATTTGTTGATTTACTTTTATGCAGAGAGATTCTTGCTTTCTGCTTTGCATTGTCAAATTAAATTTGAAACTCATCATCACAATTTGTTCCTTACAATGTTTTTGGTAGGCAAGGCAATCACTTATAGTCAGAGGCATTTTCCCCTTGCTTGCGGATCCTCGACATCCGGTAACGCTTACTTGCTTCTATGCCTATTCTAACTCTCTGGTCTGCTTTACATTTCCCTTATCAAATTTCAAGTAGGAAGTAGTAAAATGCAAAGTATTTGGGCACATGTTGGTCTCACTAAGTAATTCAAAACAACTGAGATGGCAATTTTTTTCAGTCCCATGTTGAGGATTTTGGGCTGGATATGGTTCGGTGTCCCGAATGAGTTTGAACATGACAATATGCTCTAATTTCTTGTATCATCAAATTTGTACCTTGCTTTTGCTCTAAATTCCCGAAACTGAAAGTAAACCAAGTGGGAAAAATAAAGCAATGGGATTAGAAATGTGAGAAATTTGATTTGGGTAAAAGGAGGACATTTAGGTTTCCCATTCACCATTCAAATCCAATATTTTGGTGCCCTGAGGGCCGTAGATATTGATCACCTAAGAGGCACAATCACAGATATGGGATATGGATACAATAGATATAGACACAACAATACGGAAAATCCTAAAAAAATAGGATATAGATACGGCCAAAATACGTGTATAGACGATTTTATTTTAGATTTTTACTATTATCCGACTACGGGATAATTCTATTTTTTAGTAGATTCTTTAAGAACAATACGAAAAATTAGCAAATTTTACTTTCAAAGAAGTATAAATCGTTTCATTATCGTATTCCACAAAGAGATAAGTTGTATTCGACTCATTTTATGCTCTTGACATTTGATAGTAGATAATATTCAAGAAACGCCAAAGTGTCTCCAAAGCCATATGAATTTTCTCTCTGTGTTGCACCATATGTGCATTCGAGATGAAAGGGATTAGATTAAAATAAAAAATTGTGCATATTACTCCGCATATTCACTTTCATGTCCGAAGCATAATCACCTTGGGTACGTTTCTACGAGTATCCAAATATTTTATTTACTATTGCATATGTGGTGCGTATTTAATATGTATCCTCGAGTATCCAAGGAATATTGTATTCGATACGAATACGTCAACCTTAACGGAGTATCCATGCTTCATAGGTGATCACAAATGTGGGGTAGAAATAATTGATAGAAAGCACAAAACATGTATCAAGGGAAAATTCAACTTGTTGCTAGTTTATGCAAAAATACTCGTACTTGAAAGTAACTGGTGTTTGCAAATAAAGTGTACTGTTACCAGAATTGTGAAATGTTGCCATTGTCTCGTAGAATGGCATACTTGAAGGAGAGTTGAGTAATTACCATCAGTTGTATCTTGAGAAGTTACTTTTGTACCCATAGGAATTGCTACTAACAAAGTTTTGACAACCGTAAACCAAGTTGGCACCATAATATATTTGGGAGTGGCATTGCCTGTTATTAACAGTTAGATTGTGGATTTTGGTTTGCATGCCCTTCTTCTTTAGTAGCTTATTATTTTGTTAATTTTGGTTCCCATAAGGAGAATCTATTCCCACTTTCCTAAGTTCAATAATCATGTAGATCATCATGAAAACTGCTTAAAGAAATTTAGAACTTCCATGATAATGAAAAATTAAGTGTTACTAGTGACATCCTTAACGAAAAAGGTCTTATCCGGTGCTCAAATTTTTCGTCTGTAGAAGGGTTTGCGAGAGATAAGTGCTAGACATCCTTACTCCCATTTTAAAGAGATTGATTCTCAAAACTCGAACACACGATGTATTTTTTGGACAGATGAACAATTTTCATTTCTTCACGATGATCCTCCAAAATGGAGGAACTTTTCCTTTTTTATAGTTTGTTAGTGTAAAATAGGCCGAGATCCCTGTGGTTATGTTTGCATCATCTTACGTCTGTTAATAGTGGCAATTATATAGCATGACAGCATCGCAATCATACCAGCAGATCTGCCACCATGCAACCATTTCATACTCTTTTTCCGAAGTGTTCTTTCCTTTCTTACTCTAGGAACAAACTAAGACATGCTTGATTTTGCAGGCTGAATCTAAATGTGCAACCAATGAGTCAGTTTTAAAGGTTGCATTGGATCATGGCAAGGCGTCTGGTGTGATAAAGCCACGTGACCGTGTAGTTGTTTGCCAGAAAGTTTGTGATGCATCTGTTGTGAAGATCATTGAGCTTGAAGATTAATAGTGATTTTGTATCCTTGCTTTGAGTATGTTTTCACTTCTCAGTTCTAAAAACCCTCTTGTCATTCTTACAGACTAACACCCAGTTTAGTCATCATCAATGAGGTATACGCGGGGTGGAATTGGGAAAAGTTGTGTGGGTTAGTTTATATGTCTACTCAGGATGTGTCTGAATGAACCTATTAGTGATGAATATGGTTCCCTGTGGAAATATGCTACGCTATAGATGAATTGTCTTGATTCCATTTTATCAATGCAATTACGAGTTTTTACATGTATAGTTGTGCTACCAACGAGTCAGGATTGATTTTTTTTTTTTTCTTTTTATTCTTTTGGGCTTGAGGCAAGTCGGAAAGTCGAACGTAGTAAAATTCGATTGGCAGAATGACAGGATAATTCAAAGTCCAAAAGTGTTGTAAAGTCTCAATCTAAGAATATGTTGCTTGCTAAAGCTCTTTTTTCACATTGAGTTGATTTTTCTGGAATTGGTCATAATCTGCCAAGAGGGCTTAAAAGGGTCAGGGCTTCTTCAAAGTATTCCCAAATTGTAGGTGTTGTTGGTGCCATCTTCTCCACAATGCTATAAATAAGAGTAATATTATTGAGGTTTAAATTTGTTGACATAGTTTACTGGTCATTGGATTGACCGTATGCCCGATTAAATATTGAAATTTGGTGTTAATTTAACGGTTATAATAAAGTCACATCATTAGGTCAATAGATTATTTTATAAATAATTTGATATTTAATAGTGAGACAATATCATCATTAATACCAATAATAAAGTACTAAACAAAATTAATGAACTTCACTATTCTAACAAATTAATTATTAAATAGAGTAATTATTAGTAGTTATTAAAATTATCGAACCTACTAAGTTGACATGATATTGTATAATTGGTTGTTGACTTCATATGACGATGATGACATGATGTTCTTGTTGCATTCTTCTCCGAGAAAGAACAAAACGAAAGAAGAACATAGAATTTACATCGTGACCATCTCTATTACAAACCTAGCAACCCATCTTCCCTACCCTTTTTGCCTTCCCAAATCCTTTTCATCTGATGCAAAATCCAATTCAAGAAAACCCAGGAGGACGCAACTCAATCTCTCTCCTTTGTCTGACCCTCGTATGTTCTTGGCTGAAATCCATACCCCCACAAAAATAGCCAGGGGCGGAGCCAGAAATTTGGGATAGTGGGGGCAAAAATTTTAGCAACAACAATACTATATGTACTAAATTGGAAAAACTAATGCATTATTACTGTTGATACCCTATGCTAATTCAACAATAACAATGTGTTATATTATCAAATTAGGCCTTTCAATTATATGTTAGTAACATTTTTTTAACAAAAGTAAAATTTAAAACTTTGAAGTAATAATAAATTAAATGAGGTGGCCCAACGTATGGTTTCTGCTATTGCAAGGTTTGGAGTAAGATGTACGTATTCTTATTCTACATGTGTGAGAGTATTTTTTTTTTTGCAACTTGAATCCATGACATTCAAATCATAAAGGAGCAACGTATACTTTATTTTTACCATCTTATTGACTAATTTTTATATTATAAAAACATTACATAATAATATTATCATTCAATGTGTCAAAATTTATAAAGATGAGAGTAAGGGGGCTTCATATAGGGGAGAGAAAGAAAAGCTCCAAAATTTCTTGAACACATGCTGAGAGATTCAACTAAATAATCAATAATAAAGTAAAGAAATTTAATCTTAATGTTAAAATTATTAAGTAAATTAAAATGAATATAAATTTTTGTGGGGACAAATTTAAAATATATAAAAATTTATATAAAAAAATGTTTGGACAAAAAAATTGAATGGGGGCAAGTGCGCCCACAAAGGTAAGTGTAGCTCCACCCCTGAAAATAGTCACCCAAAGAAAACACCAATTTGTAGTCAACAAGCACAACCATCCATTAAGGTTTGTCTAATAGCCACTACCCTCATTGCTCACATGTTTTAACCTCGTCGTCTCTTTCATTGTAATAGTGATGATGATTAAAAAAAGGTTCTTTAGAAGTCAGTACACCTAATTAGACTTACTTGGCAAAAAGTACATAGAACAAAATGTTTTGTAAAAAAATACACAGTTGATATACAAAGACGTAAATGCCCATCTTAAGGTCATTTAATTCAAAATCTCTTATTTTTAATACACCTTGAATCTTGTGTATTTGTTAATAAATATAAATAGGAATATATATATATATATTTATAAAATATATATTATATATACGAATTAATAAATATATATGTATATATATAAATTCATATATATATGGGTATATATATATATATATATATATATATATATATATATATATATATATATATATGTATATATATACTTGTTTGAATTTGTATATATATTCAAACAAGTATATACACGAATTTAATGCACCACTTTCCCATAAAACTAGGAGATGTTTAATGCACCACTTTTGAAAAAAAAAACACATGGATCAATGGAAGACAAAAATGTCACAAAAAAATCAATAACATTCAAATAATGTACTTAGATACAAATAAGTATCAAAATTAAAGACTTAATTACCCAATATTTTTTTCTGTATACTTTTTTACAGTTAAGTCTAATTTGGTGTACCTCCTTCCAATTTTCCCATTAAAAAAATAGTAATGTTACATTCACCAAATTTTTTACTAAATTTTGAATATCAAATCAATATAAACCATAAGATTAATAGGTCCCACAAACTCCCACCAGTGACACATCATTTGGGATTCAAAAATTTGACAAACTGACCATAATTTCTCCATTAAAAAAGAAAAACATTTCATGCACTTATCAGTTGGTTTTACATAAATATAATACGATGAAACAATAAGAAGCGCCCGTGGCCTAATGGATAAGGCGTCTGACTTCTAATCAGGCGATTGTGGGTTCGAGTCCCACCGGGCGTGCAAGACTTTAAGTTTTGGTTTTATTTTTTATTTTCGCAAACCCTATTTGACTGCTTCAAACCGAACTGAGGTCAAATTCTATGTCTTCCTCAACTAATTGATAAAATTTAAAAAGTTTATTTTTTAAAATATCATTTAAATATACTCCTATGACATTATCAAATCAAAAAAACAAAAACAAAAAAATTTATTTGTATTGGACCACAACACCGTCTTATCATCCTTATGATGCATCCAATTAATACATGAATGTTATTGGTGGTTCCATTTTTTGGGTGGTGCCATTTCTAACTTGTATTAGTGGTGTTTATAGATTTAGATGAATTAAGAAATATATATATTAAAAATAACCTCGTGTATAAAGACACTATATAATATCAAAAATCAAACTGGTTTTACGATTTTTTGTATTTTAAATAATAATTTAATTTTTTTAATTACGCATTTTAAAATTAAAATGAAAAGAGAAGTAGGTGTGAATTAATGAAATTATTTGACATTGGAAAATATATTGATTGAGTTGTCTAGTATTAAGAGTCGTGTAAAGAAGTTAATATTATAAGCAGGAAAAAAAATTATGATGAATTTTATACTATTGGATCAAAATAAATAAAAATTATATCAATTTTGACCGTTATTGTGCTTTTATAAATTGAGAATTCAACTTTTTATCTGTAATAATAAATAGATACACTATTTGATGTATGATATGCTATATCATTGAAAAGAAAAATTAGTGAGTATGCTGCATTAATGCACCCACACCCACACCCACACCCACACCCACACCCACACCCAATTTAATGGATAAATTCTCTGTTATCCATAAGTGTCTTGCTATTTTTTTTGGATTCAGATCCTTTATATTACACTTTTATTCAATTTTATTTAATAAGAGATCATTTATCATTAATACACATAAGACTCATCATTTATTAGTGAATCTCTCATCCATATATGATGAATAACCACTTAAATAGGAAGGATTTCAATCCCACCTAAATACATCATTCATAAATAGAAAGATTATACTCAAAACCCCTTGAAATTTGTCACTTAATCACTTAAAACTCCAAACATTTAAAATATTACACACAAATCTCCTGAAGTTTGTAGGCCATCAATGTCCTTAGTATATTCATTAATAAATTACACCTAGACCCCTAAAATTTGTAGGCATTTAACACTTAAACCTCTCAAGTTTGAAATATTATACTTAAACCCCTTATTAGTTACAGAACTAACGAAATCTATTAAACAACTAAATTACGTCAATTAAAGATAGAAGATATTGTGTTCATTACAATTTAACCTCTTATTTGATTTTTTTAGTTTTATTCCAATAAAAAATATAATTCATATAAATGAGTATTGAATTGAGTTCTTTAATATATTTATATTTTATACTGAATACTATTTTTTCCTCAAAAAATTAAAATTTTGTTTAATTTTTATGTCAATAGATATAATGAAACATGCAAATGTGTTAATTAGACTTATTTTATATATTCATACTTGATAATGAAAAAATTGACCCAATGTGAAAAGTCTATTTAGTCCAAGATGCTCCAGGTAAGCCACTCCTAACTTCTAAACGCAATTCATACCATTGAGTCACTTACTGACTTGGACATCAGAGAGTCGACTCCTATAGCTCTCTTTTGGTCTCCAACTTCTTTTTCAGATGATCAAAGTCCAACAAACTGATGAAAAGATCATCCAAATTTTGACATCAACAATACTAATTATATTTTTTTAAGAAAAAAATTAAATTTTTAGTTTTGATTTTATTTCAATAAATGACATAATAAAACATGAATTTTAATTACAAAATTTAAAAATATTTGATATTCTATCTTTAATAAAAATATTTTTGATTTAAATGTAATATTTTAAACTTGAAGAGCTAAGTATTACACGCTTCAAATTTCAGGGGTCTAAATATAATTTACTAACAGATATATTAACGACAAAGGTATATGTGTTACACATGTACAAACATTAGAGGATCTGTGTGTAATATTTTAAATGTCATAAGGTCTATGTGATTAAGTGACAAATATTTGAGGGTCTAAATGTAATTTTTCCTCCGTAAATACATCATGATAATAGATGATCTACCACTAAATGAAACCAAGTGTAATTATAATGAAAGGATCTCCATCCAGGAAATATGACCAACTTTGGCAAGTCTCTGGTACTCCACTCGCCACCAAAAACAACTCAGTAAGTCACTGGGAACCTGGTGTTCGTTAAGGCACCAAGTACTAAGGTGGTTTTTTTTTTTTTTTTAGCAGAAATTGAAACTCGAAACATAAATCACAATTAAGGAATTTCCAACATAGCATCCAAAACCTCCTAAAGAAGTTATGATTTCTGTCCACATCCTAAAATCAATAAGGCTCCCATCTTTTTACAGCACCATCTCACAAGCAGCATGTTTCAATGTGAAATGCCACTGAACACATTCATACTATTTACATTCACAAACTAACCGAATACAGGATTTATTGCCACTGGCAGAGCATTAGAAAGTAAATTGAAACTTACCTCCAGCCTGCATCCCACTTGATTTCTATCATAACCAGGTCAAAGAGCTTCCGAGAACCGTAAATCCGCAGGGCCAGGGCCTAAAATCCCCTTCTGTTCAGTTATCTTGCCCAGTCCAAGAGATGGCAGCTCTACCTGCCCATTCTTCTCATCATCTCTCCAGCCAGTTCCTTGCCATTCTTTCTGTAACATCTAGAACCAAAAAAGAACACATCAAAAACCTAAGGAGAGTCGGTCAAGTGAATAAGGTATGCCTATGATAATGTCAATTGTAATTCTAGGATTCTGTCAGGAAAAATTATTGGCCCGAAGCTAAAGAAGTTGATCAATGGATATTTATCCTCTACATACTTCACCATCCTCGTCAAGATGCACCATAAGCTAGTTCAAAAACTTTAGAAGAACTACGCAAGGAGATTAATTCAGCTCCCTTTCTTTAACCCTAGCGGTGCATATCTTAAATGGCATTAGTCCTTATGAAATGTATGGACAGCATATGACATCATTGTCTCAAGAATGGTAGAAATTGAATTCTTACATACACATGATTATGCCAATGAGTGGGAACTACCTGGTTGGAGATTTATCCTTGATTGCTAGCTATAAATTTTTATTCTAGCTTAAGAAGTAACTTTGAGAATGGAATATAATGCTAATGAGGCTTGGTTCTTGAAGTAGTAGTTAGCTTTTGTGGTGTCTTCACAATACAAGTTTTTGTTGCATTCAACCCCTTGGACCTTTGGTGCTACCAATTCAAAGACAAGTTTCTCTGTTTTTTTTGCTGTACTGTTATCCAGGTGGATTTAGTTATGTTTCAACCAATTTTGTCTTCTAAAATCTAGATTTGAGTCCTTCGCCCAATCAAGAAGTTGTTAAAGGTGTACTCAATTTTGTATAAATACAAAAACCTATGAAGGTTACACCCTTGCACGGTGAGGTAAGAGCGGTGAGGTAAGATTAACTTTCGCTCGCATCCATCTAATTATGTCCTAACCAACTAGTTAAGCAGAGATCATGCCTCTAAGCATGAGGACACACCCTCGTTGTACCCTTCCTAATTTTTTTAAAACTTGCCTCGTCATGATTGTGGCTTCCATCCAGCAACAAGGGGGTCATGAGTGGAGGGGCAATATCTGGGTCAGGTTTTTGAAATATAAATGTGGTGTATAGACCTGCAAAAAGGCAATGCCAAAAGAAATGGGACTTGAGAAAAGCCATGACATGGCAAGTGTTGGTGTAATAATATCTAAGATAGAAGAAGATATGAATGCAATACCTAAAACATCATACGATCTTGGAAGAAGCCTTCCCCTGGGATCCACGAGATTATGACCAGCATCTAGTAGCATGCCTGCAAATTGTGCCCTTTGAAAGCCAAGAAACATGGAAGTTTAAGCCATGAGAATCATTACTTTTACAGCATCTTTATCTTTCTAATATTACTTTGGGGGCCATGTCTTGATCAAAATATAAACATAACAGGAGAGATAATTGTCAGCAACATAGATATATGCATATTACATATATGTCACACATACTTGTTCTTTTTTAAAAGCACTAAAGACTTCTAATGGAATGGCATTAGTATTTGGAGATAATGTTTGGCAGGGTGTGAGAAAGCAAGAAATGGTTTTTCTTTACCTTTTTTCTCTAATCTGTTTGTTGAAATATGTGTGTATATAGAACAGAATTGATGAGAGTTATAGTTGATAACATACCTATGTTTGGTTTGAATCAGATTCTAAATGTAGAGCTTCAATACTCCTATAATTGATACTCTCCAACTAAGTATGCATTCTCAGGTGGGAAGGCTCAACAAAATCTGGCTTCTAGCTTCATACACTCAGGGCATTGAAGGTAATGATTAGTTTCCGAAAAACCAAACCTTTTAAAGGAACTCAATGGATTACACACCAATGAATTTTTAATGTGAAAACCACGGCTTAATGTACTTTAATGTTTTTGTTTTCCTTTTTCACAATAAAATGCCAGACTAACATGTATATACCAGCATAGCCGAAAGTATCATTACTTCCAAAATTACTTTGACCAATAAGCCAGGTTACCCACTAATTAACCTGCCCCACCACCCCGTCCCCCAACCCAAAAGCAAAAAAGTTTTTGACTAAGCAAGGTTTCACAGATGGTAGGTGTGTACTTAGGGTCCAACGAAATTTGAAGCCTTGTAGCTACGCTTTCAACAAGACATCAAATATGCTTTGTGAAATATTCAGGATGTGATATCAATAAAATGGGATTCCTTTCTCAATCTAAAGGCGTGAAACTAGGTCAAGTTTTACAAAATGAAATGTAATCCATGCAATAAACCTTCAACTGATAGAATAAAGCATGATAACTAGAAATTGACAATAGTATGAGCTAAAACAAAAGGGTGAGAGCACAAACTAAGGAAAGCACAGAAGATTTTGAAGTCATTGATTGCAAATCCACTTACCTGTTATCATCATAAAAATCAGTCAAGTTTTGTATCTCCACATATTCAAGCCCAGCCTCTCTGGCCAACCTGGCCAACATGTTACAGTTACCGTTTGTTAGGAATGTTGGAAGCAACAAGGAGGAAAGCTAGTACGGATTCAGAATATAACAATGTTGCAGTTCCACTTCACATTTTAGAGTCTCTGGGATTAGCACCTCCGCCATGTTGAAATTTTGGAAAATACTACAGTCCAACCAAAATTAAACCACTGTTCAGGAAACTATGCTAGTACTAAAAATAATGCTTAGGTTATCAAAACATGACGAGTTCCACACGTGGTGCAAGTAGTACCAAAAATTAGGTTTGTATGTCTGCCCCTTGCAACACACTCAGCAAACAGGACCAACATAGGTAATCATTTCTTTTCCCAGGAAACTATGTCTAGTTTTAAGGCCAACTGAATTTTGGAAACTGAAGTAGCAACAGTTATGATACCAACACAAATACACATTACTAGAGGGCTAAGAGGTATGGACATGGATACGACATGACACGACACGGACACACAGACACGCCATTTCTCAAAAAAATAGGACACGGATACGTTGGGGACACACTACAAATGATTGTGTTTTATATTTAAATTTATTACAAATATAGTAATAATGATACATTATTCATAAAAAATTTAGTATTTTATGATAAGTAGATGTTATGTTTAGTCATCTAGTGTAAATTTTCAGACTAACATTATAATAATCAATAATTATCAATTTTTTCGTAGACGTGTACTAAATATATATATATTTAAATGATTACTCTCATTTTCTCAATTGTTCTTTTCTAGATCTTTTATGTATCTATTACTATTTGTTATTATATTTTAAGTACAACTTTAACATGTCTAATATATTTAAATGATTACTCTCATTTCTCAATTGTTCTTTTCTAGATCTTTTATGTATCTATTACTATTTGTTATTATATTTTAAGTACAACTTTAACATGTCTAATGTTGGTAATTACATGTTCTCTCATTGTATAAGATATTTAATAGTCAAATTTTTAAGCTTTGTTAAACACATGTCAACACGTGTTTATTGTTTAGTAGTAAACACGTTCTAAAGAAGTGTCGAATGTCACCAAAGAAGTATCAGATATGTGTACGAAATTAAAATTTTATCATTTAATTATGGGCACAAATAAATGAGTATCGGACACATGTTCAAAAAGTATCGGTGTCCGACACGGATACATCACCTTCTTGATAGTGTTTGTACTTCATAGCTAGAAGCTTCAGCAATGGGCCAAAACTTGGGCAAAAATTGAAGAAGCTTTTAGTTTAAGAAAATTTGAAACTATTCCTCCAAAATCACATGCTATTAAACCAGTGAAATCATTTTTGATAAGAAAACCCTAAACCTGTCACTCATTTTTGATAAGAAAACCCTAAACACCCATCAATTACATATAGCTTTCCAATTCTGTTGTTGCATCAAGAAAAGGAATTTAGAGAAACTTATTGGTCACCGCAGCTCACAGAAATGCCAAAAATGAATAGAATAATGAGCTTAAAAAATAATACTCAACCTGATCAAGCTTGGAAAATGAACCAAGCAATGGGTTTCAGCAAAGAGATCATTTGCAAATTTCAACTGGTATTTTTTCCCGAAAAAAGGGAACCTGGAAATGAATTGCACATTTAATTAGGACAAAATTTAACATCTTTGACAATTATTCAAGAAAAACAAGCATGCTTAACAGCGCAATTGCATATGTACTTCTCTTCCTCAACTTCAAATGTAATCATGTAGCTTTCTGATCTAATGCAATTGGGAACAATGTTGGGCTTCATGCCACTGCCTCTATTGTGGTATGCTTCGACATTCTTCTGGTATTTTGCCCTGCAAAGCCAGAGTATTATATACAACTGCCAGATACTTGTGCTTAGTGACAACAGCATACAAAGGCAACAAATGATTTTAAACATGAAGATTATTAATGGACCTAAAAGCCATGCACAATCGCCCAGCACAAAATAGTTGTTTTTTCTTATGAAAGGAACCATTCGTATTGGGAACAAAAAAAAGTGAGGAAGATGTACCTTTGCACAAAACCACGCAAGATTCATCGAAAGAAAAAATGAAGAACACCTAGATGCTTTGCCTTTTCCAATATACTTCCACAACCTCAATGATTCATTGTAGGCCCTTTTCCTCAACCAAAATACCCAAAGGATTTGGATATTCTTAAAAAACATTTTAAACAGTCCATAAACATCTAACATTCTAAATGTGACCACTGTCTATCTAGAAAAGTTAGTTCTCTCTAAATTCCAAACCACCTATGGCAATGTTACTCTTTTGAAAAGCTTGGTGAAAATTAAAAGGGATATTGAGGCATAGATTTAAAGCACAAGAAGAAACCAAGGAGGGAGGGAAGGAGAGAGTAATAATTGATCTGAAAACGAAAAAGCCTATTCCTTCCTTCACTTCTTTTTTGTAGGGTGTAGGGTTGTTATCCAATGTACACGACTAAACTGTCCGAATGCTAAAATTCACAGTTTCCAAATTGTTTTTCTTCATAGGCAAAGCAAAAGCTGATGAGCCATAGCGCGCCAAGAAAAAGATAAAGGGGACTTACCGACCAAAAAGATGAAAGAGGGGGGAGGCCATATAAATTTCATTTTAGACACAACACTCGGTTAATATAGTTGTGATAGTTTATTTTCAGATATTTGTATTCTTGTCACGTAAGCTGCACGTGCTAGACACATGGAAGATTCAATGGCACAACTCCTAAAAGTTAAATGGGATAACTACACTAAGCAGAGAGCTTCAATTTCATGTAAATGCTTAGTGTTTGCAAGGTTGGCAGACTTAAAACAACATAAAGCAACCTCTCCCATCTCATTGGTTTCATCCTTCGGTACTACTACTAAATCTTTTCATTTTCCACCTTCTTTTGCCCTATTTGGTTTCATGCAAATGTTCTCCATAAAATATTTCCTCTAAAGTTGTGGTTGTTTGACTACAAAGCATGTCAGTCAGTTCAAGCTGCTACACAGCAATATGGTGACATTTGTAGGTTGAATTGTTTTTCACAGATTTGCCTCCTATAGTTCTAATGATTTTCAATTTCTTCTTTTGTATTTGGCCTTTGGTTTCATCATAATGAGTTTTGTTGATTGGTATATGCACTTTATTTATCATGTATTGACATTTACATATACTGAGGTTGGGTTTGAGATTTGATTGATAATGAAATGCCAAGACTATTCCCATACTATACCTCTGCTAAATTTTTTTCTAGCTCTCTAGTAATCACAACCCATTTCCTTCCATATCTGTCGATGTACCCAAAGCCATGATCAAAGCATTTATAATCGGATGGTATGATGGTATTACATTCAAATTTGCAGTACAGTTCTAGGACACTTAACAAACCTACGAGTTACAACCAAATTTTACACCAAAAAATGAAAGTACATGTGTATCACATAAAGGCATCTGTTCAGGGGGTTTGGCCATGGTTTTAAATAACGGTAACGGTATAACAAAAACATAACAAAAACGGGGTGTAACGAATGTTACGTAACAGTAACGGAAACCGGAAGCATGAATTTTTATTTTGCATACAAATCTCTCTTAAAAAAAATTTATTTTGCTATTTAGGTCCAAAATTAGATAAGCACGGTTTTTATTATTCAAAACAAACACTGATATATTATGTACATAATTCTTGACATCTATACTAATAAGATAGAGGCAATTTCAAATTTTCCCAATTGAAATTAATCCTCTCAATTTAGAAAAGCAGAAGAACGGTTAGGATTTAATTGAAGTTTAAATCCATGGTTCAGATCTCATCTAAATTCACCTAATTAAATCCAATGGCTCACATTCCATCTCACTCAAAACCCAAATCCCGCTCAAACTCACGCACGCCTGACACACACAACTCCCATCAACAGTCAATAACATCTGCACGCAACACCACTCTCTCCTCTCTCACCTCTTGCTCCTCTACTGGAAGAAGACCCAGGTAGCCAGACCCCTCTCTCTTTTTGTCTACTGGAAGAAGACCCAGGTACCTCTCTCTCTCTCTCTCTCTCTCTCTCTCTCTCACAAATCACACGCACGCCCTCACCAGAAATCGTTGCAGGTTTCACTCTTTGAGTCCCTATCTCGCTGTCTCTCCCTTTCTACGCCTTCATCTCTCTCTGTCATCATCTCTCTGTTTCTCTTTCCCGCAGCCCAGATCCAGGTCTCCACAATGATTCCCTCTTTTTCTATCTTTCTCTCATTCTCTCTGTTTTCATCTCTCTCTCACCAGCCCCACTCTACAGGCCCACAACCCCAATACCTTCATCTCTGATTTCCACACACACACGGACTCCATTTTTGTATGCAAACCCAGATCCAAACCCCACCCACCAGTTGGGTAGCTAAAGAACAACTACAGATTTTTGAATTTTTCTTTGTGATGGAACTTTTTGCACCACCGGTTGGGTAGCCGAAAAAATCTGTGACGAATTTTTGACGTCACCAAGTGTTTGATGAAATTTCTCAAAGAGCTGTGAACAATCACAACAACCACTATAGCCATGAATACATTCATATCCACATAGCACATGTACGTCATATAGATAACAACTGATAGGTGTGTGGAATAATTTGATGAAACAGGGATATTTTTGAGCAGATAACAAATGCTTCCAAAGGGAAGCAAATTGTGATGTTTCTCGATATTTTTTTATATGTATTGTGTTACTAAAATTTCGGTATTCTCTCTCAGATTAAAAAAAACAGTGAGAAAACTTGCTGGATATTTTTCCACTGCTATAGTGAATGGAAGGTGCAGAGACAAGGTACCATTTTTTTTTCTTATCTTCTGTTTCTTCTGAGCTATTAAATATACCATATTTGTCACCAAAAGTTTGGTTTATAGCTTGGAATAATTGTTGTTTGATGATATGTATACAACTTTGTACGATTAGCAGAGTTGTACTATGCCAGAAGCTATGGCATGAAAATAAAAGGACCATCAAAATGTTCCAAATATGAGAAAGTGAGTCAGCTGTATTATCATTATCACAACATCTTAGTCTATTCTTGAGTATTTAATTAATTGGTACTCCACATGATTATTAATAGTGATTTGTTTAAAATTTTGTCATGTTTCATATTAATAATTCTCAGGATACCCAAGCTGTGCTCTTTCAACCAGCCGGTGAATTCCTTCCCATGATCGATGAGGTTATTCTTCACTCTTCATCTTATTGAGTCCAGTAATAAATACATTGTACATTTGCAAATCTAAAATAGTATTCTCCAACATATCAGCTTCCAGGTGTACCAAGCTTTGTTGGACACCACCAAATCTACTCTAGGTGCTAAAGGTGGAGAATAATAAGTTTTGTGTCTTCGTACATTTCTGTTGTGTTGATGAGTTGGTATGATCTCTCTTCTCTCTCTCCTTTAAAAAAAATGAAAAAAAAAAATCTAGACCCATTCACTATTTAGTACTTATATATAGCAAATATAAATTATTCCATGCCTGAAAACACTCTATAATACCAAAAATTAATTTTTTTAATTATGCAATTTATAATGAAAGTGAACAAAGAAAAGATAAGAGATAGGGGAGAAAGAAAAGAGATATAGATGTGGATTAGTGGAGTTGATTATCATTGGGAAATGTGTTAGATTAGTTAATATTTTTGAGAAAAAAATTGGAATGAATTTATACCATTTGATCAAAGTAGATGAAAATTGAATCAATCTTGATCGTTGTTATACTTTTATAAGTTTAGAATTCAAATTATTAGTTGTAATATTAGATAGATAGTGTATTAATCAATATTGTTAATATTTTAATCCATTCATGATATACATGGGTCATTGTCTACTTTTATACCGGGACCATTTGTTAAAAAGTAATTGTTTATTTAATTTAATGTATCCTAATAAACTAGAGGTTGGGCAGTATGGATTGTTTATTTGCAGTACAGTTCAAGCTAATCCAAACCAAGGACTAATTTCATTACCTTCAAATTGGATAATATGGGTGAGAGAATTTGACTCTTATTGTCTTTCATGATGGGAGCTAGCTCAACCTGTAATGCTAGAGAATCAGGGAGATCATCCTTTTGTTACATAAACTGAGAACTCTAATGTTTTAGTCCTTGGACTGATATTATTTTATAAATTTACTTTTACGTATATTGTTTTTTCTAGCTCTTTGATTTTGTTTCAATATAGGAATCAGTGAATGAGTTTCATGTGGTGTATGTTTTTGTGATGTTGATTGCTAAAGCTTTTTTTTTTGCTAGGCTTAAATGTGTTCTCAAGTGATAATCTTTTTTGTTTTGGTCTTACCTATAATTTTCATCATTGTGTTTTCCAGTTCACTGCGTACCCATGTTGCTTGATGGAGCCAAGTTTACTTCGACGATGAACAGAGAATTCTTGAACTTTAAGCAAATTTTTTGCTTATAAAATTGTGTAAATATAATATGTTGACTACTTTTACATTAGTTACAATTTAATGTCTTTTGATTGAGCATCTCACTCTTATTCAATTGCCATTTTTTCTTAATATAAGACTACCAAAATTAAAGTCTACTGTATCACAAGTAAATTCTAATGAGATTTTTGTTTACGTCATGAGGTTTGCTTAATGAGGTTTTTGTTTCTGTCACTTTTGTTAGTTGGCAATTTATGATGTTGTGGTCATTCATTCATTGTTTGTGTAATTTGGAATGATGTTTTCTAGCATGGAATTCTTTCCTAAATTGGTAATTACCTAGCCTCTTTCCCCATTCTTAAATTGTGAGCATGGAATTCCTTTCGATCATATACTGAACAAATGCCACATCTTTGGTTATGCACATGGTTAGTTTGATGAAATTTCTCATGAAAACATTGTTATTTGGATTGAATGAACAATAGGCGCACTTTTGACTATTGATTTTCATAGTTTAATTGTTTTGGTGTTAAGTTTTAAGGGTTTACAATACTACTTGAGTAAGAGGAGGATAGGTGTGTGTTTTGAAGGTTGATGAGTCCATCAACGCAATGCATTTAACAACGAGGAAGGGGGGACATGAGCTATGGGTCCTAGAGAAAGGATGCAATGGTGAATGTGTTGTCGGTGACCTTGATAAGGAAGGAAGCATCAATTTCATTTGATAACAATTTTATTGTTTTGTTTTATTAGAAGTTAATTTCAATTTTATTGTTTTGTTTTGTTTTATGCAAAATTAGTACCCCATATCTCTTACGTCGCTGCCCAGCCACCATCGCCTTGACCCATCGAAGTAAACCGCCAGTGGCTCCCAGTTCCACCAACAGTCATGTAACTTCGAATCCAAATCCAAATCTTAATCTTAATTGTATTACTTAGATTGAATATCTTGGGATGTGTGTGCATATGTTTTTATTAGTTGTGGCTATTATTTTTGCTCTTCCAATGAATTAAAGAGGTGAGTTTTGTTTGCCTGAACATAATTTTGGGTATATGTTTTAGCTCTTAGTAATTGTTGTTTGGCCACAGTCAACAACTCAAGGTGTAATTGAATAGTGGGTATGAGAACGAGCATACTTTCTTTTGCTTTGAACGTGAATAAATATGTACATGTAGGAATGGAATATTATTGCCATGGAAATCAATGCATATCAGCCATATTATTGGTATTAATTTTGATATGTTTGACACACTGATGTAGAGATAAAAGTAGGGATCGACAACGAACTATTCGCATTAGTTCTTTCAATCTTTTTTGTTTTGGTCTTACCTATAATTTTCATCATTGTGTTTTCCAGTTCACTGCGTACCCATGTTGCTTGATGGAGCCAAGTTTACTTCGACGATGAACAGAGAATTCTTGAACTTTAAGCAAATTTTTTGCTTATAAAATTGTGTAAATATAATTTGTTGACTACTTTTACATTAGTTACAATTTAATGTCTTTTGATTGAGCATCTCACTTTTATTCAATTGCCATTTTTTCTTAATATAAGACTACCAAAATTAAAGTCTACTGTATCACAAGTAAAGTCTGATGAGATTTTTGTTTACGCCATGAGGTTTGCTTAATGAGGTTTTTGTTTCTGTCACTTTTGTTAGTTGGCAATTTATGATGTTGTGGTCATTCATTCATTGTTTGTGTAATTTGGAATGGTGTTTTCTAGCATGGAATTCTTGCCTAAATTGGTAATTGCCTAGCCTCTTTCCCCATTCCTAAATTGTGAGCCTGGAATTCCTTTCGATCATATACTGAAAAAATGCCACATCTTTGGTTATGCACATGGTTAGTTTGATGAAATTTCTCATGAAAACATTGGCGCACTTTTGACTCTTGATTTTCATAGTTTAATTGTTTTGGTGTTAAGTTTTAAGGGTTTACAATACTACTTGAGTAAGAGGACGATAGGTGTGTGTTTTGAAGGTTGGTGAGTCCATCAACGCAATGCATTTTAAAAAAAGTAGTGTCCTTAGATTAATTTTAAATCTTGATACAATTGATGTTCAATTTTTTTTGTGTTATATAGTGCCTTCAGGCACGGGTTATTACTAGTGCTATATATGTCAATTAGTCCAAAACAGGTTGTAAAAGAAGGATTATTAATTAAAAAAAAAGTATAAATCTCAATCTCTCCTCCTTTTACACATGCTATTCTAATCTATCCTCATTTGCTGGTTTATGTTATTCACCCTCCCTCTCATCCTATGTTGATATCCCCTCTACTTCGAGCGATGCAGGCAATATTTCTTAGTTAGTTGAGCATACTGCTGAGCAAGTTATTAGCACTATTAAAACTGAAGGTTTTGAGGTTTTTGAGCTAGTTGATTTATCTGATGAGACTGTCTGTGGAGGATGATGATCCAATGCGTCGTTATTCGCGTCGTGACCGCCGGCCAATTGATAATTATGGTTTGGCCACCAGGGCTTTATATCCGATCTTTGGTTATGTTTCTTATGCTAAGCTGTTTTCAACATTTCAGGCTTATAATATGACATTATCAGATACGCCGGTTTCTTGCTCCATTTCAGAGGCTATGCTAGAGCCTCAATAGGTTCTTATTATGCAAACAGAGATGAACACTCTTCAGCATAACCATACATGAGATCTTATTTCTTTACTTTCAGAGGTGAAGCATGTTGGCTATCGCTGGATTTACACCCTGAAGTTTCTTGTGGATGGTACTATTGATTGCCACATGACTAGGCTTGTGACGAAAGACTTTACTTCGGTTCCAAGTCACAATTTTGGAGCTACCTTTGCCCCGTGGCAAAGTTGACTACGATTCGTTTGATTATCTCTCTGGTTGTCTCGCATTTTTGGCCCTTTCATCAGTTGGATTTGAAGAATGCGTTTCTTCACGGTGACCTAGACAAGACTATTTATATGGCTGCACCTCCTGGCTTTCGTGGTAAGGGGGAGTATGCTAAGAAGGTGTGTCAACTGTGCAAGTCTTTTTATGGACTGAAACAGTCACCACGAGTCTGGTTCTCTCGGTTTAGTGGTGTGGTTATACGTTTCAGCTTCACCAAATGTCATTCTGATCATACATGTTTCATTCGACGTTATACTACTGGGCAATGTATCATTCTCTTGGTATATGTGGATGATATTATAATTATGGGGATGACATTTCTAGGATTGTACAAGTCAAGGTTGACCTTGGGAAAGCCTTCGATGTGAAGGACCTTGAATTTTTGCAGTACTTTCTTGAGATTGAGGTTGTCCGTAGCAGCAGGAGTATTGTTATCTCTCTGAGGAAGTACGTTTTGGATATTCTCTCGGACACTAAAATGCTGGGGTGCAAACCGACATTATCACCTATGATTCCAAACCTGAAACTTACCACTGAAGGTGAGGAGTTGAGAGATCCAACTATTTATCAGAGATTGGTAGGTAGGCTTATCTACCTAGCCAACACTAGGCCTGACATTTCATTTGCTATCAGTCAAATTATTCAGTTCATGCAAAAGTCATGTCAGTCTCATCTGAATGCGGTATATCATATTCTTCAATACCTCAAGTCTTGTCTTAGACTTGGGTTGTTATATGCATCGGGGTCACAGAGGATGACGTCAAGTCATCATGCCTTTTATGCCCAGGGCAATACACGTGCTACAATGGCCTTCTCTAGCCTGTTATTCAAATTCAGATTATGGAGGAATTTGTGACGGTCAATCTACTACGGACTTTTGTACTTTTCGAGGGGCTCATCTTATCTCTTAGAAGAACAAGAAACAAGTAATTGTCTCCCATTCATTAGCAGAGGCAGAGTATCGGACACTGAAGCTGTGAGATTATCTGGCTACGGTCTATTCTTGGCGAATTGGGATTTCTAGTGACTTATCCATCTACATTATATTGTGATAATCGATCTACTATTCACCTCGCTTCTGACTCTATACTATACAGAGGACGAAGCATATAGAGATCGATGTTCACTTTCTTCTGGAGAAGGTCAGTTGTGGCATTGTTACCCCATCGTTTGTGGAGACTAGTGATCAGGTTGAGGATGTCTTCACTAAACCTGTCAGTCTATCCATTCTCCAGGACTCTATTGTCAAGCTTTATTTGATTGACATCTTTACGCCTAGTTTGAGGGGGAGTGTTGGAATTATAGCCTAATTATTAGGATGTTTAGCTTTTTTATTTATTTTGCCCTTACTATGATTTTTATGTCTTGCCTAGACCAGAAGGGTGTCCTGGTCAGTTACATTCTTATTTGTATATATTTGGCTATATATAAAGAGTTCTGCACTCAGTTTGTGTATCTTTTTCACTCCCAACAATTCTAGTCTTTTGCTACTTGAAGTTGGATATTTAGGGAGAATGAGGACAATGGCTAAGTTTCTCGGCTAAGTTTCAGTAGAGAAGGGTGGAAACTTACAACTAGTGGAGAGTTTCGTTCAAGTTTCTTTAGAAAAGAAATGAACTAATTCCTCCCCTCAGATGAAACTTTGAAATTCAGAAATTATGCCCTTGGAATGTTTCTTGTCACTAAAATTCTCGGGGATTTGCACAAACAAATTTGAATTAGTCCATTAAGCTGGATTTTCAAAAGCAAAATGTGACACCAAGATCACAAAGGAAAAGGCCAAGGAAATAACAAGCCCAAAATAAGGAAGCAACCAAAATATTATGAAGAAAGCTTCAGCCGTATCTTTGACAATCACAGTGTCATACCATATAGTAGATGAGTCAGGAGTAATACCAAGAAAATAACCCCCTGGTTTCAGCAAAGACGATACATTAAGCAATAGTCTCTTTGCTTTCTCCTCGCTTTCAAAGCACAACTGCAAATAGACATAAATGTCTAGTTTATTGTTCTTCAGAAAAAAACATAACCCATCTAGAAAAACACTACCAAAAAGGGGGAAATTAGTGATTTAGAACCTGCAAATGCTGCATGCAACAGACTATATCGGCCATATTGTCATTGTCTTGCAATTGCAATTCAATATGTTCCTGTTAATTAAAGATGATGTCAAGCATAGAAGCAAAAGTAACTTCAAGAAATTGGCACATATTGACCAGTAGAAAAGGTTTAACCAGCTCAAAGCATTTAAAATCCTCAGCAAAAATAGGGGAGATGGGCAGGGGGTGGAAAAAAATATGACATATCTCACGGCATGATATGATTTTCTGATAAAATAAGAACCCCACAAACCACCAAAATGAGGGCGAAACCTGAGTACACGCATAATACACACAGAGCTTCCAACATCAAAAATAAAACGAAGAAACAGGCTTCGGGGGTGTGAATCTCTATAAACTCGAATATCATGAACCGCCAAAAGTGAAATGGCTATTAAAAATTAACTCCTGGAGACTAATCATCATTTCTCAACCACCTGCTATGTAAGTATACTAAATCACAATCATTTACAACGGATAATTCCTCATGTACTTGTACATACGTACATAAACACGTTACTAGATACATTGTTTGAGTGTATTTGTATGTATTAGTGTGTATCTATCTATACACAGAGAAGGGAGAAGGCTCACAATGCAAGGATCAAGCTCAAAGAACTCAGAAGTATAAGTCTTGCGCTGACTCTCCCATGCCTCCCTAACTTCACTCACTCCGGATGTCGCAATATCTACAAAATTCCCAATTAATACCAGCAGTTATCAAAGAGACAACTATATTTCCCCAATAAATAACAGAAGTTCAAAACCTATCCTAAAATTTCCAAAAAATAAATACCAACGCCTATGTAGTGACCAATTTGAGCTTCATCCCATTTTTCTTCATCAGGTACTCTTCCACAGTATAAATCGCACACCTTCTCAAAGACACATACAGTCGTATATAAATATGTTTGTGAGTGAGTGAGTCTGTGTGTGTGTGTGTCTATACATATATATATATATATATATATATATAGAGAGAGAGAGAGAGAGAGAGAGAGAGAACGAACAGTGGCATAAGGGGAGACGAAGATTTTGATTAGGGCAGATTTGACGAACTCTATGAGTCGGTGGTGAGTGGACTCCGTGATCCGGTGAGTCGGGATTGCAGGCGTCAGCATCCCCAAACCCCCTAAACCCTGCACAAGTGAGAACAACGCTACACAGATAGAAGTGAACCAGACGATCTCTTCCTTGGGGTGGCACCTAGGCTACGAATAGGATTTTGAAGATTTCAATTAGATGGACTCACGCAATCACCAGGTTAACGGGGGCACGGCTCCTCTGCTGTTCTTTGATAACAGCACATGGGGCTGTTAGCCCAAACGATGCCGTATCAACACAATACAAAACAGCCGCATCAACACAAGAGCTTCAGTAGGCTCCCAAAATTCAAGACCAGACACAACAAATATTAATAAGGGCTCTACTTGAATTTGATACAAAAATTTGTTAAATATTTGGATTAAATCTGATATTATAATTCTAATCCAAGTTTGAATCCAATAGAAAAATTATAATATTAAATTTAATACAAATACTTAACAGATTTTATTTTGAATAATCTATATTCGAATTCAATTGAAATTAAAAATTCAACGCAAATAACTTATCTGATCCGAACAAAGTCATTCAACTATATAAAAATCAAATATAAATTTTAATTCAATTTCATAAATTGTTATAGAATAGAGAATTGATACTACTTCCCTATTTACACACACATCTCGAATAAGTTCAAAATTTTAACAAATATAAGTATATTTAAATATAAATTCACGAAATATGATATAATTGACTTAAAAAATATTAATTTATATCCATGTAATCAAAATTGATTCAAATCTAATTCAAACTAAAAATCCAATCAATCAAAAATCCTATCGTCAAAATAATTTCTATCAAAAAAAATCTACAAATATCATATGTAAAATATTATTTTTCTAATTAGTATGAATTATTACATAATTAAAGAATTTTTTCACTCAATTTAACTTGCATAAAGATCAGATGAATTTTTATTTTATAAGAATACATCAGCGTTGGATTTTCTTAAGAGATAAAAAAAAATAGTGTTAAACTTTTGATTCATGTGTATCAAATATATGTAAGACATGTTAATTTGAGATATTTGATATGATTAATTAAATAAATAAATAAAATTTAAAATTAATTATATTCAATATAAACATAAAAAGGGATAATGAAATAATACCATACGAATCATGTCTCTGGGGTAAGCAGTGCCCTTGATAATATTTGTTGGGGCTGTTTTTGTCTTGTGTTGATGCGGCACCGTTTGGGCTAACAGCACCATGTGCTGTTATCAAGGAACAGAGGAGCCGTGCCCGGTTAACGGACCTATTCCAATTTCGTCTTTCTTTTTATGCAATAGTGCTTAACCAAAACAATAAAAAAGAGCAATGTTATTATGACTTAATTTACTGATATAATTTGTTGATCTAATTTATTTTGACATTTGCATTGACGGTAAGTCCTATCAAACATTGAAATTTGATGTTGATGTAATGATTCTTATAAATTCATATCATTATATCAACAAATTAAGTCAGATTTTTAGGTCCAAATAGTATTAATCAAAAAAATATTAGATGTTACGTGGTAAAAGTGAATGGCAGTTAAGAGCAATGCTATTGAGACCTAATTTATTGACTTAATTCACTATGACTTTTGAATTGACTGTGAGACACATCAAACATTAGAACTTAGTGTTGATCTAATGATTCTACTAAAGCCACATTATTATGTCAGTAAATTAAGTCAAATTTTTAGGTCCAAATAGTATTACTCGACAATTAAACCATCTTTACATTCTCAAATTATAATATAAAATATTAAAAGTTTTTATAATAATTAGTGTTAAGTTTATTATTATCTTTTTAATAAGTAATTAAGTCTAAAATATTTTAATATCTCTAGAATGTCCTTTATATAGCATTAGTAACGCATCACATGCGTTGTACGTAAATAATTTTTGTATACAAAATATTAATAAAAAATATTAAGTATATATGTACTTAAATTAAATATCATCTCAAATTTATCAAAATTATGTTTTTATCACTCATATTACACTATAGAATTCGAGAAATTTTGTTTTTTTTCAATGATTTGTTGTTTTAACTATAAGAAAAAAGATAAAAATAATTTATTTGAAAATCATTTGATTTGGTTTCAACTTATAATTCATTGAATAAAATAAAAAATATTTATTAATATTCTAATCAAAATTTACTATAATTAGAAATTAGTTAAGTCAATATGGATAAAATATAGAGTTAATAGTACATTTAGTCTCTAAATGTGCATGTTTTATAAGTTTAGTCCTCAATATATGAATTTTATCCCTAAAATATTCAATTCTTGTTTAAATTGTCACTAACCGGATGGTCTATTAAGTTATTTGACGGAAGTGATCGCATGTCATTCTTTCAGACAGTATCACATAATTATTTCTATGAAAAACTTTAGCAGACTATTTGTGTATGGATCATTTAAACAATAACTAAATATTTTAAGGACTAAATTGATAAAATTGATCAATGAGGATCAAATTGAAAAAATATGCATACTTTAGAAACTAAAAGTGCTATTAACCCTAAAATATGATATACTACTCTATAATATATATTTTAAAAAATATTATAATTTTAAAATTCAAGTTTTACTTAAAAATACACTATAATCTGTTTTTATATAAACTACTAATAAAAATACACTATTATGTTGATTTAACATAATTTAAAAAAAAAAAAAAAAAACTATGTAAAAGATTATTTTTTATCATAAAAATGAAATAGTTGAAATTTTGGATTAAAAAAATACACATATGTAAGTATAATGTTATCTTTATATTTAGAATGGGTAATAATCTATTGACGGAGTTTTTGAAGATTTTTGGAACATTTTATTGAAAACTATAATGATGCATATATTAAGGGTAATGTAGTCAACTAAAAATTTTCATAGTTTTTTTTTTTTATATTTATACATAGAGAATAGAGAATTAAAAGAAATATTATGGGGTAATTTGGAGATTTAAATACATAACGATATAATTATAATTTAGATATTTAACTACGAAAAGATATTGTGGTATTTAAAGTTCTTTATAAGAGCAAAATAGTGAATCAAAATTTTTTCATTCAAAGTACTTTTATTAATAGTATAGATATAGATATAGATTAGAAATAGTCTTCAACATTAAATTTATTTCTTAAAGAGTTACCCTTTGATTTATACTCAGTGAAAATTTGTTAACAAATTTTTTTTTATAAAATTCAAAATCCAAATTCAAATTCAAAGTTGACATCACCGCTAACTCTTCCACAAAAATCATCTTCGATCAATCTCATACCACCCTTCTTTTGGCCCATCTTGCTTAATTCCAAACCCTAACGGCAATATTGCACACACCAGAAGTATGATTATGGTGTATCTTTGAGACCTTTGATCACGAAACTGAGAAAACCTTTTGCAGGCGACTTCTCACATGTGTTCGACCCGAAAGCATCCATGTTGCCACTTATACCACCTTTTTCATGGGTTTCAAGAATTGCAGCAATTTCTTTGTAGATGAACATGGTTTTGTCACCGTTTCTAGGAGAGCTTGTTCTAGGGCTTTCAGGCCAAGGTTAGCCCACGACGAGAAGTCAGTGGATGGAGACCTATGCCATGAACAAGACTCATCAAAGCATGGAGTCTCAAGCCATAAGAAATGTTCCAAGTGGTATCTTCGATGTCTATGGTTCTTGTTTCTCTTTCTTTCTTTCGCTTTGATAATTTATTATACGTGGAGCAATTTTTAAGTATTTATTTGGTGTAGTTTGTGTGTTGATCGCTTGAATTAAGTTTTATTTCTTATTTGTATGATTATCTGAATTTCAAGAACCATGAGATCTGTGTTTGAGCTATTTTGCTCATTTATTTGTTTATTCGCATTTGGGATACACTAAACATTTGAATAAATCTCTCTCTCTTTCTCTCTCACAGTATTTGCTCCTATTAGGTATGGGAAAATCGAGTAATTTTTAATTATCTTGCCACCCCTTGATATTTTTTAAATGACACAGAGACTCTAATTCGAGAATTTTTAATTGGTCTGTTAATTTTAAAATAATAATTTGGATGAAATAAATTATTTTCGTCTCTCGTACAAATAAAAAACACACACACAACGAGAAAGCAACCACCTCTGTGTTCCTTTATCGTGTTTGACTTGAAGCCGTTGGCACCTACGCAGTTTTGTGATTGCTGAATACCTTGACTCTTCTAATTTATGCCTTTACTCTTCCAATTTATTGTCATTCCATTTTTGACAAAACACCCACACCCAAGCCAAGAAATCATATCAAGTGTGCATAATTTAGATGAAGATCTTTGATTTTATTCAAAATTTTCAAACAAAGAGGTGAAGATGTGAATTCTATTATGCCCTTTTTTGAATTTTTCTTTCATCTTATGCAGAATCTTTATACTCTACTATAGATTTATTATTTTAAAATTATGATATATTAATTGTTTGTTTGTTTAAAAAAAGTTATAACTAATTAAGCCTAATTTTTTTGGCCACCCTTTATACGTCTAATCAGAAAGACAGGCAGGGACGAAGCCAGCAACCGATATTGAGGGGAGGGGGTAACAAGAAAATATTAATTTAGTGTGCGTGTTATTCAATAAGTTGTCAAAATTTAAATAGTAGGTGTGGTCCATTTGTTAGTGGGAATGCAAGTAAGTGTCTGCGTCTGCGTCTGTGTCTGCGTCTATGTGTGTGTGTGTGTGTCCGAAAGTCTGCTTAAAAAATGTTCAGTGTGTTACTGGTTTAGTCCTCAATTTTGTTCACATTTTCATGTTACTATTTTTTTGTTGACCATGTTAATACTGTTAATATTGCATGCTACTGTTAATATTATATGTTACTATTTTTCAAAATGTTACTATTTTTTTTGTTTAGAATGTTACTATTTTTTGTATTTAAATGTTATTATATATATATATATATATCTGCATATAGATAGAGAAAAAATTTTAATGTTAGCCTTCTAAAATTTTTTGAGTTTTGTAGTTTTCAAATTTATTTTAATTAAATATAAGGTATTTTGGACAATGGAGATTAAAATTGACTTATTTCCAAACAAAGTTTTTGAGTAGATTTAAGTTCAAATAAATCATGAAAAGTGGACCAACCTCCAAATTTCCCAAAGTTTTTTTATATTGTATCTTCAATCAAATAAAAAAAATAAAAATATAATCTGAAACCAAATATTTGTTGTATATTTTGATATATTTTTTATTCTATTTGTTACATTATCTTATTTTATATATAATTATTTACATAATAATTAATTTTAAGTATTTTATATGAAACTTTACACCCAAATCTATTAAAAATAGAGCACATTATTATCTTATTATATTGATTGCACAATACGAGAATTTTAGTTTTTCAATATGTGAATCAAGAATTTAAAGTGTCATTTGTCCACGCGGTAATATCGTATCATGTGATATCACAAAAACAAAGTTAAAAGAAAAAAGTGATATCATAAAAATGAACTTTTATAGGGTGTAAACTGTCATTTGTCTATGCAAAAAATGTCAAATATGTAGTGTAAATATCATAATTAATCTTTAAATTTTGTCTCCTATTTTAAAATAGTTCCTAAATTTTTAATTGTCTCAATTTAATCCTTCTATTATCAATTTGGTGTTAATAAAATCCTTCTATCAATTTTACCAATTAGAACAAACAGAGGCAAGCTCATATATTTATTGTTTGGTCGTCTACGTCATGTGCCTCCATTTGTTCTGAGGGGTAAAATAAATGAAATGACATTTTTTATACCAAATTGATAATTGAGGGATTAAATTGAGACAATTCAAAGTTCAGAGACCATTTTAAAATAATAAGAAAAGTTTAAGGACTAGTTGTGATATTTACCCTATCATAAACACAAGTCAAAAAAAGTGAGATTTCACCAGAAAACAAAAGCAAAAAATCCATGGGGTGTTTGGTAATCTTTTATTTTTAGTTTTCAAAAAAAAAAAAATATATATATATATAGGTGTCTTGGGTTCAATTTTTAGAGATAATTTTGTATTAAACTGATAATTGTGGTGAGCACAAGGTGTGGGTCTATTGTATCCCAATATCAAAGAGTTTTTTTTTTAATTCAAAAAAGAGAGTACTATTAATGTTATTATGTAATGCATGAATTTTAAGATATGGTTGATTCACATAATATGAAGAGGGGGGAGGGGTGAATCAATTGGATGAAACATTTATTTTTTTAGTTAATTCAATCAAAATTTGGCAATTTAGTATTTGGCGACGAAAACCTCTAAATATGGATTCTTTTAGTACATAGACATATAGACATGGGACAATCTTTCACATGTTTCCATTCTTCAAGAAGGAAAAAATAGAAACACAAAAAGGAAAAAAGATACTCTTCAAAGTGGAGGCCCATCTTTATTTCACTTAACTCCATCCAACCTATAAATGAGGTGGCATTAACCCCTTGTCCCCTAACCTTGTGTATATAATTTGTCTATAAAAGTCACTCATTCTCAAGTTGGAATGATACACAGAAAAGTGAACTAAAAGAAGAATAAAAGATAGAGTGTGATCCTGAAGATCTACACTTTGATATAATAAGTTCCTGAAGGACTTAATTTTTATATATTTTGTGCATTGCTCTTTTATTTTTTATTAATATTTCATTAATTTCACAACACATTGTTAGCATGAGCCTCTAATCATCCGAGCAAAGACTTTGTTTCGAAGTTAAAGATCGGTAAGAATTTGATATTACATATTATTCTTGAAAAGCTCTCTTTACAATTTAATATTTGTTATTTGATACGTAAATTTATTGGAAAAAAAAATCATAGAAGTCCTGAGGATTTCAGATCATTTTTTATAATTTAAAGAAATCTTGAAGATTTCAAAAATTGTGATGTTTACAATTCGTGAAAGTCTTGAAGACTTTGTCATGATCGAAAGCTTTATGAACTTCAATGTTATGCATTGAAATATTATTATTATTAAGTTACTATATAAATTAAAATAATTTATTTACAAGTTATATATTTATATTTTAAATTTATGTTTTAGTAGTTATTGATAAAATATTATCATAATAAACTCATGAATTTAATTGATGCTCATAATTCATGAATATTTTAGCATGATTCGTTAGTAGTTTTGTATGGTTTATTGTTATTATTATTCACATGCTTATTAATTTATTATTTATTGAATTTTAAATGTGTTATAACATTTTGTTATGTATAGTAATGTTGAAACTTGTGAAACTCGAATTTGTTGCCCTCGGTCTTTCTGATAATAGTTATTTGTCATGAGTTCTTGATTTTAAAATGCACCTAACTACTATGAAACTAGAAAATACAATCAAGGTAAATAATACCACATCCACATAGGATCGTGCAAAGATATTGATTTTTTTTCGTCATCATATAATTGAAAGTTCTAAAAATCAGTATTTCACGGTAAAGAATCCATTAAATCTTGGAACAATTTGAAAGAAAGGTATGGATCTTACAAATCATCAATAAAAGAGAAGGGCAAGAGGATAGAAATAATTTTTACTGATCATCAAAATGAACCAGCATATATAACTCATTTTTGATTTTTTAGAATTTTTTTTGGTCCTAGTAACAACATTGATCATTTTATTGATGATAAAAAAATCTATCATGAATGTATATTTATATATTTTTGTTAGCTGAATTTGTGCAGACTTACGAGTTTAATCGAATAGTTAACCTCTTGTCGAGGGAATGTAAATTATTAGTTCGAATCTCTTATCTAGCTGTTACATTAATAATAGTTTTTTTTTTATGAGGATGTAAGTAAATTAGCATAATAAAAATCAACTGCAAATTACAAGTAGATCTTTGATAAAATATTACATTAAATAATTTTGTAAGAATCATAATTGTAGTGCTGCATTAATACATAAAGAAACAAGTAAGTTATTATTAATAGAAAATATGAATACAAAAGAGATAACAAATAAGAGTTTGAGAGATATTTGCTTCAGGAGCCATCGAAAGATATAGAAGAAATAATTTTACTTTCTATGGTCTGTATCCTATAAAATATATATAAACCTAATCAAAGTGATAATTTTTTTTATGTAATCTAATATTCACAAAAATTAAATAAAGGTATTGACAATTTGGTTCACACGTGGTTAACTGCTATTAATGACTGTGAATCCTGATATGATTGGTAAAAATATATGTCTAATAGACAATGGTACGACACATACAATTCTTTGGGATAAAATATTTTTCTCAAATTTAATGTTTGTTGAAGTTAATTGTAAATACAATATCAGGTTTTGCAAATTGATTGAAGGTTCCGAAAGAGTTATAATTATGTTACCAAATGGAACAAAAATTCATATTAACGACGTTTTATATTCAGTCAGACCTAGAAAAAATCTGCTAAGTTTCAAAAATATACGTCGTAATAGATTTCATAATAAGACTATGAATGAATAATTTAATAATTTCTACTTGGGGACATAACATTTTACACGCGGCAGCCTTAGTTCATATTCGATAAAGCACCTACCATTAATATTCATCTTTATAACTTGTCTTTGGTCAACCCCTAAATATTTGTCATCTATGAACTTTTGGTTGTGTTAAATTTGTCCTAATTGCACCTCTACAATGTACTAAAATGGGTCATCAACATTGATTGAGAATATAAATTGGGTATGATTTACCTTCAATTATCAAGTATCTTAAACTTTTGACAAGTGACGTTTTTACCGCAAGATTTGTGAATTATTATTTTAATGAGACACACTTCCTGTCATTAGGGGAAGGAAATTCGCTGCCTGAAGATGGATATTAATTTTCTTGAAATACACAATATATGCCTAATTTTGATCCACGTACATCTCAATGTAAAATTGGACTACAAAGAATCATATATCTTCAGAAAATTGCTAATAAGTTGTCTGTTGTATTTACTAATACAACAAAAGTAACCAAATCATATATACTTGTCGTGAACACTCCAACAAAAATTGATACCTAATTAGAAAATCTATGGCAGCAAATGAAACGTTAGTTGCATGCTTGAAGCATGGACGAACCATATGTTCGAAAGATTTGACTCTTCGAAAGAGGAGAACAAAATGCCAATTGAGTTAGAAAACAAAGATGCACCCACATTATCTCAAATAAAATCCCCTAAAGAGATAAAAACTCCTGAAGAGATGCATATAACTGAGAATAAAGAAATTTCTATTAATTATGGGATTCTGCAAAAATGGTTATCAATAACAAAAGAAAGAAATTGATTATTTTGATACGTACTCTCCAATTACTAGAATAGCATATATTAGAATTTTAATTGCTATAACTTCTATACATAAGTTAGTAATTCATCAAATAAATATTAAAACGACATTCTTGAATGGAAACTTAGAGGAGGAAATTTATATGGAGCAACCAGAAGGGACTACTGTACCAAGTAAAGAACATATATATGTAGATTAATTAAATCATTATATAGTTTAAAGTAAGCACCAAAACAATGATATGATAAATTTGATAATGATGCTGATATTAGTGTCAAATGACTTTAAAATTAATGATGCTGATGTATATATTGCAAATTCTCTAATAAATTTGGAGTTATTATTTTTTTATATGTTGATGATATGCTAATAATGGGTATAGATCTAAAAGTTGTTAAAGAAACTAAAAAATTCTTGATGTCTAAGTTTGATATGAAAGACATGTGTGAGGCAGATGTAATTTTAGGAATTAAAATATTGAGAACTTGTAATGGTTTTATGTTATCTCAAGAATACTATGTGGATAAGATACTTAGAAAATTCAATCATTTTGATCACAAATTTGTTTCTACACCTTATGATGCAAATGTTAAATTTAAGAAAAATAAAGATGATTCTATATGTCAAAATGATTATACTCAAATAATTAGAAGTTTAATGTATCTCATGAATTGTACACGTCCTAATATTGTATATGCCATTGGCAGGTTAAGTAAATACACACATAACCCCAATAAGGAACATTAAAAACTGCTAATTATGGTCTATCATATAGTGGATGTTCTGTTGTACTAAAAGGGTATGTCAATCCTAATTGGATCTCTAATTCAGATGAGACAAAATTCACAAGTAGTTATGTGTTCACCCTTGGTGGGGGTTAGGGTCGGAGCCAGGAATTTATGTGTTGGGGGGGGGGGGGGGGGCACTAAATACAAGTTTAAAATTTTGCCTTCTTAAGGATTAAAGTTAAAGACACATAAATTTTTTAATTCATATATAATACCTAAAATTTCATTGACAAAAGAGCCAAAAGTCGATATACATGGGGTATAGAAATAAAAAAAAATATGCAAAACAAGGTTATAATTAGACTCCTTTACAAAAAAATGAGATTAACTATAGTCTTTTATAATTGACCTCGACGTGATTTCATATTTTGAAAGTTTTGCATGATAACATCATTATCAATGCAATCAAAAATGTTCTTTTCTATGTATACAATCAAGTTATCTGTTATATGTCATCCATTTTACTGTGGCAGTCGCAACTGGTAAGATCAATGCCAATGTCACAAGTAAGTAGACTAATGGATATACCACGTGTTTTTTTGTCTCAACCATTTTCTGAGCAAGATCGCCAATCTCTAGCAGATTTGAAAACTCAATACTAGAGCGCATATCAATAATATAACTACCCAGCAGATCAGAAAGTATCATGAACTTTAGTGAAGAGATTTTTTTCGGATAAAATTGGGAAAGGTGAATCAATTTCTCCTTGTCAAAAGCTAAGAAGGAATCAGAAGGACTCAAACATGCCACACAAAAAAATAAATTAGTGTTTGACTCAGTAAAACGACTATTTATCTATTGAAGTTGCATATCTATGATGGTATAAAATAACTCAACTTGATAGTAATGCAAATTTGTCTTTTCTTAAGTACATCTTGACCTCCCTCGAGCTCTAAAGATATCATCCATCTCTGAAACAACTATCTCATATTTTTCACAAAAAGATATGACACCATCAAGAAAACAACTCCAACCAATTTCCCTCATCATATGAAGTCGTTGCTTGAATACTTGAACTAATGTCATGGCATTCACGATATCTTGATCTTTCTTTTGTAATGACTGCGACAAGTCATTTGTGATTCCCAATATGTTTCTCATCACATGAAGATAGAGGACAAACTCAAAAGATTGTAGCAAGTCCAAAATAACATTTGTCTCCCCTCTTTGTTCTGCATTTCTACCATCTTCTGAAACCATATCAAGCACATCAATCACTGATGAGAACATATCAATCAAGCTAATCAAGGAATAATAATATGAACCCCAACGTGTATCACAAGCACGTGTAAGATTAGTTTTCTGATTTAGGCATCGCCCACTTGAAAGCTTCTCATTATCGAGTAATTCAATAACTCTAGTCACTTGTTTCTTCCTAAGAATATCTTGCCGTTTACATGAGGCTCCCACAACATTCACAATATTAGCAACCCAGTTGAAAATAGTCACAATTTGAATATGATTCTTTGCAACAGCCAAAAACTAATTACAATTGATGAGAAAAACAATGGACTTAATATGCATATGCATTCTCCTTCATTATAAGTGTCTTGAGACCATTGAACTCACCTCGCATATTACTAGCCCCATCATAATTTTGCCCATGCAATCTTGACAAGTTCAACCCATGTCTAGCAAATAAATCTTTTATAGTTGCCTTAAGTGAGAGAGCACTAGTACTAGTAATATGTTCAAAACCTAAAAGGTGTTCAACTAAATGTCCCTTCTTGTCCACAAATCACAACACAACAGTCATTTGCTCTTTTGTTGATACGTCACGTGATTCATCAATAAGAACAGAAAAAAGTGTATTACCAAGACGAGTCACAATAGCATTACACATTTCAACAGAAGCTGCATTTACAATGTTTTTTTGAATTTCATGCGAAGTCAACTTGAGATTCTTAGGAGCATTTTTCAATACAACAACTTTAATATCCTCATTGTGATCAGTAAGAAATCTAAGAAGTTCAAGAAATTTTCCTTAATTACTTGAATTCTCAGATTCATTGTGACCACAAAATGCAAGCCCTTGCCTCAGAAGAAATTGAATACAATCAATTGATGCATTCAACCAGGTTTTGTACTCACTTCGAGCTTGGTCTGACTGTTTGAAGAAAATAGCTTCAATACTTTGCTTTGAATTTAATAAATCTTGACATTTGCTCCAAACTTGGTAGTGAGAACTATTAACGCCTCCAATATGCATTTGGAACTTCTCTATTCTCTTCCAATTTGAAAAGCCCGAGCTAACAAAGGTTTCACCACCCGATTGTTCTCTCACATCTGATTTAAAAAAATAACAACACATGTAAAATGTTGCATCTTTTGCTACACTATACTCAAGCTAGTTACCAAATTGAGAAAATCAAGCTTTGTTAAACCGTCGTAGTTTAACATAAAATCCTTTTTGTGGAAAATTATGGTCACGGGGTTGATAATGACCCTTTTGTAGATAAGCTCTACGAATTTAATCTTGATCATTAGGATTATAATCCATAATCCGAGGCCGTAGTCTGGGATCTAATGAAAAATCCGCCAAATTAATATCTACATGATTTTTCTTTGAATAATCACCACCTCTGTTTGGAGGAGGTGATACTCTGATTCAGAATTTCTCTTAAAGTATTTCTCCAATACTGTTTCAAAATTTATTTAAGAAAATAGGTTTATACATCCACTTTTGTAATTAATTAAACAAACTATTTTGTCAATTTTATCGCTAGCACTCTAAATGAGATATTGTATTAGGAAGCAAATACAAGTACAAATGCATAAAAGTATCCAATTCATAATTTTAATAAATCCAAGCAATATCATTCAAAGTATTAAAATAGGTTCAAATTGAGAGTTACCGAAAAATACTTTTTATTGTCGACTCAATAATCGCAACTCAAGGTCTTCAAGGCATCCTTAATTACTAATATGGGCTATAACAAATCAAGAAAATAATTTAGGGCAAAATGCACAAAAAATCAAATTACGGAAAAATGCATAAAAATTCAAATAAGGGCAAAATGCACAAAAATATAAATTAGGGTTAAAAATTAAAATGCACAAAAAATCAGAAAATTACCAAGCCTAATTAATTCAAAATTTTAAAAATAAAAAACTAGTTTATTTTTTGTGTGCAATGTGCGTGTGTCGATCAAGAGAGACAGAATTTAATTGTGGCAGTGGGCCTGTTGTCGGTGGTGGCCCCGGTGGGTGCAAGCAACGACAAAAAGACTCAAGGAAGATGGTTGTTTTACTCTTATGTCTTCTAGCTATGTGTGTGTGTGTGTGAGAGAGAGAGAGAGATATATATATATATATATATATATATATATATATATATATATATATATATATATATATATGATAGGTTTGGGTGGTGTGTTGTGCCTGTTGTAGCTAGTGGTGGGCTAAAGGTTTTGTTTTTTAATAGGTTTGGGTAGTTTGTTTTAAATGGGCTTAGTTTTTTAATTCTTTTGGATAGATAATGTGGGTTTAACATTATTATCTTTAGTTTTGGTGGGCACAAATAATATATTATACAAATATATAATATATATACCTAAGTAATAAATTTTTTTTTTGAGGGTGGGGCACTTGCCAACCCTGGACCATGCCTCCCTCCGCCCCTAGTGGGGGTGTAGTGTCTTGGAAAACTTTCATACAAATGTGTACAAGTTCGGTCTACGATGGAGTCTGAGTTTATTGTTTTAGAAAAGGTTGGCATGTAGGCTGAGTGGTTAAGAAACCTCTTAGCAGATATCTCTTTATGAATGAGACCAGTTCCACCTATGTCTATGCATTATGATTGCCCTGCAATAGCTAAGGCAAAGAACAAGATCTGTAACGACAAGAATATACATATACGCCTAAAACATAATATTATGAGATAGCTGCTTAATGATGAGATAATATCCTTAGACTTTGTGAGGTCATAAATAAATTTTGCTGATCCTTTAAGAAAACTGTAAAACCCGAGCATGCATGTATACAAAAAAAAATATATTTTTATAGTGCATGTGTAATTAGGTATGTAATTAAAAAAAATTAAATTAAAAATTAAAAAAAAATCATATTTAAGGTATTTACGGAAATGCCATTGCATGGCATTTCCTTCCAAGCTGCTACCTCGCAGCAGAAGAGCTCTCTCCAGCCTTCTCCAAGCTTCCAGAGTGATTGAGGAGGTGCTCAAGACTTCAGCAGGTCTCTGGATAAGTTAGAACCACCAAGAGAGGAGAGAGGGAGAAGAGAGAAGCTAGAGAGAGAAAATCAAAATTTGGAATTTTGGATTTGTGGAAGAGGCTACTTCGAACGAATAGAGGTATGCTACTAGGCTAATTTGAGGGCTAGAAATCTCCTGGTATCATTAGAATTTCATATCATGTACTACAATTGCTCGAATTCAAGTTTTAAATTTTCGGGTGCTAAGTTTTTATGAAATGGGTTTTGAGTTTGAGGTCATTTTGATTAAATTGGTTGGCATAGCTGTGTTTTGGGGAGGTAGAGGACTACTTTGGTGGGGATTTCAAAGCTTGCCATGGTCGGAGGTGGTGGGGCGGTGGTGATGAAGTTTGGGCAATGGTTGGTTTTGGGGTTAAGCTTCGGAGGGAAGGTTGTTCCAAGCTAAAATGGACCTTAGGAATCCATTGGTGACCTTAGAAATGGATTTCGAAGTTGTTAAGATGGTTAAAATGCAAGTTGCAGGTCTAGCCATAAACTAAAAACCTTATTTTTGGTTAACTTTGACTGGTTTTTTTGATGGGGTTTAAGCTTAATTCAAAGCTTGAGAATTATGGAGTTTGTTAGAGTGATGTGTGGTGAGTGTTTAGGTTCAAAAATTAGGTGAAAAAGTGTACTAATTAGGGAGAAATAAGGGTGAGAAGTAGGGAGTTTGGGCTGGTGGGAGGAACCTAGGGTTTTGGTCAAGGTGACCAAGAAAGAAGATGAATGAGGAGGAGGTACACCAGTGCACCCCGACGGCGTGTGAGGGATCATCTGAACTCCGATTGACCTCTGGTAGGTGCCAAAAGTTCCGTCACGTCCGTGCGGAAGTCCAGTAAAATTTCAAGTCGATCTGACGGTCGGATCAAAATGAGGATTAAAATGACTGTTTTGGCCTCTAGGGCCAATTTGACCCAATTTTTGGGTGATTTTGGGAAAATAAATTTTATATTCATTCTTAGGTAGGTTAATTTAGTATGTGTATGAAATTTCATTGAAAAATAACATCGTTTTATTTTTGGCTATTTCGGATCGAAAAACAACGCATGATAGGGTTTCTCAATTCTGGATCAGTCGAAACTTTTCAAATTCATTTTGAAATTATGTATTACATTATTTATTAATGTTTAACATATGTTAAAACTTATGATTGATTATTTTGAATTTGGACTGGAAATCACGGATTCGGATTAGGGTTTTGAGTGCGGTAACGCACAGTGGTCCGAAACGTTGCATTTGACTGTATAAAATGAGATGTCTGATTCCTTTTAAACTAATTGTAAGTGCACATAAGAGTTTACATTCTAATTTGAGGTTATAGAGGATACTCACTAAGTTCGTAAACGCTTGAGGGGTTAGTTGGTCTTCGAACTTTGAGTGCTGAAGTTAAGTTATGGTGAATATGAAATGTCACGAAACATATTCATGTGCATTGATTTGAATTAGTTAAGGTATTTTGGATTCGATACTCATTTTCATTCATCCATGTGTTAACTGTTAGGGTTGGAGGCTATTACCTCAGTTACACATAGGGATCGACCGTAAAGAAAGGAAGGACATCTATCAGCGGTAAAGGTGAAGTGTACTGCTTCATAATACTTGTAAATAAAAGTATGTGATATATCAAGTTTATTCTCTTGTAAGTGAGAAATCAATTTTGCCGAATTGATTTGAGTTGAGTTACTTAAACTATGGATCAAATGAGTTTTTATGAAAAGCTTGTGATTTGAGTATTATCCACTATGCCGAGTTATTTATAGCTTGACATGGCTTACATGTTGTTGATTTGAACACTGCGCAGTTGTCGTGAGACAGCTTGACATTGCTTAAATGTTGTAGATAACCTAACATTGCTTAAATATTGTTGTTTGACTCGCTGCTTATGTGGATATTTACATATTTTGATCTATGAGGATGATTTGAGTTTCAAAGTGAGTTGGTGAGTTATGAGTATCTTTTGGGTAGAATTATATTTGATCCATTTTTTTGTTTTATTTCCTTTGATTATGATATTCAGTATACTCAAGAATATTATTGGTTTTAGGATGCCGAAGTCTAGAGTGAGGTCCACTACTACACTAACATGGTAGAGATGGGGGAAAACTAAGGAATCTAGTTATGTACATATTGTACAAGAGTGTCTATTTTCCCTATTGTTTGTTATAAAGGGATGAAATCCCTAATCTTTTATTTTGGTAAAAACGACACCGTTGTGTACTCTGTTATATAGTTTTCTGTTTTGATTGTGACATTAGGTGACATTATTGATTTTTAAATGCGTTACTGCATTACAAACGCAGGTATCACCACGTGTTGAGTTACTTCCATCTCTGGGAAAACAAAGAAGGTCTCTCAGGATGGGGTGTGACAAAAACCACTAGGAAGAAAATTGATGAACGATACATTGAAGGGGATGAGACTTATGCCTATACAAGAATCACAAGTGATGAGAACCAGACTTACATGATTGGAGATCCCAAAAAGTAAGTTCATATGGATAATAACAAGTCATTGGGTGATTTGTAGTACTATCAAATTCAATTAATATTAGAAGTCCATCCTTATGGTGTAGATAGTGAAAACTGCAATGTATAAGGTTGAGTTTAGCTCTTAATGGATCAATAACCTAATTTAGGTGGTGTTTGATAAAATTGAAAACTGAAGTCTGAAAGCTGAAGTCTGAATTTGTGGACTGTTTGGTATTCACTGAAATTTAAGTACTGAATTGAACTAAAGTGTTTAATAACTACACATAGCAGACGTCTAAAAATAAATTAATTTTCAGTTTTACCCTTCCACTCTTTAATTTGAAAATATTTATAAAAAGTCATAACATAAATCATAATCACTATTATTATATTATAGTCTACATTTAACAAATATTTGATCAAAACAAATAAATAAATAACATCTGAATAACACAACAAGTGAACAATGCAAAATTGAATAACATAATAAGTGAATAATAACATCTGATAAAATAAAAGAACAATAACTAATAAATAATCAAATAATATTGAAAAAATACAATAAATTAGATTTCATTAACAATATGTGTGTGCGTCGTGTGTGTGTGTGTGCGCGCGCGCAGTGCATATGTCTGTGTGTAATTGTGTGTGTACAGTGCATGCGTTTGTGTGTGTAATTATAATTATGTATGTATATTTTTTTTACAGAAGACAAGAGAAAAAAAAAAAAGAGATCAACAAAGAAGAATATATAGGTTAGGGGTTTTGAAGAGAAGACTAATTAGAGTTTTAATAGGATTGTAAAATATTTCGGGGTATAATTGTCATATTATAAATATTATTAAAGATGGTTTTCATGAGCACTTTCAGCTTTCAGAATTAAGTAAGAGATCTCCTACTTAATATTATAACCTATTTTTAAGGAGCACTTAACATATTAAGAGAATTTAAATTTTAGTTATCAAACGAGCTTAATTAATAAGTGCTGAATACATTCATTTTAAGTGTTGAATTTAGGTTAACAAACACACCCTTGCAATATTTACTTAATAGATTCACCTATATAAATATAAAAGTAGGGCTACTTCCTTTGAGAACTTGGGTAGGTTCTGTAGAGCATCAATGAATATTCAGGTAGGGTACATGACCTATTTGTACTAACCCGCAATGAACGAACTCAGATTCAGTGTTTAATGTGAGTGATAAGCTTAGTCCGTTTACACCAAAAAAAACCTGGTTCATAGAAATTTTATATTTCACCGGTTTTTTTGTAAGCTCTAACTTGCTACTCGAAGAGTCAGTTCATAGTCCAAAAGGCACCGCCACAATGTATTAGATTCTTGTGTTCCCGAACTAATTTTGCTTTATTTTTATAAATGTACGTAATTAAGTTTGTATTTTAAAATATGTGGGGGATTGTTATAACTAAGTTATAATTATTTTAAAATACAAAATCCTTTTAAATCAAGTGGTCTAATTTGTTTTTTTGATAGAAATTTTGTATCCTATTGATGCCAACCGATCAAAGCCAACAACCACTTTAAGTTTCTTATCCTGTAGCACATGGAGCATTAATGCTCTCCATTCCTTGCCTTTAAGCATTGGCAGCACTATAATATTAATGCATTGTAAAACTTATAAATGTTGATGGTTGAACATTGCAGTGCCATAATTGTTGTACAGTGCAATTAGCCGTTGCATTTATAGCCTTACATTTCTAGCCGTTGGATTCCTATTGTTTTCTTTTTCCGGTTATTACATAAGGCCACAAGGTTTTGTTTTCAAGAGTTTATACAATGAACTTTGCAAAGAATTTCTAGAATGCGACATACTGAGTTTCTTTGTTTTTTTTTTTTCTTTCCATATTTTGTGATTTATTTATTCTATTTAGGAACAATCAAGAGTGTTCAAACACATCTGTATTTGCGAATGCACGCTTACGGAGAAGTAATAGCCGGATCTTAGAGGATATGAAAGGAGTGAAATCTACTCTTCATGACATTGACTAAACGCCTCTATCGATAAGTTTCATCTATCTACTTGCTTAATTTATAATATTTGTAGCATTATTTATTTCAAATTCACATCATTTGAAAGTTTTTTTTTTTGGCCATGCAACATTTGAAAGTTGATTCTTTGTATAAAAGAAAATGCTATTTGGACCTAAAAATCTGACATAATGATGTGACTTTATAGGAATCATTGGATCAACACCAAGTTCCAATGTTTGATGGGGTCTACAGTGAATCCAAAGGTTACAGTGAATTATGTCAGATTTTTATGTCTGATTTTTAGGTCCCAATAGCATTGCTCTTAAATGATCCAATATTGCTTTTAACATATTTTTATTTAAATTTAAATTGAGTGTTACTATAAGTGACCTCAAATTTGAGAGAGAGAGAGAGAGAGAGAGAGAGAGAGATGAGTAAGCCGGAGACTTTGGTAGAAGCGGCGGTGCGCGTGCTGAATACGGCCGACCCAGTACAGAAGGCCTGCCTTGGTGACGAAGTGGCAACAAAATGGCTCCAAGGTTTCATCACTCAACCCTACGACCCTTCCCAAGAGTTCAATGTACCTGACCGCCCAGCCAGGCTCAGCAATGTAAACGCAAACTCTGGAAAACACGTGCATTTGATGTTTATTCGTGTATTGCGTTCCAAATGTTTGATTATATGCCTCAATGTTTGTGTGTCTCTATAGGTGAAGCTAGTGCCACCCAGTCTTATGCCGAAGCTCGGGAAAGCTGGGAGCTTGCAGAGCAGACAGGCCATTGTACATAGCCTTGTTCATACAGAAAGTTGGGCTATTGACTTGTCTTGGGTATTCTCTTCAACTCGTTTTTGGTAGGAAAAATTCTGCCCGGAACATTATCAAAACAGTACAAGGTGAAAGGGATCATTCTATGTACACACACACACACACACCCCCCTATGCAATTCCATAGGGGTGTCTGGTAAAGTTATCGAACTAATGCTGGTCATTTGCTTTGAATCCAAAAAGGAAATTAGGATTCATTCATGTTTAAACTAAGCCATATGGAGGTAGTTTGGTTATATGAATGTGCTTCTCTTATTCAATATTCTTCAATGTCAGCTTTCTGAAATTGCTGTTAGAATAATTTAATATTAAAAGTAAAGTTTTAAATAATTATTATGTACCACAATAATGTTATCATTATTTATATTTCATAGGATTCTTTAAAAACGTTCACATTCACACATATATATAATACAATATATACGTGTCATCATCAAACATTATTAATGCTTTTCCTTTTAACATTTGAATGGTGTTGAACGTTGAAGCCATTGGTGTAGTAACATCATCATCATCACTATAGCTGTTAGGAAGTAATCGCTCCAAACTAGCTGTTTGAGATCAGCCTATATAAGGCTATCACTAGTACTCATTTTGAAGGCTCTTGATTTTGGATACACACAGATGTAACTTTTCAGTACAATTCAACTCACTATTTTGTTGTATCATTTATATATGATTTTCTGGGTAAATTGGGTGATGATTGTTCGCAAAAGAGAGGTTCACACCGACACCGTAACTTTTATGGGATTGTTCTATCTTGGGAAAAGAACGCCGGAAAATTCAGTGTGAAGGGGTGTTTCTCTTCTAAGGACAGCGCTTTTGACGTGCATCAATCTAGGCTATTCTAAACTTATGTTGATTTGAATTTCTATTTTGTTTACTTGATATATTTACTTATTTATTTGATATTAAAATCTGATTGTGAAACATAAATCCAAATAACATAAATCTTATTATATGTGTCGGATTTGTTTTAATTATCTCTGTGCAAATGAATCATGTTCTTTAAGCATGACAATGCATATGTGGTGTGTGCATAGATAGAAAACGTGTAAATCCTATGCTGTTGGTGTGTGCCCTGTAAAGTGGGTAAGTTGATTAGTTTTGATGGCTACATTCAAGAGTCAAGACAGAAAAAAGTTCAATTCCAAGGCAGGCTTAGACCACAAGAATAAATATATATTAAGTTTAATCTGTATTGCTAAAATAGGTTAATTACTATTGAAGCCCACAGACAATAATACACTACCTTAGGTTGCTCACACGCCAATAAATAATAAATGCATGCATCCAGCTACACTTTCAGTTTTGATTGTGTGGCCAAATGTTAAAGACGTGTATATGGTTACACTATAAAATTTAAAATTGATTGTTATGCAGTGTACCTTCATGATTGTTTTACATCACTTACGGGAAAGTAAATTTTGAGATAATTCTGTTATGTGGTGACATATTAAGTATGATCGTCAACCTCTTGCTGGAATTATTTTTGAAACGAATACTCATGTGGGAGTAAACTTTAAGTTAAGCTAGAGATTATTTGACATTGGCTGGTTTTGAAATTAAAATATGGATATAAGTATTTAGTTATGGAGACATATACAGTGTGTTTAAATTTTATTTTGGAAAAAAAAACTAAATTTTCAAAATCATCATAATAAATATGGGGTTTAAATGCTGTTTGAATTTTATTCATAGCATGATCTGACAATATATGTGATTATTTATTAGTGAATTCATTTTTGATAGCATTTTAATTGCGATGAGTTTTGATAGGGTCTATCAAAATGTTGCTAATAATATTGGAAAAGATATTGATTGTGGGGTTAAATAAATTATGGTGAAGTTCCATGTCGTTTTGAAAAGCTTGATAAATGTGGGGTTGATGGATATGTGTGAATATAATGTTTGAGAAGGAAAATTAATTTTCATCTTGCTTTTGCTAATAATATGTCTTACTAGTGAAGATGAGCATCCTTGGAATGTGGGGGTAATATACTATCAATTTGTGAGGTGCAATTGAGGACAGTGGTTCCTAGTAGATAAAAAGGCTACTCTGACCACAATTATAAATGGTTCCTAGTAGATTAAAGACTTTTGGCCATATTTAAAAATGGTCCAAGTAAGTGAGAGACTACTAGCCACAATTTATTAGTAATTCCTAGCAGTAGACTATTGGTCACTGAAATTTTGGTGGCTACTAATAGTAAGGCTACTGGCTATGTAGTGAAGGATTCTAAGACTCGATATATTGACCCGAGTATGTGTGTGCCTTGAAGGAAAATTGGCCCATGTTTGTTTTGGAAATTTTTGTGGGAAAAAAATTGATTTTCTCAATTATTCAATTGTGACCTCAGAGTTCTTGTTGCCTCGATATAATAAAAATGGGACCCGAATATCTTGCTCTGTTGGGCAAAAAATTGGACCCTATAGCTCCAATTGTTTGTTGCCTCGATTTAAAGAAAAATGGACCGTTTATATGATGGGTCCATGAATTATATGGTTCCGTGAGATTTATGAAATTGAAAAGAAATATATATTGTTGCGTAGCTGACCCGAGAGGTCTAAAGAGATAAGGAACCACGAGAGTAAACCATCTTGTTAGAGGTCTAGCAAAAACTAGTTCAAGATTCATCGAGAGAAATGAGACTGAAGTCTATAAGTTAGTCATCACATTGGACACCTAACCTTTATGATTGGAGATGCCATGAAGGAGGTAAGAACGAAGCTGTAGAATGACTATGGTGAGCACTGAAATTATAAAAGGAAAAATTCCCTGATCCCATTTCAAAGGTGACAGTGCTTTAAACAGTGATGATAATAAAAGGAATAGTAAATCTCTGAATGAGGCCAAGGCAGGATTCTGCTGGATATTGATCACAGAATACTTTTAGGGCCTGTTTGGTATATTTTTTGGGTAGGGTTTGGATTGACTTGTCCAAACCCTTCCAAATTCAAAGATGGGATTCAACATTGAATACTGTCCATACCCATGTTTGGTATGTGCAGGGATATATGACTATTATAATAATTAATGATACCAAGAAAAATTCTAAGTATGAGTTCTTGTTGCCTCGATATAATAAAAATGGGACCCGAATATCTTGCTCTGTTGGGCAAAAAATTGGACCCTATGGCTCCAATTGTTTGTTGCCTTGATTTAAAGAAAAATGGACCGTTTATATGATGGGTCCATGAATTATATGATTCCGTGAGATTGAAATTGAAAAGAAATATATATTGTTGCGTGGCTGACCCGAGAGGTCTAAAGAGATAAGGAACCACGAGAGTAAACCATCTTGTTAGAGGTCTAGCAAAAACTAGTTCAAGATTCATCGAGGGAAATGAGACTGAAGTCTATAAGTTAGTCATCACATTGGACACCTAACCTTTATGATTGGAGATGCCATGAAGGAGGTAAGAACGAAGCTGTAGAATGACTATGGTGAGAACTGAGATTATAAAAGGAAAAATTCCTTGATCCCATTTCAAAAGTGACAGTGCTTTAAACAGTGATGATAATAAAATGAATAGTAAATCTCTGAATGAGGCCAAGGCAGGATTCTGTTGGATATTGATCACAGAATACTTTTAGGGCCTGTTTGGTATATTTTTTGGGAAGGGTTTGGATTGGCTTGTCCAAACCCTTCCAAATTCAAAGATGGGATTCAACATTTAATACTGTCTATACCCATGTTTGGTATGTGCAGGGATATATGACTATTATAATAATTAATGATACCAAGAAAAATTCTAAGTATGAGTTCGGATGTGGAGGTTAGGTCGGGAGCTCAGCCAAGAGATTCTGAGCTTGCAAATTCAGAACTGGGACCCCCTCGACCTACACTCCGAGGATAACGCCTGAAAGACAGCTAGCAGTCACGGGGGGTATCCCCCAAACAGGAACAAGCTCCAATCAGGGCACAAAGCTCGCAACTAATCGAAATCCTCTCCCAAAATCAAGGGAGCTCCGGTGAATTAAAGGCAAAGATCTCGCTGCAGATCCCATAAAGTTAGGAATGAGACTATAAATACTATAGAACGCCTACATTATAGAGGCGGTTCGAGTTGTAACAAAGACGCTGGGTAAACAGTGATTACTAAGAATATAGGCTACAGGAGCAAGAGACTCCATTCAAGAGTGGATTAGCCGAGCTCCCGAACTGGTGAACCACTATACTTTTCTTGTGTCAAACCCTCTTATATCCCATAAATCCCGTAAATCAACACACTGTGTTCACGAGTCCCGAGCTCAGATCTAGCTATATACATAAATCACTTGTCATTGCTCACCACGTTTTTGAGCTCCATCAGTTTGGCGCCGTCTGTGAGAACGACTGTTCCTGTTATAAATACACTGATTTTTCAGTAATTAATGGTCTCAACACGCAATATGAGCAGAAGTCTGATGAATCCCATGCGGACGCAGAATCAACAGGAGGCCACTAGCGCCACAAGAGAATCTTCAAGATTTCTTCCCCACAGCCGAGAACAACCCTCCTGTGGCAGATCCCCCAGTGAATAACGAATTGGAGGCTCTTCGCCTAGCCAACTAGCGTTTGCTCCAGCAGAACGAAGAGCTTTTTAAGCTCCTACAAGATCCTCAACAGACTCGACCGGCCCCAGGAGGTCCCCTACAAGGGGAACGTCAATACCTCGACCCTCTCAGAGAAGTTAACGAAGGGGGCAAGAATAGCCAGGCAATGGGACAAGTCCCCCATCCACCCCCTAGGAATGGTGACAATGAAGAAGTGCAGAGTCAAAATAAAGGGATCAAGAAAAATGGTTTTCTCCCCTTTCAGCAGGAAATGAGAGAGCAGTACTGGGAGCAGCGCTTCAGGGACATTCAGCAAGCATTAAAGAAGCCATGAGAGGAAATACCCCAGTGACAATGGATGCGTTGCTCTCAGTAAGAATAGCCAGGCAATGGGACAAGTCCCCCATCTACCCACTAGGAATGGTGACAATGAAGAAGTGCAGAGTCAAAATGAAGGGATCGAGAAAAATGGTTTTCTCTTCCAACAAGAAATGAGAGAGCAGTACTAGGAGCAGCGCTTCAGGGACATTCAGCAAGAGCTCAGTCACATTAAGGAAGCCGTGAGAGGAAAGACCCCAGTGACAATGGATGCACTGGTGCAGCAGACCGAGTCCCCATTCACCACCGAGGTGTTGCACTAACCCCTCCTTCCGAAGTTCAGAATGCCCCAAGTAGAGGCCTTTGATGGAACAAAAGATCTCATGGATCACATTAACACCTACAAGAACCAGATGGAGTTGCATGGGTATCAGGACCCCGTACGTTGCCGAGCCTTCACCATCACACTGAAGGGCTCAGCCTTAGCGTGGTTCAACAGGCTATCCCCGACGTCAATCTCTTCCTTCAAGGAGCTCTCCATATCTTTCGTGTCCCATTTCATCGGGGCCCGAACTTACAGAAAGCCGAGTTATCATCTTTTGAATGTAAAACAGGGGCCCAACGAAAACTTGCGATCTTATGTCCAAAGGTTTAACTCAGAGTCCCTAAAGGTGGACGTTCCGGACGAGAAATTTGCTATCACTGCTTTCATTGCTAGCCTAGGAGTGCAGTCGAAGGACTTGATGTTCTCCATCTCGAAAAATCCACAAGCCAGCATGGCAGAAGTGCTAGCTAAGGCCGAAAAATATATTAATGGTGAGGAAGCCCTCCTCTCAAAGGTGGGGAGCTCATCGTCGCAAAAAGAAAAATGGAAGGAAGAAAAGAAGAAGGACCGAAGTCCCAGAAAGGAAAGAGAAAAAGGCAGATCTCCAAGAAGAGACAGAGAGCGTTCCCCCAAGAAAATGGAGAACGTCAGGGATCGCTTAGGTCCTCCGTATCCAGATTTGCTGCCGAGGTATGCACCTCGGCAGTTCACTCATCTCACTGCAACCGTATCTCAGGTCCTGTACGAAGTGCAAAATGAGAAGTTCCTGAGGTGGTCGCCCCGGATGAAAGCAGACCTGACGAAAAGAGATGCAACGAAGTATTGCGAATATCACAAGGACCATAGCCACCTCACAGATGACTGCATCCAGTTGAAAAAGGAGATCGAGTTTTTGATTCAACGAGGACAGCTGCGCTGTTTTGTAGCCCATGATAATCAAAACCGAGCTCCACCACCTCCAGCGCCTCAGCAGCAAGTCCCTGCGTAACATCAACAGCCTCTAGGGGAGATCAGGGTAATATCCGGAGGATTTGCAGGTGGTGGCGAGTCCAGCTCAGCCAGGAAGGCCCACTTGCGCAGAGTCAGAGCTGGCGAAATATTGGAAGTACATACTGTGTCGAAGGCACCTCGCCTAGACACAGTTGTCACCTTCTCAAATTCAGACTTGGAAGGCTACCAGCACCCTCACGATGATCCACTAGTAGTAAGGGCCATTGTTGCTAATAGAACTGTCCATCGAGTTCTTATCGACAATGAGAGCTCTGTCGATATCATCTTTACGCCAGCATTCAACAAAATGGGTATAGGCAGAGAAAAACTTGAGCCACTAAGTGCTCATTGGCTAGGATTTTCAGGGGAGAGTGTGCTACCCCTGAGATCAATCCAACTCGTGCTCACCCTAGGAGACCCTCCCTGCCAGGCCACCACTACTGTGAGGTTCCTGGTGGTTGATGCACCTTCTGCATACAACATCCTGTTTGGAAGGCTTTCCCTTAATGCCATGAGAGCCATCCCTTCTGCTTATCACCTCGTGATAAAATTTCCTACGGAGAACGGAATAGGGGTGGTCCGGGGAGATCAGCGTATAGCACGAGAGTGCTACATGGCCTCTGTGAAAAAGAAAGAAGTTGAGAATATCCAGTTGGATGAGCTCGACATGAGAGACGAACTGGACACCAGACCAATGCCATCAGAAGAGCTGGAGCCTGTTCAGCTCAACGAGAATCCTGAACTCCTTGTTTACGTGGGGTCTAAGCTGAGCAGAGAAATTAAAGACCTCCTCATCAATTTCCTGAAAAGAAATGTGGAAGTGTTTGCCTGGAAGCAAGAAGACATGAAGGGCATCGACCCCTCAGTCATCACTCACAGGTTCAGTGTGAATCCAACCTTTAAGCCCGTTAAACAGAAGAGGAGAAGTTTTGCCCCAGAACGCCAAAAGGCAATCAATGAGGAGGTCGGCAAGCTTCTCCATGCCAAAGTCATCAGGGAAGTAGATTACCCTACCTGATTAGCGAACGTGGTTCTTGTTAAAAAGACCAATGACAAATGGCGCCTCTGCATCGATTTCACCGATCTTAATCGAACCTGCCCTAAGGATAACTTCCCTTTACCTCGAATCGATCTGATCGTGGACGCCACCGCTGGACACGAGCTTCTTAGCTTCATGGATGCTTTCTCTGAATACAACCAGATCAGGATGGACCCCGGCGATCAAGAGAAGACTTCCTTTGTGACTGAGCAGGGGACGTATTACTACCAGATCATGCCTTTTGGATTAAAGAATGCTGGAGCCACTTACCAGCGCCTGGTGAATCGAATGTTTCAAAGGCAAATTGGGACATCTATGGAGGTCTACATCGATGACATGCTGGTAAAGTCTCTGAAGGCAGAACTCCACATCGGGCATCTGGAAGAATCGTTCAAGGTCCTCAAGGAATACAAGTTGAAGCTCAACCCCGCCAAATGTGCCTTTGGAGTATCTGCAGGAAAATTTATGGGCTTCATAGTCAACAGCAGGGGAATTGAAGCTAACCCGGAGAAAATTAAGGCAGTATTGGATATGCAACCACCTTCTAACACAAGGGAGATCCAACGTGTAACAGGAAGAATAGATGTCTTGAGTCGTTTTGTGTCTAGATCAAGCGATAAATGTCAACCCTTCTTTCAAGTCTTAAAGAGGGCGTTCTAGTGGGATACCCGATGCGAAGAATCATTCAAAGCCTTGAAAGACTATCTGAGCTCACCCTCTGTTTTGGTAAGTCCCCTGGATGGAGAAATACTTACTCTCTACCTAGCTGTCTCGAATTTCTCGACCAGCGCAGCACTAGTAAGGGAGAGAGACAGAGCTCAGCAACCTGTCTATTACTGCAGCAGAGCTCTGATGGGGGCAGATGAGAGGTATCCGAAAATGGAGAAGCTTGTCTTAGCTTTGGTCACAACGGCCAGAAGACTTAGGCCATACTTCCAGGCTCACACTATCGAGGTTCCAACGGATCAGCCGATGAAGCAAGTACTGCACAAACCAGAGTCTTCAGGGAGGTTGGTTAAGTGGGCCATAGAGCTCAGTGAGTTCGATATCAGGTACAAACCAAGAACAGCAATCAAGGGGCAAATCTTGACAGATTTCATCGCGGAGTTCACAGCAGAGACACCTATGGAGGCAACGCAACTAGCACCTGACCTCCCCGTATGAAAGCTTTCAGTAGATGGAGCTGCCAATGCTCAAGGAAGCGGTGCCGACTTGATCCTGACCTCACCAGATGGGGTAGATGTCGAATATGCTCTTAGGTTCGGGTTTAAGGCCTCAAACAATGAAGCAGAGTATGAAGCAGTGATCGCTGGGCTCAGTCTTGCTCACTCGATGGAAGTAGAGCAGCTCGAGATTTGTAGTGATTCTCAGCTCGTGGTAAAACAGATAGAAGAGTCTTATGGAGCCAAAAGCAAAAAAATGGTTCTTTACCTTAAAAAGGTACAGGAGTTGATCAAGAAATTCGTGCAAGTCAAAGTCAGACATGTTCCCAAAACTGAGAACTCACGAGCAGACGCTTTGGCAAGGCTGGCAACAGCCTCGCAGGAAAACCTAAATAGGCTAATATCAGTAGAATACCTAGTAGAACCATCCGTAGGTGTTGAGGATGAAGAAGTGCTCCCTGTACTGGATCCCCCAAGCTGGATGGACCCTATCAGAGAGTATATTCAGAATGGAACCCTGTCAGAGGACCCCAAGGAGGTCGCAAAGCTAAGAGCCAAGTCGGCCAGGTTCTCTATCTTACAAGGAAATTTGTATAAGAGAGGTTTTTCAGCACCTCCTTAAATGCGTAGGAGGTGAGGATGCTAACTACATACTCAGAGAAATCCATGAGGGAGTCTGCGGTAATCACCTCGGAGCTCGAGCTCTGGCGGGAAAAACATTGAGGCAGGGATACTACTGTCCCACTATGCTTAAAGATACAACTGACTTGGTCAAAAAGTGTAAGGTCTGCCAGATACACGCCAACATCCCTCATTGCCCGCCTGAGCTCTTGACAACGGTGCTGAGCCCTTGACCATTCCAGCAATGGGGCTTGGACATCTTAGGACCCCTCCCTGTGAGCGTAGGGCAGTGCAAATTCGCCATCGTTAGAGTGGATTACTTCACCAAATGGGTAGAGGTGGAGCCCTTGGCGAAAATCACGGAGCAGAAAGTTCAGAACTTCACATCGAAGTCAATAATTTACAGGTTTGGGATCCCAAGAGCAATTGTCTTTGACAATGGGAAACAATTCGACAACCCTAAGTTCAGAAAATTCTACGCCGAGCTCAGGATAAAGAAATACTTCTCAGCTCCGGCCCATCCTCAATCCAACGGACAAGCAGAGGTCACCATCCGAACTATAAAAACAGCCCTGAAAACCAAGCTGGAAAATCTGTGGGCTTACAGGACAAATGCCAGGTTAGCAACCTAGGAGACACCGTTTGCCTTGGCTTTCGGAACCGAAGTAGTGGCACCTGTAGAAGTTGGAATCCCATCCCCTAGGGCTGAATTCGCGGAGCCCGAGCACAATGACGAGTCACTTATGCTAAATCTCAATCTCTTGGACGAAAAGAGAGACAGAGCTCTGTATCGTATCAAGAGTTATCAGAGGAAGACAGCAAGATATTATGACAGAAGGGTCAGACACAGGAGTTTCAAGGTCGGGGATCTAGTGCTTCGAAAGCTCCTACTTGTAAGAAAAGACCCAACTCATGGAAAACTGGGCCCTAATTGGGAGGGTCCTTACATCATCTCAAATGTAATCAGACTTGGGAACTATAAGTTGCAAACAGAAGAGGAAAAAATCCTACCTCACTCGTGGAACGCAAAACATCTTAGAATGTTTTTTCAGTGAGTCTTGTAAGAAAACGATTTTCAATAAAATAGCAAGTTCATGATTCGTCCACACATGATTCCGTGAAGTAGCTAAAAGCTAACGATGAGCTCTTCAGCTCATAAAATCAAGATGAGCTCTTCAGCTCATAAAATTAAGATGAGCCTTCTAGCTCTTAAATACGCAAAAATGAGTCTGTCAAATTCTACGGTTCATAAACACACACGAAGAACAAGCATACAACAGAAGAAAAATATAAAAGCAGCATAAAAGTTCCGAAGTCCATCAATTTGGCGAAACGAAGTACAAGAAAATAAAAGGGGAGCTCCTAACTCTTCCCAAGCTGTTTCTTTAGCTCAGCGACTTCTTCCTTTAAACGAGCATTCTCCTCCATTAGTTCGTCTCTCTTTTTCTTCGCCTCCGAAAGCATATTAAGGAGTTTCTCCCCGGCAGAAGAGAACAAAACCGCTCCGAATGAGGAACCAGATGATGGAGAAGAGGAACCACTAGTCCTCCTGCACTTCCTTGAAGACGTACCAACGTCCTCTTCTTCGTCTGAGTTGGGAGGGGAGGTACAAGGAGAGTCCGGGAAGGAAGAAAACTCCAGAGCAGCCGCTTCAGCGCTGAATAAGAAAAGGTTCTTGGGTGTCACTAGATCTGAAAAGGCATAGGATCAGCATGGATCATTTGCTCGATGTTCACCATCTCCACCAGGTTCAGGTCGGGGGCACCTACACAACAGAAGCATAATGAGAACAAGTCTTCACAAAATTTAGCCAAGCTGGTTTCTTATAAACCTACCTGTATGAGAGAAGCTCTCCCAGGAACGTGGAACCCTAGTCTCTGAACAATGCTGCTCTGTAGACCTCCAGGAATTGCCGGATGCGAAGAAGAAGCATTGGGACCACCCTTCAGGAGGGGAGGGGAGGTCAAGAACCAAGGGGCGCAAGCGGAAATGCCTCCACCGAAAGCAACTAAAGCAGGGGAGCTCATCTTCTTCGATCTCATAGAAATAAAGGAACTCAGTAACAGTGGGAAACTCGCTATTGCCGTGCAGACGCCAGAAGAGAAAAAAACTGATCATAGTGGCCTAACCTCTGGGAGAGAGACGAGAAGGGCATAAACCATAGTAAGCAAGGACCCACTCAAAGGAAGGATGAATGGGAAGACGAAGGCCCATCTCCAGGGCGCCTTCAAAGAGGCAGACTTCCCCCGAGGAAGAAAGTTGCAAGGCTCATCAGAGGTTGGGACTCGCATGGATAAGTCCGTAGGAAGACAAAATCGCCTTCTGATTTCTTCCAGTTCTAAAGGAGTGATCACAGAAGAACCTAAGTAACGGGATTTCCATCTAAGATCGATCCCAGTAGAGGCACTTCTTCGTGTTCCTTTCTTCAGAGGTTCTAGTGGAGCAACCATTAGAACCTCTGAAGAAAGGAACACGAAGAAGGAAAAATCAAGGAAAAGCAAAAACGTGATCACTCCTTTAGAGCTGGAAGAAATTAGAAGGCGATTTTGTCTTCCTACGGACTTATCCATGCGAGTCCCAACCTCTGATGAGCCTTGCAACTTTCTTCCTCGGGGGAAAGTCTGCCTCTTTGAAGGCGCCCTGGTGATGGGCCTTCGTCTTCCCATTCATCCTTCTTTTGGGTGGGTCCTTGCTTACTATGGTTTATGCCCTTCTCGTCTCTCTCCCAGAGGTTGGGCCACTATGATCAGTTTTTTTCTCTTCTGGCGTCTGCACGGCAATAGCGAGTTTTCCACTGTTACTGAGTTCCTTTATTTCTATGAGATCGAAGAAGATGAGCTCCCCTACTTCAGTTGTTTTCGGTGGAGGCACTTCCGCTTGCGCCTCTTAGTTCTTGACCTCCCCTCCCCTCCTGAAGGGTGGTCCCAACACTTCTTCTTCGCATCCGACAATTCCTAGAGGTCTATCGAGCAGTGTTGTTCAGAGACTAGGGTTCCACGTTCCTGGGAGAGCTTCTCTCATACAGGTAGGTTTATAAGAAACCAGCTTGGCTAAATTTTGTGAAGACTTGTTCTCATTATGTTTCTGTTGTGTAGGTGCCCCCGACCTGAACCTGGTGGAGATGGTGAATATCGAGCAAATGATCCATGCTGATCCTATGCCTTTTTCAGATCTGGTGACACCCGAGAACCTTTTCTTATTCAGCGCTGAAGCAGCTACTCTGGAGTTTTCTTCCTTCCCGGACTCTCCTTGCACCTCTCCTCCCGACTCAGACGAAGAAGAGGACGTTGGTACGTCTTCAAGGAAGCGCAGGAGGACTAGTGGTTCCTCTTCTCCATCATCTGGTTCCTCCTTCGGAGCGGTTTTGTTCTCTTTTGTCGGGGAGAAACTCCTTAATATGCTTTCGGAGGCGGAGAAAAAGAGAGACGAGCTAATGAAGGAGAATGTTCGTTTAAAGGAAGAAGTCGCTGAGCTAAAGAAACAGCTTGGGAAGAGTTAGGAGCTCCCCTTTTATTTTATTGTACTTCGTTTCGCCAAATTGATGGACTTCGGAACTTTTATGCTGCTTTTACATTTTTCTTCTGCTGTATGCTTGTTCTTCGTGTGTGTTTATGAACCGTAGAATTCAACAGACTCATTTTTGCGTATTTATGAGCTGGAGGGCTCATCTTAATTTTATGAGCTGAAGAGCTCATCGTTAGCTTTTAGCTACTTCACGGAATCATGCGTGGACGAATCATGAACTTGCTGTTTTATTGAAAATCGTTTTCTTACAAGACTCACTGAAAAAACCTTCTAAGATGCTCTGCGTTCCACGAGTGAGGTAGGATTTTTTCCCCTTATGTTCGAAACTCGTAGTTCCCAGGTCTGATCACCTTTGAGATGATGTAAGGACGCCCCCCCATAATTTCCTGTAATAATGACAACAGTTACGAATTTGGAAAGTAGGTGGGCACATGCAACTTTGATGGAAGTTTCAATGTCCAGCTGATTTAGCTCGGCCAGGACAAGTCTGTGAGCTCGGATTATTCAAGAGTGAATTGGGGCATAACTAACGAAGTCTCCCCTAGCTCGTAAGTGAGCTTCTTTAGGTTATACCTCTTGGACTCCTTTGAAGACTTCTCAGATCTCTTTGGACTGAAGTCAGCTCGAATGTACACATGGACCTTCTGGCTCATCTACTCAAAGCCATCTGCCACGAGACCTTTCTTGGTGCTCTGGTTAGAATGGAATTGGTGTCTCTCAGGATCATCTTCCATCAAATTCTCAAGCAAGCAGCAACTCGGCCTCCCTAGACGTACCAGTGATGGACCTCAGCATCAAATTGTTTACTCTTTTTGCCATGCAGGAATGAGCTCTCCAATGGTAAAACCTCAACAACCTAATGGCTCTGGAGCTCTTCAGTTCTTTAAAAATTGAAGTCCACTTCGAGAAAAACCAAGCCTCCCTTGCAAAAGACCTCAGCTCGACACATCGTTGGTTTTTCAGCCTCTCCAAACTTAATAATTTTGCTTAAAGGAGAACCGAAGTACTCCTCGAAGCAAAAGGGGGCAATGGAGTTATAGAGTAAAACAAACAAAGCAATATGCACAGCAATACAACAGCTCAGAAGTGAACAAGGTGTAGTATTTACATCAACAACTCAGAAATGAACAGGGTGTAGTATTTACATCAGTAACTCAGAAAAACAGCATGTGTGTATACATGTCCCAGCAAAAGTTTTCAAAAAAAAAAAAAAAAAAATCCTAAGTCTGTGTAGAAGGAATAGAAGAGGGGTTTGGCAGTTCAACATCTGAAGCCTTTGTAGCAGGAGTAGGAGAGGAGTCTGGCAGTTCAGTAGTTGGAATTTCTGAGGGAGAGACCTTAGGTAGAGTGGAGACAGGGGCCTCAACCCCAACTGTTGGCAAAGTCAATATAGGAGTTTGAACCACGAGGTCAGCAGATAAAGGAATAACAGTTGGGCCGCAGAGGGAATGATAGGGAGCTTGGCAGTTATAGAAGCAGAAGCAGAGTCGAGGACAGCAGGAACGACTAGAGTAGAAGAGACATCTTGAGCCTGGACCTCTGCCGGAAGAACAGGCATCACAGCACCTTCGGAAGCTACTTGAGAAGCAGAAGGGGCTAAGGCACTAGCCTCCGTGTTAGGCGCTTCCGCCTCTTCTTTAGGGGGGATCTCAAAGTCAAAATCTAGGTCGGGATAGGTCTGTTCAGCTCGGTCCTGGAAAGCAAGCCGTCTCGTGGCCCACTTGGTGGTAACATCGTCCTTCAACTTGTCGATTAGGGTATCTTTCTGTTTGACGATGGCCCTCTGCACTTCAAGTTTTCCTCGGAGAGCGTCGCTCGCCTCAGCTATGACATCATATTCCCTTTTCATGCTCTTATAGGAGTCCAAAGCCTCAAAGGCCTCTTGGCTGGCCTTGACCCAGACATCAGTTTTAAGTCTGAGCTCTTCTTGGACCTTTTTAAGCTCCTCCTTGGTCCTATTACCTTCACCTTCAGTTTTTTCCTTCTCGACCTCCAAACCCTTGATGGTAAAAGCTTGCCTCTCCACATGTGCCTGTAGGTCCCGAACCTGAGCCTAAAGGTCATTATTAGCAAAGGACAGCTCGGCGGTTTTGAGCTCGAACACCTTCGACATTTTAGCAGAGCTGTCCAGAGCTTGGATTCGGCTCAATAGCCCCTTCACGTGGATGGCTAGCTGGAAGCAGATACGACTAGAGATGAAAGTCAAAATAAAACGGCAAGTGCAAGGTAAGAATAGAGCATACAAAGGGCAGAGACCTACTGCAGTAGCCCCAAATAATGTTGAACTAACAGAGGTCCCGAGAGGTATAGTGGCAGCCCTCTGGACGTCAGAATCAGGAATGATGGAGGAAAGAACAGCCACAACAAACTTTACATTGTCAAGAAAAGAATCTTCGCTTGTCTCATCCTTGGAATGCTTCCCCTTCTCAATCGTGGAGCTTGATTGTGGTAACTGAGAAAGCTTTTCAGGTGGATCAAAAGAAGTAGGAGCAGGTAGAACACGAGGGACTATCTCCAAGGCTCTCTCTACCTCATCCGAGGAAGGGGAGGTTATGGTTCAAGGTCGTGGGATCGGAATCGGCCCTTGACTCGGGGGCCACTGAGACAAATCGGTCGCGGCGCGATATTGGCCGATACGCCCAAAACACTATATAAAAGGCTCAAAAAAATTTGAAAAAATTAGAAAAAATTATAATAAATGTAATCATCATCAATGCATCATATCCCTAAAAGACATTATTTAACACAATAATCATTGCAAAAAAGAATAATAAGGATGCTACCGAAAAATATTTATTATCCTTTATATTCAAGGTTAATATAATTTAATTTGTAATTTTTAAAAATTATAAAAAAATATAAGTGTATATATATGGTTAACTTAATAGCTTTAAAAATGAAAATCTATTTATAAAAAAATTCTTCATTTAATTATTTATTATGTATCTAATTAGATCGATTATATGTATATGTATTTTATGCATGATGATTATATGTATTTTCTCCATTATGTACATTTAATTATTAAATCATCAATACATATACAAAAACAAACTTAAGGAGTTAAGTTCTAATTAGATTATATGATAAACACTAAAAATTATATAATTAAAAAAATTGGGCCAAAACTGAAAAAACAAAAAGAAAGGGGGGGGGGGGGGAGAATAAATTTTTGGGTCTCATAAGGCAAAGCCTCACGTATTTTGACCCAAAGCCTCTCTCTTCAACTCTCAATTTCGACGAACACAGAGAATAGAGAGAGAGCGCACAGAGACGATGCGTCTCTGCTACTCGAGACTCATCGTGAAGGCTGGGTCTTCTGCTACTTGAGTAGTCCGATCGTCGAACAACCTAGGGTCTGTGATGTTGATCGATGAACTGCGAAGAAGAAGGAAAGTCCGATCTGCGATGTTGATCGATGATATTGCGTCTCTGATTAGGGAGATTTATCACAATTTTTCAGGTTTGTGTTCAATTTTGTTCTAACTTTCTTGTTTTGTTTTTATTATGGTAAAAGGGATCTGATTTAGGGTTCAATTTCTCATCTTTTTTGTCTTTTTTTGACATTTTCTTTGTTGCTTGGACGATTCTGTGCGTATTAGTTCGATTCGAAAGTGAATCGACCGAGCTTGTCCGAGTTGGACCGAGTTAGAATCGATTCATGGTCGACTCATGATATTCTTGTATCGTGTATCGTTATCGGATCAATGCCTGCCAAGGCTGATACGACTCGGCCGAGTTGTATCCGACTCAGTCGATCCTTTGAACCTTGGGGGAGGTAGGATCATGCTCGGGAGCCTCTCCAGAAGCAGGCAGGATCCCTCGGAAGGAAGAGGTCTCTGTGACTTTAAAAGAGCTCGACGGCGGAACAAGTGGCACTTGAGTCGAAGTAGGAATAGCAGGGGGCACATTCAACCTTGGCACCTTGGCAGAGGAAGCAACACCTCTGCATGTCCCAACCTCCACCTTACGTTTATTCCCACGCCTGCCTTTCTTCAGCTGGTTCAACTTTGCTTGAAGATCCGCTACAGAGGGTTCCATCGAGGAAGAACCTAAGGATTCAAGACAAACAGTTAAAAAAAAAAAAAAGAGAAGGGAAGAAATGATAAAAGAGATAAAAGTTGAAAATAGTACCACCTGCCACTTCTTCGGCTCTAGCAACAGAAATAGGAATAGGGGTCTCAATCCGCATCTCATGAGGGCTGAACCCGAGCGCTACAAGAACCTGGGGCTTGATGAGCTCGGAGTATTTCTCTGAATCACAACCCTCTAAGCTCAGCAAAACTCGCCTATCCACAACACTGAGTTCAGGTCGAATACCTAAGGAGCAAAGCAAAATGAGTGAAATAAGGTCAGCGAGGTAAGCCATCAAATTGCTCAGACAAGGACTTACCTAAGTTGTCAGGGGCAGACCAGGCCCGAGGAACTGGAAAAGTGTCTGTGGTGTCGGTAGGATTGTATTCCCATTGTCTACCCCACACAAAGAAGAAAAGTTTTTTCCAACCCTTGTGGGAACTTAGGAGGTCGGTAATGATAACCTTGGTTTTCACCCGTTTAGAAATGTTGTACAAAAAGCTCTTGGATGGAAGGTATTTAACATTGAAAAACTTCATGAGCAAAGAAACGGTGGGAACCCCAAGTTCGTGTTTCTTGAAGAAAACAAGGAGGCCCACCAGTACACCCCAGAAGTTGGGGGAAAGCTGTAACGCCCGGTTTCCCGGACCCGTTACTTAATTAAATTGATCGATAATAATAAACCACAAATAAAACTCCGAATACAGGGTCAGAGCTCTAATTGACTCAATAAATTTATAATCTCAATTTTGATCTCCAAATAATAAAAATAATCTCCTCAATATACAAAGTTAAAAAAAATATATATATCAAGATTCGTCCGTCTTCGATTCCTCAAATATCAACTCTGGTCCTTCCCTCCGAGATAATCCTGAAAAAATATTAAAGGCGGGGAAGTATACAATATGACAGGAAACAATATGCTGAACGAGAAAAGAATATGAATGATCAAATACCAAATAATTCAATCGATAGACAATCATAGATAAAAGAGTCAAGAATCCAATTCAATAAGTCACATAGCTCAATATTTATCAAACATAACCTCATACTCGAGTCCTCTTGGTGACATGACAAGTGACACTTGGGCATTTAAAATCCATACTTATATCGAACCATTACACCCCTCAGGGCTGTAATCACAATCGCACCCCGCAGGGTCATAATCACATTTCACCAATTATGCCCCCAAGTACACTTCGTGCATGTACCAATCAATCTCAAAATATTTAGCCTAACGTACACATATAAATCAACCGATAATATTGACAGAATTTCAAATCAATCAGAATAATCAATAGGAATATAAATTTCAGATAATGAAAGGATACTCTTTGCAAAGAGATTTAAAGACAGGAGCATATTGTATACTACCCCGTACCTCAAATCCATCAATGACTTTAATAGATACGAATTTCGAAATACCGCGAAATACCGCGAATGAAATAGTTGAATTTGATAACGACCTAAAATAAAATCATTGCTCAATTTTTTACCCCAAGATCTCATGAATTTTTTTTTCTTCCATTCTATTCTCTCTCTCCCTTCCTTTCTTCCTCCCTCTCTCTCCGTTCCTTTCTTCTCGTCGGTGTGCTGTTTGAAGGCCCAGATATGGGCTATTTATAGCCACTTTGTTGCTTGGCCTCCAAGGCTTTAACATCACTTGTTGGTGTCATTTGGCTTGCATCACATGGACAGTTGTCCATTTCTTGCCAATCTCTTTTTTTTTTTTTTTGAATAGAACACATGCTAATTGACTGTCACCCTTAGATTTTGACACATATATATATATGTACATGTATATATATATTACACCTTTATTATATCATTCGAATACCACATTATTTTTAATTCAAAATATGACCTATATTATAGTTATTCGATTCGTTTTCACATAAAGAATTTATATTTGATGTTTATTAATTTATTTAATAATATTTTTTTTAAAAATAACCCTTAATTATATAGAATCATAATTGATGATCTAATTAACGTGTCAATGATTAATTTATATACGGGTCGTCACAAAAGCTGAGCAGGACAGATGTTAAAATGTTGCAAGACACTTTTAATAAAAGGATGTATAGGAAAGCGAAGACCGTTCTCAAAGGTAGCCATGAAAAAACAGATTTTCTTAGAGATGGGGGAATCGTATCGGGTATATGCGTCTGGGCTCCAGTACTGTACACTTGGAGGAAAACCAAAACGAGCAGCTAGAACCTTCATATAAGAAGGAGAGACCTCACTGGGACCCACGAGCTCTGCAGCTCGGGAAATAGCCGTTACACCTTCAGCACTACTGGAGATCCCTACGCCACTCACCTTGGCTTTACCTTTATTAGGGTTTTTAGGCACAGGGGAGGAGGACTAGGGAGGTTCTTCGTTAGTTTCCTCGACATCGACAGAATCGACGTCGGGGAAGTTATCAATCTCCTCGCCCACGTCCCCCAAATCAGTATCCTCTTCGGCAGACCTGTCCCCCATCAAAGAAATAGACGAGCCCGTAGCCTCGGAGGAAGCAGACATAACTGAACAAGAAAAAGAAAGTTTAAAGGACCTGTAAAGAGGGGGAACCTCTGAAAAACACTCTCTGAGGGTCAAGGGGGCAAGACACTAGCGACTGCTGACAAAGATCCTAGAGAATACGGATCAAGAAAAAGGGGAATGGGGTACAAGGTGGAACCTCGGTTCCTAAAATAGCAAAAATGAAAGGTCCAAAAGTGCAACAACCACCTTAGACTCGAGGGATCCAGAACGAAGAAATGAACAAAAGGCGAAAGGCGTACCTAATCGAAGTTGAGTGGCTGATCAAAGCCCAGTGCGAAATCAGAAAACAAGCCTCGCGAAACCTTTGAACCGAATCAGAGAAAAACGGCTCCTGGTGAAACCCTAGAAGCACTAGCAGATGGGGGGAAACTGAAAATCGCAAGGAAGAAGAAAGGGTTAAGGCCAAGAGAGAGAAACCGAAGGGAGAAGTGAGGCGGTTTCTGTCAGATCAGAAGCATTTAAGGCTTATGGTACGTGGGTCTTCGAAGTGGGCAACGTGCGCGGGAATTGAGGAAGGAATGGTTACAAAAAACCGTCAGAAAATCTTCTTCCCCCGCAAATCGAGGTCGCCGCAAGGAGATCTACCTCAATTGTGCCTTAGCTCAGCCCCTGTTCAAGCCCACTTCGACCAGGGGCTGGGGGGCAACTGATGATACCAAGAAAAATTCTAAGTATGAGTTCGGATGTGGAGGTTAGGTCGGGAGCTCAGCCAAGAGATTCTGAGCTCGCAAATTCAGAAATGGGACCCCCTCGATCTACACTCCGAGGAGAACGCCTAAAAGATAGCTGGCAGTCACGGGGGGTATCCCCCAAACAGGAACAAGCTCCAATTAGGGCACAAAGCTCGCAACTAATCGAAATCCTCTCCCAAAATCAAGGGAGATCCGGTGAATTAAAGGCAAAGATCTAGCTGCAGATCCCATAAAGTTAGGAATGAGACTATAAATAATGTAGAACACCTCTATTATAGAGGCGGTTCGAGTTGTAACAAAGACGCTAGGTAAACAGTGGTTACTAAGAATATAGGCTACAGTAGCAAGAGACTCCATTCAAGAGTGGATTAGCCGAGCTCCCGAGTTGGTGAACGACTATACTTTTCATGTGTCAAACCCTCTTATATCCCATCAACCCCGTAAATCAACACACTGTGTTCACGAGTCCCGAGCTTAGATCTAGCTATACACATAAATCACTTATTATTGCTCACCACGTTTTTTGAGCTCCATCAATAATATATTTATATATAAATGACTATTGTGCCCCTTAACCAATTTAATCCAAACATGGGTATAGATATATGAGGGGTATAAATGTCATTTAGATATTAAACCCATTAACCTACATATGATACCCACCCCCCATGGGTTTCATGAAACCCATGAACTTGGGTTTCATGACCGGGCCATGAACGGACTGGGTTTCCAAACCCTGGGCTAAACATGAGTTACCAAACATGGGTTTAAGGGGTTTATTTCCCAACCCACAATCCAAACCCCTCCCAAACCCACATACCAAACAGCCCCTTAGAGGACTCACCTATATGTATGTTTGTAGTGAGACCGCTATTACGGGATATAGGCTAATCCCTATTAAAACATACGTGAAAATCAAGATACACGCACATGACCATAAGAGCGCAAAACTGATTAGAACTTGATCTAAAACATGTACCATGTGTTTGACAATAGAAATATGAGTCAAAGAATTTAGTTCAAGACTTGTTCACTATGATTCTTTTAGATGGAAGCTTGTTAGGCTAAGTGAAGGTTCAAGTCCAAAAGGCACCTATCACCCATTGTATGGTATTGTTGCCCAAATTTTATTGTCTAATTTCCTTTTAATTTTAAATAATGTGGGGGATTGTTAGAATAATTTAATATTAAAAGTAATGTTTTGAATAATTTATATCCTACCACAATAATGTTATCATTATTTATATTTCATAGGATTCTTTAAAAACGTTCACATTCACACATATATATAATTTAATATATACATGTCATCATCAAACATTATTAATGCTTTTCCTTTTAACGTTGAATGGTGTTGAACGTTGAAGCCATTAGTATAGTAAAATCATCATCATCATTATAGCCGTTAGGAAGTAACGGCTTCAAACTAGCCGTTTGAGAGCAGCCTATATAAGGCAATCACTACTACTGATTTTGAAGGCTCTTGATTTTGGATACACACAAATATAATTTCTCAGTACAATTCTCATACTATAACTCACTATTTTGTTGTATCATTTAATATGATTTTCTGGACAAATTAGGTGGTGATTGTTTGCAATAGAGAGGTTCACGCCTGCATCGTAACTTCTCTTGGATTGTTATATCTTGAGAAAAGAACGCCGAAAAACTCTGTGCGGAGGGGGTGTATCTCTTCTTAGGCAACGCTTTTGGCGTGTCTCGATCCAGTCTATTCTAAACTTATCTTGATTTGAATTTCTATTTTATTTACTTGATATATTTGCTTGTTTATTTGATATTAAAATCTGATTGTGAAACATAAATTCAAATAACTTTTTACCAACAATATAACAATTTATTTCCAACAATTGCATTTGATAATAGTCTGTTTGGCCTCTCCGTGTGCTGGGTAAGGCTGACCCTGCAGTGCCAAGATGCCTTTAAAACTCCAATTGATCTTCTCTCGTACTTTTAGCATCACTAGTTTATATCATAGAACTTACCATCATTGTATAGTATTTGTTACTTGTGATTTGCCTAAGCCATGCCATATGATTGTCTCTTTTGTGATTGATTTCTAATGAATGATATCTTCTGACTCTTATCAATCTTTTTTTCTTGATGTTTTTTCTTTAATTTCCATACATCTGCCTCAGTATCCTCATTAAGGCCTTATTCCTTATAGGATATAATTGCCCGTTTTGGTAAGCAAGAGGCAATGCCAAGAGAATTTTTCACTGATTTTGTGAAGGTGGCACAAGATGAAGGTCGTCACTTCACCCTTCTTGCTGCACGACTTGAGGAAATGGGATCTTTCTATGGAGCATTTCCAGCTCATGATGGTCTTTGGGATTCAGCTATCGCTACTTCTAAAGACCTGTTGGCACGCCTAGCAGTCGAGCACTGCGTCCATGAGGTGTGATTAGTTATGCCAAACTGTTTTTCTTTTTTTTATCCAAATTCAATTTCATAACTTATCTAGATGCGATCATCCTCATACTTTTATTTCTTTTGTTTTCTTTTGATTTCTCATATCTATACCGATATAATATACCAGTCATCTTGATACATAGACTAATTTTGTTTACATGGTTACCTGGAACATGGTTTTATTATTTTATCCCCTGTGGTACACCCATTTTGTACTTCACTCCGTAATGGTTTGACTACAGCCACTTAAACCTCTCTGTAGTTTCAGATGTATGTGAACAGCTGACTCCATTAATAGTAAGAGCAAAATGCCCTTCATACCTATATCATCTGATTCGCATCAGACAAAAACAGATCAGGGGAGGAAGATAGGGTTACTGGAAAAAAAAAAAAAAGGGTTTCAAAGACTAGAAAATAGTGTTTTTAAACTCTCTGCTCACTTTAAGGTGGTAGGAAAGTGGGGGATACGGAAAAATCATCATTACCTTGTCTTTTTCGTGAGCATCATCATCATCAGGAAGAGGATTATATGGTCGAGAACACTTCATTGGGTGATTACCATGTTGCTTTCAGCTGACAATGCAATTTCTTCCTCTGAGGTTGGAAAAACATGCTGGTTGTCCATGTTCTGTAGTTGGCGGTTACACAGTAATGTTGCAAGGATTCACCACTTTTCCCTCTGAAATTCTAGAGCTCTACTCAAGGATTTATGTCCTCTAAACAAATTTGTGGTGCTACTTGATGCAGCTGTTGGAACGGTTTTTCAAGTGAAGACCTAAAAGGATGTGCATAAGCTGCATATATAGTAGGTACTGGTGAGATTGAGTTCACTCTAGGCTGTTTTATTTCTGCCCCTCCACCATGGACATCATGTAGCGGCATCTCATCAGAAGACCCTGGAGGCAATATTAAAATGAGTTGAGGATTGCGTTTTGCCTAAAGTAAGAGAATCATGCAGACTGGTTCCCTGATTAACAATGGTTGGCATTCATGGTTCAAAGTATTGAACGATACTGGTACGAGTCGTCCGAGTCATATCCGACTCGGCACCTTCTATAATGATACTGTTACACGATATATATAAACCTGAATTTCGCACGACTGGACCGAGTCGTCCGAGTTGTATCTAAGTTAATCCTAAGTTGTCGAGTTATCATCACCGAATCGGTCGATATGGTTCCGCAATGCCGCGATATAACCTGAATCTCTCATTATGTTCAATATGTTTTTAGGTCGTATCGCTTGATACCGTGTTGCGACACCGTGACCAATATGTCTCAGAGCTCTCCAAGTCAATGGCCAATACCGTAGCCTTGAATCATGTTAACATTTGCAATGGGCGTTGACCAGAAATAGAATGCCCCATATTAATCGCTGAGTGCAGAGTCATGTTGAGAATGCTCATGTTCTACAGCGAAGGCTGACAATAAGGGGTTGAAGGTGTGATTATTGAGCTCCCCCGTTAGCTTTAGATGGCAACTGGTTTCACTAAACTAACAAAATAATGATCTGCTTTTGTCTTTTTTTTTCTCCCTTTTTCCTCATGCGTCCTTCTCTTTCTTTGTTTCCATCTTCTTCTTGTTAATTTGGTTGCAAAAAGTTTCAAGTATTGAAGAGGAAAACCAACTTCACCTTGTCAATGCCAATTTTGGAGGGAATTTTTATTATGCCAATGTCCAAACAAACACAGTGAAATTGGATGGAAATTGTGACAGTTGGACATTAAAGGTTATATGGCTCTATTTGAACTATGGTTTTTTTTTTTGGGGGGGGTGGGGGTGGGGGTGGGGGTTAAGTGCTAAATGAACATACCAACAAAATTCTTGAAGTATTTTTTGTTCACGTGATGGAGTGGACTAGTTCTGAGAATATGAAAAACAAAACAAATGCTTTCAAATGCGATGTTTTCCATCACAGATTTCTTTCATTAATGTATCATAACTGAAGACTCCATTTGTTGAATGCTGCTATTAACTCATAGAATTGGGTGGCAGGCTAGAGGACTTGATGTGCTGCCCACAACCATCTCTCGTTTCCGCAATGGAGGTGATAACCAGACTGCTTGCTTACTGGAGAATGTGGTTTACCCAGAAGAGATTACCCATTGTGCTGCTGGGGTGAAGTGGTTTAGGTATTGTTGTTTGAGGTCTAGATACCCTATTTCAGGTGGTAATATCTTGGATTCTCCAGAAAAAAGAGCCCAAGAAAGTGACACTACATTTGAAGAAAATGAAGAAGTGATTCAGAAGTTCCACGCAGCAGTGAGGACGCACTTCAGGGGGCCATTGAAACCTCCTTTTAACGAGGCAGCGAGAAGAGCTGCTGGGTTTGGTCCTCAATGGTATGAACCTCTAGCTTTCAAGGATGCCACCCCAGTATAATGACATTGTATTTTGTCCGAGTTAGCGACATTTTCGTCATCTTTTTCTGGTAAGAGCAACATTTTTCGTCCTATATGTTTTGAAAAACAAAAATCATTCCTTAGAATCTCCTTCCTTTTACAAGGCAAAGATGTATTGGTTCTCAATAAAATTTCTAGGTTAAATGTGATTTCTCTATCTCTCTCTCTGTGTAGATTTTTGTCAGCCGTGGCAAGTGGGAAAGCTATCATGTAATTCAGTCGAATGTTTATATGATTAATGAAATTCACAGCTTTGCATAAACCATTTGGCCTTATGATCACAAAGGTTTCGCAAATGCCCTAGCGTCTGCATGAAATATGGATAGGTCAGCAGAGTACTTTTGGTTTTTGTTTGTTCAGTTTTGAAATTCGCTAAAAACAGCCGTTTCTAACAGATCCTCCCCAGATCTTGCAATGCCTAGAGTCTCATGCACTGGGTTTTTTTTTTGTTCAATTTTGAAAATCTTAATTAAAATGCAGTATGCTTGCTCTATAGTTATACAGGCTCCAATCGAGCATAAAAGCTGGAACTAACGGCATGTGTAGTGACACAAAATGTCTGATTTACAATTTTCAAACCTAATCCACAAGTTCTAGCAGAAGTCCATTGCCTTACGGTAGTTTCTAAGACTTCCAAAGCTTTTGACAACCACTTTGGATGTCTTAGAAATCAATGGTTTCATTTTTTTATGAAGCACTTATATAGTAAGGAGTTCCTTTCTTTTTCTTTATTTTAGGGGTGGTTTTTTTTTTTTTTTTCGGGGGGGGGGGGGGGGGGGGGGGGGGGGGGGGAGGGGATTGGTGCCAATTTGGCAAAAAATGTACCTGCTATAGATGACAACTTACCAAAAAAATTTATTGAAAATATCTCAGAAATATTTTTTCACCAAAAATTTGGGTACGTCCCTGACTTGCTTGTACATTATTTCTACAAAGAAAACACCAACCGCTGCATAATCCGAGGTAAAATAAAAAAACCTCAGAACAATTGATACCTACAAATCTTCAAATTCCCCCAGCTTTTGGAAGCCTGAGCAATTCGGTAGTGTTAAAAAGCGTAAAAATCCGTGAAATATAGAATTCAAGCTGATATCACCGAACAAGGTTTTAGTCAGGTGCTCACCAACAATTGCGGAATTGCTGCTCTCCGGTAGATACAGTCGATAACTTTTGAGGTCATATCTTAGGCTATTACAAAAGAAGTCTTCCAATATCTCTAAAGTTCGATTGTAAAGCTGCAATGAATGCACCTGCCAACAAAGAAAGAAAAGGAAAAAAAAAGTAAAAAATTAATTTCAGGAGCAAGCATCCTAAGAATATGGATAGTGTGGATTTTAGCTATTATGGAACTCCCAGCGCCCAGAATGTGCCAATTTGCCAGTCGATCACTTCTTGGACTGCCAATGATACAATTGGTGAGAAGGGTGAAAAACTGAAGCTTTTGAACTATTGTTCTGTATATTAAGGGTACCGATGAGAGAAAATTTTCTTCAGATTTATAATAACTGTTTGGCTTACTAGTTGAAAATCTCGCTATGGGTTTAGTTATTTTACTCCTAGTTTATGAAATTTAGATATCACATTCGGCCACATAACCAGAAGAATTTCTGTCTAATCAAAAGCAGGAGCATACTGTTTTGATTCTTTTATTTTGAGCACTGCCCTGTGTTCCATAATTTACCATCACTCTAGTAGTTACGTGAAGCTGAGGCTTTCAGGAATGCACCCTCAGTACCGTCAACTTTAGAAGACAACAAAGGCACACTGATCATCCACAATTTATCCCACTACGTAAGGTGATGATTGATTTTGTACTGTGACAAAATCTTTGCAGCATTACTTACCTCCAACTTTTCCATCAAAAACGCGATGATCAGCTGATAGTGTTAAATTCATTTTTGTGATAACAGCAGGCTTCTCAATTCCTAGGCCAAAAGTAAATCCAAGTTACATTAGTAACCAAAAAGTGATAATATTAGTGAGCATATCCAACGAGTGATAGATATCATACCATCGCTCCCCACCACTGGTTCAACAACTTGGTTTCCTCTACCGACAGCGAGAATGCCAGCCTGAAAGAAAGAAATGACCAAGTTAAATAAAATGGTAACTGATTGACATCTTAACATCCCACCCACCAAAAAAAAAAGCAAGAAAGAATAAAAGTTACAAAAAATAAAACCTCATCTTGGTTCTGCTGGAAGGGTACTGCTAAATCAGGTACGATAAAATAACTTTTCTGTTCACTGATTTTGTAAAGCACATAAAGATTACTACAATTAAGGTGGAAAATGTGTGAGTGAAAAAAAGAGAGTACCTGTGGGGGATTTATGATTGCACAAAAATGGTCCACTGGAAACATTCCCAAGTTTGAAATGCTACATAAAGATTATAAAACTTGTGATGCCTTGTTTATCGACAAAAAAGTCTATGGGGTGACAATTGAAATCCAGTGCCACAAAATTTAATGGTATTATGTTTTCACCTGAATGTGCCACCTTGGAACTCATTTGGCGTGAGCTTCCCCACTCTTGCTTTTTCAGCAAGTTCCTTGACCTTTTAGTGTGTGAATCATGAAAAATAGAACTATTACGAAAAATGAAGTTGCTTTCCACAAATAAAACGGTGAATAAACTGATAAAACATATTAAACTAAAATACTGTGAATCTCAACCTAAAATCAGATTGATCAACTATTCATTTGATCTATTGCAGATTCCATGTTGATTAAGTTGTGTGATGCTCAGTTTCTAACATCTCAATTTTTAACATTTGAAATGATCAACTATCATTTGACATGTTGCTGATACCATATTCCTTGAGTTCGATTATGGCAACCTAAGAAGCATGAACACGAACTGGGGACACAGATACGACATGATACGGACACGCTATTTTTTAAAAAAGTAGAACGTGGACACGTTAGGGGACTCACTAAATATTATATATACACACACACACACACACACACACACATACATACATATGTATGTATACGATCATATGATAAAATAAATATATTTTAAGGATACCATCTAATTCATTTTTTTCTTAATTCCAACAATTCACTTCATGATATCATTGAATAAAAAAATACCAGATATACTGATACACATTCATGATTCAACAATCAATGACTGTTACAATTTTTATTTTCAAAAATGTTTCACTTCGGAATCCTAATTTTTATTCAATTTCAAAGAACTCTAATTACATAATCCTATTTTTTATCAAATTACTTTCATATAAAAATTTCATTCCATTTGTATATAATTTCTTAATCATGCCCAAAATTATATTTATATCAGTGTCCTATGTTCGTGTAGTGATTGTAACTCTTTTATTACATATCTTTGACCCTTATCTCTTTACTATTACAAAAAAAATTCTCCTATTTATAAAGTTATTCACAAGTTTTAAAAAATTTGAAAAAAAAAACCCAAAACATGTTCTCTGACGTATTGGTCGCGTGTCGCCACCATGTCTGAAAAAAAATAAGACAATAAAAAAACCGGACGCTCATTTTAGCGTGTCTGTGTCCGAGACGTGTCGGACACCAACATTCTGGCCAAAATTACGTGTCTGTGCTTCCTAGATGGCAACCATACAATAAAGAATGCAAAAATTAACAACTACAAATTGGCATTTACTTGGTTAATAATTCAAACATTATAATGGACTTTACGAAATGCAACTCCAATTTGAAGTAACAAAGTCTTTTCAGAGTATATAATAAAATTAGTGTCTGATTTGCATTGACTTTCAAGTAATGAAATTGGCATTTGATCTTAAACACCATTAATTTGTATGAAATTCTTGCTTGTAGGCAAACAATTTGTAAGCCCGTGGTGCAAGGACATTCCAGCATAATTTTCTTATATACCCAAAACAAATCTACCAATCCACTATCCATCTGAAGAACTTCACTTATTAAATACCTCTAAGGAAATTGATGATATAGATTTCTGATCTGCATTCCTCACAATAGGCGTCATCAAGCCCTGCACGATGAACAAAATATAATTAGACCAGGTACTCTTCAAATCCTTAAAACAAACAAATTAAAGTGTCCCCAGAATACCTTCTCAGTAGCAACTGCTATTGATATGTCAACGGAATCACAAAAAATGACTTCTCCTTTCTCAGCATTCCAGTAAGCTGTCATGTATTTACAGTCAATTATGGGCATGCAAATTTCTCATGGAAAGTACTAATATGAAAGAATGATGAAATATATCCACACAGCATAAATAGGAAATTCAATGATGAGAAAGTAACAGATGACCAAACAGGTAAACCAATGGATACCATTTTATAGAAATATAATACAGAGAAGAAAAAGTAAATGGAGATGATGCCCTAATGGTCATATTCATCTTCCAAGAGAAATCATTAACGGGCTGTAAATAGTTCTAGATGGTGTTCCATAGAGTTATCCCTCGCAACATTTGTAGTGAGCTATGATATTCACGAATTGAGAGCATTTTCTCTTTTTGCTCAATCGAACTCTTAACAAATAATTCAGTGCCTGGAAGCTGACCAATCATGACAGCTTATTAGACAGGTGTCAAATATTTTAACTAAGCAAAGTTGGTCTGATTAGGTCTGAGAGCAGTCACTTTGTACAAATGTCTTTGAAGTCTCTACCTAGTCCATCCCTCCAAGCACCCTCAGTTAAAGGGGGCCAAAATGAGTAATGTTCTTTTTAGGGCCACTGTCTAGTGTAATGGTAAAATTGTAAAAGAGCCAGCATGGTATAATTTGTTAAGAGAGCTTGTATTCCATATCGAATAATTAGGACCCGTAAGATTGGTTTATATATCCACTCATTGCCAATAGGTTTTGTGTTGGATGCTTTAATAGTATTAGAGCTGGGCCCAAGTCGGTGGGCGAAGTCTCCGACCTATTTGAATTTTTTGGTATGCATATTTTTATTTGTTGACCCCACATGCGAGTCCGGGTCCTACGTGAGGGAGGGTATTAAGAGAACTTGTATCACACATCGAATAATTTAGACCACCAAGATTGGTTTATATAATTTAACGGCCACTCCACTCATTGCCTATTGGTTTTGAGTTGGATGCTCTAATATAATTAACCTTTCAAGTTGGTCTTTATAAATTCGAGCATTTGCATAAACAGAATACAAAAACACTTCTTAAGATATGTAGTTGTATTCATACTTTGCAATCAAAGAAACTCAAATAAAAATATGGGCTCAGATGCTATTTGAATTCAGCTGTGCAATAAAGTTTTAATAACAATCTTCGTTTTTCAATAAGTCACAAAAGATGAAAAATGTGTGTTAGGATGGTTAAATGCATCTGCCAAGCTTTCCTTACTTTCAGGATTTTTCAATCTCCAAGTATGGTTTCTCAACCGTTATAAGTCAACATTGCCAAATGTGCCTCGCATTTGACATCATGAAACTATAATTGCCACAAAACCACCAACATATTAAAACGCACAATATAGAAAGCTTTAAGCCAATCTTCATGATTAACTTATGATGGACCACAAATCTGGAAACTTATTGCAAGTTTTTGATGTTCATAGAGAAATTTTTTTTTGATAGAAGACCAAGTCAGCTCTCACTTAGGGAAGGTTGATGCTGAAAATTACTTCTGCGTATGTTCATGATTATATCAAAAATTATGGTTTCTACATAATGAATGGAGAAATGTGACTTGATAAATTTAAGGATCTATCTTTTAAATGTACTAGTAATGCACGACGTGCAATGCACGTGAAAATATTTAAATAATAATTTATTATAAAAAATTAAGTTATATTTTTAATTTATTTGAATAATAAATTATGTGTCGAATAATTAAATTTTATATTAATTATTGTTAAACATAATTATTGATTTATTATATCCCTCTTTGAGTACCTCATTTGTCATTTTTTTAGGTATCTTTCGGATTCTTTAAACATTTTCTCTATTGTTTATAGTAGAGTTTCATTGTACAATTGCCATTCTTAAGTATTTTCATATCTAAATATATTATTATATTATTTTATCAAAGAGATTGATTAATTATAAACTATTGTTTGTATTATGATATTGTTGCATACAAAAAAAAAAAAAAAATCAAATGTAACATATATTTGACAATAAAATTTGATCTCCCAACAACATGTATATAATAATATAATATATATTGGACTTTAATTTTTTATATAAATAGATAAAAATATAGTAAAATTCGATCTGCCAACAACATGTATATAATAATAGAATATAGATTGAACTTTATTTTTTATATAAATAGATATAGATATAGAAACTATATGTAAGTGTATTAATAATAAATGAGTCCATAAGAACTTAGATGTCAGATGTTACTAATAAAATAGTTCTTGTAAAATTGTCATTTTTGAGTATTTGCACATCTAAATATGTTATTCTATTTTTGTCAAAAAAATTGATTAAATTATAAATTATTGTTTATATTATAATATAATGATATTGTTAAATAAAAAAAATCAAATGTGACATATTTGATAGTAAAATTAGATCTGCCAACAACATTTATATAATAATAGAATATAAATCAGTGTTATCAGAACCGGATCGGACCGGCCGGTCGGACCGGTGAACCGGGACTTTTAACGGTCCGGTTTAGTAAAAAGACCATTTGGGTAATCGAACCGTTGGAAAACCGAAAAACCGGCCGGTTTAAGCCAAAAACCGGTGAACCGAAGATTAAAAAACCGGCCGGTTCAAAACCAGCCTTGTCTTCTTCGTCTTCTCCAGCTCTCGAACAGCGGACACCACACCACACCACAAATTAGATCTCAAACACCAGACCTCCTCTTCTTCGTCTTCTCCAGATCGAGCTCTCGAACAGCGGCTTGACACCATAGATCTAGATCTCGAACACCAGACCCCTCTTCTCCGTCTTCTTCAGTTCTTCTTTTCCTCTCTCTCTCTCCACGCAGACACACTCAGAGTTACAGTTAGTATAAAGTAAAGAGATGTTACTGGTTTTGATAAAAAAAAAAAAAAAAAGATGCTACTGGGTCTTTTCTTTTTCACTCTCTCTCTCTGTCTACACGCGCGCACACACACAGAGTCTATGAATATATATAGACAATACTTTAATACACAATAACACACAGTACATTATAATAGACCACACACAGTGCACTATTTATTTTTTATTTTGATTGTGAATTTTTTAGTTACATTAGTATATTTTATATATTTTTTATTTTTTTTATTATACGACCGGTCCGACCAATTGACCAAACGGTTGAACCAGTGAACCATTGACCCGGTCCCTCTACCGGTTCGATGTCCGGTCCGGTTCTGATAACACTGATATAAATTGGACTTTATTTTTTTTATATAAATAGATATTGATATAGAAACTGTATGTAAGTGTACTACTAATAAATAAGTCTACAACAATTTGTAAGTTAAATGTTACTAATAAAAGAGTCCAAAAGAACTTAGAAGTCAAATAGTTATTAAAAATAAAAATCAGATGAAAGTAATATATGGGTAAAATTGACTTTATAATAATAATTAGGGATAAATTAGGAAATCAAAAGTTTTTCACAGATGCTGACATTTATAAGTAGTATAGATTAATCATACACATTGCAGAATAGAGGACCCATAAAGGAATCCTCACACAATCAACAAATTAAAATTCCCTTCAACTAAATTTTAGTACTCCTGTTGCATGTTCATAAAGTTCTCATCTCTGATCAGATATCATTAATCCCAATTCCCAAGTTACCCCAGATTGGAAGCATGGGCACAAAGTTAGAGGCCCTTCACCTATTGCTGGTCCCAACTCCCACCAAACCTATTGCACCAAGCCTTTGCCATTATTTGCAAAGCAGCTGCCCTAATTTTCATACCCACTTTCTCATGATTTGAAACCCGACATTTTGCCATTGCACCAAGCACTGGTACCTAAGCATGATGCCATGAGAAGAACAACTATTAGAGAAAAAGAAAAAGGAATATTTTTATTCTTTCCACTCGGATATTGTATGCCATAGAAAGGGAAACTTGGAGTGAGACATGGACCATCATTGTAATAACCTCTAGGTTTTGTTGGCTGGGGAAATCATGTTTTCCAATGACTTATGACAATTCAACACAACATTCAGCTTCAGCTGAAAATATATTCAATGAAACCATAACAGGAAAAAAGGTTTCTTTCTTTCTTCCTTTTCATGAGTACACCAGAGAGGTTTTCTAACATGCCAATCATGTATTTGGTGTGAAGAACATCTTGGTAGAGCATAAAACAACAACTAAAGTGGGAAAGGATTCATTTAAAACATAAGAACACAAGCAATTTGCGATTAGACCTTTATGGCTGAATCTGCTTATCAACAAGCAACTGACCATCATCAAATCACCTTGTCACCAGAAAATATAGTTTGGACCAGTAAATGATTAGAAACATCTTACCATTTGCTTCAGGTACATTTCTCAATGCAATTGCAACAGCCTTGATGACAATGTCGTTCACGGACACTTTGACATCGTATTTTGCTGTAACACATAGAAGGGCGGAACCCTATTCATCATAATGCTTTAAAACAAAGAGTGATGAGGCTGAAATTTGAATCTTATACCTTTAAGCTCCTTTCTGAAAGATAGAAGAGGATCCAGTATAACATCTGTCAGAAACCATCAAATATTTCAGAGCATAAATTCGTGACAGTAAAACATTTCACTAGTCAATAGAAGTTTTAAAACCTGAGGATAAATATAGATGAGGTGTATTTTGTTTTGATTCCAATAACCTTCTTGCTATCACCTGCAAAACAACTATGAATTTTGAAGCACACTGAACCACTGCAACTTAGATACTCCACAACAAAGCCCTTGTGAATGCAAATGCAATCAAATTTTGACTAAAACGTGGATCAAAATAAAATGTTCGTATGTTATTGTGTCAGGTGTGGATAACACATTAAACACAGACTTAGAAACAGCATGTTGCAATTAAAATCCCACATTCTACAATGGGCAAACTTACAAAATGGAAGAAATTTTTTTAGCAGAGGTAAAGTACGTGCAAACAATTGACATCCTTTTCGGAATACTCAATCACATTACAGCATTCATCCTTGAGTGAAATTCTCGATTATAATCCGAGACGTTACTTGACCACCCAGCATTTTCTACAATAATTATAGTCGGCCATCGTGGAATGCCTTCTTCACTTCATTTTAAGTATTCGGGCATTATAGGCAAAACATTAGATGGGAATTATCTGTGTAAGCACAGATTCGAGTTCTCCATGTACTGTATATTTTGTTGATTCGACAACCTATGACATAAGAAACAATCCTAAACCAGCACAACCTTGTAAAGTTTTTCAACGGTCTTATAAGAATTACCTTCCGAATTTGACTATTAGGCAAATCTTCATAAGAATCTTGAGATCTCAATCCTGCCGATTCTGAAGATGTTTGTGGGTGGATTTGAGGTGATGGAGGCATCTTCTCCAGCGATGAAGATGTCTTTGGAGATGATTTTCCAGACTTTATTGCAGCTAAAACATCCCCTTTTGTGAGAGTGCCACGAGGACCTGACGCTGTTAATGATGAGGCATCCAATCCATGTTCTAAAATTAGCAACTTTGCTGATGGACTAATCCTAGTGAAACTAATTTTCTGTGTTCTCCCTTCATGTTTTGCCTCGTGATGGGTTGGCTTTTCCTCTTTTGCCATCCAATTGCCACTAAAAGATGTCTTCACAGTTTCCAAATCATTTGGCTCCTCAACCTTGCAAAACAGATGACATCAGTTCCCATATGCCCAGAACACCTACAATACCTATACACCATAGAGATAGATATGGATTGTTGGATTCTAGTAATCAAGAAACTGTCAGGAAAACTAAAATGGAAGTAATCCCCATAGCTTCAATTAATGGGCAAAAAAATGTGACCTGCAGCTCATGAAAGAAGAAAATTATGCCATACAATTTCAAGCATTGTAACAACTTACTGTTATTGCAATGGGTTGTCCCACGGCCACGTCTTTTGAGCCTTCCGGTGCCAGTATCTTGGCAAGGAACCTGCAGCCAGTAGGATATAGAAAAATATAAGAATAATTATTCAGGGGTAGCTCAAATCCAAAGAATTTCAGGGCTTGTTTGGTTTGCATCTCAAAAAACAGTATCTGAAAATAGTTTTTGTGAAGAATTTTAAGAAAGTGTTTTTTAAAATTTTAGATTGCAAAATCTGTTTGGTTATATATTTTTGAAAATAGTTTTAAAGAACAAAAAATTGTAAAATAATCCACAAAATCCACAATTCTCACCTCTTTCTTTCCCCTCTCTGTCTTCACAAAACACACACACGCGCACACACACACACATAAACGCGTACACACAGATCTGTATATACACATATCTGAGCACATATCAGTGTATATACACAGATCTGGGCAGATTTGAAGCTTCAATTGTTGTGAGACAGAGAGAAAGACGCAGATTTGAGCACACAGACAGAGAATGGAGAAGATGCCGGAGATCTGTGTGTGTGTGTGTCTTGGACCCAGATGCAGAAAAAAAAAAAAAAACTGGAGAGGACGGAGAAGACGCCAGAGATCGTTGGAGTTCTTGAACCTAGATCGTGTGTGTGTGTTTCGTCTGGATTTGCCGAAGTGGATAGAGAAACTCCGGGGATAGAACAGCGATCTTCATTGCACAGCGCTCGTTGCACAGAGAGAGAGAGAGAGAGAGAAGAGATGGAGAAAATATAAGCGGAGGGCTTTTATACTTCAACAAAAAAAAATGCATTTTACTGCTAAGGAAGTTTGATGGGTGGACCTCATTAAAGACGAGGGGTTGTTTCCCTTGTTTTCTATTTTGACCTGAAAACTCAGAAACCATCATTTATATGTTCTCTATTTTTTGTTCTCATTTCTCACTTTTTTTGAAAATTTATTTTTGGAAACTACTAACCAAACAACATCTTACAAAATGTTGTGTTTTGAGAACAAAAAACAGGTTTTGAGACACAAAACAAACACCACCTTAGTTTAATTTATTTGCGTCAAAGCAACCACTAAAAAGTCAGGTTCTGAAAAAGTAGCCATCAAGTAGATGCAAAGCTTAAACTTCGAGGCCAATGACATAAAAGGCACCAAAAACTTCATTATGATGAGTATAGTACATAAATAATTCCCAACCCCCCCCCCCCCAAAGAACAAAGTTATTCAAGATAGGTTATAATTATATATATAGTAAATAACAAGATTGTGTTGGCACTATTCTAGTGCCACTAGTCTCCTTTACTCTGCCAGAAACGCTGACACATACAGCTATTGGAAACACTCAAGCTCAGTTAAATCCATTTCAATGTTTCTAGGCTTCTGTTTTGGAAACTGTGTATCACCCTCGTGACATTCTCTTCCGTACAATGATTAAATTATCAAAGCAGTGATCAATAATAAGTACGAAAAGGCAGATCCACACAATATTTGACATCTATAAACAAAATATAATACGCGGAAACACAACATTCTAGAGGAATATTACCCCTCTTCAAGACATTCAAATTCTAGGGTAGCTTTGTCAGTCTCTATCTCACAGATCACATCACCAACCTGAATCTGTTAGATCAAGTATAAAACAAAAATGAGAAGCAATAGAGATGTAATAAACCAGTATTCACCAATTCAAATGGAGAATGTACCTCATTTGCAAATTTAATGCATAGATTAAACATAACTAACCTTATCGCCTTCCTTTTTCCTCCACTTAGCAATGTTACCCTGGTTCTGCAGGGAAACAAAGAATAGCAATCTTAAGCTTCAACAGGAGAAAGAAAATTCAACACAACTGAGCAAGACATGTTAGCTTAAATCTGTTCTGAACTTTTCTTACCATGGTTGGAGATAATGCTGGCATTTCAAGAACAACATGAGGAGGAAGCTCAGATGCACTAATCTTCACAGAACTTGTTTCTTGCTCCCTGTCCTCATTTCCAACATTTTGCTGAGACAATTTTTTCTCTTCAACCTCTGATTCACCAGCGACAGTAGCAGGGACTTTTTGTATATCCTCAGCTTCCTCAACCTAATGAAACGGTTGAAGTTAGTATTTTTTCAACAAATGGACTATAGAAAAAGAAGGAGCTAAGACATTGGAAATTACTGTTATCGGTGTAAAAAATAAGATAACTAACGAAATATGTTATGCAGTGGACCATATTCCACCAATTATAATGAATTAAGAAGGCATAGAAAGGATTTTTTGGGGGCTACTTGAAGGTATTCGAGACTCTTAGAGCAACCTATTATCCTCCCATACAAATCCAATATCCAATGCGCATCACTGGCATCAAGCAGTTGTCAATGACTATAAAGAAAATGGTTGAACAATTAGAATGGCGTAGTTTCTGTATATAATAAACTACAATAGCATAGTTGAAGAAAAATTGAAATCCTTGAATGTAAATAGTTGAAATACTAAACGTGATATTAGGGTTAGGAGAGAATTAAGAGAAATAATGAGAGGCAGAGAAAGAAAGAATAATCAGTTGTAGTGACTAGGTTGTCCTACACTCTATTTATAACTAAACAATATTAAGGTAATTACAATATTACCCCAGACTAATTATAAAACATAAAACTCAAAAATGTCCAGCTTAGAACATAAACTACTGATGGTAGACTGAGCCAATGGTTTGGTAAAAATATCACCGAATTGATCACCAAACTTGATATATGGAGTGATAACCTCCTTTCACATTAAGAGATCTCTAATGAAATGACAATCCACCTCAATGTGTTTGGTGCGTTCATGAAATACCGGATTACTTGCTATGAAAATAGTTGTTTGATTGTCACAATGCATCTGCATAGGGGAAGACACATCAAGTCTCATATCACGAAGTAAAGAGCAGACCCATAACATCTCACAAGTAGTGTGTGCTATAGAACGATACCCATCCTTTGCATTGGAACTTGCAACCACGTTCTGCTTCTTTCTGCGCCAAGTAACAAGATTATCACCAACAAATGTACAATAGCCAAAAGTAGATCGTCTATCACTATAACTATCTGCCCAGTCAGCATTTGAAAAAACAATAGCAGTTATGGACGGTATAATAATCCTTTCCCTGGAGCTCCTTGCACATACTAAAGTATACGGCAGACATTATCCCAATGAGGCTTACGAGGAACGTGCATAAACTGACTAACCACACCAACAACATATTCTATATTTAGGACATGTAACGGTAAGGTAAATCAACTTACCGACCAACCTCCGATCACGCCCTATATCATCAAATACTTCACCACTCTCAAAATCTAACTTAAGTGTAGAGTCCATAAGTGTATCAATCAGATGCGCACCAAGAGTATTAGTTTCAGATAGTAAGTCTAATACATACTTTCACTGGCACAGACTGATACCCTCCTTTGATCGAGCAATCTCAATCCCTAGGAAGTACTAAAGAATACCTAAGTCTTTGGTGTGAAACTACTTCCCCAAATAGGCCTTGAAAATGGGCAATACCATCTGAGACATTATCACTAACAATGATGTCATCCACATAAACAATAATGCATGCGAAAGCCCGACGAATGAAAACTGATCTGAGATAGAGCGCTGAATCCCAAATTGAAGTACCACGATACTAAACTTATCAAATCAAGTACATGGTGATTGTTTCAAGCCATACAATGTTTTCTTCAAACGACACACTAATTGCTCCCGACCTGAAACAACATAGCTTGGAGGTTGAATTATATAGACCTCCTCCTATAGATCTTCGTGTAAGAAGACATTCTTTATGTCCAGTTGATACAAGGGCCCGTCAGAACTGACTACAACAGAAATAAGAACTCTAATAGAGTTAAGACCATCAACAGGGAAGAAAGTCTAACAGTAATCCATAACATATTTGTTGGGTGTAGCCCTTAACAACTAATCGTGCATTCAAATGCTCAACAGAGCCATCAGGATGATATTTCACAGTGTAATCCCAACGACAACTAATGTTCTGCTTCCTGGATGGAAGAGAAGTAAGATCTCAAGTATGATTGTCATGAAGTACCTTCATTTCCTCATCTATAATCAGTTTCCATCTAGGAGATGTTAATGCATGTTTCAAAGAGCTAAGAACAAATAAAAGACAATGCTGATGCAAAGACAACGAAAAGGTGAAAAGAGTCGATGCAAAGAGACAAAATTAGATATAGGATGCTTAATACAAATATGAGTACCTTTTTACAATGCAATAGGCAAATCAGAAGAAGGTAATACAGTAGGCATCTCAGGAGGAAGGACCTCGGTAGAATCAAGTGGTGGCCAGGGCGTTGGAGCATACGAACAACTTATTTATCTATGGAACGACCGTAAACTTGCAAGGGAGGGTCAAAAGACGAAGAAAAAGAAGAGACACAATTAGGTACACGAGGCAACAGGAGCTCCCCTGACTAGTAGAGATCAAATATGGGGAAAGAGTAGTTCCTGAATGGGAAAAAAAAGATGACTCGAAGGTGACATCGACAATGACATAATATCGACGACAGACATTGTCATAACAACGATAGCCTTTTTGAGTACGAGAGTATCCCCGAAAGATAGTTAACCGAGTGAGGAAAAGTTTATCCCGACTCGGACCAAGAAGGTGAATAAATGCAACATAACCAAAGACAAGAGGAGTGAGACCAAAGGGCGATGTATCAGGATAGAACAAGGAGAACAAAGATTTGTTACCTATGATGGGGAAGAAATCCGATTAATAAAATAGACTACAATGAGAACGTCTGTCCAATAAGACGTGGAAACATGCATGTTAAACATGAGGGTAAGAGCAATATTTAATAAATGACGATGCTTGCATTCTGCAACTCCATTTTGCTGGATGTATATGGACAAGTAGTCTGATAAATGATACCAAGATCAATATAAAATGTATTCATAAAGGATTGTACATACTCAAGGGCATTATCTGAACGAAATATCTTAATTTGTTTATCAAACTGTACAAGGATTTCATTATAATAGAAGGTAAGAAAAATTTTAGGCATCAAAACAATCTTTCATAAGCAACAACCAAGTCATACGAGAATAATCATCAACAAAGATCACAAAATAATAAAATTCAGAAATACTTTTTATTCTTGAAAGACCCAAATGTTAGAGTGAATAATAGCAAAAAGACTAGACTGATGACTCTTACTACTAGCTGGAGAAGAACTATGTTGATGCTTGCCTAATTGAAAGGTCTCACATTCTAACATAACAGATGGACTCAAACTAGGAACGACTTGACGAAGCTTTAGCAACGAAGAATGACCCAATCGAAAATGCCATTAGGGGGAGGGGGGGACATGGTAGTATTCAACATAAGAACTACTGCTCTAGAATTCAAATAGTAAAGTCCATTATGCTCATGCCCCAAACCAATCACCTTCTTCGTCTGGAGGTCTTGAAAAATACAAGAGGCTGAAGAAAATGTCACTAAACAATGTAAATGCTTAGTTAATTGACTCACAGATAACAAATTAAAGGAAAACTGAGGGACAAAAACCTAGATGTTAATGACATGAAATCGATAGTATGGAGATCACCAGTCCACATACTGGTCTAAAAGAACCATCAGCTAAAACAATACGAGAGTTAGAAGAACGAAAATTAAAAAATAAGGAAATACAAACATGTGGGCACTAGCTTCCGAATCAATAATCCAAAATGGTGAGACGTATTGTGCTGCCACATGTGCAAAATTACATGCAATGACTATACCAATAGCTGAAGTAGGCGAATGGAAGGAGAATGAAGACTGTGCTGACTGAACTAACAAGTAAGATTATCATGAGAGCCAGCTATAGATGTAGAAGGTCCACCGGTCGATGGCTGAGATATAGGAGGAGTTGAATCATCAAAAACCTGATTAGCAGGTCTTCCATGTTTATCCCAACAATAATCCTCAGTATGTCCATCAATTTCACAATAAGAACATTTTCACTTGAAATGATTGACACGACCATCACGACCAATACCTCTACCACCTTGATTACCACCTAAGGTTGGGTGGCAATCACTTCCACGACTACCACGATTACCGTTACTAGAGAATAAAGCAAAGGACTCCTGTGAGGGATATGGAGTCCCACGGGTCAAAGAGGCTCTCTGAAGACAAAAATAAGCATTGACAACAGTTGAAAGTTTCTCACTAGCCAAAATATGATCTTTTAACACACCATGTTCAGAGTTAAGACTGAACAAGAATAAAACAACTTGAAACTCTTCCCGTTGTCGTTGTTGTACCTCTAGATCTGCACTCAATGACTGATAAAGTAGAAGTTCTTCCCATAACCCTTTCAAAGTGACATAATGCTCAGCTAGAGACATACTCCCTTGCTTGCTATTAAACAAGCGTTCAAAAAGTTTATAGATTCGGGACACATTATGCTCCTATAAGTACATCTTCTCGAGAGAGTCCCAAATTTTATTGGTTGTATCAAGCAGTTGAACATTCAAAGCTACACCAAGCTCCCTACTATGCCACAACCAAGTCATCACCAAGAAATTCTCGCTCCATTAGTATTCAAAATTTTTGTAAGTTTCGAGAGGAGGACTTTTAGTCACATACTTGACTTTTTGTTTAGTACGCAAGAAAACTTTAATAACATGGGACCAAGAATAAAAGTTGGTTCCATTTAACTTCACATAAGTAATCTGCCTAACCTGATCATCAACAACCAAACAACCACCGATGTATCCTTTGCCTCCTCAGAAGTTGCCATAGTCCAATCCACCACCAAGTAGCAAATCAGCGGATAAGAGAACCAAGGAGATCCCCAAACCACCACAACACCAAAAAAAGATGAACAACCCAATAGTAGTCCAAAACAGCCAAAAAAAAAAAAAAATCGGATCCAACAGTAGTCCAAAGCAAACCCAACACTACTGCCTACACAACAAAGCAACCCACCACCACCAAGATAGATTCAGCGTAAAAAAAAAAAAACAAAGCCCCACACACCAACAGCACACTAGGAGTCAATCCTGCACAGAACACTCCACAGCAGCAGAACACTGGGATTCAACGTAAGGCCCAGAGGACCAGAACTGGAGAAGCTAACATCTGAAGCTTCACCAGAAGGCCATAAAACATCAAGCCGAGAGCTTCAATTTGCCAGGAAACACATCCAAACACCAACTCTCAGATGATCCCTACGGCCTAGTCACGCTCTGTTGTGAAGGAAGGATGCTTCGCAAATTGTTGAGTTGCAAGAAACATCCAGATTGAAGAAATCGGGCAAATTTTTCGAAAAACATTCAAAAATAGGAAGTGTATTCAGATGATCTCAACAAATTTAACAAAAATCATCATAAATACACCTCAGCCCAAGAATTCGACCATGGATATGTGTTTTCGTCGCCAGAGGATGCTGACATCAGCATCACCAGTCTACTGATGTCACTGACAGGATCTTCGTTGTTTTCTTCCTTGAGTCTTCTAATCTATTTTCAATGATTATTCGACTGCTCTAATACCAATTTGAAATACTAAAGTGATATTAGGGTTAGGCTTAGGAGAGAATAAGAGGAGAAATAATGAGAGGCAGAGAAAGAAAGAATAATCAGTTATAGTGGTTAGGTTGCCCTACACTCTATTTATAACTGAACAATATTAAGGTAATTACAATATTACCCTAGACTAATTAACTTATGTCTAATATAGAAATTAAGAACTCAAACATAAATAAAATATTTCCTTTTAAATAATAGAAATAGTTTCAAAAAATAATAAAAAAACCTTTTTACAAAAATCTGAAAATAACAAAGTGCACATGGTGTTTATTCAAGAGGATATAATATATCCCAAATATAAATGGAATAAATGTTGAGCAGTATCACAAGTTACCGTAATTGCTATTGGCTGTCCCACAGGCACATCTTTTGAACCCTCAGGTACCATTATTTTAGCCAGAAACCTGAAGATAAGATTCCACCCAAATACTGTAAAAGTTTAAGAAGTCATAAATCAAGGATATTTTTATCAGTGCTATCCAGTTATTCCATTCAAAATTGACATCACGGAACTAAATGTTTACGAAAACTATTGATCAGGATTGACAATGAACGCTGAAAATAATTGGAAAGCAAGCCACAATGATGTGCCAAAGCATAACTGCAGGATACAAAAGAGACAAAAAACTTTTTGGAGGAAGCACCCGACGAAGAAAGGATTCCCATTATCTTTGCCAAGGAAAACTTTGAGGAAAATGTGCTTTGCTCTAATACTAACCGACGCAAATATGGCATATGAACATAGTGCGTTGTCCAACATATAAAATAAGAGAGTGAACATAGAATTACCCTTCTTCAAGACACTCAAACTCAAGGGTAGCTTTGTCGGTTTCTATTTCACATATCACGTCACCCACTTCTATCTGTTAGATCACATATTTAAGACTCAAATGAACAAAAAGTGCAGAAACAGTCAATGGTATAATATATAAGTTTCAACAAAAAGATTGAGTTTATGCAATAATCTATTAGTGTCACAATATTTAGCTTCAAACAGATCATATAATATACCAACTTTCAATACAACTGACCTTATCTCCTTCTTTCTTCCTCCACTTAGCAATATTACCTTGAGTCTGGACAGAAGTAGGCATACATGTAGGTCATCTTAACAAAGAAGATAACATAATCTGAAAAGGGAAGTATCACAACTATTTCAAAGATCTATTAGCTTACCATTGTAGGAGATAAAGCCGGCATTCCGATAACTGTATGTGAAGGAAGCTCTGCAAGGACCACCACAATCGAATTAAAAGTTCAGTCCTTTACATATATAGGAGCACAAATACCAATTTATATATGTATCAAATTTGCTCTTTTAAGCTTGGTGATCAGCCTCTCTAAAGTGAGGGTAAGGCTACCTATGAAAATTTCAAAGTAACTTGATCATTTTAACTTAAACCCCAGCCGCACCGCAGGTCACTCTCGGTCACTTCTCTTTACTCCTGCTCTCCACCTTCACTGTTTTTGATATCCCCCTGACTCAAATAAGTTCCATTTGTTTGTCTGCACTTCACTCGTTCACCATTTCAAGTATTTCATACGAAGATAAAAGATAGCCTAGATAACTTGATAGACAGCTAAATCCTGTCCCTTCTTTGCCTAAACCAAAACGCCCTCTACGTTAGTATAGAGGAACTCGAGCTGGTGGCCAAACAATCAAAAAGGAAAAACAGGATTTGCATTGGATTGGGCTTACACAGAGGTTGGCATAGCTTAGGGTAAGCATGGCGGGTTGACTTCCGAGTCTCCGACCCACTCTAGTTGCATCCCCAAAAGAAGGATGGTTAAAAATTGAAAATAAAAATAATTGAAATTTAAAACATAGATGCTGAGTTTAGGAACTACGACTAAATTATTTGAAACTTATAATAATGCCAATCTGAGATTAACATGTGATCATACCTGAATCACATGCTTAATACTTGGCTCAACCAAACAACCAAGCATTGTGACATCCAATGCAAGTAGCAGCAGGAAGTTCATGACTAAGTAGTATAAAACTCCATATACCGAAAGAAAAATGAATTACTAATTATCATCTTGAGGGGAAATTTGGAAAAGCAGTCAAGATTGTCCTGAAGATAAAATTGGGAAACCTATACCATGTTCACGGACAAGAACCTAAGCACGTTTACGAATTGGAACAAGGGGCTAAACAATCAAGAAAAAGAACTGGAACAGAATGAAAACCACACAAGCTTCTTCAAGTTCAAGCTAGCATCCAAGAGATATATAATCATAGGAAATTAAGAAGAGATGCTAAATAGAATGGAACAGAGAATATGGCACCTGAAGATGAGAGATATCTGACATTACTTCGCAACTGCAAAATCACAATCGACATTAGAAAACATAAGTGTTATGGAAGGGAAATCACTGACAGATTTTAATGTCTAACCTTAAGCTGAGAAGAATTATCACGAACTCCACCAAACAGCAACAAAGGTGTAGGCCTGGCAAAATTCATCATCAGGAAAATTAGGAAAAACTTAGTCGAACATTCAGCAGTTCAAATCCATGCCCAACCAATCCAACCTGTCCTTTGGAATTTATTTTTGGTATTTGATCCAAGTTTGGTAAGACATGGATTACTAATCAAGGAATGACCCTCAAGATGACATCAAATACAATCGAATTCAATTTTCTAACATTCCACTGCCTCCAAACCTGGAAAATTATGAATGGCTACGAAGTCATCTTTTCTCTTTTTTTCCTGATAAATATGTTTTTCAAATTTCTAAAATGTTCTATGAGGTCATGTATGTAAAAGTGACAGATTTTTCTATGATCAATAATTTAGCATTACCTTGTTTGACCTGCAACCCACCTAATTCCTAATAGAAAGCAACATTTTGGGCCAATTGAGGTGAGTTTGGACCAATGTTACCTAGAGCTTGGATCGATTAGGCACCCAAATGCAATACGATGCTTCGTCGATGTGTGGTGCGATGGGAGTAGACTTGGTTGTTTTGGATCGCAATTTACTTTGCATATAACTAATATGAGAAAAATTCAACTCACAGCGAATCAAAGTATAGGTTTAAAATAACAAATATACATATGGTATCAGGGGGGGGGGGAATTATGGTGATCTAGGTCGTGACCCTACCCCTTTTGGGGTTGTGCACCACAATAAAAGGGCACCTAGGTACCTATGATCCCAGTATCACTGGTTTGGACTGCAGAAATTCACTGCCAAAATGGGGTTCTATGTAGAACGTGTTAGTTTAATTGCTTTGTCAATAGATTAATTCTCTAGAACTCAGTTGTATAAGCTTTAATGTCAACAAGCCAACGTGAACTATCACAGAACAAAATAATATTAAGCTTAATGGAAGTGCGTAGTCTAGGATCCCAAAACTAGAAAATAAGTGCTTTATGACAAACACTATTCACATAAAGAGACAAGCTATGAAAGTCCACTGATACAAACCTTGTCAAAGTGCCATCACCATCAACAATAAAATTCTGCACCCTGGAACAGCTACAACAATAACCAATTACATAAGCAGCGGCGGAGCCGGGATTCTATTTTAGAGGAGGTAAAAACATGAATGAAAAAAAACAAGCAATAGGTACTAGAATTTTTTCCATACCTCCATTAATAAGGAATAAATTGGGTGTTCTTCATATAAAGAAATTCACTAGTGCAAGTATGAGAAATATTTTATGATCCAAGACTACGAAATTAAAAACAATATCAATTCAGCCTTGCTAAAATATGACCAAGACAATAATTTTTTCATAGTACATTTCAACTCAATCATGTATTAAATTGAAACACAACCTAGGTTTGTTATAAATCCCAATAATTGATTAATTCTATGCTAAATTTTTCACTAATTTCTTTTTAATATACACAACCAAAAAGTACGTACAAAATTATTTTTCATCTTGTTATGAAGCCTAGTTGAGTTCATGGTCCATGTTGAGAAAGAGCAAAAATACTTTTGGGCTATTATATTTTACCATTTGCATATGTTTATATAATATTGGTTTATGAGCAACTAAATTGTCAAAAAATAAGAGGAAGTGCATTAAATAAGGATCAGAGTTTGGGCAATACATATGAGTTAGAATATTTCACTAGGTTAGGGGGCGAGTGGACCATTAACTAACCAAAAACGAAAGGAGGGACACTATACAAATGTCTGAAAACTTGAAGGGGGCAATGTAACAAAATTAACATAATGATATTTTTATTATACTACATATCACAGTCTTCTTCACAAATCAGTTGCCCCCACACCTTAGAGTGTAGCTCCAACCGTGTACATAAGCATAGATGTGCAGTCTTTTAGACATGGAAGTACATCAAATGAAAAGTATAGAACATATGCCCAAGAAATGAACGAACTTGTATCAAATTCTATGATACATGACCACAGCTGCAGGTGTCAGGTGGGACATGTTTACAGAAATTTGCTACGTCCAACAAGTAAATTTATGAAAATGGGACCCAACTAAAGAGATGGAAGTGTCCATAGAATACAGAATTAGATATATCATACAAGAATGAGGTCAAGGACAGGGATCAAAATTTGATTTTGGCAAATTGCTTCGGTTCCCAAGAAACGAAAACATTTCAAAAATATTTTGGAAACATAGCAAAACACTTCAAAACATACCGAAGCACCTCAAAACATACCAAAGCACCTCAAAACATGGGACTTAAGATATTCAATAACTAATTCATTTCGATTTCCATGGAAACGAAAACGTTTTGACCTTTTTGAAATGAGATTTTGAAACGAGATGTTAATCCTTTGTCAAGGAATGGCCTAGTGGTTCTAAACCATCCAACCTGTTGTTAATGCAAGTTTGAGCCCATTAGGGATAAGGGGCAAGAGTGCCCATCTTATGGGCTAGGTTTTCGGAAAGAAAACAACTAAAGAAAAGAAAAGGCATATAGTTCATGGCTTTTTATGCAATTGTATGATAAATATGTAAATATTGAATAATGTGAGGAATTGCTAAAATCCTGATTTTGATGTCTTTTTAGGATGGAAAATGCTAAATAGACTTAAAAAAGTGACCTAAAAACTTGACTTGATGAATTATTACCATTGAATAGGTAGTGGGTCCCAATAAATACTGGGACCCACAGTTAAATTAATGACAAATATAACAACCACATTATCAAGTCAATTTTTTAAGTATGTGCAGCATTAATCATCAAGGATTATGGGGTCCTGCAAAAACACTATATAGAATATAGGATGTAAGGTCTGTTAGGATTATGTGGGTTGTAAAAACATGATCTAAAAATAGTATCTGGGTCTCAATTTTATCAATTGAAACAAGTGAGCACCCCAATGTCATGGTGTTCAATGACAACGGGGGTTCATCACCCACTACTTATACCCCAAAAACTACAATCTGGTCCAAGTAAGGATGCTTCTTTCTAACTTTGTCTCGCATCCATTTTGGTTGATGGCGTCCCATCACATAGACTAGAGAATGGGGGAATAAGAAATCCAAAATTTTCTTAACAAATGAGTCAAGGAATGTCGAGTAGAGTAGCTTGACCCGGGCCAAAGTGACAAGCCTAACAAATAAAGATTCAAAGAGACATTATATCATCTCCACCCAAAGCCTTTTCTATCTTAAGATATGTGTGGGATTACTCACCAGTTGCTGAGTTTAAACATATATAACAAATACAAGGGTTCCCTACCGACAATTTGTTGCGGATCAAGATTAATATCAAGCCTCCTTTCTACTAAATACCCATACAAGAATATGGCAGTAAGAAAGTTGACATAAAGTGAAGAGTCAAAAAGAGGTTAATCACAAATATAAAAATTGTAAAAGAAAATGTGTTCTCTATATAAAATCTAATGGTGCATGTTTCCATGTTTTTCACCCCGTAACGAGACTTATTTGGCCATTTGAACACTATATCTCGGGTATACTCTTTTTCTCCCTTCAAATCATGTACCTAGATGGAGATAGGCATAGATTTCTCTTTTGGGAGAATAAGTGGTGGGTTGACCAAACTTTCAGTCTTCTTTTACTATCTTATCAGACTTCCTAGGCTACACTTCTCGCGGATTTTTTGATTCATTCAAATCTTACACTCTCCCATAAGATAGTTTTTCTGGAGAAAAAAAAAATCAAATACGCATGAGATTGAAAAATTATTAGCACTTTCAACCAAAGTCATCATATGTAGAGGAAAGGTGTTGATACTATGAAAGTAGAAATACTTTAACCCAAGATCAGTTCCAAGATCCTTTCCAATATGCATAGATTCTCTATATTCCTCCCCACCAGATTGATTCAAAAGGCAAAAGTATCGTCGAAAGTTAAGCCATGGCTTCAGTCAATACCCCGGTGAACATTTCACCAATGACTTTCAGCTAAAAACTTATTCAAAGCCCTTAGACCTAATTGGCCTCCTATTTTAGATGGAATGTGTAGAACTGCTTGGGTGTTACATACAACCTTGCTCAACGGAGAAACTGGTTAACTGCAAATTGGAGGCATACATAACCTCTTGATTTCCACAAAGGAAAATATCTTAGCATTGCTTAAAGGCCTCCACAAAGCCTCTTTTATGTGAATCCAATGTTGTGTCACCGAATATATTTGAGGATTGGGGTGAATGGTCAATTGGCTGAAGATATAAGCATTTGAATCCTAGTTTTAGGCCTACTTTGTCACGCCCCAGATCAGTGGTGTGAAAAGCGAGCCTAGGCGCTCGCATAGGCGAGAAGCGAAGTGAGGCATTGAGCATGCCAAGCGAAGCGAACATAGACGAGAGAAAAGCGAGAAAAGGTGAAGAAGCGAAAAAAGCAAATAAGCGATCGCTTTAATTAACTTTTTATTTTTCTGTCTTAAACTATTACTGTGCATTGGATTTATGTAATTGGATAAAAAATTAGATATGTCAACCATAGCCGATTGAGCCTCATCTATATATATGTAAACTAATCCTAATCACCAAATTGATTTGAGCCAGCAAACAGTGGGAAACCTCTTCTCCTCTTCTTACATCGCTCGCAAGAAAGTATGCCTCTTCTCTCCTTTTTCTTCTTCTTCTTCTTCTTATTCTTTTGACCCTGAATTAGACTGACCAGGGAAAAGTGGCTTGCAACACTCACCTGGGAAGCCCACTGCAATAAACTCTCTGGCCTGCATCAGATTGAGACAGACACTGAAGGTATGTCTACGTCCTCTGATGCTTCTCTTCTTTTTCTCTTCCTCATCTTCTAATTTTTCCCCTCTTCGATTTCTGGTTCTACTGGAACCTTCTCCTCCTCTTCTACTCTGTTTCTATTTTCTTTGTTGTGTTGCTATCATGCTGATTCTGCTTCCTCCTCTTCTATTCTGTTTCTATTTTTTTATCTTGTTGATTCTATTTCTAGTTTTGCTGGAACCTCCCCTCTACTTCTTCTATGATCCTATGTTATGCAGTTATGCTTAGACTGATTTTCTGCTTTGTTATTATGGTTTTCTACACTAGTTGCTTAGACTGATTTTGCTGTGGTTGTTTTTAGATCGCTCATTTTTTATTATGCTGCTTTGTTATGCTAGTTCAATTGTTTCTCCCGAAAATGACTAATTTAGTAGAAAATCATATAATTTTTGTTATTTCTTCCTATTTGTAATGGAAAGGATTTCATCTGTGATGGTGGAGTAGTAATGACCAAATTTTTTTTCGAAAGAGGTGTAAATTTGAAGAGTACTACCATAAATGATATTTTTTTCAATTTAAATATTTATGGTTTTGGTTGCATTAAAAATTTAGTATTTGTAAAGTTAGAACTTGGATATTTAGAGGTAATTAAATTAAAATATTTTTTTATTTTTTTATTGTTCGCTTCGCCTCGATGAGGCGCTCGCTTTGCGTCTCGCCTAGGCCTCAAGAAACTTGTTCGTTTCAGTTCGCTTTACGTATTAAATAACATTGCCCTGGATTTCATTTTCTATTTTCGAGGGTGATCTAATAATATTATTCCAAAGTAACTTGGAGTAATACAGTGATTATCATTTACAATATTTCTTTATGATATGATTGTAAAATTTCGGAACTATTCAAAAACAAATTTATGAATGACCTTTTTATGAATTGATTTGTCTCTAAAGAGCCCAAATTGCCAACATATATCCTCCCGACGAGCTAAACAGTTTTGAAAAATTAGTAAACATCCCCAAACAATATGCTTAGTAGGTTAACCATATTCCAAGATAAACAAGTTTGAAAATAGATAGCTTTTTATAGTGGATGAAAAGTATACAATCAATACATATTTAAAAAGATTCTTGTCGAGCATCAAAGAATGAAATATTTGAGTACATAAAACAATGGATCAATATCCAAAAACATGCTTTGGAAGCATAAATAAATAAAGAACCTTTTTTCGAATATCAAAAATATTGTGTTATACCAGAAAACAAAGTAAGCATCCTAAGTTTCACAATTATCATCAAACTTTTTAGGGATTTTCACCCCCATGAAGATACACTCCCTACTATATCAACCAGTTCCCAAACCCGAAGGCCACGGGCCTCCAGGTACTTATGACAACACCGTGAGTCCCTCTACGGACTCAACATCATAAGCCCTCTAATGTTCAATCCTATGTGCGCACATGTTTTTATGAAAAATAGTTTTCAAAAATACTTTGTTCCATAACTGGAGTGGAAATATCATAATTAGTATAGTTTTCAAAAAATACAATCGGAGAAAAAATATCTTAGTTTAACAAATCAACATATGAGAACTTGATGATTAAGTTTATGACGTAGTAGAAAAAGTATGAATATCATAATAAGTATGAAAAACTGAGTAGATCTTTGAATAAGAGAAAATTTACCGTTAATACGATTGACAAATTATTCGGACTAAAAATGTCTCAAATTTAGCAAATAATCGGATCATATAATATATTCAAAGTAATAGTAGTTCAAAAATAATAGGAATATTATGAGGAATATGAAAATGCCAAGCTCATCTCGGGATATGAAAAACACACCGACGGATCAAATTAGTTTGTCAATTTCAGCACATGCTATCAAAATAAGATGTGCATGAAATATTAGGATTCATCATGTTATTATCTAGTCAGACTTAAACTCAAAACAACCTTTAAGTTGAAAAACTAAGTCGTATGACATCGAATTAGCCCGAAATCAAGAAAACGTCCTAAAACAAAACTATTCCCAAATGAAGTCGAATTCAGACCGGTTGGAAAACCCTTGAAGAGAGGATTGTTTTGATCAAAACAACACTCCCATGGGGTGTCTCACGCACCGTCGTGATGGGCTGGGTTGTTTGGGCACTATTCATCATCTTCAACCTCTAGCTGGGTCATTTTGCCCTAGGTTCTCCTCTCAGTTTTTCTTTGATTTCTCTCTCATTTCTCAACCTTTTTAAGTGATTCAAAATCCATAATCTCTGTAATTGAGTACTCTATCATCTAGTGTTAGGTTCCCGTTCAATCTGTTACTCAGAACTCACGAATTTGATCTCCAAAGTCGAACTCTCCATTACCAAAACCCGAAGCTCTGCAACCTCAAAATTGATCAACCAAATGTCATTTTTTTCTAAAATCTAACACCAAATTCAAGTTCCAGGCACCAAAAACCTTAAGAATGACCCTCCTTTCAAACTAAAACTCAAGATTAAGAAAACCTAAAAAAAAATCAAGTTTTAAAATTTTTCGGGTTTCTTGATTTTGACCACTTTCACTCACTCAAACTTCAAATTAGAGAAATATAAACGATCCTTAAGTTTCCAAAATCCTTACCAACACTTGAATGGCTGAGTTTGAGCTCCTATTTTGGTAGAACTTCCACTTCCACTTTCTCTCTCATTCTCTTTTAAGTTTATGACGATTTTGGCATGGATCTAAGACGTTTTTATAGCCAAAAATCACCCCTTGCCATCATTATTTCCATGGCTTAATGAATTTGAGCCTTCCACCTCCTACTTAGTCTTGGAGCAATCTAATTGGACCCAATTTCATCTATATCCGAAATTTTCTATTTTTTTTAATTTTTTTTTTCACTGATTATACTTTAACCTCATTCTGAGTAAAACACTCACACTACCTAGCAATTCTTCTTAAATTAAATTATACTAACTTCCCAAATTACACTAACTACCCCGATTTCACTAAATTACTTTTTTTGTTTGAGATAAAAATTGAGCCAAGATAAATCTTATTTCCACCAAATCAAATTACTATAATACTTTTTAAAATCCAAATTAACTCCCTTACTTTTCAAATCCATTCCTCCTTTCTGATTCTCTTACATCGGATAGAAACTATCATCGGTGGATCACATTTATTTGCTCTGAATCTTTTCATTCATCTCTGAATTCTACCAAATTAAGTCAAGCATTCTCCAAATCAAGATGGACGATCCTCACTAATATCGAGACTCACTAAACCTTTGATTGAAGATTACCGTATACTAAACATTTTGGGGAAGAGATTGTAGATTCAATGAACTCCTCCAAAGTAAGATTCACTGCATTCCAAGTTTCACTAATGAGAAAGCTAATAATTTGGCTAAACAAGGAACCGCTATTATCTTTTAGAGGGCACTTCCATGCCCTGTGAGAAGGCTTTAATGGGTGTCTATTGGGATTTCTCAGCTTTTTATTTTTTGTTCTGGTGCTTGCTAAGGCTTTGGCAGTGCTATTGAAGGATTATTATCCTTCCTACTTTTTCATTTTTAAAGAGTACTTCTATTTGGTAATGGTGAAAAATATGTTTTTTTTAAAGTTCTATTCTGGGTAGATGCTTTTCTATATTATGTTTTGAGGTCAACGATTAAGTAGATTTTTCTGCCATAGTTTGGCAGTAGCTTGAGAGTTACACAGGTTGAGATGCATGAACATTCTGATTGTGGCCAAAATCAAAGAAATTCACAGTGGAAGGTCTCTTTGATCATCTCATAGAACAAAATATACAAACTCACTTAATGACAAAGCAAGCAAAGCTTTTGGTTCGATTGCAATATCTTGTCTTGTGATTCCTTTTAATATCTGCAATACTGTAAAAACCATATCATATCTAGGCATAAAATTTCTCACTTCACCATACTAGATACAACATTATATGGCATAAATCAAGTGAAACACATGAAAAATTCCTACATGAGTTCACCATTTTGAGAAACTAGCTAACAAATAAACAATGAATCACAATATGATGAAGGAAAACCATCCTACATATTCCCAAGCTTTCTTGCAGCCTTATAAATCTCTATAAGCCTCAAGAACCAACCATTCGACTCTTCAACAACTTAATGCAATTCCAAACATCAATGCACCCAAATCTAAAACGCGAGAAGCAACATCGGTTCTACACTCAAAATTCTGAAATTGGATATTAGGTTTTGTCAATTTTTATACAGCTTTGACTTCTCTACCAACCACGAAAAAACACAACTGTCACAAATTAGACCATCAATAAACATATTGTGGCCGAATTTGAATCCGTAAAAGACATTTCAGCAATCTAAACCAAAAATGCTACGAGGATCACAGCATGTGTAATACAGCATTCGTCTAATATGACAATATCTGAACAAATAGTATAAATTTGAAGTATATATGTATAGATACACACACACACACACATATATATATATATAGAAAGAGAGAGAGTACCGTAAGAGGGATCGGGAGGCGGAGCCAGTGTAGGAAGAGAGAAGGCGAGCCCTGAGGATAGAAGGAGCTCGAGAGATAACGGGATGTCGAAGTCGTGATAGCGCCATGGATCATCCGCGTGCTGTGCTATTTAGCTTCTACTTGAGAGACACAGAAAGAGAGAAAAAGGAACTGGTTGATTGAGAGAGAGAGTTGAGCTCTCTGTTTTTTTATTTATTTGCTGGGCCTAAAATTAGATTATTAGAAAGATACATGCCTTTGCGGAAAAGTCCACAGACGCAATGGCGGGCTGCAACTGTGGACTGGCCAGGAGACGGTGTTGTATTAGTAGGTGTCGAAGTTGAAAACGTTAGGTGTCGAAGTTGAAACGTAGGTAGACTTAAAATGTTAATTTTATTATTATTATTATTAACAGTGGGTAGTCATATTTATTGAGATTTATTATAATAAATTAAGTCAATATTTTAATTCTAAATAATATTTTTTTATTAAGTGAACAGTTAAGTCGATTAACACCCAAATTCATATTCAATTATTCGATTCTAGGTCGATTTGACAAATTATGTTAAAAACCAGAGTATCGTATTGTGTTGACTTTATGTCTGAGTTATGTGAGTCGGGTTGTATTAAAATTGATTTAATCTTTTATGTATACAATCCATTTATTTAGTAGGTCTAATAAGATCAATTTCTATTATTATATGAACTTATTAAGGTAAAATCAAATTCAATAACTTCATGTTGAATTTGTTTTCATGTCTTAGGATGAAATTAAAGTAATAATACAATAGGTACAAAATGAACAAGATAGAATAGAGTCTATTGGATAGGTAGATGGGAGCAAAGATAGCATTTGTGTAGTTAAGCAGGAAAGATAGTCATTTTTTGATGTATTAGTAATGCATCATATACGTTGCACGTGAATAATTTTTATACACAAAAATTAATAAAAAATATTAGGTATATGTACACCTAAATTAGATATCATCTCAAATTTATCAAATTTATTTTTTTTATTGCTCATTCTCTATTTTTAAAATAGTGAAAACTTTGTATATTCTTAAGATTCGTTGTTCTAACTGCCCTTAAGTGAGTAAAAATTTTTGCCTTTGCTCCAATTGCTTTTAGAATTCGAAGGATGAAACCTTCATAAAGATCAGGATGTTGTTCCATAACATGCTAAAAATAGTTAAAGTTTTATTTTTTTTAGAATTTTGTGATCGAGAGTGGTTTTTTAGTGATATTTAAAAAATTATTTTTTTTTTGAAATTCATTTGATTAAATTTTCCCTTATAATTCATTGAATAAAATAAAAATAATTGTCAATATACTAGTTATATTGTAATTAGGAATTAGTTAGATCAATTGAAATAAGATTTAATATATTACTCAATAATATATATTATAAATCATATTAAAATTCTAAAAAAATAAATTTTTACTTAAAAATAAACTATAATCCATTTTCAAATAAAAATCTTAATACAACTTTCAAATTTTACTATGACTGAAAAATTATGTTGATGTAATATTAATTAATTTTAAAAATTATATATACTATTATTTTTTATCTTAGAACTGAAAGAGTAAAACTTTTCGATAAAAATGAAAGACATATGTAGGAATAATGCTATTTTTGCATATGAGATGAGTAATGTTAGATTAACAGAGTTTTTGAAGGTTTTTGAACACTTTATTAAAAATTATAAGGATGCATCCATTTTTAAGGGTAATATAATCAATCAAAAAATTTCATAGAAACTGAAATTTATACATAGAGAATGGATAATTAAAAAAGATGTTAGAGGTAATTTGGAGATTTAAATACATAAGAATATGATGATACTTTAGATATTTAATTACGGAAGGATAGATTAATCTTTGTAATTTTTTATAAGGGTAAAATTTTCATGTTAAAGTACTTTTATTAGTTTTATAAATGTAAATAATGTTAAGCTGACATAAAAAGGACATAATAAAAAGGTTAATAGTATTTTTTTGTCCCTAAAATATACACTTTTCGTCAGTTTGATCCTCATTGTATTAATTTTGTCAATTTGATCTCTAAAATATTCAATTCGTATTTAAATGGTCCCTACACAATGCGGCCTGTTAAGTATTTGACAGAAGTGATTATATGTTGGTCACATCATACTATTTGAAAGAATGACACGTGGTCATTTCCGTCAAAAAACTTAACGAATTATCTTGTTAGGGACAACATTGACACAATGAGTAGACTTGATTATTGATATATTGATCGGTCCAACACGGATACTTAATAGACCAAAAGTGTTATTAATTCCTAATAAAAATAAATCAAATGATATGAAACTAACAGAATGAATAAAATTTAAATTTAGGGTAAATTGAAAAATTTGTCTATGAGGTTTACTACTTGTTGGACTGTAGTCCTTAAACTTTCAATTTTGTCAATTCATTCCTCAAAATTCATACATTTCACTAGTGTAGTCTTTTGCACTAATTTCTTTCTAAATCATTGATGGAAAAACCACAGGTGACTGCTATTAAGGGTAATTAAGTCATTGTGAAACAATCCTATATCAAAACACCCTTATTCATCCTTTGAACAATTCTAAACCTAAACCAAACCATTCTATTTCTTCTTCCCCTATTTCTTATTTAGCAGATCTAGATTCTTTCCATTATACTTTTACTCGGTTTCGCTCAATGATACATTACCAACAGTGTATGAGTGAAGGGTTCACATATTTATAGTGGGTCTGACTTGAAAACATGGTGGGTGATTTATAATTGAGTGAATTAAGTGAAAAAGTAATGGAGAAGATCTCAATACTTATTTATCTTATCTCTTTCTCTCTCTCTCTCTCACACACACACATACACATGCACACTCCTAACAAACACTCGCCACAAAATATGTACATTGCTTATACCGTTTCTCTCTCCCTCTCTCTATCTTTCTCTCCACAAGCACACGCCAAAATCCAACAACCCACATATACTCTCTATTTCTCTCGTTGTACACAAAACACAAACAAATACACCACTACATAAACTAGTCATCTAGCCCAAGTTCGTGAGAACTAGCAACACCAATACCAACAACTAATCCACCACCTAAAAATCCAATCATCATTTTAACCAAAAGTAAAATAAAATAAAATCCAATCACCATCCAAATTAAAAACAAATATGAAATCAAAATCACAAATGAAATGACAAACAAAATCAAAATTAAAATTGGAATCATGAATTAAAATAAAAAATGAAATCATAATAAAAATTGAATTCAAAACTGAATTACAAGGGGTGGAGTGATCTACTGTGGGGCAGGGTAGAAATAGGGAAATTAGGGAAGGGGTTCTAGGCCGGGGGTGTTTTTTTTTTTTTTTTTTTTGGGGGGGGGGGGGGGGGGAGAGGGGGAGGGGGAGGGGGAATGGGAGTTGAACCCTTAACCTTAAGAAGACAAAACCTTCACAAATCAAGGAGTACCATTGGACCAAAGGTCGGGGGTGTTTGAGGGTGGTACCTACTAGTGATAAAGAGTGGAGCCAGCTTGGTGATGGTGGAGGGTGAAGGCATTATGGGGATGAACGATGATGGTCCTGTACACACTCATACGTAGAGAGAGAGAGAGAAAGAGAGAGAGAACCTTTGTGAGAATTAGCAGTTAGTTGTGGTAGTGGGTGATTCTCGTGGTGGCTGGTGTATGTGTCGACATTGGTGTTGCCATTGGCGTTGAGGTGGATAAATGTTTTGTAAGGCGGAATTAAGATTTATTTTTGACGAGCAGATCCGCACAAATGAAGACAGATATAGATTAAACAGTCAAATCAATGGACCTCACGATCTTCTACCGTATGTCCTTCCAAGACAAAATTTGAATGCAGTGTAGGCTACAATCCTCCAAATTTTCTCTCTTACTCTCTCTGCCTCTTCTAAACGTAAATGTAAAGTTAGTGGCTAAGAAAAATAGGGAGTGCATTTATTTATAGGCTAAAGTAAAGACCCTAAAGATAAATAAAGGTTGGGTTTCCAATGGGCCGAGGAATCTTGTGTCTAAACCAGAACAAATATTCTACGGTCTATTAATAATAAGTTAGTCCATTAAAAACTTATTACTGATATCTCGGACCTTATTTCAAAATTATATTTCGAATTCCTAGTTATTATATGCTTAATAATCTCCCCATATTTAAGATTACAGATGTCTGTCAATTAATTAAATTACTAACAATTATATTTAATTGACTTATTTTTATCCTTGAGATTTTACCACTCAACTTATTTGTTATGTTGGATAATTAAATCCACCTGTAAGGTTTGACATGGACAAAAATTATGAGTTTCCTTAAAAGGACATCATCAACCCATTTAAATATCAGGACATGATTTCCTTTAATAATTAATTTCTACCATACAAATAATGTCATCGCCTAATTTATCGAGATTGTTGACTCAAATATGAATCTTACTCTTTTATAAATTAAAGTAACAATTATTATATGCATGTGTCCATTAAATATCTCAGGATTAAGAGATTAAACAATCATAATAACCATGAGATATTTATTTTCTTATTTAGTCAAAAAATAAAAAAAAACCTCAATAATAGTCATGTTCAATACACAAAGTGTACTAATGCAACAATCCACGACATCAGACAATCTCCTATAGCCAAGACAGTGAACCTTTACTCATATCATACAAGAATCCGATAATCTGATTTTCTATGTATAAGCCGAACTCTACATACCAGATTATCTACAATGTAAAATAAAAGAGACATGTGTATAACATATATTTAATATAATGCAAATAAATTGAGTTTCACTACAAAATACAAGTTTTTAGTATATAATTATATCAATTATGAGGATGAACAGTAATGGTCCTACACGCGCGCACGCACGCACACACACAGAACCTTTGTGAGAATTAGGAGTTAGTTGTGATAGTGGGTGGTTGTCGTGATGGTCGGTGAATGCGTCGATGTTAGTGTTTCCATTGGCATTGAGGTGGAGAAATGTTTTTAAGGAGACCCAAAAATAGAGATGCAAAAAAAGAGATTGTGAGACCTGTACACGCATTGTATGACATTTTGTTAAATGTTAGGGGTTAATGCATAATTTATGATATTAATCTGGGGGTTAAATTGTAGTTACAGAAACTATGGGAATTTTTTTTGAATTATTACCCAAGGGGTTGAATTTGTGACAAAAATGGTATATGGGTGTAAAATCAAATAAAGGAGAAATATTATGGGTGTGATTTAAAAAGTAATGGTAAATTAAGTGGTGGATGTGTGGATGGAGAATACTAAGAGAGACCTAAGTGTAAATAGATTAAAATAATGGTGATTTAGGGAGGTCACCCGTCACTCCCTTAGCCTCACTTCCTTTGTTATGTGTACATATAGTTCACTTCTCTCATATCTCTCTTCTTATTGTATTCTAATCTTCATATGATATAAAAGAAGATCTATCTCCAGTTATCTATTTGTAAGTTAATTTCCAGTTAAAACTATTTGTTGTTGTAATTTAAATACTTTGAATAAAAACATTTGTTGTGCTAGTTTATTGTTCTTCCTACTCATTTATGTCTTGCTTCCGCCCGTTTTTGGTATCTATATAAGTGAGGGTATATATAAATATATGTAGATGTATATGTGTATGTGTGTGTGTTTAGCGTGAGTTTTGATAAAGATGGAGAGAAGAGATAGAGAAAAGGGAGTGAAAAGAGAGAGAAGAGTTGGGTTGGGAGGGAAGATAACCCGACAGAGGAACTTCAATCTTTCAGTTCGAAATCGGCGTGGAACGAATCAATTTTTTTGGCTTCTTTGATTCAAAATAGACTTTGTTGAAGAATTGTAAGAGAGTAACTATTTTTGGTAAGAAATTCTGTTAATAATTATTTGTATTTGGTTATTTAAAAGAATAGGAAAAGGGTTGGGTTTTGGTGTTTGTAAATCTTGGCTATGGGTATGGTTTTGGTTTTGATTTTGGTTTGTGGATTTTGCATGTTGGGTATGTAATAAATATGAAATATAATGTATTTTGGGGATTATAATTGATGGTATATATATTAGGAGTTGTGGGGTTGAGAGAGGAAGATTGGGGAAAAAGATGAAACGAAGAAGGGTTTCTGCCAGACTTCTATGTCCTACTGGTAGAATGACATTCTGTCAGGATTCTGTCGGTAGAAAATGGTGTCCTGCCGGTAGAATGACATTATGTCAGACTTCTACCGGTAGGACGACATTCTATAAGAAGTTCTACCGGTAAGACTTCTATCTGTAGAAACATAAAATTCTCACCATTTTGTCGTAACGTTTGTAAATTGTTGTCCACTCAACCTCAAATTTTCTTTAACACTTTAATGGGTTTGAATCAATTTTAGTTGATCTTATTTACCTACACGCACGTCATTAAACATAAGGGTTAAATATATTATAGTAAATGAAAGGGGAAATTGGGAAGGCATCGGGTTAAGCTCGATTAATCACTTATGCATGTGTAGCATAATATCATTTGTTTGTAGATGATATTTATATAATTTGTGACGATGTATGCTAGGTGCGGAACGACGTTGTCAGTGTAGGATTCACCTAAGATTACATAAAGGGACTGAGTTCGTATTTGGAATTGAACCCGAGATGAGTGTATTGATTCATAATAATTGGAAATGTGTATGAGTATTATTAGCTATATTTATGTGATTATAGCTAAATTGTGAGTTGATGGATTTTGTGTTGTATATTGATGTTTGGTTATGAGTTGGAATTATTAATTGAAGGATTATGTGATTTCTGTGATTATAACTGCTGAGACTACTGGACATAATTAGTAGTGATGTAATAGCTGTGACTGTCGAGCATAAATGGTAGAGATGAAATTGTTGAGACTGCTAAGCATAAACAATAGCGATGTGATTGCCGAGACACCCAAGCGAAAACGGATAGCATAAATTACTATTGGTTGGTTGGATATTGATGTTAAATCTTATAATGTGGATTGTGTTATTATTGTGCTATGCTTGGGTGTTTTCTTTTTGTATGTTTCAAATATACTCACTGAGCGTGTGATTTTGCTCACCCCTCCACAGTTGTTTGTTTTCAGGAACATGGGAAGTAAAAGGTGGTCCACTAGGCAGTCTAGCTTGATGTAGTGAGGTTGACGTCAGAATGTATAATATGTCGTGTAACATAATTGTACATAATTTTTTGTTGACTTCTTAAGGATGTAAAGAGTGTGATGCCCTAGTCTTGTTGTAACATTGTAGTATGTAAATGTCATATTTTCATATCTAAGTAATGGCCTAAAAATTATTGCACATGTTAACTATTCTGGCTTAATTGTGGATTAAGGTTAAAAGATTAGAATTATCCACACTCTATCTCTCTTCCGGGATGGGGTGTGACAAAGATTGTGTTTATATATATAACTAATTTATTTATCATACATATGATATTACATTGACACCTTTATTTTGCAAGTATAAATACATAAATGCCCCTCAATTACATCATGTGCCAAACATGTTATATTCTGACAATGATTTAAATGGAACTTAGTGCAACAGTGAGGTGTACATTGGGTCGAGCTGGCACAAGCACGACACAGTTAAAGGTGAGCCCGATACGACACGACACAACTTGAAATGGGCCAACCCAAGCATGGGCACACCCACTATGTCGGGCTGGGATTGTGATTTGAGCCCAATTGTGTTGGCACGACACGAACATAGGTTAGGCATGAGTACAACCCAGGCACAGTCACGACACAAGCATGGGCACGACACATACATGATTAACGATTATTTTTTAAAAAAAATTTGGCCAATAATTCCATTTTAACCCTTCCCAACAACTATATAACGGCTAGTTTAAGGAGTAAATCTAGAATTTACACTTTTTAGCTTCTATATATCATTTTTACCCATCCTAACGGCTATATAACGACTAGTTTGAGGGGCAAATTTGGAATCCAATATTTATAAATTCTCTGTAAATACCTTACCTCGTTTCTTTTATTTCTCACAAAATTACTCACTGTCTCTCTACAAACTCTATTTCTGCCAACAACAATGTACATCTTTCCATCTACAAGGCTACAAGTATAAGTTGTAATTTACAACTACATCGACATCTTCGATTACTAGTCTACGTCCACATCTCAATTACAAGTCAACTTCTACATCTTCAATTACTTTAACTTTGGTCGAGCTATTTTTAATTTAATTACGTGTTTTAATTATAGTTACTTATTTTAAATTAAAAATGGACTATAGGAATTTTGACTTTCAGAATTTAGATTTTGGTGAATTTAACAAAATTGATGATGTGCCCGAAGGTTCAGGCGAACCTTTAAATGAACCTAGTGCAACTAGTACTCATGGTAGGGGAAAAAGGTCCCTCGCATTTGAAGAATTGAACCATTTTAAAGAAGAACTAAGAAAAAATAAAGATGGGAATAAGGAAAAGAGGGCTATATGCAATTATTGTAAAATTGACTTGAGTTACAAAAGTTATAATGGCATGAGTCACATTGACCGACATTGTTAAAAATGCTTGGCAAAACATGGTGGAGGTAATGACCCCAGACAAACCCAACTTAGTCAAACTGGAAGTAGTTTGTCAACTTTTTCATACTCTCAAGGAAAAACGAGAGAAGGATTGACCAAATACATAACTGCAGCAAAGCCACATTTTTACTTTTCCTGAAGATGTTAGATTTGAAAATATAGTTTAAATCATGTCTTAGCCCTGTTTATTCTAGTATTTCTAGAAAAACCACAAGAAGTGATTGTTTAAAGGTTTTTAATGGAACGAAAAAAAGTTTGATTGCTGAATTTTCAAGTTTTATTACTATAATATCTTGTATTTTTGATTTATGGACTGGTCGAAATAAACTAGGTTTACGATGCATTTTACTGATTCGAGTTGGGTGTTTCATAAAAAAATTATTTCTTTTCGTATGATAGAATATCCTCGTACTAATTCTCATATATTTCAATGTATTATGGGTATACTTAGAGAATATGGAGTTATTGATAAACTTTTTAGTATTACTTTTGACAATCATTCTGCTAATAATGTTGCAATTGACATGTTTAAACATAATTTGCATCCTCTTTGGGGTAGTGAATTGTTTCAAGTAAAATATGCATGCTATGTAAAATGTGCATGTCATATCAATCTAAACATACAAACAATACAAGAATTACTTCTTTATCATTTCCTACGAGTAACAATGACCTATCTTGGTCTATACTTGCTAAGATTGAAAAATAAAGATCCAATGTAATTTTTCACGCACTGAACTCTATAAGTATTTAGAACTTGGGTAGAGGTATGTCGAGAGTGATGCAAGAATTTGACTTTACTTGATTCCTTGACGCCAATCGATCTAACAGGTATAAGCTATCATTTGCTACCAAGCCATTTGTGATTGAAAGGGTTGTTGTTTTGGAGGATCTTTCAATTTTTGGGGAAAAATGGATGATGGAGGAAAGAAACTGAAAGTATTCAATGAGATGTGGTGGGGATGGTGTGAAGCTCGTGGTACAGGAATTTCATAATGATGCAGAGCAAATGGAGGGGATGAGACTTAAGATGTATGTTTGGGGAAAGGTTATGGATCATGCTTCTTGTCAGGACCACCAAACAATGAAGGAATTTTGGTTTAGAATGACAATGTCGTTCCCATAGACGACGCCAATCTAATGGTGTAAAGACTTGAGAAACACAACAAGTAATTAACTGCAAATTGAGCAGTAGGGATGCAATGATTAGAGTGGTTCATCCTGATGAAGAACATGAACACTCCATTGTAGAAAGGAGACTCTTGCTCTGGGTGCCGGGCTTGTGATATTGCTCAAGAGAGAGAATACACAGTAGGATTTTTGGGGTAGTGTATATGCTTACCCCTTGTTACATTGATCCTTCGTTTATATAATAAATTTTTAGAGAATATTTATGGAATCTTGGCGGTTAAGAAACTTTAATCCCAAAGCAAAGTCTGAATATTTAAGTGGAGTAGCTTTAGACCCAAGTAAATGTAGGGTTTCCTTGGGAGGCTCTCTTTCTGTTCATTTAGGTAATTTCAATTCCGAAAATCTGTAACGTCCTAAATTCCACAATGGAAACATTAACTAATTATAATCCATCAAACCATGAGAACATACTAAAGTACCATTAAATAAATACAACAATTTTTCATTCAATATCTAACTAAATAAATCTCAAATAAAATAATAAATAAATCCTTAAGGTTACATCCAAACCAAAGTAAATTATATTCCAACCAACTAACTAATCCAAAACTAAAAATATTGTTTCATCATCAAAGTGCAGAATTTATAAATTAAAGATAACATCTCTAAACATCCCCTTCTGGATCCACATCATGATCCATCTCAGCATCCTAATCTACCTCCTCACCTAAAGTTATATCTTCCTCAAAACCAAAATCTGAAAAATATTTATGTCATATGATGAGCAAAAAGTCAAGTAGGAAAACCTTCTCAAACCCAAACAAGGTTTCAGAAACAATTAAAACAGGAATGTCTCATTTGATAAAATAACATATTGTTATTTGAAGTAAAGCCAGGACAATTAATGAGATATCAAGTTTACGGTACTAACAATAAAATTCATAAAGAAGAAGAAATAATTCTCAAAACAATAACTAATCACCACAAATATATCTCATATACGTAAGCAGACTAGCATGAATACACATATCGAAAATATATTGTACTACACTCACACACACCATCATCTAACTAATCCTTGCAAGGATACACTACTTTAGGAAGGGCGTATACCAACACATCGACAGTGACGAATACTCCCCAAGAATAGTATACTAGCCCCCAATCTTGATACCCATGAGCGACTAGTGCGAATTTTTGAACCTCACAAGGTTCCAAGTAATTCCACTACGAGTGATAGGGAGAGCCTTCAAACCCCTCAAGATAAGAAACATATTTATGCAATCTACGATATTCTGTCAAAAATAACCTGTAAGACCCGTATTAAAATTAAATAACGATAATACTTTCTTAAGAGTTCTCCTAAGATGAATAAAATGATGGCAGAATCTTAGAATCATTGTTGAAATAATTGATTATGAAGTTTAAGTTTCAAGCGTATTGACTTTCGGGGTAAATTGATTTTTGGAGATGTTTAAGTATGAGAAGTGTGGTTAAGTAATATTATAAATATTTTTACGTCAAAATAAGGTTTCCATTGAATTTGGAAGGTCAAAAAACCTTGGGAGATGTTATATATATATATATATATATTTTTTTTTTTTTTGGAAGGGGGAAGGAGGAAGGGGGCTTGAACCCTTGACCTCAAGAAGGCACAAGGTAAAGAATACCATTAGACCTAAGACCCATTGGTCTTGGGAGATGTTATATGGGGTGTACTAGAAGTTTGGAAGTATTCTAGAGTTAAAATCAATTTTGGAAAGGATTTGGGTAGAGTAAAATTTGACAGTACCTTAATATTTAGATCATAACTTTTTATGTTGATTTATGATTGATCCGAAATTTTTACAGAGAAATTAGACTTAAAGGGCTATAAAATTTTATTTCACGAAATTTTTTAGAATCGGCTTCTAACAAGGTCAAAATTGATCTGCAAGTCAGGGACAGATAGTTACCCTTGCCCAGATGGGAATTCTCTATTTTTCAGCCTATAAATACTATAAGACCGCGATCTAAAGGTCTTTACCTATCCTTTTGACCCTAAGAATCCTAGGAAAGTTTGAGGAGAAAAAAATAAGGAAGAACGGGATAAATCTTGAAGGATTAATGTAGGGTAATCGCAACGAAACTTCTTACGATCAAGATCTCAAGAATCAAGGTAGGGGTTTCTTCCTAAACATATATATATATATATATATATATATGTATGTATGTTTTGATTCTAAATCATATGTATATGTTATAAAATTATTATTTTTTTGTTTTCTTGCAAATCGTATTATGTCTTGAATGAGGTTATTATTTGATAGCTATAAAAACTCTCGTTCTTGTTATCAAAACCATAATTTTCAAGAAAGATAGGTTTTACCCTAGATATTCCATTGTTCTTGATTTAAAAACTCTAGTGTTTTGTTTGAACAATAAAATTATATTTCTTGATGATCTCTTGAATATTTTCTTGAGTTGTTCTGTTGGAAAAATATATGTGGAATTATGATTTTTGGTTTACCTGTGATTTGGTGAAGTGGTTTGGTATAGTATCTCTTGTGTGGATGTTTTGATGAACATGAGTGATCATTGACCGGGTATCGTAGAGTGGGTAGATGCGTTTCTTACTCCAAGTGAGATTGAAGGTTCCCTACCACTCGTAGTTGGATTGGTGCCTTGCAAGGACCAAACCACTATTCGCTTACAGGTATCGAGGCTGGGGGCTAGTATACTATTCATGAGTTGGATTCGTCACTACTGATTCATCAATAAACACCCTTCCTAAAGTTATGTAGCCTTGCGAGGATTGGGTGTGAGTATGTGGGTCAGGATATTCTCAATGTGTATATTCATATTAAGTCTTACTACATACCTGAGATACAGTGTTGGTAATGGTTTGTTCTTTGAAAGTTGGTTTTGCTTCTTCATTTTTAATTTATTACTACTACGTAAACTTGAGATTTGATGAACTGTCACTGTTTTATTTCAAAAGTTATATATGATATTTTGTAAAATGAGACCGACTTGTTTTATATGTTTTCAAAACCTTGTACGAGTTTGGAAGGATTTTCCTACAGAGCTTAGTACTCACCCCTTACAAACAATGTCTTTTTTGGATTACGGTCGAGAGGAAGAGCTCGGATTAGATGAGCAAGTAAATTGACAAACTTAGATTGATGAGAACGTGGATCCCGAGGTAGACGTTTAGAGCTGTTTCCTTTATGTTCCTGATGGGGAGGCTAATTATGAGAAAATAGTAAGGATAATGTTTTATTTAATCTGCTGCAAGATAATATTTGATGTTTGGATATAATTGGTATGGTTTGACGTATTTGTTTTGGATGACGATTTAGTTATTATGGATGATGAATGTAATTTCTTTTATCTATGGATTTTATTAGTTGCTCTCATGATATGAATGGTTATAGATAGTAATGCCTTCTAGGGTGGATTTTGGAGTGTTACAAGTTTGGTTTGGTAGAAAGCTTATAAATTAGATTTTACATGGGAGTTGTAGATTGTTGGTTAGCCAATGGAAGGATCAATTATGGGATGAAAGAAATTCTGGGCATGAATCTTTTTAGGAATTAAGGGTATATTAGTTTAGGGTGAGTTGGTGCTATAATAGGGGGGAAAAAGGGGAACCTTAGACTTAAATTTTCTTAGAATGGTGTACTTATAAGATAAGTGTGAGTTGATATGTTGTTAGGTTATGGATTATATTTGAATTCATGAATCTTACTTAGGTTAGAAGAATTGATGTAATTTTTGGGATGGATATGCTAGCTATCTACCATGTTGTTATGAACTGTTTTAGGAAATGGACGGTATTATATTGTTGGTTATTAAGGGATACTAGGTATGAATCTTTAAGGCATTGAATTTTATTTATGAGACATAAATTTTGGGTTAACCTTGAGGTCATTAGCATTTATGATGAAAGATTATGAGATTAGATTCAAGTATTTTGATGGAACATGAGATAAAAGACTATTTGGTGATTATTATATGATTAGTGATGATGATCTTTTATTGTATTCAAAATCTTACAATGTTATGAGAGTATAAGATCAAAGAATGATGAAGTGCATGACGGATGACAGAATATGATGAGGTTATTATTTCATGTTAGGAAGATTTTTGGTGCTTACCGGATTTTTAAGGTGTCCTAAACTTTTGAAAAACAACGAAGTGTGGTGATTTTATTTATTTTTATTTAGACAAGGTAAACTAGGGCATTCTTAGGACAGTCAAGACTTAATACAGAAAGGGTTATATTAAGTTATAGAAAAAACTCGAAAAGCTAGGAAATTTGAGGAACGATGAGTATGTTTTTCCTTATGGTGGAAAAATTTTGAGAGTGATATATCTTTCCCTAACGTGAGTACAATGTTCAAGTATGATTAATCAGAGGAGTATGATAAAATAACAATGAATGAGTATCAGTTCTAGGAATAAGGGTAGGAATTATAGTTATTCTTATTAGGAAGATTGGAGGTCATTCTATAATTATGTACTTGAAGGTATCGATATTTATTTGGAAATATTGTGGATAGTTGGCTGGTACTCACAAATGTAAATTGAAAATTGAGGTCGATGTAAGAAAACGAATTTAGAGACATATGGAAAATAAATCTTTATGGATAGTTTGATGACGATTGGAAGAATATAATTTGAGGAAATTGATGTCGATACCTATGCAGATTAACTTGGACATGAATTGAGAAACTGTAAGCAATTTTTGGGGTAAAGGACTAAGGTTATCCTACTAATTATCAGATTGTTATTATCTTGGGGATTATGAATAATTTTTAAGGCTATGATGACTAATATAGTTAAATTGAGGAACATTAATTGAATTATTGAGAGTCTAGTTTTTGTTATGATTTTCTTACAAGAAATTTTGTGGCATTGATTTGAGAGACATTGTGGGGATTTTTGATTAATCGAGGACAAGTGTAGTTAGGTTTCAATTTTGGTGGAATTGAATATATCTTATCAAAATTTTCAAACCTATGAGAATTATTATCTTGTGGCTAGTTTTGATTTGTGAATTGGTGGATTATAATTTATATCAGAGTGCACAACGAACTATTTAAGCTATGACTACAATGGTGAAAGTAAAGAGTATCATGAGAAATTGTAAATGGCTGTGCAACCTAAGAGTTGATTCTAGAATATTGGCTTATATGGGGGTATGTAATTGTGAATTGAAATTATTGTTAGATTTCAAAGATTGTGAGTTTCTAGTCTAATGAGAGAATAAGTCATTAAGAAGGTTATATGTATTTCAGGAATCGAGATTGTAACGCCCCAAATACCACCCTGGACGGCATTACATTCTAAAACCATTTATACCATGAGAGTAACTAATAAAAACCCATAAATAACAGGGGGTCCTTAATTTAACAAAATTTGGGCAGAGTCTCCTTTGTTCGGGGAGCTCTACCCAAAACACAACCTGTGCAATTATACTACATTGACCACACCGGGTCCATTGATTCATAAAAATACTTACAACATTATCCAAAAGAATATGCCAAACAATGACATCTACATCCCAAAAGAATTAAACTACACTTGGCAGCGGAAACATAAAAATAATGTTAGACTTTACATTGCCTCAAAAGGAACTTCCTAGTTTATCACAAAAGAAAATAGAAAACTAAGCATCTCCCTCGAGATCTACGTTCCCTTCTATGGGAGCTTTCCAATGTCCCGACTCGTCAGTTCCGAGCTCCTCCTCTAGACAAGACCTGAAATATGTTGTTTGTAGGGGGTGAGCACTAGGCTCTGTAGCAACATTCCTCCCAAACTTGAACAAGGTTTTAGAAAAACATAGAAAAGCGGTCGGTCTCATTTTACAAATAGCATATGTAATTTTTGAAGTAAAACCTGGACATTTTAAACAGATCTCAAGTTTACGAACAACAATAAAGTTAAACGGAGAGGTGAAACCAATTACCAACCATGAGCCATACAATTTCCAAAAGTAAACCAATAACCCACATCGGATATAATATTGTCCTTTTTGGCATGAGCATCCTTACAAGGAACCTCTCACCCTCAAGGTCTTGTTTCTTTGGTATGAGCATCCTTACAAGGAACCTCTCAACCTCAATGTTTTGTTTCTTTGGTATGAGCATCCTTACAAGGAACCTCTTGAGAAGGAATGAGCATCCTTACAAGGAACCTCTCACTCATGTTCATCCAAACACCATATAAGAAATACCATACCAACAATTTTCTCAAATAACAAACAATTCCACAAATCCCCCAATTTATCACAATTTCCCCAAATCCACAATTCTCACAAGTGATATTTCGATAGAGCAATTTAAGAAAACACATACGAGAGATCATTCACAATATCATTTTAATTCCCAACACCAAGCACTAGAGTTTTCAAAACCAAGATTGAGTGAATATAGAGAGGAAAATCCATATTTCTCAAAAACTAGGATTGAGAGCAAAAACAAGAGATTTAGTAGTTACCCAACCATAACATTATTTAAAACATGATAATATTTGCATAGACATCAAGAATCAAAGGTTTCCTAACATACATCTAGGATTTTAAGTCAAAAGATACATATACACACACACACATATATATATATATAGCTCTAGCCTCAATGAACAAGAGTGAGAGAAAACCCCTACCTTGAAATCAAGAATTTCAAACCAAAGCCCAAGCTTTAGAGACTCTCTTTCTCCCTTTTCTTCTTCCCTTTACCTTCTCCTAGGGCTCTAAGAGATGTGGGTTGAGAGTGAAATGTATGAAATGAGAGAAAATGTAGTGTAAATGGGGTTTTAAACCCAGCTGCCCCGAATTTTACTGTTCATGGGCTGTTTTGACATCGTTTCGTTATCTGGGCATAACTCTCTCATCCGAGCTCCGATTGAGATGATTCAAGATGATATGAAACGCTAAGAAAGAGTTCTACAACTTTCCTGATTTGAGTTTTGAGAGATATTGACTGCATCAAGGTCGAAATCGAGCTTGAAGTTGCAGCCAGTGCACAGTTCATGTGCACTGTTCACAGCTGTTTCATCCCCCTTTTTTTTTTTTTTTTTCCAATCCATTCCTAAGCCAACCAAATCTATCCCAAATCTCTCCAACACATATTTCTACACCAAACCTATTTAATACAAGTTATGGGACCTAAAATTTCATATTTTCACTTATTAAAACTAAATTTCAACTATTATTTCCACTAACATTTTAAATCCTTACTTTTCCAATCTACCAAATTCAAACACACATCACTACACATATCCACATTTTTACAACAAATATTTATTATATATCTATATACATATATAAAAGAAAATGCGGGGTGTTACAGAGATAAATCTTACCGTAATGTCATTACTAAGTTGTGTTATACCATGATGTTAGTATAGAAAAGACGAGTAACCCTAATAGCAAAATTGCAATTGATTTGTTTTGATATGCTTATGGATAAGTTACATGTAAGAAGCAAATATGAGGTTTATTGAAAGGACTAATGAATTTAAAAGAGAAGTGCTATTTGATAAGTAGACAATTAAGTTTTTTGATCTTGTAGTTATGCATGATAAGAAATAAGTTGAAACAATCGTATAAAATTATTGAGAATTAAGATGATAAGTGAATGCTAGTGAAGGAAGGTAATCTTAGGGACTTTAAGTAAGTGCAATGATGTTATAAGTGGAAGGGGTTGATTTAAAATTTAAAATATTCTATTCTATTCTAATCTTAGATTTGATACTTAAGAGATTAATATGCGTTGAGACCATGTGGTCAATTAGAATTGGGTGAACTAACTCAACGATTAAGTTTCGAGAACGAAACATTCTTTTAGGGGGGGTGAATTGTAAGACCCGTATTAAAATTAAATAAGGATAATATTATCTTAAAATTTTTCCTAAGATGAATAAAATAATGGCATAATCTTAGAATCATTATTGAAATAATTGATTATGAAGTTTGAATTTGAAGCGTATTGACTTTCGGGGTAAATTGAGTTTTCGAGATGTTTAAGTATGAGAAGATGATTAAGTAATATTATAAATATTTTTAGGTCAAAATAAGATTTTCATTGAATTCGGAAGGTCAAAAAACCTTGGGAGATGTTATATGAGGTGTACTAGAAGTTTGAAAGTATTCCGGAGTTAAAACTAATTTTGGAGAGGATTTAGGTAAAATAAAATTTGACACTATCATAGTATTTAGATCACAACTTTTTACGCTGATGTCTGATTGATCTAAAATTTTTACAGTATAAACTAGACTTCAAGGGATATAAAAGTGTATTTCACGAGAAGTTTTAGAATTGGCTTCTAACAACGTAAAAATTGATCTGGAAATCAAGGGTAGACAGTTATCTGCACCCAGACGCAAATTCTCTATTTTTTAGCCTATAAATGCTATAGGGCCGCGATATAAAGTATATTTACCTATCCTTTCAACCCCAATAATTATAGGAAAGTTTGAGGAGAAGAAAAGGAGGAAGAATGGGCTAAATCTTGAAGGATTAAAGTGGGGTAATTATAACGAAACACGTTAAAATCAAGATCTCAAGAATCAAGATAGGGGTTTTTTCCTAAACTTGTCCATTGAGGATAGAGTTAATATATATGTATGTTTTGATTCTAGATCGTATGTATATGCTAGAAAATCATTGTTTCTTGGTTTTCTTGCAAATCGTATTATGTCTTGAAAGAGGTTATCGTTTGATAGCCAAAAAAACTCTCGTTCTTGTTATCAAAACCCTAGTTTTCAAGAAAGATAGGTTTTACCCTTGATATTTCATTGTTTTTGATTTAAAAACTCTAGTGTTTTGTTTGAACAATAAAATTATATTTCTTGATAATCTCTTGCATATTTTTTTGAGTTGTTATGTTGGAAAAATACATGTGGAATTATGGTTCTCGGTTTATTTGTGATTTAGCGAATTGGTTTGATATAGTATCTCTTGTGTGGATGTTTTGATGAAGACGGGTGACTGTTGACCGAATATCGTAGAGTGGGTAGATGCGTTTCTAACTCCAAGTGAGTTTGAAGGTTCCCTACCGCTCGTAATTGGGTTGATGTCTTGCAAGGACCAAACCACTATTCACTCATGGGTATCGAGGTTAGAGGCTAGTATACTATTCTTGAGTTAGATTTGTCACTGTCGATGCGTTAATATACGCCCTTCCTAAAATTGTGTATCCTTGTGAGGATTGGGTGTGTGTGTGGGTCAGAATATTCTTAATGTGTGTATTCATGTTAAGTCTTACTACATACCTGAGATACAGTGTTTGTAATTGTTTGTTGTTTGAAAGTTGGTTTTGCTTCTTCAATTAATTTATTGCTATTACGTAAACTTGAGATCTGATGAACTATCACTGTTTTATTTCAAAAGTTATATATGATATTTTGTAAAATGAGACCGACCTATTTTATATATTTTCAAAACCTTGTTCGAGCTTGGAAGGATTTTTCTACATAGCTTAGTGCTCACCCCTCTACAAATAACATCTTTTTTCAGATTACGGTCTAGAGGAAGAGCTCGGATTGGATGAGCAAGTAAATTGGGAAGCTCACATTGATGGAAACGTGGATTCTGAGGTGGACGTTTAGAGTTATTTCTTTTATGTTCTAGATGGGGAGGTTAATTATGAGAAAATGTTAAGGATAATGTTTTATTTAATCCGCTACAAGATAATATTTGATTTTTGGATGTAATTGTCATGATTTGACGTATTTGTTTTGGATAACACTTTAGTTTATGGATGATGAATGAAATTTTTTTTATTTATGAATTTTATTAGTTGTTCTCATGATATGAATGGTTATAGATAGTAATGCATTCCAGGGTGGATTTTGGGGTGTTACATAACCCATGTTCATCACACCCACTAATACAAGGGATAATTTTCATAAAGTCCACATATAATCACGAATCACGATTCCACAATTGTCAATATAGAACAATTTCAAGAAAACTTGCAAGAAATCTCCAAAAAATATGTTCGAATTGATAATAATCAAAAACTAGGGTTTTTGAAATAAAAAAATGGGATTTGTGATGTAAAACTTGTGATTCTCTCAAGAAACGAATCATATTATCAAAAAGAGTATGAAAGAATTGTATATCTATCATATATGATCGAATAAAAAAAACAAAACATACATATAAATAATCCTAACTCTCAATGAGTGAACTTGAGAAAGAACCCTACCTTAATCCACAAGTACTTGATCTTAACACGTTTTGAAGCGAAGACCATGCGTTAATTGATTAACCCTAATTTATGCATAATTTAATTAGGGTTAATAGGACAATTGTGTTAGTTAAACTAGTCAAAATAAGTCAAATTATGGTTAGTAATGTAATTAATGATAATGCATTAATTGTTGTTCTTTTCAGGATTTCTTTGTGTCAAAGCTACAAATTACTGGGGAGCCAATTATCAAAGCATAGGGTGTCAATTATTAAAGCTCAAAACAAAGGGAGATCAAAGTGTAAATCAAGATCTTCTTGATATTTGTAAAGGGCATCTTTTAGGATATAATATTTGTAAAGGGCATCTTTTAGGATATAATATTTGTAAAGGGCATCTTTTAGGATATACTAATGACATCTTCTTGATATTTGTAAAGGGCATTTTTTGGATGCCTATAAATACCACTCATTGGGGCTTGTAAAGATAATATTTTTCTCTTGTATCACCTTTCTTGTAAAGAGCATCTCTTAGTAGTGGAAAACCCTCCAAAAGTCTTGATTGCTTTCTTGTATCATTTTTCTTGTATTATTGCTTTATTTACTTTCAAGTATTATTGCTTTATTTACTTTCAAGTATTATTGTTTTCTTTACTTTCTTGCATTATTGCTTTCTTTACTTTTTTGTATTATTGCTTTCTTTTACTTCCATTGTTGAGCTTCCTTCTTCCCTTAGAGGAGTGAAACTCTTCCACTTTTCTAGAGCTTTACCAAAGCCGTGAAGGGTGGAACGTGATTCACTCATTCTTTGTCGAAGATCGGCTCCTTGTGTAATATATTTTTACCTTGTAATTCCTCTACTTGGAGGGATGAGCATCACTTACTTTTCTAGCTTTACCAAAGCAATGAAGAGTAAGTAGTTTCTCATTCACTCTTTAGCAAGAGGTGATGTACATGAATAAATTATCCGGAAGTTATATTGATGCATTTCGTTTATGCTTAGCTCCAATCTTCATTTCTTCATAATGTCTTTTCATTACATTGTTGTCTTTACCTTAAGCATGAGTAGCTAAATCTTTAAGTTGGCTAATCCAAGGGAGACCTCCTCTTGGGCATGCCATTTCAACTCATCTGCTTTTCTCCCTTCAGTGTACGATGGTTCGGTTTAACTGGGTTGAGAGAAGACATGGTGTGAGTCTTTGATATCCCGTAGACTTGTCACGGGTTATGCTTAGATCGTCACTTCCATCTCGTCCCTCGCTTCCCACGAATCAATCGTTCATCTATGCACCATTGGAGGAAGGGTTTGAGTCGACTTGACATTCCCATTGGAGTGAAACCTTTTGATTAGTCAACACTTGTTTCCCATTTCAATTTCATCACAACACCAATCACAAACCAACTTCAAACAACAAAAAGATTTTACATTTTTCTTTCACTAAAAATTACCTTCTACACGATTCACCTCCTTCCCTGAGGAGACGACCTTGGAATACAATTCCAAGTAAAACACGACACACAAAAGTCTTCTTGCGCTTGTGAAGTATTTTTGTTCACACACACACACACACACACACACACATTTCATTGATTCCACCATTCCGTTGCCCTTTCTTTTGACATCATTCCAAGAGAGAGTGACACTCCCCTCCACACATAGACTTTACGTATTGAGGGATGATGTCCGGAGGATAGGAACAACAACGGTTTTAGTCAAGCATTTTTGCACCCCCCAACCTAAACATTACTAGTCCCTAGTAATAAATAACAACAGAACAACATAAAATCACTTTCGTAGATAACACGATTGCATTTAGCATATGCAACAAGCCGTTAAACCCCTAGGTGATCCCTAGTGGACGAGTTTTGTCTCGTGAAGGTTTCTAGTGAAGCTACCTACAAACTCCAGTTAAAAATATGTGTATATGCGTTAGCACCATGATCGTTGAGACACCCCATCCTTTAATTTTTTTTTTTTTTTTTTTATAAGAGAAATAGAACACTTCTTTGTCATTGGTACATAATATATGCAAAAATAAACACTTGTTATATTGGTATTTGAAATTCCCTATGTAGTAAGAATGATCATTCACGTCACAGGAATTGTTATATAATAAACACTCCATTTTACTACCTTCCATGGATAGCTTCGATTTCACAAACCTCTCGTAGAATGCTCTCAGCAAAAGTTCACTCCGATTAGAGTGACTTATCTCTTACGGGGCATATGATCAGAGGGTGGCCAATCGAAAAATCACATGCACAATTAGGAAGGGAGTGAAGTTTAAGGAAACAAACTAATCATGTTTGGCATAATCTCATGAAAGAATATTGATGCAATTTAAAGAAATATTATTTATCATACCCCACTTTTGGTTGACGACACATGCATGCAACAGACTTGAGATCAATTAGGATTTTTTATAGGTTGTAATGTGACCAGAGGTCAGTGGCTTACCAAATGACGTCAATGATTTTCAAAAGCTATCATTTCATTCTGTAATGTAGCACACTTCTTTCTAACTTTTCGACATTTTGCCCAGAAATAATATTTCTTTCTTTCATTTTTTTTTTTTTGTTTTTTTCATTTTTCACTTTCTTGGCAATTTCCTGCCTTTCTGTTTCTTTTCTGTTTCAATTGTTCCCATCGCTTTTTTTTTTGGTCATTGAATAGTAACCTCTATAACTTTTTCCCTTTTTCTTGCATTTCTGTATCATATTGATTTATAAGAGGGTGCAAGAAAATTAGATAGCAAAGGTATGTCAAGCATATTCTCTTGTTGCTTGGTAATCATACGGGCTATTTGGAAAAAGTTCGTTCATTGAAGGCTCAATCACGGTTAACTAGGGATATAATTTTGTACAAGAAATGGCTTAAGGCTCAAAATTAAGTCAAAGATGGCCTAAGATCATTTCTCAAGTATGTGCACATGTATGTGTCGTATGAACAGATTTCTTGGGGGATACAGATTGCCTTAGTTGCGTCAATCAAAGCAAATTTAATGAGATTATTCAAAAATAGAGAGTGAAAGACCTTACTTGAATAAATGTTAATTGTCTCTCAAAAGTATAGTAAGGCTCAAAACTTACCATGGTATTCTTTGTCATCTCCACTAGTAATGTCTGATTTTTCATGGAATGTCGGTTATATACCGATTCTATTTTCGAGTCTGGTCATTCCGTACCTTAAGAATAACAAATAGCAATGTACATTTGACATTTAAGCATAGAGAAAATACAATTTTTCAAGGAAATGAGGTTTTTTTTTTTTTATACTGGAATTCAAAATCAAACAAAATCAAAGTTATTTACATATATATTTATCTATGAAAATTGAAAGAAGACTAAATGCACAAATTGAACTTGGAAATTTATGGCGTCTCAGGATCAGTCCCTACCCATGCTATAGTTTGGCATTTTAGGACATTCCTTACTTGGCCCACATCTTTATTTCAACAACAAGACTTTGTACAAAAAATATTTACAAAAAAGTTCGGACCCTTAACCTTCATCCCAAAACACGTTTTTCCACAGCTTTGTCTTTATTAGTCAAAATCTAATCCGAGTCATCGCTTGTGTCTGTGTCATTATTAGTGACCCTTCCAACTTCTTGTAACACATAACGTGTAAGTCCCGGGCTGGAATAAGATGGCGTGTCAGGAAAATCCTTACTCTGCCCATACACTATCCAGTTTAATCGATCGGTTGCACGACCCGAAATTGGTTCAGAACACTGATTGTATTTTTTCATGTGAAAACACATGCCACATTGTTTACAAGCACCCAGTCGTTTGACACGACGACGTTTAGCATAAGTGCTTCTGCCACACAATGGTTTTGCTTGTGCTTCTCAGATTTCAATTTTTCTCACAACTCTTGCCTTTTTCATTATCACAGCATACACATTGGATGGAAATGTGCGTAAAACGCCTAAACTGAACCAAAAAAGTTTACTATCCATGCTTGCTAAAATTAGAGACACCCTATCTGGTTCTTTAACGTCTGCCAGTCACAAAGACGATTGAAACTGCATCCGATGTGATCATGAAATATAGGCACAAATACTGTAAAAATACGCAATCTAGAATAAAAATAAATAGAACCCTTTTTTTTTTTTTTTGTGTAGGACTGTGAACTGTTCAGATCTAAAACTAGAATTACAAATACGAAACTAGAGAAAGTAGATCCACACCCCCCAATCTAAACTGAACATTGTCCCCAATGATTCGAATTTACCAGTGTATGAAGTTTGGAAATGAGGTTGTAAGATACAAATATGTTCAGCTGCCGAAACCTACAAACAACACACACCAATTAATCATCTTCTAGGGAGATTTGGGTTCGGCTGAAAACCTTTAAATGCGAACAGAAGAAGAACACCCATGAACAAATACAGCATATAACGCAAATTATTAAACAAATGACTGGGTCTTCGGGTTCTACAACCATGAATTTGTAGGGGGTGGGTTGTTTTTACAGAGAACAACGAAGAAAAAGAAGAAGAAGAAGAAAAGAAAAGAAGAAGAAGAAGGGGGGGGGGGGGGGGGACCAACACCGGTGATGGGGGAAAAAAAAGAGTGGGAAGCCTAATAAAGGCATCCCAGTAGGTCGGCCCCTTTTTTTTTTTTTAAAGCGAGTGTCGACAGGCGCTAGTGTCGGCAGGCGCGAATATTCGCGCAGAATATTCCCACAAACATTGGTTTAAGATGCAAATAGTGCTCCTCACCCCCCAACTTGAATCATGTATTGTCTTCAATGAAACAACAATGTATGATATTCAATGAAGGACAGTAAAAAAAATGAGTAGGGTTAGAAAACACCTTGCAATTTAGCTTCGATAAAAGCACCAATATCTGAAACTCAGAAAAACAATACTATATAAACAAAAAAAGTAAGTGACATAAAAATAACATAAATAAATAAAAGCATCTGTACACTAAAAAACATAAATACTAGCTACTCCTCCACCAAATCCAGATACACCGGATTAATTAAATCCTCCTCCACCATCTGTCCTTCAAAACCCTCAAAGAATGGCTTAAGCCTTTGGCCATTGACCTTGAATGTCTGGCCATTGTCGGGGTTTGTGACATCCACAGCTCCGTTGGGGTAGGCCACCTTGACAAGATAGGGGCCATCCCAACGGAATCGAAGTTTTCCTTGGAAAATGGATAGACGAGAATTGTATAAAAGCAATTTTTGCCCGGACTCAAATGATTTCCTCACAATGGATTTGTCATGAAAGATTTTGGTCCGTTCTTTTGAGATTTTGGAGCTTTCATACGCCTCTCTTCTAATCTCCTCTAATTCATTCAACTCTAACTTTCTTTGCTCTCCAGCCATCCTTAGGTTGAAGTTCAAAGTCTTAATGGCCCAATAGGCCTTATGTTCCATTTCGACCGGCAAGTGGCAAGCCTTTCCAAAGACAAGCCGATAGGGAGACATGCCTAATACAGTCTTGTAGGCGGTGCGGTAGACCCATAAAGCATCAATCAGTCTCTCAGACCAATCCTTCCTGTTTGGGTTAACCGTCTTTTCTAAAATATTTTTGATCTCCCTATTGGCCAATTCGGCTTGGCCATTGGTTTGTGGGTGGTATACAATGGATACTTTGTGTGTAACGCCATATTTAAACATTAAAGATGCAATTGGCCTATTACAGAAATGTGACCCACCATCACTTATTATCGCACGAGGCATCCCAAACCTCGAAAAAATGTTCTCTTTGAGGAACTTGACTACAACCCGGTGGTCATTAGTCTTGGTCGGGATAGCCTCCACCCACTTGGATACATAGTCCACTGCCAGTAGAATGTAGAGATAACCAAATGACATAGGGAAAGGACCCATGAAGTCGATGTCCCAATAGTCGAATATTTCTATGACAAGCACAGGGGAAAGGGGCATCATGTTTCTTCGGGTCACACTACCCAAGCGCTGGCATCTATCACATTCTTTGCAAAATGAAACACAGTCTTTTATAACTGAGGGCCAATAAAAACCTGATTGAAGAATTTTAGCTGAAGTCTTTTTCGCAGAGAAATGGCCACCGCATGCTTGTGAATGGCAAAATGTCAAGACGTCCCGCTGTTCATTCTCAGGTACGCATCTCCTCATGACTTGGTCAGGACAGTACTTGAACAGGTACGGGTTGTCGAAGTAAAAGTACTTCACATCTGCCATAAATCGTCTTCGATCCTCTGGGCTCCACTGCAGTGGTATCTGTCCTGTTGCAAGATAGTTACATATATCAGCGTACCAAGGACACACAGAATGAATTGAAAACAATTGTTCGTCAGGAAAAAAGTCAGGGATAGGAATGTGCTCATCGGCCTCTTGCACCACAAGCCAGGATAAATGATCTGCTACCACGTTCTCAACTCCTTTCTTGTCCTTGATTGTCAAGTTGAATTCTTGTAGGAGGAGTATCCACATAATGAGTCTCGGTTTAGCATCCTGCTTAGACAACAAATACTTCAAAGCAGAATGATCAGTAAAGACAACAATAGGTGAACCTATGATGTAAGAACGGAATTTATCTAAAGCAAATACTACTGCTAGCAACTCTTTTTCTGTGGTAGTGTAATTCATTTGAGCTTCATTGAGCGTTTTGCTAGCGTAGTATATTACATACGGTCTATTTTTCTCCATTTGACTGAGCACTGCACTGACCGCATAATCACTCGCGTCGCACATGAGCTCAAAAGGTAGATCCCACCTGGGTGGTCGCATGATCGGAGGTGTGACTAACATGCTTTTAAGTTTTTTAAAAGATGTCTCACAATCATCCGACCACTCGAATGGGACCTCCTTAGACAATAAGTTGGTCAAGGGTCGGGCCAATACACTAAAATTTTTTATAAAGCGACGATAAAACCTGGCATGGCCCAAAAACGACCGGATGTCCTTGATAACTCTTGGCGTAGGGAGGTTGGAGATGGCCTCCACCTTGGATTTGTCGACTTCAATACCCCTTGCTGAAACTATATGGCCAAGCACAATTCCCTCCGTCACCATAAAGTGACACTTTTCCCAGTTCAAGACTAAATTTTTTTCTTCACACCTCTCCAACACTCTCTCCAAATTTCCCAAGCATCCATCGAATGAGTCCCCAAACACTGAAAAGTCATCCATGAAGATCTCCACTATCTTTTCCACCAAGTCACTAAAAATCCCCATCATGCATCGTTGGAAAGTCCCCGGAGCATTACATAGTCCAAATGGCATGCGGCGGTAGGCGAAGGTACCATAGGGGCATGTGAAGGTGGTCTTCTCTTGATCTTCCAATGCGATCTCTATTTGATTATAGCCAGAGTACCCATCTAGAAAGCAATAGAATAGGTGCCCTGCTACTATTTCCAAAACTTGAACAAGAAATGGCATTGGAAAGTGATCTTTCCTTGTGCATGCGTTAAGCTTCCGGTAGTCAATGCAAACCCTCCACCCGGTTATGACTCTCGTAGGTATAAGCTCATTCTCAGCATTCTCCACCACCGTGACTCCAGATTTCTTTGGTACTACTTGTGTGGGACTAACCCACTTACTATCGACAATCGGAAAGATGATGCCCACGTCAAGTAGTTTTAATACCTCATCCTTCACCACCTCCTTCATGATGGGATTCAACCTTCTCTGAGGTTGTCGGGAAGGTTTGGTATCCTCCTCAAGATAAATGCGGTGGGTACAAATGATAGGGCTTATTCCCTTGATGTCGGCAATTGTCCAACCAATTGCCCCTTTATGCTTTCTCAATACCTCCAAGAGTCTTTCTTCTTGTTCCGCATTCAAGGTCGAGCTTATAACTACCGGAAAAGTTTCACCTTTACCAAGATAGGCGTACTTCAAATGGGAGGGTAAAGGCTTCAACTCCAAGTTTGGATTTTGTTTATTCGATGGAAAGATTTTCTTTTCTTGATGGGGTAACTCTTCGAATGTAGGGATCCACCTTTCCACCCCCTTCAAATCTTCTACCTCCTCTTGCTCCTCAAACTTTTCAAGATCAACAACTCCTTCTTCATTGAATTTTAACATCTCCTCCAGCTCCAAGTGCTCCTCAACCAAAGTGTCGATTCTATTAACCTCACTTACTTCCTCGTCATCACCTGGTTGCTTTGCCAAGTTGAATACATTGAGTTTCATTGTCATATTCCCAAATGCCAACTTCATTAGACCGTTCCTGCAATTTATCACAGCATTAGATGTAGCAAGGAAGGGTCTTCCAAGTATTACGGGAATTTGGGAGCTAAGGTTTGCAACAGGGTGTGTATCAAGCACAATAAAATCGACGGGAAAGTAGAATTTATCAATTTGAACTAAGACATCCTCAACTACTTCCCTTGATGTACGAACACTACGGTCCGCCAATTGAAGCGTGATTGAGGTGGGCTTTAACTCCTCAAGCTGAAGTTGTTGATACACCGAGTAAGGAAAGAGATTGACACTAGCCCCCAAATCGAGCAATGCTTGCTCCACCCGGCAATTTCCTATGGTGATGGCAATTGTTGGACAGCCGGGGTCTTTGAATTTCGGAGGAGTGTTGGTCATCAATATTGAGCTCACTTGCTCGGTGAGGAATGCTCTCTTGTGAATATTCAGTCTCCTCTTCACCGTGCATAGATCCTTCAAATTTTTTGCACAAGATGGGATTTGCTTGATGGCGTCGAGGAGTGAAATGTTAATCTTCACCTGCTTAAACATTTCCAAAATATCAGCATAATTAGCCACCTTGACATGTGGCTTCAAACGACTAGGAAACGGGGCAGGAATATGGGAAACAATCACACTATCATCAACCAATTTCTTTTCCTCAACTTCCTCTCTTTCTTTCTTTTCACTTGACTCACCCTTGTTGGTGTCACCCATGGTCTCTTCTTCTTTTTGCAATGTGGTTTTGGGTGAAACCTTTGGCACAACAGATTTATCGATTTTTTTTCCACTACGAAGGGTGGTGACAGCCTTGAGTTGCTCACAATTCTCTTTAGTGGACTCGGATGACTCAATCACGTGTTGGCCCTTAGGGTTCTCTTGGGGTTGAGCGGGGAATTTCCCATTTTCTTGTTGTGACAACCCTATGTGATTGGTAATTTTGGTGAGTTGAGCTGAAATGTTATTGTTAAAGGTGGTTTGGCTTTGGATGAAATTGTAGAGCATATCCTCCAAGTTCCTTTTATGGGGAGGTTGGTAGGTGGAAGGATTAGATGGTGCTTGTTGGGGAGAACTTTGGGGAGATGGACCTTGGGAGAAATTGTGTGGGGATGGATTTGACGAATACCCTTGCGGATTGGACCAGGGGTATTGGGAGCTAGACGCTTGCCCTTGACCTTGGGATTGAAATTGATTTTGCCTAGGAGGTACAGGAGGTGAATATGCATTTGAACCATGAGGAATGGGATTTTCATTTCTCCAACTGAAGTTCGGGTGATTGCTCCAACCCGGATTGTAGGTGTTTGAATGTGGAGAAAATGATTGCCTCGTTTGGTTAAAGACATGTACTTGCTCATGGTACACTTCCTTAAGTGTCGGAATGTTGGGGCAATCCGATATGGAATGCCCCACACTTTCACAAATTGAGCAAAACTCCTCTATCTTTGAAACATTAGACACCTCGTGCCTCCTATTGACTTCAAGACTTTCAACTTTCCTTGACAATTTAGAAATTTTTGAAAGCAAGTCTTCCCGGTCTCTCAAGTCATACATCCCTCCTCCTTGAGTTTGGCCACTCCCTTGAGGAGAAGATCTTGGTACATCGGTGGGATCCCTAATGTCCCAAGATTGTGCATTAAGGGCCAAAGTTCTAAAGTAGTCAAGGGCCTCATCGGGGTCTTTGTTCAAAAACTCGCCATTACACATCATGTTAATAAATTGTCTATGACTCGGTGTAATTCCTTCATAGAAGAAACTCACCAATTGTCATGCTGTGAAACCATGATGTGGAATGAATTGCAATAACTCCTTGTAACGATCCCAACATTGGTAGAATTGCTCATTGGGCTTCTCCAAAAAGTTTTGAATTTCTTTTTTCAAAGTGGTGGTTCTATGAACCGGGAAAATATTGTTTAAAAACTCAGAGAGCATTTGGTTCCAAAATGTTATGGAGTGAGGTCTCAAGGAGTTAAACCATGTTTTTGCCTTATCTCTCAGGGAAAAGGGAAACAATTTCAGCCTAGCTATGTCTTCCATACCATGATTGGTGAGGAAGGTCGCAACTATTTCCTCGAAATCCCTTATGTGCAAATAGGGGTTCTCCTTTTCAATTCCGTGGAACGTGGGAAGTAGTTGCAACATCCCCGGCTTAACTAGGAAGAGATGAGCTTGGGGTGGGAGTCGGATGCATGATGGTGTGGTGCTTCGTGTGGGTTGGAGGAAATCTCTCATTGACCTCGCCGGAGGCTCAATGTGGATGTTGTTCCCTTCATTTACGGGAAGGGGAATTTGCATTCTCGGATTAGGCATTCTAGGTTCTCGTCCTCCCCCACCCTGTTGCATGTTCGGGTTAGCACCTACATTATTAAAATTATCACCCGCATCCTCGGGCAGGTCTAGGTCAAGGTTCATGTTGGGGTCCATGGGTTGTCTAACTAGTCGACGTTGTTCGTCCCGACCCCATATATACAAAATTATTTACAAATGAAAATGCAAACAACAAAAGTATATACAAGGATCAACGTACCTTAGCCCATGATGAACATTACGGGACTTACCTTCGTTGTCCGGAAATCACCTTCTAGGTTCAACGCTTGCCTTCCCCGGCAACGACGCCAAAAATACTTGACTAAAACCATTGTTGTTCCTATCCTCCGGACATCATCCCTCAATACGTAAAGTCTATGTGTGGAGGGGAGTGTCACTCTCTCTTGGAATGATGTCAAAAGAAAGGGTAATGGAATGGTGGAATCAATGAAATGTGTGTGTGTGTGTGTGTGTGAACAAAAATATTTCCCAAGCGCAAGAAGACTTTTGTGTGTCGTGTTTTACTTGGAACTGTATTCCAAGGTCGTCTCCTCAGGGAAGGAGGTGAATCTTGTAGAAGGTAATTTTTAGTGAAAGAAAAGTGTAAAATCTTTTTGTTGTTTGAAGTTGGTTTGTGATTGGTGTTGTGATGAAATTGAAATAGGAAACAAGTGTTGGCTAATCAAAAGGTTTCACTCCAATGGGAATGTCAAGTCGACTCAAACCCTTCCTCCAATGGTGCATAGATGAACGATTGATTCGTGGGAAGCGAGGGACAAGATGGAAGTGACGATCTAAGCATAACCCGTGACAAGTTTACGGGATATCAAAGACTCACACCATGTCCTCTCTCAACCCAGTTAAACCGAACCATCGTACACTGAGGGGAGAAAAGCAGATGAGTTGAAATGGCATGCCCAAGAGGAGGTCTCCCTTGGATTAGCCAACTTAAAGATTTAGCTACTCATGCTTAAGGTAAAGACAACAATGTAATGAAAAGACATTATGAAGAAATGAAGATTGGAGCTAAGCATAAATGAAATGCATCAATATAACTTCCGGATAATTTATTCATGTACATCACCTCTTGCTAAAGAGTGAATGAGAAACTACTCACTCTTCATTGCTTTGGTAAAGCTAGAAAAGTAAGTGATGCTCATCCCTCCAAGTAGAGGAATTACAAGGTAAAAATATATTACACAAGGAGCCGATTTTCGACAAAGAATGAGTGAATCACGTTCCACCCTTCACGACTTTGGTAAAGCTCTAGAAAAGTGGAAGAGTTTCACTCCTCTAAGGGAAGAAGGAAGCTCAACAATGGAAGTAAAAGAAAGCAATAATACAAAAAAGTAAAGAAAGCAATAATGCAAGAAAGTAAAGAAAGCAATAATACTTGAAAGTAAATAAAGCAATAATACTTGAAAGTAAATAAAGCAATAATACTTGAAAGTAAATAAAGCAATAATACTTGAAAGTAAATAAAGCAATAATACTTGAAAGTAAATAAAGCAATAATACAAGAAACATGATACAAGAAAGCAATCAAGACTTTTGGAGGGTTTTCCACTACTAAGAGATGCTCTTTACAAGAAAGGTGATACAAGAGAAAAAGATTATCTTTACAAGCCCCAATGAGTGGTATTTATAGACATCCAAAAAATGCCCTTTACAAATATCAAGAAGATGTCATTAGTATATCCTAAAAGATGCCCTTTACAAATATTATATCCTAAAAGATGTCCTTTACAAATATTATATCCTAAAAGATGCCCTTTACAAATATCAAGAAGATCTTGATTTACACTTTGATCTCCCTTTGTTTTGAGCTTTAATAATTGACACCCTATGCTTTGATAATTGGCTCCCCAGTAATTTGTAGTTTTGACACAAAAAAATCCTGAAAAGAACAACAATTAATGCATTATCATTAATTTACATACTAACCCTAATTTGACTTATTTTGACTAGTTTGACTAACACAATTGTCCTATTAACCCTAATTAAATTATGCATTAATTAGGGTTAATCATTAATCCTTCAATATTTAGCCTGCTCTTCCTCATTTTCTTCTCCTCAAAATTTTCTAGGTTTTTTGGAGTTGAAAAATAGGTAAAGGAACGTCAAATCATGGCCCTAGCATATTTATAGTCAAAAAGAAATAAAACCTAAAATACAAAGCGCTGCTGTTTTTAGCGAGGTGTTCGGACGATTCTAGGGGCATCCAAATGCCACCAATTCTCTGGTTTGCACAATTTCACTTTCTAGATAGGCATCAAAACACTTAAGGAGGTGTCCGAACGCAAGCAAATTTCTATCCAGACTTCTGGCTTGAATTTGACCTAGTTATAGAAGTCGATTCAAAAAAAATTACAAGAAATACACTTTTGTAGCCTTGAAGTCTACTTTCTAATTTTCAAATATCAGATCAATTGGAGTTTATGTAAAATATTATGACCAAAATACTAAGTTAATATCAAATTTCTTTCTATCCGAATTCTCCCCAAAATACGTTTTAACTCCAGAATACTTTCAAATTTCTAATACACCCCATATCACATCTCCCAAGGTTTCTCAACCTTCCAAATTAAATAGTAACCTTATTTTGACCTAAAAATCTTTAGAAAATTACCTAGTCACCTTTTTCAAGCTTAAACACCTCCGGAATTAAATTTGACCCGAAAGTGAATATGTGCGAAACTCAAACTTCATGGTCAGTTTTTCAACAATAATTCAAAGTTTCTACCATCATTTTATTTATTTTAAGAGTATTCTTAAGATGATATTATCCTTATTTAATTATAGTGCGAGAATTTTACAAGATCAATCCTGATTTGGGTAGGGGTGCACTGAATCTAGAGTGATTTCCTTGTCTCTGGCTTTCTCTAGGTCGGCTTGTATCTAATGGTCTGCTCGGGTATCTTGATGAGATCAGTAGGTCTGAACTGCCTATTTTTCTGGTATTATTAATTGCCAACTTAGTAATTTAACTCTGCAATTTATATCTCTTCAACACACATACAAAAGGTCTCACATGCACACAAGTTTACCAAAATATATTGCTTATGATGTTTCAGGTCATGATTTTATCTTAATTTGAATAGTTGAAAGGATGACAAATAATATTTGATATACTCGTAAAGCCTGTCAAAATAGTTTGCGTGCAATGCATGCGTGTACCAACTAATAAATATATAATTCAGATTAGATTACAATCGGATTGGATATTATTATATCTAAATTCAAATCTATTAAATATGATATAAAGGATATGATTTCGAATTTGAATTATTAGTAAAATGCCAATCCATATTAAATTAACCGGATTCAAAATCCGATCAAATTTGAATCAAATCCGATCAATTGACAGGCTTACCTATACACTCTTAATTGTCACTGTGCATGAAAAATTACTTATTATCAATGGGACTTTAACAATATGGTACATTTGCAAAAGATGATGGAGGTAAGAACAATAAACATTGTTAATTTCAAAGTGCATTAAACACTATTATACTTCTACTTTATTTTCTTATTTAATTAAATTAACTCTCTTACAATGAAGTTACACAGTTATTTTGGTATTGGGGCATCTCCTGATAATGCCTTCACAAATTGAACAACAGCTTTGGCAACATTAAAAGCAGCAAGAGACCCATAGATAGCCATTGTGTTCTGCCCTGCTTGTCCCCCAGCTAAGTCTGATAGTCCACGGATGACGATCACTGGGAAGCCATTTGACAAGCTTGTCTGCCCAAACCACCATGGTTAATTAGTTACTATGCCCATATATGATGCTAGGAAGTGTGCATTATGCTAATGAAATTATCTTCCAATTAGGGCTTGCATTAAGCCATGACATGTCGGGTTCATGACGTATATAAGACGTATTCTTAAAATTGACTTAACAAATTAGGTTAGATTTTTAAATTTAAATAGCATTACTCCTTTTTTAATAAAATAATTCCTAAACTTTCTCAACTTCCCCAAATTTCTTTCCCACGCTCTCCGATTTTTCAATCTCTCTCTCTTTTACTCACTCTCCTTCCTCTATATCTATAATTACCATATAATATAACAATCTTTATATCCTATTTAAATGTAGTTAGTTTTATAAGCTTCAAATCTTAGATACTAACTTAATACATTTTAATTTATACATGATAGTCTCTAATTCTTGTTTTTAGTTCTCAACTTCCTTAGAAACCTACCCCGAATAAACTCCCAACCCCTTCCAACTTCCCACTACTCTTGTCTACCTTTACTCATCAAGTAGTAGATTTTTATAATGTTCAATTATTCAAAATATTCCATCTGACTTATATAACTACTCCCATAAAATTACTTTAAATTTGAATTATTCATCCTCCTTAATTTATCATAATAATAAGTAATTTTTCAATAATACTAGGGGTGGGGGATGGGGGTGAGTGGTTACAACAAGGGGTGGAGGTAAGGGTGTCAGTAGAGGTGATAAGATTGTGACGAGAGAGATTGAAAATATCGTACATCGCACGGTTTACCGTTAGTATTATAATATATAGCAATGTAGTAACCTTTTTTGACCTCCAAACCTCCATCTCTCATTTCTTAACATTCTGAAAACTTTACGTGGCACATTTCTATTGGTGGGTCTGCTATTTACGCTTAATAGTCTTATCAAATTAAAAATCAGATAACTTCCTTATCTGTTGTCTCCTATTTCACACATGCCTCTTCCACTCTTACGATCAGATTTGAATTATTCATCCTCCTTAATTGATCACATTAATAGGTAATTGTCCAACAAAGTTACGGTTGGAGTGGGGGTGGGATGAGGGGTGGAGATACTGGATGGGACTAGCAGTGACGGTAAGAAGTGATAGAATTATGATGAATGAGATTTAAAATTTCATGCATCGCACGGGCCACCGCTTGTATAGTTGAAGGAAATGGAAAGACTAGAGAATGATTAGGTAAAAAAGAAACTTGCCATTACTACTGCTGAACTCTCCATGTCAAGTGATGAAACCTGAAAAGTTTGAAAGAGGAATTCTCTGTAAGCTGCATTGTCCAGGAAAATGTTGGCGGTTGAGCCACTGAGCCCCACCACTAATTTGGGCTTTTGTGGTAGGCATGTGGTACTGTTCACACATTCTTCCAATTCCATCCCCTGTATTAGTAAAAATGAAAAACGTGTTAAATGGGAGGCATCATCATTTGTAATTCTTTTTTAATCATAAAAGAAATTTCTAATTATATTTTTTTTTTTTGGCAATTTTCATTCATAATAATGGGTAAATTATACTTTGACCTCTTAATTTTGGCCTCAATCTTATTTTTTCCCCACATTCTTCCAAAATCAATAATTAATTATTCGTTAGATGAAAATGCTTATGTCGGTAGTAAAACACATGCTCATAATATTTGTTGTTGGGGCACTGAAAAATCAATAATCATAATTAGATGTACAAGTGGGAAACGTAACATGGACGGTATGAAGCTAATGATTCAATTGGAGGAATATTAATGTAAAACACATACTAGTGAAGGTGTTAGCGTGACACAATACAATAGTTAAGTGGATCAAAGTATAATTTCTCAAAGGTACTAGTTTATGAGAAATTCAACTAATGTTCCAATCTCATCAGAGAGGCTTTTTTATAATGGGTTTGAAGCTGACTTTTTGAGGTGAAAAACTTAGGATTCCCCTAAAGAAAATGAGTAGAGAAGTTTTTACCTCCAAGGTGGTAGCAATTTGAAGCCAATTCTTGCTTATCTGTGCCCAAACCAAAGGTTGAGCAGTATTAGGCTCCCCAGTCTCAGAATAGAACTCCTCAGGGCTATATCCAATGCGACCCAACGAATTATTTCCTTCTCCTCTCGGTACATTATAGTCACCAAAATCAATGTGAGCAACATCATTGCTTGACACTGTCGCGTTGGGTTTCTGTCCATCATAAACATTTTTAGTATTAGACTTCAAGTACAAAATAATAATCGTTCATCGGTTCTAGAGAGAATAAAAATTAGTAAAAATTTATACTTTGAAGGTACGATGCGTACTAAAACTATAGTTTGAATACATGGTATTTTGAAGGTACGATTCAATGCAAATCAATAGTTATAGTTGAATACACGGTTGCATTAGAACAGTATTAAAATCAATAGTTATAGTTGAAGGTACGATGCGAGAAACACGGTGGTTAAAAAGATATGTGACACATAGGAATGAAGTCGATGGTACCAGCCAATCCCAAAGGCCGGTGTGAGCAAATTGTTTAGGAATGGTGACATCTCCAATGGACAAGGAATCGTTTGCATTGCCTGAAATACCAAAATGTATTATGCCTTCTATGTCAAACACATCCAACATTTGCTGCGTTGCTGCTGCCGCATTCACCTGAATCAGAGATAAGGGTTCATTCGAATTATTCTATAATCTAATACGAAAAAATATGCAGATTACACTTTGATCCTGTGAATAATATCCCTTGTTTCACATTGCCAGCAGCCCCTAAACTATTTAATTTTCCACATTGCACCTCAAGCTATAGGTTTGAATTTCAGGTTGGTCTAATTGTTAACTTCTGTCCCATTTTTCAATGCAAATCGAGGGCGAAAAAAGAATTTTACTATGTTAAGAGATGTGAAATTCCCTTCATTTTTGCCTTGATTGGCTATGAAAATTTGGTCAGAAGTTGGCAATTCGTGAATGTGAAACTCAAACCAAGAGTCTAAAGTGAAATGTGAGAAAGGAGATTGTTTAGGGGGTAATGTAAACTAGGAGACATAATTCAGGGGGTTTAAGTATAATTTTCTATATATCTTTCTAGAAAAATAAAACTTCAAGAAGTGTGCATCCATGCGCTTTTTTCAAATTTATTTTCTCAAGCCTATTCTAGTGTGGATTTTTCAACATAGTTAGCTACAAAAGATAGAAGAAACTAATATATCAGTTTTGGATAGCCATAAGAGAAACCAATAGACGGAGCTTTAATCCCAACTATCCAAGTTCATGACAGAAAAAATAAAACGTACCATACCAACGCCACATCTTACGTAAATAACTCTCATCTCATCGATCTTCCCTACTCGGAAACGTCTGCCTGCAAAAGCCCACACATCTTTTTAGCTCATGACTGCAAGTGTTGTATTGCAGCATTTATTGATGTGTACCTGATAAATCGACATAAGGATGTTTGGGGTCTGGCTTGAAGGCACCAATTGAGAAGAAGGCATCTTCTTCAGGAGGAAAGACTGTGATGAGACCAAGATATGGGCCTTTATGATTCAGCTCCTTTATTACACTAAGTGATTTCCACCTTCTTAATGGAATTGCAGATACAGGAAACACCATTGAGGACATCAAAACTACTATCATCACTAAGCATGCTGTGACTTGTGTTGCAGCCATTGTGTGGTTTGCTCTCAAGAAAAATCCCATATTTATAGTCAAAATTGGTGGCTAGTGTGGTGGATATATATATATATATATATATATATATATATATATATATATATATATATATAGAGAGAGAGAGAGAGAGAGAGTAAATTACGTATTTGGCCATCAAACTATAACCTTTGTGTCAATTAAGTCCTGACTTTTTTTTTTGAGTCAATTAAGCTTCTAGATTATCTAATTGTTTCAATCAAGCCCTTATGTTAGAGTTTTTAATGAAAGGGTGTGGAGTATGCTGGTCACATGCCTTCTTTAGGAGTGTTTTAGGCAACCCCCCTTAAAGGCATTAATAAATTATGTATTTGGCCGTCAAACTATGACCTTGGTGTCAATTAAACTCCTGAACATTGTAGATGGTTGGTCTTTCATCTGTGAATCTCAAAAAGCAACTCCCAGACCAAAAACCTAACCCACCACATGAAGCTTCTCTGAGTCTCTATTGTTCCTACGTGTATGCTGATAATGTCCTACATCCGGATCAAATGTACCGTAAGTGCTCTATTTAATTTAGGTTTTGCATTTTTTTCTGTACTTGAACACGTACATCATTGATGAGTTGTTGCTAATCGAAATTGTATGAACAATAGAGACTCACAGAAGCTTCATGTGGTGGGTTAGGTTTTTGGTCTGAGAGTTGCCCTTCAAGATTAACAGATGAAAGGCCAACCATCTGCAATGTTCAGGAGTTTAATTGATATAAGGGTAATAGTTTGAGGGTCAAATACATAATTTACTCATGTCGCCTAAAACGCCTCCTGAAGAAGGCATGTCACCAGCACACTCCACACCTTTCCGTTAGAAACATTAATAGAAGGGTTTGATTAAAATAATTAGATAGTTTAGGGGCTTAATTGACTAAAAAAAAAGTCTAGAGACTTAATTGATATAAGGGTCATAGTTTGAAGGCCAAATACATAATTTACTCATATGTATATATATATATATATATTGCTGCAGTTCTATTATCTCTAAGAGAGAGACGCCAGATTCATAGATTATGAACGCAGTGTCTTAGGAATAATGGAAGCTGGTTTACATAACGGACTAGTATATTTTAACTGCTTTCCAGACTTCACTTTAAGTCTAGATTGCAAAAAAACAATCAAAGCATTAACTTTAGGAATAAAGCTTAATGGAGTAATTACCAAATTAGAAAAAGAAACACAATCTGTTGTGCTTATCTATAGGATTTACTATAAATGTATTACCACAAACCTGAATGTGCATGCATTAAAGAAAAGTCCTAAAGATAGTACTTTATTAATTCAAAGCAGTACTAATGAAACAAATATCCAAGTCCCAAAAAGACTTATGTGGAAAGATATCCAACTACCAGAACACTGGATAGTTGAAAATGAAAATTTTAACAAAGATAGTGAAAGCACTACCACAAACCTAGAAAACGTCCAACAGTTTTCTGATGGATCAGTAAGAATCTCCTTTGATGGCACAAGATCCAATAGATCTAGTCTATCATCGATCCCTCCTAGTTTGATTAACAAACCAATTAGGATCAATGAAGGAAGAAAATCTGAATCTCATTCCACTAGAAGAGATAAAGAATTAGCATTTTTACCAGTTTGAATTAATGGTTTTATTGCTACTTAGACAAGACCTAGGTGGATAAATTTAAATCCTTTAGACCTATGTCTTTTGAGGGCTTCTTTACTGAGAAGCTGACAAATCTCTTCATCATTTTTTAGAGCATAAACTTGCTCAATTGTTTTTACTTGTAATTCAGAGTTAAAGGCTTTAGGGAGCCAACTAGACTTGTAGATTTCCCTATGGGGGACTGTGGGGATGTTCCATCCTCTCCAATCTACATTAGACTCATGATATTCAAGTTCTTCTTCATTTACTATATTTGGTATAGTATTCAATGAAGATCTAGATGAGCTAGCCATAGAATTATATCTGAATAATCTATTCATTGTTAAATCTAAAAATTTTCAATTTTGTAAATTATTAGTTAATTTTATTCCTAAGCTACCCCTCTGCTCATACCCTTCTAGTAAAACCTCATCCATCGGTATTTTTCCCTCAACTGCCTACACAAAGACTTACAAACGGAACGACACACTAGGACCTCTCGGTTTCAGGCTGGGTGGCAAGGCCAAGGCAACTGAGTTATAAAAATAACAAATGATTTACTAATTGAAACATGAAAGATTTAGAATGAATAAGATGAAACAAATATAACTCAATGGTTAACTATCCAGGCCGTCAAATGGCTCTGATACCAAAATAAAGACAACTACGGAAGTCATGAAGAATCACAAGCTGTAGATATAAAAGATGGATATATATATATAAAATTAACAACTGTATGCCAGATTGACACCAGACATGCAATTTCCAATGAAAATATTCTATCATTTCTATCAAAAAAAAAAAAAAAATTATATGGGAGATCCTCCAGAGCAGCAGATCAGCAAAGAGTAGTAGTTGGATTAAATTATGGACAAATTACACTTTGACTCTCCCAACTATGACCCAATTTCATGTTGTTTCGTCAACTTTTGAGTTTCTCACTTTACACTCCCAACTACTTGAATTTGTTTCATAATGCGATCTAGATTGAAAATGTTGGCATGTTTTGGATGGAAAGTATTCAAAGGTGTAGTAAAATACGTGTTTCCCACACATACAATTGAGTAATGGGGAACCAATTATTATAGTTAGAGGTGCAACGTGAGAGATGCGATTACAAAGGGAACAGTGTGAAATTAAGAATCATAGTTTGGAGTGTAATGTGTGAAACATGACAATTAAAGAACAATATAAGACCGACATAATTGAAAGGGTCAAAATATAATTTACTATGCATTAACTTAACATGGCTTTAAGAACACGTTTTAATTTACTAGTGGGGACTATTATTACCAAATGGTTGCCACCAAACATGCTACTTTCACGTGGATGAAGGAATAACTTCACATGGGCTGTAAGAACATTATTTGCAATATTTCCTTCATAAAGGTGGAAATCACTTAGTATAAAGGTATATTGTATCAATAGTCTCTAAGGTTTATCACTTATCGTACTTTGATTCTTAAAGTCTTAATTTCGTCTTCAAAATTAAAATATTGAGTTAATGTGATCTTTAACACGAACTGCCGTCACAAAAATTTAATGAAAAATAGCATGTGCTGTCATGTGCAAATTTTCAGGGACATTTTGACAATTTTGCAAACAAATCTAAGGGCAAAAATGTAAAATAAAACAACTAACCCCCTTTCTCCCATTTTCCCCTCAGATCCCTTAACTCAACCCGCAAAAACCTTACTCTACATCGCCTGCCCCTGCAACTCTCCATCCTTGTCGAGAGAGAAAAATAGAGAGTTAGAAATTCACACAGAGTTCAAAAAAAAAGGGGAAAAAAAAGCTTGATTTGATATAAACATCTTCAATGGAGACACCCAAATTTAAAGGAAGAGAAACTCAAATTTAAATGAGGATAAATTCAAATTTAAAATAAGGTAAATATGGCCATTGGATTTTTAAAGGAAGGTGAAATCTCACCATTAAAAATTTAGGTATGGATTTGAGTCTCTCTTAATTTGAGTAAAAAAAAAAAAAGTCTCTTTTAATTTGATATAAGTATAGGCCTAACATTGAAGAAGATTTTTAAGAGTTTTTTTCTCAAATTTAAATTTGAGTTTAAAAAAGGATTGGAAATGCTTTGAGGAAGATTATTATTAAAGTAAAGGGTTAATTACAATTTGTCCCCTCCAATTATGCTTTTTATTGTAATAAACTCCATGTGATTTTAAGTACTACAATATGTCCTCTCCAAGTTTCAAGTTGACTAAATTGAGTGATAGTAGTGGCTGAAACATGAAAGTACCACTTGAGATACCAATTTTATCCATAAAAAGTAAGAAAACGAAAAATTCATGACAAAAATACATATGTTCAACCCAACACCAACTCACTACGCAACAACATATTCGCCTCCATCTTCACCCAACAGCAGCGCGCGAGCGCGCACATACATACACTTTTTTCATTGGTAGATATTTCTTTTTAACAAAGTAGAGATCACATAAATTTTTGATGTTTAACTTCCGTTATTTTTATGATCTAAAATTAATTGTTGGAGTTAATTATAAATTATTTAAACTTAAAGGAGGCTATTTGTTAAAATTAAAACTTAAAAGAGTGAATAACAAACTACCCAAAATTAAAAGCTGCATTTTATAATTAACCCGTAAGTAAATTACTTGGTCTGTATTTGGGGTGTACAGTTACTCCCACATTGAAATTTAAACAAACTTTTGAAGACTTTATACTACTAAAATCTTAGAGCAATTAAGTTTTGCAATAAGCTTCTAATTGGTCCCACATTAAGTATAAAAAAAAAAAAACCAGACATAATTGAAGGGGTCGAAATATAATTTGCCATTAACTTAACATGGCCTTAAGAACACGTTTTTTTATTTTTAAAGTGCTTTTTTTTTTTTCAAATTATTTTGGCGTAATTCTCGAATTAAGTTTTGCAATAAGCTTTCCAATTGGTCCCACATCAAGTATAAAAAAAAAAAAAAAATTCCCATATTTAAAGAATTTTTTGTCAAAAAGTCCTGGATAGTGTGGCAGGGACTATTGTTACAAAATGTTTGCCACCAAATATGCAATTTTCTTCAGACAAAAAAAAAAAAAACAGAAGGGTAAATTACACGTTAACCCCTAAATTATAGACTCGGTTTCATTTTGCCTTTTGAATGATTGAATTTTTCACATTACCCTCTCAACTACTCGAATTATTTTATCTCAATTGCAAACATCCATTATCTTTTTGGATGGAAATGGACAAATTGAAAAATATTACATAGAATATTGGAAATCACTTCTACTTTCTTAGCACTACAATCCATTACAATTAAGTCACATTATTATGGTACTGGGGCAACTCTTGCTAATGCCTTGACAAATTGAACAACAACTTTGGCAACATTGAGAGCTGCAAGAGGCCCAAATACATGGATTGAGTTCTTCCCTTCTTGTCCCCCAGCTAAATCCGATAGGCCACGGATCACAATCACCGGGAAGCCATTTGACAAGCTTGTCTGCCAAAACCACCAAGTTCAATTGAATGCTAAGAATTGTGCAATGCATTCTGCCAAAATGACTAAACTTTCCTAGTATAAGATTAAAGGGGGTGCAAAAATGCAATAGAGGTCATCCCCCCAACAAGGCTCCCGCCTTTTGCAACGCTTGGGAGAGATAAATGGTATATAGTTTTATCCTGATTAGGAAACACTAATTCCCGAACTCGAAACTGAATATCATTTGAATAGATGAGCACTATTTATAAAACATTTTTCTAAAAGAGTTATGGGAAAACTCTAAGATAAATGATTTTGGAGGAGGAATTTTTTAGCAATCATTCTATCCCAAGGCTTTGTTACGCAATTCAAGCACAAACAAGTGTGGGATCTAAGTTCAATTTTCATTTTTTAATTGGGGTGGTTCAGAGCCAATTTATCATTCATCGCTTATCCAATTTGAGCAAGTGAATGATCGACGTTAATCTATTTGAGGAAAAGGAAAAGAAGGAATAAAAGAGGCTCAATGAAAAGAACTTGCCATTACCACTGCTGAACTCTCCATATCAACTGATGAAACCTGAAAAGTTCGAAAGAGGAACTCTCTGTAAGCTGCATTGTCCACAAAAATGTTGGCAGTTGAGGCCCTTAATCCAACCACCAATTTGGGCATTTTTGGAAGGCACACACTTGCATTCAAACACTGTTCTAGTTTCATCCCCTGTAATAATCAAAATGAAATTGTGTCAAAGGAAAGCCACCATATAGGAAATTTTTCAGTCCTAGAAGCAAAGTTGTAATGATTTTCAGTGATGTTCTCACAAATCTTGCCTGCCCATTCCGTTTTGTGAAACTAAATTAAGGTAAAACCAAATTAATTGGTTTCACATTGGCCCAGAACCAAATTTCCATCATGTTTTGAATGAAAATGTCTAAATGTGTAATAAAATGCACGTTTCCAACGTCCACAATAGGGATAAAATGAAATTAATGACTATAGTTGAAGTTACAACAAGAAAAATGTGGTAGTTGAGGGGGCGATGTAAAGCAATGACCATAGTGTTGGGTGTGGAATGTGAGAAATGTAAACGTTGAAGGAGTAGTGTGTGTGTGAGAGGGAGAGAGAGAGAGAGGGGGGGGGGGGGACATAGTTGAAGGGTTAAAGGCAAATTTGCCTAAAGTATTTATTTGTGGAATCAAGTCATAAATTAACTACATTAATGAAGTGAAAGAAAACAAGAGATTTTTGTATGGATTGGTGACATTGAAAAATCAAAGTGATTAAACTATAAGACATAAGAAATGTAGCAATGACATGAAAGAAAACAAGCATAGATGTTAGTATTTTTGCCTCCAAACTTGCAGCTAGTTGAAGCCAATTCTGGCTTATCTGTGCCCAGACCAAAGGCTTATAAATATTAGGCTTCCCAGATTCCGAAAAGAATTCCTCAGGGTTATATCCGATGCGTCCCAACGAATTATTTCCTTCTCCTTTTGGGACATTGTACCTTCCAAAATCTAGATAAGCAACATCATCGGTTGGCATCATCTCATTTGGTTTCTGTTCAAAATAAAAAAAATTAGTATTCGGGTTGGACTGAAGTTCAAAATTATGATAGAAAACATATAAACGTTTAAGGGAGAGTTTAATTTGAGAAATGAACTCAAACCATCCAATTCCATAGTCCCGTGTGGGCTAATTGTTTTGGAATTGTGACATCTCCAATGGACATTGAATTGTTTGCATTGCCTGCTATACCAAAATGTATTAAGCCTACTATGTCAAACAGATCCACCATTTGTTGGGTTGATGCTGCTGCATTAACCTGAATGAGAGACAAGGGTCATCCAAATCAATCTATACATTTTTTAAGGAAAAAAACTTCAAGAACAATGCATTCCAGTGCCCTTTCTCCTATTTCTTTCCTCAAATAACCATAACTAGAATGACTAATTCAATAGTAGCATCCAAAATGTCTATACGAACTCAATTTATTATATCGGGAGACGAAAATGAGGCTCAAAGGAAATAATTCCCGGGGATGAAAGTATAGATTTTTCAACATATATAGTTTGCCACTTCAACAAAAGCTATTAAGGCTTTCTGCTACATTACAAACCAGTTTTTTTACCAGGGATTCATTGACCATTGATAGAAGATTAGAAGCTATGGCACAGCATCAAGAGAGAAGAAACTGTACCATTCCAATCCCACATCTCACATAAATAACTCTCTTCCCATGAATTTTCCCAACTCGAAAACGTCTGCCTGCAAAAACCAGCCGTATTTTAGCTCATGAATGCCAAGAATTGCATATCTAGAATCAAAATATTATTTCCTTGCACAGTTTTATATTCAACTCAAAAATGAAAACGTTTTGAAAACATGGACACATCCTGAAATATTAATCGACACATACTGAAATTTCTTATGCATAACAAACATTTATATGGATAGAATATCTACCTGACAAATCCACATATGGGTGTTTTGGGTGTGGCTTGAATGCACCAGTTGAGAAGAAGGCATGTTCTTCAGGAGGATAGACTGTGATGAGTCCAAGATATGGGCCTTTATGATTCAGCTCCTTTATTATTTTCAGTGATTTCCACCTTCTTAATGAAGTTGCAGATACAGAAAACACCAGTGATGAGGAGATCAAAGCTACTATCACTAGACATGTTGTGACTTGTATTGCAGCCATGTTGTGGTTGTTCTCTAGCACAATTCCATATTTGAGTCCACACTGCCGGCTAATGTGGTTGAGGGCTTTTATTAATAAATGTTTTTGACCAATTCTTTTGTCTTACACATTATATGGGTTGTATTGGATTTTTTTTTTTTTTTTTTTGGAGAATTACACTCAGACTCCCCAATGTTTGTCACTTAATCACTCAGACCTCTTAACATTTAAAATATTACACACAAACCCCCTAAAGTTTGTACACCCGTAGCACTTATACTCCTGCGGTTAAATATCCGTTAGTAAATTACACCCAAATCTCTTGAAATTTGTAGGCGTATAATACTTAAACCTCTTAAGTTAAAAAAGTTATACTTAGACAAAAAATATTCCAATCAAAGATAGAATATCAAATATTTTAAATTTTATAACTAAAATTCATGTTCTATTGTATCATTTATTGAAATAAAATCAAAAATAAAAAGCTAATTTTTTTAAAAAAAATCGTAATTAATATACAATTATATTTTTTTTTTTGTATACAATTATACTATCTATTGGAATAAAACTAAAAAATAAATAAGGGGCCTAAGTTACTCATAATAGAACATGAATTTTACAACCAAAATTCATGTTGTATTATGTCATTTATTGAAATAAAATGAAAAATATAAATCTAATTTATTCTTAAAAATTATAATTAATATACAATTATACTATCTATTAGAATAAAACTAAAAAATCAAAAAAAATGTCAAACTGTAATGAACACTATATATTCTAACTTTAATTAGGGTAATTTGGTCGTTTAAACGACCAAATTAAATTATAATAAATAATATAATTGTATACTAATTATGATTTTTTAATAAAAAATTATATTTTTATTTTTAATTTTATTTCAACAAATGTCTTAATAGAACATGAATTTAGGTTGTAAAATTTAAAATATTTCATATTCTATTTTTGATTGAAGTATTTTTTGTCTAAGTATAACATTTTAAACTTGAGGGTCTAAGTATTACACATTACAAACTTCAGGGGTCTGGATGTAATTTATTAACGAATATAAACATTAACGACAGGGGTCTAAGTGTTATGCACCTACAAACCTTAAGGAGTTTGTGTGTAATATTTCAAATGTCAAGGGTCTAAATAATTAAATGACAAATCTCAGGGGAATTGGGTGTAATTCTCCCTTTTTTTTTTTAGTTTTGGAATGTACAACTATGAATTTAGCTTATTTCTTAAGACAGAGAGAGAGAGAGAGTGGTGAGAGGTTACAAAGGATTGATTGAAGTTCTTGTCTGGACACAAACTATGTACGATATTTTTAAGATATTTTTTGTTCTGGAGCGACTAGGGAATTGACTTCACATAGGGTCTCCCACTCTACATTTGGGATTAGTGTTAAAACAATAATTAATGTGATGAATTCAATGCTTTTTGTTTTGACTTATGCCTACTTGGGTGGAGTCCTTCCTTATCAGCTAGATTTTTTGGTCTACAATGGAATGGGGTTATTGCCAAGGTGAAGCAATCATTCATCAAGACTCAGGAAGTCAATAAACATTTCAGTAAAAGAAACTCAAATGCACATGGTAAGTGAATTTGTTAGTGTTTTTTTCTTTTGATTAGTTAAAAAAACATCACATTATTTGATAGATGTAAGGAATGAGATTCTTCATTTAATAGGTTTCGAACGAACAGTCTAAAATACCCATGATATGTTGTCCATATGATGAACACGTGAGACATCCCATCAAAAAACTTAACAGTTGATGATAGAATGATTTAATTGCTAAAATTTTAGAGTTTATGGACTCAATTGACACAAAAATTAATTCAAGGACTTAATTGACCCAATGGTCATAGTTTAAAAGTCATTTGTATAGTTTACTCAAAAATTAATGATATTCAGGTGGGGAACGTAATATGGATAGTGTGAAGCTAATGATTCAATTGGATGAATATTAATGTAAAAAACATACTAGTTAAGGGGTTAGCATGACACAATACTATAATTAAGGGGATCAAAGTATAATTCCTCAAAGGTACTACTTTAAGTGGATCAATCTCATCCGGGGGGGGGGGGGGGGGGGCGTTTATACTGAAAAGTCATTTTTTGTAGGGGTATTCAAATTTTTGATTAGCAGTAATTTTTTATCCTACCTGACTTTATCCGACTCTATTAACGGTTAGCCGAAAAAATCGGGTAGAAATGCAGAAGTTTTTTTAGTCTTTCGATTAAATCGGGTAGGAATGCGGAATAGCCATTAATTTTTGTATTCCTACTCTATCCTACCCGCATTAATTTATATATATATATATATAAATTTAAAACCCTAATTCCCTAATCATATGGTTTAAACTTAAAATAATTGTTATTATATTTGTTCAACAATTATGATGGATTGATGTTTATGCTTTCTTGTGTTTTATTTTAATTGTTGTTGTAATTGTTTTAGTTTTAGTGTAATTGGTTTATTTTGTTGTTAAATTGGTGCATGTTATTTAATTGAATTGTTAAAATGATCCAAAAATTAAAAACTACAAAAGTGTTCACCTGATTTACTACCCGACTTCCTACCCTATTAATTTGGCCGGAAGTCAAGTAGGAATACCACACTTGATCGGGTAGGGTAGGCCAAGAAAATATTATGGTAAGAAGACGAAAGATCATATTTCCTACCCGTAGGATAGGGTGAACACCCCTAATTTTTGGTAATAAATTTTAATTTGAGTTATTAGAAATGTAACTGACAAAAAAATAATAAATTTAACAATAATGAAAAGGCGAATTATACTTTGTACCCTAACATATTTAATAGGTCTCATTTTATACCCTAAAAAATTAAATTTTACATATACCTTCAATATATTAAAAAATATTACGAAGTGGCCCTTCTTTTAACTTCTGTTGCTTATTCTGTCAATATCAAACGGCAGTTAACAAAAGAACCGCATTACAACACTTTTAATACGTTTAGTTTGTAATAGAAAAAATCCCATATTTATTGTCAAAATTGGTGGCTAGTGTGGTGGATATATATATATAAAATAACGTACAATACAATTCAAATATCAAAAAATAAACAAAATAATTTTTATTTTTCGCAGTTGAGATCACTTTAAATTTTACTTTAAAGTTAATCCGACAGCTAATATTAACACCCCAAATATAATAGAAAAAATGGACAACCGATTATGTTTTAGGGAAGTTAATCACTAATAAAATCGATTCTAAAAAATAGGCCAAGTCAAGAACAGTATACCCTCGATTTTAATATTGTTTAGGTAGGCATCTAGAGGCCAGTTTTGTTTTAAGAGGTTTCTAGTTGTATTAGCATAGATTGATTTATGAACATTCATTCTTCAAAACCAACTCAGATCTTTCCTATCTAAAGCTACTTGACACACATTATATCCCTTCAATAAATACGTAGATTTTTATTTTAGAAAATGTTATTTGGACGTAATCTAGAGATCTAATCAATAACAATTTTGTTCGATTAAAAATGGGCGTTTGAATTTTATATTGCATCGTGCCTTCAGGCACGAGTTAGAACTAGTGTGAGATAAAAGACATACTTGAGGTGGTCAAAGTGTAATTTAGCTTTAATTGAACAATCACATATCAAAGCAAGAACAATAAATGAATACAAGAAGTCAGCAATACAACTTCCTAATTTAATTCTCTATTATTACTGGCAGCTCAACGATTGTCGCCACCACCGCCATCACCGCCACCGCCAAGTTTGGGGCACTTTGGTGCAGCCCTCAGCCCTGTGAGTATTGGACATCACTTCTACTTTCTTAGCACTACAATCCCTTGCAATGAAGTAACATTATTGTGATAGTACTGGGACAACCCTTGCCAATGCCTTGACAAATTGAACAACAACTTTGGCAACATTGAGAGCTGCAAGAGGCCCATATACATCGATCGAGTTCTTCCCTACTTGTCCCCCAGCCAAGTCCGATAGGCTGCGGGAAGCCATTTGACAAGCTTGTCTTCCAAAACCACCAAGTTCAGTTAGCTATTTTTGGCAATACATTGACTTCCTAGTAGAATGCTAAGAATTGTACAATGCATTCTGCCAAAAGGACTAAACTTTCCTGGTATAATGTTAAAGGGGTGCAAAAATGCAATAGGGGTCATCCCTACACAAGGTTCCCGCCTATTGCAACGTCTGGGAGAGATAAACGGTACATAGTTTTATCCCAGATTAGGAGACACTAATTCCTGAATCGAAGCTGATTATCATTTGAATAGATGAGCACTATTCATAAAACATTTCTGAAAGAGTGATGGGAAAACTCTAAGCTAAATGATTTTGGAGGAGGAATTTTTTAGCAAGCATTCTATCCCAAGGCTTTGTGATGCAATTCAAGCACAAACAAGTGTGGTATCTAAGTTCATTTTTCATCTTTTAAATGGGGTACTTCAGAGCCAATTTCTCATTCACTGCTTACTCGATTTAAGCAAATGAGTGCTCGACATTAATCTCCTTGAGGAAAAAGAAAAGAAGGAATAAACGAGGCTCAGCGAAAAGAACTTGCTACTATTGTTGAACTCTCCATATCAACTGATGAAACCCAAAAAGTTTGAAAGATGAACTCTTTGTAAGCTGCATTGTCCACAAAAATGTTGGCAGTTGAGGTCCTTAATCCAACCACTAATTTGGGCATTTTCGGAAGGCACACACTTGCATTCAAACACTGTTCTAGTTCCATCCCCTCTAATAATCAAAATGAAACTGTATCAAAGGAAAGCTTGATATCATATAAGAAATTTTTCGGTCCTAGAAGCAAAGTTGTAATGATTTTCACTGATGTTCTCAAAAATCTTGTCTGCCCAAATTAAGGTTGAATTATATTTTAACTCTTCCTCAACTACGGTCCTAATCTCACGTTACCTCTGTAGCTCTGTTGAGTTTGTTATGTTAATGTTTTGAACCAAAAATATCTAAATGTGTGACAAAATACATGTTTTCAACGTCCACAATGTGAAACTAATAACTATAGTTGAAGCTCCAACAAGAAAAATGTGGTAGTTGAGGGGGCGATGTAAAGCAATAACCGTAGTTGGATGTGTAATGTGAGAAATGTAATCATTGAGGAAGCACTGTGTAAGAGTGAGAGGATATAGTTGAAAGGTTAAAGGGTAATCTGCCTAAGTATTTATTTGTGGAATCAGTTCATAAATTAACTGAAAGGAATAAGACTTTCTAGCCTTAAATAGTTCATTGATATGAATCTATTGATGGGTACAAATATATATAGTATAAGAAGACTATTCTAGAATATTTGTACATGGAAAGAATCAAAACACAATACAAGATTATAGGAATCAAATTCTTGACATAGGCTGCAATATTCACGTATGTGATCAATCCCCTTGACTGGAGGAGTGAAATCTGCTATTCACTTAACACTCCCCCGCAAACTGATGAGGAGGGGACACAACATTAGTTTGTCTCGTAGATTAAGAAACTGAGAAGTGGTGAGACCCTTTGTGAAGATATTAGTAGTTTGATGATTCGTACGAATAAATTGCATGTGAAGGGTTCCTTTCGCTACTAGTTCGCGAACAAAATGTTAATCAATTTCAATATGTTTTGTTCTAGCATGGAACACCGGATTTGTAGCCATGTAAGTTGCACTCACATCATCACAGTGAAGAGAATAAGGTGTCGAAGTGGAGACACGAAGTTCTCGAAGGAGATAGCGAAGCCAAATAACTTCAGCAGTTGCACAAGCAACAACAAGGTACTCTGCTTCAGCACTAGATCGGGCTACTATGGGTTGCTTTTTACAAGACCAAGAAATAAGATTAGATCCAAGGAAGATGCAACACCCAGTAACACCCAGTAGTAGAACGACAAAAGTCAGGGCATCCAGCCCAATCAGCATCGGAGAAAGTATTGATTGTAAGAGAGGAACCAAACTGAAGATGAAGGCCCAAATCAATTGTACATTCAACATAGCAAATAATCTGTTTTATAGCAACAAGATGAGTTATGGTCGGAGCATGCATAAATTGACATGCTTGATTGACAGCATAGATAATATCAAGATGAGTTATGGTAAGATATGGAAGAGCTCCCACAATTTGGTGATAAAAGGATGGGTCTGACAAGGGATCACCTTCATGTAAGGAGAGTTTCGAATCAAGTGTGGCAAGTGTGGGATACGGTTTTGCTTCAAGAATACTTGCACGTGATAGCAGGGTAACAACATACTTGGACTGGGAAAGATGAAGCCCTATAGCAGTATGTTTTGCTTCAATGCCTAAGAAATAATGAAGATCGCCTAGATCTTTCATGGCAAACTAAGTACTGAGCATATCTATAAATGATCGAAGAAGTGAGGGAGAACTGCCAGTGAAGATGATATCATCCACATAAAGAAGAGGAACCATAGTGCCAACAGACAATTGAAATAGAAACATAGAGAGATCTGCTCGACTGCAAGTAAAACCAAATTGACGAAGAAATCCACTAAAACGTTGAAACCAAGCGCATGGAGCTTGCTTAAGACCATAAATAGTCTTATGAAGATGACAGACATGTGTAGGATGAGAAGGGTCATGGAAGCTAGGCAACTGTTCCATATAAACTTCCTCATACAGTACTCCACGAAGAAATGCATTCTTCACATACAATTAACGAATAGACCAATCACGAGAAAGAGCCAGAGAGAGAATCGTGCGATCAATAACAGATTTCACCACTGGACTAAAGGTCTCAGTAAAGTCTATGCCTTCTTGTTGATTATAACCTTTGGCAACTAGACGTGTTTTGTATTGCTCCATCGAACCATCATATTTTTCTTTAATTTTGTAAACTCATTTGGAGCCAACTATATTCAAATTGCCATGACGAGGGAAAAAAGACCAAGTGGTATTGGAAAGAAGGGAATTAAATTCGTCTTGCATGGCAACACACCATTTTGGATCTTTAGAGTCCTCCCGATAGGTAAAGGGTTCTATCCGATCAGAGGATGCCACTAATGCAAGCAAGACAGCTGGAAGAGGATGCTTGGTCGTCATGAAAGACCTTTGTTTGGTTTTAACAATGCCACCCTTAAATCATGTAACCATTGGGTGAGTGGAAATAGATGGAGGTGGTGGTGTAGGAGTTGTCACATGTACCACAGAGGTCTCAACAGGAGTAAATTCATTCTCAACCAAATTAGGTAGAAGAGAGGTAGGGGATACATCGATAAAGGAGGCTTCCGGAGATCCAGGTGGTGCGGAATCTATTGGAATTGATGAAGGGATGGTCGGAGTCATCCTGCTAAAAATAGGCAGAGTCGGTTGAAAGGGAATGGTAACGAAATCCATTGTTGTTGAGACTCCAACGTTGGCAGGGTAGCAATTGAGTCTGCAAAAGGAAAATTGAACTGATCAAAGACAACCTGACGGGAAATATAAACTCGGCCTATGATTATATCCAAGCATTGATATCCCTTGTGATGACCAGTATACCCCAAGAATGCACACCGGATCGACTTTGGGCTTAGCTTATCTGCCTTGTAAGGCCCCAAATAGGGAAGACAAGCACATCCAAAAGTGTGAAGTATGTTATAATTCGGTTCTGCATGAAATAAAACTTCATGAGGAGAACGAGAGTTCAACACTGACGTTGGTAAACGATTGATAAGGAAAACTGCATGTTTGAAAGCTTCTGACCAAAATCTCTTGGGTATAGAACTGTGAAACATCAAAGATAAGCCAATTTCAGTAATATGTCGATGCTTACGCTCAGAAACCCCATTCTGCTGTTGAGTGTGAGGACATGAAATCCGTGAAATAATACCACATTCATCAAGTATAGTTTTGAACACTTCCTTGGTTAACTCTAAAGCACCATCACTTTGAAAATATTTGATCTTGGTCGATAGTAAATTTTCCATCATCCTTTTAAAATGAAGAAAGCAATTTGAACTATCACTTTTAGCTTTCATAGGGTAAAGCCACACATATCACCTGAAATCATCAATAAATATAATATAATAGAGGTAGCCTGAATTAGAAGAAACTAAACTTTTATTCAAAGTACCAGAAACATCTAAAAATTTATTTGAAGAAAGAGAGGCAATAATCTTAAATCCTGCATGCCCTAAGTGATTATGCCAGACTTCAGAAGTAGCCTTTGCACTGATGAATGTTGATCTTGTGGAAACGAAACAATCTTTCTATTAGAGACTTCTGGATGAGATATGGAGTGGATAAAGATTATCCTTGATTGGTCCTGTGAGAAGAACTTTCCCTGTTGCCAAATCCTTAACACAATAATACCATGGAAAAAAGTGAAATGAACAATTTGCCAAATCCCCCCCCCAGATAGTAGATTTTTCTTAATAACAGGAACACACAACACATCTCGAAAGTGAAATTTTGAATCATGAAAATAAATATTACCAGTATGAGAAATAGGAAGACCCGCACCATATCCAACCATAACCGTATCTAAACCAAAGTAGTCTGTTGGTTGTTAAAGAACAGACATGTCTCCTATCATATGACTAGTTGCACTAGTATCTGGGTACCAAAATGGATCGTATGAAAATGGAGTAGTGGGGGATTGAGCAACTAGGGAAGAACTTGAATTTTTACACTAATGCTATGCTGACCAAATTAAGAACCCAAATGACATGACAACATATTATTGCTTCTTTATTTGGTGTCATATTATTTGAGCCTCAATAAAGACTCCAAATAATATGTTGTCATGTAATTTGGTCCCAAAATTTGGTCAGCATAGCATTACTGGAATTTTTAATATTCATGGCTACAAACACTATTGTACGGATCTAGAAGTATAAGCCTGATCAAATCGAAAGCAACATTTGAATGCGCTATGTCCTTGTGCACGACAGATCTAACATTTGCCCATGTAGAGATTTCCCTGAAAATTTTGACTACGACCATGATTTTGAGCATATCCTCGTCCACGACGATTTGAGTGCTCACCACCACGTCCATGATGAGCAAAATATATTATCTATTGGAATAAAACTAAAAAATCAAACAATTGGTCTAAATCATTCATCATAGAACATGAATTTTACAACCAAAATTCATGTTCTATTATGACATTTATTGAAATAAAATTAAAAATGAAAATATAATATTTTCTCTAGATGTATAAAATTAAGTTCGTCTGGACCTCTCGTACTTCATAGTTGCGGAATCGTTATGCACTAGGTCAATATTGAAAATTTTAGTAAAAATTCTATCTACAAAGCATTCTCGGATAGAAAACCAACGCCAGTCACAAAATCCATCTCTCCACTGTATCTTCTTTATGTAAGTGTGATTAGTAATGATCAAAATTTTGTTTTGATAGCGCATAACTTTCAAATAACTTTAAAACACAAAACATTTCGAGAATTGAATGGAAACAAAAGAAAAAAAATTATACTTTTGACTCCAAAACATCTCGAATTAGTTTCACACATTCTGAAACATGAGAATTTTGACTTTCTACCAACGCTTTGCCTATGTTTTCACAAATTATTTCAGTCGCTTCAGTGGAAACAACATGAAATTTCGAGCCCTTCAAGCAATGCTTTCTTCTGACTTTCATTCAAGAATTCTTGTTTAGACCGTTCATACAATCCGTACATATGAGGAATCAATGAAATCGAAAGTACGTCAATTCAATTCCTAAACTTCTGCACTGGACAGATGTAGTTGTTTCACTTCCACGCAGTTGACATTTTTATGGTCACAGTAAATCATAAGATAACTCATCCCAAAAAGAAGTCCAACAATTAGACTTTCCCATAGTACAAGTCATACTAGTAAGACTCTGTTCAACATTTCAACTCAACAAAATCTCGTCCCAACAAGTTGGGATCGACTATATAAATCTTATTTCGTCATTGGTTTTTGTCATTTCTAAGCAGCAAGCAGAGGAGGAACTGGAGGGGGGAAGGTTTGCACCTTGATAAACTGGTTCTGTAATTTGAATCACTTTCTTTAATTAAAATTTTGCTTGGGAGCATCCAACTGTTTTCAGGATTCCCACAGTCCTCTACAATATTGGTACATAAAAAAGAATGTTGTCAAAACCAAAATTTAAAGTTCACCGATTTTGAAGAGCCTCGATCGCCTTTTTCCACTGCAACGCTCTCTGTTTCGCATCCTCGAATGATAAAACCTTTTTTGGCTGTACCATTGCAAACAGATAAATATACAAGTAAATTCGATAAAACATGTGAATAGTTAATGCAATGGAAGTGCCAGAAAATTTCTTGTTCCTTTTTCCTACAGCCATTCTAATCAGGATCGGACCATGAATTTAACTCAGGGTGGACCCTAAATTACATGCTGAAGGTTTTATATCGATAAAAAGCAAATTACAAACTATAAAATAACTCCATTCGATTCAAAATTTGTTTGAATCTGTTTGAATGGTGTCCTTAACGTGCCCATAGCCATTTAGGTATAGATCTATATGGAAGTAATAGGGTGGGCACTAGAACATATATTTAAGGGTGTTTAATACATTTATACACAAACATATATAATTATAGTTATTTAAAACTATTTGAGGGTGGGCAGGGTACCACCCTGGGCCAAGGGTGACTCCGCCCATGCCAGTGACCACTCCCTAGATTATCTGGAAAGCGTTAAAGAATAGTGTGAAATCATACTATGTATTTTCAGACTTTTAGGATGAAAACATCTTTGCATTTACATATTTACATCCACAATCCTGGAGTGTTCAAGATAGATGAAATGCAACTTAATTTACCTCAACAAAATCTTGTCTCAAGACAACTGTAATGACGGTAAGAAATTAAATTTATCAAAGTGGAGATGCACCAGGGAAAAAACAAGAAAAGGGACTTACTGTGCAAATCTTGAAATGCGAAGGGCTCACGACTTGGATGTTAAGGTCATTAGGGTTGTCAGACCAAATGATGCTCCCTTTAACCACCAGCTTCGACGGGTCCACGTATATCAACTTCGGCTTGTTGGTGAGAATAAGCTGTACTTTCTTGTTTGTCAGTTTCCGTATTTTCTTGACCATGGAAATCATGAGAACAGATTCACCAGGCTCCAAAAATTGTTGCCTGCTCACAGGCCAGTAGAAAAATTAGACGGGTCAAGTTGATGACCGACGGAATGATGTATATGCTGCAGCATGGTCTGTGTGTGCAAAAAAAACTCTTACTAGACTCCATTAATGATCTCAAATGGCATTTCTCAAATGCTTTGTGAAATCACCAAATTACCACAACCACCAAAACCCCAGACCAAACACCTAATCTACACAGGCACACACTTTCTATCCTCCTCATTGATGTAACATTACACACACACACAGGTTTTTGTTTATAATTCTCTTTGAATTAAATCATATATGTATGTCGGTCGGGGAGTTAGGGACTCTGGTGATCAAGTCCTCTCTCTTCTCTCCGATTTGCAATGGTGGTGAATGGTTAGTGGAGGTGTTGTCAGGTTTGTAGTGGATGTGATCTGACTATGTCATTTGTTCACAATAGATTAAAGGTGGTGTTGAATTAGGAGTCGTTTGTGATTGTGATTCGATGCTTATGTGTGGGTGTATGGAGACAGAGAGAGTGGTGCTGTTAGTAGTTTAGGTTCAAGTCGGAGGGACAAGCTTTTTAATAAATTTTTCTTTAATTTTATAAATACCATTTTGCTTTTCAATTTTTAATTTTCTGTGTATTATAAGGGCAAAAGGGGATTTTAAAAAGGGGCATGACATAAGAGGATCCCAGTTGTGTACTGGCCATTGACTGACATATAAGGCACCAGTGAAGTCAAATTTCGGACCATAATGGGTGCAGAGTAGTTTCAGAAACAACAAGAGCGGGGCTATTAATAAAGTGTTTCTTATCAAAAAAAAGAAACAAGAAGAGCGGGAGATATCATGGGGTGTCATTATATTCCCAACAATTAAAAGCTCATCAACAAATATTTGGAACAATATTGAAAAATACACAAGATAGTAGTAGCCATTGCCACTCACAGAAGTATGTTGCATGAGATCCAGTTTCACTGTATTGGTCAGTAACCACAATTTGCAATATATATGTGGTAATAATATTAGTTGATCATTTTACAAAGTTCACAACTCAGCCACATGCAACTGAAAGACTCTGAATTAAGGTTTCGAATAAATAAATGCAAATAGTGGGAGTATCTGAAATTACCATTTTGAATCAAAGGAGTCAATTGAAGCAAGCCTAGTTATACTACCAGCTTCAGAAGAGGACGCAGCACCACCATTTCCATCATTTTGTCTTGTTGAACTATCCCCAATGTGTGATGGGTTCCACGAAGAATCCTGATCATCACTCTCACTTGACTGAGCCTAAAGAATTGAGAAAACAATGTGAGACAGTAATTGCAATCATTTCACCAAAAACAACAAAGATGCCAGAGAAAGTGGGAATTTTTGGACTAAGATTTTGAAGCATCAAGAAACGCATACCTTTGGCTCCAAAACAAGTTTTGGAGGGTTTTGTGCCCTTAGATTCTCCCAGTCAACTCCCTTAAAGAAAGGATGCATCTTGAGTGAAGCATAACCATCAGGTCCAGCACCCGGTCTTCTACTAGGGTCAATATCCTGAGTATTTTTCGTGAAATTCGAATTAAGACACTTCAATAAAGATGATAGAAGCAATATACAATGAGCAGCTGAATAAAAACAATAAACTATGACCATTATAGGAAATTTCTTTGTCAAATTCTGCATATAATTCAAAAAATCTGCAAGGTTTTTGTGGCTTGTATCTCGAGTATTGCCCGAGAAAAAGGCTCATGGAAAATACATCTAGTTTCCATGAACTATATCCTTTTAAGGTTTCTACCTCAGATTGTCAACACACATAGCATACACCCTCATAAATTTCAAAGAAATTTCATTCATTAAGTTTATGGAGTTCAAGAATTTGAGGTTTTTGGACTAGTAGTCCCTGTTATGACAAGTAATTTCCCAATAAATGCGACAATAGTGGCCAATGTAACTTTCTAACACGTTGGAATTTTAAGATTGTCATTTCCTATATATACGAGAGTTTCCCTCTTTTGATTGGATTCAAAATTCTATTTTGAACAGACACAAGGAGAAGAAAATCTCCATTTGTACCATCTACAAACATTTGAGCAAATGGTCCAATAAATATGATCAAGCATGTACAAAGATTTGCATTACATCCCCCTTTCTCTCGCGCTTCCCTTTTGCAGGATAAAGTTGGTCTGAAAACATATGGACACACGAGAAATTCCTTTCCTTCCTTTATGTAACTCCAATAACATGGCTCCTCTCTTTTTTACCCTCTGGAAGAATTTTGTATGTTAAAATCAGAAATGTGATACTATGGAAACCTGTATCCCACTGAAGGTAATAAGACACAAAATAGGGCTGTCTTGTGAATAGTCTTCACATTTTGTAAATCCTCAAGCATCATATTGCTAAGAAGTTTGCCACAAACTGTCCTCACTTAATCCACGATGCCTTATTGTTGCTATTTGGGATTGGCATATCAAATGCCCATACTAAATTTACCCTAGACATGTAAAATTTAAAATATAAGATTTGATTTGACTAGGATTTAGTTAATAATGGAGGAAGATGAGGAAGATAATCTATACGAGCCAAAAACAGTTTGAGAAGATAACATATTAAACCATGTAGCTTTATCATTACATAGGTATGTGCAAGTTATTTTGGCATCCATTCCATGAGAGGTTAGGAATTTTTCACATTGGTATGTCAACATCCCGATGAATAAATGTCCACAGCTGAGTCGATGAAATATACTCAGAACCTATTCTGGGTTGAGGATTGAGTGAAATCTAAAGCTTTTTCTATATCAAAAAATTGTAGGCGCTAAGATAATGGGCAATGGAATTTAAAAAATAAAGATACAGACATGCATAGCATAATTCAAAGAATATTGAAGCTAATAAAGGCAGTTAAGATATTGCTTACCAATAGCCTATCAATGAGATCTCTAGCTGATTCTGAGAAATAGTTTGGAAATCTAATATCTCTGGCAATGATTCTTTGGAAAATGAGCCATTCACTTGCATCTTTAAAGGGTGAAGTTCCTGAAAGCATCTGATACAAGGTGCAGCCAAGTGCCCAGAGGTCATTTCTGTTAGAATTCATTCAAGAGAAGTGAATAAATCATACTACAAAGATGGTACATGATAAAGAATAAAATGCCAAAACAAGTACAATGGTAGGAACCAATTATTACCAAAAGATACATAAAAAATTTGCTCACCCAAAAGTTGCAGGAGAAGAATTTAAGACTTCTGGAGGGACATAAGCAGCTGTTCCCACAAAGGTACAAGCCTTATCATCTGAAGACATAATCCCAATGATTTAGCACATAATCATAGCAACTTATTTATCTGTGTGGGTGTAGGTGTACATTACATAAAGTAAGCATGCCATCAATATGTCTCATTATGGTCTGACATATTTACCTGATGCTGCGTTAGGAAGGACTGTTATCCGGCTATCCTGCATAGGCTTCACGCTACCAAAGTCAGCAATTTTAATATGCCCTTCAGCATTAAGCAGCAGGTTCTCTGGCTGTAGTTCAAGAAAATGTCAGCATTTTTCATATGATGAGACGCTGCATTCATGCGGTGAAATACCTTAATATCCCGATGTATCAATCCCATATTATGTATGTATTCAAGAGCATCTACAACTTCAGCAGAATAAAAGCGAGCTTCGTCCTCTGACAAACGTCCTTTCTGCACCCACAGAAATTCACTGGAAATTAGACATCATATGACAACTTGGCAGAAGAAGCTGAATGACAAACTTGCAGTTCGGGAAAAAAAATTGACACCTAGAAGAATAACATAGAGCTAGAATATAAGTTGGCAAGAATCTCAAATACAACTGGAAATATTCAAAGATGTCTGTGTTGACTATAAGCTAAATTGCAGTGAATTCAGAATCTTCACTCTATGCAAATTTATTCAGAAAAATTCAAGTGACTAAGAAAAACAATCAATAAATCACCATTGTAGACAAACAATTTGGAGGCTTTCCAATGATATACAAAGAAACCAGGCTCCAAAATTTTTTAAATTTCCTTACCCTGGTTATTTGATCAAAAAGTTCTCCACCTTCACAGGATTCAAGCGCCATGTCTTCACAACATAATCAAACGCACTCATGTCAAATCATAATCCAAAACCCAAATTCTCCAAAAAAAGACAAACATAGTGAGTGAAGGAAAAAACCAGATTATCCTACGAAAATCTGGATTATTAAATCCCTAACCAGACTGCGACCAAGAATACTTACACAGGGAAAAACTATCTTGAAATGTAAAATACAGCCGCACGACGCCAGGATGATCCAACTGATCGAGCACAATACGCTCTAACTTCACATAAGCAGTTTTATTTTCTTTTGTAATGAACTTTTTGTCCATAATCTTCAAGGCATACACAATTCCTGTGTCTTTCTTCTTTGCTCTGACAACCTAGAGCCACCATACGTGAAACATTAAGTGAATGTCAATAAGAAGAGTATAATGACATGTTAAATGCATACTTTAAGAAGCAAACTAAGGACACCAGAAATGATAGAAAGGCAAAAGGTCCATTAATCTATCATATTACAATTGCAGCAATTCAAACAAGGAGGTCTTCAACAAACAATATTAATATTGTTGAAAGGAATAAAAAACACAGAAAGCAGAGATGAATAAAGGTAAAACTCTGAAGTATCTGCTAGATGAAATGGCATATTTTACTTTCACATCCCAATAAGATTGTGTGCGATGCAAGGTATTAATGAAAAGGGTATATTCATACTATGTAAGCCGCAACTTCCAATGAATACATGCTGGAACCGAGACAACATGAACACAAAAATTTCCAAATCAAACAATGGCATCACATAGAAAAAGCAATGTTTCACTGAAAAACAATTTCCTCCATTTCCCATCCAATCAGAGCAAGGACAACAAATCAAACAACACAACAGAGGATCCTTCCTGTCAAGTTAGAGCATCTCCAATAATGCTCCCTATTTTAAAGAGCATCTTTGATGAAAAGTTAAAATAAACAGCGAAATTTTTTTAACAAATCTAATTCTAATAGAACTCTCTATTTTAGCTAGTTCAAATTAAGACTCTATTGGAGATGAAATTTTAGGAATTGACTCTCTATAATAGAGAATTGAGTGGGAATAGTGAGTCTATTGAAGATGCTCTTACTTCCCAATCTTAAGCCTTGAATGCTGTTAAAGTTATGCACCAGGATAATTTTTGGCAATCAAGTCTTTCAACATCTGATGCAATTTCAGCCAGAATGTACGACTTTACAGCTTAGAAACTCCCCAAATTTCAACAAGCTACATGATACCTCTACTAACGAACCTCCATCAAAGAGATTAGTAGTTCATTCAAGCTCGTATTGAGTAAGTATTACAGAGATTTTTCACAGATTATATGCAGAAGATTTAACAGTTGTTTTAGGAAATTCCAAATTACAAGCTCATATCCTTCCAAAACAATTCATCCCCCCCCCAAAAAAAAAAAAAAAAGAAAGAACCAACAAAAAAAACAACAACAACAAAATCACACATATTTCCTGCTGGAGGTAAGAACTATTCTAGTTATCTACCATTTTGCTGCATAACGGATGAAACGAATTGATATTATGATTTACGAACCAATTCCTAAATAAGATGTCATCGAATACCAATAAGACTCAAAACAAACGTACAAGAGAAGAAATTAAGAAGATAGAAATGAGGATGACACAGGAGATTCAACCATAATAATAACCAAATATGCATAACCCACTAGTCTACCATTAACATAAATCAAACTAACAACATGAAACACAAGAAAGAAGCAAAATTAATATAGCCAAGACAATGGAACAGGCCAAAACAGATTGAAAATAAGTGAAAAAAGACCAACCTTGGAATAAGAACCGACTCCGTAGATCTTGCCCAATTCAAAGTCTTGTATGGTGAAACTCTCTTGTGGTGCCCTAAATGCAAAGCTCTTAGATCTCTGTACAAAATTCCCACCACCACCACCATGAGATGAATTATCGTCCTGAATCCTAAGCTTTGAATCAAAATCCTTCTCCATATTAATATTTGTGGCTGCTGCTCCTCCCCCAACCAATGCCAACATTTCTCTCTCTAGAATTCCCTATAAAATGGCAAACACTTTCACATAAAAACATACGTAAGCGAATAGGGATGTTATAACTCTCTTTCTCTCTCTAAAAACAGCGCTTTGTCTCTCTAGAAATCTTGGAACAAGAGTTGGACCGTTGAACAGCAGAGCAATTGCAGTACTAGATCCAACCCATATCACATCTGATTTGATTCTATTCATATATTCTCTTTCTTCGAACCAAATTGATAAAGCCCACCATTTCAAACCACCCAAAAAGCAAATGATTCCTTATACACAGCAAGTCTCTCTCTCTCTCTCTCTCTCTCTCTCTCTATCTGTATGTGTGTATATATATGGATATCTCTGCAAAGGTCTCAGCTTTATTTTCTCATAAACCTAGAAAGCTAAACAGAAGGTGAATGAAAATATGGGGATGGAAGAGCACATGGGAATGAATGATGGGTATCATTCATTTTCATTTCATTCATTCATCATCCAATTTTTTCTTGTTTTCTCTCTCAACAAATCACTCTCTCTCCCTCTACATAGGTCCTAAAAAGTAGGGGAAATAGGAAGGTGATGCTGTCTATGATTGGGGGCTACGGCTACCCTCCCGTCCAAAATGGCCTCACGCACCTGCTTCCATTGCTCCAATCGTAACTGTAAAAAAATAGAGAAAATTACAAAACTTTGGTGCCCAAAAGAAAAAAAAAGAGAAAATAAAGGGTTCCTCATTGTAAATATTTTTCACACTATCCGGATCCGGAGTATATAAAAGAGTGGCTTAGCGTTTTATTAGTGAACACGTGGCAGTATTTGGGAAGGTTTTGTGTTTTGGAAGGTTGAAATTTGAAAGAGCTGAGTTAAATTAGGTCCGATATTAGGTGTCTAAATTAAGTCCATTTAGTATTTTCTAATTCTAGAGGCTTACGGTTTTCGATTATGTCAAATTAATCAAAAATGTAAAAATAAAAATAAAAAACAAAATAATGTGATATTGATATGGTAATTGGTAAGTAAATTTTGAATTTTAAATAAATAAATATGGAATAAAAAATATTATCACACCATTTAATCTTTATTTTTTATTATCAATTTAACATTTTTCTATGCTTTTCATCACTTTAAAATTTATTTTTGGGATTCTATATATGGTTTTCTTTTATCCCAAACATACTAGATATCCATATTTTTAAAAATATATAATGTTCCATTTAAATGACATAGTATTGAATATTATTTCCATTAAAATTGTGAAAAATATTCATTAAACATTTGACTTGATTTGTTGACCTAGTGATATAATTTCATTGTAAGATCATCTCAAATGAAAATCCAAACTCTTATACTCCGTTTAGTAGGAAAGATGAAAAGTAGGAGGGATACATTTTCTATCCTCAAAAGAAGGAAAGTAAGAATAATACACTTTACTTTTTTTGTATTTGGTTAAATGGATGGAAAATAAAAATAAATAAATTTTTTTTTTGTGCTTGGTAAGATAGAAAAAATATTTTTTTCATTTTTTTAATTTATCATTGTATTTATATATGAAATTAATATATACATAATATATGTATATATCAAATGATATCTAGACAAATAAAATACATTTCAATACAAATAATTAACTTTTCATTCTCTTTCCTTTCAATTTTGGAGGGATTAATTTTGGTGAGTTGGAAGGAAAGCTCATCCGTCCACTTTTCCATCCATCATATTTCCATTCCTTACCAAATATGATATTTTATCTATCCCCTTCAACTTTTCATCATTCCAACTTTTCATTCTTCTATTTTTCTACAGTACCAAACGGAGCATTAGTCAAATTTGAGTACAAAAAAGAGTAAAAAAACTTGATTTGGTATAGACCTCTCAAATAGAAAAACTCAAATTTAAAAGAGATTAAAATATGACCATTGAATATTTAAAGGAGAGTGTAATCTCACAATTAAATTATTTGGGTATGAATTTGAGTCTCTTTTTATTTGAGTAAAAAAATAAGTCTCTCCCTTCATCTGATATGGGTATAGGTCTAATATTGGAAAAAAAAATTTAAGAGTATTTTACTCAAATTTAAATTTGAGTTTAAAAAAGATTAAGATCGAAGATGGTCTAACCGCTGAATTAAGACTAATTTTTAATGTTTGATAGGGTCCACACGATGACTTCAATTACTATCCCAAATTTGGGATTCGTAACATTGCTATTTCTTGTTTGACCAGCTGCTTTGATTTTGACGAAAAAAAGAGGTGGTGGATAACGCTGTCACAAGCTCCCATGTTAAAGTTATCGAAACAATGTACTTGCCTTGGTGGCTCCTCCTTTTCTTACTTTTTTTGGTCAGATCATCCGGTATCTGAAAGTCACTTTGGGCTCCGACTAATCTAGATTCGAGCCGGGTAGGACCACAAGGGCGGCAAAGCTCTCCCTACCGAGCGCAACTGCGTTCCCAAAACTCGAACTCGAGACCTTGGTTAAGCTAGAACAGTCCCTTATCAACTGATCTAACGCTCGTTGGTGCTCCTCCTTTTCTTACATCTTCTGTTTGATTGTCAAGAAAAAGTGAAGGAGAATACAATTCGAATATTGCATCTCAAAACTTTTGTGTTACTTGTGACATAGGAAAAAACACTTCTTCAAAACGTCTCTGTTTAGGACTCTTCAAAACCGTAGTGTGCACCGTGACAAAAAAAAAAAATGTGTTCTAGAGGGAAAAAAAACAAAATTTGTAGCGGTAGTATTGTCATAAAAGATTAATTTATTGCAATAAATATTATTTGAGATGAACTATTGCTGCCACAAATACTTTTTGAAATAAGCAATGCTACATGAATTTAAAAACTAGATTTGATAATTACAACCATTGATTTCACTGTGGGTCCCAATAATTATTGAGACCCACAACCTATTCAATGATTGTGATTATCATGTCTAGTTTTTAAATACATGTAGCATTACTCTTTTGAAACTTTACTTATTGTAGCGAGGTGTTGTGACGTTATGTCTCATCATAATAAGTAGAGCATTAAAAAGATTTTATGACGACAACAAGTCATCTCAAATAGTATGTGTGACAACAAATAAATTTTTTAGGACTGTATTATCATAACAAAAAATATTTTTTTCTTCAAAACATGTTTGTTTTGTGACTATGGAAACAGTTGTGCACACCTCGATTAATCCCCTCTTCTGTCCGATCAAAAACAGTTCATCCACGCCGGGACTAAGATATTCATGAGGGATAAATCGTTCATGGTCTGACCCTAAAAAATTGTCAAGATCCGAAATAGGACGTCTGGATTTACATCTCGCCTCTATTATTACTTGAGTTACCTTTGAAGTTAAATCAACTGATTTTTTGAGTTCTCTTCTCGAGCATATTATCTGAAGAAACTTCATCCAGTGTTCCACTTTGATACAATCCCACACAAAAAAACAAGTGCTTATCCAAGTATGTGCATATACCCTTTTTTTGTAGATCATCTTTGCCCATACTCCCGGGACCCAGTTCAATCAATTATGTTAGTATTATGCTATCAAGGAAACATGGTGTGGAACACACAACATGGGCAGGCCCCATGCATTTATAAAGTCTCCAACCCCCAAAAGAATTGCCACCGAGCCCATATGGTCCAATATCGGGACAAGAGACGCATAAATTTACACATCCAGAGTTCAAGACGTTCTCATTGAATTACATACATTTGAGATTGACGCTACAATCGTGAGTGTCACTGATTTTGTACGAATTTGTTCAGTAATCAAACAAGAGAGACATAAATCGATACATCCTAAGTTTGACATCTTTCGGCTCAATAAAATGTAAATTTAATTAATAAATAAGTGTTTACGTACATTCGAGATTTTGAATAGAATCGTGCCTAAGAAAGCATGATTGAAATTGCTATCAATCCACATGCATATCCTACTTTGATGGGGGAACAGGAACACTTTGGCATGGAAAACCAAGCATGCAACGTCCTTATCACGAGGAAACATTTAGTGAAACCGCATCAAAATGGGTCCCTTTAAAGACTTGGATTCCAAAAATGGTCATAGCTGAGATTTAAGAGCAATACCATTTAGAAGTGGGGCACAGCTCCTCTGCTGCTGTTGAAGGCTAACAGCACCGTGTGCTGTCTAATGCAACGGCGCCGTTTTTGGCGTGGACCCCCCAACAGACTCCCTTCCAACTTTTGCACTGTCACGTTGAATCATTTACCAAAAAAATATATTATTTTTATTTCTTATATAAAAAGTCTACGGTTCTTCTCCTCTGATGGTCAACAGTTTTAGGGTCTTTGAATTGTGAGCGGTATCGTTTCGTGTTGTCAGGTATCGTTTCGTGTTGTCAAGTAGAATCATTTTTTTTTGGAGTGGGTACTTTAATGATAAGGTTTAATTTTTGTCTTATAATTTATAAAAATAAAATAATATTTTTATATCTATTACATCATAATTGATATATAAAAATTCATTAAACACAAAAAAATTAAAATCAATGATATATTTTTCTCTATATGTAATCAAATATTTCATTACAAGATGAAATAACAAATATTAAAATAATTAGAAATTAAAAATGAATAATTTTTTTTAGGTGCTCGAATTTTATATTTCATCTTGTCTTCAGGCATGAGTTATGACTAGTCAATAGATAATTGATAACTTGATTACATATAAAAAAAAATAGATCATTTTTTTTTTTGTTCAATGAATTTTTATATATCAAGTATGATGTAATAGATATAATAATATTATTTTATTTTTATAAATTATAAGACAAAAATTAAACCTTATCATTAAAGTACCCCACTCCCAAAACAAAAATGACTCTACCTGACAACACGAAATGATATCTGACAACACAAAACGACACCATTCACAATTCTAAGACACTAAAACCGTTGACCAAGGAGAGGAACAGTAGACTTTTTGTATAAGAAATAAAAATAATATGTTTTTTTGAATTTTTGTTGGTAAAGGATTCAAACGAGGCAATGCAAAAGTTGGAGGGGAGTTTGTTGGGGGGTCCACGCCAAAAACGGTGTCGTTGTATTAAACAACACCGTGTGCTGTTACCCTTCAACAACAGAGGAGTCGTGCCCTTTAGAAGTGTCTATTTGGATATATATATGTTTATCTATTTTAACTTACAATTTAAATTTCAAAAGATAAACAAAATAATTTTTACTTTTCGCGGTTTGGATCGTTTTAAATTTTACTTTAAAGTTAATCTAACGGCTAATATTAACACCCTAAATTTAATAGGAAAAATAGACCATCAAGGGTGTGTTTGGAATGACTTTTTAAAAATACTTCTGGAAATTATTTCTCATAAATACTTTAAAAAAAAAAAATAGTGTTTGAAACCGCTGCACCACTACCTCTACCACCACCACTACCTCGACCACCATCGTTGCCACCACCACCACCGCCGCCGTCACCACCATCGCCGTCGTCGCCGTCGCCGCCGCCGCCGCCGTTGCCGCCATCACCATCGTCGTCGTCGCCGTCGCCACCACCACCATCGTCGCCACCACCGTCACCGTCGCCGCCACCACCACCACCGTCGCCGCCACTGCCACCACCACCGCTGCCGTCACGGTCATTGCCACCCACCACAACCATCACCGTCTCCTACCACCACCACATCTCACCTCTACTATAACCGATGCTTAAATTCATTTATCTCTCCTCTATATTTGTGATTTGATTTTAGAAATTAATACAAATATGTTTATTGTTTACTATTTTTTATTACTTTGTATCTTCAGGCACATACAATAACTAGTATATATATATATATATATTAGTAACTTTGTGTATTCTACTGTTTAAAGAAAAAAAAGAAAAATATCATAATTAGTCTTTAAATTTTATCTTTAATTTTATTTTATTCCTTGAACTTTCGATTGTCTCAATTTAATTCATCAACTATCAATTTCTTCTCAATTAAATCGTTCCATCAATTTCAATCGTCAGATCAATTAGAGACTAGCTCAATCTGATTCATCTCAACATTAATTTAACGTTAAAAATGAACAAAAATACTTAATTGAGATAAAATTAATAATTAAAAGACTAAATAGAGACAATTAAAAGTTTAAAAATCAAATTAAAATTTAAGAAAAATGGGTGTTCGAGACTCGGGCGTTAAAGTCTCAAATGTACAATTTGCTTTAAAAGAGCACTTTTTTTTTTTTTTTTGCTTTCAAAAGAAATACATTTTCTCTTGTTTTGGTTTTAAAAAGTTTTTTTTTTTTTTTTAACACTACTTTCTACTTTTTTCTTTGAAAAAAAGTGACCAAATGACGGCTTAGCATTCTTTGAAATGTCTCGAGCTGAAATTTGAGAGTAAGATGATTTACAAGCACACAAATTCTCCATAACAGACTACCCCCTAACCTTGGTTCTATTCAATCTTTCAAAACATTAGGACAAAGAAGGGACTGTTTTCATCCAAACAAATGTACATTTTACTGACCAAAACTATTTTGAAACCTAAACTCCCCCGAAAAGCAAAATTCACAATTCAGGGTATAACCAAAAACTACACCAAAGAAGATGAGGATCATCGACAAAACGAAAAAGGGTACTAACTCTGACCTGTTTCTAGTAGAATGTGCTTTTGCTCACTCACTATACATCCCAACCATCGTTCCGTCTCTTGAATTCGGATTTCCGGTTTGATAGACTCCCATACATCTCCGAGAATGTCATAAGACAATTGCTTCTAACCCCATAATGTGCTTGTGTGTTTCGACTAATTGCAACACCAGAAAACTTTGATGTATCGATTGCCCATGCTGGTTTTACGTACTCGACTGTCTTGAAAGAACTTGCATTTGCATACAAGTAGTTCAATAGGACATCCTCACAGTTAAAATACTTGTCCACTAATGCCCTCCCTGCCGTGGCTTCCTCACTCCAGTACCTCTTAAAAGCCACCTGACTATCAATGAAAGCCGCTCCTGTTAGGATCACATTATAGCCATTATGACGGCGAGCATGTTTCTCACCTCTATACTTCAATCGGCGTCCATCAATGAGCCGGGGGTAGAAGCCGACAATCCGATCAGGATGCTCACGCCATATCCTGAAGCCTCGTTCGATATCATCACATGTCATCATAATATCATCGTCAAGCTCGAGAACAGCACGGGTTTCTATCGACGAATCCATCTTAAATCGATTGTTTAGCGAGTTTTCTTCCTCGATTCTGATCCTCACTGGGACTACTGAATCAAAGTCACTCGATACAGGAGGTTTCCCTTTGTTCCACACAACAACAATCTCACGCACAGAGGGGCACCTCGAGTAATGTTTCACGTACATCTTCAAATTCCAGAGGCGAGCTTCATAGGTCATTGTTAATAATGTGAATTGAGAATAATGACCTTTCCACGGGTAAGCCTCTTGTGCCCCATTGCCTCCATATATATATCCAACTCCAGTGCACATTAGCACCACCGCAAACACAATTACAAGAGCAAGAACCAACCTTCCAGTACAAGTGTTTGGTTTTACCCTGCCTCGGAGAAACGAGCTCCCTCTGTTTAAGCGACTGCAAAACCGTCTCACTTTGGAAGACAAGAAGTTCGACTTCTCCCAATCAAAGATAGCATCACTTCTCTTTACCATGTTGTGAGGGCACCAGCTCAAAGGGATTAAGCACTTCACAACGCCAAGTAATATACCCACAAGTAGAACAAGTGCAGCAACAGCTATAATTGAGGCACAACCAAGAATAAACTGACGAACTGCCTCTCCAGAGGGAACTCGGTCTCCATCCAACACTGCAATCCAGTCTCCGGAACTTAGCTGCTGCACATCAAAGTGATGGTTGCGGGCACCATTCCAAGCCTTCCGACCCTTTGTTGGCTCTTCTATGCCCAAGAGAACTTCAACTTCTTTGAATTCATTGATGGTGAGAACTTCCACTTTAAAGACGCGTATTCGTCGCCCATAGGTCTCACCACAGTCCTGACCAACACGATATAGGTTTCCATTATAAACAAATGGTCTGCCTCCATTGCGAGCCCCCATGCTCTTGTCTGTGTTATAGATAGGATTCTTCTTATGTGGTTTCCAAGGACCAAGAGGTGAGCTACTATACCAGATTTCCAGCTGTCCATTCTTCTTAGTACCGATACCACTGTGATCCGAACCAAAAAGCCAATACTTCCCGTCATGACTAATGAGAAAGGAATCAACAAGAGGCTTTTTCATGATGATTTTCTCTAGTGTCCACTGCAAAGGAAAATTTAGCGCTCGATAAAGACGGAGGTCCCCATTTTCACTGCCCTCGGGCATCATGTAGATCTGTTACAAACAAAATTTAGAAGAGATGAAGTCAAGAAATGAAATTTCTGAAGATTTCAATCCAATAAGGGATGTATTAGACTCCATGTCGTTTATGAGTTCAGGAATACCAAATTTATCAACAATAACCAAACACTCTTGGATTAGGTAACATATGGTGACTAACTATGATAGCAGAATCAAGAAAATTCATTGGAAAAGGTCACAAAAATTTGAACAATTTTGGCAATCTAAACTCTCTTCAAGAGCTTCCAAACACATTCACCTTTTACATAATAGGGTTGTAATGATTGCTCATAGTCATTTAATCACGTTGATTTAGCTCTGTTGACATTATAAATGAGACTCATTGGTTGCTAATCTGCCCTCATCTTGCATGTCCTTTGTTTTGTATATTCTTTCTTTTGGCTTCAGAGGGTTTACACTACAAAATACCAATTGTGGACATGAATGCACCCACAAACAGATACACCTACTAATGTCTACGAAATTGAGACCTTACTTGCCCATTGTAGTCGAACACGTAAGGATAAGAGAGATGCCAGTCTTCATCTAGGGCAATACCCAACTGTTGCCAGGTTGCTCCCTTATCGATGCTTCTTGCAACTCCAATATCTCCTTGCATGGTGATTGAATTCTTGGTTTCAAAGAATAGGTAAAGGATATCTCCCTGAACCATAACATGAGTATCATTGAGAAGGATTCATTTCATGATTTAAAAGAATTCAAACACAAGAATTTGATTATTGTTGTTCCAAGTCATGTATTGTAATATGTTCATGCTGGATGAATTAAAGGGCAGGAAAAGTTGATTTGAGGCTTAAGTGCAAGCACATGAACATACATGATATGCAAGCATCTGCTAGGGATTTTGTGTATATATATGCATTATGTATGAAGGACTACATGAATCCTAAGGAACATTTATGTATGAACAAACACAGGAATTCTAATGAACATGTATATATGAATGTACATATGTACGTATGTATGCACCAAGACTGAAGAGAGAAGAACTCCCTACTTCTGTGAACGACCAACATATAAACTTAAAGGAGAAGTACACTTAGGCTGGTCTAATAGGTTAGCTATTCAAAATCACCACGACACCTTCTCATTCACTCCATATTCCATTTTATCTCCTTGCATTCCAAAATTTAAGACCTAGTCTCATAAACACCAAATTATTAGGGAACCCTTCCCAGTCCCAGATAAGGACTCCACACCATGAGCAAACTTACAGTTTCCTTTAACCACTTCAACAATTTTCTCCCCGAACTTCCATGTAAGAATGAAAAATGATAGAAATGCTACAGCACACATGCTCATAAAATTTTTGAGCCAAGTGGGTTGGATAGGAAAAGATGACCCAAGAAACAAAAACCACTATATGAATGACACCAAATATACTCTCTTTTTTTTATCAACACATAATATACTCAAAAGAAGCAAATCTGGGATGTGCTCACATACAATAAGAAGGGTTCACCAAAAAGATGATCCGAAATGAAATCACAAGAAGGAACCAGCAAAAATGAATAAAATTTTACATGGGAGCGATCTCAAAACTTAAAAATCAACAGAATAAAATGACAGATTTGAATTATCAGTTAGATTGCAATTTTCTATTTTTTTATAACCATAAGAAATTAAATTAATAGATAAGGATTCAAATTTTGATATTTAGAAAAAATAATAAATGGACTTGACAGATGACCAAAACCTAACGAAAAGGGAGTAAATTTAGTGAAATTCAAAGGAGCAAGTAACTCAAACTTAGTTCCATTTTCATATCAGCCTTCACAGCCTTCTTGGTTAACCTTCATAATCAATGGGATGTATCCTAAAGAATTTTAGGGCTGGGAAGTGTGAGAACTTCCTTGAGCCTAAGTAAGAATGAATGAAAGTTTATTCACAAGTGTGTGCTGAGGGCGCATGTGTGTGTGTGTGTGTATTGCTATGAATTGGGACACGATATTTGAGTGATCTGACTTAAATGAAAGTTACTGTACACGGACACTTGTAAATGCATCAAGTATTTGTGTTAGACACTTGAAAAATGGGCAAGGGTATATGATCTATGTCCAACATTTGGGGCTAACCAATTCAACATTACCATTTATTTTAATGGAGTCCCATCTACTAACACTAATATTTATAGCTAATGAATTGTCAGGATGCTTAGAACTCATATTCTTCTATATTTATTTTCAAAAAAAAATTCAGTGCATGCCAATCAGTTGGGCACAAAAAAAAAAACATTTGTTCCACCATTAGAGTTCACCTATTTGAATCTTAATAGTCAGGTAGCAACCTTTTTCCGAGTTAAGCATCATTAAATGTCCAATCAAGCGATTTTTGAGCCTCTAGCCTCACTATAGTAGATTCTCTATATACACATGCTCAGATATTACTATGAGGGAATATGCAATGCAGGAAAATAGCGCACATCAAAAAAGTCTCCAGAAGAGCCCTTTTACAATAAATAACACCCATCTACAATTTCAGTTATTTGACTTTTCTTATTGTTTTGCAACGATGATTATCACAAATATACTATATGACTTATACCTCTAGATAGTTCAAGAATACACACTCAAATTATCAAAGTTGACAGTGTCAAGAAGATATGGACAAACTTAATTATAAACACTAAGCTAATACAAAGCATAGAAACAGTAAGATGTGTTTAGTTTACTAAAGACCCTCCAGTTGTTATTAGAGATTGGTAACTCAAACTGAGAAAATTTTGATAAAATTTTTCCTTCCTTGCCGAAATTCCAGAGTTTAGCGATCTTTTGACTCTACACTAGATGAAACTTTAATTCCAACTACAAGGTGCTACATATAGAACTCTTCGATGACCATATCCTTGATATAAACACGTGGTTCCATGTCTTGTTTAATCTTCTAACACTAATCTCCTTAGCTTTCCTCTCCCCTCCCCCCCCCCCCCCCCCCTCCCCTCCCCTCTTCTCCTTGTACCCTCTCCTGGTGAAACAGAACACTGTGAGTCATATGATTACTGAAAAATCAGACTAAATACTCCAACAGGCCCTTATAGCACCTTTTATTCAAATCAAATGAGCCCTCCTGCATAATACATTAATTGGCATCACCAGTATCTTCTTAAGAAAGCATTCATTTCAATGTTTTTCTTGCATTGCTAGGATATATTCCAACATCTGCATCGCGGCAAAAACCATTTTAAGATACATTGGTACAAGGTATTACAATTTTGCTTCAGAGTTGCCTAATCTTGGGATGCATCATCTCCAATCTCAACTTTCTTATGTGATTTCATTCCAAAGTAACCAAGATGGTCCATGTATGCATTGTCAACATCACTTAGGAATCAGTAATAACTCAACAGTGACTACTATTTCAACCCGAGTGGCCCCACCCATATTTTGCTAAGCCCTGATTATGACCTATTGCATGATGTCTCAAAGATTGGATAAATTCACTGCACAAATGCGTGAAATCTCCCTGTAAAATGCAATCCTATTGCACACTAGAACTGAAACATGGATAAAGAGACAGAAAACCATAAAAGAAGCTAACCTTTTCCTTTTTAGTTTTCGCTTTAATTTATGCTACAACTTGCTTGCTCCAAACCTAAAAGGTGACTTTTCTATCCCTTTAGGATTTGCACTAACAAAATCCATTACCAACAACTTATCTGGCCCAATCTGCCAAGTTCCAATAGATGAATGTCATCATTGTTTAAGAAAACTGATGATCTCAATTGTGGCGAATCCCAGTATACCACATCAAGGGTAAAACAAAAGGATGACAATTATAATGAATCAAAACTAAGCAATCGTCCCCACCAGTTCCTTATTCATGTTCATCACCAATTAATAAATTCATCACACAACAGTTAAAAGGCACTTATTCCTTCAAAAAAAAATAATAATTCATTCACAACCAAACGCCCCAGAAGTCGTAGGGACAGACGCCTCCTGCAGTGGGCCACCCTTTTTTATTCAAAACTCAAAAACACTTCCAACAGAGTCTCCGTATCCATTCTTTCGAAAACCCACAGATTCTTGCATGCAAACAGAGATTATTAACTTATATTTACTTATCATCCAAGAACTAAATAAATAAATCTAAGAAACAAAATGACCACAAAAAATTACCTGGGCATAAAGAAAAGGGTCAGCAACAAAATTACTGGGGAAACCAGCATCAGAAACTGAAGCACAAGTGACAACAGGGTTGGCAACAGGCCATGCCGCACTCTGATCCTTCCATATATTCATCTGTCACCCATTTGAATTCAAACCCACATATCAAAACCCCCAAAAATCCAAAAACCAACAAATACCCACAAAAACCCAGAACCTAAAACCAATAAAAATTACAGAAAATAAGCTTATAAAGCCGAAAAATAGAATAGGTTGGGGAGAAAAGCATGAAAAATTACCAAAATCAAAGAAAAATAACACATGCAAAGATGCATATAACATCAAAGGTGATATAAAACTTACAGCTTCAATGGGTTTGAGGGAAAATGGTGAGTCACCGTAGAAAACACCGATGGACCAAGACCCTTCATTGTCCTCATGACACCCAAGCGAGGACAGACCTGAACGGACATTGGGGGTGAACATGGACCACGCATAGAGGGTCGCAATCGAGCCCAAGAACACGAATGATGCGAAAAAGAAGGCGAATGTCGAAGAGAGAGCACGATGATCCTGCCGCCACCGGCAACACAACCACCCACGGCCGTTGGTGGCGGCGCTTGACGTTACAATCGGGCTGGAACCCATGTCGGAAAAGGGAAGCCGGAGGGGAGGGTGGTCGCCGCTGGTGAGATCTCACGGTGGAGGTGCATGTGAGGAGAGAGAAAGTCCAACTGAAACCAGCATTACATAAATCTAAGTGTATATATATACATATATAGATAGATTACATACAAAGTCTTTCGATATATGGGTGTTCTTGATATATATTTGAAATGACGGAGGCGGTGAGAGACTGCGCTTGTTCTTGTTTCATCTTCTTGTCTTCTCTCTCTAGTTTTCTCTCTCTAGAATTGAGACTCAAAGGTGGCAGAAAACCCGCGGTCACGTTGCAGGCGAAAAACGTTACAGCTTACAAGATCCTGTTGTGTATATGATATGCAACCTATATATATAACATGTGTGGGTGTGTCTGAATACATCTGTTCACATAAATATTTATTTTGACAATAAATGAATTGAAAATTGTTTTAATAGGTCTTATTTCGTCATTGAAGAAAATTGTCCAAGTCTCAATCCGAACTTTTGTAGTAATCCTAGTGGGAATTAAAGAAATAATATAATTTATTAATTTTAATTTAATAGTGCGGTTAGGAGTGTCAAAATATGATATATTTCATTATTACGAAACGAACACGACACGGAATTAGAGAATTTAGGTCTTCCTTCAGCCACCCGTTTAATAAACTAGTGGACCTGACTCGACATTATTAATAAACGAATTGGGGATGAGTGAAATCAATCAGAAAAATTACACGACACGACTCGTTTTTATACAAGTAATACACGGTTCATATATGACACGAACTTGATATAAGATGATTTGTTAGACACGAATTAATAAACACATCGGGTATTATTGAAGTATTTTTTTATACGAACATGCATCACCCGACATGATTGACATACTTAAGTGCGGCAATAATATGGTCCAACAGTGTTATTGTAGCGGTAAATGTTGAACTTTTTCATTAAAATTTTATCACTTGACACATCATTGTATAAATAAATTAAATTATTTTTTTAGATTAACTCGTATCTGAAAACACGGTACAATATGAATAGTTTTGAGAGAGATATTGGTGGTCGTTGAATGAGTTTATTTGAGATCGTCAGATAAACTTATTAAAACCAGTTCTGTTTTATATTATAGATTGACAAAAAAAATGAACTTAGAATAGAGCTCAAATAATATGACAACTAATATGGTAAGTAAATCTAAAATCAAAAATAAAATCAAAAACTTCATTATGGCAATGTCACGTTATTTGGTTTCTATTTTTGATCTTATTTTTTTATCAATCTAATATTCTCGTAGAAGAATAATAAAACATTATATTTAAAAAAAAACAAGAAGTTTTTTTAGATAGTTGTCAAATTATTTAAATTGTGGTCAATCTCATTATTATGATGCTTATGTGGAAAACAAAATTTGGCATTAAAATTTATTTGGAAATTATGGTATTTAATTAATTTTATAAATATTTGTAAAGAATAAGTATTGGTAACTAGAATTTTACTCTTTTTTTTTTTTTTGATAGATTTTAAAATTAATTTGAAAATAGTAATGAGAGGAAGGATTATTTATATTAATAAACATTTTATAGCACTCAATGATTGCATAAATCACGTTATAAAATTTCAATACCCATTTTATTTTACCTTATTTTTGTTATATAATTATTTATATTTATAATTTAAATTTTTTTTTAAAATAACACGATATTAATTCGATACGACTCGATTCTTACACTTAGTTTACCATCGTGCAAATCTCGTTAAATATATTTTACTATTATTTATGATAGAAAAAGAAAATAAAAAAGGTTTTCTATTTTTTGTCAGGTTGGCCCATAAAATCTTAATGGTAAAATATGTATTTATATTGATAAGGGTTAGAGATCTGTAACACTCGAAGCAACATGTGTGTGAAGTTCACTCGCGGCTAGCTATTGACAACTGTAAAGAGAAGCAACTCCACTGTTTACCACGTGGCTTCACTTGCCGCGTTAATTAAACGCGATTTACGAGGATGTCTACTTTCAATTTTAATTTCAAAATGGGATCATTTTCTTCTCTTTTTCCTTAAAAAATATGTGTAATTTCAAAATTTATTTTCAATAAAATCTTAAAATGTCGGGGGTATCGATTTCGTGCAATAAAAAATTGATTAATTAGAAATATTCGAGAGAAGGAGGGGAACTAAGAAATTCAGTGCCTCATCCTCTCATAAATCATTATATCCGATAGAAAAAATATTTTTGGTCAAACTATGTGGTACCTTGTTACTAGAACCCTTTACAATAAATACTTTGAAGAATCTAGAATCGTGAGAAATAATATTAATATATACTAGAACGGGACTTGAAGGCTCGAAATTACATTCAAAAATGTAAATATAAGTTTTTGGCTTTTCATAGGTCAAATATTTGAAAAAATTGTAGCTCGTAATTTCTTAAATTCTTTTTTTTTTTCCTCGAATTTTCACGTCTACGGTCCGTTTGGTTATGAAAAAAAAAATGATAGAAAGTGAAGTGAAAGAGAAGAAAATGATAGAAAATATATTTTCATGTATGTATTTTGTTAGAATAAAAATTTTACGGGAAAGTTTTAAAAAAAAAATATTTTATTGTTTGAAAAAACGAAAGTTATAAGAAAATTTTTATAATTGTCTAAATTATCTTTAATTATATTAAATCGGTCTAAAAAGAAAAAAAATATGTAATTATAATTCAAAGTTAAAAATTTTTAAAAAAGTGGCTCGAAACCTAATTCTATGACAATCACCAACACAAATGTCTTTGGGCCAAATTATATGATTAATCATATTCATATCAAAATTTTTTAAAATTAATAACTAATAAAATATTTTAAGAAAAATAAAGGTAAAGTGAGAAGGTAGTTATTGATCACAACTTTCTTACATTTCCTTGCGTTTTTTACAAAAAAAAAAAAAAAAGTTGGTTATTTGTGAGAAAATTCAAGCATTGTAGAAAATTATTTTTTATATTATTTTCCTTTTCATGCTAATCAAACACATAAAAAATTTAAAAAAAATTTCTTTCTTGCATTTTCTACCATTCTCCAACTAAACAAATGGCCCCTGTAAATTAAGGTAACTTATGAGTTGGAACCATCCACACACTAAATGACAAAAGGGTTATTTGGCAAACCTAGGATTATTCAAATTCATAGGCAAAGATTATAGGAGTTGTCTATGGTCCCCAAAAAATATGAGAATGTACTATATTTGTGGGTATTTTTATTACTATTATTAATATTTTTACTACTATTATAGTATAAAAGAAAAGTAATAAAAATAGTTACCATAACAGTAAGAAAATTATCTACAAATATAGTAAATCACCAACGAAAGTGACAATTTTTTTTTTACGAAAAAAAATAATAAAAATAGTTGCTACAACAGTGATAAAACCACCTGCAACAGTGAAAAAAAATACTTATAAATATAGTAAATCAACAACAAAAGTGATAATTTTTTTTGTATCGAATAAATATGGTAAAAATAGTTATCAAAATAGTAGTAAACATACTCATAAAAGTGGTAAATCACCCATAACAAGTGATAAACAAATTTTTTATTATAAAATGACCTACAAAAATTTTAAAAACACCCATTAAATTAATAAATTTTGGAATTACATTACCGAATTTTTTTAATACCATACCCAAGTCCTAGATTATAAGAGGAAAATAAATGGTGGCGGCTCATTAACATGAATGTTGATTTCCGTGTTTCGAAAATATTTTGACCCGTTTCGAAAACAGAATGAAAAAAAAAAATTAAGAATTATTTTTTTAAAATATTGGTCGAAATATACCAAAATATCTTGAAATACCTTAAAAATTCCAAAATAATTGTACAAATGCATTGAAATATAACAAAATATTTTGAAACATTATGGAACACTATTAGAATTTCAATTACATTACTAATTCGTTTCGATTTCCTTGAAAACGGAAACGTTTCGAATGTTTCGACCATTTCAAAATAATATTTTAATCCTTGCTAACAATTATTACAACTTTTGATATCAAATAATGCCCATGTATAAATGGAACTTAAGAAAGATAAAGAAAAATATTATAACTCTGGTAAGACTTAATCTCAGATTGTGTCAAAAAACAAATAAATCATGAAAATAACTCAAATAAATACATTTTTCGAAGAGCAATGGATCAATCTAAATTAATTCTTAAAATAAAAGACTAGGAAAACAATTGTACTATTTGTACGATTTGATACAGATCATATCAAAAGACGACTAGAATTTAAGAAAGACGAAAAAAAATATTATAAGATTGGTAAGACTAAGATCTCAGATTACGTCGACACACAAATAAATTGTGAATAACTAAAATAAATTCATTTTTGATGATATCATTTTCACACTTGATTGGTCAAATGTGTTGTTGGGTGGTACTGGTAGCTGCTGACAACTCAAACAATAGAAGAGTTTTGTTGTTTTTATTATAAATAAATAAATTAATGGCCACTGGGAATAAATTCAATTTAATTTTGGAAATATTTAGGGCTACAAATACTTTGGGGAGGCCCTGTTTGGGGATGTATGGCACTTGATTGAAGCAATCAATTAATAATATATAAAAAAAACACAAGTTGGTCTCAAACCTGACTTTACCTTTTTGTTTTCCCCAGGTCTGTTCTTGTAATAAATCCAACAACCACATGGGAAATTAAAAACAATTTAAATTGTTGCCTTCTAGGTGAGGTAGCTAGGTTGACCTCTTCTTTTCTACTTGTCTGCCAAATCTTTTTGTTTCTGTCGATGAAAAAATATAATTTATAATATAAAAATATGATAGATTTTAATAAGTTTATTCGACAATTTCAAATAGATTCATTTATCAGTCACCAACATCTGTCTTAAAATTATTCAAATTATATTGTATTTTCAGATATGAGTTACTCCTAGTAATGATTTAAAACATAGAGATTGAATTTAAATCGTCCCTATTAAAGTATAACTTGACTTGTTCTGAGTTACACTTTGTGATATTACAGAAAAATGATAGTCTCTCATGCCATCTTTCGCGACCTGTTATATACCCGAGAATGAATGAATTATGATATAGTGTCGAATAAGCAGCAACTGCTCTAATTTGTTAAAAATGTATAAAAAAACTTTAAGTCACTGTTCTATTGTTAAATTATTTAATTAGAAATTGGTAAAAAGGTAAAAAAAAACATACTTTTTTTTATCGGTAGAGTCACCGGACGAACACCAACATGAAGAATTATTGAAGTTTCAATTAATATAAGTAAAGTCTCTAAAGATATGATAATTTACAAGAGATGTGAATGAAATTTTTCGTCCATCGAAGGAAGGGGAGACGCAGTCTCAATTACTCGGGACTACGTACCCCCACAATTTTCATATTATGCGCGCTTACCTCAATGTCAGGATAGACAGGACACAATCCTTGAATTAATAAACCAGAAACTCATGGGCGTTTAGGCTTTCATCTTATGCTTTCAATGTGTCATGAGTGAGGTAAGAAGGAATGATCAAATGCACAAGATGAGTTGAAACTCAAGTTCACATTAGATATGTTGTTAGGTAATGGTTGTGGCCAATTATTCCTTTGAATACTTTTAGTAAAGGCAGATTTTGAGATTTTCTGTCCTTTGATATCGACTCTTTCAACCTTCTTTCTTCAATTTCTCAATCCCCCTAACTTTTCTACATTCTAGATTGGAGGGCTCATTTGTTTATATGAATGACAAATCAAAATCTATTCCAACTTCTCTTTTGGAGGGAAAAAAGAGAGAGTAATGATATACTCATTAAAAAATGAGATTAAAAATAGAATCTATATATGATTAATAGTATTGTTGAAAACCGTTATGTGTCAGACGCTCACGTGATGTGCTACAATTAATCCTAAATGGTAAATCGGTAAATGTTTCGGGTGAGAATTGACCATCGAGGTATTTTCACTGATGGAAAACCCAATAACGGTGATACCACGTGATAATGTGATGTGGTATCACCTACCAATAATATTAAAACAAATAAACAAATGAATCCCACAAAAATTAATAATCAACTTGTCATGTAAGCAAATAACTTTCTACTCTTTTTCCATGTAAGCCCAAGTGGGGTTCACCTTGCCCACTTAAGATTTTATTATTGGTTGGTGATACCAAATTATCAATGATGACATGGTATCACCGTTGTATTTAATATTTACTCCATGGTCTAGGGGGCCATAGCCACCCAAATTTTGAAAAATTCCTCTAACACCCCATAAGTTTTGGAAAATCTTATGTTTCACTTCAAGTTATAAAAAGCCATACATATAGGCAATTTACTTGCTGAATTCAAAAAGACCAGTGATTTGTTATTTAATAGCCATATGGGAATAAATGGACGAGTGATGATTTTACTTGGAAAATATTTGATTGGACAAGTCGATTCGTCAAAGAAAATTGAAAAAGTAAGTTTTTTTGTTGATAAAATCGGATTATACTTGATGATCTGTGTACATACTTGAATGGTCACTCAATCCATTAATAATTGGTATAGTGTCAGATGTCTTGGTACGAGGGCACGCCCTTAAATGGTTATAGTAGGCGAAATCTCTCGCCCATTTAATCATCCCGATATGTATGTTTGTTTGTTTCGGCTCGATTTATTATTCCAAGATTCGTTTATGACTTGATGGACCACCCTTAGAAACTCCCAACAATCCTTTTCATTTTATGTACTATGGATTAAAAGTTTCTGAGGCTAAATGTAGAGAAGAATCAAATGGGTTTAAAGGAAAAAAACTAAAGTCAATGTGTGGAACACAGCTTGCAGTGAACAATGAACATGGCCTATTCTGATTCTCATGCATGCATATATGCATTAATGTCTCACAGTCACAGAAGAATCTAACAAATTTGGAAACCCACCTACCTTAATTGGGATGTGAAGATAATTTACTGCAAGTTCAAAATTTTCTTCTGTCAAGATACAAATCATCTTTTGTTCTTATACTTAAATCCAAAAATGGCTACTTCAAAGTGATTCTTATAATATTCGAATGATATAAATTCGAAAAAGATACAACCAATTAAAGCGAACAATAAGTAGGTCATGTTCGTGTGAACCATATATAACCGAAGCGGAAGAATATGGTACCAAAAAACAAAAAAAAATCGGTATTGTACCACCATTACAAATCATCTTTCTTCTTTGTTCTTAATACTTAAATCCAAAATGGCTACTACAAAGTGATTCTTATAATTTTCGATGTGATATAAATTCGAAAATGATACAACCAAATAAAGCGAGCAATAAGTCGGTCGTGTTAGTGTGAACCACATATCAGCGAAGGAGAAGACTACGGTATCAAAAAAAAATAAAATATCAGTACCGTACCACCATTACAAATTTTGTGAGTTGTTTTTACAATTTTTGAAGGTTATTTATAACTTTAGTAGTAATTTATGATTGATCCTAACATCTAGGTATCGATATCAAGTTACTACAAAAGTTATAATTTACCCAAAAAAAAGTTGTTATTTAAACCCTAAAAATTGTAATATGTGTGCATAAATTAAAAAACTTATTACCAAATCTATGTAAGCATAATTCATCATTCATTACTTTTAAGAATTGGATCCTCTCAATTGAAGTTTCTTTCCTTTTTTGTTCGATTTTAGTACCCACCATTAGTTCATTGGATCCGACCTATGGTCCCATCATTAATGCATGGTTGGTAATTAAAATTCAAATTAAGGACATGGCAAAGCTAAAAAGGTGAGGCTGCTTAACCATTGAAAATAAGTTAACCCCTTCTCCAATTTCGTAAGCATTTGAACATCTTTCAATTGTTTTTGGATGGTTAAAATGCATTCAGATTGACGTATTCAATAGATTTGGATTTTGTTTTACAAGTTATTCAGATCCACCGATATAGACAGATCTTCGTCATTCAAAAAACGAATTAGTAGGAATGCTATGATTTTTTGTAAAAATTGGATTAGAGAAACTTGAAATCTTCTTTGAGATGCTAATAATTCTGTAAAATGGCATCAAGTGACCCGACTCAACTGGATGTGATATAATTAGCTTTGATTGCCTTCCCTCCTTTGAAACGCATCACAATAGGTTAGATCGAGTGTTCATAAACAACAATGACCTTTCTCCGGTCTACGTGGAGAAGGTATGTACTGGATTGATAATTGAGTCGAGATTTAGGAGCTTGTTTTTCTAAAAGAGCCTAAAAAAATTTTCAAGTTCGATTCGTTTAGAAAACGATTTAAACGAGCCGAGCCCAAAATGAGCCGAACCCGAGTAGCTCGACTATTTTACATATAAACGAGTTGAGTTTTACGAGTTCGAGCTGAGTCTTTTTAGATTCGTTTAAAAAATTGTTCAAGCTCGACTCGTTTTTGCACGAGCCAAGCTTTTTAGGCTTATTTTTCTAAACAAGCATAAAAAAATTGTTAGAACCCAGCTCGTTTTTACACGAGCCAAGCTTGAGTCGAATTCGAGCAGAGCCCGAGTAGTTCGGCTCAATTATCAGCCTTAGGTACATGGATGGAACACCTCACCCACCTCCTTCTCTCTCTTTTTTTTTTTGGTTTTTGGAGCCTGCCTCACCCACCTCCTTCTCTCACTTGGGTGACTAATCTTTTGGCTGTCATAAGCTACAACAATAGACAAGGGGGGAAAGAGCTTTACATGTAATGACTAATATAAACTTTTAACTACATCATTGGTTTGATTTTTCTAATCAGTCCCTTCAAAATGGGGGTAAGAGTACCTACCACTTATCTCTTCCTCTACCAACTATAGACAGAAAGTGTGCGCCAACTACGACTTTTAACTGAACTAGATGTATGCGTTCCATGTACACTCAAATATTCCACGAAAATATCAACAGCCCTGTTGGGCTGTTTAAACAAAGAAAACCTACACAACCACAATGGATATGAAGTTCATACAAGTGTCTAGAACTAAATGATATTAGAATATGCGACTTAAATCAATCTTGATGACACAATGGTGATCATCCTAGTCATTAATGATTAATTTATGGTGAAGAGTTGACTAATCTCGAAGAGAAAAAGAAAGGTAAGCAATTTGTTTTTTTTGTCTTGTTTTTTGGTTTTTTTTGGGGGGAGGGGGGCATTGAAGATGATAGTTGAATCACAAGTTTTTATTGAAGGAGGTGGGATTTGGGAAGGGGAACATCTCAACTTGGAGTTGAAAATAGGGTCAAATGATTCATACTATGAGTGGTTGTTTGAGATGGATAGGTGTTGGAAAAAATGGTTTTAAATAATTGAGTTTTGAACAATTTTAGACTTAAATTTTATGTCTCAAAGTGACCCACTTGAATGGATGGAAAGAACTAAATTTAATGAAGAGTAGTGTATAAGACTTATCTCAGATTAGAAGAAGACCAAATTTTTGGTGAGTTAATATACTCTAGTAGGCTTCATGGGTCGGATCCCAAGGGTACCATGCTTTTGTGCGTGGAGCAAGCACGTACACAACTTTGGCTACCACACACGCACGTGCCACAATTCAACCCGGTCGGGCTTGGGCCTTAGGTAAAAAATATATTATCTTTTTGGACAAAATTTATTGGGGAATTTAGAAGTCGCTACAAATTTTTAGACTTATTTAGGTAAAAATACAAAACAAAAACTTATTTGGGTAGAAGTGCATTTTTTAAAAAAATACCGATATTGCCATTGGTAATTAGTTAAAAAATGGGAACCAATGGAATCCCATCCGTTTTTTTTGGCAAAAATAATGTAATGGGAGGGAAAAAGGGGATTTAATTATATTCTTCCATCTTCTTCGGCAGAGGGTTTGTATGCCTATTGGAATGCCAAAACTGTCATACCTGTGAGTGTTCTTCTTCTCTGTAAAAAATGTTTTCAGTTTAGTGTTCATCGTCCAAAAGGAGGAAGACTACATACTGTTTATCGACTTTATACAAGTGCATTGCGAGGTTTTTGAATCGACTCCGACAATTTCTGAATCGTCGCATACGGACAACTCATTGTGAATCGTCTCCTACGAGTTCTTCTCCGGAAATTGCAGGTAACAATAGTGTTTGGGTTTTTTTTTCCGTTAATTAATTTCCTAATTTTCACAAGGGAAATGCTATTTGAACCTAATTTGGGGACCTAATCTAGGGACCTAATGATGTACAACCATTGGATTGGTTGTGGGCTCCATCTAACATTGGAACTCACAACTAATCCAATGGTTACATTGAAGCCACATCATTAGGTCCCCATATTAGGTCCCCAAATAAGGTCCCTATAGCATTGCTCTTTTCACAAGGTGTGTTGTTTGATTCTGGAAAAAAAACCTATTTTGGTGAATTGATAGTAACAAATTGCAGTTTTTTAAGTTACGATTAAGTAACCTAATTTGTACAATCCTTGCATAACTGTTTTATGTAACTTTTTGTAATGACAAATAACAAACTATTAATATTCAAAAATTAATAGTTGATACTGTATTGACCTTACAATGTAGTTACAAATTTTATTGATGCTTACATAATATTCAATATTTACTTTAATGTTTTTATGTATCTAATTTGTGATTACAAATTACAAACAGTTAATATCCACATATGAGTGATTGTAACTGTATTGGGTAACTATCTTGTGTATGAAATCATTCAACCCTGTTATATGTTTTTGGTAACTGTATCTATTATATGTAGAGTAGTTGCGTTAAGTATATGTTACTTAATGGTTTAATGTTCAAAAATTGAATGAGTGTAACTGTATTGAGAAACTAATCTGTGTATCAAGTATTACATTATTATATATGCTATTGGTAACTGTAATTAGTATGTGTACTTGAGTTACTCTGTGCAATTGAGTTATGCTGCTCTTACAAAATTAGGTGAATCTCATTCTATCAAATTAAACAGTTACCAATGTGTGGAATAATGGTTAGAGTAAAAATAAATATATCAGATATAACTGTATGATACCCTAACGCTGTTAATTCAATTGACCTAATTTGTACAATCCTTGCATAAGTGTTTCATGTAACTTTTTGTAATGACAAATAACAAATTATTAATATTCAAAAATTAATAGTTGATACTGTATTGACCTTACAATGTAGTTACAAATTTTATTGCTGCTTACATAATATTCAATATTTACTTTAATATTTTTAAGTATCTAATTTGTGATTACAAATTACAAACAGTTAATATCCACAGATGAGTGATTGTAACTGTATTGGGTAACTATCTTGTGTATGAAATCATTCAACCCTGTTATATGTTTTTGGTAACTGTATATATTATATGTAGAGTAGTTGCGTTAAGTATATGTTACTTAATGGTTTAATGATCAAAAATTGAATGAGTGTAATTGTATTGAGACACTAATCTGTGTATCAAGTATTACATTATTATATATGCTATTGGTAACTGTAATTAGTATGTGTACTTGAGTTACTCTGTGCAATTGAGTTATGCTGCTCTTACAAAATTAGGTGAATTTCATTCTAACAAATTAAACAGTTACCAATGTGTGGAATAATGGTTAGAGTAAAAATAAATATATCAGATATAACTGTATGATACCCTAACGCTGTTAATTCAATTGACAGGTCATGGCGAAAAAAAAAGCTTCACAAAACAGACCTGCTATAAGGGGCAGCAAAAAAATTCCACAGCAAGAGTCACAAGCAACAAATACGAAGGTCACTGGTGCAAAATACAACCCTCAATACAGATCAAATATGCTAGCTATCATCAGGGCAATTGAAGAACTTCATTTAAATGATTATCACAAGACATCGTTGCAAAAGACCCCATTCTGGCTGCTTTTTGAATGTATAATTGACCAAACATTGGACAAAACATGGTGCCGTAAAAGTGACAGCTGCATTCTTGAAATTCTATTATGTTTCAATTCAGATACTTCAAGATTCATTATCGGGAGAAAAAAATTGAGACTGCGACCTAATGATGTCACCCTAATATTTGGCATACAAGATGGGTGTGAAAAGATTGATTGTACGATACATGGTAAATCAGTTACACCATTCACAGAACGCTGGTTCAAGAAGGATCGGAGGTTAACAGCAACGTTGATAAGAAGCAAGCTAAAACATGCGTCCGAGTTGGACAATGAGAATGGGTATGATGACTTGGCTAGATTGTTATGTTTGTATCTGTTGGCAACACTTTTCTTCCCAGTCACGGGGAACACAATGAGTTGGGGGTTGGTACCATATATTGAAAAGTTGGATGCATGTAGAAAATACAATTGGTCCGAAGCTATAACTGATACTCTAATTTCATCATTGAAGAAGAAGAAAGAAACGCCATCGGCTATAAATGGATGCGTCCTCCTAATACCAGTAAGTGTCTTAATATATCTGTTAATATATGTTTTTGAGTATTTCAATTACTTTGATAGCACCAAATATGATATAATAATCATAATGTTATATGTTGCAGTACTGGCTGTGTGAACACACCTCGATGTTAACTCCCAGCACTGAGAGGCCATTTCCTCGGTTCCTCAAATGGAACTTACCAAGTCTGAATAGAGCAATCAAGCAAAAATGTTTGGCAAAAATTATGGCAAGTGAGGTAAGTCTCAGTTCATAAATTATAATCCCAATAACTTGTAACTGTTTTGAAAATGCAACTATGTTAATGTTTGTTAATTAAATTTATTTTTGTCCTCAGATCATGAAGCAAAGATTGAAGAGAACTAAGGAAGAGAAAATGTTTATATCATCGAAAAAGAAGGCAGTAAAAGAATTGAAAAAACCAATGGAGCAGGAGTTAGACGACAATGACAAACTTGACACAGAAAAAAATGGTGTTGGAAAGACATCAATTGGTGATGATGAATGTTCAAATGAAATGGGACAATTGGATGACTTAGTTGAAATTAATGTTACCCAACCGACAGAAATACAGTCAAAAGAACAAGAGGTTTGGATTGACAGTGAAAAGGACAACATTATGAGAGAGAGATGAATTTCAAAAGATTGTTGTTGAGTTGATTGTGAAGGACAAATTAAACCAAGAAAAAATTGCCGAGTTGGCCAATGAGAATGCAACGTTGAAAAGACACATGCAAGACAGTGTTGACATGGGGCATCACAAGGTATATATAAAAATAACTGTTATAATGTATATGAGAATCTTTTGCATAGTATTGTGAGCCCTTTTAAGTGTGTATCTATATTATACCTAAATATTGTAACTGTTTCAGCCCTGTGTTGTATAACTGTATTTGGATTAACATGTTAACTGTATGGTTCAATAATTTAGCTACCTGTTACATGTTAACTGCTTGTTGAAGCCCCGCTCTGTTTTATATTATAGATGTGGTGCAATCCTTTTTGAACATATTTGATTAACTTTTTTTTAGTCTTAACGATTTGTCATGGTGTAACTATTCTACTATCTTATATAGTTTAACTTTATGATGTAACTGTTTTGTACAACTGTATTAGATAACAAAGTTACATACACAACAGTTACCCATATATGAATAGAAATATTTGAGATGCATATGGATGTTTTTGGGGATGAATATACAATTGGTTGACTAAGTTGAAGTTGATGACTGTATCTATACTATACATGAATGGTGTAACTGTTTCTGTATACTTACTTGCAGGTTAAAGTGCATCTATTTGGTGCTCATGTTTGAGTAACTGTTTGAGCCCTGTGTAACTTTTATGATGTAACTGTTTGTTGTACTTGTTATGTAACTGTTTTGGTTAATTGTATAATGTATTAGTTAACTGGTATTTTCATAATGAATTCATGCAGCAAGCTGAAGTGCAAGGGGACATTCCATCCGAAGATAATGTTCAATCATCACAGATTATAGTTTCCATGTTGCAATTAGTTGACAGAGACACAAAAATTGGCCAACTTGAGACATTGGTTCATACGATGCATAATGAAAAAGACGCAATTGAGGCTGAAAATGTGACATTAAAAGAGAATGTCATAGTACTAGAAGTTGAAAATACAGAATTAATAGATCAAATAAATGAGTTGACAGTTCACAGCATCACCCAGAATCTGAATACCATCGAGCCTAGTGACAGTGCAAAAATTGGTCAAACTTCAATGGTTCGAAAGCTGAAGACCAAAGAGAGAAAGAGAAAAATATATGAGGATTACGAGTATGGCAATAAGAAAAAGGGCAAGGGACACATTGAGGGGTCACAGTCAATTATCACCCTCGAGGATGAAGCAGACAAGATCAGTGCGGCGAAAGAACAAGCGAAAATCGATAAGGAAATTGCAAGGTTATGGAACATTTGTCAGAAAACGAATCGGCCTATCTATGATCAATTACAACAAATCAATGATATAGAAGGACCAACGTAAGTATATTATATATTATAACATTTATGTATTATGCTACTGATTTTTCATTGAAATACATGAAATTACTCACTATACTTTTATTAAAAAATATGAACTTACCTTATATGACTGTGCTCTGACCATATAGGACACCCATTTGGTCCGGTGTTTCAATTGGAAACTACATAAATGTTGTAGACACATTGAAACTGGTTGGAGGATGTGAACTGTACAACAGTGTACATATTAAACTTAAATCTTTTTTTGTCCACATCACAAAATTGTCAACTTAAAATGTTTACATGTAATCTGTTTGCATGCACCAAGTACTGTTTTGAACGTTCTTTTATACATTGTAACAGATTATAGATTGCTGGGGAGATATGCTGCTTGAACTTGATGCTTACAACGAGCAGTTAACGTATAAAAAACGTTGCTTCTTCTTCAACAGTCTATGTTGGGTACATTAAAATTTATTGACATTTTTTTTTAATTTCAGTATTGTTATATTTCAATTTAATTGTCCATAAATTGGGTTATTTGTAGACATTCGTTACAAAAAACATGAATCTATGCAAAGACCAAATTGACAAAAACCTCATTTTGGGAAGAGATCGTCGATTCCTTGTATTTCCCATGAATTCCAATGGTCAAAACAACCTTGTGGAACCTTGGCATTGGACATTGTTAGTGTTGGATACTGACGCTGGATCTTGGACACACTACAATTCTAAGAAATCACGAACAGTGAAGAGGGACGTGTGGCTGGATGATGCAAGAGTATTGGTAAAAAACAACTGAATCCCATTGTATTTGTTTGAGTTTTGCAGTATCATAGCCGACACTAATATATGTCATTGAATAACATGCAGAAAGATTATGTTGAAAAGAAAATTAGTGAAATGCAGGCAGCCGATGGAAATGACATTGACCCCTCAGACAATGTTCTTCCACTGACAGTGTAAAACCCGAGGAAATTTAAACTTTTGAGAAAAAGGGCAAAATGGTAAATTGCCACTATGGTACAGGTTGTAAACCTGAAATTTTCTAGAGCTCGGATGACGAAACGGACATCACCGTTGGATTCGTCTCGCAAAACCTAGTTACCTTGTCAAATTTCATTGAATTCTGAGTTAGTCGGATTTTTCGCGTTTTACGAGGCAGTCGAACCTCGGGAGACCCAAAAACGAGATTCTGAATAAAATTTTAAATTTTGGGAAATAAATGACGGTAAGTTAAAACAAAAATATTTTGAACTTGAATCGGAGTGAAATTTAATCGTTTCGGGGCTAAAACAGACCCGGGAAATAAGGGTCGTGTGGCGCATTGAGGGCCAAGTATTTAAAGGGGAGAAAATCAGATTTTCTCCCCATTTGTTCAGCCGATACACGTGAGAGGAAGAGAGGGAAAGAGCAAAGTTTTCTCCACCTTCTCTCTACGATCTACAACGATTGAGAGCTCAAATCAACTCGAGCCAAGAGAGAAAGTTGTTCTCCTCGCCAAGGACTACAAAACCATACCAAGAAGGTCGGGTTTGGGCGAAATTCAAGGAACGGAATTTTGGGAAGCTAGGGCTTAGAGCTTGAATCGGGTCTTGGAGCTTCCTACGGTCGTTCCTTACGCTTCAAGAGGTAGGATTTCTTCCTACTAAGGTTTATTCCAAACCTAGAATGTTTTAATGAAATGGGTAGGATGATAGGATGTGTATATCTTGCCTATTTGTTTGATTTTGGTGAAATGGTTATGGAATTGGGTAAAGATCAATTCTAATTGGATTGGTAATTAGAAGTTTCTAAATGAGATTTCTAGAATTGGGTGCATGAAATTAATCCAATGTGAATCTTGGGTTATATGGAATTGTGGGCATGTTATGTGTTTATGTATATGCCTTGAGGAATTTAAGATGTTGATAACATGATTATGTGACAACATGCTTGGAAATTGTTTTATGGAAATTATATGCTTATGATATGATTTTGCCATGAAGTGTGTGAAATGTGTTGTAAATGTTCATATGTTACTCATACCATATTGAACATTGTATTATTGTTGCAATGGGACATCACATTGCATATGCATGGGAACATCGCATTTAGTGGGTGTGTGTGCATGGTGGTTGTCTTCACCAAGTTTGGTGGACGACGAGTGGGCTCGGGCGATACGGATTGGTGACCTAGTCGAGTCTCACGGTTTGCATGGTTGTTAGGGTTGGGGTAGCAAGAAGGGCTAGACTATCCCTTGGGTGAGAGACCCGGTGATTGGATACGCACTCCGTTAGTATATGAGCCTATAAAGTGTGTCGGTGTACGCGGAACCGTTGGTGGAAGTCCATGAATTCTGTGTAGGTTGGGTGACCTTTGGTGTGAGTCCATGAACATCCACCCCTATAAAGACCCTAGAATGAAATGTCATTTGATGTGTAACATAAATGACGGATTGGTACACATTGGCACTTGCATGTGTAGAGGAGCCGAGAAGGGCTTGGTTGATATGCATGAGTGAGTCTCACCTCATTCCATAGCATCGCATTGCAAATTCCATCATTGAATATATTTCCTTGCTTGGAATGTTATGAATTGTTGATTTTGGCATGTGAACATTTCATATGCATTTAGGTTGGGGAGTAGCCTCATTAGGAGATACCCTATTGAGCGTGGCTCACCCTTTATGGGAAAAACATTTCAGGTGCGGGGTTTACACCGGCGGACGGCTCCCATTTCGAGCCTCAAGGTTGAAGAAAGCCGACTTGTGGCTTTTATGGTTATTTTGTAAAGCTTTTGTAAGAATTCCATTTTGATATATAAATATATGGAATCAATTGTAATAGAACTTGTACAAACCATGTTTTATATGGAAATCCTTGTCAAACATGTATTTGATGAATTGGGAAAGGTTTTGAATGGATTGGAAATGAAAAATGGTTGAAAATGGCAAAACTGGACAGAGAGTACCGGTACTGGGTACCGGTACCCCCTTTCCAGTAGGTTAACAGTACCGGTACTGTGTACCGGTACACTCTCCAAAATTTACTGATTTTTAAATTGTTTTGCCCTATTTTCAATCTATGTTTTCCCTTCCTCCAATGATGTAAATGGACTATAATGGAGTGTAAATCAAGGTGCGTTGGGTCTTGGTTAAACCAAATGAATAATTGATTTCAATTTACAGTTGTGGGTTATGATTCTGGTTAAAGGAATGTTATTTGACGTGGTGTCGGGTTTAAGGGACATTCACGGATACTTCTGCGAGTTGACGGTTGGTCAACGGTTAATATAGGACCCCCGGAAATTGGGGCGTCACAGACAGCGTATGAGAAAATGCCACAACAACGGGCAGATTCGTACGTATTATTTTTTAACGTTAATTCATTCAAAATCAATGAAATGTTAGTAACAAAACCTATAATGCAGGGTCGATTATGGACTATTCGTTTGCTACATAATGAGACAGCTTGCAAAGGACAAAGACATACCAGAAAAGTTGACAGCTGCACAAGTGAAAAAATTCCGGACGGAAATGATGGAAATGTTCTTAAACCATTCCAATTCTTGGACACTAAATGATTTCCATGAAAGGATGAAATTGAAGGCAATGTATGAATAGTCCTATTTGAGATGTAATTGGATGTTTTGGGAATGAAATCAGACTATTGGTTGACTTAGTTGAAATTAATGTGTGTGTCTATAATATACTTGGATGGAGTAACTGTTTCAGGTCTGTGTACCATATATGTTGTAACTGTTTAGTCCACCTGCATTATATATCAAAGGTACTTACAAAACAGCTACACCATATATCAATAGTCATATTTGAGATGTAATTGGATGTTTTGGGAATGAAATGAGACTATTGGTTGACTTAGTTGAAGTTTATGTGTGTGTATATACTATAACTGAATGGTGTAACTGTTTCAGTATACTTATTTACATGTTAAAGTGCAGCTATTTGGTGTAGCTGCTTTGAGTAACTGTTTCAGCTCTGTGAACCATGATGGTGTAACTGTTTTGTCCAACTGGAGTATATAACAAAGTTACCTACAAAAACAGCTACACCATATATCCATAGTCCTATTTGAGATGTAGTTGGATGTTTTGGGATTGAAATGAGACAATTGGTTGACTTAGTTGTATTTAATGTGTGTATCTATAATATACCTGGATGGAGTAACTGTTTCAGTATACTTCTTTACATATTAAAGTGCATCTATTTGGTGCAAATGCTTTGAGTAACTGTTTCAGCTCTGTGTACCATTTATGGTGTAACTTTTTTGTCCACCAGCAGTATATAACCAAGTTACCTATGATTAACCATCAAAAGTGCTATTTTATTATATTTAATAATTGGTTAATTGCATATTATTTGTGATTAAATGTGTTAAATTTCTTGATTTTCTAATTTGATACTTTTTCTAGTTGTTTGGTTTATTTTGCAGGTAAATTGGTTGATTTAAAGTAATAATGGATAATGCAAGTGAATCAATCACTAGAGGAAGAATCACAATTGATAAGGATTGAAGAGTCGAGATTGGGATAGGAAGACTTGAAGATAAATCAGAATTTTAATCCTTATAAGAGTTTAAGTGAGAAGAAAACTCATTTAAAGTTGGATTAGGAAAGTTTCCTAAAAGATAAGGATTTGACACGTCTTCAGTATTTCATTCATAAATTTTGACTCCGATATCGGATTGACTTGATTTTTGTGGGGTTGGAAAGAAGACTTCAAGGGCTATAGAAGTGTATTTCACGAAAATTTCGTGATTCAGTCTCTAAATATGTGAAATTCAAGCTCGAAGTCTGGACAGATTTTGTACCCGCAGGGCCCAAGATTTATGCACGGGATTTAACTTTACAAGACATCTTTTTGAGAAAGGAATTCCTTCCAACCTGTACTTAGGATTTATTTTACTATAAATAAGGGCTCTCATCTATTGAGAGGGGGGATCTTTTTGCTCACGAATTCTTCAATGTATTTTGCAATTCTTTTATCATGTCCGGCTAGAAGGTTAAGATAGGGCTAAGGGAAAACCTCTCAGTGAAGTACGGTATTATCATTGACTTTGTACTTAATGATTTATGATATTGTGTTAATCTAATTTCTGATCTTTTAGTAAAGTTTTTATTCTATAAAAACTCCTGAGTTGTTGTGCCACGTACATCGATTGCTTGAGTTTCCCTGCGAATAAATAACTGGTTATTCCACGTTTGAAGTGTTAGCATTGTTTCACAGCTAGACATATTGTCTTTCTTTTTTTTTCAACTTTTTTTTCTTTTCTTTTTTTTTAGTAAGACATCTAATGCAAATATTCACAAGTATGTAAAACTCTTTTTTTTTTTTTTCTTTTCTTAACCAACATCTCCCAAATTACATAAACAACAAAAGTTCAATCTCAGGATAACCAAGGGTAAAAAATATTATTTTTTCTCATTGGCTTGGTTATTATATGTTGGGTATAAGAAATAAAATTTTGCTTTAAAGGCTCAATCATGGCTTCTAGGGATAATAATATTCAAAGAATAAGGTTTAAGCTCAAATAATGACAAAGATGGCCTAAAATCATATCTCAAGAGCTTTTGATAACACACTTCTCATGCAAATAATTCAAAGTCAAGCAATCATTCACAATATTGGTGTTAACCAAAACAAAAATAATGAGACTATTGAAGGAGATTAGCTAAATAAAAATATTTTTTATTGAGTAAATGTAAATAACCCTCCAAAAAAGATTGGAACAAAACTCACTAGGGTTTTTATGCATCTCCACTATATGTTTCAAGTTCTCAAGGTAAAATACCTAATAAATTTTCAACTTGGTAAAGTCTAAAGTGCACAAATTGTGAGTTTTTATAAGAACATGATATGAGATACAAAAATATAGAATAAAATTCTATGTGATCCTTAAACAGTTGCAAATTTAAAGCTATACAAATTATTTATATATTGTGGTGTCAAACTATGCATAAAAATGTTATTTAGATATTTAAAATATATATATATATATATATATATATATATATATTATTTTATTTTTTATTTTTACCAACATAATTAAACTAGAAATTGTTACAACAAAAAACATACCCACACCCCCCAACCTAAATCCAACATTGTCCTCAATGTAAAAATAAATACATTAATGCTTAATAAAAATAATGAATAAAGATCAAAGGAGTAGGAATACCTGGTGCTGCAACAACTCTAAAACCTAAAAATAAAAACTCAAAAAAAAAACTATAAATTAAAACAAATAGAAACAAAACTAAAATTAAAAATAAAATAAAATAAAATCTAACTACTATGTACAAATAAAAATAAAAGCTCACACTCAATCCGGTTTAAAATCATATTTGAATATGCGACCATTCAATTTTATTGGCTTAAAAATGTGGTGTGGAAATAACTCTTTTAATCGAACTATCCACTCATATACCCAAGATATTATTAGAGTATGCAAGAAAAGGGAGATATATACATTTTTATGCAAATCTAACAATGAGATAGAAAATAGATTTTTATCAATTACAACACACAACTCAACTTTCATACCCTCACCAAGATTAGATATGTGAATCTCATTACTACTTGTTGATAATGAAATGTCTTTGGGCTCATTAGTCTCTTGTGGAATAATAATGTCACTTAATTCTTCACTATCAAGAGTATTAATGGATTCATTCTCAGTTTGTAGTTCAGGAAAAAAATCACTCTCACTATATTGACTATTTTTATCCTCTTGTTCTTGTATCAATATATTGAGTATATATTTTATCTCTTTAATATCTTGACTTGTTTGGGCATAGATATCTTTTATCTCTTTAATATCTTGACTTGTTTGGGCATTGAAAGCTAGTTGACTTTGAATAAATTCGTTAAGAATATTCTCCAAATTCTCTTCTTGTAGGTCATGGTATGGTGGATATTGGGGAGGGTCTTGTGGTGATGTGACATATATAGGTAACTGATAATGTCCATTCTCCCAACCAAAATTGGGATAAAAAGTTTCAAAACAATGGTCGGGGTAAGGTTGAGAAGAATTAGGTAAGACAATTGTCCCATTCCTCAAAACTTTTCGAGCAGTTGGAATTAAATGGCAAACCTCAATGGGATGCCCATACACATCACAAAGCACACATAGTTCCTCCATCGGGGAAAATCTTCACACCACATTAAAAGAAATATAAAATATAAAAATAGAAATTATGAAATATCTAACCTGAGGAAAAATAAAACAAATAATAAAAAAAAGGACGAGATTACCGGATCTGTGACGAGTCTCAAATCAAGCAAACCTCAATAGATGGCGATGTGTTCTTTGCCTTCAAACAATTCCCCGGCAACCTACAACACAGATACACCATATATCAATACTTTAGATGCATTGTGTTGAATAAATGTAACAGTGACCACATCCCATAATTCCTACAGGTATCCCTGATATACACATGGATTTTCCAGTTTTGATTTTCCATTCATCCCCCAACATTTACTCAACGTACAAAAATTTGCACCCTTACTATAACATTCATATTAACAAATCCATAAAAGAACCATTACTACAATAAAACAGCAACTGGAAAAAAGAAATATTCAAATAAAAAATTTATTAGTTTAAACTAGTAATCCAATCACAAAGGTTCTTTACAAGTTTTCTTGTTGTGACTACCTAACCGTCCACACCGACCACATCGAATTCGTCTAATAAGTTCCCCCCTTGACCTAATTCTACATTTTTTGGGACGGCCCGGCTGCTTCTTAGTTGATGGTGGCAAAATATCAGCTTCGTCAACATTGAAGTCCGAACGACCAAGAGTAGGGATTGGGAATATAGGTTGAGCGTATGATTTCTTGTATGTACTAACATGATAATAATAATCAACAAACTCATTCATATTTCTCTCACTTTTACGTATTGCCGCTACTGCATGAGAACAAGGAAATCCATTAATCTACCATTGAAAGCATGAACACGTGTCATTCTGAATGTCGACTGAAACAGAAGGATTTGAATTAACTTCATACACATCATTGTTCGAAACACTAACAGCCCAAGACCTGCTTTTGGCAAATGCAATCTGTAATCTTGAATCCATCTCAGGACATAAATTTTCATTCCATGTAGACGCAGTGATAATCCTAGCACCAATTTGATTCATAATTTGACACCGAATAGTGTCAACCATGCTCGTAATGGGTAAATGTCGTACTTTCATAATCCACGAATTGAAGGACTCCACTGCATTAGAGTTCATCTCGCCATAACGTCTACCTTTAAAGTATGCATTTGCCCAATGCGCGTATGGAAGATTATCCAAAAAACGTTTGACAATGAAACCACCCTCACTTCGAAAAGCTTCAATTTTTTGGGTAAACAGTGAAATGGTGGGGGCATAAACACACTCACACAACAGCACCACCATATGCTCTCTAAATCCATTTGAATAACGACTACCACTGAACTTGTCCCGCAAGTTCGCCTTCAAGTGCTGCAAACAGAAAGCGTGGTGACACATTGAAAAAATATTTGGCATGGCTTCCAACAAACCAACATTACGATCAGAGACAAATGTAATGTCCCTATTCGGATCCAAAATCTCTGACAGTTGTTGTAAGAACCATAACCAATTTGCCTCATTTTCTGAGTCAACAATCGCAAACGCTAGTGGGTATAATCCTGAAATACAAAGGTAAATATATATAGTTAAGTAAAATATTAAAACGATTGCCTACAGATTCACATCAGTGCAACAAATATACACCAATCTGTTAAATTAAAATAGTTACAATAAACACATACAGTTACACTACTTATAAAAAAATAAAAAAAACCAAATACAACAATTAAAATACAAAAGCAAATCGCACATTAAAATAAAAAAGGTTAGAGGATTTATACCCTGATTACCATCCTTCCCAATTGCCGAAAGAATGCATCATTTGTACTTTCCTTTAATGAATGTCCCATCAATGAATAAAATTGGACGACAATAATTGAAATCATCGATACAAGCCTTGAAGGACACAAACAATCTATGGAAACGGTTAGACTTATCATCACAATGCAAAACTATATGGCTTCTAGGGTTTGTATTACTCGCAGCATCCACATACCAACGTAACTGTTTGTATGACAACGTATGATCCCCAAAAAGCATACATTTTGCTTTTTCCACCCCCATCCAAGCTTGGTGATACGATACGTCAAGACCATAAGATGTAAGGAAATCACTAACCACGTCCACTGGACGAGTGGACGTCTGATCACGGACATTATCAACAATCAAATCTCCAATCAAATTATAAGATAATCTATTGTTCTTTGTGGTACGCAGGGCTACACCACATGTGTGTTCATTATTCATTTTCCGTATGTAAAAGAAACCATTAAGTTTCTGAATAGTAGCATTTACATGCCATCCACACCCTTTATCATACTTTGAGGCGCACTCAGCAATAACCCTATCCCTACAATTCCTCACATAATTAAACTTGAACCCAATCTCTATTGAGTATTTGCACAGAGCTTTCTTGAAATGTGTGACACCACCTTCGAACCTTTGGCCTACACGGCTTATTTCATTTGACCACCCAGCTGTCAACAATAATTTTTCCGTACGTGAGCAAAAGCTAGGGAGCAAATCATCATCACACTCAACCCCATCGTCGCAAATATAAACATCTTCAAGCAAATTATCATCAACCACCACACGTGACTCTTTATCTTGCCTAGTTACCATGACCTCAACATGATTGACATTTATCAAGCGCATTATATCAAACATATTACGCAAGTCCCCATCATTTTGCAAACAACATTTTGGGTGCCCTGGAATAGAATATGACATGACAACAGACACATTACCCAATTCCTCCCATTTTCCGCAAAGCCTACCATAAATGAAATCAAAGGTTGCATGAGCAGAACATCTGATAATAAAGGTGTCAACATCATATTTGCATACAAGCAGCACTATTCCCTCCATTTCCTGAATACGACATTAAAAAAATGAATGACAATGTATCAATACAAAATAAAAAACAAAAAACAGTCATACAAAACAGTTACATTAAAAAAAATACAAATGACTGAATTAAATAGTGCCATACTGGAAGAAAAACATAGTACAAAAAATAGTTACAATATACAGGCTCTGCCAAAATTGATATTGGCTGAAACAATGCATAAAAAATCATTTACAGTTAAACAGAACTCTGATAAAAAAAAACAGTTACACCCATTAACACAAAAACAATTTTTTTTTTCCTTCATTCCAACAACGAAATTTTTTTTACAAAAACGAAACAGTTACACTCCTTAGAATCAAGGCAGAACTTTTATCCAATTCAATTGATCAGGGAACATACATAACACAAAATCAAACATAAAAATTCCCCAACAAAAATGACCGAATAAAAGAATAAATAAAATTATTAACAACTAACCTTCAAGCCGATGAACATATGAATTTCCACAAAAAAAAAAGAAAAAAATCAGAAATATAATTATTATGTGTATATCACCAAATAGATACACCCATTAACAACAGTTACACCCAATAGAATCAAAGCAGTTTTTCTTTCCCACTCATTTCATCAGCGAAGAAAAAAAAAAAAAAATCAAACATAATTTTCCATACAAAAAGGACCGAATATTTTCAATCTTTTTTACGAACAAACCTTCAAGACGACACCGATGATTGATTCTTCAAATCTACTGTTGAATACACACTTACAGCCGTTTATTCCCACCCGTTTATTCCATAAAAAACTGCTCATTCAAAATTTAAAAAACAAAGATAACAATTAGGGAATCTTTACATATTTGTTTCCTCAAATAACTGTCAAATAATGCTGCATAAATTAAGGAAGGGTGTTTAGGTAAAAAAGATTTTAATTCATTTGAATTATGTACCTAAACCAAATAAGTTTTATTAAAATTGAACTTAAATGAATAAACAACTTATCCATACACTTTTGCATAAATAAGTCTTCAAAATTGTACCCACACCTAAAAAACCCAAATTTATTTGGTGCAATGCGGGTTGTAGGTTAAACCAAATGGACTTGAACTTGGATCGTAATTAATCTTTTAATCGAAATTTAAATATCCAAACGGATTTTTAAATTTTCGAGCCGTTAAATTTAATTTGGTGCCGAAATTAAATTGCGTCTATGTCTGTTCAATCCAGATGTGCCTTTTCCTCTCGTTATTGTTTAGATTAAGGGTGTGTCTCTTCGATCCGAACATATTCAACAAACAGTGACGCCTTGTGCCTCTTCAAACGATCCGAACAGACATCAAGGGTCTATAAATAGACTGCTTCACTGCCATTTTCAATCCATCCCATATTCTGAATTTTGTGTTCATTCTTTCTTCTCTGTGCATATTGCTGCATTGTTATTTCTGTTTGGTTTAAGTGCAAAATACAAAATTGTGTTTGTTGGAGTCTTAAAAATTGAAGTGTTGCATCTTCAAGAAAGAAATCATTTCTATCTTGGGAGACAATTGCTTATCAACCTTAAGCACCGAGAGGGAGCAAATCTGTCTTAAAGAAACTGTGATTACACATGACTCGAATTATTTCGAATTTCTTTTTCTTTTATTATTGTTGTTTTGCATTACAGCAAATGTATTATTTTAGTTTCAGTTTTAACATTCTGTTTTTAATTAAATAATTTGTATACAACAGTTCTAACTAATTTTAGATTTGTTACAGTCATTAATTAGTATTTAACATCTGATTATATACTTTGAATAATAATTTTAATTAAGAGTAATGATATCGTGACTTAAAAAATTAACGTGATATAATGCGATAGTGACATAATCAAATATAATTATTATAACTAGAATTGTTGGGTTGGGGGAGCTGAATATGAATACTCTGTTGGAAAACACAAGGGTCACACTTTAGACTTTTTCTTGGCACTGTCTAGGGTAGCTTGACTGTCAATTACTTCTTATCTACAAGATGATCGATCCTACATATGAATTTCATATTGGTATTTGTTTGTCGAAATTCGAATGACCAGCTTGGACTTTGCTATGGGATTCACATTAAATAAATTAAAAAGATAGAGTGCATTGGTGTCATTGATGGGCAGATCATATGCCTTAAAAAAGACAACCCAATGTATGAGATTCTAGGTGCTTTGCTTTGCTTGCAAAAAAATGAAAATAATGAAGTGCAAGAAAAGGCATCATATTATTTAAGCCCAATGTGTCGCTACAAAATTAAAAAAGGGTTAATAGTACTTTTGGTCCTTAAAATATGTATATTTTGTCAATTTGATCTCTAAAATATCAATTTTATCAATTGATTCTTAAAATATTCAATTCGTGTTTAAATGATTCCTACACAGACGAACCGTTAAATTTTTACCGAAATGATCATAGGTTAGTTACGTGATACCGCCTGAAAGAATAACACGTGATCACTTTTATCAAAAAACTTAACGAATTGTTTGATTAAGGAGTAAAGTGCCAAGAATCAAAATTTTAGGGATCAAATTAATAAAATTAATACAATGATGACCAAAATGATAAAACAGACATAATTTTAGGGACAAAATGCTATTAACCCATTAAAAAATGTTGAGACATGTGCAACCCTATCTTCAAATGAGTTGGGATTCACATGCAAGAAAATCAAATGACATGTTACTTTTGGATTACATTACTAGCATTTAAAGAAATTCAAGGTGTAGTGTGAAATTTATAATTTTTAAGAAGATAAAATAAAAAAATTTATCTAAGGGGTGAAATATCATTGAACCCATAGAAATTAAAAATGTAGCTTTAACGTTGAACAAAATTATTTGAGTAATGTTATTTGAACCTAATTTATTGATCTAATTTTTTAATTTACTAATCTAATCTATTGTAGTCGTTGGATTAGAAGCAAATCCCAATGTTTGATAAAGTCTATTGCCAATCCAATAGTTGTAGTGGATTAAGTCGGAATAGCATTATTCAAAATATTTTTTGTGCCACATTTAGTTTGATTACAAGGACCATGAGTCTTTTTTTTTGGTTCAATGGCCAGGGGTATTTTGGTTCAATTTACGCGCACCTCGACTAATCCCCTCTCCAGTCCGGTCAAAGACAAATCATCTACACCGAAATTAGAGTATTCATAAGGGATAAATCCTTGAAGACCACAACTCTTTGCAAATGGGAAAAAAAGAAAGAATGTGAGGTTATGAGAGCTGAATGTGACCACTAAATAAATTAAAAAGAAAAAAGAAAAGATATGTTACAAAGAAAAACAACTTATAGTTATAAACACCTTTCTGAATTTTTTTCTTGGCATCTTCTAGATAAGCTTAACAGTCAACTTCTTATCTGAAAGATGGTCATGCATATGATTTCGTATTGCCAATTGTTTGTGAAAATTTCTAGGCCTAGTTTGACTATATATGTTGTGGAATTCATATTTGGGTACCTCAAATACTTTTTTTTTATAAAGAAAACTCAATACACGAGACTCTTGTCACTACGTAATTCGAAAAAGATTAAATACACATAATCTTGCAGTTGTATTCACAAAGATTATTTTTGTGATTCGAATCTGCAATGCCTTAGTGAGAATGAGCAGATCAAGCAATGCATACTCGTTTTATATAGTCTAACATTCGTATTTGTAAAAACCGTTTCTGTGATTTGATCCTATATAATAATCAAGTTAAAAATGAACGAATTAAATACCTGCACTGCGTAATGTCGTAGTTCCTTAGGCAGCAAGTAATGGCATACTTTTTCAAAAAATCAACATCATCTAGAAGGTAAAACATCAGAAATAAAATGGAGTTCATATTTCCTTTTGAAACGAATGCCTTTCTAGCCCCCCGTGTACTAGGGGAGTCGCCTATATTTGTCTGATTTTCATATTTCCTTATGACAACTTTGTTTTTGTCAATAAAATATGATATGCATGAACTTTCATGATTGCTATTTTTACGTACGATCAATGACTACAAACTAATCAAGATCTAATTACGATTGAAAACTCACTAATCGGGGATAAATATAGGTTCTCTTTTATTATAATTACTCTCAAATAATTATAAACGCACTAAGACCTCCTTGGCCACTCGACTATTCCCCGTTTCTTACCCTGCTCCTTCAACTACCATGTTTTTCACTTTGTACCTCCAATTATATTTGTCGGTCTCATAAATTTATCTAATTACATATCTGGTATTGGTTTCACATTACCCCATTGAAATTGTGTATTTTACTACGCAAGTGGGTATTTTTGAAATAAAATATGACAGACGTCTGATCTTTAGGTAATGCAAAATAAATTTGAGTAGTTAAGAGGATAATATGAGACGTTTAGTAGTTTAAGGACGAAGTGAGATCAAGATCATAGTTGAGCGAGTCAGAATTTACCCTTTCAATTTTCGCCCACAAGAGAGAAAGGACATATAATAGTAATGGCATGCGCTTATCTATTCAATCATTAACCTAGGGATAAGGTTATTTATCGTTTACTTCTCTTAGACCTCATTATTAATGACAAAATTCAAATTTGTTAACTACAAATTAGGGTATCTTTAACTCTGACTCAAATTTAAATTTGAGTAAAAAAGTTTAAAAAACTTGCTCCAACTTTTGACTCAAACTTATACCAAATCAATGGAGACTCATTTTTTTACTCAAATCAAGGGAGACTCAAATCCTTTTTCAAATCTTTAATAGTAAGATTTCACAATCTTTTAGAGATCCAATTATCATCTTTACTTTCTCTTTTAAATTTGAGTTTGTTCTCATTTAAATTTAAGTTTCTCTTTTAAATTTAAGTTTGTTCTTTGAAGCTCTTTATATCAAATCAAGCTTTTTATTCAAATGTTAATTTAAATTTAAGTAAAAATTTGAGTTATGGTTGAATATACTCTTACAGGCGAAAGTATTCCCGACCATCGGACTATTTCCTTTAATCTTGGATACACCATATATAAAAGCGGTACCGTTAGATGAACTATAACGAATTACAATTTGTGTGGGTTAATTTATATAAAAAATAAATAAAAAATTGACCCTATTCCAACAGAAAAAGTCAGGATTGATTCTAAAATTTTAGGATGGATCCTAAAAATCTCAAATGCTGTAGCTTAACCCTTAATAAATTATACTTAATGGGACAATACCCAAAAAACATTTTCAGTACTGTCAACTTATCCCATATATTATATACTATGTCTCAAAAGACTCAGAAAATTTTAATGGGTATGCAGACTGAGGAATCTATGGGATTGGGTCGGGGATAGTATTTATAACAGGTACCCCTAAATTATATAGAATTTTTTTTTTGGGTAAACCTAAATCTTCTAGGTTTTTTAAAAAATTCAAAAGAGTTACCTCGTGGAGTACTTCTCTTGATTCCTCCCCCAGGTATACCTGGACTAGAAGAGCTTTCTTTTGCCCAATGAACCTGAACAACTATGATCAAACTGGTTAAGAAATTTCCTAGACTATCTGTTTTTCGAGCCGGCACGCACTGCTATGCTATCCAAATTAAAATCCGACTTCTTCATCCTAAATGAGTCTGCACCACACATCATTTTCTGGGTTCCAAAAAATTAATTTTTTCACTGAGTGTATGGTGTTAATACATTTGGGGATAGAAATTTGAGTTTTGATTTGAGCAACGTAGCATTTTCGTATGAAAATCATTTTGAGTTCAACTATTGCATGTTCTTTGAACTGTTTATGTCGTTGTATTATTAGAGTACATTATTGGCATCTCTCATAGTTTAATGAAAAAGCTTATCCCTTCTAAAATAGTTTTTGAGAAAAGATGATCTGCTACTAACTTTTTAGAGACATTTGTAACTATGGGAAAAAACAAAAAATCACCCACAACCACTTTTGGACCTTGTATTCTTTAGAATACTCAGCCCTATAAGGGTTAGTTGGCCAACTCAGATTTTAAACATTTTATATACAATATGAACTTCTCCATTAGAAACCTTACCCAAAAATAAACAATTATAAAGATTGGGTAGGAGAAGGATTAGGGGGAGGTCTTGGGTGGCTGCAATCCTCCACCTTTTCAGTTGATTTTGTTTGAGTTTGGCCAGTTTTGACTAGTTTTTGTCAAGGCAAAGATGGTGATATTGTCCACCAGCTAAAAAAGAAAAGAAAAGATGGTAATGTTGTATGGTGATAAAAGCTAAAATGATAATTACCCAAAAAAAAAGTAAAATTATAAAATTAACAACATCTGAGATTGAGTGTAATTTATGATATCAAGAGGTAGAGTATATATATATATATATATATATATATATATTTAAACAAAGGGGTTTCAATGTAATTTACTGTGTAATAATCTGTCTAAACTATATATTATTACAATTAATTTAGAGGAGAGAGAGCTTGATTCTTTCCTCAATTTGAATTTCTTAGAATTTTTATTTATTTAATCACAATACAAGAATTATCTATACGACCTTCTTGCAAACATTCCAATTGATAGGTAGAAAAATTTTAGAAAGACTCAGAAGAGTTATAAATTCCGTGTATTGCATGAGTCTCCGCTAATATTCTACTAAACCTTAGTCATGGAGCATGAATTGGTAGCCTGTAACCTTTTTTTTTTATAAAAAACATGGGTTGTCTGCCACATTAATAGTAAACCCGAAAGACAAAATTATAACCAGATTAGTTGAAACATTTGACATGCAATTTTTAAATAGGAAAAAAGGTATCACATAATGAAATGGTCAAGTGAAGATGTCCAAAAACTTAGCCATGTAGTTCATTTCACTTTCAGTAGTTGAAGTATTCAATGCGATATCTGTAGTTTAGCGTGTTCTGTATTTCAGTATTAAATAAGCGAGTTCTGTTGTCAACGGTATCAATTTTAAGTCTAAGAATTCTAAGTATTTTGGGTCTAATCTGTTTTTACTTGGTCATAATCAACTGTGTGAGGATCTATAATATTCCAATGAAACCAGGGGCGGATTTACACTGAAATCAGCTGCCCCAGTGCAATTCTAAATTTTTTTTTTTAGTATATTTAAAGTTTTGAGAATTTTTAAAGTTTTTCAAACTTTGCCAGCACTAAAATATTTGTAAAAATTTATGGGCGTATTTTTATTTAAATAATATTTTTGGGATCTAAAAAAATTAACCTACTAATTATATTTCAAGTGATGTCATTTTAATATACAAGCCAACTAGTTGCAATTAGAAGAACGTTAAGCCTACGATACCGAAAAAGAATTTTTCTATACCATACTAAAAATTATAGCTTAAGGGTTAATTAGTTATAACTTTTAAGGGATAAAGTATAATTCTTTAAGGTTATTTTTGATTGATCATGATAAATTTTAGAATATTATGATACCATCCTAATAGCTTTTAAAAAACATAAACTGATCTTTAAAATTATTATTTTTGTGATCGATCATTATTTTTTGAGTTGTAACTCGACCCTAAAAAATTCTAGCTTGACCCTGAAATGTGATATATTTTTGGTAACGAACCTCTTTCACTAACGTACATTGGACCATTTCGTATCTCGCATTATGTCACCAATTGGACCAGTTTTAACTTGACCCACCAAGTTTATTCTTTATATATTAGAAAATAAAAAAAATTCATTAATAAATTTCTTTCATACGATGGAATGTCACACACGAATCACCAATTAGAATTTGATCAACAAACTAAAAATTAAGGGGAAGAGAGAACACGTTGCACACATTATAGGAAAGACTAGGATTTTTTTTAATAGTAATTGATTAAATTTTTTTGTTTGACAACTTGAAATTCAATGTTTGCGTGTTTTGTAAGGGATATTTTTTTTTTTTTTTTCAGATTGTTCTCTTAATTACTTTCGTTTGTAATTCGTTGAGTATATTTAAAATTGAACTGTTATAAATTATAGTTGTATCAATTTTTTTTGTTGAATTAAATAATTTATCCACTTAGCGAGTAAATATTGGGTGTTACGGTTACACCATATCAACACGTCGACATAGTTTCCAAAACCTTTTTCTGCAGCCAAATCTGTGCACTCTTCTGCCCATCGCGCGGAAAGCTATGACCGAAATCTTTTTTATCAGACATTAACTTTAGAACCATGTGCATCTAAAGCACATTTTACTAAGATCAATGTAATTTTATGTAAACCCAGAGCTTGAAGCTTAATTTCTCATTTTCTATAACTAGTTAATTTGAATCATAAAAGCCATTTTGCTCATTTTCTTGAGAATTTTCTCAATATTTTTTGAATTTCGATTTCCTCCCGGACATTTTTTATTTTTCCACCCTATCTGCATCCCCTTTTCTTTCCCAAACTCTCAAAAGACCAATGCAAGTCCATCTCCCCTCTACTCATCCTCCCCTTTCTTTCCACCCTATAAACCACAAAACCTTTCGAGTGCCAAGCCAAAAAAAAGGCATTTAATGACAAAACAAGGAAGGAAATAAACAGCTGTAGCATTTTAACTGTTACAGAAAAAAGAAAACAAAACTCAAATTGGACTTTTAATGTTGCAAAAATGACATTGGCAGATACACACTTCACATTTTTCTTGGGGAAGTTGCACCAGTAGAAGTCACGGAGGTAGCTAGACCAAGTCCATTACCAGATCGTCCAACAGCAACCGGATCCACCGGCATCCGTATCGGTGTATCTAGCACCAAGACCCTATTATACTCTACGGTTATCTATATATCTTTGTCCAAAATTTTTGAGAGACCGGAAAAGTAAAATGGGACTGGCGAAACACTAATACAGCAGCCTAAGAATTGGTAAATAAATCAACGCTGTAACACCAAACTCACAAAAATCATGTTGTTGCTTTGTTGCGAGCAAACCGCTGCAGAGATTTGGGCAGTGGATTTTCATCGCTTATTCTCTTCCTCTTCTTTTTGGACAATTCTTCCTCCTTCATTTGTTGCTCCAAGAAAGGCCTCTTGGCTTTCTCAATGCCTTCCTGCCTCTTCTTCACCTTTTTAGTGGGCTTGTTCCTACCCTTCGTTTTCTTCTTAAAGGGAAGGCTTTTAGCAGATGCAACAGCAGTTTCCATATCATCTTCTCTCTCCTGTTTCGTTCGCTTCTCTTTCTTCCTTGTAGGCCTCACTGCACCAATCTTTGTGGGATCCAGCATAATTGTCTCCGGTGGGAGCTTGTCAAGAAGAGAGCGCACTTCCTTCTCTCTACGTTGTTTAGATGTCTCAAATGGATTTGCAACCCAAGAGTCAAAGTTGGGTTCGCCGGACCCAGGAATAAGGATCGAAGACCAACCCATCGAATGCCCTATCCCCAAAACATCTTCGTATGGTCGGAATACTGCTTTTTGTATCTGGTAACCTTTTGCCATAGAGTGACCCATGTATCTGCTATAATTCTGAGATCCAGATAAATCTCCCAAAATCTGTACAAACGAACCAGTTGATGTAGCAAGCAACCCTTTCTGACTGAAATCCAAGGTTTTGGCATGTCCTGGTAATGTTTGGAGAACCTCAAACTTTCTCAAGTCCCAAAGCTTTATTTTCCTCTCCATACCCGCTGTCGCCATGAGATGGCCATTAGGGTGAAAGGCCAAAGCTGTGACAGGTCCACGGTGACACAACATCTTGACAAGCGGAGCAGCGCTGGTAGGCTTCCACATGCTTACTGTACCGCCAGAATGGCCAACAGCGACCACACCATTGAAAGGATTTACCTTTAGAACATCAGAACGGCCTAGACCAGTTCTGTAATTACCTACCATCTCTCCCGTAGTAACATCCTGATAATGGAGCTGCCCAAATTTGTTTATGGATGCCAACAGGAAATGGTTCTTCAGAAATTGAAGCTTCAGGACTGCACCATGTTCCTGAAAGACATAGATAGCATAACTCAGATTTATACATGCATCTCGGACCAAACACTAAGCATTCAGGAAAAAGTATCAATATCAAAAGCATTCAGGACACAATATATTTCTTTGAAACTGCACTCAGCTAGGTGTAAATGGAACTGCCACAGATCTCTAAACAATTTTTTCATGAGGTGAACAGCCTCTAATGTAATTTGATTAAGATGTATGACAGAGCAGATCAATATCATGTCAAAAGTCTGACCGCATCCAAAATATAGGCATAGCTTATTGTTTCATATCATTATTCCTCATGTTTCGCCTGTTACCACAAATGTGAGAAGCCAATACAAGCACACATTCGATGAACTCGATGAAACTACCAAGCAATGTCAAGAATCTTCATCAAATGTCTAACATGAGTATACCAAAAAGGTGGAATTGCATGCAACAGTCAAATAATGGTCCGGCTCCTCCGCTGTTAATTTGTTGTTAATTTTTAATGGCAGAGGTGTGATTGATCAAAACCACAACGTTTTGGATAAAACTAACGCCGTTTTAATCAACAGCACCTCTGCTGTTAAAGAATTAACACCACAGGATCCTTAGCCTTCAAATACACCAAATGGTAAGATTGAGACTCAACTTCCTACTACAACTAAGCAACTCCACAAGATTACTTCAAAATCCATGAAAGCTTACAAGTCAATAGAGAGTAGACATGAATTCTCTCCTGGATTGGACAACTTCGCATTCATCCATAGTAACATGTTCCTAAGACCCACTCTCAAAGTTCACAATCATATTTCATGCAATTAGGAACTTGGAATTTCACTGGCTTATAGTGTTGTCCTTTTCATCACAAGAGGGAATACGAGGGCAGGGTGGCGAACCAATTGAGTGTAATATTGTAGGTTACAATATTAGTAATCAGTTCAAAGTTCACAACCAGCAAGAGATATAATAAATATATATTGAAAGTAAGATTTGCTAACTAGTTTTAATGGGCATGCACTTCTGCCCTTAATGAATGCAAGTTAGGCAACCGCCTCCTAGGGATCCTTCATAATGTCAACTACTGTAGACAGGAACATACCAGGTGAACCTTTGTCAATGTGCAAAGGATGACCAGGAAGAAAAAAAAACAGCAACATCTAGAAACCCAACACTGGAGGATAGATGCTAACATAATGTGGAGCTCGCTATGTGTTGAGATATCACATTTGAGAATCCCAGATCAGATAAGAAGAGAAGTGGTAGTATCCGAATATGTTATAACTCGGTTTCATAAAGATTAAGACAGGATACACAGATCTAAGAATATCTAAATAGTCATGAGTGATATATTTTATCTTTATCCTATTATCTCTTCGTCCTATAAATAGGATTGAGTTTTCTGAATATTACCAGCCCATAATAATACTGACATAGCCTTTTAGTGAGTAGATGTAGGCACCATATGCCGAAGCACGTAAATGTTTGTATTTTATTTACTTTCGTTTCCTATCTTCAATTCCTATTCCCCAACAGGTTATATCACACTTATTCTAGGCAAAATAATTACAACAACATGGACTCTAGCAAGCTTGGAGGATAAAAATCATACCATAGGAAGAAAACCCACATAAAAGTTTCATCAGGCCATATTATTTACCTTCAGACAGTGAAGTTCTGTGCCATCCTGATTATAAATATATGGGTACCTGACACAATAGCGCACATCACTCAAATATAGATACAGGATCATCATTTTGCATAGTTATTGACCACACACAGCTAAAAGAATACAAAAAGTAAAAAGATAACCTTACTGATAGATGATACAGTCAATATCTAAACAACTGGCATTTTTAAAGCGAAGTCCTTTTACACATAAAGGAGTCTGTTCTGTGATAATTTAATCCTGTCAAACTAAAAAGGATTTTAAGTAGATCAGCTGATAAGGCCAGACATGCTTCCCGATATACAATGTTTGAGGATTGAGAAACATGTGCACAGAACAAGCATAAATGGTACACCACACAATGGAGCCAGAAGAAACAACTGGTTTCATAACATAAACCTAGCCCACAGAGTTAGATTGAGATCAAGTACATCAAGGACAAGGGAATGCCAAAAAATTGAGACTTAAGGTTCTGAGAAGAGATTTGTGGCCTATGATATAGAAGGAAAAAACACTCTAGAAAGTCCTGCACAACGAGAGCCTTGAAGCAAACCTCGCCAACTCAAACACTGTATTAATAACCAACTTTGAATGTCATAGCTTCCTATGAAACTACAGTTGCACCCAGAAAACCCTGGACAAGTCGATAGGTGACTATGCAATATCTGCATATGAATGTAAAATCTTGTTGGCTGACATCTCATACACTCTCACGCTCGGATGATTCAATTCCCATTCACCCCCTCGTAGTGTTTCTCCTGAACAACAGCAATTAAGAAGGGAAATCGGCTTGCAAAAGGTCAAAAATCCTCACACTACATAAATGTTTGAGCAAACACATTATATCAAGATAGCAACATGGTGTATCAGTCAAAGCATTAAGATGTAATCAATAGCAAGACAATACAGAATCAACTAGTGATGGGGAGTGAGGGTCATAACAATAAAAGGTGGTTGAATCAAAGGAAACGAAAGAATATAAAAAAGCAGATGACAAAACCGATGAGAGGATTCAGGGCAAGATCTGGACTAAAACAAGTCAACTTAGCAGATAAAATAAATATAGATGGTTAATCACAGTTCTAAATTAGACATCCCAAAACAAAGCTTTATCAACTCACATGAATCTTAAAAAATGATAAACACAGATCATCACAATGTAAGCATGAAAATAGGCTAACATAACATGAACAGAGAGGTAGTTCAGATTTCGACACATCCACGTTGAAGAATCAAAGGTAAAAATAATTGCTGGTCCAATTATAGCAAGTAGCAACCTACTATGAGATTGTCAGTAAACTCAGCAATCAAAGTATGGAGAGGAATTGTTTCAGTCAAAACAGAAGAGAAAGAAGGGCACAGGGAGGACTCTGCTGAATACACGGGGTCATCCTTTCTGCTTAGAATTTCAACTCATAATTTTAAGAAATGACTAATTAAGCAACCTAGGAATCTCATTGTCCCAACTAAGCCTTCTCCCAACTATTAGGGCTCAATTATATAAATTTACTTTATCAAAGTCGCAGAAATCTCAAACCACAAGCTATTATATATTTTTTTCCCCATCTCATCCAAAGTAAATGTCAACCTAATTTTACTCCTCGCATTATCATTGATAGGGATCAGTCTCACATCACTGTTCTTCATTAATACAATAATAGGTCTTAAACATGTCCAAACCACTGAAGTCGATTCTTTCTTATCTAATATTCCATTGGTGCTTCTACCATTTCACGAAAGTATTGGTTCCTCACTCCATCATTCCAAGTTATGCCACATGTCCATCTTAACATCCACAAATCCGCCGCACTTATGTTTTTGAACATGTTTCTCATCTACCAAACACTTTATACCAACAAACATTGTTTTTTGCCAGAAGGACCAAAAAACATTGTTGGTCTAATGATTGTCTAGTAAGAATCCACTAGTCCTATGAAACAATAAAAGACATGAGCTAAGGGTGGGTTACGTTGTACATCATATTCAGACAAATTTGGGCACAAATAATGAAACCACGCATCGATATCATGGAATGCAAATACCCAACAAAGTTTAAAGAAATGTATAAACCAATCAAGCTAGGAAATGAAGAAACAGGCCTTACTTCTTCTGGGCAGCAGCAAAGAACAGTTCATTGTGCAAGAACACCACATCACGCACTGTTTCCCTAACCTAAAAAGCAAGCATCAGTAACTCAGATTTCATCTTTCCATATCAACCTAGACATTCACATTGATAAGCACCTCAATGATTTATAATCAGTTAAACTGTGAGTATAATAACATGGCATCAAATAAGATGATTCTTAAGAAATTATTGCCTGAAAATACAAAGTCAACTGATCGTCTCTAAATTGAGTTTTGTTGAGTTTCTTTCATAATAATCATTAATCTTGGGAGGTACTATGTTTTCAGCGGAAGCCTTATGCTTGTCATGGTCGTACAGTCAATTCTCCTCATCATCAATGAAGTCTAATATGTAACAGATTCATGGATATTTTGAAAACATCAAAACTCCAAAATTTAAGCAGAATGACCGATTTTTTCATGTCATTCATGCAATAACTCTTTGTAATGATTGGGTATTCCGGTAGAAAGTGTTAACTAGTTTAAACACGATACAGATGCTTGGCACAACAACTGATGCAATTAGGTTTCCTTTCCTCTTCCATGTTTTCTATCGTTGCAACAAATACCATAAACTCAATGTTGTAACTTGAATTGCCTCAACCTATTACCAGATTTCAGGATAATGTTATCATTGTTTTCTCACAAAACAACCTTCACGGTTATCAGGAATTAATCTTCAGATCATAGGACTGTCATCCTATAACTAATATTACTATCACAGCCGACAATGAAGGTAAAAGATAATTGCTAGCCTCAATCTTTAACTCAAATCTGACAAGTCGCACATGAAAGACTTACTAGTTCAACAACCAAACAGCACGAACAAAACTTTGGTGGAATCCTATGAAATTCCTAGGATGTTACAGGAGCCATTCACCGGTGGGTGTTTCAAGTACTGCTGCTGCAATGAAGGTAAACCAAGACAGTTGGAAAACATGTCTGTGATGTACCACATATTTGCACATCATTCAAAATAGCTCGCTACGTCCACAACACAATTCTGACCAGGGTTTCAACTTCGGTTAACTTACAGTAGACGAAGGCCGACTAGATAACAAATTAACTCTAAGTGATTAAATAACAACTGAAACATCAGAAGGAAGCCTTTTCATGGTATCCTCCTTAAGAAATAATACTTGGCAACATGAGTAATGTTGGAGACATGATAAGTTGTGATTCCGTGAACCATATCTAAGTTAACAACATGCAATACATCGCATTATATGCGATTAATCTATATCTATACAACTATAAAATGTCCCTTAACATGAAAAACTTTTAATTTTCTATTTTGTCCCTATAAAACACTACAAAAGACTATTATGTCCTACTCTACATATATATCTCTATCTAAATTACTGGTATGTCCTCCATTGCTCTAATCCCTCATTGAATTTTCTAATATGCATTATTGTGAAAATTTATGAGTTTCAATTTTACCCATGATTATAATAAGCAAACCATATCTTTTATTCCCTTCCATCTTATCTTTTTATCTTAAACAGATAACTTTTGGACTTTTATATCACCCACCTCTAACGCCTAACAATGAATCTAGCAATTCAAATCTTCATTACACCATGTCTCTTCATGTGCCGGCCACTCGTTTCTTCAGTTAGCAATTGTTATGAATCCGGAGAATTAATATTAAATCTACATTAACGGTAGACATTACTTACTAGAGTTTCAAGAATTTGATTGCTTTCATATTTTATATTGACGTTTTCTTTCACAGGTTTTATCTTAGAACTCGCTTGATTTAAAATTTAAACTTTTATACTTCTCTTTGTCTCTCTTACACAATCTAACCATGGGTGAAGCATTGGGGCTCCACCATATCAGACTTCAAAAGGAAGGCTACAAATGGAGGCTTTTTCATGAAGGTCACTATATCTGAATTTTCCATGCAAATTGTTATGTGTAAGGGTTGTATGTTCATTGTCCTATGAGAAAACTCCAAAGACTTTTACTTATGAATGTTGCTAACCAATTATGTTCTTAGACTTAAATTCCCCACTTTCTAAGGGTTTACAACTAAATCATGTTACTTTCTAAGTGACAATGAAGATCATGAACAGTTGCTTTATGCAACATTCTTGGGTGGTGTGATTGTATGTGGGCTAAATCATCTTGATTATTTGTTCTTAGTATGGATTATGTTGGAACACGTTGCATTTGATTCTAAGTTCTCAATCCATTGAGTTATTTCTCATACAGATGTTTTTAAGTAGAATGTTTTTAGATCAATAACAAAGAGATTTTCAACAATTTTATGAGCCTTGTGTTTGTGTGCAGCGGACACAACAGCAAGTGAAGGTGTACCCTAAATAGCAACCTTAAATGCTAGTTATAACATTTTTGAATACCTTTTTAGTAGTATATGTTTTGTGTTGTCCCTTCTTATTGTTTGGGTTCTCTTCTTCTAAATTTGATCATATTTATAATAGTATATAACTGAGCATATAGGAGTGTATTATTGATATATTAAAATCATATCGATCACTTCTTTAAAATAATAATTGAATTTGGTTTTTTTTTTTTTTGACAAAAACAGTTGTTTTATTGGTAACACAATTGTTTTGCCGACACAAAAAGAACTAAAAGGTTGAAACGTTGCATGAGTCTTTTTTATTGGTTTCTATTCTATGGCAATTGGACTTTGCCACAGCAGTGGCCTATGATAATTGAGTACCAATGGAAATTTCTTATCATTGAACATTTTTTGCTTTGTTAGTTTCTAGGCTATGGCAAGTGGATTTTGTCAATAGCAATTGCCTATGATAATTGAAAACCAATGAGACTTTCTTATCATTGAATATTTTTTGTTTTGTGGTTTGACGTGGTCCTTCCCTCATAATCGCCTTTGGAAGCCAAAACATAGGAGTCATGATAATCAAGTGGGAGGGATCTTCCTCACAAAAACAGAGAGCATTAGTTGTAGTGATGGTAGGGGGATGTTGAAAATTAGACACTTCATCTGCCTAGCATGTTGTGTTCCATTGCAACTATTTGCTTCCCTAGGTGAGAATATTAACTGAGGTCTAAGTGTTCATTTTCAAGCACAACTCTGATGCACATGGACGGTTATAAATAAACTATAAGCTCAAGAGTCCCAAAGAAAAGCCACAAAATTGACAGCTAAAAGTTCCAAATTTATGTCAAATATCTTCAGTGTCCGACAACATGTATGTAAGGTTGATGTGTTCCGGCCCCCATGAGATATTTGAATGAATTGGCAGCAGGTTCACTATACTAAAACTCCCTATAGTTGTACCAGAGCTCTTTATGTTTGACCTAGGTTTAGATGCTTGATTTTTTTTTCATTCTCAATTAAACCTCTCATTTTGACAACTGCAGAGCTTCTTTTATTTAGTTTTGTTTCTTGTTGGATGTAATAGTTTTTGTTCAAAAATCATTCCTCATCCCTTTTGTCTCGGACTACTTATGCATCCCATATTCCTTGGATGGCTTTTTAATAGGTTTCTCATCACTAAGAATCAAAATATCATTTCGAAACGGTTGATACATCCGAAATGTTTCTGTTTCCAAGAAGACCGAAACGCATTAATGATAAAATCGAGATTCTAATACTTTGAGGTGTTCCATAATGTTTCAAAATATTTTATTATATTTCAATGCATTTGCACAATTATTTCGGAATGTTTCAAGGTATTTCAAGATATTTTGGTATATTTTGATCAATGTTTTGAAAAAATAATTCTTAAATTTTTTATTTTTTTTATTCTGTTTTCAAAATGGGTCGAAACGTTTCCGAAACATATCGAAACGTTTCTATTTTCTAGGTGACAGAAACAATGCACCAAAACAAAATTTTGATCCTTACTTATCACAATCCTTCTTTTGTTTATATCACAAATTTGTTGTTGTTTGCAAATTGGTTCACATGAATTCGAAGAATTAACATGACCAATAATTATTTTTGGAATTGCCTTTCAACATATTTGCTAATCTCATTATATTTTATAATTAGTCAATATGTTTTGTCACCTCTCATGTGCACCAAAAAATAAAATAAAATATGTAGTTGAAAACAGTACACGTGCAACCACGTATGCATCAACTAGTTAAGAAAAGTGCATACTACCAATCATTATAGTGTGATAAAGTTGTCAAGAAAAGCAGCTTTATATACCACTCAGCCTCAACAATATATTTTCAAATCTAAAGAACTCGACTTCAAATACTCATACAAGCACATCAATACAATTCTATGGAATAATTTGATCTACGAAATGGAATGGCATCATTCATTCTATTAACATCAACATAAATAAAGAAATAAATAGAGACCTTCATAGCATTATTCGAATGGAAGTTTCTATGTCTGATAAATCACTATTACACGTAAATTGGCTCAACTTTGAAAAGTATAGATACCTGAAGTTCTTTCATAAGGCCCATATTTTTCATGTCTATGATGGCCAGATGGCCCTTTCGTCCAGCTACTGCCATATACTGACCGCTTGAGGTGAAATCCAAAGTGTACGGACCAAGCTCTGAGAATATAAGTCAATTATGAACCAAAACATAGCATAGGAGAAATTCTGAATATGCATTCAAGTACACACAAGCAACCATGATTCAACCGAGACTCAAATCCTAAAACTCTTTCCTTTATGGGTGACAGGAGATACGAACCAAGCCAACAGTCAATAATTTACAGCCAGGGAAGGTCTACAGGGGGAAAATCCATAATGCACATACGCATCATATCGAATGCAGCAACATAACAATTCTACTACGCCTGTGAAATGTGTGGACCACAATAAGAAATAATATTAAATCCGCCACACAAATTTTACTTTTTAGCAGAACATAAATGAAAACATTTGAACATAAATTACAGCAGAATAATGATGAAGGTAGGTAAAGAAACTCTCAGCAGTACAAATCGGTGTGATCTTTCTTAAATGAGACAAATTCGTTGGATTGGCCAGAGAAGCCGGATTGAACAGGAGCTGATGTGTGCGCCACTTCTACATCGCTAGGATTTCCACTAAGAAGCACAAACCCAGATACGGAACACAAATACAACACGATACAAACATGCGCGGATACGACATTATTCTAAAAAGTAGGAACAGACAAGTTGAAAAAACATTAAATACAATAATTTTTATTTTTTTATATAGTCATATATTCACAAATTTGGCCCAATACATAATTTATATGAATATGAGTTCTCAATTTGGCCCAAATGCATCAAAAAGAAGACATAAATTACAGCTCATATGTAAATACAGCCCAAATTTAATCTGCATTAAACCCATTGGACCTAATAAAAGGCCCCAAAACGAGTCTAGAACTTCTTGGGGCTTAGCCTACCCACTAATTAATTCCAATTGTAATAAACTAAGATAAGAGATAAGGGTTCCGTTAAACCAATCAGCAAGTGACATGAGGCAAAAAAAAAAAGAGAAGATTAAAGTCCAAAAGCGGTGGTTGCTTCCATTAGGTAAGTACACTTTCCTCTAGGTCCTCTCTCTCTCTCTCTCTCTCTCTCTCTCAAACCTCCGGCTCCAGTCACCAAGAAAGCAAGTTTGTTTCACTTTCTCCGGCAAAGAGTCTCCTTGGCAGTTCTTAAATCATGGGCGATGACCTTTGTTCTTGATCTTTTGCCTTCCTCATGGACTGCTTTTATTTTTGTTTCCTCAGTATCGACGGTATGCAAACAATCGATGACGATAGGGAGCAATTTCTATAGATTACAAATTGGTCCAAAGATGTCACAAACCTATCCGGGATGTGCCCCAAATTCAAAAAAGAAACCAGACACTCTTTTTTGCGTGTCCAACAGGTGTCCAGAACGTGTTTGTGTCCCTGACGTGTCGGACACCGGTATGCTAGCCTAAATCACATGTCCGTGCTTCATAGGATCTCCATATAAATTCAAATACATGAGGTGTAAAGATATTTACAAATGGGAGAAGAAGGAGGGTAGGTTGGTCTTGTTAACTTAGAGAACAAAAATTGAGACAGATTGAAGAGAATGTTATGTCCAAATGAAAGTAAATTGTCCTTTTCAAGTAAAATTGAGATGAAGTTCTTTCTCAATCATCTATTAAACATTTCACTGCAAACCCTAACCCCAATTGTCCTTGGAAGTGTTGGAATTTTGACGTGTCAGGCATCACATTACTTATAGTACATTTCTCCTGCCATTTTAATTGGTAAGGCTGTGTTAGGATAAAAGTGAAGAAAATGGACAGGCACGTCATAACAAAGGCTCAGCTATAGCTTTCTCTCTTTTTTTAAGATATAAACCAATGGGGAGGGGTAATGGAAACTGGGTTGTCCAGATCGTCACGTGACCCTTCGCCACACATAGTAGTACTACAGCCTTCTAATTGTGTAGATCCTACTTAGGCACTTGATAGCACTTACAACCAATGAAACCGTGTTACATTCTTACTCTAGTAATTTACAGTTAAGCTAAATATAAGTCTAGACAGATCTTCTCAGTTTCCAAAAGTTTATCTACCTTCAGACTATTTATATTATCATTTTACTTTCAAAAATTATAACAACATTTTAACTATTGCCAAGCCAGGTAAGTTTTGGCTCCCCTGCACCTCAAGCATACATGCATACCTATCACATGCAAAAATAAAAAATGGGGAATACGATGATATCACTTGCACAAATGGTTTGATATTTTCTACCGCGATTATCGAGATAAGGTTTCTATCCTGTGCTCTCATACAATACCAGCCAGCCATCCCCAGATGAATGTGATCTTGCCATATGAAAACCAACACACGAATCTAGTATTTTATTCTCATTGTTTCTCTTCCATAGGGAACCTTTTCGATCAACATTGGCTATGTATTTTCAGGTAAACTCACCCATAGGGGCAAACGATCCAGTTATTCTTTTTTTCCTCCATTTTGTTGGAAGTATTCGTTTGTTCATGTTGGAAGTTCTGAACTAGTAAGACCAAGTCAACCAATGTTTTGCAAAGGTTTGTGAAGAATCAAAACAATGCATGGAGTTGGAGTGACATAGTAAGTACAAATCGAAGAGTAGCATTAGGGTCCTCCAACTTGCAGATGGGTCATTAACAAATTTCCAATTGGTACATAAGTGAAACAATCAGAATGAAGGTGCCAACCTGGTAAGACAATATCATACTGATTCCTCGAACTCAAGATATCTACTTCACGAGCAATTGACTCCTGCTTGATTCTCCATGTCTTCTCTATACCTTCAGCCTCCAAATAACCCCCTTCACTTGGCATAAGCCACTAAATAAAACACATCAGGATATATGAGAACAACAAATACGTTACATTCTCTTATAAAAGCAACATGAGCAAAAGACTAGCACGATAGAGTTAAAAGAATTGCATTAGATCTCATTTCATTGTGCAATATGTTTTTCTGAATAAGATTAAACTACCAACCCCCTCCCCCGAAAATAAAATTGAGAAATTCAAATAAATACAATCACCACTGGCATCAGAAACCAGATCTTCAAATAATGTAATGCAGTACGAGAAATAACCAAAGATAATCAATTGTCCATCTGTCAAATCACCTTCTCAGCCTTGGCAGCTGCTTTTGCAGATCTCCCATATAACTCTTCCCTAACAGCCAGCTGACCTTTTAACTTTTTATCTTGTAAAGCCTACAAGTACAAATAATCATAAGGGTGAGGAAAACTGATATAAGTACACTAAATGTCATAAATATTGTCATACCTCCAAATTAGCACCGTCGCCTCTAAGGTACTTTTTTACTTTCATATCCATCTCTGCCATATTCTCCTGCAACACAATTTTTTTCCACCATGCATAAAATGTAACTACAATTATAAATCCGCTAAACAAATAAAATATATGTGGAGAAATCATGTGAATTATGTACAACCCTAATGGCCGGAGCAAGGATTCTATCTTAGAGGAGACAAAAAACATGAATGCAAAAATGAACACCAACTTGTATAAAAAAAAATTCCCAGACCTCCATTTATAAGAGGACTAAATTGGGTTTAAATTTCATAGAAAAAATTTCCAAGTTTAAGTCTGAGAAATAGATCAATATCCAAGAATTAGTTAATATAGGAAAGTTAAAACTGGAATCAATTCAACATTAACAAAACATAAAGCAACAAAAACAATATATTTTTTCATAGTAGATTACAACTCAATCAAATATTAAAGTGAATACAACAAGTGTTTCAAATCCCAAGAATCATCTACAATTGATTAATTCTATGATAAACAACTTCTTTTTAATCATGTTGATAAATTGATTTTTTTGGAAGGGCATGATCGCTTTTGGGTTAGTGTATTTCACCATTTGCATATATCCAAATGTTACTGGCTTACAAGTCACTAACTTACCAGAAAAGAATTAGGGACAACTATAAATTATTTTCAAAAAAATAAGATGAAGTGTATTAAATAACAAATGAATTATATTTGGTCAATATATATAAGTTAGGGAGTTTCACATCCGTTTTACTCGGCCCAAAAATAAAATATTTATACTAGTAGATTAGGGACGAGTGGACCACTAACTAACTGAAGACAAAAAGGATTATGGCAACTATTCAAATCTTCAAAAACTTATGGGGTGGAATGTACTAAATTGAAGTAGCTTTGTTTCCACAACAGTACAAATGAATAATTCCTCAAAAGTCAGTGGAAGGCAAGTGCCCCCACCCACACCTGTACAAGTAGCTCCATCCCTGCTTAATGTTTGTCTATTTAAAATAACATTCCAGTGTTTGTTAATCCAAACTGTTAAAACTTTAAAATCTCCTATTCTAGATGATGATAAGGAGGACTCTTCAAACCCTTTCAGAGATGGGTGACAGACCATCACGTGGTTCTTTGTTTAGGGACATAATTGCAGTAAATGGGATGATAACAAGGAAAAACAGCGTACGGCAAACTGCTACATTCAATAACCATTTTTATATCAATAAGATACGAAAACGAAAGATTGTAATCATTGAATACCTGTTCGATAGCAGGAGTTACGTTGCTGGGAGTTTCATTGTCTCTTTTTACCCCCATCCGACCCGCTTAACAGTTTTGAATATATTAACTGCAATGATAATATTAATATTAATGAGTGTAGATTATTGGCGCAATACAATCAAAAATTAGCAGAAAAAAACATATGGGCTTCGCTGTTTTGCCACAAATCATAGGATATTAAAAATTAGCAAAAAAAGCATATGGGCTTTGCTGTTTTTCCAGAAATCATAGGATTAACACAACAATGTTTTGAGTTCATGAGCAAGAACATGTAGCAAAGCCCCATGGTCGGTTCTAGTGCTAACTAGAAGGGGGAAACTGACAGAACATATACAAGCTAAGCAACGAAAATTTCCTTATCTTTAGCTTAATTTTAAAAACAAGAGGAGGCTCATACATGGCCGGCTCAACAGTATATTCAAAAAAGCATGGGCTTTAAGTCCTACATATTAAAAAGGCCCCACATTTTAGAGTTCAATAATGAGATATAGATCAATGATTAAAACTCATTATAATTTAGCTTAACAAAAAAACTCCTGCAACTCTCATCATATGATTTCAATTTCAGAAAAACAAAAGGAATTAAGACTCACACATAGACTGTCATACAGAGAGAGACAGAGAGAGAGAACCTGGGATGCGTGTGGCTTGTGGCTTCTAAGAGAAGGCGGCGAGAGCGGCGAGAGTCTCTGAGATTCGAAGAGGAGGAGGCGCTAGGGATCAATCGACTGACAAGAAGAACACGAAGAAAGAGGCGAGAGTCTCTGAGACTCGGAGGAGGAGGATGCGCTAGGAATTTTAGGATTTTTGTGCGCAAATTAACATGTCTATATTTTTTTTAAAAATTATACATGTGGGTCAAGTCGGGTCGGATAGGAATGCAAAAAATTTATGGGTATTTTGCATTTCTACTCGAAAAATCAAAAATTCTTTCATTAGCTAGCATTTTTTAGGAAGTCAATCAATCAGGGTGGGTAGGGTCGAAATTGGTCAGATATGGGAAAATTTGAAAACTCCTACTTGAAAGATTAAGTCAACAAAATAAAATTTAAAATTTAGGTCGAAAAGTATAGTCCATCTCACACATACACATTTTAAATGACAGATAAAAAAGGTTAACACTTGGATAAAAAAATATAATAAGCATATCTCTTCTATAAATAAAAATAAATCAAACACATTTTCTATTTTTCTCAAACTTGATTTTGTTCCCATTTAAATATAGAAACATCAACTAATTAAATTGTTTAATTTCATAAAGAATACACAATAAAAAGTAATTAACATCAAACAAATTTTCAATAAAGTTATTATCGGGAAAAATAAAACACAATAAAATAATAGGTGAACGTTGCATACATAAACAAGCTAAGGATCATAAAAAAAATAGTAAAATAATTCAATAACAATGAATTACAAATATATATTGATACAATTTTTATGAATAACATACAAAACAAATAAAAAGAACATAAAAACAGTAATGAAACAATAGATTGTATCCCAAAAAGTGTGGGTCAAGCAAGAGATAAGAAAGATAAACAGATGTGTAGATTTGTTTATTAAAAAATGTGTAGTTAGTCAAGATGATCTATATATATTTACAACTTCTATGAATTATACTATTGAACAGTTGTACGCAAATAGCATGTGTATTAAATAACACATATGTAATGTTTAATATATCTTAGATACCTCAATTACTAAAAAAAAAATTATGTGACACCACGTTGTAACATTGAACATCTTTATTATGACAGTACCTTATAACGGTCTACTCATAATTTGAAAAATTAAAAAAAATGCATAAAATATAGAATAACACGTATATTACATTTAATCTTTGCGTATCATCTAGTAATCAATTTCTCTTACTTAATCGGTTTCATAGATAAAGACTCGACAGTGAGGGACGAGTAGAGACTATAATTATTGCAAGATGTAGAAACACTTCGATTGGAATGAGCCACAGCAGGGTCGGCCCTAGGCCCAACCATTAAAATAGTCACTTAGAGCCCCAAAAATTTATGGCCCCAATTTAATTTTCAGCATTTAGTTCAACTTCATGTTATGAGATCCTTTTGAATGGACAAAGTTAAAGGTCCAATATATTTCACAAGTCTATCTAAAATCTTATAAAAAGTTCTAAAATGTAACAATTTCACAAGTCTACGTAAACCTTATAGAAAGTTCTAAAATATAACAAATCCTTCTAAAAAAAAATATAAAAATAATGACTTCTAGTTTTAAAAGTTACAATCTTTTTCGATTCTTTTCACTATTTATTCCTTGACTCTCATCGCCTTTCTTCAACTCTTTCACTCTCTCCCACTTTCATTGTCTTGCTTTGGTTCTTTATCATTATCTCTAACTTTCTTATTGTCACTTAAAGTCTTCGTTCAATTTATTAATGTGTAACATCTTGACTTTACAATTGTACCCAATTTATTGTCTGATCTCGCCTGATTTCAAAACTCCTAAAAACAAATTATATCGCAACATTCTATAAAATGTCTAATACTTATTAAAAAAATTCTTGCTTTAGGCCCCAATTTGTGTTGGACCACCCCTGGGCTCATATAGGGGAAAAAGACTTCATAGTACATAAGCTTACCGAGAATTTGGAATGACAATCACCAAGAATAACAGATTGGAGAGACGAGACCGGAGACGATGAATTCTTAGTTCACAGAAGAGAGTCGGAGTGGAGGGACTCGAAGTAGTCTCAACGCAGCAGGGGTAGGGTTTAAGGGTTTCATTCAAATCTGCCTGTTGGGTAAGGGTCAACCCAGACGTTATAAAATTCTCAACTCGAATCCAATACGGATCCAGCCCGATCCTAGTACTTCCCCGTCTTTCTATTTTCGTAATCGGGTAACCAAATTTCGGGTTGATATTCCAACTTAATTCAGGCAATTATCGGGTTTAATTCGGGTTGAAGCCAGTTGGCCAATGAAAGGCCTTGATCGTATTATTCGCATCTGTCCAGTATTCCTCGACTACATAAACAGGGCTTCATATCTCCATGTATTCATATAGCAAAAACTTATCATTCTCAAAGACACAATACCCAAACGACGGACCTGGCGGAGTTGAGGAATTGGGTGTAAAAACAATTATAGATTTGAAGCATAGATTTACAATTGGAATTAAGAAAAATTGTTACTGAACTTTTGGCCAAAGCAACAATTATTAGAATTATGATGTGAGTAAAATAACTATGAGTATTGTAATCTAAAATTAGAAATAAAACATGCAAACAGTGGTTAGATTATTAAAAATATAATATGCGATTTAAATAAATAAAGAAAATATATAAACATGCAATCTATATAGATCAAATAAATTGATTTGGAATGAGCTGGCCTACAAGTCTGAGACGCGCGTGATCACTGTTCTAAAATAATTGAGCCTCCCCACGTGAGAGTACTGACGGACACCAAGGACTCCAAGATCCAACCCAGACGCTCGCAGCATCACCTTCTCAATGGTCACACCCACCGGAAGGAAAGAGTGAACTTGACACTAATCGAGTTGCCCAAAACACAAGAAAATATGATGTACTCGTAGTTGTATAAATATATAAGGAAAAATTGGTCAATGCGAATATTAAATTGGATGAGCCAAAAACTGGGCTATGGGACAAGCTAGTGAACTAGACCAACAAAGCTAGGAAAGCTTTATAGGAAAGGCTTGGGAAACTCAAGAATGGATCTGTGTGTAGTCGTCTAGAATAGCTCCACCAAATGATTTATATAGGCACATAAATAACCCATTAGTAAATTCTAGGTTTAAATGGAATTTACTAGCCAACTTAAAAAGTATTTAGAATATTACCGTTATGTCTTAAATGGGTCATTTGAATTGCCACTAAAGTTGTGTAACTTATGAAATAAAATATGTAATTACTAAAAATTCAAAATTTAAACTCAATTAAAGTGGATATTCAATGAAAAGTTTTAAAAACTTAATTTTATTCTTACAATCCCCCACAAGTTTTTGAAACTTCAAAATATCTCAAATATTTTGTATATACTTTTAATATAAAAATATGAGCAACTATTATACTGTGTAATAGGTGTAGGTGTCTTCTGGACTTAAACCTCACTTAGTGTTGATAGCCTCCCTCCGAAGGATCACAGTAACCAAAGGCTTGAACTAGACCCTTTGAATCAGAGTTTAACATGTCACACACAGAGTATCGATATTCGTCAACATTCGCGAGTCAGTGTTATTAATGGCCATGCACTTGATCTTGATTCTCATGAGAGTTTCTAGATAATAGCCCAATTCTCATAGTTGCGGCCTTATGAATAATCTCACTTAGGTGAGCCCTCCAAGGGTACATGTGCACAATACCCTGTAGGAGTGTTCCTGCCTCGGTCTCATTCAAGGTAAAACATTTCCTTACCGTCACACTACATATGCACTTCTGCAATAGGGATGAGTAGGAAAAATATTTCCTCTTGGATATTACCTAAATAACAATGTTAAAGAGTCACGCAATATGGATTGTTTCTACCCATTGAACTTCATGGGGTCCCCAATCACAGAAGTTGAGTTACCACCCTAGGTGACTCCCTTGTGGGCTTAAGTTCATCCCCATCGACAGTTCTGAGATAGCTTTCCTTGAAAGCCCTTTACTTAGCTGAACAGCTATATTTTGCTCAGACTTTACAAAGTCTAGTGAGATTATGCTTTTACTCAGCATTTTCTTTATTGATTTATATCTCACTTGTATATGTCTATTCATTTTTTTATTATTATGATTTTGTTTCACAAACTCAATCACTATCTTACTATCACAATATAATGAAAATGGCAGGTATGGGTCTTTCCACTAGAGGTATCTCTAGTAATAAATTCTTTATCCACTCAGCCTCAGCACACGTGGTATCTAAGGCTATAAGTTCTGACTCCATAGTACTTCTTGATATTAAAGTTTGTTTTTTAGATCCCCAAGGTATGGCTGCTCCTCCTAACAAAAGGACATAGCCAGTAATGAATTTTATATCTAAACTATCGGTGATCCAATTTGCATCACTAAAGCCCTCAACTATACTAGGAAATCCACTATAACATAAAGAGTAGTCTAAGGTTCCTTTAAGATACTTAAAGACTCTCTCTAAGGCAACCCAATGCTCTTTACTCGGACTATGTGTATATCTACTCAATATCCCTACGGCATACGAGATATCCAGTCTAGATTTATTAGCTATGTATAATAAAGACTCAATCATTTGTGAGTATTTCAATTGTGAAATCGGTTCTCCTTTATTTTTCTTCAAATGTACATGAGGATTATATGGTGCTAATACATACTTTACTATCATAAAAATCAAACTTTTTCAACATTTTCTCTATGGTGCTAGACTGACTTAGAGATATTTCATTGGATGTTTTCTCTATTTTCATTCCCAAGACTACATTGGCTTCTCCCAAGTCTTTCATATCAAACTTAGAAGATAAATAAGATTTAACATCCTTAACTACCTCCAAATTTTTCCCAAAAATTAGTATATCATCTATATAGAGACATAAGATCACACAACCAATAGCACTATTCTTGTAGTATAAGCATTTATCACTTTCATTAATTTTAAAATCATACTCTAAGATCACTTTATCAAACTTATCATGCCATTGTTTAGGAGCTTGCTTAAGACCATATAAAGACTTCACTAATTTACAAACATTATGTTCTTGTCCTTTTACCATAAATCTCTCAGGTTGTTCCATATATAACTCTTCATCTAAATCCCCATTTAGAAAAGCAATCTTGACATCCATTTGATGTATTACTAAGTTATGGATAGATGTTAGGGCTACTAGTATTCTAATGGTAGTGATACTAGTCACAGGCGAGTATGTATCAAAATAATCTATCCCTTTCTTTTGAGTAAATCCTTTAGCCACCAATCTAACTTTATATTTATCTATACTCCCGTCAGGGTTTAGTTTTTTCTTAAATACCCACTTACACCCAATAGCTTTGCTTCTAGGAGGCAATTCTACTATCTCCCAAGTATTATTTAGCAATATAGATTCAATTTCACTATTAATAGCCTCCTTCCAAAATGGTGCATCTATAGAGGACATAGCTTCTTTATATGTCGTTGGCTCTCCTTCTACTAAAAAAATAAAAAATCCTTCTCCCAAGTCCTTCTCTATTCTAGGTCTTTTACTTCTCCTTAGCTCTACATGTTGTTCTATATTTTTCTCTATGGGAGCAATAAAACTAGTAGAAGGTTGATCATTAGTTGAAGGTGTTTCTCTTACTTGACTAAGTATTGTATTTTTTAAAAGGAAAAATATCTTCAAAAAATGTAGCATCTTTAGATTCAATTATAGTATTGTTTGAAATTCCACTAATTTCCGAGTTAATAACTAAGAATCTATTTGCGCTACTATTTTGGGCATATCCTATAAAGACAATATCTACGGTCTTAGGACCTATTTTCTTTCTCTTTGGTTCGGGAATAACTACCTTAGCTAAACACCCCCACATTTTCATGATACTAAGGTTAGGAACTCTTCCCTTCCATATCTCATATGGAGTTTTTTCACTATCTTTAACATATACTCTATTCAAGATGAAACAAGCACTCAGTATAGCTTCCCCCCACAAATTATCAGATAAGTCGGAACTAGTCAACATTGAATTTACCATATCCGTTAAGGTTCTATTCTTTCTTTCAACTACTCCATTTGATTGAGGAGAATAAGAAGGAGTCACTTCATGTATTATTCCATGTTCTTCACAAAATGTATTAAGGTCAGTTAGAGTATATTCACCCCCTCTATCGAACCTTAGTCTTTTCACTTTTCTCTCTAATTGATTTTCAACCTCATTTTTATATATCTTAAACTTATTAAATACTTCATCTTTGGTCTTAATAAGATAAATATAACAATATTTAAAACAATCATCTATAAAAGTCACAAAATATTTATTTCCGACTCTTGTTGGCGGTCTACTAGAATCACATACATCACTATGTATAAGTTCTAGAAGTTGGGTATTCCTTTCTACGCTCTTATGAGGTTTTCTAGTTTGTTTGGCTTGTACACAAATTTCACACTTATGTTTAAAATCTACATGAGATTTGGGAATAAGATTGAGATTTATCATCCTTTTGATTTTCTTTAGACTTATGTTTCCTAATCTTCCATGTCATACATTGCAAGATTCAACATTAAAAATTTGATGAGAAATTTCACCAGCTTCCGAAAGTACATTCAATTTAAATAAGCCATCACAAACATATCTTTTGCCAACAAATATATCATTCTTAGTTATCACAACTTTATTTGACTCCATTACAACCTTATTACTTTGTTGGACTAAGGACGACCCACTGACTAAATTTCTTATAACTTCAGGAACATGTCGCACTCCCTTCAAAGTCGATGTCTTCCCAGATGTCATCTTTAACTCTATGTCTCCAATTCCAAGTACTTGTGCGACGAAATCATTTCCTAGCGTTACACTTCCTTCACTTGATTTCTGATAAGTTTTAAATAAATCACAATCAAAACAAACATGTATATTAGCCCCAGAGTCTAATCACCAATCTTTATCTTGATAGATAAAATTAACTAGGGAACGATTATACCTAAAGGAGAGTTCGACAAAATTATCTCCATCCATTAGAACATTGACTTGGGCTCTTGGACCTCTTTGATTTGGCTTGGGCTTTGGCTTATATGGCTTAGTCTTCTTGCAGTAACAATCCTTAGCCAAGTGATTGGTTCGTCCACAAACAAAGCAAGGCATCCTTTCTCTCCCTAAGCCCTTGAACTTATTATTATTATTGTTTTGATGGTTTTGTTTTTGACCATTATTAGGACGACCATTAAACCCCTTATTCTTAAAATTTCTTCCCCTAGGTCGGAAATTGTTATGGTTGTTGTTACTATTTTCCACTAGGTTTACCTTAGGGGGTCTCTCATTTTGTGAGTTTGTACCAACCCTATGCTTCTCTTAAACCCTAAGCGCGTTTATAGTTTGGGTTAAGGTTAACTCTCCTTGCTTATGCCTAAGGGTCTTAGTAAAATTATCCCAAGAAGGTGGAAGTTTGTCAACTAAGCTTGAAACTTTAAAATCTTCACTAAATGTAGTTCCACCCTTTTCAATTTTCCTCAAAAATTCTTGATATTCATGAATTTGATCACCAACGGGTTTATTCTCCACCATTTTATAATTATTAAAATTAGAGATCATAAACCGTTTAATTCCATCATCAACAATCCCATACTCGGCCTCTAAAGTGTTCCAGAGCTCTTTAGCGGTTGTCGTAGTATTATGGTAGACATCATAAAGATGGACAGAAAGAGCACTAAGAATTCTATTATGACAGTGATATTCAATTTGTTCAGGGGTATACCATAAAGAGAACACTTGACTAGGTTGAGGTTCTTTTAAAGCAGAAATTAAGCTTAGTACGGTCAACCAATATCGAACTTGTTTTTGCCACTTACGAAAATTTTGACCACTAAATTTTTAGGATTTGACACTATTAGCTTCTTCTAGTCTAGTCATTCTTAATTTAGAATTCAAGGGCAAAGAAATAATAAGAGATATGCAAAGAACCTGTATTGAATTTAAATGTCAACTGTCAAAACTCTATTTGTAATGAAATAAAGGAAGGTCTTTAAATTATTGTAATAGCTCTTTAATTTATTTTATTTTTCATGAAACTATGTTTTTTTTTTAAAAAAAAAAAACCAATCTGCTACTGTTTTTTCAAAGAAAGTATTTGTTTTTTTTTTTTTTTTCCAAAGCAAGTAGCTGCTGTTTTTTTTTAAAGCAAGTAGCTACTGTTTTTTTTAAAGAATCTGTTTTATATTTTGAAGGAAACTGTTACTAGTTTTTTTTTTAAACAAAAATTCAGTTTTTTTTTTTAAAAAAAAAATTGTTACTGTTTTTTTTAGAAAACAAAAAGGTTACTTTTTTTTTTAACACAAACTGCTACTTTTTATTTTAAAAACAAACTGCTACCTTTTTTTTTAATATATAAAAACAAACATCTACTTTTTTTCTTATTGTTGTAGCTTCCTTATAAAACTATTTTATAATTAAATGAAACTTTTTTTAGGAAAACGTTTTTTTTTCCTTTGTTGATCTAAATGCAGGTTTTTTTTATTAAAAAAAAAAAAAAAAAAACAAGTGTTCAACTGCTTTAGATTGTAAAAACAATTATAAATTTGAAGCATAGATTTACAATTGGAATTAAGAAAAATTGCTACTGAACTTTTGGCCAAAGCAACAATTATTAGAATTATGATGTGAGCAAAATAACTATAAGTGTTGTAATCTAAAATTAGAAATAAAGCATGCAAATAGTGGTTAGATCATTAAAAATATGATATGCAATTTAAATAAGTAAAGAAAATATATACATGCAATCTATATAGATCAAATAAATTAATTTGGAATGAGCTGGCCTGCAAGTCCGAGACGCGTGTGATCACTGTCCTAAAGTAGCTAAGTCTCTCCACGTGAGGGTACTGACCGACACCAGCGACTCCAAGATTCAACCCAGATGCTCGCAGCAGCACCTTCTCAATGGTCATGCCCACCGGAAGGAAAGAGTGAACTTGACACTAATCGAGTTGCCCAAAACACAAGAAAATATGATGTACTAATAGTTGTATAGATATATAAGGAAAAATTGGTCAATGTGAATATTAATTTGGATGAGACAAAAATTGGGCTATGGGACAAGCTAGTGAACTAGACCAACAAAGCTAGGAAAGCTTTATAGGAAAGGCTTGGGAAACTCAAGAATGGATCTCTGTGTGTAGTCGTCTAGAATAACTCCACCGAATGATTTATATAGACACAGAAATAACTCATTAGTAAATTCTAGGTTTAAATAGAATTTACTAGCCAACTTAAAAAGTATTTAGAATATTACCGTTATGTCTTAAATGGGTCATTTGAATTGACACTAAAGTTGTGTAACTTATGAAATAAAATCTGTAATTACTAAAAATTCAAAACTTAAACTCAATTAAAGTGGATATTCAATGAAAAGTTTTAAAAACTTAATTTTATCCTTACATTGGGAAGGTGGAGGGTTTGGAGCTGAGGAGTTTAGGAACCAGATTAATCGTGTCCAACCGTTAACTCATTGAACCAATTTTATAATAAAAAAATATAAAATATAATAATTTAACTAAAAAAATATAGAACATGTTGACAATACATACAATTATACCCAGTAAGATATATATTAAGCTATATTGGTTATTAGTGAGTGTGTGATATGTGTGTGAGAGAGAGATAGAGAGAAAGCGAGAGCCAGGAGGAAAGATATCGAGTGGAGAAATCTTTACATACACGGAAGGAAAGAGAAGGGATGAGACAAATCTACCGATTGAGGCACTGAGCTAAATTGTTGAAGCCTGAAGGAGGATTGCTGGAGGCTAGAGCAGAGAGAGATCTGAGTGGAGAAGGAGATGAGCCTCTTGTGTGCCTATTCGTCACTTCGCCTGGAGAATAGGAGGTTGGAGTTGATGGAGGCTAAAGCAGAGAGATATTTGAGTGGAGAAGGAGATGAGCCTCTTGTGTGTCTGTTGGAATTTTCGGTTTTTTTTATATGTTTTAACATCCGAACCGTCCAGTTTATTAGTTTTATCAAAAATCTGACGGTTTTGCAGTTTTTGAATGGTTTAGTTGCATATGTGGTCTAATTCATAAATTGGACCGATTTAGGTCCCGATGCACCGGTTTATCGATTCGATTGCCCAGTCTAGTTTGGTTTTAATAACATTAGTTTACGGAGTCGATGAGGACCGTCGTTAGAGTACAGGCGTAATTGTGTCGTGTTGTTAGGGGTGTCCATGGGCCGGGTTATTCACGGGTCCCGTTACTCGGCCCGAAAAAAATACGTCCGAAACTTGATAGACCCGATAGTTGACCCGTCCCAACCCGAGCCCAATATCTTTAAAAATAGGGTATGGGTTTGCCCCCAAACCCATTGCCCAACCCAAAGTTCGACCTAATAGCCCGCCCAAAAAAAATTGTTAAAACCCGGCCCAAGAGCCCGCCCCCATTTCCTTTGAAAAAAAATTATACTTTTAGACCATTAAATTTGAAATTTTGAAGTAAGTCTCCCAATGTCGGTATTTGACGTTTTAAAATTTAGATACTATAAATAATGTATTATTTTCTTTTTCATGTATTAAACATACAAGTTTTAAATGGTAGAGTAATGCAAATGATAGATAAGTGAGTAGGTGTCAACCTAATTGTGATGTATTCATTCTATTGGATGTAGTTCATCCCCCAATCAAAAATAAAATTATTCATTATTTTATTTTATCTATTTTGACTCTACTTTTAATTCAAAAATATAATTTACACAAATATTAAGTTACAAAAATATTCATTATTTTTAAATAAAGTTGTAAATAAAAAAGTCCACGAGCAAGCCCGCCTAGAAGGCCCTCCCATAGGCCCACTGAAGCCCGGCTCGGCCCGGCCTGACAACTCACTTGGGTAAGGACTTGGGCCTACACTACCCAGGCCCCGCCCGGCCCGACCCATGGACACCCCGGTGTTGTGTTTGTGTCATATTAAGTTGAGTATGTATCAAGCACTAATTAATTTTAATCTAACTAACTCATTCAAATAACTTGTGACACTAACCTGACTTGTTTATTTTTGTATCGTATTCCTGTTCACCTACATAACCCATGTATCATGGGCGCCCCGACATAAATAGAGGTCTTAGGCGGAGATATTAGATGAGGCCCAATATTTTATAGGATAATATAAGTTCACTCATTTTTATCACTCAAATGTAGTCAAACTTATTAATTCTATATCAATTTCTTATGGGAATATCATAGTGTAGTTAAAATTGCCTAGTTTAGATAAAATTAGCGGCCTAACATTTTTTAAGGGAGCTAAAAAAAAAAGGAAAAATTGTGAAGAAGTACACCATTTCCTACTTATTTGTGTAAAAGTACCTCAATATAAAACATGTGTATAAACACCTTTGTGTGTAAATGTTTGGTGAGGAGATACACTTTTGATGATTTGTAATTTTTTCTCTTACGGAATTGTCCTTTTCCTTTATTAATGAGAGACAAATTTGACAGTTATATTAGGGATTCAGTTTCCTAATTTTATGCTATAGCATATTTGAATTTTAAATTACATCTTCCTCTATCATTGAACACACATTATTCAAACATCCATTTCTATGTTATTCGGCTGTTAGTTAAGTATACATTTCATAAAAGACATTTTCTCCATCTCCATTCCGTAGTAGGGTTTTCATACATCTTCCAATTCGTTGCAATATAATAAGTGCATCAGGTATGTCTTCCACACATTTGTATAATTTTATTTTTTTTTTAAAAAAAATCGTAATGAGGAATATATGTTCCAAATAAATTTTTCTAGAGAATTTTGATGGAGGATACGATTATTTTGTTATGTCGTTTTGGGAAAGAGTCATCAGTTATCTGAGTTTCGAGGTCTTCACTGTTTGAGAATGTGTTAACTTGTGTGTGTGGTACATGAGAGTTGTTGCGGGATTTGTCAGTAGGGTTGTCATATTCACTTCATGAACTCCCAAATTGTATTTTGAAGAATGATGAAGACCTCAAGAATATGTTTGAAATGTTGCGGTCTCTTAACGTCAATCATGTTCCAGTGAGGATAAATGTCAATGATAATGAGTCAAATAGGGATGCTCGTAATAATTTAATTAAAGATGTGCATAATCCGGATGATGATTCTGATTCGGATGATGATTTGATGCCTCGTTATAGTCAACATAACGAGAAAGTTTTGTTGACATCTGGGTGAATTAATGAAATTAGACATGTAGGACATAAATTTGAAGGTGGTAAATATTCGATTGAGTACAGTTTCAAATTCACTACGTTAAAAATTGTAAATATAGAGTTGTGGCTAAGTGTGCGGCGAAATAGTCCACAGGTTGTGAGTGGAAGGTAAATGCAAGTATTCAAAAGGTGAATGATTTTTTCTACATACGGAAACTTCACAATGTAACACACATGTGATGAAGCACTACGTACAACAGATAACAAGAGGATGAGTTCTAATTTAATTGCAGATTTAATCGGTGATCATATACATGAAAAAATGCTACTCGTCCCACTGAAGTTGTTAGTGAATTTCTGTCAGATTATGATCTTACAATTTCATACGATGGAGCATGGATGGGAGTTGAAAAAGCGAGAGGAAAGCTCTTTGGGAATCACTCGTTGTCATACCAGCAAATATGATGGTATGTTGATATTGCAATTTCAAAAAATCCTGACAGCTACATTATTTTAGATTGTGATGACAAGACTAATCGGTTCCAAAGATTATTCTTGTCCTTCAAGGCTTCTATCGATGACTTTAATTATTGTCATCTTCTGTTATTCATTGATGAAACATTTTTGAAAGACAGGTATAAAAGGTAACATCCTTTCGGCAACTGGCAAAGATGGTAATCAAGATATTATTTAAGGGATAAAATTATGTCACACATATAAATGTCACATTCTAATGTTTTGTTGTGATTGATTGTTGTCCGTTTAGTTGATTATTGTTTTTTTTAGGTTTATACCCATTAACTTTTGCTGTTGTTGATTCTGAAAATGAGGCAAATTGGAATTGGTTTTTACAACAGTTGACGCATATTGTGGACCATGGTCGTGAGATTACTTCTGTGTCAGATCGGAATGTGGGTCTTTTGGAGGCGATGCCAAAGGTTTTCCCAAATACTCATCATGTTTTTTTCTTGCAACATCTAAAAGTCAATTTAAAGGACAAATGTAGCGGATGTCATTTTTCCAATAAAATCAAGGAGCATGTGATTTTATTGCTACGTGAGTATGCTTATGCACCAATAGTTTCTCTATTTAATGAGAAGATTGAATCTCTCCATCAAGAAGGTAGTCCAAACATTGACCGGTTTCTGACAAATCTTCCAGTTGAACATTGGGCAAATGCTCATTTTCGAGGGAAACGCTATAGTGAGATGTCTTCTAATGTTGTACAGTCTTATAATGCTTGGATTTCAAAGGCACGACATTTACCTATTACTAGTATGGTTGATACCATAAGGAGTCAGATTATGGACCAGATGAGATGTAGGTTGAAAGAATCTGACAATTGAAAATGGTAATATATGTCATAATATGGACTCCAGAATAAGTGCAGCATTTCATGAAGATAAATCTTGGTCTGTAAGGGAATCTAGTAATGATGTGTACGAGGTGAATTCATACCCGTCGATTTCTGTTGACATTTTGAATGACACATGCACATGTTATCAGTGGCAGAATAATGGATTTCCTTGTTCGCATGTTGTTTCGGTAATACAAAAGAGTGGACAAAATATATATGAATTTATTGATTATTATTTCTATGTGAGCACATATAGGAAAGCATATAAGGACTCAATACACCCAATTTCGACACTTTGTCGTCTAGATATTTCGCTCGAAGCGGTTTATATATTGCCACCATCATCTAAGCCTCAACCTGGACGCCCAAAGAAACGAAGAATTAGGTCGAGAGGTGAACTCATTCGACAGATTCGTTGTGGGTGTTTGGGTAGCCACAACAAGAAAACCTGTAATGCACCGTTGGGATTCCCATTTTTTTTTAAACTTATTAATGACAATGTCATTGGTGTTATTTTATGTTTAGTTTTCATTGAACATGGAAGTAAATAAGAATTTGGTTATCAAACTTAGAGTGTGTTAGAATTCAAATTGGAGTTGGTTATCAAATTGGAGTGGGTTAGAATTCAACAGTGTGATTCCACCCATGTGGAATACCCTTCATATCTTACCCATGTATGTACTGTGAAGTTGATGTCTGACTGTGTCACTCCCTAGGTCAGCATGTATTGCATGTCAGTGGTACATGTCTATTTGACATAGTGCTACCAATCAATGTCAGAGACATACCAGCCTATGTCACAGACAAACCAAACAATGTCACAGTGATACCAACCAATGTCACACTGCTACAACCCACTTTGAACCTGCAAGCAGCAAATGACACATTGATACAAACAAATGTTATAGTGATACCAGTCAATGACACATTGCTACCAGCCAATGACACCCTACTATCAACCAAAATGTCACCCTACTATCAACCAAAATGTCACAGTGATATAGTGACACCTGCCAATGACACACTGCTACCAGGCAATGACACCCTCCTACCAGCCAATATCACCCTGCTATCAATCAAAATGTTACATTGCTACTAACCAAAATTGCCACACTGTTACCATCCAAAGTCTCAATGTCACACTATTACCATCCAATGCCACACAGTTACAATCCAAAGTCACATTGTTACAATCCAAAGTCACATAAGTATCAACCAAAGTCACATAGGCACAATGAAAAATCACAGTGGCACAATACAGACAAAAATTGTACGACAAACCCATCATGACAAACTAACGTATGTAATATTACATAGTATCTTCATTGTTCACTAATCACATTTACATTTCATAAGTCCAATAAAAGTTTGAATAACCAATCATGTATCCCCAAATTTGTCTTTCAATGTTTGTCGCACATTGAAATCGTCTTCTATCCAAGAATTTTGATGATTCAGAAACATTAACAGCATATCACTTCGAAAGTTTTTTATTTGTCTTTGTGTCAACTTTTCTTTTACTTCCTCTCCTGTTGCCAATTTTTTCATAATGTAGTAAACGTATATACCACAGCCGACCCTGTAATATGGTTTAAGTTAGTGTCTTAAGATTATTTGTTCAGTTAGTTAATAAATAAAAAATATACTTACGTGTTTGATTTCTGTTGTGGACTTTTCTCACATGATATGATCGATCGGACTATGTCTTGCGTGTCGAGGAGATTGCCACTGTCGATCTTCAACTCTTTAACCTTGCCTTCTACATAATTTTTATGTCATTGCGTGCAATTACTAAGTTATGGACATGTTAAAAAATATATGTTAAGTTCGCTTGAGTTTAGAAATTGGTTTACCAAAATGATAACATCTTGGAAGTATGGGTCCTTGCCACCCTTTGTCCTTGGACGTAACAAGTTGTAGTGTATTCAAACCCCTTCATCAGTGTCCAACACAAGCAAGGTCCAATGGTCTGGAACAACATTATCACTATGACCATTTGAATTCATTGGGAAGACAATGTAATGTGCCTCTACACCAGGCAGCAGATGCTTGTCAATTTCCTATTTTCTAGCTTCTTCCAAATTTGAGAAACGTCCAAATATCTACACATTAACACTGCTATGAATAAGATATGACCACGGTGATCAATAACTCACATATTTATAGCAAATGATTTTACCCAACATAGGTTGTTAATGAATATACACCGTCTGCTGAAAGTGGAGGATTCATTGCATTTGTTAAGATCCAACAACATATCTCCCCATGTATCTATTACCTGTTTTAATACATTTATTTATTTATAACAATGAACAAGAGTAAACGTTCATTTATTGCATTTTCAAAACATTTATACCTACAGTGTTGTATAATTCAAGTCTCCCCATAAGCTTCAGTGCATCTTCAACATCAATATAACTTTCATACCCAATTCCAGACCATATTTTTGCCCTGTAATAGTATGCCATTACAATTGTATAACATTAAAATATAGGGGCCCACGTATCTTTATTACATAAAATATATGATACTTACGTGTAACCTTCGGTCTCATAAATTTATTTTAACTTGCTGAGGTCAGTTGGTCTCAGATAGTTGCAAGCCTTCCACATTTTTTTAATGTCCCTTTCGGACATTCCTTTGATTGTGTTGGATTTTTCCTGTATTTGATCAACATCGACAAAATCTTCTTCTTTTTGAACGCTTACCTTGCTGGTCCCATCGTTTTTCAATGTCATTCCTTTTTTTCCCCATTTTCTTCGCACTATATTCAAAATCTTCTTCTCTTCACCTTTTTCTTTCTTTTGTTTTGATCTTCTTAATCATGGATGATGACCCTTTTGTTGGCGTCTGTTGATGGGTTGGAATCGTGGTTGGAATGGAACTTTGTTGGCATTTCTGAGTAATGGCATGGACTGACATCTCGTTTACTTGTTCAACTAGAGCATCGTTTTCAACTTCAAGTTATTGAATTTTATCCTTTGATGCTTGAATTTGAGCCTGAAAAATTTCTCTTTGTATTTGTGTTAATGGCCATGTTTTGCATATTCATTTTCAGTGTTTTATTCTCCCTTGCAAGCTTCATGATCTTTTGTTTGTAGTTATCATCTTTTTTCTTGGGGTTGCACACTCCCTCACCATGCATTTGTTCTGACTCATAAACAACAACATCAAGGAGAGATTGAAATGGTTGTCCTTCATTCGTATTACCATTACTTGTATCCAAGATGTCATCATCATCGTCAATCAGTATGTAGTCCTCCTGCCATAGACTGTTTTCACGAATATCATGTATTTGCTCATGTGTTCTTTTTTCCTCTTGGATTTCATCTTTTTCAACACTATCTGAGTCGTCCTTTCCATGTGGACCACCAACTATTTCAACCTTGTTGTCTCTCTTTTTCCCATTATGTTTAAGCAATTTTTTTCCTCCTTCGTCTTTTTCAACTTCTAACAGATAACCTAGAGACAAGTGGATTATGTCATATTTTTTTTTGAAAAACCTGTAGATTTCAACAGTCCTAAAATCTATGTTGCCAACATTTGAACCAACTTCTCAAGATAAATGCTATTGTGACATGTGTGTCACAATTCGTTCGTGTCAACGGTCAAACAATGTGTAAATGAGAATAAATAAGTATGTAAAACCCAAATTTACACTTACATCTATTGACCCAAGCTTCTGCAGCTTCTTTTGCCCCATAACTTTTTGAAGACTTTGTAAATTCCATTTCAGGAATCTTGGGAATACGTTTGGCATCTTAGGGGTTATCAATGTTGTGTGTTCACAAAGCCAAAACTGTATGTTTTGTATAGATTGCTAATTTCAATATGAAAATCATAAAAATTATAACTAGTGCAAGTTATAAAGTTCAAAAAATGTACATACAAACTACTAACCGATATCAATAGAACGCAACCCGTGATTGCTGTAAGGGTATCCATCTTTTTTCTCAATGATTTGATAAGTGCAAAGTGAATTGCACGACACCAATCATACTTTCTAATCTCATCTAAGTTCTCCACGTACGGACTATATCCCCACCCAAGAGTGTTTCCTGTGTTTGTGAAGAAAAGGGATACCAGTAGGAGTAGACAAAGCAATCTTGCAACGTCATCAAAATCTGTTTGAGATGTAACAACCACAGCAGACCTCAGTTTACTCTTTATCAACGTTGCATTCAATATCTTGTCTTTTCTAAGCCAACGTTTGACAAATGATTTTTTTTTACCATGGTTGGTTGACGTAATCTGCACATGTCCATCGTGTATTTGAAAAATGAGCTTCACATCACTCCTCCGCAATCTCAGTTCTTCCCCTCCAATTTGAAATTTATAGGTTTGTTCATTGAAATATAAAATCACTTTTGATACTTCATTGTCCTTTTTTCTACACCATGCTTTATCTACCTTCTTATCTATTATTTTTTTTCAAACAAGAACCAAAAAGGTGTCTTCTTCAATGTACACTTGTGCTCGTCTCTTAGTTCAACATCATTCATCGCCCTAACGATGGCCTGCATGTTGGACCTGAATTGCGGTTCACACTTCTTTTCTTGTATTTTTTCCTACGTATTTTTACCCATTTTGATATCACAAATACAGTTACCAGTTCAATATGTTTATGTTCTGTGGAAAAAAAGTTTCATGGTATTGTGACTTCACAGACAGTGACATTAAAATATATAAATACACAGTGTGACATAAATGTAACAGTAAATATATATATATTTTACATAAAACTAATGGCACTAACAATATTACATCTCTTACACAATTACACATAGGTAATAAATACAAACAATAACACATTCACAATAATACGAATGACAAAATTTACTCACAACAAAGAATAATAACAAAAACAACCATGTTCATAATAGTACGAAGTAGCAACCAAGAGTTTGATAAATTTCCCAAAAAAATTTAAACAAAAAATACAAAATTTGTTGGTGGTTTAAGTAATATATACAAAATTGATTGGAAAAAAGGTAAGTTTTTCAACAACAAAAAATTTGGGTATTGACAAATACATAACATTTGCTTGAATCACAATGAAAGATTCCATATGAAATTTAACCATTTCACCATAAAAATCAGTATTAACAAGTAATGATATTAACAAAAAATATTGGGGATATTACAGATTACAAAACCTAATTTTTCACGGTGTACCTGAATGATTGAAACTATGAAGAACAAACCAGCTTTACCTCCCCCAATTTCGTTAACTTCTTTTCCAGCACTTTCCAACGTTCTCAACAGTCGTTCTTCACCACAATGTACCCCTTCTTCTCCAGCAATTAAAGCTTTGTGTGGTGGTCACAGTCTGATACCGAACTTTTCACTTCTTCACACTGAAACCTCAAAAAAAAAAAAAAAAAAGAAAAGAAAACCATTTCAACATGACGTTTTCCAAAGAATGGTGGTTTTAGGGAAGTTTTGTCATCCATGTTGGAAGATCACACAATCCGGCGATAATGGTGGAATAATGGGTAACTGTATCTATTCCTTTCGTTCCGGATGTATATGCAAATATTTAAGAAACTATTCACCTTATACAGAAAGGGGTAATTTAGACTTTGGCTGTCTTGCGTACTTTTTTACTGATATTTTTAAATGTGGTACTTTTTGCCCTCTATTTCTAATAAATGGTACCGGCCCCCTGAAATCCCCAAAAAAAAATTAGGGGCCCAAGGCAATGGCCTTAGTTGCCTATGCCTAGGGTCGGCCATGTCATGAATAAAAAAAATTCAACACTAAAAATTTAAGACCAAGGTTTCTATAATTGAAAAATTAACTCAATATATATAATAATAAAAATGGTTAAAAAAAATCCTCTTATTGTACAAAGATTATGTCAATACTTGATAAAAAATACAAAAATCTGACATCTTATTCATACAATATTAATTAAATAAGTTAATCGTATCACTTTTGACTTATTCGTGTTTGACATTAATCCAACTCAATTATTAGTTCGTGTTAACAGGTCTTATCATTTTCAAAATTATATCAAAAAATGATTAACATTAACCCACTAATTTCGAATCAATTTCAGTTATATTTATATATCGTGTCATAAATTATCACCCATAGTTAGGGAGAGCACAAGATAAGTGGGTGCAACTTGAGAAATCTGAGACTGAGCGTTAAGTTACAATTAGAGTTATACTTGTTTTTTTTTCTAAAAACAAAGAACAACAAACTGGGGTTGAAACCGGTTATATTAATTTGATATAGATTTGGATTGAACCCTCGATCAAACTAGTGTCACAACCCAAGTATTGTCCGAGTTTAAATCGGATTCAAATTGTTCGCTTAAGTTCAATCTAAAAATTGGCAATCTTTGCCCAAATATTGAATTTTCTTGCTTCCCAAACTTTAACCTTGGGGTGTTAGTGGAGAATTCAAGTCATAGACAAGTCGAATTTATTTTTTTCTGAATAATGAGAATTGTAAACTCAGAGATAAAATACAAATTCCATGTAAATTACATGTATCAAGTAAATTATAAAAATATATAATTTTTTAGGAGACTTAAACTTAAAATATTGCAACAATCTCTAAAATTTTCTCATCTATCACCCTCATGTTTTTCAAATTTATATTTTTGTATCAACACAAAGTCAACAATTTTTTTTTAACAAATCAATAAATCAAATTAAAGTTAGGGTTGAAAAAACTTTTTGTTTGGGATGTGGTTCAAACTCATCACAACAAAGTGGGTTCTAACTCATCACAACAAAGTGGATTCTAACTCGAGCACACGAGTTCTTGCATTGAAAAGTATTTGCAATGGCCGTATAAGTTCGAGTCACATCCCAAGCAAAATTGACTCCTTCAACAAAAATATTTGAAATTTATTTCAAAATTAAAGAAGCGAAAGTAGAAACGGAGTGCTACTTAAATATTTAAGGTTGTGTTTGGAAAACACCAAAAATGTTGTTTTTGAAAACATCCAAAACTAAAAACGTGTGCATCCTATTACCAATTAATGAGATCTAGCTTTCAAATTTCATTAGCAACAAAATGAGGTTTTTTTGTGCCAACTATAAAAACCATTTTCCCTATTTTTTTCGTCTCTTCCCCTCGTCTGTCTCTCTCTCTCGCTTGTTTTTTTCTCTCTCACTCATCTCTCTTCTGAAACCCAGTGACGAAGACGAAGAAGCCAAAGATGAAATCGAAAATGAAGACGAAGACAAAATCGAAGATGAAGGCGAGACCTACATCGTCTCTCTCGCTCGTTTTCCTCTTTTTCCTTAACTTTATACCATATATATACATATATCTACATGTGTGTGTGTGTGTGTGTGTGTTTATTTGTGTTTTTGTGTGTGTGTATGTGTGTTGTATATATGAATATGCGTGTGTGCCTATGTGTATCTCGTCTGTGTAAGTGTGTGTGTCAACAAGAACATCTCCAATTGAGACATTTCTAATTTAGGGATTTGGGATTAAAATATTAACCAAAATAATATCAATAAAATATTACTCAAAATATATAATACCAAACATGTTTTTTATTTTTGTTTGTATGATTTTTAAAAAATAGATGACTATCAAATATGTTTTTTATTTTTAATTTTTATCACAAAAAAATAAAAATTAGTTTTGTTTTTTTATAAAAAAAAAAAACTTTACCAAACGCACCCTTAAAGAATGCTGCAAAATGTTACCTAATATAATTCATGAAGTCGTCGACCCTTCTATCATCTAATCATGGTTCTCACAAGCCATGATATACGAACCTTGCAAAATCGTCATAGAGTTAGGGTGTATTTGTGATGACTTTTCAGAACTGTTTTTAGAACTTATGGTTTCTCATAAACATGTTAAAAAAAAAAATAGCACTTGAAATAACTTATTTTAATTACTTTCTAATAAGTCAAAAGTATTTTAACCACTTAAATAAGTAAAAGTAAAAAAAGTAACTTCTACTTCCTTAAAATCATTTTTCCACAAAATACTTTACCACCGATCGACTGCCACCACCACCACTACCGCCACCCCAGCACCACTGCCCACCACCACCACAACAACCGTCGCCCACCACCGCCTGTCATTACCACCATCACCCCCCACCGCCCGCCACCATTACCCCATCACCACACCGTTCATCGCCCGCCACCACTATCCCATCTTCATCGCTAGCCCACCAACGCCACCACCACTACCACGCATCTTTTGATAAAGTATTTTTTATTTAAGTATTTTTTGGTTTGAGCATTCAAACTATATTTATTTAATGAAAGTACTTTTTTATAAAAATAATTTTTAGAAATATTAATTTCAAAAAGCACTAAGTCATCACAAACGCAACCTTAATAGGGTTGAGTTTTTTCCTTAGGACCATCACAAATTCGATTAGACATATATTATCCATAGCACCAATTTGATCTAGCACAAGAAAAATGGATGTGGGAACTCATGGCGGGGCGCAACGTAACTAAGAGAGTCATTCCATTGAGGGCAAGACAAAATAGGCGGGTTAGTGTCCAAGCCAATTGAACAAACGACGACTACTTCACTTATTAGATTAGTCTAAGTTACCTATTCCGAAATGAGATAGAATAAAAAGAATGCGAAGTGCTAGCACTATAGAGTCAATTTTTTCAGAGGATAAGCTACAAATATATCGATTATGAAATTAATTAAATTTAATAAAACATAATTTAGATAAATTAAAGACACGATACAACATAACTGTAACTAGATCTCTCACGCTAAAGCTCTCGCATGTCATGAAGCATTGAAATGGGGGTTGGTCGAGGCTTTGACTTGCATTTGTCCGGGAAAAAATAGCATACTAGGTTACAATGGAATGAGATATAGATAATTCATTTACTCTCGAATTTATGTAAAATTACTCTCACTATTTTTATTTTATTTTTTCATAAAAAACCATCTCAACAACTACTTATTTGGATTTTGCAATAAACCCCATTCCCCAATCATCGTTTTTTATAATTGGACATAATTTTTTTTGGATAGATCGAACTTAAAAATTTGTTCTAATTGATTTTCATTTCCAAATCTAAGAAAAATTGAAGCAAAAAAAAGTTAGTTGAACTAACGCCATTTAATAGAACGAATCTCTTTTTTTCCTTGTGCTCATCCTATCCCTACTACAGTAGCATTTGGCTGAAGAACGCGATAAAACTTAAAATACTATATATCAAGGTTAGAACGAAAAATTGCACAGAACATATTTCTTGGACATATGCTTTTTATATTGAAGACGTCAGTTGGATTGATATTTTATTTTAAGCAATCTATTATACTACCTCTAAACTCTCTCTTTAAGGTTTTAACTTGTCTTTCGTTTTTTCCCAACCCCATTTATTTTTTTGGACTTAGGAAAAGCTTTACCTAATCATTTATGACTCTTGAATTAATTATTTTCTTGTTTAAAGCTTACAAGCCTCAAGAAGAAGCTTGTCAATTTCATATGGTATGGTGACATTTTCTTCTGAGGTGGAAATCTCTACTTAATATTGGATGGTGTCTTCTGTTAAATTAGCTAGTCATGCAATGTGTTGATTCAAACTTGATGCGTTGAACCACATATTAATCGATAGATAGACAATCGTTATATTTAATACATTGTTCCTGTTTTCTAGAAATAATTGTATAGTTAATCATCACCGTTTTTAGGTAATTTAAACACGTAATCGAGTAACACAATTAAATGTAAATGGTAATGTGTCCTATCCCAAAACCATTCCTAACCCAAAACCATTTTTCGGCTATTCCAATGGAGCAATTCCTCAACAAGATGAATAATGGTCTCAGCTTAGTTTCATAATAAAATGAATGATGAATTGACGAGAATTTTATCATAGAATTAATCATGTATAGACGTTGAATTTGATATGTACAAACTGTTGTAGTGTGACATTTTTGTTACTTTCTGCTGTTTATTTCGTCAAGACTCACCCCATTGACGTTGGCAGAATAAATAACAAAAATTAACGGAAGGGCCACATTAAAAAACTTCTAATACATTGAGAGAAATTAATGTGAGAAATTTAATCTTTGTGGGTGCAAGATGATCATTTTTAAATTTCAAGGTACAAAATATAATTTACCCTATATATGCCCCCTATACATATGTTTTTTGAAGTTGGGATTCCTTCCTATTCGTTTTAATAGTATATTAGTCATAACCCGTGCCTAAAGGCACGATAGAACATAAAATTCAAGCCTCTAAAAAATTGATCTCATTATATTAAATAATAAATTTTCTGTCCTTCATTTCTTTGATTACATCATTTAAAATTTTCTCAAAATACGTAATTTGATAAAATTTTCGATAAAATACATATACTATCATGTATGGAATCTAGATAATGTCTAAACTAAAAATTATTCAAATATTAAATAATTGAACATGTGATAGAAATAAGTGATGTGATAGTTTTGGAGGGAAAATGTGTAGGGGATAAAATTCAATTTTTTGTGTTTTATTATATAGATATAGTAATAACCAGTGCTTAAAGGCATGAAGAAACATAAGATTTGAGCGTTTAAAAAATTTATCCCACTATATTAAAAATAATTTTTTATTTATTCGTTTATTTAATTACATCATTTAAAATTAATTTTTATCTATTATTTTTTAAAAAGTAGCATCAAAATTTTCTCAAAATGTATAATTCGATAAAATTTTTTCAACACGTATACACTATTATGTATGGACAATGTATAAAACAAAAAATATGTTAAATTACAAATTAATCAAATATTAAATGATTAAACATGTGATAGAATGAGTGATGTGATGATTTTGAGAGGGAAAATATGTGTAAGATAAAAATTCAAACTCCTAGGTGTTTTATTATATAAATATATGAAACTTGTGATAGTGATTTGGTGAATGTATTGTATATTTTGGTATAATAATATATTCGTTACTATCCAAAGATTTTTTAATTTAAATCATTTGTAGCCATTAATTATATAAATAAAGAGAAAGAAAATACAAAATTATCCATGTATCTTATTTCTATAATGTCAAAAAATAATTTTTCAAAAGTGTTGTTTATACTTTATACCCTTGTTTTTTTTTTTTTCTCCCCACTTTCTTTGACAATCAAACAAGGGAAAATAGTTTCGTTTAAGTTTCATTTCTCTTTCCCTCAATTAATACATGATCCAAATTAGGGGAGGAATGTTGTAAACAAAATTTGACAAGTTTTTCCATCCAAAATGTTGACTAATTTTAAAAAAACTAGAAAGACGTTTTAATTGCAATATTTTTGGAAGCATATTACAAAGTTTTTGGGACAAATTAAAATTTTAGGGACAAATTAAAATTATATGATATATCTTTGAGGGAATAATATGATAAAATTAATTATTTTAGGGACAAATTAAAATTTTTTATATCTTTCCGGGGGTAAAATGAGATTTTTCCCACAAGAAATTTGATCAGTCATTTTGTTTATTCCAAGTAGAGCAAGAATTCCGCGTTCTGATGAAGGCGCGTGAAGAGAAGCATAGTCACCAAAGTCTCATCCCTCATCACTGTCACACACTAACCAACACCAACAAACATGAGAAACTTCACACACACACACAGAAATAAATCACACACTTGCAAACAGATTCAAGAAACACACACACACACACACACACACAAACAGATTCAAGAATTATACACACACACACGCCTGAATAAATAAATCACACACTCAAAAAGATTGAAGTATCATTCACATTTCATTCATGTCTACCCAAACTCTCTCCCAATCCAATTGTATTCTCTCTCCTCTTCGATTTCTCTCTCACTGAGTCAATTCGCCATTCGAAATGGTCCGCAACTCTGCGAATCCCGATCACGTCGACGACGACAATGCCACCAGCTCCGGCTCCGGCATCGGTCTCTCGATCCGCGACCGTTTTCTCTCCAAACGAAACCCTAACAGTACTGCTTCAATTTCCAAACAAGACAACACTAGGCAGACTGCGTCCTCCTCAGATCGGCAATTGAGAAATAACCGACCTCATCACCACCACGATCGATCGTGGACTCAAAAGTTATTAAGATCTCCGTGTAGAGGAAATTTGTGCTGTTACTTCTGTATGCTTTTCGTGATTTTCGCCTTCGCGTTGTTTTCGATAGGCTGGCAGAACTACCTCATGTCTATGTTTTGGCACGGGAATGAGAGCAGTAAAATTGAGAGGGAAGAGCTGAAGTACGGGAGTTCTTTGAAGTTTGTGCCGTGGAAGAATAGCAGTTTTGTATTGAAAAGCGGTCTGGATAGGTTCCGGAGGCAGGCCAAAATCGGCGGTCGACGGCCGAGACTTGGACTTGTGAGTGTTATAATATGAGATATTAATGACTGAATTTGTGTCTTGTATAATTTGATATTGATTGTTAAATAACTACATTCTTGATTTATTATTTCTGATTTGAACTAGCAATAATTACGGCTGTGTCAGTGCTTAGTGGAGTAGAGTGGCTGTCAACCTTAAACCTTTCTGCTTTCTCAGACTCCTTATCAACATGGATCTTAATGAATTGAAGTAGTTAAACTTTTTCTGTAATTGAGAATTGCAATGTCACATTGCGAATAGAAGTGATTTGACATTGTCGTGGTGCTATATTGTCAAAATCTAGAATAATCCGAGAAATGAGAGAGAAAATATGGGACTGCATGAACGATGAAACTATATAAATTGAGAACAGCATAAAAGTTTATGTTGAAGTTAAGTAACATTGTGGTTTTTGGAATATATGGAACTAGTGTGTCTCTGGAGGTCTAAAAAGATAATTATAGATTTTCATTTGGTGTAATATGTAGTTGCTCAGGACAGACTCACCACAATAGCTTGATTAACTGTTAAGCTTTGAAAGTTTGCAAACTGGGAGGGATTTTAATTAGTTTGTAGTATTACTTACTGCTAATATGGAAGTTAAAGTGAAATCTTACATTAGTAGCAGGACAAGAAATATGTATGAAGGTTTGTAATGAACAAGGTCAGTTTAGGTTGTGAGGGTACTGTGCTTTTCATTTTGGAAACTAGAGAGTTGATTTTAACTTTACTGCGGTATATGCTTATTTATCCCCGTACATGAAACTCAATTGAGAAACTATTTTTAGTTTTGATTTAGGAAGCACAAATACTTCTCACAGGGGTGCCGTGGCAGTATCGGACACGTGTCCGATACGGACATGGCCAGGACATGGCGGGACACTTGTCCGACACGGCTAGAAGTGTCCTGAATAGTGAACTCAGTTGGACACGGCAATGATACGTTTAGGACACGATTATGATACGTCTAAAACACGATTATGATACGTCTAGAATACGGCAAGGATACGTCTAAGAGACGGTTATTATATGTCTAGGATAATTTTTTTTATTAAAAAAAAACAACTTTTAACTATTAAAACTTTACTTTTTTTAATATATTTTTTGTTACGTAACTTATATACTATGAATGTTAATAGATGCAATGATGTTTGATGAAAATAATGGATATTTAATTTGATCTATTTCAATTTTAATCAAAAAAATAATATTTGCTAGGTCTTATTATTAATATTGTTATAATATATGCTTTATTTTTAATATATTACAACTCTATTATTATTTAAAAAATATATTATATTATTTTAATAGCCGTATCATTGCCGTACCCATGTCTCATATTTTTTAACTTTATCGTATCCCTGTGTCCGTATCGTATCAGATACGACACCCGTGTCCGTATCCGTGCTTCCTAAGTTTTGATGAGGTTTCCCATGTTTTTACACAATTGCTGTTTTAGACTTATGGTTTGGGATTCATGAGCAAGAGGGGGGCATTTAGTTATGTAAATGTTTTATTTTTCTCATTAGTAAGTAATAATGAGAGTTATACCAGTAGAAATGCAGATTTTAGTTGGTGCTTCAACTACTTAGGAGCAAATTATTTTGTCCTACTCCCATTTTTTTCTACTTGAAGGCTGATGGCATCTGATATACTTTCCAATTTAGAGCTTACAACTCGTCTGGAGAGTTAGTGACTTAGTGGCATCTTTTTTGATAGGACAATGGACCAGCATTGAATTCTTTGTATAAATAGTTGAGAGAAATTCATCTGAGCCACTTATAAGGGTAGATATATCATCTAGGGTAAGATATAAATTAGAATAAGGGGTCCCTTGGGTAATTGTCGAATAAGGTCCGGGTGGGTTCGAAATAACAAAAAAGAAAAGACAGAAAAATGTAGGCACCAATTTTCCAAGCTTTCACATATTTGAGAAAGAGAGGACGTGAGAGAGAATTACACATTCCAGAAACTGGAAGTCAAATCTTCCGTTGAATATTTGAACAAAAAGATGAGTCAATGATTAAAGACACTGTTCTTTATATGCAGTAGATTGGATAAATCAACATTTATAAGTTCATAGCTAGATGTGTATGGTGGACCAGTCTATGTATTACGCTCATATATTGATGTACAAATCCACTGTATCAAGTACCAAAACACTTTTATGTACCTTGGATTAAGTCCAACACGGAATTTTTTATTCTTTTATTTCATTCTTTTGCCTGTTGATACCTAAAAGGGATATGCTGAGTTAGAAAAACCCAAATATGTTAATTGTACCTGTAATGTGATCTGAGAGCATGAACCTTGACGAACGACATGACATGGCATGACATCAACTCTTAGACATGGAAAAATCTAAAGAAGTAGAACAGGAATACTGAGCAGACATGTCAACAAATAATTGTTTATTTGTCTATGTTGTTATCTATTTTATCTCTATATATATATTCCACATAATATTTAGTTCAAGGGAATAAGAAACATGATTAAATGTTGCTTATATGTCTGCAGTACATCTCATTTTTTCTCGAGTTGATTGTTTCCCAAATGTTTAGTGATATCTACCTGAAGTATATTGGTCATTAATTTTTTAAAAGTGCAATATTTTTGTAAATCTAGCATAATATTTTCTATTTATCAGCTGTAGTTTATGATTCCTGAACACTTAAATAGTAAGAAACATTTGATGATTTTTAAATCATGTCGTAAGACGTTATTGCGGTCATTGGTTCTTGATATGTGGATAGACATTGTGATGTTCTATAAAATGCGCTCAATGTCCGTGGAAGTGAGCGCTCTGGCTATGAATTGAAGTATATATGTGGCGCCACAAATGTGGATTTTGATATTTAGACATCCATAAGTAATCCACCTATGATGGAGAGGTCTATGTAAAGAATACAAACTGTGGAATTTGATAGTTAAGACGTAAGTAATCTAGTCTATGATGGTGAGGTCCATGTGAAAAATATGATCTAGTATGGAAGAAATCAGAATAAAAGTTTGAGAGTGGTCTAAATCCTTAGCTTTTCTAATAATAATAGTATCTTGTGTACAGAACCTTTATTGTTGAAGCACTTTTAACACTTCTACTTTGTAACCATGCATGCAAGTGCTTATGCGTTCAAAATCTTTGTTGAAGTTGAATAACATTGAAGTCAGAGTGACATCTTTTCAAATTACAGTATTAAACGTAACTTAAATCACTATGTGGTGTCTAAATTGCATTAGCATCATTTAAAACATACTTCGCCTATGTGGTCGGCCTTCTTACCAAGCCTCTTTTCTCTTGATGGAATACATCATTACATAAGTCCTAGCTTTGCATCTTCACCAGCGCTCTCCAGATGGAAAGCAAATTATTTTTTTTCTTTCTTCGCTTATCTATATGTTCATGCTTCTTACCCATCATCTTTTGCATGCATGTATATGAACTTTATATATCCGTACATATGCAAGCTTGTGCGGTGAAGTGTTGCAACTTCATTTATTAATAGCGGCTTGTTGCTAAATGTAAGATCTTAGGAAACATGAAGAAAGATCCGCGATCATTGATGCTGTTTACGGTGGTGAGAAACTTAAACAAACTTGGCTATATGATCAAGGTAATTTATTCTCATAACTTTTTGATGTTTTTAAGAAGTTGTTTTCTGGGAATGAGGCAAATACATATAGTTTCATTGGTGGTAGTTGTTAATATTCTTAGTTTGTTGCTAAAACATTGTTGTCAAAAGCAGTTACGTTTTTACGTTTTTGCATCACACTTCTTTATATGTATTTAGATGCCCTGTGGAAATGGAGGCTTTCGTCAATATATATAACTTATTTGTATCCTATCGCTTTTTGAGTAATCAAATCCGTCTATCAGACAAATATTAACAGTAAAATTAGATCTTTCATCGCACGCAATAATGAAAGACTGTGAAATCTTAAAATGGTCCTTTACTAATTGTTTTCTGGTATTATGCATTTTGACAATTGCTTTGATAATTGCTTTGTTGTTGTTTTTTTTGATGAACACACACAATGTAATATATGCAAATTTTTTAACATATTTTACCCAACATCATTATGCAGTCGCAACAGCCCCAGAAGACCAACAAGCCCAAGTCGAACACAACTTCCAAAAGTTTTGTAGCTTTTAGTGTGAAGTATAACATAAAAAAAAAGATTTAGTTTACATTGACACCTTATTATTGCACTGTTCAGTAAATTGATAAGATGCCTCTGATAAAAAAAGAAGAAGATAACATGCCCACTGTATGGCAGTTACACCACCAATCTGTGCGTTCAATTATTTTTAGTTAATTTTCTATTCTTTTGATGAGTAATAACATGTACACCTATATCCCATCTTGAACTTGAACTACTCACCTTTCCATTTAGCTATGTTAGGAGGTGCACTCAATATGGCAGTCAGAGGTTCCTTTCAGTACTTGATAAAAGCTTACAATTGCTTTCATGGAAGCCTTTTTGGAGTCATGTATACTGTGCAGTGTTTTTCAACTGGAGTACTTTAAAAGCTTATCCATCCTTACAATATTTCGTTACAGATTTATGCCATAGAAGATGGTGTGGCTCGTTCAATGTGGGAGTCAATAGGACGTCAAATCTCAATTTTAAGTCCTGAGAGATATGGCCATATTGATTGGTCAATGTATGTCTGCTCTTTCATCTCATGCAGTTTCTTGACAGTTAGCTGTCCTTACTTCCGCAAAGTTTTCGTGCATTGTCAGCAACTCTACCCATGACATATATGGTCAAGTAGCACAATTTAGTTTGTAACTGATGAATAATGTCTTCTTAACTCCTGCAGCTTTGAAGGTGTTATTGTAGACTCTCTTGAAGCAAAAGAGGCCATTTCAAGGTATGATTTGGCAAATTGTTTCTGTTTCTCTCGTTTCTGTCATTTTTACACTATACTAGTGCATTATTCATTCTCGTACCCATACAAAATCCCAATAGTCATTGGAGGGCACCAAAATAAGGGGGAAGAGAGAGAGAGGGGGGGGGGGGGGGTTGCAATCCTTGCGCGGGCCATACAATAAGCACCACTTTATATTTAAGACTTAAAAAAATCAGAAAATCAACAAAAGAAGCATATCAACCTGGAAAATAATCTACAATCCTAAGGACTTGGGTATCAACATAATGCTATTCACTTTCACTGTCGACGTTTCCTTTCCTTAAAACGCTCTTCTATTTCTTTCTCATGAATTACTTTTACACCGACAGAAATGAGTTGTCTTCCAATTCGTGTTCTTCCTACCTCTTGACTAATCTGCCATTCATTCATCTTTTCTAGAGGTGGCAAATGAGCGGGTTGGGTTGGTTATTGACCGGTTCAAAATGGGTTTGGTGGAAAACAAATCCAAGCCGTTTTTAACCCGCTTAATAAACGGGTTATAATGGGTTGGATCATAACGGGTTGGGTTAAACTCATTAACCCATAAAATAATTAAAACTCTTAATATAAACACATACTAATACACCACAAATACACACACTAATACACTAAAACACACACACACTAATACACTAAAAAAATGCACACTAAAACACACACTAATACACTACAAATACACATACTAATACACCAAAACACACACTAATACACCAAAAATACACGCACATATACTAAAACAAAAATACATTTAATAAAACAAAACACCAAAATATACACACATACACTATTAACCAAAGTACACACAAAGGGTCGAGGTCGTAGTTCATGGGTCGGGTCGGGCGGGGGTGTATTAGTGTGTGTGTGTGTGTGTTTTTGGAGTACTAGTGTCAGTAGTGTGTGTGTGTGTTTTGGTATATTAGTTTATGTATGTGTATTTTTTGGTGTATTAGTATGTGTATATTTTTTGGTATATTAGTATGTGTATTTGATTTTATTACTTTTGTTATTTAATAAAAAGATAAATACTCAACCCATTGGGTACCCATTATAATCCATTTTAACCCATTTAATTAAAATAAGTCCTATTACCCAACCCATTTAGAACTAGCATTAATTAATATAGGTACCCAACCCATTTTTTTATGGGCGGGTTGGGCTGGGTAATGGGTAATGGGTTAATATTGTCACCTCAAATCTATTCTATGGTAAGCAACCTTTGTTATTATTTATTAAAATGCAAATTACACATGATTGATTCCATGCGTTTAATGCACATGTTGGGACATGCATAAAACATTAAAGTATTGTGTGTTAAAATTTAATTGTTATTCTTCATTCTTCGATAATTTTGCTATAGCAGTAATGTTTTTAAACAGACACGTGATATGTTCCTGGCTGTTAAGGATTTGTAGGTGCATGTGTAACATTTTGACCATGAATGATCATATTCTTCTTTTTTGGCCTTTTGTCCTAAGAAGTTAATAAATGTAATTGTTTGGCATTACTGGTAAACCAAGGTCAACACGCACAAACTAACACACACACACACACACGCGCGCGCACAAATGGCACACACATACACACCTTAAAACACAACGAAAGAAGAAAAGGAAAAAAAGAAATAAATTATGATTCATGGATATGTGAGATCATTTATTACTTAGTTTGAGATGCTAGTGAGCTTTATATTTGTGCAGCCTTATGCAGGAGCCCTTTTGCTCTGTGCCTCTGATATGGATAATTCAAGAGGATACTCTCGCAAGACGCCTTCCACTGTATGAGGACATGGGCAGGGATCATCTTATTTCTTATTGGAAGAAAACTTTCAGTAGGGCTAACATTGTCGTGTTTCCAGATTATTCTTTGCCGGTAAATTTTCCATTTTATGTTGACACAAGTGTGTGCTATCTTTAGTAGTTTTTTTTGAGGCATTCTTGTGATGTTTCTCAGTTTCTGTCCTTCCTGTATCAGATGCTATACAATGTGCTTGACACTGGAAACTTCTTTGTGATTCCTGGATCACCCATAGATGTGTGGGCTGCCGAAAGCTATAGTAGAACCCACTCCAAATTTCAGTTAAGGAAAGACAATGGGTTCAGTGTAGAGGATTTGCTTGTGATGGTTGTTGGGAGTTCTTTCTTCTACAATGAGCTATCGTGGAATTACGCTCTGGCATTACACGATATAGAACCTCTGCTAATTAAATATGGCAGGGGAGAAGATGTCAGAGAGTTGTTTAAGTTTGTCTTCTTATGTGGAAATTCCACCAATGGACATGATGATACTATACAGGTACACAACTCTTGATTGGCATATTGTGATATATACAGGTAATATATAAACACACACATACATATGCTTCCGGTATGAATAAGTGAGTTATGTACATTTGGGGAAAGGGAAAAACATATAGAACAGGATGAATCAGTACATTGTCATTTGTCTATTTGGGGTGGAACTTCTATTGGAATCGGGAAGTGTTTGTTTTTCTATTAGTGCTCCAAACTGATGGTCATGGATGAATATGGTCTTGTGTGGCTTGATACTTCCTCATTTACCCATGAATAGTGTTAGAATTCAATTTTAACCTTTCTTAGTTTGAGTTTTTGTTTGTGCTATCTAGATGCTTTTTCTCATAAGAGGTGAAATCACAATTCTGCATTACATGATCCATTTATTCAACTGTACACGTCTTGTTTTATTTTTATAGATTTATCATTTTGGCTCTGAACTCTGAACTCCAAGCTGACTGTCATCCTTGTACAGGAAATTGCTACTCGTCTGGGACTTCATCATGGTTCTTTAAGGCACTATGGCATAAATGATGATGTGAATAATCTTTTATTAATGGCCGACATTGTTCTCTATGGTTCTTCCCAACATGAGCAAGGTTTTCCTCAATTACTTACACGAGCCATGTCGTTTGGAATCCCTGTAATTGCACCTGACTATCCTATCATCAAAAAATATGTGAGTTTATTCAGCTGGGCTAGTTTGGTTGTCCTGTTAGCTGAAGTGTGGAGTTTTTTTTTTGCATTCTGTATTTACCTTTGTAAAGAAGTTTGTTAATTCTCAGGTTGTTGATGGAGTGCATGGAATGATTTTTCCTAAGCATAAGCCTGAAGAATTGATGAGAGCTTTCTCTCTTTTAATATCAGAAACAAAACTCTCTAAATCTGCACATACTATTGGTCACTCTGGGAGGTTGCTTGCTAGGAACATGCTGGCACCAGAATGCATCATTGATTATGCAAAGCTGTTGGAACATTTCCTCAGTTTCCCTTCAGATGCACTGCTGCCTGGCAACATTCATCAGCTTCTTCAGCTTAAACCGGCTGCTTGGGAGTGGGATTTGTTCTGGGAAGAAATAGAACATAAACGTGGCATGGAAAATCTTAGTATCGTGTATGACCTTGAGGAGGATATGACCAACCTCATTCCTTCAAAAAATATATCTCAGAATGAATCCGAGATTCTGGCGGAGGATTTTCCAACTGAGTTAGACTGGGATATATTGAGGGAAATAGAAAGCTCTGAAGAAGTCGAGAGGCTAGAAATGGAGGAGGTATGGCCATTTATTGCAATATGGCATATAGTTTAGTCACTTCTTCCCCTTTGTCATTCTTCATTTTATTTTGATATTTTTCTCTGTATTTCCTTTTTTTAGCATTTTATTTTCGAGGAAGCTAAAATAGAGCATTGTTTTATGATGTAGATTGAGGAAAGAATGGAAAAAGACATAGGTTTATGGGATGATATATATCGTAATGCTCGTAAAACAGAGAAGCTTAAGTTTGAAATAAATGAAAGGGATGAAGGAGAGCTAGAAAGGACAGGTCAGCCATTATGCATTTATGAGATCTACAATGGAGCTGGGGCTTGGCCTTTTCTACACCATGGTTCTTTGTACCGAGGGTTAAGCCTTGTGAGTTTCTCTAACCAGATTGTAGCTATAGTTGTTTTTATCGGTGGTCACTGTCTGTATTTGTCCTTCTTCAGTTAAGAGCACTTAATCAAAATTAAATTCTATTTTAAGAGTTTTGAACTCGCTTTTTTCTCCTGCTGTTGATTACTTAGTTCAGATTGCCTTCATAACAGTTTATTTTTCTTTTTTATATCTTTATTTGGCATTAAAATGTGTAATTATGTTGGTTCTAATTTTTCCAAATTCTGTCAGTCTACAAGCACCCGAAGATTGACATCAGATGACGTGGATGCAGTTGGTCGGCTACCTCTCTTGAATGACACACACTACCGTGATATCCTCTGTGAGATTGGAGGCATGTTTTCTATTGCCAATGGGGTGGACAACATTCACAAGCGACCTTGGATTGGATTTCAATCATGGCGTGCTGCTGGTAGAAAGGTTTGTCTTATGTTGCTGGATGGCTTATGTGTTTCTGTGTGTAGAATCATGCTCGCTAGAGCTTTCTCTATAACGACCATCTCAAATGGAATCATATAATTTCCAAAACTTTATACGGGAAATCTAATTGTCCTTGCAAGTGGTTCTCTGCCGAATCTGGTATCTTAAATGTGCAATGCAGTTTTTGACATTTCCTTGCAGTCTGCAAATTTTGATTCGGTCTGCATGCATATATCAGGTTTCTTTGTCTGGCAAAGCTGAACAGGTTCTGGAAGAACAAATGCAAGAGAAAACTAAAGGAGATGTACTATACTTTTGGGTGCGCTTGGGCTGGGATGGTGGACTTACAGGAGGCAATGAAGGGCTTACTTTTTGGTCCATGTGTGACATTTTAAACGGGGGACACTGCAGGCAAGTTTTAACAATGGTTGTTGTGTGGACATCAGCTGTGTGTAGACACTGTTATTTAATTTGCTTTTGCTTCGGCCTGTTCTGGGAAAATGCTAATTGATGACAAAAAGGAAAAATAATGTACATGAAACCTATTTTGTCTGGTATAATTTTGAACTGCTCTGTGTTCTGGGCCATTCCAGTCTTTTTTAGGTGTTTCAAGCAATTTATTGGCCCCAAGCATGAATTTCTTTATTGGCCTTTGCATAGCTCAGAGACAATTTGAGGGTGTGCTGATAGATTTACGAAACGTTACCTGCCATAACACCAAAATCTCCTACGCTACCTTTCTTCTTTCCTGCCTGTGAACAACTCAGTTAGGACCTCTTTTGGTTATGTCTCTTCATTCGTCTCTTCCTGCTCTTCATCTTCTTTGTTACCAGTGGCATGGATTGATTGCACTTATTTACTATTAATCTTGAACTTGTTTATCCTAGTCAACACATTATTCTATCCGAATATCTAGATATTAAACCAATTAAATCAGCGAACTGATTATTATTAGCACAATATATGGTTGGCAACTCGGTATATCACACACAAACGTGGGTAAATAAGTGCAAAATATATTTTACAAGAAAGTTTTCAGGTTAAAGTTTTGTAGCTATATTTTAAAACGGTACATCCAATTGCTCTGATCTGATGCAGGCATGTACCATCCTAACAAAAATACGTAAACCATGGAACAAACGGTAACTACTTACTAATGTAGTATGCTATGCTGACATCTATATGTGTGGTATTTTTTTGTATCTGGAGGTTGAGCCTTTGCATAGCAAGTATGTACCTGTAGTTTTTAAAAGGACAGGAAGCTTATGGTAGCTAGGGTTTGCACTTATACTCTATGGATTGTCTATCATATATATACCCAGTAAAAACGAGCTGCTTGTTGATAACTTGGATTTTACTTGTTAGTAAACTCATCCAAGACACCCTTTGCCTATAGAATGAGTAAATTCTGAGATTATTCTTAAGTTATATTGAGCTATTGGTTTATAAGCTAATTTTGACAACAGGTGGGCTTGGTTAGTCTCTTGAACAGGTGTAGATGCTCTGCCCTTAATGATACTGAATCCTAATGTTGAACTCACTCAATCAGAGGAAGGCACTTTAAAATCAAATGTTCTCAAGTATAGTGAACCCAATGAGTTTATGCTGGATCATATACTGAAGTTTGTTATAAAATATAAATAATACTTGCAGTCGGTTTAGTTAGGAATTCTATATTCTGGTCCAATGATAGCTGTCTTAGGCTGGGCAAGAAACTTGGTTGGAAACTGGCTTGGTAATAGGTCTGAACAAGCTCACTAAGCTTTGGTGAAGCTTAAGCTCAATCCAGATTCTACCAAGTCAATGCTTCAACTGACCCATATTCTGTTCTGTCTTTGATTGATCCTACTGTTAAATTGTTTTATTTGCTTTTGGTTTGGAAAATTTTATATCAGTACATTTCAAAATTTTTTGGAGTTTCACGTATTTAAGACCAGTACTTAATTTTTAATACATCTTTATCAGATTAGATGAGGCTTTTCAATGTTTTCTCTCTAACTTGAGTGTCTCTAGATTTAATGTTTGCAAAGTCACGATAAATTTCTCAAAGAGATAGTACCTGATCAGAATGAGATTTTTTTTTCCGTTTTTCTGTTTATGCATACAGAACTGCCTTTCAAGATGCATTCCGCCGTATGTATGGCTTGCCATCATCGGTAGAAGCCCTTCCGCCCATGCCTCAGGATGGTGGCCATTGGTCTGCCCTGCATAGCTGGGTGATGCCTACCCGTTCCTTCCTAGAGTTCATAATGTTTTCCAGGTAATGTACCAGAAAAGTGTCTTTTACTTGTGTAGCAAGTATTTTTTGTCCGATCATGACATGTGATGTCAAAGGCCATCAACCTGCTTGTAACCAAAATCTTTCAATTGAACCCCAGGATGTTTGCTGATTCTCTTGATAGTTGGCACATGAATTCAACCAAAACCACTCACTGTTTGTTGGGTTACTCGACACTTGAGGTAAGGTAGTTTCGTGCTAAAGGCATCATTTCGAACTAAAATTAGAATCATTGATAAAGAGAGAGACAGGATTTCTTATTATTGCATGTCTTATGATCACCAGAAGAAGCATTGTTACTGTCGGGTTTTGGAACTCCTGGTTAATGTTTGGGCTTATCATAGTGCTCGGAAAATGGTTTACATCAATCCACGTTCAGGTGCGATGGAAGAACATCACCCAATTGAACAGAGAAAAGCATTTTTGTGGGTGAAATACTTCAACTCAACTCTGCTGAAGAGTATGGATGAAGATTTAGCAGAGGCTGCGGATGACAATGATCATCCAAGTGAGAGGTGGCTGTGGCCATTAACAGGGGAAGTATATTGGCCAGGTATCTACGAAAGAGAGAGGGAAGAAAGGTATCGGGTAAAGAAGGAAAAGAAGAGAAGATTAAAAGAGAAATTACACGAAAGGATGAAACACGGATACAAGCAGAAGGCACTGGGAAGATAGGATGTTCAAAATCTCAACCCCAAATTGACAGCTCAATCCTAATTGCAACACTGTCAACACAATAGAAACTCCAGTTTTTAGTTCTCAGCTCAGATTTAGAAAAAAAAACCTGTGCTGATGAGGGAGAAAATTGATTCTTTCTAACAGCATCAACATGCTTCACAATCAAGGTGAGTCTTGATCAATTCTTCTGATTCATTCCCTTCGGAGATGGACATGAGGCATAGCATTTTTGAGGTCTTTTAACACCCTATATTGCAAGCGGCTATGAAGTATACCAATTTTTTGAGGTTCAACAAGATTGAACTGAGATTCTTTTTTTCCTCATTACAGTCAAGAACTTAGCAGGCATTCTTTAGTCAATGTAAATACATTCCACTATAATAGATGCAATTTTTAGTAGAATATATATATATATACTTTTTTTCATGCTTTGGAGGCATGTTTGAAATGTTGGATGGAACATTATTAGTGAAGTAGAACTAACATAATCGAACCCGTAGTGCTACAGTGGATGAAAATCATGAAATGTTGATTGGGAAATTGTAGTGCAATTAGCTAGCATCGAATAAACTGACGAGTGTACGTTGCCCAAATATGGGATTTCAAACGATGGCTTAGTGGGTCTTGTTAACATTTTTTTTAACGGGATCCATTCATCACAAGGATCTTTACTGATTTGGGATTGGGATTGGGATCCAAAAAGAATTTCCCTTCTGAGGCACCGAAAGCACTGATCTGCCTGCTGGAATGAAACGATATTCTGTTCATAAATTGGTAGTGCAAAATGAGGAGGATTCAACTGGTTAGCAGAACTAGTTAAGAGCATCTTGTATAAACCAATACGTTATGTTATTATTGGGTTTTTTTTTTTTTGGGGGGGGGGGGAGTAAACTTCAACTTGAATTTTTGAGCCCAGACAAAGTTTTTTATATTAAATCAATATGAATGATTATAGGGTTAATTGTACCGGAGATCTTTAAAGTATGGTGTTTGTCTCATTTTAGTCCCCAATATTTCAATTGCATCATTTTGGTCCCTGTAGTATTGAATATGTTTCTATATGGTCCCTCAAGCAGGCAACATCCAGATTGCTAACGATTTTTTATCATAAACTTGTCACTTGATACTTAAATATGTACGAAAAAATAATTTGGATAATTCTTGATCAAATTTCTATTCAAATTTTGGTTAAATAGCTACCCAAATTACACAGTTTTGATCATGAGATATACAAATTTTGACTAAAAGCTACCCATATTACACTTTTTTTGTCAAGAGCTATCCAAATTTTGTTAGCAATCCGGACGTTGTTTGCTTTAAGGACCATATAGAAACATATTTAATACTTCAAGGACCAAAATGATACAATTGAAACATTGAGGACCAAAATGAGACGAACACTATACTTTGGGGACCTCCAATACAATTAACCCATGATTATATTAGTGATGAGATGAGTTATTCTCACACGTGGTTGCAGGTTTGAATCTCATCCTTTATCTTACCCAAAAAAAAAAAAATTATATTAGTGAGTTTTAGATACGTAGCTTACCATTATTAATATGTCACATTATTTAGAATTTAAAATCTCATAAAATATTTGATAAACACATCATATTTTTATTCTTTTGAATAAATTATATTCAAATCCCTTGAAGTTTGTCACTTAATTAGGTTACATCAGAGGGTCGGAATACATCAATCCATAGGTTTGCTCTCTTTCTTCCTTGACCATCTCCGATAGAAACTCAAATCCTTATTTAAATTTAAATAAAAAAAGGTAAAAAGAATATGAAGTGACATGTACATTCTGAAATATTTTCATCATTTGTTCGAGTACTTTGTTAAATTGTTCGGCCACATTCTATTCCTACCTCTAGATTTCCTTGAGAAAAGTATAAGTTTTTTCCTTTTTTTCTTGGGTTAATTGCGTCTGTGGTCCCCAAAGTATTCATTTTGTCTCATTTTGGTCCCCAACATTCCAATTTCATCAAGTTGGTCCCCAAATTATTAAAAATGCACTTACCTAGTCCCCGCCGTTGACACCGTCCATAATTCCGTCTGTTTTGAGTCATGTGCCATCCACATGACTGACGTCAGGGGCTTATATGACATTTTGCCTTCTCCCATTACTGGAGGGAAACCTTCCCGCCATCTGTTATGACCCATTTAGACTCTCATCACAGACCCATTGTCTGTTACAGAGCATATGAACCGAGAGGGAGAAAATGAGGGGAAGGGAAGGAATGGGATCAGCGGCTGGAATGGTAACAACAACATGCTTCTGTAGACAAATAGGCAAAATGAGGACCTCATGGACCGATACCAACCCAGGAAGAAGGTTCATTGGATGTGAAAGATATGGGGTAAAAAAGATGGTGTGGATTTTGTTACTGAGTTTTCGATTTTGAATGCATTTAACAAAATCTTGCATTTGTAGGAGGCTGGAGGGTGTGGATTTTTTGCTTGGTATGACCCACCAATGTGCGATAGAGCAAGGCAAGTGATACCCGGATTGCTGCGATCAAAGCAAAGACAGGAGAATCAACAACAAAAGGCAAAAGCTAGGGAAAAATTATTATGGGTTGCTCTGTTCTGTTCTTGGACATTTTTTATTTTCACTTGGGTGTGGCATTTCCTGTAAGTTGGAGTGCCCTATTTGTCTGTGGAGGGTGCTCTGTTTTTGTGTAAGAGGGTTTGGTATTTTTGTTGTGTAGGAGGAGCTCTGTTTTATGTAAATGTATCTATTTTTGTAGGAGGGTTTGGTATTTTTGTTGTGTAGGAGGAGCTCTATTTTATGTAAATGTAATTATTATATTTGATGTAATTGGAAGTGTAACAAACTATTTGCATCAAAACAATCAAAACTTTTGAGTTATGAGTTTGAAGTGTGAGGTATTTTCCAATGGCCATGAACTTACGAGTTTGAATGTGTCCAACTAATATAAAATGTTAGGTATTTTCCAATCTATTGCCCCCATGTCATTCTCGATTAATCATGACTACTACCATTGTATTACCAATACAGAAAAGCCACAGCATTACTATGGCATATCCATAAATCCCTGTAAATATTGTTGACTACACAAACAACTTGTTAGCATCAAACAAAGATGTACATAATGTTGATTTTCATTAACCTGTTAGTTGTGACAAAAATATGTCACTAATTACAAGTTGGTCTCTCAGTACAAACCCAAAATGAGAGCCTAAAAGAGTACATTTACATCACAACCCCAAAAGTCAATAAGACATTTACATTGCTACCATTCCAGCTGGATTTATACTCTCATCACAGACTCAAAAGAGAGCAACACATCTACATTACATATTTCCAGATTTATACTCTCATCACATACCCAAAAGAGAGCAACACATTTACATTGCATATAATCTTGGCTCCAAAAAAAAAAACAGACAGATAGAAGCTGCAGATCAGTTATGGGTGCTTGTTGATTTGCTCCTCTTGAATGGTATTTTGGCCCTTCGAGTACGAACCAATGGTTGAACCTTGAACTTGTGGGTGCTTGTTGATGGTGAACTTTGAAGCTATATAGAGAGAGAAAAAGGTAAGATATATGAGCCAAAAAGTTCAATGAAATTGTTTAAAGCAGCAATTACCTGTTCAAAGCAAGAGATTCCTCTCACAGGAGCTTGCCTCCCTCCACCTTGGCTCACATCAGATTGGCTCACAGCAGCTTCACTCACTCCAGCTTGGATAACAGCAGATTGGCTCATAGCAGATTGGATAACAGCAGATTGGCTCACAGCAGCTTGGCTCACAGCAGCCTGGCTCACAGCAGATTGGCTCACAGCAGCTTGACTCCCTCCACTTTGGCTCACATCAGATTGGTTCACAACAACTTGGCTTCCCCCAGCTTGGCTCCCCCCAGCTTGGTTTCCTTCTGGCAGTATAACAGTACAAGTCCTCATGTTATGCCCATTTTTACCACATCTCCTACAATTAACTGATACATTTCCACATTTACTCAACTTATGTGGTTGTTTTTATTAATCAACTCATCTGGTTCCTTCCTCCGTAATTTTTTTGGCCTACCAGGTTGTCTCCTTATCAATGGAGGCAATGGTGGGGTCAATCCACTTTTAGGCCACATCTTATGTCCATTAATAGGGTTTATAATTGGTTCATAAGCCTGCATGAATGCCCCCTTCTTATACTGCCCAATTATATAATCTTCTGGTTGTTGTCCCCTAGTTTGTATGCAACAAATGGCATGTGGGCATGGGATCCCTGTCAAGTCCCATTTCCTACATGAGCAACACTGCTCATTCAAATCAACTGTGTATTGGTCTCCATTCATACACCTTACCTCAAACTTCAACTCACCATGCCACTCAGCAATACAATCAAAGCTACCACTTTTCCATTTCTCTAATCTCTTTTGAATCTTAGGGCATATATCACCATTATAATTCCCAACCCATTCTCTCCTCTTCAACATTCTTTGAGTTAAGTAGCATCTAATCCATTCTAGCATTTCTATGATGGGTTTATCCCTTGCCTCTATAATTGCCCCATTAAAGCTCTCACAGAGATTGTTTAACAAAATATCACACTTAGGTTGTGCTCTGAAGTGTGACCTACTCCAATACCTTGGTGGCTCATTGGCCAACCAATCAAATACCTTCTCATCTTCTTCTTTCACCATTTGCATCTCATAGTCAAATTCTGAAATATAAGTTGCCCTAGCACATTTCCAGAATTTCTTCCTAATACTCAATCCCTTAAACTGTCTAATCAAATTGTTTAGCATGTGCCTAGCACAATGCCTATGCTCAGATGCTGGTACTCTCTCAGTCAATGCTGGAAGCAAACCCTGTACAGCATATACAATAATTATACTTGTACCAAACATGTTAATATAAACTGATAAAGAAATAAACATGCAAACATACCTTCTGCCTGTCAGTGATGAAGGTCCACTGCTGATGGTTTTGATCAGTTATGCCTAAGTCACTGCATAGTACTGTTAAGAACCATGCCCATGTTTCCTTCATCTCAATCTCAACAATACAGTAGGCAATGGGAAACATAGAATCATTGGCATCAATCCCAACAGCAGTCAACAATTGTCCACTATATGCCCCTTTCAGGTGGCAACCATCTAATCCAATCACTTTCCTGCACCCTTGAAGAAATCCCCTCTTACATGCTGCAAAACATACATAAAACCTCTGAAATATAAGTTCACCATTTTCCTCATCACCAGGTGCATCCAAAATAATTGTAGAACCAGGGTTAGTCCTCCTTAGTTCCTCACAGTAATCCCACAATCTACCATATTGTTCAATTTCATCACCATGTATCAACAACATTGCCCTTTTCTTTGCCCTGTACAATTGATTCCTTGATACATCAACATGAAAATCTCTCCTAACCCTCTTTTTAAAAGCCTTTATAGGCCAACAAGGGTTGGCCCTTAGTTCATCCATATACTTCAATGCTATCATCTTTGAGGTGACATTTCTGTTATTATAAGTTTTTCCACATGTATGCTTACCAATGTATGTCCTTATTTGGTATGTTTTCTCACCATGCACTCTACAAGCATAAACCAGCCAACTGCAGCCCCCTTCACATTGTGCCCTCACCCTCCTCTTATCATTTTTGACTAATTTCACATTTCTCTGATGTTTGATACCATGTTGTCTAATGGCAGTCTTGATCTCCTCAGATGTACTAAATAACATACCCAGTTTAAAATGTGGGTCGTCCTCATCATTTTTTGCCCTAAAAACTTCAAATTTTTTATGTTTTCTTGCATGATTCTCTCCATCAGATGAACTAAAGCAGCTTAAAATCTCCTCAGAATCATCATCTGTATCACTGAGTTCTAACTGTTGCCTTTTGTCTGTTGCTGTTTCTTTCTGCCTATTATTATTCAAACCAGTCCATTCAGCTTCATTATCAACATAACTATCATACAACATGTCATCATAGTCACTCTCATAATCACTGTCCACCAACGTATCATACTCACTAGATTCAATAGATTCACAATCAGGTTGGTATTCACCGTCTGATGCATCAGAGTCTGATGCATCAAAGTCTGATGCTACCCTTTTCCCTTTATTAACTAAGACGTCATCATCAACCTGATGATTCTCCAATGTCATTCGTGTATAATAAGATCCTGTTCAAGGACCACATCAACTATAAAATATTGCAACTAACACATTAACTATTACTGAACAATTTCCAATGCATAAACAAATGGTTTTCAAGGACCACATTAACTATAAAATATTGCAACTTACACAAACTATTAACAAAGAGTTTCCAATAAAGTCTCAAATGGTTTCGAACAAACATTTATACCCAAAAGACGATCACATAAACAAATGGTTTTGAAGGACCACATAAACAAATGGTTTACAAAAACAAATGGTTTACAAAATTAGTCTTTCCCATGAACCTTAGACTCAAATCTATAAGAATGAGTACATACCGATATGCACAATGTCTTCATCTGCATCTTGATTCCCAGTCTTCCGTCGTTTGGAACGTCCCATTTTGTGCTTTGCCCTAATAGTGTTCTACTTTGCCCTAATGGTGATCGTGTTTTTTCCCTAATCGTTATTTGCCCTAACTGAAGAATCTTGTCTGGTTTGCAGAACAAGTGAAGACCGAAGACATTGAAGAGTCTCCTGATCAGTTTCCCTCCAGTAATGGGAGAAGGCAAAATGTCATATAAGCCCCTGACGTCAGTCATGTGGATGGCACATGACTCAAAACAGACGGAATTATGGACGGTGTCAATGGCGGGGACTAGGTAAGTGCATTTTTAATAATTTGGGGACCAACTTGATGAAATTGGAATGTTGGGGACCAAAATGAGACAAAATGAATACTTTAGGGACCACAGACGCAATTAACCCTTTTTTCTTTATTTCTATCTGTTTTCAGGTTGTGTGGCTTTAGATCTTTAAAAGAGAATAAAATTTAAACATTGGTCAAAAGGGTAAAGATTTGAGTCCCCTTGATTTGATATGAATTTGTGTATACCATTGAAAAAAAATTTAAATTTTTTTTTACTCAAATAGAAATTTCACTCTAGAAAAGAAACAGGTTGAAGATCCTCTTATAGTCCTTACTCCCACGCTTAAACCCGCAATACATGACGTGATGAAACGGATTCGGGCATTATTGAATAGTGAGTACCTTCATGGATGGGCCTGTCATATAAATGGGCTAGTCTGTGCCACATTGGTTCAGATTCACATCAGCCCATTTAAAATCATAAATATCATAAATGGTCCTTCAACAGGTGAACTTGTTGTATAACCCCGGCTTTAAAATTATCTTACAAGTTTTTAATTATTTTAATTTAAACACTGAATTTTTAAAATTATTTTAATTAATTTTTTATAAGTGTCAGAACAGACCATTTATTTTCCATGTGATAATCAGAATTTTCGAGAAGAATGACCAAATATGCTACCCTTAAATTGAGTCCCAATCGTGTCGTGTTTGTGTAACCTGTATGTCATGTTATTCGTGTCGTGTTCGTGTCGAGACTCACGAAAAAAAAATATATTTAGTGTGTTATGAGTATTAAATATTAATTTAGACTATTTATTATTTGTAATTAATAATCCTGTTAATTTTATAATCGTTTGTGTCGGATTCGTGTCGTATCAACAAGGCAAAGTTGGCACCTTATGATTTGATATAAGAAATGAGCGGAAGGGAATTAAGACGAATTGAAGAAGGAAAATACTATTTGGACCTAAAAATTTGACATAATTTGCTGACCTAATGACGTGGTTTCATTAGAACCATTGAATTAACACCAAGTTCCAATGTTTGATGGAGCCCACAGTCAATCCAAATGTCATAGTAAATTAGGTCAACAAATTAAGTCAGTAAATTAGGTCCCAATAGCATTGCTCATCGAAGAAATAGCATATCATAAATAAGGTCATAGTTCATTTTTTTAAAATTAATTTTCAAAGTTTAAGGTTGAATGATAGTTATCGTTACTTTTTTCAATTACCACCCAAACTTAAAATAATTACTCACCCACCCGCCCTCTGCCTGGAATAATGGCATTGGAATGTTTCACTGTTTCGCTCTCCTGTGTGTAGACTGTCTCATGTGTGGAGAGTGGTAGGGTTTCTAGACTACCAAGCTTTCTACTTCTTCCTTTCTCTTTCCAAAAACCCAGGTAATACTCGCTCTCTCTCTCTCTCTAACTCTCACTCATAAGTTTTTTTTAGCTGCTATTTTTCAAATCTGTTTGCCATTCTTATCTGTAAGATTGTTCTGAAAATGCTCTGTTTTGTTGGTCTGAAAATGTGGGAAAGTAGACAAAAATGGAAATATTTTGAGCTTTTTGTTCAATAATGTGACTGAAGGTGAGTGATGGTTGTGTTTTGCTCAATTCTTCCCCCCTCTGTGTGTGTGTAGCGGCCCTCAAACCCCTGACTTTGGGTGGATTTTGGATTTCGAATCCAAAGCCACTAGGGTACAAAGAAGGCCAGTGTATTATGCTAAATTTTCTCTGTTTGGTTCCTGAGAAGACGGGGGAAAATAGAAACGAGAAAAATTAGCTGCTCAATGCTGTTTTGGTTTTTATGAGGGTGAAATAGAGACTGTAGCTAGCAAACAGAGAAAACTTGAATTCTCTCTCTCTCACACACACATTTATACCTGTCTACATGGATTGCTAGCAAACCTAGGGTTTTTGGCATCTCATTGCTTATTTTTCTGTTTTCATTGTTCATTCTGTTCTATACATGCTATTGCGATCTCATACTTTCTCGAACATAACACGGGCTATTTTTTTCTCCATTTTCTGAAATTTATGTATTTTTAGAACTCTTTTTTTTATTACGTTATTCCGACCATTTGCTTGACACTTTATATTTCATTCGAATTTGAAAAACAAGTGGGACAGTTAAATATTGTGTTTGACAGCATCAGTAGCCTGGAATTGGGACTTTAGCATTTTTATTGAAGGCCCTTTTACTTGAAACTTCAAATGAATTTTCCTCGAATCCCACAATCAAAGCTTTAATAACATGCTGCCAAATGCAGCACAATGTGAATTTCATACTTTTCATGTTGGATCCCCGGGGGAAGTAGACAACTTGAATTCTGGATGCCTAGTTTAATCCTTCGCTATCACCACCTGGATGATCTGCCAAAGAACTGTCTGTAGGTCTACTTTGTTTGAATCTGTGCTCTATGCCTAATCCTTAATGAAACCTACTGCAGCTGAAAAACTCACTTGGTTTTGAATTTTGTGCTGTTTACTGAGACACTGTAGATAATTATAGCCTAGATGTGGGTTTTCATTAACAAGAAACTGATGTACAAGCATCCAGTTTTGAATTGGTTACTTGTAGGTTTGAATCTGTTGTGCTGGTGGACATTTTCAGCACAATGCATGCAATTAAGGGCGGATGGCTTGGGCAAACATTTGCTCTTGCTAAGTGCAATGATTCTGGAGGCAGGAAGTCACGTGTTCGGCGTTCAAAGGAGGAGAGGAAGGCAATGGTTGAGTCTTTCATAAAAAAGTAATCTCTCTATAGTTCCTCCTGATTTTCTTGCTAAATTTTCACCCTGTCTTAATGGGTCAATGAGAAATTGCTAAAGATTACTGGAACCACTAAGAATTACATCTCTCTTTTCTATTGTGCTGTCTTCTTTGTGTTTGTATATGCAAATGCTAAATGCGGTCTTAGTCAGCAATGCAACATGTTATGTTTTTTTTTTTGAGGTATTATATGGACAAACTTGGTGGATAATTTTGATGATGTTGTATTTGAGTTTTTTCAAATAGAGCATACGTTCTCATTTGATGTCTTGATCATAAACCATGCTTAACTAATGTGCCATACATATTTGATGGGTAGGTAATCATTAATGATATTAGCTACTGCTTTCATTTTTGATAGAAACCAACCTTAAGCCAAATAAATTTCAATATTTCAAGTTTTGGGGGGAGATACAACTACTGTACTTCTATTCTACTACCCAGGGTAATTTAGTTTAGGTGCTTTGTTGTGTGCAGTGTTAGTAGTATGAGCAACAGAATACTTTGTTGGACTGACTTCTGCTTTCTGAATACTTAATCGGACTCACAGTCTTCCTTCTTTCTGTCTCTCTGAAGAGTCATAAAAAATGAACTAAAATTGCAGTTTTACCTAGAATCTTATTTTTAGTGCTAAGTTGATATATTTGTGAAACTTAATGGCTCAATCTATGTTACTCCAGAATTTGCTGAATGATCAATGGCTATTGAACTCTTGGATTTACATTTCATTTTGTCGAACTGCAGCATCTTATATGTATCCTGGATTTCCCACTTTTCTATTCGACTGCTTGCAGATATCAGAAGTCAAACAAAGGGAGTTTCCCATCACTCAATCTCACACACAAAGAAGTTGGTGGGTCTTTCTACACAGTCCGGGAAATTGTCCGAGAGATAATCCAAGAAAACAGAGTGTTGGGTCCAGCCAAGATTTCTCCAGACGAGCAGCAGAACAATGATATGTTCTTTGAACAATATCCATTGGGATCTATTTCCTTGGAACCTCAAACTCATTTGGCCTCATCAAATGAGATCAATATAGCTCATATTGTACCCAGTCATCATCAAAGTGCATGTGAGGAGCAGGTTCTAAATTCTACGATGCAGTCTCCTGGAACTGAGTATCAGCAGTTTGAAAATGAACAATTTGCTAATGGGAACAGTCCGACAGTTGAAAGAATTGAAGAATCTGACGAATCATTTGTAACTCATGTACCCAATTATCAGCCAGGTAATTATGAAAGTGCACGTGAGGAGCAGGTTCTAAATTCTACGATGCAGTCTCCTGGAATTGAGAATCAGCAGTTTGAAAATGAACAATTTGTTAATGGGAACAGTCCGACAGTTGTAAGAATTGAAGAATCTGATGAATCATTTGTAACTCATGTACCCAGTTATCAGCAAGGTAAAAGTGAAGAACATAATTTATATGCTAATGGGAAGTTTCCTGGACCTGAGTATCAGAGGTCTGAGAATGGACAAAATACTACTAGTCAGGCAGTTGAAGAACTAGAAGAATCTGATGAGCCAATAGATACAGAGTCAGAAGTAAGAGAAAGTTTGGATGGAGAGGAAATTGAAGCAAAAGAACTAGAAACATCAAAACCTAGAATGACTCATCCTATAGCAGATGTAGTGGTAGAGACATTTCCACTAAGGCCTGTTTCTAACGCAATTAATGGCTGGAATGGAAAATCAGGTGAGCCACAGGATGCAAGTGGAACTTTGAAAGATAAGGATACTGAAAACATGAAACTGGAAGCAGGAAACAACGAACCAAATGAAATGAACTTTGTAGAGGACTCTTCTGGTTTGATGGATGAGAAAGCTACTGCAAACCAAGCAGGTACACTTTTGGAACAGAATAGTGGATTGATGGATGAGAAAGCAAGGATTGACATTGGAGACTCATCGTTGGAAAGTCCAACTTGCCCTTCAATTAAAGGAAGCATTGTGGTTGATAGTAACGATGGCACAAACCTTGAAGTCAAGGATGCTTCACCCAGTAGAATTATGGTGAGATTTTGTTGATCTTTATTTGTGCATGCATGTGGTTTTGGGTATGGCACTTAGCATGTGTATACATGCATTTGTTATACCTTTTTTTTGGTGGGGTTGGCGAAGGCTTTTTCTTTTGTCTCTTCTTTTCTTTGTTGGAGTGTTTTTTATCACCAATAAGTAATACTTTTTTTCTAAAATAACTATCAATTCCTATCATATTTATCCTAGAACAATTAAGTCATATTCTTAATAATTTATTCCCAAGAAGTCCTAAACTCCTTTAACGGTTTGTTTTGTTCCAATTTTATCCACCATGAACTCACAAATTATTTATTTTTTTTTAATAATTTATATTTAATTTTATTTATTGGAATATGATTTTTGTATCTCAAATTAAAATCCAAATAATTTTTTTTACCTCAAATTAAAATCTATGTAAGTTATACCTTTAATTATCAAAGCATCCACCCTATTGATATATAAGAGTTCATATGCGAATGAATCCTGCATAGTGTAATGTTATAATATACATAAACATTTTTTATTTTATCTCTTAAATATGATGTTGTAGCTTCGAATGCTTGAATTCTTTTTTTTGTTATGCCTTAAAACAATAATTCTTTCTAATTAATTCAAAATGTGGAAGGGGAAGTAAAAAAAAATGTAGTTAGATGAACTTTTCTCAATGATTGTATTCATAGATTTGTTTTTTCATTTTTAATTTATATAATTATATGTTTTTATGGTTGAGATTTAATATTTTTTTTTTTTTTTTGAGCAAGAGATTTAATAGTTGGATGAGTCGAAATTCATATGCTTAACAGAATTAAATATAAGAAAAGATAGAGTTGCACGATTTATCATTTCTGGAAGTCTTTATTGTTAATTGCTTGTTTTATTTATGCACTAATTAGAAAATATTGATTTGTTTTGGGACACTAATAACAACTATTATTGGTAAAAATATAATTGTTGTGTTGATGGGAAGGATAAAATTGGAACGAAATATATTATTGATGGAGTTTAGGATTTCTTAGGAATAAATTTTCAAAAGTAGGACTTAATTGTCCTAAGATGAATAGGATAGGATTTAATGGTTTTTTTTTTTTGGAGGAAAAGTAGGACTTATTGGTGATTTTTTTTGGGTTTTAGGGGGTGGGGGTGTTAATATACCATGCCTTTAGAGGGTTGGGTTTCACATGTAGAACATGAATTTGGCTTTTAGATCAGTTTTTTATCGGGAGTTTCCAGCTGACTTAGCATCTGCAGCATGAGTTGGCATAGGATGAGAGGCTTTAGTGCAGAAACGTAATGCTAAAAGCCTAAAGTTTTTTCTGAATTTATATGAAATATCAGATACAATCAATAAAGAATTTGGCAATCACTACCACATATGCAATAGATGACAATTGTGCTGATCTCCATATTAGCACAACTTTTGGATTTGATGTCATAGAAGAAGAAACAGTGGCATTAGGGATGGTTTTCGTATGAATTGCAGTTCTTCAACTATTACACAATCTTTTAAATTCTAGAATTTCATGAGGGTATAACTGACTTCTTGAATAATGATTTAATTCAATTCCATGGCAAATGAGAGGAAAGTCATCATCTAATAGAGGCATTAAGGAAAAAAGGGACTCTACCATGATTCCTAAATCCTGACAAATTATCACCTTTCTGTTTCTATGAATTACCTGAATTTTATATTTTCATAATCATGTGTGATCCCTATCATCTGTCCTAATGTCTCTATTCAAGATCATATCTAGCTTGAAATGCAATGTAACTAGCCTGGAGCCATTAAAACTTGTTGCACATTCAGGATGCCTTCAATATTCCTATTTATTTGTTATTTTACTTGGTAGAACTACGTAATCCATAAATTGGGAGAACAGGGCGAAATTGAAGTTCTGATCTCCAACTCTATGAAATGGTTTCATGTAATTGTTAGATTAAATCTTTTATTGCTTTTACGATATGATGAGCTTTTTCTTGGTGGATGTTAAGGAGTTTAGAACTGGTGACTGCATGGTTCTCTTCATCCTTAGTTTTTTTTTTGGAATTTAATCAACCTATATCTTAGTGACTGAATATCATTTTCTTTACAAATATGGTAATAAACATAAATGCAATTTTAGTGATTGCCTCTACATTTAGCTCTCATCTAATGTCTGAACCACACACAAGCATACAACAATTTATAATTATTGTTTACCCCCAACGATTTGTAGCTCAAGTGTACATTCTACATCCTAAAACTCATCTCACTTACCTATGGATATTGTTGTATTTGGGATTTGTTTTTGCAATGTTTAGCATAGATGTCCATAATTCATAGTTTTAGTGGCCTCAGAGTGATTACCCTGTGGTAAGTTATTAGGATGTTGCGATCCTGATATGCTAGTAACATGGCTTCAGTACTGATTTTTAGTTTTCCTGCCTATTTGGCGTGTATTTACGTCTTGATGGTGGCCAATCCATTATTCGGCATTGGTGATATAACCTTTGGCTGACCTCTTTTGGATGAATGTGCTTAGTTGACTGATAATTTGTAAATAATGCATTGTGATTGTTGATTGGGTGAGAATTGTATTTTTTTTCGTGCTTTTCAATAAACATGTGGCCTAATTTTGTTGGGGGTACTGTTTTCTGTATCTTTGAAGCCTGTGAATACTCCAAAAAGCATCTCTGCTGAAACTCTCAACAGCACTAGCAACATCAATTCTCACGGGCAGTCAATTTCTGAAGAGGCAATTCTGATTAAAAACAAACTTGATATTCAACATGGTGGCAGCTCCCAGAGAGGAAGCAGCGTAACTTTTGACAGAATCAATCTGTAAGTATCTCTAGTAATCCATACATTTTGAAATGACATATGGTTTCATAGTAAGTTGTAAATTGCAGAAAGCAACCTCTGCACTTTTCTTTGGCTGCCACTGATTAAGCTATTGCTTTGGCTTCCTTTGAACAGTGAATCCTGGGAAGGGAAATCTATGAAATCTTCGGGACCTGAAACTAATCCGCTTTTGGCATTATTTAAAGCATTTGTTGCTGCCTTTGTGAAGTTTTGGTCTGAATAACATCTTTGTGTATTTTACTTTGATTTCTGTATCTGAACACGAATGAAGAGTCCTGTACCTGCCAAACCAGTGTTTTTTTCTGCAGATTCAAGAACTGGTTTTCAATAAATTTTGGTTTCAAATGCGCCATGTTTGTACTCATCCTGGTAGGATGGTGGATTTTGTGTAGTTGGTATCATTAAGAACCCATGGCAGACAGCTGAATCTTGTGTTTCTGGAATCTCCCACGTGAGTAAGCGCAGGGCGTAGGATGAATTAGTTGGAATTCATATTTACAATCTATAATTGAGTCCGTTAAAAATTGGAATCTGATAAAAAAACTGATTCAATCTCGAATAATTCAATTTAAGGTAAACTTTATTAAATTACAATTGAAATTTAACTTCATATCAATGAAATAATCAATTAATTGCATATTATATGTTTATATTTACATAGAATTTGATACTAATATATTTGAAGTTGAACCCGTAGCGAATTCATATTCAAATTAGAATAATTGATCAAAAATCACAATTTATATCTGACTATATGTCAAAATTCAAATATTTAAAGAGATATAAAAAATGATTCTTTAATAACTTAAAATTGGTAATCGAAAATAGAAGGTCAAAATATAATTTATATTTTCATGAGAAGGATAAAATTAGAACAAAATTATATTATTAATTGAGTTTAGAAATTTATGAGAGTAAATTATCAAAATTCGGATTTTGATTGTTTTAATATAGATACAATAAGAGTTAATGATTTTATGTGTGATAAAGTAAGACTTAGGAGTAATTTTTCCAAAAATAAAACCCCATGACCCTGTTCCCGACCACGACATGGGCCAGGTTGACCCATGACCCATGACCCATTGGGCCACCAAGTTATACGCTAATTCTTATTTCAATTATTGTTAAATCTCATTATTGATCTATTTTATCTCTCTTTGAGTATTTAATCTGTCATTTGTTTAGGTATCTCTCGGACCTATTAGACATTTCCTCTTTTGTTTATGGTAAAACTTCATTGTAAGATTGTTATTATTGAATAATTTCATATCTAATTATATTATAGATTACTATTACATTTTTGTCAAAAAAATTGATTAAATTCAAATATTATTATTTGTATTATAATAATATGATATTTTTACATACGAGAAAAATCAAATATGACATATTTGACAGTAGAATGCAATCCGACAACTACATATATATAGAAATAGAATATAAATTGAACTTTATTTCTTCATATAAATATAAACATATATAGATATAAAAAATCATAAGCAAGTAAGAGTCCAAAACAACTTAGAAGTCAAATAAGTGTAAAAAAATAAAAATTGGATGAAAGTAATAAAGAATTTAAAAGTCAAATACTTTTAATAAAAGAAATCAAATATGTATAGGAAATAAAAATTGGATAAAAGTAATATGTGGGTATCATTGAATTTATAATAATAATTAGAGACAAAATAAAAAATTAAAAGTTTTCATAGATGTTAATATTTATAAGTTAATCTCCACTCCTTACTCAAACCCTTATTCGAATTTAAATTTGAGTAAAAAAAAAGACTAAAAATAAGCTCAAGTTTTTGACTCAAACCAATACTAAATGACGGGAGACTCAATTTTTTACTCATATTAAGGCAAACTCAATATTTCCTCAAATCTTTAATGGTCAGATGTTAATCTTTTAAAAAATCTAATGATCATATTTCACATTCCTTTAAATTTGAGATTATTCTTCTTTAAATTTGAATTTATCCATTAAAGTGTCTTGTGCAAATTCAAGTTTTTTATTCAAATTTAAATTTAATTTTGGGTCAATATTGAAGATGCCCTAACTAGTATAAATAGATTAAATATAAATTTTGTCGGATCATTTGGACTATCTATTTAGTCTCAAATTAGGTCAGTTTGAATTTTTTGCCATTTGGTTTGATTTTGAAGTTTAAGTACAAAGACATATTGCATGTTGTGTACCTGAATGGGACAAAAAAATTGGTGAGGAAGAAGGTAGTTGGGCAAATTTACACACGAATTGACAAAGTTGACAGTTTCTTTTTTAACAACTCTGCTGTACTATATATGATGATCATACCGGACCACTTTATTTCATCACCATGACCCAAGTGGGTGAGTCCACCAACTAATCCATTGGATAATTAAATTATCGAACCAACCCGAGATTGTCGTATCTAATACATAAGATTCTTCTCGTTAGTAACAATTAGAGACGATAAGTTGTAGAAAATCTCTATTATCATTTGAATGAGTGAGCAATTGTCATCGTTGCAAGTCCCATACCTTAGTTAAACCTTAGATATCAATTGCAATTTTTTGTATTATTAAAGTCTTAAGAGGATTTTGCATGATTTCTCTAACAAATTCCCAATTTGTATCAAGGAGACTCAAACACATTGCAATGCATCTATCAATTTTATTATCTTTCATTCCCTCTGAGATACCTACATATATGAGTGTCAAAATATAACATAATATGAACATGATATGAAATTAGAGTGTTTGAACTTTCTTTAAGTCACTAGTTTCGTAAATGAGTGGACTCAACATGACACGATTAATAAATGAATCAAGTATGAGTGCTAATTAAAATAAATACATGACACGACTTGTTTATGTACCGGTTATATTCGGTTCATAAACAATAAGAATCCAATATTACACCCTCGTTGGACACGAATTAACAAACGAATTAAGTATGCGTATAATTTTTTTGACACACCCGCTAATACCTAATACGAATCTACCTCACCTGACATGATTGATAGGCCTACTTGCACACCTCTCAAGAAACATGAGGGAAAGGGCATAGGGGAGCTTATAACTTGTCGTTTGAAACAAGACTACATGGGGAGATTACCCACTGTGAATTTTAGTGGGATCAACCGTACATAAGGTGTCTCTCACCAATACATTTATCTATATCTATATTACTGATAAATATCAATATTTGTAACAAAATTTTTGATTTTTGATTTTATCTCTAATTATTACTATAAAGTCAAATATACCCCGCATATTCTTATTGGTGTAATTCATTTTCCTTTAATGTCCTATTAACCTAAAAATTTCATTTGAACCAAAACTCTTATAATAGATCAATAATTAGATTTAATAATAATTAAAATAAAAATTAATTATTTGACATATAATTTATTAATCAATTTAATTATAAATATAATTTATTTTTTTAAAAAAATTATTATTTAAATATATTCACGTGCAACGCACATTGTACATTGTTAGTTAAAATAAAATACCATTTAGAAAAATCGAAAGAAATATTGGGCAAGAATGAATTCCTACATGTCCAAACTAAAGCTAGAGGGTTTTTTTTTTTAGCCAATAGGCTATAATAACCATTAAATTTCCAATAATATAGAACTTTTTAACTTTTTTTTTGGTACAAAAATCTCAAATTTTTTTTTTATTTTTTAATCGTTAAGTGGGTAAAATCTTACAATTCCCATGTCTAATCTTTTTTTTTTCTTCTTATATGTCAACATCGAAATAAATTAATCAAAATTAAATTTCACATGGTTCCTTAAAAAGCTTGCAAATCAATAAGTGCTATCTGCTTTTGCATCTGCCTTTCAACTGTTCATTAAACCATTAATTAATTGGCTTTTATCAATTGTAGGTAATTCTTTTAATTTCAAATAAAAAATTTGTCCTTTCCAACAACTTGAATTAATTAATTTTTCAGTTCTCACCTTACCATCAATTAATTTATTTATGAGATCTTTAATAATTATTCAACAGCAAAAAAGTAAATTCAGTTAGTATTTCACAAAGTCCTTTTATAGTGTGTTGGTGAAGTCTATCAATGCCAAAGGTTTTTGGTTTTAGATTTTTCTCCCTACATTTTTTTTTAAAATTTCACTTAAGGATAGATAGTTTATCGTATATTCAAGTGGAACCCTTTAATAAACGACTTGTATACCATTGAGAGAAATTGAAAAAAAAAGTGTTGAAGAAGAATAGATGCAATAGTTTTGAGGGTATTTTGGTTTTTAACATACATAATATTTTCTAAGATACGACCAATCAATTTACATTTCTAGCTTGTGAAGGCCTCTTAAATACATTTCCTTTTGTAATACTAAAAAAATAACCCCAATAAAGTTAATCAGATTGCTTGCTCTAGATGCCACGCATTTGAATAATATTACGATTTATTACTCTATTTATTGTTGTCGTTGAATAAACAGTGAATTTTAATATTATATGGAACTCACTGATCACCAAAAGACAACAATAGATTAAGAAAATAAACTAGGTCGGAATAGTATTATTGAGCACATGTTGGTAGCAGATTTGGATGGTTATGTTTAGAATAGGAAATGATTATCGGGTTAAATGGAATTCGGGGGTGAATTTTTATATGAAGATAGGGTTTCTTTCTTCAATAGTAGTTCTCTCTCCCCTTCATTTGATCCTCTCGATTTTGGCGATTGAGTTTAGTTATAACCAAACTTGTCTAGCTCCTTCAAATTCAACCATTAATGTTTCCAAAATACTTAGGCATGCCCCGTGTAATTGGCTTCTCAAACTTGTATGATGATTTCTTAATTTCCACCAATCAAATTGTGCAAATCCAGGAAAATACGAATCCAGATTCCTTCTAATACTTTTCTGAATGATATGTCACTCATCATAAATTCAAGTAAGACTTATTAGTTTATAAGAGCGAGTCCTCAATCAGTATAAGATACAAGATTTATCTTGAGAAAACGTACCAAAATGAATAAAAATCGTTAATTTACAAACTAGATGTAAAAAGTTTCATAAAGTCCAGATGGTTCCTATCATATAGCTGGATAACAGTCCATCTTAAGTGGGTAGCCAGCCTCATCTTGTTAACTTGGGCAGCTACATCAAGCATAAATGCTGCCATATTAGCTACTTTAAGTACAATTTCATACTAGCATGTAGCTGACAAAGTATCATCACCAAGCTTCTAAACCCAGTCAAAGAACAAAACTGATCTCTCCCCCTTTTGTTCCCCTCTTTAATAACTTGGTTTACTCTCTCTCTCTCTCTCATACACAAACACAAACACAAACACAAACACAAACACAAACACACATTTATATCACAACCCTAATGTGTAAGGCTTGAGATGAACTCTTCATCTCACTTTGTGGTTGTCAATCAATATATATATATATTGTGTGTGTGTGTTGGCATATTGAGACAATGCTGCAAAAGGAGAGATTATAATAAGGGAAGAAAGAAAAGGTTGAAATTCTTAAGCAAGCATCACATAAGGAATAAAGTGGTGGTTAGGGAGGTGAGATTTAGATGGTTGTTGTCTGCTTAGCACACATAATTTAAGCAAAAGTTTTAACACAGATACCGAGGAGTATGTAGTTTCCCCATGCTATCATAATCATATGATTACATCTTTTGTGACCAAAATGACTACCATTGGACAATTGGCCAAGGAACTTTCTTAATTCATAATATTATTTGGATCAAATTATTCGACTTAATTTGTTGATTAAAATTCCATGTATAAAAATTATAGAATTCAAAAGACATAATAATGTTTCCCCACAACATAAATTTTTTCCTCACTATAGTTTATATAAGCGATTGTTTTTTTTTTGCCTTCTTGTTAAGACGACTATTATAAAGTCTGGTAGATGGTATAAGGAGTAATGAATCAAGTATAACCTTAATGTTTGATATGGTTTATACAAATAAATGTCCTCAAATTTAAACTCATTAGGGATAATCCGTGCTTAAAGGTATGGTACAATGTAAGTGAGAAGTGATGTATTTTACTTGGAGGGAGGAAAAATTCAGTGTGAATGGTTTTGAGAGGGATGTTGGTGACCGTTGAATGAATCCATTTGAAATTGTCGAATGAGCTTATTGAAGTTGATTCTGTTTTATATTATAGATATAGATAACGTTACCATTTTGTTGTGAGAAATGGACTCATGGTTGTATGGTATGAGTATATCAAGGGTTATAGTAACAATTTGTGGGCAAACATGGAATACAATCATAAGTTCTTTAGTTGTAAACTTTTTAACGGTGAAAAACCAAGCAATGAGTGGTGGGGAGTAGACACTTCACGTGGAAAGATTCAATCAAGAGGGTGGGTATTATATTTGGTAAGCCAAACACCCCATGAGGCCCAACACTACCACCCCCCATTTATTATATAGTGTAATTGGTGTGATGATCTGCTTCATGGGCGTCTTCAACACTCTATCATGGAATCCTATGCATGGAGAGAGAGAGAGAGAGAGAGAGAGAGAGAGAGAGAGAGAGAGAGAGAGTTCCCACACGCACTTTATGGTAAGGGAAATTACACTACATCATGAGAAAAACTGAAGGATTAATATTTTAATTATTTGATCACTTAAAAAATAAAAATATTTTGAAAACACATAAACACAAATAAAAAATTTGAGAGTTTATTTTCAAAACATCCTAAAACATTAATTGAAATATACCGAAACATTTTCAAATATCAAAAAAAAAAAAACCAAAAATTATGGTGGAAATATGTAAAACATCTCAAAATGCATCAAAATATTCTGAAACAACTTGGAGCATTAGAATTTAGATTTTTTCATCATTAATTCGTTTCTATTTCCTTGAAAATAAAAATGTTTCGACTGTTTCGATTTTTTCAAAATAAAATTTTAATCCTGAAAAAACCAAATGAATACTTTTTTCACCCCAAGTGATTTTGTTTGAATTTCAAGAATAGGTTAAACATTTTAATTTAAAAGAACGAAAGTATATATAATAGCTAGTCTCTAGAAATTTTTAAAAAAACCCAACAGGGTTGAGATCATATAATATAATAATACATATAAGTTCGTATTTAATTTAATATAGATAATTTACCGTTAAAATAAATTAAAAAAAATTAAATTAGGAATATGTGAGCCGGTGTTTTAGAGAAATTTATCCTAGTATAACAGATAATTAATTTCTCTATATTTTTGGTATTATCATAATATCAATGCCTCGACTACTATATTAAAACACATAAACTTTCAATATCTTCAACCTTATTTGTCCTAAGAATAATCGATATACAATGGAAATTAATACAAAAAAGCAACAATATTCAATAACCATGTGTAAATATCACTAAATGTAGGCTTCTGTAGAGAGTGAGATACACGCCTCTCCAGAGAACGTGTGGCGGTGCTTGGCATGTAGTTGTCACTTTCTGCTGCTAACGTAAGTTATAAGTTCCACATGGCAATCCATAAAAAGTTAAAGACCCCCCTCAAATCCAGATCTCATAATAAAAAGGGTTGCTACTTATCCTCTACTTTTCCTCAATCTGGTCAAGAGTCCCAACTCCAAACACGTGTCCAATGAAGGGTATTCTAGTCATTTCACAAAATACCCAAGGGTAGACCTTTCATAATTTCACCAATTTTTTTGTGATCCATTTACAATTCCAATTTCTATCAATTTCAGTTAAATATAATCATATTTTTTTTTCTAAATTTCTTGTTTTTCATTGGGTGTTAGTGGAAATTTGAATTCTAGAAAAATTAATAAAAGGGTTTGAGAAGATCTGAATTCATTGTTTATATAGCCACTAACAACGATTATGTGCGTGAAAAATATTATGCAATATCAAAAATTAAACATTGATGGTGTAATATTTATATTTTAAATATTAATTTATTATTATTTTTAATTACCTAATTTAAAATTAAAGTGAAAAAGAAAAAATAATATAGAGAAAGAGGGATAGGGGCAAGAGCAGAGAGAGATATGAGTGGATTAAAGGAGTTGTCTGATATTGGGGGTCGTGTAGAAAAAATAATATTATTGAGCGGAAATTTTTTTTTGAGATAAATTTTATATATATATTTGATAAACCCATTACTCAAACCAAACTTGTAATTTGGATGATGAATTTTATAAACTAAAACAATCTACAACCTTAATTGGTATGAAAATGATGAGTAAACATGGTAAGGACACTTTCATGACAAAAGATGGAAAAACACATTAGTTAATACAAACTATATAGGTATGCTATCAACTAATTTAAAGTTTTATGATTTATGGCCTAGCTGTATGACAAGCTTTCAAATATGTATATTTGGAAATAATCACGATTTCCTTCTATACTTTCTCATAATTTGTTCTTTCATTTTCTATGAATTCGAACGTAACCGATTGTATATATTTGAATCTCATATCGAATAAATGATTTTTCATTAGGAAACTTTGGAAAAAAAATTATATTGAAAGAGTTAATGCATCTTTATGAGCTATTATAATTTTTTTTTTGGTTATAATGTCCAGATTTATGTCGATTATTCTCTCGAAATCTGAGTCGATTATCATAATTCAAGTTATTTTAAGGACACGTCCTTAACGAACAAGAATAATTAAGCTGTAAGAAGCGTGAAAAACATCAAATCTGAGACACCCCAAAGCACATACTTGAGACCACCCTAACGAGTTTGAGCTATGAGACTTTATGAAATGGACATGTAAGAAAATAAGGAGTGTATCAAAGAATAAAGAACACCAACTACCTTTTACTATCTCAATTACCTTCCAACGCACGCCTCCCCCCAACTCTTTTTCTACACATATATAACCCCAAACCTACAGCACAACACCCATCTCCCTCCATTTCTTGTCCACTACTACCTCTTCACCTCTCCTTCAAGGCTTCAACCTTCTCTCTCTCTCTCTCTCCTCCAAAAAAAAAAAAAACCCAAAAACCATGTCCACAGATCTAGAATTCCAGGGAAGCTTGATAAAAATTCGATTACCGGTCATCAAGATAACTTCTTCACAGCCTTCAGACATCACTGAGGACAACTCCGGCGTAATTCCGGTACGAAATGACAGCATTGGGGATGAGGACGAGTGCCAAACACCGAAATCGGCTCGGCATATGATTCCCAAGATCCTCAGTTGCCCACCGGCGCCGATGAAGCCGAGGCCGGTGGCTTCATGTAAGAGGAAGCCCTGCAAGACGCTGCACTTTTTCGAGATTGTTGCCAGTGAAGAAGTTGAGTCGTTTTTCAGGTCAAGTTTTGGGTTGATTAATGACATCAATTCTTGTGGTTCAATGAAGAAAAGGTGTGTCGTGTAACTGAAGGGCGTCTTAGATTAATTCTTCAGAGTTTTATGGATTAATTATATATATATATATATTGTAAGGCTCTTACACGAAATTATTGTATGTATTACACGTTCATATGCCAATTGTTTGATATTAGATCAGGTTAATATATGCATCTGAAAATTCAGAGAATTGATCTGAATATCATAGGTTCGAAAGAGTCATCCAATTATTATTATTTTTTTTTTGTGTAATGAAAGCTATCTGATTTGGTGGATTCATTCAAATTTTCAATAATGGTTGTGGTCGTTTTCTGGGTTTTTTTGATGGGTCTTGAGAGAGGCATAAGGCATTGGTTGGATGAGGAAGTTTAAGGCATTGAATTATGGAAGATGGAGAGAGAGAGAGAGAGAGAGAGAGAGAGAGAGAGAGAGAGAGAGAGAGAGAGAGAGAGAGAGAGAGAGAGAGAGAGAGAGAGAGAGAGAGAGAGAGAGAGAGAGAGAGAGCATCATTTCCTGATTTTTTTTAAGGTCTGGGTCAAATATGTTCACAAGAATCATCCAATTTGTAGTATAATGAGAGATCTCTAACAATTTTTGGACTGATCATGTTTATTTTCAGTTTGTTTGTGAAAATTTCTTGGTTTTATTTTCTACGGGTTTAGAGACGAGAGAGGCGCAAATTAGATCTCATATAAATCCTGGTTTTTTTAATAATTAGTTGAGGGAGAAACATAACTTAGATGATGAACTTTCATGTATGTGTTACACTGTCGAACGTATCTCTGTATGTGTGTGTGTGAGAGAGAGAGAGAGGTGTGGTTGGTTTATTGCTTTTCTTTGAAGGACGATGGTTTGAGCTATTTGGGTATATATTATTTTCAAGTGGGTAGGACTAGGATGGCTGATCTGTATTACGTTTGACATTACTCTAATAATGTTGAGTGATTGACACGGCTTTGGGATTGATAAACATAATTTTCTTGTCAACAGTTTACATATAGTTTGCATTTATTAATCAAAGTCAGGCATTGTGCTGTGTTCATACGGTGCCCAGAATTCTGTGTTCAATAACCCCGAGACATATTAAAACCTATGATCTAAAAGAAGAGCCCAATTTGAGTAGGAAATCAAACTCGGTCATTAAGTTCACTCCAAACTCAAGCCTATAATACTCGATTCGAATCTGAGTCTAATTATACCCTAATTCTAAGGGCTCATGCTTGTAGGGTAAACCCACAAAATTTTTCCTAATTCAGTGGAAGAGTCAAAATCCACGTAGATATGATAATTAACATGATAGTAGAAGTTGTACAACATGTAGAGTCGAGATTTCAATTTCAATCATATTACTTTGAGTCAGTCAATTATATATTTCTCCAAGTGTGGCCATCAAAAAGAACGAAGACGAACTAACCCGGGTAGAAAATACTAGCCAAGATAAAATTTCACATTTGAGTGAAAGCTGGGTCTGGAGAGATTAGCTTACAATCAAGAAGGCACATTTCCTTTGCCATGGCTCATTTGTTGGACATCCAAATGTACCAATTTTGTATGTAGAAACAGTCAACATTGTATGTAGAAACAGTCAACGTAAGACAAAAATTGTTTTAGGTGATAGAAGAAAATGTCAAATTAGCCTTATCAGGCCATATTGATTCTGATGAATTTGCTGTTTCAACCAACTGATGGGAATGACAAAGTGATGTGCTTAATAGAATGACTGATAGATAATTGAGGCTATAAGCTTCCAATCTAACCTAACCTGTCCCATCTAGTTGGCTGATTAGTACCGACCATATGCATTTGAATAAGATAAGATTAAACGTACTTCACGAGACTTCATACATGCATTATCAAGGAATATCACAAGAGGAGAAGCCTTTAGTGTAGAATGAACTTAAACCTATTAGCTACTTTTTTGTATCTTGATATAAATATTTTTGACGGAATAAAGAGCATTGTCTGTATGTGTGTCTGTATCTGTGAGTGAGAGAGAGAGTCCTAAAGATGGTGGGTTACAATCTTGATTGATTCTTATAGTATATAGTATAGATATGCGTGCACAATATTAGTTTTTTTGTGATATTCATATCCAGAGAGACAAACAGAGATAAATTTAAGTACTTAGCCAATGATGACCTTCTAAATTTCTTATGAGTCCTGGACCAATCTACATGGTTTGGAGATCAAAGATACTCAAAAAAAAAAAATCCTAGATCCATCATTATATATTCAAGAAAAAAAAAAACTTAAGCTTATTAACTTCTTATGCTCTACCCACTTGTATTGACCTGATTTTGATACAACGAAAGCATTTCACTTGTATTATAAAAAGAAGCATAAAACACGAGTGGTTAAGAAATACAAATGATAAGATCCGGAATCGAAGCTGTTAGACCATTGCTAATAAAGTTAACTCAAATTAGCATCCAAAACAAAGAGTGTGTCATCCAATATTTATCTACTTACCGTCTAGTTTACGTTTTTTTTTTCTCTTTATTGCCGCTAAAAGGAAAAGAGAATGCAGGCACAAAACTAAGGAGTGGAAAAGAGAAAACCAAGAGAAAAGAAAATCACAGAAAAGTGATAGAAAAAAGGGTCTCAAAACCCTACATTTTGTACTTAAAATGGATCCCTTTTGTCTATGTGAGGCAAGACAGTTGAGTTATCCCATGAAAGGGTGTTCTTACATTACATGAGAATGTTAGAAACTTGCAAGTAAGAAATGGGAATCCCATTTCCCAAAATACGAGAGGGGGGCTTTGTACTTGATGATATTCTCTTCGATTAAAGAATTGGTGAGAGAATTTAATGGGATTGGTGACAGTGAACTTGGGAATTACATTATGAGAGTTTCTACTTTTGTTTGTGTTATGATTTTTTTTTGGGAAAGTTGTTTTGAATTATAGTATGCTTCAATCTTGTTTTTGTTTAATGATAATGGACTTTTGCAATAAGCATGCTAATAGATCGAATTTTGATCAGATTTTGACTAATTTAAATTCAATTTTAAAACTCAAATATGACAACTATTCAATTATGTATAACTCAATTAGTTAATTTTTTGCAAACATCAAAATTTCAACTCAATTTCGTAAAACAATCGCTTAATCTCATTAGATATTTATATACATAAATAATTCGGATTGAGTCATTATCAAATTGAACATTGTATATCTCAATTCGAATTTGTGAAACATCATATAATAGATTCAAATTCAGCTTATTGTAAATGTTACGATTCATATGCAACTAATAATGTTTAAATCAATTTTTTTATCCATCGACAAACTTGCATACCATGAGTGGTTGAACTCATTGACTTTTGTACTTGAAGATAGTGTTGGTCATAGGCCGGGGCAACACTTAAAAGAAGCCCAAATTCGAGACAGAATCTACCTTGGGCCAATTTATTGGCCCAAGGCAATTCACACATGCACAGGGTTGGTGAGGTCACTCGGCCCATGGCCAACCCTAGTCGCAATTGTGATTGTTGATTTGTACATGTTTGCTACAATGCATCATGGGTAACCTTTTTTTTTTGAGTGTGTGTGCATGTGTGTGGCATGTGGATTCCATCTATTCTATGAGAATTCCCATAAAACAAATAACCATGTTAAATAAAAATAAAAAAGCTAAGGCACAAAATGAAATGTTGAATAGAAAGTTTCGCTCACATTGTAATTGAAATGATTCACATGTTTTCTATACCGGTAACATTTTTATTATTGTTAGGAATGGATATAATAGTTTAAGTGTAACACACATATGATCTTTTTAATTAGCATCCTCATTAGGAACCAAAGATTGTTACTCAATGTACATAGTTATGGACTTAAGGTGTCAAGCAATTAGCCGGTGAATCGGTAAAAATAGCCATGCTAATAGATGTGAGATAATGGGCTTAAAAATTAGAAAAACCATTTCATATAGATAATGTCAAAGATTATGGTTGTATCTGATTCATTCACCAAATTGGAAAAAAAATCCATTGTAGATCGTTATAAACTTCAACAATTTTGTACATTGAAGAAAAAGGATTCTTCTATTCAAAGACATCAAAACTTAAAATGTGTATAAGCTAGCATGGATTCCTACTCTACAATGGATGACTAACTGCCTAAGACCTCAGCATCATTCTAGACTCGAACTTGGCGGAGCAAATGGGCTTTTTCTAATGGGCCCATCATATTAGCGAAATTTGGACTTTTGACTCTGAAATGATCTAAATATCTAATATTAACACATGAAGAAAGAAATTTAGAATACTTATGAATGGAAGCTTTAACAAATAATTTAGGTATTTTCATATATAGGTTAGACAATAATCATCTAAGTTCAGGACGTGAAAGAAATGATGGTGGTATCAAAAAAACAAGGGAAATTTGGAAGCCGGTACAAAATTTGGACTTAATTGAACTAAATTACATTAAAGAAACTTATTTGGCCCTAACAGGGGCGGCTCAAGAAAATTTGAGGCCTAAAGCGATATTTATAAATGAGGTTTTTTTTTAGGGAAATTTAGAGGCCGGTCCCCCTATATGGACTTGTTTGGACTTAAGTCCGTCAAGGAAACTTATTTGTTATGAAGTCCGTTTTTTGTCAATTTTACCATATTATCCCTTCCCTTTAGAAATGAAATAAAACTAAAAATTAAAAACTCCTAAATCTTAGGAGTTTGACTAACATTAAAATCTTTTCTCTCTCATATCTATCTATATCCATATATAGGTTAAGAGTTTGACTAACATTAAAATTTTGCCTCTCTCTTATCTATCTATGTCCATATATAGGTTAGGTGCATATATATATATATATATATAGTAACATTAAAAATAAAAAATAGTAACATTCAAATACAAAAAAAGTTATGATTTGGATACAAAAAATAATACATTTAAACACAAAAAAATAGTAACATTTAAACATAAAAAAAAAAATTGAAACATTCAATATTAATATTTTTAAAAAATAACAACAGTAACATGTTCAACAAAAATTGTAACATACTTAACAATAATTATTTCTCTCAAATTCAAACGCAAAAAATAGTACTATTCAAACACAAAAAATAATAATATTCAAAAACAAAACAAATAGTAACATTGAATATTAATATTTAGTAAAATAATAGTAATAACATGCTCAACAAAAACAGTAACATGCTCAAAATAATAGGAACATGAACAGTAACATACTAAAAAAAATAGTAACATGAATTTGATATATATATATATATATATATATATATATATATATAGAGAGAGAGAGAGAGAGAGAGGGAGAGAGAGAGTTTTGAATTTGATATATATATATATATATATATATATAGAGAGAGAGAGAGAGAGAGAGAGAGAAAGAGAGAGAGAGCTTTGAATTTGAATTTTAAATTTAAGATGGAGATTTTATATATATATAGAGAGAGAGAGAGAGAGGGAGAGAGAGAGTTTTGAATTTGATATATATATATATATATAGAGAGAGAGAGAGAGAGAGAGAGAAAGAGAGAGAGAGCTTTGAATTTGAATTTTAAATTTATGATGGAGATTTTATATATATATATATATATATATATATATAGAGAGAGAGAGAGAGCTTTGAATTTGATATATATATATATATACAGAGAGAGAGAGAGAGAGAGCGAGACAGAGAGAGAGAGATCTTTGAATTTGAATTTTAAATTTATGATGGAGATTTTATTGACATATTTTAATTGACCTTGAATTAAGGGATAACAATTTCCAAAATAGGAAATTAATTTAACTTCCTTTCAAGGAAGGGTATTTTTGAGATAAAAAAAAAAAGTGGACTTAAGTCATTACATATAATTTTAAACATGGACTTAGCCCCTTATAAGTTTCCTTGCCGGACTCATCTCCAAACAAGTACATCTAGGGGGACTCACTTCCAATTTTCACTTTTTTTTAATTGTTTGTATCGTTCATTTTCCTATTCTTTTTTGTGATATTGTCCACCTTAAGTAAGACTTTATTAATTTTAAAATTTTCGTTACTAATATTTTTTCATTTTTTTTGTATATTTTGCATCCAAGATAGTTTTTTTGCATGTTTAATTCTCATCGTGAATATTTTTTTATTTATTATTTTGTTGTATTATTTTATTATTTCTTATACTTTGAGATCTATTAATTGTTTTGTTTGCAGGACTTTAACCTATTTTTCGATGACGTTTTGTTTAGTAGTAAGAATAAAGAGATCATTTTGAGATTCAAATATTTTAAAATTGTCATTTTTAAGAAAAAAATTTCATATCCAAATGATTATTTTCTAGTTCCATATTTATAATACATAATCAACAAATTAGTTCTAAATAATCTATTTTTTTTTTTTTTTGGTTAGAGTTCTAAATAATCATATGGTATCTATAATTACATAATATATCATTAGCTTAAAATTATAAAAAAAATATAAAAAAATATAGTTTGATTTGTCACAGCTATTTACAACATTAAAATTTGATATTTTATTTCTTTGTTGATCAAAGTTTGTAAAATAAGTGGTTTATATTATGTGAGTTTGATTTGGCGTATGATTTAAGATAAAAAGTTGCGTGTGTGTGAGAGAGAGATGAAGTTTTGTTTGTGTTTAATTGGAGATGTAAGAGTGTGAGTGCGTGTGTGAGAGAGAGAAAGAGAGAGGAGAATTTTGCTTTTATAGTTTTTGTTTTACTGTACTGAATTTTGATTGTTGCAACAAAATATGTGGGCTGTATTTTTAAGCTCAACTATGGAATTTGAAATTTAGTTGTTTAGTGTACACTTTATTGGAAATTTTTGTAAAATTTATATTGTCACGTATTTAGAAATTTAGGCTGAATTACACGGTACATTAAAAAATATGGGGCCTTCTTTGTTATTTAGGCCTAAAGCCCCCGCTTTTTTGGTTACACTGTTGGGCCGGCCCTGGGCCCTAAGTTCATTTTTTTTGAAAAAAAAGACTAAAATATCATTCATTACTCCATTACTCTCTCTCTCTCTCTCTCTCTCTCTCTCTCCTATTGATAATTTATTTCAAATATGTAAAAATATGATTTGATTTTTTCATCTCTCTCCCCTCCCTATTTTTCTCACCGTTACTCTCTCTCTCTCTCTCTCTCTCTCCTTATATTCTCTCCCTCCCCCTCTCTCTCTTTATATCAACGTTACAACAATACAAGTAATTAGTTACAATTTTTCTATAATACATTAAACAATTATACGAAATTACAACACAAACCCAATTTGTCATTCTTGTTTACATAGACCAAAGAGTTATACTATTTAGTATCACAACAAGGTTACACTAATTACATACACCAAATTGGGTTTATCATTATACAAAAGAGTTTACCATTACACCAAATTTGGTGTATAATTGGTGTAACCATGTCGTGATATTAAATCGTGTAACTCTTTGGTTTATGTAAACAACTGAATGACAAATTAGGTTAGTGTCGTAATTTTGTGTAATTATTTGGTGTAGCTGTTTGGTTTATCAGAACACATGAGCAATTGTTTGGTGTATTATATTGCAATTGTAACTGATTGATATAACTGATTAGTGTAATTTTTTTGTTGTAAAATTTGATATAAAAAGAGAGAGAATAAGGAGAGAACGGTGAGAGAAAATAGGGGGAGAGATAGATGAAAAAATCAAATCAAATCTTTACACAATAAAAATAAATTATCAATGAGAGAGAGAATAAGGGAGAGATAGAGAGAGAGAGAGTAACGGTGTGAAAAATAAGGGGGAGAGAGTGTGTGAAAGAATAAGAATTATGCATAATTTAAGGAATGGTAAGTAAGTAAAATAAATAAAAGGTCATTTGAATTTTGTACCTAATTACAAGATTTTTTTTAAAATTGAACTTAATAAAGTAAATAACTTATGCATATACTTCCTTTCAAATAAATTTAAAAAAATGTACCCACACCCAAAAAACCCAAAACACAAAAAAGATATGGGTAAATTACACTGATACATTGCCTGAGCTTTCTTGTGATACTTGAACTGCACCTTTTCCTCTATCTCTTTTTCTTGATGTCTGAAAAAAAAAAATGCTTCAACATTACAAACTTAATTTTTTTTATGGGAATTTGCCTTTCAAAAAATCCAATTTCTATACTTGTACTATGACATTGCTTGTGCCTTGCTGTGATTCTGTGCTTCCATCCTCATTCCCAGTATTTCCTCTGCCTTGTGATCCCTTTACTGGTGCCCTCTGACGTGTTCTCCTGTTGTGTCCATATTCCTTACATATCACACATCTCACTGTTAAGTTCCTCCCAGCTACATTTTTGTCCTAGTTGCTGCATCATTAGGCTCCCTCCTCCTATTTTTCTTTGGTCTGCCTGAAAGTCTTCTCAAATGAGGAGGATCCAATGGATCACCAAGAGATGAGGGCCATTTTCTTATATCAAAAATTGGTTTAATTTGAAGTTCATGTGCCTTCAAATATGCAGCCTTCTTGAAGTTGTCATCACAAAAATCCTCAAAGTTTAGTCTCTTATGTGAAATAGCTTGAATAACATGCTTACAAGGTATGCCTGATATACCCCAAGCCATGCAATCACATGTCTTTTCATTTAACTTGACAATGTATGTACCTGAATCCCCCATCCATTATTTCATAGCTTAGCCCCCCAGATTACAATACAGAACAGGCCCTTGACTCCACAATTGCTTTGTTCAACTTCTTTCTAATATTCTCTGTTACCAATCCCTCCCAAGATTGTCCTTTTTCTTGTCGTTGTTGCATTCGAGTCATGAACTTTGTTCTAATCCCGTTCAACAAAGTTAAAACAGGTTTGAACCTCAGCCTCCCCACCCAATTGTTAAAAGATTCTATGTGATTGTTGGTGACATGGTCACTCTTGATCTTATTCATCAAATGCATGCCTAGCCCATGTGTGCAATGGCAATTGAAGTAGCTACTCATATGCATCCTTTGATGTAGACTTTAATTCCAGCATGACATCGTTTAAGTTTTCTTTGCTATATGCTCTACAAGATTTCCAGAACAACCTTCTCAACATCATACCAGAGAACTTAGCTTTGAAGTTGCTGAATAGATGCCTACAACATCTGTGATAAGATGCTTGAGGAAATAAGTTCCTTAATACCCTTTCCAATCCCGAAGTTAAGAAGCAAAATAGGTGAACTAAAAAATAGGTAAAGTAAAAAATAAGTAAAGTAAAAAATCATTCAAGGTAAAGTAATGATTCAAGGTAAAGTATTGAAATTTTATGGACCTTCTGTTGGTCAGACATGAAGCATAATGGATGTGCATCATGTCCAATGAAATCTGCAATATGACCAAGGAAAAATGACCAGCTATCTGTCAGTTCACTTTCAACCACTGCAAATGCCACAGGGAATATACCATTATTCCCATCAAGAGCTACTGCCGATAGTAAAACACCCCCAAATGTACCCTTGAGATAGCAACCATCCAAGCCTATAAAAGGTCTACAATCACTCAAGAAACCAACTACCAATGCGTGGATAGCAATGAATATTCTCTTGAAAGGTATTCTTCCAGGATTTAATTGATCACTTGTTTCCATGGCAACAATGCTCCCTAGATTACTCCTAAGTATCTCATTACCATACTTTCTCAACTTCTCCTATGATTTACCATGATTTCCATCAATGTCATCAAGATCTTTCCTTTTAGCTCTATAACATCTCATTATATGGGGTTCAATTTGAAACTTAGTATTAATAGACTCTTGCACTGAGCCCACCTTGATTAGAGGATTCGCTTTAAAATCATGCATCATCACTTTTGCAATCCATGTATATGTTGCTTCAGTACAAACTGTATCCCTAACACATGTATGATCACCTCTCAATGTTTTCACCTTGTATGTCACACCATCCCGAAGGGGGGATGCATGAATCCTCCAATTGCAACCACCATTTCCACAATGACATGTCACACTTGTTTTCTCATTTTTGTCCCTAATTAATTTAAAACCCTCTTGCATAGCATAATCTCTAAGAATCTCTCGAAAGTGATGCACATATCTAAACAAATGGTTAACTTCAAACTTGATAGTCCCATCAGGTTGTCTTTGAAACTCTCTACCGTAACTGTTCATATCAAATACCCTAGTAGTAGCCTTCTCTCTAACTGTATGCACATTATCATCGCTGGATGCAGAATAACCAGCATGTTCATCACTCCCAGAATCATAATCTGATAGCCCATCATCACCATTATCTAACTCTATTTCTTGCATGCGGCCTTTACACATTACGCGATTATCCCATAACATCATCAGGCTCAAAGCCACCATCAGCATTTTCATCACCCCTTATATGTTCATTTTCACCAACAGTCCCATGTGGAACTGCAGTACCAATTTGCCTTCTAGTTCCAAACGGGACTGACATGCTATTACTCATGGCCTCAATTGTGACAAATAAGTCAATTGTATGCATATTTTTATTCAGTGCAAACATGGTTATCAAATCATCATCAGTAATGACTTCCGTTCTCCTTTTTTTCCTAGGCACATTATAAAAGCAGTGTATTGATAAGCTAACATCTGCGAACATATCATCTAATGTAGTTGCACACACATCAACTAACATGTCACAATGACGGTAATGATTTGGATCCACATTCTTAACCACATTGACTATAATACCATAATGGATAGCTATATTATGATATGCTTCACAACCTGTTATTGTTGTAATCACATGAACACAAAAATGCAAAATAACTCAGAAATAGCAAATGTGTAATTAGAAATAATAAGAAATAGTAAAATAACTGAGAGCTAGCATATATCAATTAATAAACCCAAACACATATAATGTTTCAATTTACAAATTAGAGGTGAAAGAAGTGACATAATAATTTTATGGGATTCTTGGTGGAAAAGAGGTCACATGGTAAAAACTTTCTTTTTTTGGTCAGACCATCCGGTATTCGAAAGTCACTTTGGACTCCGATTAATCTGGATTCGAGCCGGGTAGGACCACAAGGGCGGCAAAGCTCTCCCTACCGAGCGCAGCTGCGTTCCCAAGATTCGAACTCGAGACCTTTGTTAAGATAGAACAGTCCCTTACCAACTGATCTAACGCTCGTTGGTACATGGTAAAGACTTTCACGTAGGAAGCCTTGGAGATGGATTTAAGGATATTAAAAGCATTGGAAGAAAAGAAAGTATGGTGGGCCATAAAAGTAGGTGAAATTCTTATTCATTTGAAAGCAATTCTTAGCTTGCTAGTTGCAGAAGAAGACTTGAAGTCTTTGCTAGTGGTAGGGCCCACCAATTGATGGTGGTTGGAAAGATTATGAAGACTTTGTGTAATGTATGAGATTCTTGGGTTAGAATTTCTGTAGGCACGCAAAGGGAAAACATTTTCTAGTGGAAAATTAGACTCACCATTTGAAGATAAAATAATATTATTATGTTAATTATGGAAAGGATCAACAAATTTGAAGAAAACAACAAATTTTAGGGAAAACACAACATAATCCAATTTGTAAAAGCCCTAATTTCATGCTAATGTTTTTTCACGGTAATATTTTTTTAGAAAACAATAAATTTCACACATGCCTTAGTATTATATGCTCTAATCCAAAAGCCCTAATTAGTATGAAACCATGACTAACTTCAACTCCCGTGTATGACAAACAACGAAGGAGGGCTATTCGTCTTTCCTTGAATTTCTTTCTTGATAACCTTCTCGTATTTTCTGTGGATTAGGGCTTAGTTGGAAGAGAAGAACGAAAGAGAAATAGGATTATGTGGTTTCATTCTCTGTCAAAGAGAAGCTCAGTTAGAGAAGAGGAATAAAAGAATGACTTATGACTATTCAGATTTTCATAACTAGGGTTCCCACTTTATATATGTGAGATTAAAAGAGGGTTTTGTTAAACGATGGTTTGGTTAAAAGTAGTCTCGCAATATTAAATAGTCTGGCAATTATGTAAAATTGTCATTTTCATTAACGTCGTTATTTGACAAATTCTGACAGGGGTACCAGTGATATTTTGGAAAATCAAGAGGGTGTCTCTGTAATTAGACCAATCTATGGGGGTGTCAGTGCAATTTACCCAAAAGATATTTAATTTGAGCTCAAATCAAGGGCAGAGCTATAAATTTATTTTAGGGTGGGTAATTTTAACTATAAATTCTAATTTATATCTCTGAATTGATAAAATACAATAATGAATTTAAATCTTTTTACATAAAAGTCTAAGATAGAAAAGTAGAGGCCAATCAAAGGTCAATATTATCAATTAATTTTACTTTTTTTACAAACACAAAAAAAAAAAAAAAAAAGCCTTAAATGCGCAAATCAAGACCAACCACGGACAAGCCTAGCACAACAAAAAATATTAAACTTGTAATTACAGAACAATTATAGCTTATATTCTAAAAGTGCTATTCCAATAAGAAATCAAACCAAACAAAGGGGAAAATTATGTGAACAAATAATGAGGTTACTAAAAAAATTATAAGCGGCGTTATCGTAGAATTACCGGACTTCAAATAAAGGCAAGTCATAATTCGTCAAAATCTCTGAAGAGTAACATAGTCGTCAATTTTGTCTTCTTCTCTCTTGTTTTTTATACTTATAATTTTATTTTTATTACATATATAGTGACCCTAATTATAATAAAATAACAAAAGAATCTTCTAATTTTTTTTTTCAAATAATTATCATATGACCGCTTATGTGTTCAAAATTCTTCCAAACATATCTAGAACGTGCTTGCAATGTGATCATATAATTGTAAAAATAATAACAATGTCATCACGTAATTGAAACACCTATTCTAAAAAATTATGTCATCATAATGTATCTTCTTTTTCATAAATATAGATCGTCAGATATGTCCACTAAAAAAAGATGACATGTTCTCGATTAACGTACTCATTAATTAGTGGTTCGGAGGTACATTAAGATATATTTACTAATAACAGCTGAATTCAGTGTATCTCTGGAACAGATACTAAGATACATTAAGACATCTCTTCGATTAGCTACACAATTAACACCATAATGAACATACGTTTAAACCTCTTCACCTACTTCATGGAAATATTTCCTTTATAAATAAAGTATCACAAAACTAGAATAGAAACACAAAAAATAATGGATCAGTCAAGGGAGCAAAGAATACAGAGTAACATACAAATGCTTACATGTTTCCTCAACGAAGCACACGTCAAACAAGATCGCATACAAAAAAATATCGACTGCTTGGAATCCCAACTGTACATGCCCAACAAACAACGAGACGAACATGTACCTAAACCTACAAACGCCATTACAAGCACACAAATATATAAAACCAAACACAATTCAAAATTATGTAAATTATAATGAACATGTACCTAAACCTACTAACGAATACGTAAATTTAACTATTGTCATGTAATTTGTGTCTCTACCAAATCAATGCTTAAGATAAACGACTGGTATATTCTAAATTGCTTGGTTCACGAATTTATAATTCAAAACTGATAGGTAACACCACAAAATCCTTAATAACAAAAAAAAAACTAACTGTATTTTAGGCTGAAATCATGTGATGAGGGAAAAGTAAGTAATGAAAACACACTAATTATCCAACCCCTATACGTTCGCGTCCATACAGGGATCGGACCGCATGCAATTTTTTTAAAAATACGAAAGACCTTTTTAGATATTAAAAATCCGATAAGAATTAAAATTAGTTTTGATAAGGATGAGATTTTGGGCATGGGCTGCCATTATCAAGGAACCCAATAAACCCAGGAAATACTTGCTTGCGTAACGGCCCAAATAGGAGTGCCCACAGCCTGTCCACGCCGAGAGCAGAGTGGACCGAACCCAAAGGATAAAGCCCAACAGTATTAGAAGATCTAAAGTCCAACCCAGCCCTAACCCAATCCAGCCGAAGGACAGCTCTGGATAAAGGAGCCCAGTCCAATGCCTATCCTGGAGCACTCTCGTCGCGCCACGTGCCCTGAGGATAGAGGGACCACTTCTGACACCCATGACAATCGCGCAATCCCTGATGTAGAAGGTGTTGGTGCGCATAACCATCCAGGGATCGTGCGTACAGCGGCGCCATATGACAGAGATTCCTACAGGACAAAAGTAGAAGGGCTCACAAAATCAGCAAAAAAAAAGAAGAATCAGCAAAAAAGAAGAAGGAGCAACAGGAAACCCTAGAGGGATAACTCGTATAAATAGGACACTGTTACCTAACGGAAATCTTCTTCTTCTTCTTCCTCAATCCCAATACCAAGTGATCAACACAGCAAATCTTATCTGGGGATGGTCCTTGTAAAAACCCTGAGCCAGTAATATTATTGTACTCACAAAAACATAGAGTAATATACAATTCCAAGGAGCAAGAGACTCTTTTATAGTGGATGTAGCCTTAGTCTTCGGTTAAGGTGAACCACTTACATCGTGTTTTTGAGTTCTTCTCACTGTTCTATTCATTTTAGCCTCCACATTTACTCTGTACACCTTTTGGGCCGAGGGTCCTCGGTTTGGACTTGGGCTGTCGTAATCCGAGCACCATCAAGTTTACACACCAAAGAATAGACCATAGCCTAATTAACTAAAAAAAAGAGAGAAAGAACTCATTATTAAGGTACAAACAATTAAAGGGCACGACTGATCCCATATGATGATGTGCATCCAAAACGCAACAAATCATATGCTTGGGTCAGCTCTTCATGATCACATTCTTAGTTGTCTTGCCGCATCCTGCGGTTAATTATTAATGCAAATACACAACTGATCAGTTACACCAAAAGCCATTAGCACATGGCCATTGTTTTATAAATATGAATCCCATCTCCTCTTACCCATGCAAGGTCAGAATTGCATAAAGCCAAAAATACGACAGAATTTGAGAGAGAGAGATGGTTATCTCTGAGAAGCAAGAAGCTATGGTGAAAGACTCATGGGAGGTGATGAAGCAAAACATTCCTGAGCTGAGTCTTCGTTGCTTCACCTTGTAAGTATTCATGATTCATGTAGGTGTACGTGTGTAATTGTGTACGTAGAAGGGAGAGAGACTGAGAGCAAACATTGTATCATCTTTTTGGTTTTTGTACTTTTTGTTTGGTTAAAGGAAGTTTTTTAGATGTGCATGCATTAATATTGCATCAGTATGTTATGATTGTGATTAGGTCGTCTTTTGCAATGCGCTTGTGAACTAGAAGATATAATTTATTTTAAAAATGTGCATGATCAATATGTTATGGGAGTGATTATTATGAGTTTTTTTTGATTATGGATTAAGATCTTAGAGATTGCTCCGGCGACAAAGAACATGTTCTCATTCTTGAAAGACACAGATGAAATTCCTCACAACAATCCCAAGCTCAAGGCACATGCACTTAAGGTCTTCAAGATGGTGAGTCCATATGTTCTTTTCCTTTCGTTTTATTGAACTCACCATACACTGCACTCAGCTGTTATCCTTGAGAGAGAGAGAGAGAGATCTGAGAAAGAGAGAAAGAGACTAGTGTGTGTGGATGGATTGGGTAGACTTCGACCATGGAGATATGAAAAGAGACGTGGCATGCATTTGTGCTTATTAAACCATTGTATAAGGTACATTATGTATCTACTAGGGTTACTCGTGCAATACATGACAATCTTGTACCATTTCTTTTACTACGGTGAAAATACAAGTGAGTTGTTAAAAAGTAATTGAGTTAATTAATTGTAGTTAAAAAGTTAAAATATAAATATATAGAGTTTTAATAATTAAAAAGTTAATATGTAATTATAAGATAAGTTGTCGAATTTAAATAATGTAAATTGTAACTTCGAAAACCTCAGAGGTAAAGTTTATTTATTTTTAAATGCAAGTGTATTTTTGATAAAATACCTTAAATTTTGTTTTTCGTTTCTAACAAATTCTGTTATGACAAATATATTTACTACATTAACACAGGGCCGGCCCAAAGAAAACTAGGGCCCTAAGCGAAAGTGTTAAATAGACCCTTATCAAAATTTATTAAATATAAATATAATATATGATTAAAATTTTATTTAAAAATTATTCTTTTCATTTTTTGTGATGCAAAATTAGTAATCAAATTTTTATATTCGAGGTTTGCTAGTTTTACTAATCCATTCAATGACATAATTGATCGTAAATAAGATTGAATGAATTTTAATTTTGAAAAAACTTGACATTTTTCAAACTAAAAATTCTTGTGAACAAAATATATTTAAAAATAGAAAATAATTATACTAAGAGAATAATCTAATATATTATAAAAGTCAATAAGAATTAAACAATAGCACATGATAAATAGAAATTGTATAAGCTTTCAATTGATGATTTGTTTGCCTCCCAAATCATCTACTATTTCAAACCTTCACAATAAAAAAGAATAATTGCATTAAATTAATCCTATCAATAAAAATATTAAAAAAATAAATTGTTAATCAAATAAACATGTACCTTTTTAATTTAATCTAGATTGCAAAAAAAAGATATATAATTATGTTTAGAGCAATGGAATTGAGATATAATTTAACGATATAATTAGGAGACATAATGCGTTGTGATCAATGGAGTGATAGTCACATTTAATGTTGCAATGAGTTCCATAATTAAGTGCACTTTACTAGCATCTATTGGTCATAATAGCATTAGTGTTATGTTTATGAACTTTTTTTTCTTTGGCAGAGAGAGAGAGAGAGAGACAGTAGAGAAAGAGAAGAGAGTCTAGAGTATAGATAATAAACTTTTAAGCTTTAGTGGTGAAAAATTGATTTTTGCTTTTTTTTTTAAAACTTCTAAACAGTGTTGTCGAACTAGATTGGACCGAACCGAATGATCGAACTAGTTAAACCGTGGACCAGGACCTAAAACAGTTCAATTCTTTAATTAGCATGCTTAAGGAAACAAACAATTGTGAAACTGGCCCCATGGACGGATTTTGTAAATCGGACGGATGGAAATTCGAGTCAGGCCACGAACAACCACTCCGTCTCTCTAACTCAGGCGACTTGAAGGCTTGAATCTCCTCCCTTCCTTTTGATGATGCACAAAATTGGTTTGCACATCACTTGTCAATTAAGTAATATAAAAATGTAGTAGAGTAGAGGGAGAGAGAGGACAAAGTTTATAGTGGTTCGGTCAAGGTGACCTACGTCCACTTTGAATGGCAAGGGTCGCCGGGATTTTATTAACTCCGGTGTGGAGAGAGAGCAGAGAATTACAAGCTTGGAGAGGGAGAGGAAAGATTTGCCTGAATGAGTGTGATACCCCCCAAGTGTTGGTGGGGCTTACATTTTATAGTAGTTGCCTCATCATTAATCAAATAGTTATTCAGGCGGTCTCAACGGTTTGGGGAGACTTAAATAGTAGGTAGACGGTTTGGCGACCTCTCCTCTCTTCATCGGACAAGGGAGTTAAGGTGCACTCCAAAGGGTTTGGTCAAGCTGATTCTCTCCAAGCGGCGAGGGTAATGTTCCCTTGGTGGCGTAGCTTCCTTGTGGGCTTGACTGGCCTGGACTCATAGGGCCTGTTGGGTCTTCTATGAGTTTGGGCTCTTTAATTAAGTTTGGGCTTTACACATGGATTTGGTCATTTGGGTCTGGCCCATCACCTTTGTTGGGCAATTTCGCCCTAAATCAATTCCACCCGAAGTACTTCGGTCTTCCTCTTCTTTAGGCGATGAACATCAACGACTCAGGTGACAACTCCTCTGCTCGATCCCTTCTGGCAACTCCTCTGGCTCAGGCGACAACTCAAGCCTCTCTCTCTCTCTCTTCCCCCACTGAATCTTACTTATATGTATATATATATGTATGTATGTATATCCAGATTATTTTGTTATATATGGATGGATGTATGAAATTATATATGGATGGCTTCAATAACGCTATACTGACCAAATTTTGGGACCAAATTAAGAGCCCAAATGACATGACAGCTGACTTGAGCTTCTTTATTTGGTGTCATGTCATTTGGGCCCCAATAAAGACTCCCAATGATATGCTGTTATGTCATTTGAGCTCTTAATTTTGTCCCAAAATTTGGACCAAATTAAGAGCCAAATACTAGAGAATGAGTTTTTCTGATGGCCTGAGTAACTTCTGACTAAGGGGGAGAATTGTTAAAAAAGTGACAAGATGCCTTAGACTTTTGTGGCCTAAAAATAAGATGACCACAATGTCTAAGGAGATGGTCACAAAAGTATTTGCTAGGATGTGTAGCTTGTCGAGCTGCTACTCCATGCGCAGATTGAATCAAATCTGGCTTTGCATGCAAAGATCTGATTGGTTGGGCATTAGCTCTCTAGAATTTCGGTATATAGAGATGCTCAGGCATGGTTGAAGGCATCAGAAATCAGAAGCTCTCTTCTGCATACTAGAGTGTAGAGAGTTGTGAGGCATCTGACAGTTGAGTGGTATCTATGTGATATCAGTGAGATCATAGTGCATTCTCTCTAATATGAGTGAGTATTTGCAAGACATTAAATAATTGTTCTTGTACTATTGTTTTACTCCATAGTGAGAACATCCGATCGTTGTTTGTCGTGGACGTAGACAATAACCAATCCATGTAAATCCTTGTGTCCATTTGTGTATGTCTTATTTATTTCTTGTATTTTATTGTATATCTCAATACTCAAATCGTGAATCCGTCATAACACTTATTGATACTAATGCAAAGTATCTTACATTTTTTTTTCTCTTTTTTTCACTGAGAAAGTTCATCTCATAGCTGTCTGTCTCACTTTAGCTTTTTCTCCCCCTAAAACTTGACATAGAGCGGACCAATCCTTACTTAGACATGATCTTGATCATTTTGGTTTTCACCTCGAGGCATTGCATTCTCCACCAAAGTTTAATTCAATTTTTGTGATGTTTTGGCAAAAGAAAAGTGAAATATTGAATTAATATCCATTATACATAATAATTGCTATATTTTTTAGTTGCTTGATTTCCACTAAGTTGATATGATAGGACCAAACTAAAACATCTATTTTGATCATTTTCGTAGATCACAGTTTTCTTTTAGATTCATTTCTATTTCCTTAATACTGATCGTCATGTTCAAATGAAATCATTTCATTGTTTTTTTTTTTGCAATAACCATGCTTTAGAAAATTGATCACGAAAATGATTGTAGATAACAAATGTGAGTTTATTTGGGTGGTGGAGAAAAAGGAAAAACAAATTGGGCGGTCGAGATTTCCGAAGCTCACTAAGAGGTCAGGAGTTCGAGTCCTATTGAAGACCGGAGTCTTACAATGGAACCAATACATAATTTTTTTCCAAATCGAATATTTGAATTTAGTCCTCAACTTTATGCATATTAGCTTCCATTCTCATTTTCAGGAGTATATAGCTTGGATATATCCATACACATTAAAAAAAATGATGCTAAATTAGTGGTAAAAGAAGTCCAAGTCAATGTCAACGATGATCCACGACGAAGGAGAACCACACCTTCAAAAGTCAAGAGTTTTGAATTCGATTGAGACATGACCTCAATATGGACCCCCTCTAAATGGCCTCCTTCCTTGCCCTTAAAGTCGCAGGTTCAAACCTCGTCATCTCCCTCCATGTAATAATGACTGATCAAAAAAATATAGGACTGCACATGTGTTCAATTTTAAAAATTATTGCACATGACATGAGATACACTCCAATCCATTTGAGCAACAAAAACATATGCAATCGTATTCCTTGATAATAAGGACTGAAATAAACTAAAGGATCAAATCATGCCACATATTACCATCATTGAGATAAATCATTGATCATCAAAAGATATCCAACAAATCATGGATATCTTCTACAGAAAGTCCAAGTCAAGGTCACTGGTCATAGAAATGATTATTGAGAAATCCTATGAAATAATTCTGATGATAAGGGACTCTTCAACCTCATTAGTTAGGTTAGGAATCCTAGTCTCTATGGAGAAAAGGCTTCAATAATATATCCATATCACGGGTAAGGCTAGTATCAATCGTGCCTCCATTAATCTCGACAATCAATTTTGAATTAAATAATATGTAATTATTAATCAAAAAATAATAAATAATAAAAAATTATAAAATAACAATTACATAGTCGCCCAATTTTATTAGTTGAATGCCCATGAATATGAGAGGCCACTTTTATGCAAAAGCATTTCTTTGAGGAGTTTTGTCTTTCTATAATCTTTCTATATGCTAATTCTTCGAGGACAGCTTGGATTTTTCTTGAAATAACAATAGTTGACGTTTGTTCAATATATTGTAAAGCCAAAAAAATTGTAACACTAAGAACATCTCTAACCAGACTCAAATTTAGACTCAAATTTTAGTCTAAATTTGATTTAGTATAGAACACTCCAATGAAAAAACTTAAATATCTACTCAGATCTTTTAAAAAAATTTCTTACTATCTTAAAACTCATTTTTCTAATTTTTCCCACCAAAATATTTTATCGCCCATTTTCTTGTCTTCATTCCCTCCCCAATATTAAAACAGAAAAGAAAAGGCTCCTCAATATTAAAACATGTTTCTTACAAACTTCACCAATATTAACCAAAAGAAAAATCAAGAATAGTAACCTCTTTAAGTGGTAGATTCGTAAGCTTTTTACCGCCTAAAACAAGAGAATTTTTTAAAATATCTACTTAATATCAACTAATAGTATTTCTTTAAAAAAAATAAATTAACAGTATTTCTTTTTTTGTGAATAAATAAATTTGTTTTTAAAAAAAGAACTAACAGTATTTCTTGTCTTCAATTCCGTCTAAAGCAACTTCTGTCTAAAACAATTCCGTATGTGTGTGAGAGAGAGAGGGATTGTTTTAGAATTACAGTTTATGAAAGAGAAAAAGGTTGAAGATATATATATATATATATATATAGAGAGAGAGAGAGAGAGAGAGAGAGAGTAAAAATTACCCTCGAAGAATAGAGGCAAGGAGAGGCGGTGTGGTCGACGGCAATGACAGCGACTTTGAAGATAAAGGTAGGAGAGGCAAGAACTTGTTTGGTCCAAGGAGTTTTTTAGATTTGCATAAGATAAAAAGTTACTGTTTGAAATTAGATATATGATTTGAGTCTCCTTTAATTTAGGTCCTAAATAAGTTTTACCTTGATTTAGTGAAAGTTTGAGTCTAAAGTTGGAGAAGTTTTGGGTCATTTTGACTCAAATTTAAATTTGAATCTAGATTTGAGTCAGAGTTGGAGATGTTTTAAGGTAATGCTCATTTTATATCTAAAAACTATGAATTACTAACTTAAGTAAGTTTGAAAGAAAAAAAATTAATAAGCAAGCATTAGATGGCCACACACACACACACACACATACATATATAGACACACATATTGTTACACAGCTATAATATTTTTAAAATTGGGGCCCAAATGATACTCACCGTCTCATTTGGGAAATATTTTGGCACCCCTTTAACTTCCCATTCAAGCCAAGAAAGAATTAAAATCGAAAATTCCAGAAGAAAGTCTAAGTCCATGTCACTAGTCATAATTCCGATGATGAGTAGTCCTCAACGTCATTAGGTGGTCAGGAATTATGAGTCTTTTCGGAGACAAGACTTCAGTAATTTACCCAAAATCATTGAAAGGACAATTCAGGACTTGATCTAAAAATAATAATGGTAGAGAAGTGGAGTCATTCCTACCATTATTGCCTCAAGTTCTCCATTAGTAATTTGTGCTAGAAATTTTGGAAACATTTCCTTAAGTAGCATAGATTTTCTGAGAATATTGGGGACGGGAATACAGATTGAGCATGCACTGCTTTAGTTTCAAATTTTGAGAATAGATACATGTGAAAAAGGATTAACTTGATAAACTAGAATACACAACTATTCATTCATTTTCACCAATAAACCACCGGGATATGTGGGGTTCTCCGACCGTGTCTAAATTAAGTGATATCACTATTACATTAAATATTTATTCAAGGGCGGGTTGAGTGTGTACCAGAGTGCGATATTTTGCAAACATATTGATCAATTTGACCTTATTTTACCATAATTTGATAAATGAGTTTAAAAATATCGTAAATTAGTAAATATGTTTACAAAATGTCGTAGGCAAGGAGACCTGGGAGTAGGAGATGGCGGTTTTGGCCCGGCGATACTAAAGAATGAGGGGAAGAAATAATGAGAGAGAGAGAGAGAGAGTATTTTAGCATCACCCTTTAGAAGTCATTTTAACAAGTTATAATGGTCCAAAACTAGAGATAAAAACTAAAAACAAGCTATCATCAACAGGCTACTGTAAGACTCCTTGATTGCACATATTTTGCACATAAAAATTCTCGAGTGGTCTAACATTAGCCTGTTGATGATAGCTTGTTTTCACCACATAAGACTAATTTATATTCTCAATGACCCCACTTTGAAGGACAGATTAGACCTTCGAATGAAATCAACGTGGATGAAACATCAACAGCTCTCTTGATGCATTCTCTACGACTGACTAACTAGTAACTATGGGGTATTGGTCTTTTGTAGTGTCTCACTGAAGATGAGCTAATTCCATGCACTTTTTCTGTATGCCTGAAAGTAGCGTTCACAAATTGAGTATTTCAGGGCCTAAAAGGAACATATCAAGCCTCTTAACTCGAGAATTTTCTCACCCTTAGTCATGCGAATATGCCCCTATCCCGGTTACAGATGTGGATCAACTGTGAGCTCTTAGCAACGGAAGAGACACCAATTACAATTCATGTAAAGGAGGTACCCTAAAATAATTGTGCTCTTTGATGACACAGCTATGCTGGTCTTTTCGTTCAAGTTGGAAAAAAACAACCAAAAAAATAAAAAGAAGCGGGTGAAAGAGGACATTACTTTTCTTTCAGGAGGTAGAGTTGTCATCCATTCCTCTCTTTTTGGAGCCACTTTAACATCTATGTCTGCCAAGGGAACATCATCACCCATCATGGATATACCTGCCAATCGATAGCTTTCTTACATTCACATCCACAGAATCATCAACTAAAGTGAAAACAGCACTACATCAAACTACTAACAAAAATTAACTGCCAAAGATACCATGCATGCCTAGTGCAAGGAAATTCAGGCATTCCAAAAGTTCTAAAGACAGCAAACAAGCATAGCAATCACACAAGTACCTTTAGCCAACAAAAAGAACAAACCCCTCCCCAACACCCCCAAAAAAAAAGGAAGGAAAAGAGGAAGCGGTTGTGTTAATGTCAATGAATGATGACACCCAGATCTCAAAGAAAATTTTCTGTTATCAACAAGCACAGTGGTATTGCTCTAGGTTTTTTTTTGCTAGAATGGTATTGCGCTATGTAGTAATTGGTAAAATGTACAAATTGCAGAGAGAAGTACAGAGGCTAGATCCAAAGTCCAATTGTGAGATCAGAGAACATTGTTCGTGTCATTTTCCTACCAGTGAAGTGGGTAAGAATTGTAAAGAGAGCTTGTAAACCATATACATTATTAGGGCTGTCCTGAGACAGAGACCTAAACCCTAAACCGCTTCTTTTGCTGCTGCCACTCCTCCTTACGATGGAAGCCCCAATTGGTTGAAATCAGCAGTTACCAAGTAGCCCTAAATCTAGGTCGTGGTGAGAGCGCTAATCATGAAATTGTCTAGGAAAACATTTTACTTATCAAAATGTTTATGTATTTATGTTTTACAAATTTCTAATTTGCAAAGATGATGAAATCAAAAAAACGAGAGGGAGAGAGACGGGGGGGAGGCTTAAGGGTGCTAATAATATAAGCTCAGGCTATCTAATATGAGACATTTCCCAAATACCCCTCACTCCAGCTTGTAGGAAAAGTGCTAATCATTAACCGTCTAACGGTAGGTGTCATCAATTCTTTCATTATCGCTATCAAAGTTGGGATACAATTTAAATAAACAATCCCGTTCAGTCCCAGAAAGAAGAAAAAATTTCTATCCATTCCCTCCTCGGAGGCTACTCTATTTCACATAGAAAAGTGATTAATTAAAATCCTTTTATTTCTTAAAAAAAGGTGCTAACCTTGCAAACGTCTCCACTGTGCAGCCTCACGCATAGCTTGCAGCTCTGCCTACAGAAGCAAAAACCATTGTGTATTTTACCAAAAACATTGTGTACTTTAGCAATGTCAACTAGTAGGTAACCCTAAGATGCGATGAGTGATAAACCTTAGGCACCATTAGTGCAATTTACCCTTGATCTAATTAAGAATTAAAAGCCTAACTAAAATAAAATCACATAAATGGAAAATCTTGAGAGCTGAGCCAACTTAAGGAAAGTCTTATATTCCATCAGAACTCTAGGAAAGGTTAAATGAATAGAACAAAAAGATTATCAAAATAATTATCAAAAGCCTACGCAATGATCTCAATAGTCTCTTGCCACTGGCGTAGGCGGCCATGAAGTGGACATCAATTCAAAATATGACATATACAAACTTTTAACTATAAAAATTTGTCATGAGTTATACCATTCTAAGATCATCTTTGTAAGAAATTTTTTGGTGTGGACTATATGATACAGAAACAAAACCATGACAATGAATTATAAAAATATATAAGCCAAAAGTATATTTATAGAAACAAACATAAAATAAGATGGCCTATGGAATCGTATCCATTTTTTAGCCTCTTTTTGGGATTGATCACAAAGGAGTTCGACAACATTGCCCTTTCCGGCATTTTGGGAAAGTGGAATGCTAATTATTGTTGATAATTTGTTTGTTATCTTTAGGATTGCTGCCTAGGTGGGATTGCCCACCCTTAAGGTTTAAGTTTAAGGTTTGGCTACTTGTCCACCCTTAATCTTCTATTGTACTACCTTTTTCTTATTATTAATAAAATTTTGTTACTTATAAAAAAAAACCACAAAACACAAGATTTCAATTTGTTTCATTTCCGTAACATTTTGTCGTTCCAATTGAAACGAAAGGAAATCTCCATCCTTGTATGTAAGCACTCCAAGCAGTAATTTGTATACACGAAAAACAATCAACAATTTAGTCACACCAGTTTGGCATTCAATTCAAGAATCTAAACAACTCAAACACGATAAAAAACATTAAATAAAAAAAAAACAATGACTTTAAAATTCACTTAAAGACTTTAAAATTCATTTAGAATCCTTGACATGTATAGCACACAACTTATCTGGATCTTGCGAATCTTTAAAAGCTTTGTTCAATTGACGAATGCTTGGTGGACTTGAGGATGAGAGCATTTGTCTGGGTGCACCATAACAGACAGCTTCCAATACCTAACAAGATAATGTGACTGGCAATTGAAAAAAAAAACAGTGAATTAATTATTCCAAATAGCAATGTAAGTATGTAACATAAAGATCTACATGTCAATCAACTAAGATAACGTCAGATATCAGGTTGCAAAACTCATCTTTGAGCTAGGCATCTCAAAATTTAAATCACACTGGAGAACAGTATAAGAAAGTCCCACTGGACAGTTACAATATGCATCCAAGTACATATTTATATAATATGAAAATATATGGTTGGTAGGCTTAATCCACAGGCGGGCAAGAACAAATTCGTACAAAAGACTTGAAGCACTCTAACATACAGCGACTTATTTTAAAACATACTCTTTGCATCTAACGTATTATTAAACAGAAATAGAATGCAAGTAATGGTCCAACTAGGATACCCTTTTGCATAAATGTACATTCTAACCCTGCACTGTTTGACCTCCATGTGCAAAATAGAAGATTATCTTGAAAAGACACACAAAGTTAGATATTTCACATGCTGCAAAATACCCATTAGAAATGCTTGGACACCACATATTAACAATAACTGCTCAACAATACGCAACAAAATATAGAGGAATAAGGTTAAGGTTTTTATAAAAATAAAATAAAAAAACTTACCTTTTCTTTACGATATCAGATGACAGGTTTCTGTTTCCTCCTAAAACATCATATGGACTATCAACCTCAACTCCCATTATTCTTGTAACCTAACCAAATAAAATACACAAACTCATGAGTGATGAGTCATCATAAGTTATTCGGTCACAGTAAAATTCACAAGCTCATAACTAGGCACCTCTTTAAAACGCTCCGCTTCGTTCGCTGATTCAGCTTCTTTAACCGTAGCAGGAGGTGGAGGTCCTATAAAGAGTTCAGTGTCTTCCTCCACAGGAGGTGGAGGTCCTATAAATTAAGTAAATTAAATTTATTTAATCAGCAAATGTTAGCATGGCAACCATTTAAGTAGGACTTACATTTAGATTGAAAAAAAAAAGAAGCAGCATACACAGAGCAAATACTAATAAATATCCACATCAGCTTTTTGCATAAGAAACAAGAATATGCATATATAATTTGCAAAGCCTCTGCTTCTGTTAATTTGGCTGCTGCAGCAAGTAACTCAGCAGACGGCATTTCCAGGCCAATCATCCTGTCCAATACAATGGATTGAAGAACAATAAAACCAAATTCTTAAATAATCATATGATTGCATCACAAATGATAGTATCTGGTATGGAACTCCAAAAAAAGTTCAAACCAACCAAAATTTAATATTCAGGTTCAGAAGCATATGCTAGCAATCAAATAGAAGACTGCAGCATCAAAGCTTGGGCAAAAGAGATAGAAAAATCATGATTCCCGAAGATAAGAAAACATAAATGAACTAGATATAGGAAAAATCAAATTGACAGATTGAACCGAAGATTAGGGAAAATAAAACCAAACCTAATCGAGAGACAAAACTTGATATTGGGGAAAATCAATTGGAGAACCATACCAATGCAGATTTGATGAGGAACTATGATGATCGGAGATGAAAGTTACCTTTCTACTTCGCACGTGTCCGACGTGCACCGCTCTGCTTCGCCTAGCTCGACTGGGATGCGGTCTGGAGGCTACAGGTAAGGCAATGGGAGTGGGGATCTAGGGTTTGTTTGTTTGATGGTATTAGGAGGGATGAAGGGATGGATTGGAAAAAAATAACCTCCTGGACAGTCCCACTTATTCTGTGTGTTGAAAACCTTTTTTGAGGGGGAGAATTTGCCACTGACCTGTTAAGGAAGTAAAATTACTTGAATGCCCCTGCATTGTTCAGAAAAACGTGAATTGAATTAATGTTTGGGGGCATGAAATATCAGGGGTGAGAAAATTTTGCCCTCGGTGTCCGACATGCTCTTACTCTGCCTAAAAAATTATATCTCAACCCTCAAAACTTATAAAATTGTATAGTATGTAACTCTTAATTGCTAAATTCAAAATTGTTAATTTTGATTTGAAAAATCCTTATTTGTTTTCAGTATAAAATTAACTAACTGTTGTTATACATCTGACTTAGACATGTGAATCAGCAATTCAACTTTCGCGAGAAAGGTGAGGTGGTGGTTGCAAGTACTACTCTTAAGTGGTTAGGATCTGCCCATGTCCAAAAGGAATTCTTGATCCACATTTTGAGGTGCAAAAAATACTCTCAGTTCTCTCTCTCTCTCTCTCTCTCTCTCTCTCCTTCTTTGTGCATGCGCACGCCCGCGTGCGGGCACACACACACACACACACATATATATATATATATATGGGGGCGGAGCGAGGAATATCTATGAGAGGAAGAAAAATACAACTGAAAATAATTCACTAATTGATACATATGTGTGTGTGTGTATTATTTTTTTATTCGAGTTTTCGATATTGTTGAGTCTCATTGGTTTGATTAATAGTTGATTTACCATGAAATATAGGTGGTGAAGGAAGCTCTACTGAGAACAGTCAGAGGCAGTGGGAGAGAAAAGGAGTGAGGAGATGAATGGTGCTTGGGGTGAAGCCTATCATCAGTCGGTTGCAGCCCAATTGATAATGGACCATGTCAGTTAAGTGAATAATTTAGGTCCCATGTTCAGGTCATAACATCATGTAATAATTCTTCATTTAATGGATGATTTGGGCCAATGACAATATTGGGACATTATTTTCCTCCTAAGGGTTGTCAATGGTTCTCTTGTCTTTGTGGACATGCATATTGTTACTGGTACATCCATGGGCTAAGGCATATAACTACCAAATGTTTGAAATTAGTGACTAGATAGTGCTCCGTAAGTGTCATTCTAATAATGATCACCTAGATTTGATTTGTAGGGAATAGATTGTTGACTTGCTTTTAGCGGTTTGACAAGACTGGAGTCAAGTTATGACTTTAGTTATTCTTAGAGAGAGCCTACGAAGTCCATTGTCTAGGCCCCTCTGAAGGACTATCCGGCGAGGACTATCCAGTGAGTTTGAACTACTATAGTTACGTTCAGGCAGAGTTTCCATGTCCATTGCCCCCTCACAACAATTTTCACCGAGCAAAAAAAAAAAAACTACCAAACGTTTGGACATTGGGGCATAATTATTTTTGCATTGTCCTGTTTGCTTGTGATCTACATGTAGGATTGGCCCGCCTAGGGGCGGCCCGTGACATTTTGGGGACTAAAGCGACAACTAAAAAATAGACTTTTTAGTGTATAGGTAAATTATTTACTAATTTGTGAATATAGTGTGTAGTTGAAAAATGTCTAGAAAGCTTATTTTTTGGAAAATCTAAATCATTATCTCTAATTGGACATTTTTCTTCTAAAAAGTCTCTTAGTTTAATTAGTATCAATATTTTTTCATTGATTTGGATCATAAATATTTGTAATATTTAATTTATTACTAGTTACAAATTTATCAAGAGATCTTTTTTGAGATTTCATTAATTCATCTCTTTTCTTTTTCTTTTTTCTTTTTTTGAGTTTTTCATATCCACCTGGTTGTTTCTTGCTTGTCATTTTATCAAATATCAACCAAACAATCACAAATAATGAAATAATCAAACACAATCTATATTAAAGATAAATAAAAGCTTCAAATAAAAAATTCAAAGACCTAGAATAATAGGATCTGACTTGTTATTTTTATTTTTCTGCAAAATCCGATTATTACCGTAACTGCCAAGCCACCAATTGCCCACTGCCCAAGCTTAATGATAATGTTAATAGAGAATAGACTTTGTAAATTTTGTAGTGCATAAAAATAACAAATAAACAAACAATGGTAGACAGTCAAGATTAAAAAAAAAAACTAAAATAAAGGTAGATCAGTTGCTTTTTGTTAACTATAGAGAGAGAGAGGAGGAGGAGGAAGAAGACAGGGTGGTTGGGAGAAAATGTTAAAAAAGTAATTCTTGAGTTGACATTCACTTTTTACCATTACTTTTCTACTTCTTTATTAAATTCCTTTTTTATGATTTTTTTGGTGTCATGGACCGAAGAAAGAGGCCCAAATAATCCAATTTAAATCTAACTTTCATTTTTTTGTTGGGCTTAAGTTTTTATAAGGACTTTTTGGAAGCAAGTCCAAACTTATGGACTGTTGGGAGAAGAAGAACATGCACGTTCTTTTTGAGACTTAAAGGGCAACTAAAAACATAAAGACTAATTTACCATTAATGAAATAAATATCTATATTACAAAATAGACGGTAAAAATAACAGCGACACAGTAAGAGTAACAACGACATAGTAATAGTAACAATGACACAATAATAGTAACTGTTACTATCACAGTAACTGTTACTATCACAGTAACATGATCACATTCATAGCAATGCTCGTGTGGGTGGGGTGTAAGGGGCGATGGCTGGGAATGGAAGTACTATAGAAGGTGGCAGGGCTGGAGCATAGAGTGGTGGTGGACTAGACAGTAACAGTCACAGTCACTGTCACTATCACTATCACTGTCAAAATTTTATAGAACTAGACAGCCACATGATCGCAGTAATAGCTACAGTCACGGTAAAATAATTCTACAAAACTTGAGAGTAACGTGAACTAGACAGTCACATGATTACAGTAACAGCCACAGTGACAGTGATAAAGATATTGAATTTCGTTGTCATTGTCCAAATTTTAATGTGCGAATTTAAAACAGATTTTGCTTAACACCAAAAAAAAAAATTGTCCAATTTAGTCGACCATCACTATCAACAAATTTTTTGTATTTAAATAACTTGAGTTTGAAATGGAATTTGGGTTGTTAAATTTTTAATGCATTTCATCGAACACCATTTGGGTGTATCAAATCTCAGAGATTTACTTATTGAAGCTCAAAATTCAGGCAAAAAATCAAGGACTATTCAAATTCAATGATACACAGAGTAATTGGCACATCAGTATGTGTGCTCGTGTGAGTGCCTTTGCAAGAAACAGAGAACATATGAGTAAAGAAGAAAACATAAAGGGCTAAGTAAGGCCAATAATCCAACTAATTCAAGAGTTCAATCCAAGTAGATCCATAAGAATAACAAAACCCTCTAAGGCCTTTTGTGGCCCTTGCGTCAATATTGTTCAATTTATATGCGAACAACTCGAATTATAAGCTTTGCTGTGATAAAAGATGAATATATATTTGTCTGTATATATATCACAGACAAATACCTTCTAATCAATTGCAGCGGCGGCATGAGCGACGACAGCGGAGGTAGCAGCGGCGGCAACAGGAGCAACACCTTCAGTAGATCCAAAGTTCATTATGAAATCCTCTGTGACGCCCCAAAAATCGGGGGTCCTTTGTCAACCCGTTGATCATCCATCAACCCGCGGAATACCCGTGAATACCGTGTAACTCGATATCACGCTATAATGCCCCATTTACTAATATCCATAATTTAACAAAATTCGGACAGAGTCTCCTTTGTACGGGGAGCTTGATGAGACACTTCTGAGAAAGAAGTGGATCGTGACACGTGTCTTCGGCCCCGAGGACATCATTGCCTCTGACAATGCCACGTGTCCTCGACACCAAGCATATCCTTCAATCTGATGAAAACTACGCGCCCTCGGCACCGAGCTATGTCTTGCTCTTTGATGGTGACATATTCCCTCGGCGCCAAGGCATCCCCCATTCTCTTGAAACCACGTACCCTCGGCTCCGAGGGTACCTCCACTCCAAGGCACCCGCGTGTCCTCGGCTCCAGGGATACTTACTAGGACTCTGGTCCTGCCATATGTCTCCTACTTCTGGAAAGGCTACTGATTGACAACTGAACAATCTCAACTAGACTAGGAATCATGAGAGTGCTCTACACAATGCGGTCAAGGTAGCAGAACCAACAAGATACTCCACCAAGGAGAGTTAGACGTGTGGCATAAAGTGTAGGATGAGGGTGGCTTGGGAAGCCGAGGAGGAGGAACATTAAATGCTCCAAAATCCGAGCATTTAATATCTCTACATTAAAGAATGAACATTTAATGCCCCGGAACCCGAGCATTTATTGCCTCCACATCGAAGAAAGAGCATTAAATGCTCAGGAGCCCGAGCAATTAATAATGGGATCTCCCCCACGCAAAATAGGAGGCGCACTGCCCCATGTCTGGACTCTACCTACTGCCTAGACCTTCAACAATGATGAGTCTTTGAAGGTATAAATAGCCCCCAAAAAAACAATGCAAAGGTACGCAAAATCATCTCCCAAGAACAAAAACAGTGTTTTCTTCTTTCCCTCTCTCAAAGAACTGACTTGATCGTCGGAGGGGATACGCCGGAAAACACTCCGGCGCCCTTCTAACTTCTTTTTTGTGCATCAGGTGACCATCTTTGTCCACCGAAGCCAACCAAACAATCCATCACCAATCCTTAGGCCCCCTCTGGCCACTTTCGATTGTTTCTTTGCCACGAAACAGTTTACTCAAAAACCAAACAAGAGTTCACCAAGGGAGAGATCTGTTCCTATTTCTTCATTGTGCGGAATTCACCGCGCACAATCTGGCGCCGTCTGTGGGAAACGACTGAGTTTTCCGAAAAACAGTGATCATGGTGAACACTCATAAAAAAGGGAAGGGCCAGCAACGAGATGTCAATTTACCAGCTCGCTCCATATCAAGAACGAGGGACCACGTTGAAAGTGTCAACAAGGGACTTTCCCTTCACTCAAGGGAGTGAACCCGTCAAACTAGTGTGGGTATCGGGTCTGGAAAATCCGCCCCGTTAGCTCGTCAACTGGCTGAAGTGATCGAGGAAAAATTCGGAGATCAGTTTCGGCAGTTGGAAGAAGACAACGTGAACGTCCTTAATCGGCTCGAGGAATTTGCGCTCTCCGGCTGGGGATCTCGAGATTTACGGCAGTCTCGCGAACCCTCCGTTAGGGAGGTGGGACCCGAGGACTTGAGAAACCGTCTAAGTAGCAAGGCAGGAAGCTCCAAGGCTCCAAAGCGCCCGAGGGCCAAGGGGCAACTCTCGGAGGTTCCAGCCAAAAGGCCTAGGCCACTGGCTTGGAACGACCACCGTCGGGGACTGCCCAGGCGAGGGGGCGTGGAGGAGTCTGAGGAGGATTCAACCCTCTCCGTCCGACACCCTAGAGCAGAGGAACTGGCCGATCGATGCCGAGAAGGCGGAGGAAGGCGTCCCGAGCAAAAAGAAGACCTCAGGGTCCAATTGGATTCCACAAGGAGGGAAAGGGCCACACAAGAGGAAGTCACAGATGACGAAGTTATTCAGTCGCCCCTCATAAAGAGTATTGCATAAATGGAAGTGCCGCAGAAGTTCACGGTGCCAAGATTCAAGGTGTATGATGGGCGTTCCGATCCGGAAGCTCATCTCAGACAGTACAAGCAGATGATGTCCCTCTACCATTCAGATCAGCGGCTGTTATGCCTGGTGTTCTCAATGAGCCTTGGAGACTCCGCCATGAAGTGGTTCGAAACCCTTCCGCCTAGCAGCATAGGGTCGTGGAAGGAGCTAACCAGGCAATTCTCCGCCAGGTTCATCACAGGAAGTAAACGCCCCAAGGACGTTGGGTCTCTGCTGACCCTAAGGCGGAGGGAAGGTGAAACACTCCGCTAGTACGCGGCTCGATACTAGGAGGAAGTGAATGAAGTGGAGGGATGCTCCGAGGTTATGTCAGTTGCCTCCTTCAGACTTGGCCTCGCACGTGACATCGACCTCTACTAGTCTTCAACCAAGAAAACGCCGGTAGACATGGGAGAGCTGATGGCCCAGATCAACAAGTATTCCCGGATAGAGGATGAAATGATGGAGGGGGAAGGGAAAGACTCTCGCCCCTAATATGAAGGAAAAGGAAAGGGAGGCAATCCCTTCCCAGAAGGGACTGGTGCCTCCGTCGGAAAGATCCTTCAAGGGGGTCCACACCCTATTCAAGGAGCCCATCTACAAGCTCCTCCACAAAATCAAGAGGGAATCTTTCTTCAAATGGCCGCCCAAAATGCAGGGTGATCCGTCCACCCGAAACCAGAAGGTAAAATGATCATACCATCAGGACTTTGGACACCTCACCGAAGATTGTAGGGTCTACAAGTCTTTCCTAGAGAAGCTTGTGCAAGAGGGACACTTGAAGGAATACATCGATGAAGCGGCGCCAATGGAGACCCGTGGCGCCTGATTGGTTGGAAATGCGGTGTTGTTTCCTAACCTCTAAACATCACCCTCACCCTCAATGTGTGTATGTGGCTTATAGTGATGGGGGAGTGTCACTCTCCCTCCGGATGATGCAAGAAGATAGGAAACAACAACAAAATGGATGTGAATGGAAATGTGATGAACAAAATAGATGGAATGAGATGCGGTGTGCACAAAAATGCTCCCCAATCGAAAGGAGTCTTTTGTGGTCGTGTGTTTTACTTGGAAAATATTCCAAGGTCGTCTCCTCAGGGAAGGAAAGGGAGTTTTGTGAAAGTGATTTTGCAAAAGTGAAAAGAAAGTGTAAAATCTTGTATTTGTGTTTTGGTGAGTTTTGTTCAAAATGAAAATGCAAGAAAGCAAGTGTTGGCTAATCCAAAGGGTTCATTCCAATGAGAATACCAAATCAACTCAAAGCCTTCCTCCGATTGAGCATGAATGAACGATTGATTCGGGGGAAGCTAGGGACGAGATTGGTGAGTATCTAAGCATAAACCGTGACTAGGCCTACGGAATATCAAAGGCTCACCAACTCATCCACTCTCAACCCCGTCAAACCGAACCATTTGACTCTAAAGGGAGGAATGAAGAAGAGTTGAAAATGGTATTCCCAAGAGGAATTTTCCCTTGGATTAACCAACTTAAATCCTAGCTACTCATATTAACAATGCAAGACAAGCATAAAGGAAATGGACATGGAAGGGAAATGGAGCATGGAACTTAACTTACAACAAGAAATCTAAAGCTATGAAGGAAAAATATGCAATACCCAATATAAAAGCTTGAAATGAAGAAAACTTAAATAACAATGGTGAAATGAAGAACATGAAAGTAAACTTGCAATAAATTTGAAAGGAATGACATTAAAGACAATAAATGAAGCTTACAAGGTTCTTACATTAAACTACAAGTGAAAGAGTGGAAGAAAAATGCAAAAACGTCACTTTGAGCACTATTCATCATCTTCCCCCTTGGAGCTTTCTATATCTAATCCTAAGCTTAGGTAGCCAACCCTTTACAAATGAATGGAATGCTGAATATAATGGTGTGAGAGAGTTGCATTTTCGTCCATGAGGCTCCCCCCTAGCTGTGTGTACGAGCTCCCATCAAGAGAGGGCTGAATGGATGGCTTTGACAGGCTAGGAGATCATAGCCTGGGCAGCCCACTTCCCCCCATTCCTCCTTTAATGCATTGGTCTTTAAAGTCTTCCACTTGAGTGTAGGAGGCCTGTAAATGTGTAAGGAAATGTTGGGATAGGCGTGGGAGAAGTGTAGGTGGGACCCCCAAGCCTCAAAGTTGAGTTACAGGCTGTTTTCGCGACCAGAAGGTCCGGAGTACCGGTACTAGGTACCGGTACCATTTGGTACCGGTACCGAGTACCGGTACTGTTTTTCTGCACTGGATCACCTTCGGTAGAATCGGCATAACTCTTGATCTAACCGTTGGATTGGGCTGAAATTTTGACACCAAACAGAAGACACCCATATCTACAACTTTCATGTTTTTAACTTTTCCAAATTATGAGTAGATCATGGTCAAAATGGAGGAATTCCGAGGCAGTGCTTCCAATTGTTGCTGCAGCTGGTGCCCTTGTTCCCAAGCACCAATGCCTTCTTGATTTCTTCACTTTTAAGCCTCCAATTCTTCATGTATTGTGTCCATGCCTTCACCACACATCCATCAAGGTTTCAATGTCCTAAAATCAATCATTTAAGCTATAAAAGGTTGCAACATCAAAATATCAACATTATAGACAATTTTGGCTAACACTAAGTATTTAAATGCAAAAGTTGAGTTATAATGCATGTAATGAGCCCTTCAAATATGCAATATTATGCGCTCATCACACCCCCCAACTTAAGCTTTGCTAGTCCCTAGCAAACAAAATGTAAAAGCAAGCAAACAAAAATAAACCTATACTAATTCCGCAATTGCATTTAGCACATGCAACAAGCCTTTAAACCCATAGGTGATCCCTAGTGGACGAGTTTTGTCTCGTGAAGGTTTCCAGTGAAGGTACCTACAAACTTCTTGCTAATATCCAATATTTAAAGTATATTCCCCTATCTTAACTAGTGATGGGATTTCAATAAAACAACTATGTTCAAAACATCCTAACTAAAAACACATGCAACACATTATAGCTTTAAATGCTATTCTAGAGTATCCACATACACATTTCCTTTCAAAACTCGTGTGTGTGTGAAATGAACATGTAATTTAAACATTTACACAATGGAGTTCACATTCACGTGGCTATCCAAATTAAGCTTTGATGCAAAAACTCACCAAGGGTTTCTCTCAAAAATGAATAACTCAATGATTATCCTAGCATGCACTCCATGTGTATATGTGAGATAGAATCTTATTCACAAACCAAAATGCTCACATATAATCCAAAAATGAAGCACATGTATACAAATGAAACAACCTTGGCATAATCTCATGAAAGGAATGCTAGGGCATTAGATAGTAAAATTAACTTCTCTTTTTCTTTAAAAGTATGCATCCCCCATGCTTCTCTAGATCTTTTAGGACTTTCGTGGGTTGTAATGAGGCCTTGGGGTGATGTTGTGGTAAGGGAAACGAAGGATATAGGATAACAAAGAGGGTCGTTCCGGGTGAATGACCTTAATCTTAGAAAAACACTTCCCTTTTATGGGATTTTGATTTTCACACCATCACCACACCCTTTGTTTCTTTTTTTTTTCTTTTCCTTTACATTTTTCCCTTTTCTTTTTCTCATTCTTTTTCTCCTTTTTCACTCCCTTTCTCTCCTTTTCTTGGATTTTCATTCTTTTTCCATTGAACTCTTTTGAGTTTCAACATCCTTCATCCCTTTTGTTTGATTTTTCACACCATCATTCCTTTTCTTTTATCATCACCCAACTTAGCACTAGGAACAACCAAGGTAAGGTAGATATTTATCATTTTCATTGGCTTGGTTACATGTGTGGCATAGAAACGAATTCAATTAAGGCTCAATCACGGCACTAGGGATAATATTTTCACAAGAAAAAGGCAAAGGCTCAAAGCATTTCAAATATGGCCTAAGATCATCTCTAGATAAGCATAGGAGGAGCATTTTGCGTTTCAAGACAAAGTCAATCAACTACCCAAAAACACCTAACCAAAACAAACATAATGAGATTATTGAACAAATTTAGAATTTGAAAAATTGTTCCTTGAGTAAATGTAAGTTCCCTCCAAACAAGGATTGACATTAAAGCTCACATGGTTTCTTACTCATCTCCACTATTCATGTCAAGCACTCAAATGTGAACTCAATCCGTAAATTGTCCAAATTACACATTCAAGGTGCACAATGGTTGAGTTTGAAAGACAACACATATGTGATACTCAAGCATAGGATAAACTTCTATAATGTGCTCATGTATTCAAAGTTCAAAATGAAGATCAAGCAATTCACAAATCCCATAACAATTAGGATAAAGGAATATAGTTCAATATTGACTATTTTTCACAAAAATTGTCCAAAATTTTTCAAAATTTTCACATTTCCAACTTTTTCTATACACAAAGTGGTGGAACATGTGAATGGTGCACCTCACCCCCCAACTTAAACTATGCATTGTCCTCAATGCACAAGGAATCATGCAATGAAAACAATGAAGGTAAAATGGGAAATGAGATACCCCCTTTTTTTTTTTTATATATATAAACATAAAAGAGAAAATGAAACACACAAAGCTCATTTACACCCCCCAGCATTGCAGAGATTGGGTCTGTCAGGCAAACAGTACGGGTACTGGGTACCGGTACCATTTGGTACCGGTACCGGTACTGCGATTCCAGTAGACTTTTGGTACCGGTACCGAGTACCGGTACTGCGATTCCAGTAGACTTTTAGTACCAGTACTGGGTACCGGTACCATTTGGTACCGGTACCGAGTACCGGTACTGTTCTGCTTTGTCTGCTTCCTGATTCTTAAACAAGCTTTATGTTAAAAACTAAACTACAATGTCACTCACCATTATACTATAATGACATGAAAAATAAAAATATAACAATAAAAGAGATATAACTACTATGTACATGGAAACAAAACAACAAGGGCTCATGTCAATCCGGCTTCAATTCGGATATGACCCTACGCCCATGGATTTTTTTGATTTTAAAATTTTTTTGTTGCATCAATGCCCTTCTTAAACCATCTATCCAAACATATAAAGGATGTTGATTAAAAATTCTCAACCAAATAGATGTGTAGGCAAGTTTATGCAATTCAAACAATGGAGTATACAATTTTTCTTTCAAAGTTTCTTCACTTAACTCCATTGCAATGCCCTCCCCAAGTTGAGAAATGTGAATCTCAACACCACTCTTAGATGGAGAAAAGACCTTGGGCTCATTAGCCTCATGTGAGATAATCACTTCATCAAACTTTTCACAATCAAGAGTGGTGGGAGATTCAACCTCAATATGTATTTCAATGGGGTGATCATCCTCAATACATTGACTATGCTCAAGGTGTAATTCTTCATCCATAGCAATTATAGCATTAGTCAATGTATTAAGTTGATCACTAATTACAGAAAGTTGTTGGGTCATTTGGGCATTGCATTCCATTTGGGATTGAATAAACTCGTACAACGTATTTTCCAATTCTTGTTCGGTTGAGTCCCTATATGTTGGATAGTGGCAAAAATCATTAGGTGGTGTGAAATTGGATGAAAAATCATGAGGTTCATTCTCCCAACCATAACTCGAGTAACTCGGTGTAGCATAATGGTTGGGGTAAAAGTTTTCGCATGCAAAGTCTTGAACCGGATAATTTATTGGGCATTCACTATTGAGGTGTCCATTCTCACCACAAATCTCGCAAACATATTCAAAATAAGAGGCATTTATTGGGCACTCACTAGTGATGTGTCCATACTCACCACAAATCTTGCATACGTTTTCAAAATAAGAGGCCATTCTTGGGCACTCACTAGAAATATGCCCATACTCATCACAAATCTTACACATATTTTGAAAATTTTGGGCATTATATACATTTTTATAAAAATTATAAGACATAATACAAAACACAAACTAAAACAAAAATATTTACAAGTTAGACGACATACCTTGGCCCGTGATGAAAATCACAAGACTTACCTTATGCCGTCCCAAAATCACCTCTTTGAACTCAACGTTTTACCTTCCCCGGCAACGGCGCCAAAATGATTGGTTGGAAATGCGGTGTTGTTTCCTAACCTCTAAACATCACCCTCACCCTCAATGTGTGTATGTGGCTTATAGTGATGGGGGAGTGTCACTCTCCCTCCGGATGATGCAAGAAGATAGGAAACAACAACAAAATGGATGTGAATGGAAATGTGATGAACAAAATAGATGGAATGAGATGCGGTGTGCACAAAAATGCTCCCCAATCGAAAGGAGTCTTTTGTGGTCGTGTGTTTTACTTGGAAAATATTCCAAGGTCGTCTCCTCAGGGAAGGAAAGGGAGTTTTGTGAAAGTGATTTTGCAAAAGTGAAAAGAAAGTGTAAAATCTTGTATTTGTGTTTTGGTGAGTTTTGTTCAAAATGAAAATGCAAGAAAGCAAGTGTTGGCTAATCCAAAGGGTTCATTCCAATGAGAATACCAAATCAACTCAAAGCCTTCCTCCGATTGAGCATGAATGAACGATTGATTCGGGGGAAGCTAGGGACGAGATTGGTGAGTATCTAAGCATAAACCGTGACTAGGCCTACGGAATATCAAAGGCTCACCAACTCATCCACTCTCAACCCCGTCAAACCGAACCATTTGACTCTAAAGGGAGGAATGAAGAAGAGTTGAAAATGGTATTCCCAAGAGGAATTTTCCCTTGGATTAACCAACTTAAATCCTAGCTACTCATATTAACAATGCAAGACAAGCATAAAGGAAATGGACATGGAAGGGAAATGGAGCATGGAACTTAACTTACAACAAGAAATCTAAAGCTATGAAGGAAAAATATGCAATACCCAATATAAAAGCTTGAAATGAAGAAAACTTAAATAACAATGGTGAAATGAAGAACATGAAAGTAAACTTGCAATAAATTTGAAAGGAATGACATTAAAGACAATAAATGAAGCTTACAAGGTTCTTACATTAAACTACAAGTGAAAGAGTGGAAGAAAAATGCAAAAATGTCACTTTGAGCACTATTCATCATCTTCCCCCTTGGAGCTTTCTATATCTAATCCTAAGCTTAGGTAGCCAACCCTTTACAAATGAATGGAATGCTGAATATAATGGTGTGAGAGAGTTGCATTTTCGTCCATGAGGCTCCCCCCTAGCTGTGTGTACGAGCTCCCATCAAGAGAGGGCTGAATGGATGGCTTTGACAGGCTAGGAGATCATAGCCTGGGCAGCCCACTTCCCCCCATTCCTCCTTTAATGCATTGGTCTTTAAAGTCTTCCACTTGAGTGTAGGAGGCCTGTAAATGTGTAAGGAAATGTTGGGATAGGCGTGGGAGAAGTGTAGGTGGGACCCCCAAGCCTCAAAGTTGAGTTACAGGCTGTTTTCGCGACCAGAAGGTCCGGAGTACCGGTACTAGGTACCGGTACCATTTGGTACCGGTACCGAGTACCGGTACTGTTTTTCTGCACTGGACCACCTTCGGTAGAATCTGCATAACTCTTTATCTAACCGTTGGATTGGGCTGAAATTTTTACACCAAACAGAAGACACCCATATCTACAACTTTCATGTTTTTAACTTTTCCAAATTATGAGTAGATCATGGTCAAAATGGAGGAATTCCGAGGCAGTGCTTCCAATTGTTGCTGCAGCTGGTGCCCTTGTTCCCAAGCACCAATGCCTTCTTGATTTCTTCACTTTTAAGCCTCCAATTCTTCATGTATTGTGTCCATGCCTTCACCACACATCCATCAAGGTTTCAATGTCCTAAAATCAATCATTTAAGCTATAAAAGGTTGCAACATCAAAATATCAACATTATAGACAATTTTGGCTAACACTAAGTATTTAAATGCAAAAGTTGAGTTATAATGCATGTAATGAGCCCTTCAAATATGCAATATTATGCGCTCATCACACCCCCCAACTTAAGCTTTGCTAGTCCCTAGCAAACAAAATGTAAAAGCAAGCAAACAAAAATAAACCTATACTAATTCCGCAATTGCATTTAGCACATGCAACAAGCCTTTAAACCCATAGGTGATCCCTAGTGGACGAGTTTTGTCTCGTGAAGGTTTCCAGTGAAGGTACCTACAAACTTCTTGCTAATATCCAATATTTAAAGTATATTCCCCTATCTTAACTAGTGATGGGATTTCAATAAAACAACTATGTTCAAAACATCCTAACTAAAAACACATGCAACACATTATAGCTTTAAATGCTATTCTAGAGTATCCACATACACATTTCCTTTCAAAACTCGTGTGTGTGTGAAATGAACATGTAATTTAAACATTTACACAATGGAGTTCACATTCACGTGGCTATCCAAATTAAGCTTTGATGCAAAAACTCACCAAGGGTTTCTCTCAAAAATGAATAACTCAATGATTATCCTAGCATGCACTCCATGTGTATATGTGAGATAGAATCTTATTCACAAACCAAAATGCTCACATATAATCCAAAAATGAAGCACATGTATACAAATGAAACAACCTTGGCATAATCTCATGAAAGGAATGCTAGGGCATTAGATAGTAAAATTAACTTCTCTTTTTCTTTAAAAGTATGCATCCCCCATGCTTCTCTAGATCTTTTAGGACTTTCATGGGTTGTAATGAGGCCTTGGGGTGATGTTGTGGTAAGGGAAACGAAGGATATAGGATAACAAAGAGGGTCGTTCCGGGTGAATGACCTTAATCTTAGAAAAACACTTCCCTTTTATGGGATTTTGATTTTCACACCATCACCACACCCTTTGTTTCTTTTTTTTTTCTTTTCCTTTACATTTTTCCCTTTTCTTTTTCTCATTCTTTTTCTCCTTTTTCACTCCCTTTCTCTCCTTTTCTTGGATTTTCATTCTTTTTCCATTGAACTCTTTTGAGTTTCAACATCCTTCATCCCTTTTGTTTGATTTTTCACACCATCATTCCTTTTCTTTTATCATCACCCAACTTAGCACTAGGAACAACCAAGGTAAGGTAGATATTTATCATTTTCATTGGCTTGGTTACATGTGTGGCATAGAAACGAATTCAATTAAGGCTCAATCACGGCACTAGGGATAATATTTTCACAAGAAAAAGGCAAAGGCTCAAAGCATTTCAAATATGGCCTAAGATCATCTCTAGATAAGCATAGGAGGAGCATTTTGCGTTTCAAGACAAAGTCAATCAACTACCCAAAAACACCTAACCAAAACAAACATAATGAGATTATTGAACAAATTTAGAATTTGAAAAATTGTTCCTTGAGTAAATGTAAGTTCCCTCCAAACAAGGATTGGCATTAAAGCTCACATGGTTTCTTACTCATCTCCACTATTCATGTCAAGCACTCAAATGTGAACTCAATCCGTAAATTGTCCAAATTACACATTCAAGGTGCACAATGGTTGAGTTTGAAAGACAACACATATGTGATACTCAAGCATAGGATAAACTTCTATAATGTGCTCATGTATTCAAAGTTCAAAATGAAGATCAAGCAATTCACAAATCCCATAACAATTAGGATAAAGGAATATAGTTCAATATTGACTATTTTTCACAAAAATTGTCCAAAATTTTTCAAAATTTTCACATTTCCAACTTTTTCTATACACAAAGTGGTGGAACATGTGAATGGTGCACCTCACCCCCCAACTTAAACTATGCATTGTCCTCAATGCACAAGGAATCATGCAATGAAAACAATGAAGGTAAAATGGGAAATGAGATACCCCCTTTTTTTTTTTTTATATATATAAACATAAAAGAGAAAATGAAACACACAAAGCTCATTTACACCCCCCAGCATTGCAGAGATTGGGTCTGTCAGGCAAACAGTACGGGTACTGGGTACCGGTACCATTTGGTACCGGTACCGGTACTGCGATTCCAGTAGACTTTTGGTACCGGTACCGAGTACCGGTACTGCGATTCCAGTAGACTTTTGGTACCGGTACCGAGTACCGGTACTGCGATTCCAGTAGACTTTTAGTACCAGTACTGGGTACCGGTACCATTTGGTACCGGTACCGAGTACCGGTACTGTTCTGCTTTGTCTGCTTCCTGATTCTTAAACAAGCTTTATGTTAAAAACTAAACTACAATGTCACTCACCATTATACTATAATGACATGAAAAATAAAAATATAACAATAAAAGAGATATAACTACTATGTACATGGAAACAAAACAACAAGGGCTCATGTCAATCCGGCTTCAATTCGGATATGACCCTACGCCCATGGATTTTTTTGATTTTAAAATTTTTTTGTTGCATCAATGCCCTTCTTAAACCATCTATCCAAACATATAAAGGATGTTGATTAAAAATTCTCAACCAAATAGATGTGTAGGCAAGTTTATGCAATTCAAACAATGGAGTATACAATTTTTCTTTCAAAGTTTCTTCACTTAACTCCATTGCAATGCCCTCCCCAAGTTGAGAAATGTGAATCTCAACACCACTCTTAGATGGAGAAAAGACCTTGGGCTCATTAGCCTCATGTGAGATAATCACTTCATCAAACTTTTCACAATCAAGAGTGGTGGGAGATTCAACCTCAATATGTATTTCAATGGGGTGATCATCCTCAATACATTGACTATGCTCAAGGTGTAATTCTTCATCCATAGCAATTATAGCATTAGTCAATGTATTAAGTTGATCACTAATTACAGAAAGTTGTTGGGTCATTTGGGCATTGCATTCCATTTGGGATTGAATAAACTCGTACAACGTATTTTCCAATTCTTGTTCGGTTGAGTCCCTATATGTTGGATAGTGGCAAAAATCATTAGGTGGTGTGAAATTGGATGAAAAATCATGAGGTTCATTCTCCCAACCATAACTCGAGTAACTCGGTGTAGCATAATGGTTGGGGTAAAAGTTTTCGCATGCAAAGTCTTGAACCGGATAATTTATTGGGCATTCACTATTGAGGTGTCCATTCTCACCACAAATCTCGCAAACATATTCAAAATAAGAGGCATTTATTGGGCACTCACTAGTGATGTGTCCATACTCACCACAAATCTTGCATACGTTTTCAAAATAAGAGGCCATTCTTGGGCACTCACTAGAAATATGCCCATACTCATCACAAATCTTACACATATTTTGAAAATTTTGGGCATTATATACATTTTTATAAAAATTATAAGACATAATACAAAACACAAACTAAAACAAAAATATTTACAAGTTAGACGACATACCTTGGCCCGTGATGAAAATCACAAGACTTACCTTATGCCGTCCCAAAATCACCTCTTTGAACTCAACGTTTTACCTTCCCCGGCAACGGCGCCAAAATGATTGGTTGGAAATGCGGTGTTGTTTCCTAACCTCTAAACATCACCCTCACCCTCAATGTGTGTATGTGGCTTATAGTGATGGGGGAGTGTCACTCTCCCTCCGGATGATGCAAGAAGATAGGAAACAACAACAAAATGGATGTGAATGGAAATGTGATGAACAAAATAGATGGAATGAGATGCGGTGTGCACAAAAATGCTCCCCAATCGAAAGGAGTCTTTTGTGGTCGTGTGTTTTACTTGGAAAATATTCCAAGGTCGTCTCCTCAGGGAAGGAAAGGGAGTTTTGTGAAAGTGATTTTGCAAAAGTGAAAAGAAAGTGTAAAATCTTGTATTTGTGTTTTGGTGAGTTTTGTTCAAAATGAAAATACAAGAAAGCAAGTGTTGGCTAATCCAAAGGGTTCATTCCAATGAGAATACCAAATCAACTCAAAGCCTTCCTCCGATTGAGCATGAATGAACGATTGATTCGGGGGAAGCTAGGGACGAGATTGGTGAGTATCTAAGCATAAACCGTGACTAGGCCTACGGAATATCAAAGGCTCACCAACTCATCCACTCTCAACCCCGTCAAACCGAACCATTTGACTCTAAAGGGAGGAATGAAGAAGAGTTGAAAATGGTATTCCCAAGAGGAATTTTCCCTTGGATTAACCAACTTAAATCCTAGCTACTCATATTAACAATGCAAGACAAGCATAAAGGAAATGGACATGGAAGGGAAATGGAGCATGGAACTTAACTTACAACAAGAAATCTAAAGCTATGAAGGAAAAATATGCAATACCCAATATAAAAGCTTGAAATGAAGAAAACTTAAATAACAATGGTGAAATGAAGAACATGAAAGTAAACTTGCAATAAATTTGAAAGGAATGACATTAAAGACAATAAATGAAGCTTACAAGGTTCTTACATTAAACTACAAGTGAAAGAGTGGAAGAAAAATGCAAAAACGTCACTTTGAGCACTATTCATCATCTTCCCCCTTGGAGCTTTCTATATCTAATCCTAAGCTTAGGTAGCCAACCCTTTACAAATGAATGGAATGCTGAATATAATGGTGTGAGAGAGTTGCATTTTCGTCCATGAGGCTCCCCCCTAGCTGTGTGTACGAGCTCCCATCAAGAGAGGGCTGAATGGATGGCTTTGACAGGCTAGGAGATCATAGCCTGGGCAGCCCACTTCCCCCCATTCCTCCTTTAATGCATTGGTCTTTAAAGTCTTCCACTTGAGTGTAGGAGGCCTGTAAATGTGTAAGGAAATGTTGGGATAGGCGTGGGAGAAGTGTAGGTGGGACCCCCAAGCCTCAAAGTTGAGTTACAGGCTGTTTTCGCGACCAGAAGGTCCGGAGTACCGGTACTAGGTACCGGTACCATTTGGTACCGGTACCGAGTACCGGTACTGTTTTTCTGCACTGGACCACCTTCGGTAGAATCGGCATAACTCTTGATCTAACCGTTGGATTGGGCTGAAATTTTGACACCAAACAGAAGACACCCATAGCTACAACTTTGATGTTTTCAACTTTTCCAAATTATGAGTAGATCATGGTCAAAATGGAGGAATTCCGAGGCAGTGCTTCCAATTGTTGCTGCAGCTGGTGCCCTTGTTCCCAAGCACCAATGCCTTCTTGATTTCTTCACTTTTAAGCCTCCAATTCTTCATGTATTGTGTCCATGCCTTCACCACACATCCATCAAGGTTTCAATGTCCTAAAATCAATCATTTAAGCTATAAAAGGTTGCAACATCAAAATATCAACATTATAGACAATTTTGGCTAACACTAAGTATTTAAATGCAAAAGTTGAGTTATAATGCATGTAATGAGCCCTTCAAATATGCAATATTATGCGCTCATCACACCCCCCAACTTAAGCTTTGCTAGTCCCTAGCAAACAAAATGTAAAAGCAAGCAAACAAAAATAAACCTATACTAATTCCGCAATTGCATTTAGCACATGCAACAAGCCTTTAAACCCATAGGTGATCCCTAGTGGACGAGTTTTGTCTCGTGAAGGTTTCCAGTGAAGGTACCTACAAACTTCTTGCTAATATCCAATATTTAAAGTATATTCCCCTATCTTAACTAGTGATGGGATTTCAATAAAACAACTATGTTCAAAACATCCTAACTAAAAACACATGCAACACATTATAGCTTTAAATGCTATTCTAGAGTATCCACATACACATTTCCTTTCAAAACTCGTGTGTGTGTGAAATGAACATGTAATTTAAACATTTACACAATGGAGTTCACATTCACGTGGCTATCCAAATTAAGCTTTGATGCAAAAACTCACCAAGGGTTTCTCTCAAAAATGAATAACTCAATGATTATCCTAGCATGCACTCCATGTGTATATGTGAGATAGAATCTTATTCACAAACCAAAATGCTCACATATAATCCAAAAATGAAGCACATGTATACAAATGAAACAACCTTGGCATAATCTCATGAAAGGAATGCTAGGGCATTAGATAGTAAAATTAACTTCTCTTTTTCTTTAAAAGTATGCATCCCCCATGCTTCTCTAGATCTTTTAGGACTTTCATGGGTTGTAATGAGGCCTTGGGGTGATGTTGTGGTAAGGGAAACGAAGGATATAGGATAACAAAGAGGGTCGTTCCGGGTGAATGACCTTAATCTTAGAAAAACACTTCCCTTTTATGGGATTTTGATTTTCACACCATCACCACACCCTTTGTTTCTTTTTTTTTTCTTTTCCTTTACATTTTTCCCTTTTCTTTTTCTCATTCTTTTTCTCCTTTTTCACTCCCTTTCTCTCCTTTTCTTGGATTTTCATTCTTTTTCCATTGAACTCTTTTGAGTTTCAACATCCTTCATCCCTTTTGTTTGATTTTTCACACCATCATTCCTTTTCTTTTATCATCACCCAACTTAGCACTAGGAACAACCAAGGTAAGGTAGATATTTATCATTTTCATTGGCTTGGTTACATGTGTGGCATAGAAACGAATTCAATTAAGGCTCAATCACGGCACTAGGGATAATATTTTCACAAGAAAAAGGCAAAGGCTCAAAGCATTTCAAATATGGCCTAAGATCATCTCTAGATAAGCATAGGAGGAGCATTTTGCGTTTCAAGACAAAGTCAATCAACTACCCAAAAACACCTAACCAAAACAAACATAATGAGATTATTGAACAAATTTAGAATTTGAAAAATTGTTCCTTGAGTAAATGTAAGTTCCCTCCAAACAAGGATTGGCATTAAAGCTCACATGGTTTCTTACTCATCTCCACTATTCATGTCAAGCACTCAAATGTGAACTCAATCCGTAAATTGTCCAAATTACACATTCAAGGTGCACAATGGTTGAGTTTGAAAGACAACACATATGTGATACTCAAGCATAGGATAAACTTCTATAATGTGCTCATGTATTCAAAGTTCAAAATGAAGATCAAGCAATTCACAAATCCCATAACAATTAGGATAAAGGAATATAGTTCAATATTGACTATTTTTCACAAAAATTGTCCAAAATTTTTCAAAATTTTCACATTTCCAACTTTTTCTATACACAAAGTGGTGGAACATGTGAATGGTGCACCTCACCCCCCAACTTAAACTATGCATTGTCCTCAATGCACAAGGAATCATGCAATGAAAACAATGAAGGTAAAATGGGAAATGAGATACCCCCTTTTTTTTTTTTTATATATATAAACATAAAAGAGAAAATGAAACACACAAAGCTCATTTACACCCCCCAGCATTGCAGAGATTGGGTCTGTCAGGCAAACAGTACGGGTACTGGGTACCGGTACCATTTGGTACCGGTACCGGTACTGCGATTCCAGTAGACTTTTGGTACCGGTACCGAGTACCGGTACTGCGATTCCAGTAGACTTTTGGTACCGGTACCGAGTACCGGTACTGCGATTCCAGTAGACTTTTAGTACCAGTACTGGGTACCGGTACCATTTGGTACCGGTACCGAGTACCGGTACTGTTCTGCTTTGTCTGCTTCCTGATTCTTAAACAAGCTTTATGTTAAAAACTAAACTACAATGTCACTCACCATTATACTATAATGACATGAAAAATAAAAATATAACAATAAAAGAGATATAACTACTATGTACATGGAAACAAAACAACAAGGGCTCATGTCAATCCGGCTTCAATTCGGATATGACCCTACGCCCATGGATTTTTTTGATTTTAAAATTTTTTTGTTGCATCAATGCCCTTCTTAAACCATCTATCCAAACATATAAAGGATGTTGATTAAAAATTCTCAACCAAATAGATGTGTAGGCAAGTTTATGCAATTCAAACAATGGAGTATACAATTTTTCTTTCAAAGTTTCTTCACTTAACTCCATTGCAATGCCCTCCCCAAGTTAAGAAATGTGAATCTCAACACCACTCTTAGATGGAGAAAAGACCTTGGGCTCATTAGCCTCATGTGAGATAATCACTTCATCAAACTTTTCACAATCAAGAGTGGTGGGAGATTCAACCTCAATATGTATTTCAATGGGGTGATCATCCTCAATACATTGACTATGCTCAAGGTGTAATTCTTCATCCATAGCAATTATAGCATTAGTCAATGTATTAAGTTGATCACTAATTACAGAAAGTTGTTGGGTCATTTGGGCATTGCATTCCATTTGGGATTGAATAAACTCGTACAACGTATTTTCCAATTCTTGTTCGGTTGAGTCCCTATATGTTGGATAGTGGCAAAAATCATTAGGTGGTGTGAAATTGGATGAAAAATCATGAGGTTCATTCTCCCAACCATAACTCGAGTAACTCGGTGTAGCATAATGGTTGGGGTAAAAGTTTTCGCATGCAAAGTCTTGAACCGGATAATTTATTGGGCATTCACTATTGAGGTGTCCATTCTCACCACAAATCTCGCAAACATATTCAAAATAAGAGGCATTTATTGGGCACTCACTAGTGATGTGTCCATACTCACCACAAATCTTGCATACGTTTTCAAAATAAGAGGCCATTCTTGGGCACTCACTAGAAATATGCCCATACTCATCACAAATCTTACACATATTTTGAAAATTTTGGGCATTATATACATTTTTATAAAAATTATAAGACATAATACAAAACACAAACTAAAACAAAAATATTTACAAGTTAGACGACATACCTTGGCCCGTGATGAAAATCACAAGACTTACCTTATGCCGTCCCAAAATCACCTCTTTGAACTCAACGTTTTACCTTCCCCGGCAACGGCGCCAAAATGATTGGTTGGAAATGCGGTGTTGTTTCCTAACCTCTAAACATCACCCTCACCCTCAATGTGTGTATGTGGCTTATAGTGATGGGGGAGTGTCACTCTCCCTCCGGATGATGCAAGAAGATAGGAAACAACAACAAAATGGATGTGAATGGAAATGTGATGAACAAAATAGATGGAATGAGATGCGGTGTGCACAAAAATGCTCCCCAATCGAAAGGAGTCTTTTGTGGTCGTGTGTTTTACTTGGAAAATATTCCAAGGTCGTCTCCTCAGGGAAGGAAAGGGAGTTTTGTGAAAGTGATTTTGCAAAAGTGAAAAGAAAGTGTAAAATCTTGTATTTGTGTTTTGGTGAGTTTTGTTCAAAATGAAAATACAAGAAAGCAAGTGTTGGCTAATCCAAAGGGTTCATTCCAATGAGAATACCAAATCAACTCAAAGCCTTCCTCCGATTGAGCATGAATGAACGATTGATTCGGGGGAAGCTAGGGACGAGATTGGTGAGTATCTAAGCATAAACCGTGACTAGGCCTACGGAATATCAAAGGCTCACCAACTCATCCACTCTCAACCCCGTCAAACCGAACCATTTGACTCTAAAGGGAGGAATGAAGAAGAGTTGAAAATGGTATTCCCAAGAGGAATTTTCCCTTGGATTAACCAACTTAAATCCTAGCTACTCATATTAACAATGCAAGACAAGCATAAAGGAAATGGACATGGAAGGGAAATGGAGCATGGAACTTAACTTACAACAAGAAATCTAAAGCTATGAAGGAAAAATATGCAATACCCAATATAAAAGCTTGAAATGAAGAAAACTTAAATAACAATGGTGAAATGAAGAACATGAAAGTAAACTTGCAATAAATTTGAAAGGAATGACATTAAAGACAATAAATGAAGCTTACAAGGTTCTTACATTAAACTACAAGTGAAAGAGTGGAAGAAAAATGCAAAAACGTCACTTTGAGCACTATTCATCATCTTCCCCCTTGGAGCTTTCTATATCTAATCCTAAGCTTAGGTAGCCAACCCTTTACAAATGAATGGAATGCTGAATATAATGGTGTGAGAGAGTTGCATTTTCGTCCATGAGGCTCCCCCCTAGCTGTGTGTACGAGCTCCCATCAAGAGAGGGCTGAATGGATGGCTTTGACAGGCTAGGAGATCATAGCCTGGGCAGCCCACTTCCCCCCATTCCTCCTTTAATGCATTGGTCTTTAAAGTCTTCCACTTGAGTGTAGGAGGCCTGTAAATGTGTAAGGAAATGTTGGGATAGGCGTGGGAGAAGTGTAGGTGGGACCCCCAAGCCTCAAAGTTGAGTTACAGGCTGTTTTCGCGACCAGAAGGTCCGGAGTACCGGTACTAGGTACCGGTACCATTTGGTACCGGTACCGAGTACCGGTACTGTTTTTCTGCACTGGACCACCTTCGGTAGAATCGGCATAACTCTTGATCTAACCGTTGGATTGGGCTGAAATTTTGACACCAAACAGAAGACACCCATATCTACAACTTTCATGTTTTCAACTTTTCCAAATTATGAGTAGATCATGGTCAAAATGGAGGAATTCCGAGGCAGTGCTTCCAATTGTTGCTGCAGCTGGTGCCCTTGTTCCCAAGCACCAATGCCTTCTTGATTTCTTCACTTTTAAGCCTCCAATTCTTCATGTATTGTGTCCATGCCTTCACCACACATCCATCAAGGTTTCAATGTCCTAAAATCAATCATTTAAGCTATAAAAGGTTGCAACATCAAAATATCAACATTATAGACAATTTTGGCTAACACTAAGTATTTAAATGCAAAAGTTGAGTTATAATGCATGTAATGAGCCCTTCAAATATGCAATATTATGCGCTCATCAGCGCCAATGACCAAATTTTTGTTCAAGGCAATGTGATTGACGTTATTCACGTCTACCGCTGGAGCATCCGGCGTCCAGAACCCTTAGATCCGATCTTGAGAGAGTAGCTTTCACGAGCAAGGCGGATGAAGGAGAGGGGGACCAGCTAGACAAGAGGCCCCGGACTGGCGAGGGAGACATTACTTTTTCCAATGCCGACCTCACAGGCGTGGTCTTCCCTCATGAGGACGCCTTGATCTTGACCTTGAAGTTTGGTAACTTTGACGTCAAAAGGGCCTTGGTGGACTCCGGGAGTTCTTCCGAGGTGATGTACTTCAAAGTCTTAAAGTGCATGGGACTTAGTCTTCAAGATCTTACCAAGGTCAGTACGCCCCTCGTTGGATTTAACAACTTGTATGCCTTATCCTTGGTCAAGATTACGCTGCTGGTTACCACCGGACCCATCATAACCAACACAGAGTTTGTCGTGATTGATTTTGATTCACCTTATAATATTATTATGGGGCGAGCCTGGTTGCATACACTAGGGGCAGTGCACTCCACCTATCACTAGAAGTTGAAGTTCCCCACTCTTGAGGGAGTGAAGGAGATCCGCGGGGACCAAGCGTCCACCAAGAATTGTTTCTATTCAGCAGTACAGGCGGGGGTCGCCTCCAAGGAAAAGGAGCGGGCCCCCGAGGAGGTCCTGAACAAATAGCAATTACAGTCCGGGCAGTTGGGGGTCGATGAGCCGCGGATGGATCCGGCAGACCACTCGGTGGAGGATCTCCGGAAGGTACTTCTGGCGGACGGAGATGAGGACAGATACTTCCTGATTGGTTCCACCATGTCTCCAGCCAAGCAGGAAGAGATAACCGATTTTTTGAGAAGAAATGTAGATGTATTTGCATGGGAGGCCACAAAAATGAAGGGAATAAGCCCTGACGTTATAACTCATAGGCTTCATGTCGACCCCACTTACAAGCCGGTGAAGCAGAAGCCTCGGCGTACAGCGCCGCATCATGCCCAGACGGTAAATGAAGAGGTAGAGAAACTCCTGGAGGCCAACACCATCCGAGAGGTCCAGTTCCCGGAATGGCTGTCAAACACGGTTTGTGCGAAGAAGAAGGGTGGAAAGTAGCGCGTTTGCATAGACTTCACAGACCTGAATAAGGCTTGTCCCAAGGATGACTTCCCCCTTCCTAAGGTGGACCAGCTGGTGGATGCCACGGCAGGGCACCGGCGCATGGCCTTCCTGGACGCTAAGGCTGGCTACCACCAAATTCCCCTCCATCCATCTGACCAGGAGAAGACTGCCTTCATTACTCCGAGAGGGGTTTATTGTTTTACGGTCATGCCTTTTGGCCTAAAGAATGCGGGGGCTACTTATTAGAGGCTCATGAACCGGATGTTCAAGCGGCAGATAAGGAACACCATGGAAGTATATATAGATGAAATGCTGGTCAAGAGTAAGGAGGAGGGTGATCACCTTAAGGACCTAGAGGACACCTTCTCCACCGTCCGAGAATACAGGCCTTAACTGAATGCGGCAAAGTGCGTCTTCGAGGTTGGTTCCGGGAAATTCCTTGGATATCTGGTAAGTCGACGTGGAGTAGAGGCGAACCCACAACAGATACAAGCCATCATGGATGTGCGAAGCCCCCAGACAGTCCGGGAAGTCCAGAAACTCACAGGGATGCTGGCCGCATTAAACCGATTTATATCTCATTCATCGGATAAATGCAAGCCCTTCTTCGGGGCTATCAAGAGATCCGGGAAAGATGCTTGGGATCAGGAATGCGAGGATGCACTCGGAGGGATCAAGGAGTACCTTAGGATCCTACCAACCCTGTCTGTCCCAACTAGGGGGGAGATGTTGTTCCTATACTTGGTCGTGTCGGAATTCGCTGTCAGTGGCGTACTGGTCCACGAGCACGAGCGCAAACAGAAGCCGGTGTACTACGTAAGCAAAGCCCTACTGGACGCAGAGACAAGATACTTGCCCTTAGAGAAGTTAGCCTTGGCCTTGATTACGGCCGCCAGAAAGCTAAAACATTACTTCCAAGCACACTCGATCACCGTCCTGACAAATCAACCCTTGAAAGCGATTCTGAGGAGGGTAGACCTCTCGGGGAGAATAGCCAAATGGGCGGTGGAGATGGGGGAACATGAAGTCCACTTCAAACCTCGCACTGCCATAAAGAGGCAGGTACTGGTTGACTTCATCGCAGAGTTTTTCAAGGAGTCTTCTCTCCTGGAGGAACCTTCTCCCCTCGGGGAGGAGCCCTCAGTAAGCGGTCAAGAGCTTTCCTAGAGCCTATGCGTAGACGGATCCTCTAACAGCAGGGGTTCCGGAATCGGGGTGCTACTAGTCTCCCCGGAGGGATTGGTCACGGAACAAGCCGTCCGACTAGGCTTCAAGGCATCCAACAATGAGGCGGAATATGAAGCTCTTATTTCTAGGCTCAGACTTGCTAATGCGCCAGGAGCTACAGAGCTGGTCGTCCACTACGATTCCATGTTAGTGGTCAACCAAGTGAACGGGGAGTTTGAGACGAGGGACTCCACGATGAAAGCTTACCATCATGAAACGATGGCTTTGCTCCACAAGTTCAAGAGAGTTGAAGTCAAGCAAGTTCCTCGAGATAAAAATGTCTACGCCGACGCATTGACATGTCTGGCCTCAGCGCTGGATTCCACCATGACACGAAGGATCACCATGGAATACCTTTCCAACTCCAGCATAGATGAAGCTCTCAGGGTGGTAGTCGTCCAGGAAAGGGAGGAGTCAACCAGCTGGACTGATCCGCTACTCAAGTTCCTCCATTCCGGGGAGCTCCTTGAGTGCCCCAAGGAAGCCAGGAGGATAAAGTTGAGGGCCCCAAGATTTTGGATCTCTCCGGATCAGAAGCTATACCGAAAGTCATTCTCGGGACCGTACCTGCTTTGTGTTCGCGAAGACAAAGTAGAACCCCTTTTGTATGAAGTACATGAATGCATATGTGGGGGGCACTCGGGTAGACGGTCTGTGGCTCATCGCATCATGTCCCAAGGGTACTGGTGACCGTGAATGCAAAAGGACGCGTAGGCGTACGTCTGGAGATGCGATCAATGTCAAAGGTTCGCCCCAGTCATTAGGCAGCTAGCCGGAGACTTGCATCCACTAACTAGTCCTTGGTTGTTCGCTCAATGGGGACTCGACCTAGTCGGACCCCTTCCAAGGGCTCCTGGAGACGAGAGGTTCCTGATTGTGGGAACCGACTATTTCACCAAGTGGGTGGAAGCGGAGCCACTGACCCATATCAGGGGCATAGATACCAAGAAATTTGTGTGGAAGAACATAGTGACAAGGTTTGGAGTCCCCCGTGCACTCATATCAGACAACGGGACCCAATTCAATAGCGGGCCTTTTAAGTCTTTTTGTGAGCATCTTGGAATCCGGAACTACTACTCTACTCCTGCCTATCCGCAAGCTAACTGACAGGTCGAATCTCAAACACGACTATCATCAATGGAATCAAGAAGAGGTTAGAAAAGGCCAAGGAAAAGTGGGTGGATGAGCTCCTAAACGTCCTCTGGGCATACAGGACCACCCCTCGAACCTCCATAGGAGAAATCCCTTACGCCCTCGCGTACGGGGTGGAGGCAGTCATCCCATTGGAGGTAGGCCTCCCTACTATAAGAACGCAAGCCTTCGATACCGGAGACAACGATCGCTAGCTCAGCTTGGATATGGACCTCACAGAGGAAATGAGGGAAGTGGCTGTCTTAAAATTGGCCAAGTACTAAGAAGGGGTATCCAGGCTCTACAACAAGAGGGTCAAAACCCGAGAACTCCAGGTAGGTGATCTGGTGCTCAGAAGGGTGGTAGCAAACACCCGGGATCCAGCAGATGGGAAGATAGGGCCTAACTAGGAAGGACCGTACAAAGTCACGTCAGTAGGAGGCTCCGGATCATATAGGCTAGAAGACTTGGAAGGAAATGCTGTAATTCGTCCTTGGAATGTAATGAATTTGAAGAAATACTACTTTTGAGAAATAAGGACTCATTTTCATGCCAAGTAAATTATCCTGGAAAGGGCAGGGCCCTGGGGGCAGAGTCTCAGGGATTCTGCCTCCGAATAAAAAACAGGAACAAGCCTCCAGGAAAGGGCATGGCCCTGGGGTAAGAGTCTTTGGGACTCCTGCCTCCGAATAAAAAACAATAGCAAGCCTCCTGGAAAAGGCATGGCCCTGGGGGCAGGTTCTCAGGGATTCTTGCCTCCGAATAAGAAACAGGAGCAAGCCTCCTAGAAAGGGCATGGCCTTGGGGGCGGAGTCTCAGGGACTCCTGCCTCCGAATAAGAAACAAGAGCAAGCCTCCTGGAAAGGGCATGGCCCCGGGGGTCAAGACTCGGGTACCTCAGCCTTCAACTAACATGCAGGGGCATGCCCCCTGAATGGAAAATGACCCTTGAAGAAGGGCACTGATTGGCTGTATTGCTTGGAACGAGGATGCTTTGACACGCAGCATCTTACGAAGCAGACGTAGATCGTTGAAAGTTCATCTTATCTGGGATTCCTGGAATACGTGTGCTACAACTTTAGAATTGATCACCCAAGTGCAGGTTGTGCGAAGTAATAAATTTCTCGGGAATCCGAGGTCGAACCACAGGGAATTATGAAAACAAGAAACAATCACACGACAATAAAAGTAATTTGAAAGGAAAAAAGAATTGTTTGGAAAGTTGTTGATTTGAGAAAAATTGATTTTGGTAATTAAAACAGTAATAAAATAAATACTAGAGCATCAGGTACTCTCTCTCAACTTCATACAGTAATAGTTAAAGACTCAAAGCTTGACTTGAAAGAGGAATTAAATGTCAGTTAATCCAACTAACAAATCAAGTGATAAATCCAAAGGTTATAATCAAATAACTACCAGGAACCTGAATAATCATTCAATCATATTATTCTATGAAATAATGTTAATCCTTCCAGCGTGGAATAACCAGTGATTTATACGCAGGGAAAGTCAAGCAATCGATGTACGTGGCACAACAACTCAAGAGTTTATACAGCATAAACACTTTGCTAAAAGATTAGGGATTAAATTAACATAATAACATAAATCTTTAAGTACAAGAGTCAATAACAATACCGTACTCCGTTGAGAGGTTTTCCCCTAGCCCTAGTTTAGCTTTCTAGCCAGACATAGTAAAGGATGCAGAAAATAGACTAAAAACAAAAGAAGAAGGAACCCTTTACAAGATTCTAGGTTCGTATTTATACAGTACAGTTGAAAGAAATTGCATCCCATTAGGACTCTAAATTCGGCAGCAGAGGTTTGACACGCGTCCGGACGCACCTCTCTCATCCGTCCGGACGCGTGCTCCAGAATGATCTTTGCTTCGTTTGTCAACTTTCTGCCAATCGCGTCCGGACGCGTATACTTCCTCCGTCCGGACGGGTGTTCCAGTGTGATCCATCCTGAGCTATGCTTCCTTTCTTCTCATAGCTTCACTCCAATTGTGCACTATTAACCTGCAAAACAACACAACTCATCTTTTATTCTCATAGCCTTAATCTTCAATTAAATCATCATAAATATCACACTTTCACAATAAAATGATTAATATTACCTCTGACAAATGTAAATATTAGACCTGAATCACACCCCCCCACTTAGACCTTGCTAGTCCCTAGTAAGGCAAACAACTAAACATATAATACTATAAACAAAACAAAACCACTTTCGTAGGATTCACGATTGCATTTAGCATATGCAACAAGCCTTTAAACCCCTAGGTTTCCCCTAGTGGACGAGTATAGTCTCGTGAGGGTTTCCAGATATGATACCCACAAACATCACCTTGTGCTCAAACATCTGAATAACACTTTTATAATATAAGTTGTTACCACATTATTGAAATGCTAAGACGCAAACTTTTTATAAGCACATGCAAAACAACATATAGAACTACGTGGTATATAACTGTATGCACTTATCATATTCTCATATAAACTCGTGTGTAGTGTGAGTTAACTATACCAAGTCAGTAATTTATCTGGTAATCACCTCTACAACTATCAACTATTCGTCTCAATGCCAAATCTCACTAGATAATTCACTCATAAAAGATTCTCTCAGATTATAGTGACTATTCCCTCAAATATCACATGTGAGAAGAAGATATTTAAGTCAAAACAAAATAATGCTCACATGTCTATTAAAAAAAACGTAATCCAAAAGAAAAAGATTTGACATAGTCTCATGAAAGGAAATCAACACACAATAAACAAATAATCATTATTCTCTTCCTTATTCACACAAGTCATGCATCCTCAATACACTCTTGAGATCAGATAGGACTTTATTTAAGGTTGTAATGGGGCCTTGGGATTAGGGTTTTGAAACGAAGGATATACAGGAATTCAAAAGACTATCCCGAGAGAACATGTACATTACACAACCAAACTTTTTTCCATAGCCTTTCACTCTCCATCCTTTAGAAGCACAATTTACATCACTTGCTCATATTTTTTTTTTTTTCAAACACATGCTTGCTATTTTTTCTCTTTTTTTTTTTTCACATCTAGACATATTGTCTTTCTCTTTTTTTTTCAACTTTTTTTTTTTTTTTCTTTTTTTTTTTTCAGCAAGACATCTAATGCAAATATTCACAAGTATGCAAAACTCTTTTTTTTTTTTTCTTTTCTTAACCAATATCTCCCAAATTACATAAACAATAAAAGTTCAATCTCAGGATAACCAAGGGTAAAAGATATTATTTTTTTTTCATTGGCTTGGTTATTATATGTTGGGTATAAGAAATAAATTTTTGCTTCAAAGGCTCAATCATGGCTTCTAGGGATAATAATAATCAAAGAATAAGGCTTAGGCTCAAATAATATCAAAGATGGCCTAAAATCATATCTTAAGAGCTTTTGATAACACACTTCCCATGCAAATAATTCAAAGTCAAGCAATCATTCACAATATTGGTATTAACCAAAACAAAAATAATGAGATTATTGAAGGAGATTAGCTGAATAAAAATATTTTTTTTATTGAGTAAATGTAAATAATCCTCCAAGAAAGATTGGATCAAAACTCACTAGGATTTTTATGCATCTCCACTATATGTTTCAAGTTCTCAAGGTAAAATACCTAACAAATTTTCAACTTGGTAAAGTCTAAAGTGCACAAATTGTGAGTTTTTATAAGAATATGATATGAGATACAAAAATATAGAATAAAGTTCTATGTGATGCTTAAACAGTTGCAAATTTAAAGTTAAGCAAATTATTTCTAGATTGTGGTATCAAGTTATGCATAAAAATGTTATTTAGATATTTAATACCCAAAAGAATTTTTTTTTTTTTTTTTTTTAATTTTTTTAGCATAGTAAATAAACTAAAAAAAAAAATTAAACTAGGAATTTTCACAACACAAAGCATACTCATACCCCCCAACCTAAATCCAACATTGTCCTCAATGTAAAAATAAATATCTTGTTGTTCAGTAAAAATAATGAATAAAGATAAAAGGGATATGAGTACCTGGTGCCGCAACAACGCTAAAACCTAAAAATAAAATACTCAACAAACAAAAAAAACTATAAATTGAAACAAATAAAAATGAAACTGAAATTAAACAAATAAAATAAAATAAAATAAAATAAAATCTAACTACTATGTACAAATAAAAATAAAAGCTCACGTTCAATCCGGTTTAAAGTCAGATTTGAATATGCGCCCATTCAATTTTTCTAGCTTAAAAATGTGGTGTCGAAGCAACTCCTTTAATCGAATTATTCACTCATACATCGAATATATCTTTTGAACATGCAAGAAAAGGGAGATATTTACATTTTTATGCAAATCTAATAATGAGATAGAAAATAGATCTTTATCAATTACAACACACAACTCAACTTTCATACCCTCACTAAGATTAGATATGTGAATCTCATTACTACTTGTTGATAATGAAAGGTCTTTGGGCTCATTAGCCTCTTGTGGAATAATAATGTCACTTAATTCTTCACTATCAAGAGTATTAATGGATTCATCCTCAGTTTGTAGTTCAGGAAAAGAATCACTCTCACTATATTGACTATTTTTAACCTCTTGTTTTTGTATCAATATATTGAGTATATCTTTTATCTCTTTAATATCTTGACTTGTTTGGGCATTGAAAGCTAGTTGGCTTTGCATAAATTCGTTAAGAATATTCTCCAAATTCTCTTCTTGTGGGTCATGGTAGGGTGGATATTGGGGAGGGTCTTGTGGTGATGTGGCATATATAGGTAACTGATAATGTTCATTCCCCCAACCAGAATTGGGATAAAAAGTTTCAAAACAATGGTCGGGGTAAGGTTGAGAAGAATTAGGTAAGACAATTGTCCCATTCCTCAAAATTTTTCGAGCAGTTGGAATTAAAGGGCAAACCTCAATGGGATGCCCATATACATCACAAAACACACACAGTTCCTCCATCGGGGAAATCTTCACACCACATTAAAAGAAATATAAAATATAAAAATAAAAATTATGAAATATCTAACCTGAGGAAAAATGAAACAAATAATTAACAATAAATAAAAAACAAAAGGAACGAGATTACCGGATCTGTGACGAATCTCAAATCAAGCAAACCTCAATGATGTAATGGCTCCTTGTCTTTCAATTCCCCGGCAACGGCGCCAAAAACTTGCTACAACTTTAGAATTGATCACCCAAGTGCAGGTTGTGCGAAGTAATAAATTTCTCGGGAATCCGAGGTCGAACCACAGGGAATTATGAAAACAAGAAACAATCACACGACAATAAAAGTAATTTGAAAGGAAAAAAGAATTGTTTGGAAAGTTGTTGATTTGAGAAAAAGTGATTTTGGTAATTAAAACAGTAATAAAATAAATACTAGAGCATCAGGTACTCTCTCTCAACTTCATACAGTAATAGTTAAAGACTCAAAGCTTGACTTGAAAGAGGAATTAAATGTCAGTTAATCCAACTAACAAATCAAGTGATAAATCCAAAGGTTATAATCAAATAACTACCAGGAACCTGAATAATCATTCAATCATATTATTCTATGAAATAATGTTAATCCTTCCAGCGTGGAATAACCAGTGATTTATACGCAGGGAAAGTCAAGCAATCGATGTACGTGGCACAACAACTCAAGAGTTTATACAGCATAAACACTTTGCTAAAAGATTAGGGATTAAATTAACATAATAACATAAATCTTTAAGTACAAGAGTCAATAACAATACCGTACTCCGTTGAGAGGTTTTCCCCTAGCCCTAGTTTAGCTTTCTAGCCAGACATAATAAAGGATGCAGAAAATAGACTAAAAACAAAAGAAGAAGGAACCCTTTACAAGATTCTAGGTTCGTATTTATACAGTACAGTTGAAAGAAATTGCATCCCATTAGAACTCTAAATTCGGCAGCAGAGGTTTGACACGCGTCCGGACGCACCTCTCTCATCCGTCCGGACGCGTGCTCCAGAATGATCTTTGCTTCGTTTGTCAACTTTCTGCCAATCGCGTCCGGACGCGTATACTTCCTCCGTCCGGACGCGTGTTCCAGTGTGATCCATCCTGAGCTATGCTTCCTTTCTTCTCATAGCTTCACTCCAATTGTGCACTATTAACCTGCAAAACAACACAACTCATCTTTTATTCTCATAGCCTTAATCTTCAATTAAATCATCATAAATATCACACTTTCACAATAAAATGATTAATATTACCTCTGACAAATGTAAATATTAGACCTGAATCAACGTGCTTGGCTAAGTAAATGATACTTTGAAATAGGCTGTCCAGATAAACGTGTCTTTATGACCTGGTGCCATAGTGACCACGCCCCGGGGAACCAAGAAGAAAGGAGATCTTAAGAGAACAACTGTCGTATAATCTGAGCATGATCACCCCTAAGTGTTCTCACAAACCTCAAGGCCAACCCCTGGGGTATGCTTACACAAGTACATGGGTAAGGTTAACTCAGTTCGGTGTTAATGGGGCAAGGGAAACCCATCCCCTCGGATCGGTCAACAATTAATATGAAACTAACTGGAGTGAAAGTGCACCTCTTTGCCCTCGGCACCGATACCTCTCGGAGCCCTCCATTCCCGATGCATGACCTTGGCATCGGTACCTGCCGAGGGTCAACACTTGGAAGACGGAAGTTTTTGGAGAGTTAAAAGTTACAAGTACGCAAGGAGGACATAAGAGCACATGTAACACAACAAAATATATTGCAAGCAAAAAGAAGTGAAGAGCGCATTGGCAAAGCAAAGTCTAATTTTTCATTACCAAAAGGAAGAGGGCTTTGCGTCCCCCAGGCTACAAAAAGGATAGTACAAAAGAAATAAAAGCCTAAATCTAAGAAGCTGGAGGGGGAGGGCTGAACACTTCACCACCGGCATCTCCAACAGCATCCCCAAAAAGTTCTTCTATGCTGGGAGAGGAGGCAGAAGTGGGGGCGTCAGCGGGAGCAGATGAGGCAGGAGCCGGAAGGTAGGCCTCTGGCAGCACATCAGCATCTGGGATCGGGTCCGCAAAGTCAGAGGGTTCTCCCGAGCCTTGCACTTGGGCATTGGTTGCATCTTCAACCGCGACCTCTGCCATGGCCTGCAACATAGCCTCCGAGGGAACGTACTCGTGCATAGATAACAGAGGAGTTGGGAAGGAACTTCTACAGCATTGAGCGCCTTATCCCAGCCCTTGTTGAAGAACTCTTTTTTTTTTTCCTCAAGGGCATCCAGGACGTCATCATCACATTCCTCTCTGATCTGCTCCTCCGACCTCTTGTTGGCCTCCATCTGGGCCCTAACCCTGTCGAGCTCCTGAGTAAGAGTCGAGCAGGTCTGCTCCGACTCCTCTACTCTTGCCTCTGTTGCGGAGAGTCGCTGCGTCTCCTCGGTTATTTTTTTCTCAGCATCGGTGAGGGCTGCACTCAGCTTTTCAGCACTAACCCTCGCTGCCTCGCTGTCCTTCAGCAACTGCTCGATCTGGGCTGCCTGGGTAGACAATGTGTTATCCCTGGCGGCCACATCCTCCCTGGTAGTAGCAAGGGCCGTCTCCACTTCAGCCTTCTCCCTCTCGGCTTGCTGAAGACCTTGCCTTGAAGCGTGGTAGCGCGCAGCAATAACCGATATTTGTTGGGAAGCCTGTTGGAAGGGAAGATAAAAGGTTACGTTGAGGCAGGGAAGACAAAGCAATAGAGAATAGTTAAAAACTTACCACCAGGGAGTTCTGAATGATCGAGCGAAATAGTTGGTTGGTCGGCCGCTCCTGGTGCTCCGCCATATCAGCACCAAAATGGAGTGTTTCACTAACGGCGTAGGCCACGTGAGGATCATGGATGACAGAATCGTTGATCCGGATCACCCTGCCTTCTCTGTCCCGGGCCCGGGGGCACCACTTCGTCTTAGTCGCCGTCGGTGGAGGAGAAGGAGGAGTTTGCTGGTCCTGTTGCTATTGTTGTTGCTGTTGATGTTGATGTTCCCGATGTTGTTGCTGCTGTGATGGAGGGGCCCTGCCTTGGCCTAGTCCATCATATCTTTGTTTAGTTCTCTGACCAGATGACCTTGGTGGCACAGGAGGAGGAGGAGGGATGTTGGTGTTGGTCCTTGAAGGTGGAGGGGGGAATGCTGCCTCCAGATCCCCTGCCCCTCAAAGCAGTCCTCCAATTCAGGAAGTTCAGGTCTATACGAGGTTGGCGCGACCTCGAGTGCGTCTTCCTCGTCTAAGCTTTGGAGAATGTTAAAATCTGGCCAAATATCCCTTCCAGAGGTACTGGCCTCGACTTGAACAGTTGCAGAAGGCCCCCTGACGTCGGCCGCCTCTACTTCAACTCCTTCGGCGATCCCTTCTACTTCGGCTTCAGTGGCCCTGTCAGGATCCCCCTCTAAGTTCTGCTCTGACGTCTGCTCAAAGAGCTCGGACCACTTGGAGGGATCGTAGGGCTGGGGGAGTTGGGAAAACTTTTTGTACCCTGCTCCGTAGCCCAGAAGTACGTGAGCTGCCCTGCCAAACCTGTCGCCGATGTATCCCCAAACAGTGACGAGGTCGCCAAAATTGACTAAGTGTCAAGCTGGGGGAGCAGCTTCACGGTTAGAGACGTCTTTACAAAAGAAAAGAAGAACGTTAGAACTTGAACAAATTACTCAGAAGATTGAAGCAACCAAGAGGAAAGGAAGAAACCGACGTACTTGTCGTCCTCCACTCCTTGGGGCACCTCAGAGCATAGTACTCGGGGTCGGTCCCCCTCTTCTAGGCTCCGCTGAAGACCAGCAGGTCGTCCTTGTACCCTTTGTCCGAGTCGGGAAGATAGGTCACGAGGTATATTGAGGTGTCTCTGGCTTTGAGATAGAAAATTTGCTAGGGCATTACCTTCAGCAAGGTGTAGCAAAAGAGAATGTCCTCGAGGCCAAGGTTGACCCCAAGACGCCTATTGAGCTCCACCACTCCCATTATTATCCTAAATACGTTAAGGCAGCACTGCCCCGGGAAGAGATGGAATCGAGACAGGAATTGGAGGAGAAGTGGATGGAGGGGGAATCTGATCCCGCCCTCCATAATTGCCTTGGTGTAAAAAGGCATGGCACCCTTGGTGCCGACGTTGGGATGATGCCGAGCTAGGTCGTCTAAATCGTCAACATCGACGCTGCGAGGGATGTCATAGTGAGCCTTAAAATTGGTTATTTGTTGAATGCCCTTAACTGTGTATTTCCTCGGCTTGGAGGTCCCAGCCTCTTGGACCTCGGCGGTAGGGCGACGACTCCTCGACATTCTATACAAAGGAAAGGAGAGGGTTCCAAGGGGTGTTCTTTCTAAATAGGACTCCTAAGGGACGCTATCAGACACAAATGACAAGGTGGGGCAATGGAGGCCTGGAAGGCGACCAATCGCCGGAAAAAGCAAAAGGATGGAGTCAAGAAAATAGAAGACCGTCGGAAAAATGAAAGAAAGGGAGAAAAGGACGAGAAAAGAAAGGATACTCACCAGAAAACGGTCGAAGGGGATGAACAGGAGGTTTGCTGGAAAACGTGAGGGGGCTTTTTCTCCTTCAAGACGATGACCAAAACTGAGTTCCTCAGGCAAGTGGCAGGACGCTCCGATGAGTTTCCCGACGAAAGTTCTCTGGAATGGAAAAAGAGATGCAAAAAGTAAAGAAGGAAAGACAAGCCTTTGCTTATATAGGGCCTGTCCCCATCATGATTGCGCACGAGACACAAAGGGGCGCATTCAATGCGCACGATCTCTAAAAGGTGGATTGCGGCTAAAAGCAATAATGGGACAGTTGAGACAGTTGAGCCCTTCCATCTTCCAGTGACACGTATCCCCTCCGTGAGAAGATCAAAGGGCTGGGGGGCAGTTGATAGGACACTTCTGAGAAAGAAATGGATCGTGACACGTGTCTTCGGCCCCGAGGACATCCTTGCCTCTGACAATGCCACTTGTCCTCGGCACCAAACATATCCTTCCATCTGATGAAAACCACGCGCCCTCGGCACCAAGCTATGTCTTGCTCTCTGATGGTGACATGTTCCCTCGACGCCAAGGCATCCCCCATTCTCTTGAAACCACGTACCCTCGGCTCCGAGGGTACCTCCACTCCAAGGCACCCGCGTGTCCTCGGCTCCAGGGATACTTACTGGAACTCTGGTCCTGTCACATGTCTCCTATTTCTGGAAAGGCTACTGATTGACAGCTGAACAATCTCAACTAGACTAGGAATCATGAGGGTGCTCTGCACAATGCGGTCAGGGTAGTAGAACCAACAAGACACTCCACCAAGGAGAGTTAGACGCGTGGCATAAAGTGTAGGATGAGGGTGGCTTGGGAAGCCGAGGAGGAGGAACATTAAATGCTCCAAAGTCCGAGCATTTAATATCTCTACATTAAAGAATGAGCATTTAATGCCTTGGAACTCGAGCATTTATTGCCTCTACATCAAAGAAAGAAAATTAAATGCTCAGGAGCCCAAGCAATTAATAATGGGATCTCCCCCACGCAAAATAGGAGGCGCACTGCCCCATGTCTGGACTCTACCTACTGCTTAGACCTTCAGCAATGATGAGTCTTTGAAGGTATAAATAGCCCCCAAAAAAATAATGCAAAGGTACGCAAAATCATCTCCCAAGAACAAAAACAGTGCTTTCTTCTTCCCCTCTCTCAAAGAACTGACTTGATCGTCGGAGGGGATACGCCGAAAAACACTCCGGCGCCCTTCTAACTTCTTTTCTGTGCATTAGGTGACCATCTTTGTCCACCGGAGCCAACCAAACAATCCATCACCAATCCTTAGGCCCCCTCTGGCCACTTTTGGTTGTTTCTTTGCCACGAAACCGTTTACTCGAAAGCCAAACAAGAGTTCACCAAGGGAGAGATCTGTTCCTATTTCTTCATTGTGTGGAATTCACCGCGCACAGAGCTCTACCCAAAACATAACCTGTGCAATCATACAACATTGTCCACACCGGGTCTATTTATCCATACTCATATAACAACATGCAATTTTACATTAAAAATAGTTCATATGAGTTCGATTACAATTCTTTTCCATAGATTTACATGCCCAAAATCAAATTTAACAAAGGTTTTTACAAAAGATGGTTTAAAAGCCACAAGTCGGTTTTTCTTCATCCTTGAGCCCCCGAGTGTGAGCCGTCCACTGGTGTATACCCCGCACCTAAAATGTTTCCCATAAAGGGTGAGCCACGCTCAATAAGGTATCTCCTAAAGAGGCTACTCCCCAACCTCGATGCATATGAAATGTCACATGCAATTTTTAGGGGTGTCAATCGTGTCGTGTCGTGTCGTATCATTTTTGTGTCGTGTTATTTTCGGTCGTGTTATTTTCGTGTCGTATCACTTTTCGTATGTGTCGGGTTCGTGTCAATATTCTTGTTAATAAAAAATTATTTAATTTGACAACAACTAATATAATATTATTTAAAAAATTATAAAAGATTGTCACTCAATTTACATAGGTGGTGTTTGATAAAACTGAAAGCTGAAGTCTGAAAACTGAAAGCTGAAAGCTGAAAACTGAAGTCTGAAAGCTGAATGCTGAAATTTGTGGACTATTTGGTATCCACTGAAATTTAAGTACTGAATTGAACTAAACTGTTTGATAATTACACAAAACTGACGTCTGAAAATAAATTAATTTTCAGTTTTACCCTTCCACTCTTTAGTTTGAAAATATTTATAAAATATGTCATAACATAAATCATAATCACTATTATTATATTTTAGTCTATATTTAACAAATATTTGATCAAAATAAATAAATAAATAAAATTTGAATAACACAATAAGTGAATAATAACAAATTGAATAACACAATAAGTGAATAATAACATCTGATAAAAAATAATAATAACTAATCAAATAATATTGAAAAAATACAATAAATTAGATTTCATTAATAATATGGGTGTGCGCCGTGAATGTATATGTGTGTGTGTGTGTGCAGTCCATATGTGTAACTATGTGTGTGTGCAGTGCATATGTCTATGTGCAACTGTGTCTGTGTAGTGTGTGCATTTGTGTGTGTGTAATTATAATTTTGTATGTATATTTTTGTTGTAGAAGACAAGAGAAAGAAAAAAAAAAAAAAGAGATCGACAAGGAAAATAGATAGGTTATGAGTTTTGGAGAGAAGATTAATTAGAGTTTTAATAGGATTGTAAAATATTTCAGGGTATAGTTGTCATATTGTAAATATTATTAAAGATGGTTTTGCTGAGCGTTTTCAGCTTTCAGAATTAAGTAAGGGGTCTCCTACTTAATATTGTTGCCTATTTTTAAGGAACACTTAATGTGTTTAAGAAAGTTTAAATTTTGGTTATCAAACGGGCTTAATTAATAAGTGTTGAATACATTTATTTTAAGTGCTGAATTTGAGTTAACAAACACTCATAGTCATGGACTTAAGGTGTCAAGCAATTAGCCGGTGAAGCGGTAGAAATAGCTGTGCTAATAGATGTGAGATAATGGGTTTAAATATGAGAAAAAATCACTTCATATAGATAATGTCAAAGATTATAACTGTACCTAATTCATCAAGTAAACCTGAAAAATCCTTTGTAGATCGTTATAAACTTCAACAATTTTGTACATTGAAGAAAAAGGATTCTTCTATTCAAAGACATCAAAACTTAAAATGTGTCTAAGCTAGCATGGATTGCTACTATACAAAAGATGACTACCTGCCTAAGACCTCATCATCATTCTAGACTCGGACTTGGCGGAGTAAACGGGCTTTTTCTGATGGGCCCATTAATGAGAAGAACCATCCGGATGCAAGGATGTCAAGCCCAATATAACATTGGGCTTAATATAAGTGATCATCCTTTAGGTTGAGCTTTTCTGGGCTGCTCTTACCGACTTGGATAGTATTTCAAATCAAAAAAAAAAAAAAAAAGATATTTAATTTGAGCTCAAATTCAAGGGCAGAGCTATAAATTTATTTTAGGGTGGGTAATTTTAACTATAAATTCTAATTTATATCTCCGAATTGATAAAATACAATAATCCATTTAAATCTTTTTACGTAAAAGTCTAACATAGAAAATTAGAGGCCAATCAAAGGTCAATATTATCAATTAATTTTACTGTTTTACAAACACAACAAAAGCCGTAAATGCGCATGATCAATATGTTGTGGGAGTGATTGTTATGCGTTTTTTGATTATCGATGAGTCTATATGTTTTTTGAGTAATGTTATTTGAACCTAAAATTGATCTAATTTACTGACATAATTGTGTGGCTTTAGTGGAACCATTAAATCAACACCAAATTCCAATGTTTGATAGAACCCACAGTCAATCCAAAAGTCATAGTGAATTAGGTCAGCAAATTAGGTCAATAAATTAGGTCCCAATAGCATTGCTCATGTTCTTTTCCTTTCGTTTTATTGAACTCACCATACACTGCACTCAGCTGTTATCCTTGAGAGAGAGATCTGAGTGAGAGAGAGAGAGAGTAGTGTGTGGATTGCGTGGACTTCGACCATGGAGATATGAAAAGAGACGTGGCATGCATTTGTGCTTATTAAACCATTGTATAAGGTACATTATCTATCTACAAGGGTTACTCGTGCAATACGCGACAACCGTGTATCATTTCTTTTAGTACGGTGAAAATACAAGTGAGTTGTTAAAAAGTAATTGAGTTAATGAACTGTGGTTAAAAAGTTAAAATACAAATATATAGATTTTTAATAATTAAAAAGTTAATATGTAAGTCATAAAATAAGTTGTCGAATTTAAATAATGTAAATTGTAACTTTTAAAACCTCATATGTAGAGTTTATTTATGTTTAAATGCAAGTGTATTATTCGTAAATTACCTTAAATTTTGTTTTTGCATTTCTAATAAATTGTGTTATGATAGATATATTCACTATATAATACTTAGAATACAACACTCAGGGCAGCCCAATAAAAACTAGGGCCCCAAGCGAAAGTATTAAATAAGACCCTGTCAAAATTTATTAAATATAAATATAATATATGATTAAAATTTTATTTAAAAATTATTTTTTTTCATTTTTTGTGATGCAAAATTAGTAATCAATTTTTATATTCGAGATTTGCTAGTTTTACTAATTCATTCAATGACATAGTTGATCGTAAGTAAGATTGTATGAATTTTAATTTTGAAAAACTTAAAAAATTTCAAACTAAAAATTCTTGTGGACAAAATATATTTTAAAATAACAAATAATTATGCTAAGACAATAATCTAATATATTATAAAAGTCAATAAGAATTAAACAATAACACATGATAAATAGAAATTGTATAAACTTTGAATTGATGATTTATTTACCTCCCAAATCATCTACTATTTCAAACCTTCACAATAAAAACGAATAATTGCATTAAATTAATCCAATCAATAAAAATATTAAAAAAATAAATTGTTAATCAAATAAATATTTACCTTTTCAATTTAATCTAGGTTGTAGAAGAGAGATACATAATTATGCTTAGAGCAATGCTATTGAGACATAATTTAAGGATATAATTTAGAGACATAATGCGTTGTGATTAATGGAGTGATAGTTGCATTTAATATTACAATGAATTCCATCATTAAATACATTTTACTATCATCTATTTGTCACAATAGCATTAGTGTTATGTTTATGAACTTTTTTTTCTTTGGCATAGGGAGAGAGACAGTAGAGAAAGAGACAAGAGGGTAGAGTACAGATAATAAACTTTTAAGCTTTAGTAATGAAAAATTGATTTTTGCTTTTTTTTTTTTTAAGAACTTCTAAACAGTGTTATCGAACTAGATTGGACCGAACAGGCTGATTGGACCAGTTCACCTGTGAGCCAGGATCTAAAATAGTTCAATTCTTTATTTAGACCATTTAACGAATCAATCCACCTACAAAATGTGAAATCGCCCGATTTTAAACAAGAACCATGGACGGATTTTGTAAATCGGACGGTTGGAAATTCGAGTCAGGCCACGAACAACCACTCCGTCTCTCTAACTCAGGCAACTTGAAGGCTCGAATCTCCTCCCTTCCTTTTTTGGGCAATTTCGCCCTAAATCAATTCCACCCGAAGTGCTTCGGTCTTCCTCTTCTTCAAGCGATGAACAGTAACGACTTAGGTGACAACTCCTCTGCTCGATCCCCTCTGGCAACTCCTCTGGCTCAGGTGACAACTCAAGCCTCTGTCTCTGTCTTTGTCTCTCTCCACTGAATCTTACTTATATTGTTATATATATGTATATTCAGATTATTTTGTTATATATGGATGGATGTAAGAAATTATATAGATGTACTCGTGATTTTCCGTGCCTGAAGGCACGAAGTATTAAAAAAAAAAGGTCAACAATAAGTATATTTGTATTCACACCCAAAATCAAATTACTAAGATAGAGAGAAAGAGAAATGAATTTAAACACCGATTATAGTGAGAGTGAGCAGTTGTAGTGGTGGTGGGTGGTAGTGGCGGTGGTGGGGTGGCAACGGTGGTGATGTCGGTGGTGGTGGTAGGGGTGATGGTTGGATAGTGATAGTAGTTGTAGGGTGGTGGTGGGGTGGAGATGACGGTTGTGGTGGTGATGGTGGTGGTCAAGCGATAGGGGGGTGGTGGTCAAGCGATGGTAGTAATGGTGACGGTGGTGATAGTAGGGGGCAGTGATGGTTGTTGTGGCAGAGGTGGTAGGATAGTGGCGGTGGTGGTGGAGCATGTAATGGGGATGATGGTGGTCGGGCGGTGGTGGTGGTGGGGTGGCAACGGTGGTGGTGGTGGTGGAGTGGCAACGATGGTGATGATAGGGGGTCGTATGGTGACGACATCGATAGTGGTGGTAAGGGGTGGAGGGGTGGAGGGGTGGTGGGTGGTGGTGGGGTGGTGACATTGGTGCGGTGGTGGTGGTGGGGTAGCGATAGTGAAGGTGGTAGTGGTAGTGGTAGTGGTAATGGTGATGATGGTGGGGGGTAGTTTGGTGGTGGGGTGAGGTGGCGGAGGTGGTGGTAATGGTAATGGTGGTGGGGGGTGGGGGTGGTAGTGGTGATGGTGGTGGGACGATGGGGTGGTTCCAAAGATTTCTTTTTTTTTAAAAGTATTTAAAAAAAATTATAAGTATTAAAAACACTTTTAAAAAATCACCCAAACACACCCTTAGAGACCTATTTTTCCTATTAAATTTAGAGTGTTAATATTAACCGTCGAATTAACTTTAAAGTAAAATTGAAAGAGATATCAACCGCGAATAGCAAAAGTTATTTTATTTATCTTTTGAAATTTGAATTGTATTGTACTTTATTATATATATATATATATATATATATATATATGTGTGTGTGTGTGTGTGTGTGTGTGTTGTATAGGTGTGTGTGTTGTATAGATGCGTGTATATATGTCATATAGATGTATATATTGTTATATATATGTATCCACATGTATGATTTTTTAGTTATATTATAATATTTTATAATATTTTGTTATTTGACCGGTCCATCAATTGACTTAACGATTGAACCAGTGAATTATTGATTTAATCATCTGTCGGTTCGATAATCGGTCCTAATCCTGATAACACTACTTCTATCTAAGACCTCTTACTACTGGAAAAAGGGGGAGAAATGTGAGTTGGGCCATTGTTTTAATCTAAGCCTTCTAAGAATTTTCATGAGATTGGACCCTTTAAACCAATTTTTTTTGGACCAATTTAAATTATATGTAAAGACTGTAATTATTATTTGGGGCCCTCTTTTTTTTGGGCCCTAAACAACAGATTAAGTGGCCTTTCTAACACTTAGGCAGCATAAGAGAAACTTGTAGATCCAAATTATACACAAGACCTATACTTTTCAAAAAAAAAAAAAAAATCATTACTACTTAATTTCAATAAATAGGTTTTGTATTCTCTTACTAAGAATGTGCTTAGCTTTTTCAAACCCCTCTAAATTTTATGCAAATATGTTCATAACTATGCATTCTGACCGTTTTAGATGTTTTTTAAAATCTTGAAAATTTTGAAAAAATTCGTTTGGAGTGTCTTTCTAGCTTTTTTTGTGTCAAAATAAAAATATAGATTATACATAAGAATATAATAAACTAAAAAATTATGTGGGACCCACGACAAAACTCCAAAAAATTAGAAGAAAAGCTCAAAAAATCAGCTCATTGAATTAGTTCAAATAATTTTTTTTTGGGTCTAAAAAGTTGTTGCATAAGCTAGTAAAAAAGTCAAGGTCCAAACGGACCTTGCTTATTTTATTCTAAAACTCTTAAAACTATCTATTTAAACTAGTTCCAAATAGGCCCAATGAATGAGTGTACGTATGTGCAGCGAATAATGTTTTCAAGAACTAAATATATAATCGGTAAGACTATTACTTAATTAATGATGTGTCAAATGATATAATTTAAGTGAATAAATTCAATCAAGTTTTTGGATCATAACATCATATAGTCGTCTTCTTGTAATCGATGTGTGGGGTTAACCACAATTTTGCGGGATCATTTATAGGGCTATTTTTGGTTCTCTTTTATTTGTGGACGTTGAATGTTGTTCCTGGTACATATATGGGCTACATTGGACATTGGGGAATTATTTCTGCATTGTGCTGTTTGCTTGTGGTCTACCTTAAATGACGTATTTTTAAAAACTATTTATTTGATTTTTTTTTTTTTTTTGGTAAAAAAAAAGTCACATTTGGCCCCAAATGTTTCCTCCTATTTGGGGTTTTAGGCAGCCACTTAAGTGGCATATGCCCTGGGCCAATCCTATCCATATTTTATTAGTGATAAGAGGTTATAACCCATTGACGATGTCATTGAAAGAAAATTTGTCAAAAATGAATTAAAGAGAATAACTTTTAAAGTTTAATGTGGACTAAATTAATTGACCGCTGAAACATGAAAAATACCAAGTCAAGGTCACCAGTCAATAGTCATAAAGATGATTCTACAATGCTTTTGGTTGGTGAGGTTTTTTCAGTAACAAAGACTTCAATAATGCATCCAAAAATTCTTCTTAATTATGAGTTCCATTTTTATTTGGGAAAATTTCATGTACACCCCCTCTAAATAGGTCTATCTTCAACGACACCCCTTGTCTTTTCTGAAATTTCACTGCACTTCCTTCTAGTTTATATGTCCTCTTCACCTAGACCCCCTACCGTAACCAGCCGTTACTGACCATCAGAAAAGTGCTGATGTCATACCAAAATTTTTATGAAACGCCAATTTTACCCTTCTTATTCCCCATGAAACCCTTATTTCACCCCCCTTTCTCTCTCTCTCATGTCTCAACAACTCAATCACCTAACTGCAAAAACGTGGCAATAAGCCACTGGTCCTAGCATGAATAGGTGAAGAATAATATAAAAAATCCACATAAAAAATAAAAAATCTAGTGCTATGAATCGGTGACACTGTAAAAAAAAAATAAAAAATAAAATAAAAAATCAGTGACATCGTACGCTTAAACATAATACAAGGAAAAAATTTAAAATAATTTTTAAAAAAAAAATTAAAAAAAAACCGGTAACATCGTACGCTTAAACATAATGCAAGGAAAAAATTCAAAATAATTTTTTTAAAAAAAAAACCGATAACACCGTATGCTTAAACATAATACAAGAAAAAAATTAAAAATAATTTTTTTAGAAATTTTTTTTTTAAAAAAAAACCGGTGACATCGTACACTTAAACATATTACAAGGAAAAAATTCAAAATAATTTTTTTAAAAAAAATTAAAAAAAAAAACGGTGACACCGTGCTTAAACATAATACAAGGAAAAAAAATTCAAAATAATTTTTTTAGAAATTTTTTTTTAAAAAAAAACCGGTGATATCGTACGCTTAAACATAATATAAGAAAAAAATTCAAAATAATTTTTTTTTAAAAATTTAAAAAAAAATCGATGACACCGTACACTTAAACATAATATAAGGAAAAAAAAATCGATGGCACCGTACACTTAAACATAATATAAGGAAAAAATTCAAAATAAATTTGTTATATGTGAACTATACATAAGGGGGGTATTTGTGTCATTTTCCTTGTTTGTACCATTGGTGAATATGTAAATCTTTATAAAATTCATGGGTAAAATGGTAAAACGTTTATTTCCGTCACGTCTGTTAGCCGACCAACACTGACAGGGGAGGTCAGTGAAATTTCAGAAAAGGCAGGGGGTGTCGTTGAAGATAGACCTATTTAGAGGGGGTGTAAATGAAAATTTTCCCTTTATATTCTTATATGTGATTAACGTCTCCCATTCTTTTTCATTATTAAGAACATATTAATCATATAACTACAGCAGGGTGACGGGTCAACCTAAAATATGAAACCTTTAATCTGAACTCAACCTAACCCAACCCAACCTTGTTCTCTATCGAGCAACTCTAGTCCGAACCCAACCCGTGATTAATTTGTTAAACTCAAGTCGAGACCGAGTTACACAATTTGAGTGGAAATTGAGTTTTGCATTAATCAAAATCAAATTGGGTCAAAAATAAGATACAATTCTATGCTCAACATCTAAATTGAACATAAATTCTATACCTTCCATTAATCAAAGGTAATTAGAAAATAGAAAAAAATAAATTTCACATCTGCAATAGGCTTAAATAACAATAACAGTGGATAAAGAGTGTGACGCAGAGGCCCTAATATTTTATGTGTGTATGTGTGATTTTTTGTTTTGGAATTTCAAGTTGAAAACCGGGTTGAATTTCATAAATTTGAATTGGGTTCGGGTTAAACCCATCAACCCAAAATCTCAACCTGAGTATTTTCCAAATTCGATTCACGTTGGAGAATTTTTGCCTAAGACCAATCCAAGTATTGAAAATTTTGAGTTGATCCCGGATTGAATTCGGGTTAGTCCACCCAAGTTTCACTGTGGGTGATAAAACGAAAATAATTCTATAGAAAAAAATGAAGGGAGTAATGCAAGTCAAGATCAACCGCGTCCCACGGTGTAGAAAAATCATACCTCCAAAAGTTTAGTCTCTTGATTGGCTAATTGAGGAATCATGCAAGCCTTCTGGCCTTTTTAAAAGCATGAGGAAACTCTTCCATTTTTTGCTAAGCACTTGCTCTGTGTTCAATCTTGCACACCATTATGGGCACTTATATTCCAACTTTGGCGCTTCTTATGTTTTTGCTCATCGTCGTGGGCAATTCAAACTCAAACATCATTTGCCATGAGAAAGAGAGAACAACCCTTCTCAACTTCAGAAATGGCCTCATAGATCCAGAAGGCAATCTCTCATCTTGGTCAATCCAAGAAAATTGTTGTCAATGGACAAGAGTCCGCTGTGATACTCTCACGGGTCGAGTCATTGAGCTCGACCTCAGTGGTATGCTGCTGCTGCAGGGCGAGATTAATCATTCTTTGCTTGAATTACAATTTCTAAGTCATTTGGAGCTGGCTTTCAATGGATTTTATGGGCTGGTTCCTCATCAACTAGGAAATCTCTCAAGGCTACTTTATCTTGATTTAAGATTCAATTATGGACTATTCGTGGATGATCTAAGTTGGATTTCTGGCCTTCATTCTTTGAAGTATCTTGACATGAGTGGAGTCGATCTTAGCAAGACAGTCAATTGGCTTCAAGAAATGAATAAGCTTCCTTCTTTTTCAGAACTGTACTTGTCCTATTGTGGACTTGAAAGTATGTACCCATCCTTTAGTTATGTCAATTTCACATCTCTTACTGCCATTGATCTTTCCGAGAACCTTTTCAAGCATGAAGTACCTAGTTGGTTGGGCAATCTCAGTACTAGCCTCATAGGTCTCGATCTATCAGGAAATGCTTTACAAGGTCAAATACCAGTTGCCTTGTCGAATATTCACGGCTTGAGGTATCTGGAGTTGTCTTACAATCAACTCACTGGGCAAATACCAGTTGCCTTGTCGAATATTCACGGCTTGAGCATTCTAGATTTGTCTAACAATCAACTTACTGGTCGTATTCCTGCATCTCTCGGTAACCTATCGTCTTTGACTGTGTTAGCTCTTTCTTTTAATAAATTAAGTGGCGTTGTTTCAGAAGTGCATTTTGCTAAGCTCTCAAAGTTAGAGGCGTTACATATTTTTCGGAACCCTCTTTCCTTCAATGTAAGCCCCAATTGGATTCCTCCTTTTCAACTCATAGATATTGAAATGAGTTATTCTAAGGTGGGTCCGGAATTCCCAGCATGGCTGCGAACACAAAAAAATGTTGGGACGCTTATGATGTCAAACTCAGAAATTTCTGGGGTAGCTCCTGATTGGTTATGGAACTGGGTTTCATATGTTATAGCCGTCGACCTTTCTGGAAACGAGATTCAAGGTGAGATATCTGCACTTTCACTAAATTCTAGTTTCATCAATTTAAGTTCTAATCGCTTCAACAGTCAACTACCACATCTGTCAATAAATGTTAAAATGTTGGTTCTTGCAAATAACACTTTTTACGGGGACATTTCATCTTTCCTATGCAGTAAGGCGAATAGAAAAAATAACTTGGAGGTCCTAGATGTATCAAATAACCTCTTATCCGGTAAACTTTCTTCTTGTTGGGTTTACTGGCAATCTTTGGTCCATTTAAACTTGGGGAACAATACCCTATCAGGTGAAATTCCAAACTCAGTGGGTTCTTTATCTAAGCTCAAAGCATTGCGCTTGCAAGAAAACAGTTTCTCTGGACATGTCCCCTTGTCATTGTTTAATTGTACATCTTTGGAGCTCATTGATTTCGGTGAAAACAAGTTTACAGGAGCCATACCAAGTTGGATAGGTGAAAGGACAGATTTATTGGTTCTCCGTTTGAGATCTAATAAATTAAATGGTAATATTCCCACACAAATATGTCAACTTTCTTCTATCCTAATACTAGACCTTGCGGATAATAATATATCAAGTTTGGTACCAAAATGTTTGAATAATTTAACACTGATGGCTACGGTAGGGATTCCGCAAGGAATTGATTTTGGGGCCTTGGATTATACCTACTACCATGAATACAAAGAAAATGTTATGTTGGTTACAAAAGGGAGGCAATCAGAGTACAAGAGCAATCTTGATCTTGTGAGGAGCATAGATCTTTCAAGCAATAACTTATTTGGATCCATTCCTGCTGAGCTATTTGGTCTTTTTGGATTACGTTTTTTAAATATGTCTCATAATCGCTTGGTTGGAGAGATACCAGAGAATATTGGCAGCATGACAACATTGGAAAGTCTGGATCTCTCGAAAAACAATCTTTTTGGCAAAATTCCACAAAGCATGTCGAATTTGACATTTCTTGACTTTTTAAACTTGTCATACAATTACTTGTCGGGAAGTATACCTTCGAGCACCCAACTTCAGAGCCTTAGCGAAAAAAAATTCATTGGGAATGCTGAACTTTGTGGTGCGCCTCTCTAGATAAATTGCACCAAAGACGAGAAATCTCATGGTTCAACACCTGTTCACAAAAATGGAGATGAGTCTGAGATGTTTTGGTTCTATATTGGCATGGGTATGGGATTTGCCATTAGTTTTTGGGGAGTTTGTGTTGTTCTTTTCTTCAAAAGGACTTGGAGGCATGCATATTTCAAATTCCTTGATAAATTGAAGGACTGGATCTATGTGGCTGCACTGCTAAAGGTGAACTGGTTCCGCAAGAAATTCAATGACATGTAGTGGAATGCATCATCATCGTCTTCTTTGAGGTAATGCATCATAATTATTTGCCTTCTAAATAGTGTTTGTTCATGTTGTTTCAACTGCTGCTTTGTTCCAATATATATAAAATATATGCACTATGTAATATGTCATTTATGCTACAATAATCCTCATGTTATTTTCATTACTACCTCGAAATTATCTGTTCAACCAACAGCTCTAATAAAAACTTAAGATTTCAGAGAGTGTAATATAATTATTTATATTCTTCCACAGGTCTCTTCACGTGCGGGTTAAATTTTGAGCCAAATATGCACAAGTTTTTTAAAAACTTAATCTTTTAAGAAGAGTCGATGGTTTAATATGATATTAGAGCATGATGTCCTCCATTCGAATTTCGATGTCACCCTGATGCTTACATGTGCTTGGCGTTTTTAGAATACTTGATAGTTTAACAAGGTATCACACCAGCAAGTCTTACATTCGAATTTTGACACCACTCTAATAATTATAAGACTTACGCGCATTTGATCCAAAATCTATCCCGCATTTAAGGGGACATGTTCAAATATATAAATAAAGTTATATATTGTGAATGGTATGACATCTGACCACTTCAATATGAAAAAAGAAAACAATCCTACTATTATTAAAAATCACACCATATCTTATACTTCATTCACTGTTCAGAATCAAAGAAATAGTTCGAAAAAAGTCTAGTTATTCCATAAAGCTGTCTAATTATTCACTGCGATTGATTGATGCTGCATACAAACTAGAATCGTGTAACCGAATTTGTAGGGAAATTGACTTCTTGTTGAGATTCACTGATAACTAGATCTTACATACTTATTGTAGGATTGAACCATTGCATTGCATCATGGTTCATTGATAACATGTCCTTTACACTTTTCATAGAAGTTGTATTAGAATTATGATTTTTTCCAGAATTTTTTTGCAGATTATATGAAAGGTGATGAAGGGAGTTCCATTCTGAACTGTCATCAAAGGTGTTGTTTGATTCCTGTATACTTAAGTATGATATGTATATGTTTTGGAAACACTTTGGTAGCAATGTTATGAAATGGATTTTGGCAGGTTATGTTTGTATAGGAATGTAAGGAGATCGAACCTAGCTAGCTTGGTTCTATGCATATTATGTACTTCTCTTAGATGTTTTAGTTGATGGTTTATACTACTGAACATTTTGTATGCTATTGGGATCGATCAGGAGAAAACCTCACAGGTACATGCTTTGTTCTAGTCTATGGATTGATAGGCAAAGGATTAGTGTGTGCCATATGAAAAATATAAATTAGTGGTATAAATTATTTATCGTTATTCATATTTTCCATGGATTGGAGTAGATTCTAATTAATCATCCTAAATACATTTGATCCGTCTCCAAGAAATGAATGCACGACATTACACTACACACATGATTTAGTATAAATACTGGAAGTGTAAACTTGAAAAAGTGATGCAAAAATATTGCATTACGGTACATGCTTTAAAACACATACATATTCAACTATGTGGAGAATTCCTCTGTCAAATTCGTCTTTGGGCAAAGAGCAACTATTTGTGCCTTAAGTATTACTAGACCAGCCCTAAGGCCGAATACCCGAATTTAATCTCCTTACGTTACTTAACTACTCTCATTCTATTTCTTTCAAAAATAGATAAGACACATCATTGTAAAGTGAAAGAAAAATTTTTAATTTTAGAGACTATAAATGGTAGAAAAAGTCCCAGTCAAGATCAATCGTGTCCCACCCACACTGAAGGAGAACCATACCTCCAAAAGTCATGCAAGAGTGTGTGGCACATAATTATGGACACTTCTATTGCTTATTGTCATTCCATTATCCTTTCATAATCCCGAAAATAGTTGAAAAAAATTCCATTATTGGTACCAAATTCTACCAAACTTTATGCAATCAAATTTATTATTAATGTTAATTTGATTGATTTATTGATATAATTTATTATTTTCATTTGATAAAGTAAAAATGTGAAAGAAATTGATCAGAAACATTACTCGGCCACTCATTCTATTTTCGCAAGAAACTATGTTCCAAGTGATGTCTATGGAAAAAACTTAGTGATGTTCAGTATTAAAAAACAATTTCCAAAAAATCTATGTCACTCAAAATAATAGAATCCAATTGAAGCACTGAGAAACTTCATCTCATTGCTTTCTATGTCTCACTTTAGCTTTTTCTCCCCCTAAAAAATGACATAGAGTGGACCCATCGTTACTTGGACACAATCTTGATTATTTGGTTTTCACCTCGAGGTATTGCATTCTGCAACAAAGTTTAATTCAATTTTTGTGATGTTTGGCAAAAGAAAAGTGAAAATTGAATTAATATCCCTTATACATAATAAGTGCTATATTATTCACTTGCTTGACTTCCACTAAGTTGATATGATAGGGTCAAACTAGAGCATATATTTTGATCATTTCCCTAGATCAAAATTTTCTTTTAGATTCATTTCTATTTCCTTAATACTAATCGTCCTGTTCAAATGAAATCATTTCATTGTTTTCTTTTTTCAATAAACCATGCTTTTTTCAAATTTAAATTTATCATGAAAATGATTGTAGAGAATAAATGAGAATTTATTTGGGTGCTGGAGAAAAAAAAAATTGGGTGGTCGAGATTTCCGAAGCTCACTAAGAGGTCAAGAGTTCAAGTCCTATTGAAGACAGGTAGGGGTGTTCAAATTTTTGATTACCCGCATATTCCGACCTTACTGATCAGCTACTATAAAAAATCGGGTAGGAATGCAGAATACTCATAGAAATTCTATATTCTATATGTGTGTGTGTGTGTGTGTGTGTGTGCGTAAAATCCTTATGCCTCCTCCTCTTGATATGGTTTAGACCTAAAACAGTTGTTATTGTATTTATGCAATAATTATGATGCATTGATATTAATGACTTTCTTGGTGTGTTTTATTATCATTGTTTATGTATTATCAAATTTATTGTGTTTTCTTTAGTATTATTAGTTTATTGTGTTGGTTAATTGGTGAAGGTTATTTAATTGAATTGTTAAAATGATCCAAAAATTAATAACCAAAAAATGTGTTCATTCGATTTCCTACCCGACTTTCTACCCAATTGTTTTGGACGGAATTCGGATAAGAATAGTATATTTGATTGGGTAGGGTAGACTAAAAAAAAATTCTTCTGTAAAGTATCAGGTAGAAAGATAGAATACCATAATTCCTACCCGTAGGGTAGGGTGAACACTCCTATAGACAGAAGTCTTACAATGGAACCAAGACATAATTTTTTCCTAATCGAATATTTGAATTTAGTCCTCAACTTTACGCATATTAGCTTCCATTATCATTTTCAGAAGTATATAGCTTTGATATATCCATACACATTAAAAAAATGATGCTAAATGAATGGTAAAAGAAGTCCAAGTCAATGTCAACGGTGACCCAAGACGAAGGAGAACCACACCTTCAAAAGTCAAGAGTTTTGAATTCGATTTAGACATGACCTCAATATGGACCCCCTCTAAATGGCCTCCTTCCTCTCTATTAAACCTTAAAGTCTCAGGTTCAAACCTAGTCATCTCCCTCCATGTAATAATGTATGATCAAAAAAATATAGGACTACACATGTTCAATTAAAAAAATTATTGCACATGACATGAGATACACTACGATCCATTTGAGCAACAAAAACATATGCAATCATATTCCTTAATAATAAGGACTAAAATAAATAAAAGGATCAAATTATGCCACTTATTACGATTGTTGAGATAAATCATCGATCATCAAAAAATATCCAACAAATTATGGATATCTTCTACATAAAGTCCAAGTCAAGGTCACTGGTCATAGAAATGATTATAGAGAAATCCTATGAAATAATTCTGATGATAAGGGACTCTTCAACCTCATTAGTTAGGTCAGGAATCCAAGTCTCTTTGGAGACAAGACTTCACTAATATGTCCAAATCATGGGTAAGGCTAGTATCAATCGTGCCTCCATTAATCTCGACAATCGATTTTGAATTAAATGATATGTAATTATTAATTAAAAAATAATAAAGTTATAAATTATATAGTAGCCCATTTTTATTAGTTGAATGCCCTTGAATAAGAGAGACATCATTTCTTTGAGGGGTTTTGTTTTTCTATAATCTCTTTATATGTTAATTCTTCGAGGGCAGCTTGGATTTTTCTTGAAATAACAATAGTTGACGTTTGTTCAATATATTGTAAAGCCAAAAAAATTGAAACACTAAGAGCATCTCTAACTAGACTTAAATTTGAGTAAAAATTTGATTTGGTATAGAACACTCCAATGGGCAAACTCAAATATCTACTCAAATTATTTAAAAAATTCCTTATTGTTCTACAACTCATTTTTTTAATTTTTCACACCAAAACATTTTATTGTCTCATTTTCTTGTCTTCGTTCCCTCCCCAATATTAAAATAGAAAAGAAAAGAATCTTCATTATTAAAACATGTTTCTACAAACTTCACCAATATTTACCAAAAGAAAAATCAAGAATAACAACCTTTTTAAGTGGTAGATTCGTGAGTTTTTTACCGTCTAAAGTAAGAGCATTTTTTAAAATATCTACTCAATATCAACTAACAATATTTCTTGTCTTCAATTCCGTCTAAAGCAACTTCTGTCTAAAGCAATTCCATATGAGAGAGAGAGAGAGAGAGAGAGAGAGAGAGAGAGAGAGAGAGAGAGAGAGAGAGATATATATATATATATATATATATATATATATATATATATATATATATATAGATTTTTTGAGAATTAGAGTTTATGAAAGAGAAAAAGGGTATATATATATAGATAGAGAGAGAGTAAAAATTACCCTCGATGAATAGAGACAAGGAGAGACGATGTGGTCAATGGCAATGACAGTGACTTTGAAAATAAAGGCGAGAGAGGCAAGTACTTGTTTGGTCCAAGGAGTCTTTTGGATTTGGTTAAGATAAAAAATTACCGTTGGAAATTTAATATAGGATTTGAGTCTCCTTCAATTTTGGTCCAAAATAAATTTTACCTTTATTTTGATATAAGTTTGAATCTAAGATTGAAGAAGTTTTTTGGGTCATTTTGACTCAAATTTAAATTTGAGTCTACATTTGAGTTAGGGTTGGAGATATTTTAAGGTGATGTTCATTTTATATCTAAAACTATGAATTGCTAACTTAAGTAAGATTGAAAAAAAAAAATTAATAAACAAGCATTAGAAGGCCACACACACACACACATATATATACAACTATGAATTGCTAACTTAAGTAAGTTTGAAAAAAAAAATTAATAAGCAAGCATTAGAAGGTCACACACACACACACGCATATATATATTCTTACACAGCTCTGATATTTTCAAAATTGGGGCACAAATGATACTCACCGTCTCAATTGGGAAATACTTTGGCACCTCTTTAACTTCCCATTCACGCAAAGAAAGAATTAAAATCGAAAATTCCTGAAGAAAGTCTTAGTCAGTGCCACTAGTCATGGAAATTATTCTAGAGAAGCCTATAAGATAATTCCGATGATGATAGTCTTCAACATCATTAGGTGGTCAGAAATCATGAGCCTTTTCGGAGACAAGACTTCAGTAATTTACCAAAAATCATTGAAAGAGGGACAATTCAGGACTTGATCTAAAAATAATAATGGTAGAGAAGTGGAGTCATTCCTCGTATGATTGCCTCAAGTTCTGAGAATGAGTATTTTAGCATCACCCTTTACAAGTCATTTTAACAAGTTATAATGGTCCAAAACTAGAGATAAAAACTAAAAACAAGCTATCATCAGCAGGCTAATGTAAGACCCCTTGATTGCACATATTTTGCACATAAAAATAGCCAACTGATCATAGGCTTCACCCCAAGCACCATTCATCTCCCCACTCCTTTTCTCTCCCACGGCCTCTGACTGTTCTCAGTAGAGCTTCCTTCACCACCTATATGTCATGGTAAATCAACTATTAATCAAACCAATGAGACTCAACAATATTGAAAACTCGAATAAAAAAATAATATACACACACATCAATATAATAAAGTAGCTTACAATTCAAATTTCAAAAGATAAACAAAATGACTTTTACTTTTCGCGATTCAGATCGTTTTAAATTTTACTTTAAAGTTAATCTAACGGCTAATATTAACACCCTAAATTTAATATGAAAAATAAGTCTCTAAGGGTGTGTTTGAAGTGACTTTTTAAAAATACTTCTAAAAATTATTTTTCATAAGTGCTTTAAAAAAAAAAAATAGTGTTTGAAACCGCCCCACCACTACCTCTACCACCACCACCACTGCCACCACGGCCACCGCCGCCACCATCACCACCACCACCGCTACCACCATCGCCACCACTACCGCCGCCACCACCACTGTCGCCATCGCCACCACCACTGTCGCCACCACCACCACAACCACCATCGCCATCACCACCGCCACCGTCGTCGTCGCCGCCGCCACCACCACCACCACCATCGTCGTCACCGTCGCCCCCACCGCTGCCGTCACCACCACCACCACGGTCATTGCCGCCCACCACAACCATCACCGTCTCCTACCACCACCACCTCTCACCCCCACTACAACCGATGCTTAAATTCATTTATCTTTCCTCTATATTTGTGATTTGATTTTAAATATGAATACAAATATGTTTATTGTTTATCATTTTTTATTACTCTGTGCCTTCAGGTACAGACAATAACTAGTACATATATAAAGAATGATTTTACTATTGACTTGTGATTGGGCATTGATAGAAAATTAATGAAAAATTAAGTTATATTTAATTAATATACAAAATTTTAGAGATTTTAAAAAACATTGTATGATATTGAAATACATAATTGGGTTAATATGTACCGAAAACATTATTTTGTGTCTTTTTATTCAGATTTTGTTTCAGCTAAATAAAAATTGAATTTACTATTTCACAATAATTTTGTTTGAAGTCTTAATTTTTTGTCATTCTTGAACTTAATTTTTTTGTATCAATTAGTGAATTATTTTTGGTTGTATTTTTCTTCCTCTCATAGATGTTCCTGGCTCCTCCCCCATATATATATGTGTGTGTGTGCGCCCGCACGCATGCGCAAAGAAGGAGAGAGAGAGAGAGAGAAAGAGAACTGAGAGTATTTTTTGCACCTCAAAAATGTGGATCAAGAATTCCCGCGAAGTTGAATTACTGATTCACATGTCTAAGTCAGATGCATCACAACAGTTAGTTAATTTTATACCGAAAACACACAAGGAATTTGTCAAATCAAAATTAACAAATTAAATTTAGCAATTCACGTTTTTTTATAAGTCGAATGGCAAATTTTTCTCACCCCTGATATTTCATGCCCCCAAACATTAATTCAATTCACGTTTTTCTGTACAATGCAGGGGTATTCAAGTAATTTTTCCCACCCCCATTGCCTTACCTGTCGCCTCCAGACCGCATCCCAGTCGAGCTAGGCGAAGCAGAGCGGTGCACGTCGGACACGTGCGAAGTAGAAAGGTAACTTTCATCTCCGATCATCATAGTTCCTCATCAAAACTGCATTGGTATGGTTCTCCAATTGATTTTCCCCAATATCAAGTTTTGTCTCTCGATTTGGTTTTGCTTTATTTTCCCTAATCTTCGATTCAATCTGTCAATTTGATTTTTCCTATATCTAGTTCATTTATGTTTTCTAATCTTCGGTAATCATGATTTTTCTATGTTTAAATGCACATAAATTCATCATATTTTTCTATCTCTTTTGTCCAAGCTTTGATGCTTCAGTCTTCTATTTGATTGCTAGCATATGCTTCTGAACCTGAATATTAAATTTTGGTTGGTTTGAACTTTTTTTGGAGTTCCATACCAGATACTATCGTTTGTGATGCAATCATATGATTATTTAAGAATTTGGTTTTATTGTTCTTCAATCCATTGTATTGGACAGGATGATTGGCCCGGAAATGCCGTTTGCTGAGTTACTTGCTGCAGCAGCCAAATTAACAGAAGCAGAGGCTGAGCTAAGGTATTGTCGAATTATATTCACTGTTGCAAATTATATATGCATATTCTTGTTTCTTATGCAAAAAGCTGATGTGGATATTTATTAGTATTTGCTCCGTGTATGCTGCTTTTTTTTTTTTTTTTTTAATCTAAATGTAAGTCCTACTTAAATGGTTGCCATGCTAAAATTTGCTGATTAAATAAATTTAATATAGGGAGGCTGAGTTGGAGGAAGACATTGAACTCTTTATAGGACCTCCACCTCCTGCTACGGTTAAAGAAGCTGAATCAGCGAACGAAGCTGAGTGTTTTGAAGAGGTACCTAGTTACGAGCTTGTGAATTTTACAGGTTGCAAAACTCATCTGTGATGGTTGGCTTTTTACCTGTTATTTAATGGTATTGCAGATTTTATTTTTCATATCAAAGCCTGATGTATTCAAAAGCCCATATTCTGAGACCTACATTTTATTTGGAGAGGCAAAGAGGACTTGAGCTCTCAGCTGCAGACACAAGCTGCCCAACAGTTCAGGATGCCAGACATGGGATCTGTCATGACGAAGCCAGACATTTCTGCCGCATCCGCTGCAACACAGGAAGATGAAGAAGAGGAAGAAATTGATGAGACGGGTGTAGAGCCTCGTGACATTGATTTGGTGATGACACAGGCAGGGGTGTCGAGGAGCAAGGCTGTCAAGGCTCTCAAAACTCATAATGGAGACATAGTTAGTGCTATTATGGAGTTGACCACCTAGGTAGGATCTATAGTCGACCTTGAAGTGCTGTTCTCTATTGAATACCTTTGGAAATGATGGTTCCTTTATTTTCGATTCTTTGGACCCCCTGTTTTGTTTGGATCTGAAAAGAAAGCTTTACCTAAAGAAAAGGTAAGTTTTTTTTTATTTTATTTTTATAAAAACCTTAACCTTATTCCTCTATATTTTGCTGCGTATTGTTGAGCAGTTATTGTTAATATGTGGTGTCCAAGCATTTCTAATGGGTATTTTGCAGCATGTGAAATATCTAACTTTGTGTCTCTTTTCAAGATAATGTTCTATTTTGCATATGGAGGTCAAACAGTGCAGGGTTAGAATGTACATTTATGCAAAAGGGTATCCTAGTTGGACCATTACTTGCATTCTATTTCTGTTTAATAATACGTTAGATGCAAAGAGTATGTTTTAAAATAAGTCGCTGTATGTTAGAGTGCTTCAAGTCTTTTGTACGAATTTGTTCTTGCCCCCCTGTGGATTAAGCCTACCAACCATATATTTTCCTATTATATAAATATGTACTTGGATGCATATTGTAACTGTCCAGTGACTTTCTTATACTGTTCTCCAGTGTCATTTAAATTTTGAGATGCCTAGCTCAAAGATGAGTTTTGCAACCTGATATCTGACGTTATCTTAGTTGATTGACATGTAGATCTTTATGTTACATACTTACATTGCTATTTGGATTAATTAATTCACTGTTTTTTTTTTCAATTGCGATAATGTTAGGCATTGGAAGCTGTCTGTTGTGGTGCACCCAGACAAATGCTCTCATCCTCAAGTCCACCAAGCATTCGTCAAATTGAACAAAGCTTTTAAAGATTCGCAAGATCCAGATAAGTTGTGTGCTATACATGTCAAGGATTCTAAATGAATTTTAAAGTCTTTGTTTTTTTTTTTTTTTTTTTTAATGTTTTTGATCTTGTTTGAGTTGTTTAGATTCTTGAATTGAATGTCAAACTGGTGTGACTAAATTGTTGATTGTTTTTCGTGTATACAAATTACTGCTTGGATTGCTTACATACAAGGATGGAGATTAAGAGATTTCCTTTCGTTTCAATTGGAACGACAAAATGTTACGGAAATGAAACAAATTGAAATCGTGTTTTGTGGTTTTTTTTTATAAGTAACAAAATTTTATTAATAATAAGAAAAAGGAAGTACAATAGAAGATTAAGGGTGGACAAGTAGTCCAAACCTTAAAATAAACAACCATGACAATCCCACCAAGGCAACAATCCTAAAGATAACAAACAAATTATCAACAATAATTAGCATTCCACTTTCCCAAAATGCCGAAAAGGGCAATGTTGTCGAACTCCTTTGTGATCAATCCCAAAAAGAGGCTAAAAAATGGATACGATTCCATAGACCGTCTTATTTTATGTTTTGTTTCTATAAATATACTTTTGGCTTATATATTTTTATAATTCATTGTCATGGTTTCGTTTTTGTATCATATAAGTCCACACCAAAAAATTCCTTACAAAGATGATCTTAGAATGGTATAACTCATGACAAATTTTTATAGTTAAAAGTTTGTATATGTTATATATTTTGAATTGATGTCCACTTGATGACTGCCTATGCCAGTGGCAAGAGACTATTGAGATCATTGCGTAGGCTTTTGATAATTATTTTGATAATCTTTTTGTTCTATTCATTTAACCTCTCCTAGAGTTCTGATGGAATACAAGACTTTCCTTAAGTTGGCTCACCTCTCAAGATTTTCCATTTATGTGATTTTATTTTAGTTAGGCTTTTAATTCTTAATTAGATCAAGGGTAAATTGCATTAATGGTCCCTAAGGTTTATCACTCATCGCATCTTAGTCCTTAAAGTTTCAATTTCGTCTCTGAAGTTTAAACATTGAGTCAATGTGGTTCTTGACACTAACTCCGGTTAGAAAAAGAGACGAAAACTATCATGTGCGCATCACGTGTATTTCTTTAAGGACATTTATGGGTATTTTACACACAAAACAGAGGGCAAAATCGAAAAATAAAAAATTGGCTGTCATCTCTCTCTTCCCTTATAAATCAGATGCCTAATCCCAATAGTATATCCCCAACCTTCTCCGCCCTCTACAACTTCCTAGGCCAACCGACGGTTACCACCACCTCCATTACCCCTCCACCATCCAACATCTATTATCCACAACCTCCATCGCAAGCCAACTCGATCATCTAGCAGTAACACAGTCAGTCATCTCCTTTGTTACCTCTAAGCCCACCACCACGACACACCCAAACCCCGCCATTGCTACCTTTTCCACAAAAAAAGCAAAGACAAAATCTTGATGACCCACACCAATTTCAGAGAACGAAGTAGATATTAGAGATAGAGAGAGAGAATTAGAAAGAGAAAGAGAAAGAGAAAGAGAAAGAGAAAGAGAATCACAATAACAATCTAATGCCCAATACAAAAATCTTCATCGGTCTATATATGGGGGTTTGATACGTAGATGAATGGTTAGCCATTTTCGGGATGATGCGATTATTTAGAGCTTGATTGCCCATGAACGTCTCCAAAAATCACACTATGTATCTGTGCGTGAGGGCATATGGGGGTTTGTGTTTTGTTTGTGCTTTTGTGTTGCGTGTGTGCTAGAGTTCGAGAGATGAAAGATATATTGGGTTTGAGGGGGAGAGACGCAAGAATGGGGGAGATTGAGAGACACAGAGGGTGTGGTTTATGGGTTTGAGAAAAGGGGCGAGTAGAGATAAATTGGATAGACTGCGAGAGAGACGTAGAGAGAATGATTTGTGGGTTTGCTCGGAAAAGGCAAGCAGAGGCAAATTGAAGAGGGGCGGAGAGAGACAAAGCCACAAAGCCGTTTGATAAAATGCCTGAAAGACCAATTGGAATTAAGGAAGCAAACCCATGTGTATTGGAAGTGGAGGTATTGCTCCTAGATGCATGTTCAATTCATCTTGTTCTCTTTCCATAAGTCAGGTGTCTTTTTCGATATACTGTGCAGTGAAAGATGAAATTGGAGAGAGAGAGAGAGAGAGTGAGAAAAAAGGATATGGCGTGTGTGACACAGAGAAGGAAAAATAGAAAGGTAGAAGAAGGTGGATGTTTGGCTTCAAGTTTATTGTATACAAATAAAGAATAAAGGTGTTTGGATGCTTAGGTTGTTAAAAAATACTAGAAATATCCCTAAAGAACTGCACGTGACATGCACATGGTAGTTTTTATCTCTTTTTTAACGGAAGTTAGTGTTAAGGACCGCATTGACTCGATGTTTAAACTTTGGCGATGAAATTGAAACTTCAAGGACTAAAGTGCGACAAGTGATAAACCTAAGGGTCCATTGATGCAATTTACCCTTAGATCAAATTAGGCTTTTGGTGAACCATTGTAAACTCTTTTTGTATTGTGCAGCTGCAGTTATTGTTGAGTGATATGTTGAGAGTGTTTATTCTTATTCTTTATGTGGATTTAGGGCTTGTGTGATTGTTATTCCATGGAGAAATAGTGGTTTCTCTGTGTCCCCATTACCACAACATCATATGTGCCCTCTAACTTAGAAAACCATGATTCATTGCTTATGTTTTAAGCATTGTTATTTACAGGATGGTGACTTTAGATTTTTTAATGATTAATAAGTGGATGCAGGTTTTTTTAAATGTCTACTTAAATTCTTGTCGGTCTAGAATCTGAATTAAGGGTTTGTTTCTGAACATGTTCTTTTTGTAGTGAAAAGTGCTGGATGACAAAATCAAACAAAAGGAGGAACAAGAGGAGTTTAATGTTCCAATTCTTTTGCCTAATATAGGGTTACCTACTAGTTGACATTGCTAAAGTACACAATGTTTTTGCTAAAATACACAATGGTTTTTGCTTCTGTAGGCAGAGCTGCAAGCTATGCGTGAGGCTGCACAGTGGAGATGTTTGCAAGGTTAGCAATTTTTTTCAGAAATAAAAGGATTTTAATTAATCACTTTTCTATGCGAAGTAGAGTAGCCTCCGAGGAGGGAATGAATAGAAAATTTTTCTTCTTTCTGGAACTGAATGGGATTGTTTTTTTAAATTTTATCCCAGCTTTGATAGCGATAATGAAAGAATTGTTGACAACTATCGTTAGACGGTTAATGATTAGCACTTTTCCTACTAGCTGGAAATGGCTCATATTAGATAGCCTGGGCTTATATTATGAGCACCCTTAGGCCTCCCCCTTTTCTCTCTCCCTCTTGTTTTTTTGATTTCATCATCTTTGCAGATTAGAAATTTGTAAAACATAAATACATGAACATTTTGACATGTAAAATGTTTTCCTAGACAATTTCATGATTAGCGCTCTCACCACGCCTAGATTTAGGGCTACTTGGTAACTTCTGATTTCAGCCAGTTGGGGCTTCCATCGTGAGGAGGAGTGGCAGCAGCAAAAGAAGCGGTTTAGGGTTTAGGTCTCTGTCTCAGGATAGCCCTAATAATGTTATATGGTTTACAAGCTCTCTTTACAAATCTTACCCACTTCACTGGTAGGAAAATGACACGAACAATGTTCTCTGATCTCAGAATAGGACGTTGGATCTAGCCTCTGTACTTCTCTCTGCAATTTGTACATTTTACCAATTACTACATAGAGCAATACCATTCTAGCAAAAAAAAAAAAAAAAACATAGAGCAATACCACTGTGCTTGTTGATAACAGAAAATTTTCTTTGAGATCTGGGTGTCATCATTCATTGACATTAACACAACTGCTTCCTCTTTTCCTTCCTTTTTTTTGGGGGTGTTGGGGAGGGGTTTGTTCTTTTTGTTGGCTAAAGGTACTTGTGTGATTGATATACTTGTTTGCTGTCTTTAGAACTTTTGGAATGCTTGAATTTCCTTGCACTAGGCCTGCATGGTATCTTTGGCAGTTAATTTCTGTTAGTAGTTTGTTGTAGTGCTGTTTTCACTTTAGTTGATGATTTTGTGGATGTGAATGTAAGAAAGCTATCGATTGGCAGGTATATCCATGATGGGTGATGATGTTACCTTGGCAGACATAGATGTTAAAGTGGCTCCAAAAAGAGAGGAATGGATGACAACTCTACCTCTTGAAAGAAAAGTAAGGTCCTCTTTCACCCGCTTCTTTTTATTTTTTTGGTTGTTTTTTTCCAACTTGAACGAAAAGACCAGCATAGCTGTGTTATCAACGAGCACAATTATTTTAGGGTACCTCCTTTACATGAATTGTAATTGGTGTCTCTTCCGTTGCTAAGAGCTCACAGTTGATCCATCTGTAATCGGGATGGGGGCATATTTGCATGACCGAGGGTGAGAAAATTCTCGAGTTAAGAGGCTTGATATGTTCCTTTTAGGCCTTGAAATATTCAATTTGTGAATGCTACTTTCCAGGCATTCATTCATATTGTCATTGCTACTAGAGAAAGTGCATGGAATTAGCTCATCTTCAGTGAGACACTACAGAAGACCGATACCCCATAGTTACTAGTTAGTCAGTTGTAGAGAATGCATCAAGAGAGCTGTTGATGTTTCATCCACGTTGATTTCATTCGAAGGTCTAATCTGTCCTTCAAAGTTGAGTCACTGAGAATATAAATTAGTCTTATGTGGTGAAAACAAGCTATCATCAACAGGCTAATGTTAGACCGGCCTCTGCGTCACACTCTTTATCCATTGTTATTGATGTTTAAGCCTATTGTAGATGTGAAATTTATTTATTTTCTATTTTCTAATTACCTTTAATTAATGGGAGTTATAAAATTTAGGTTAAATTTCAATGCAGAACATAGAATTGAATCTTATTTTTGACTCAATTTGATTTTGATTAATGAAAAACTCAATTTCAACTCAAATTGTGTAACTCGATCTCGACCCGAGTTTAAAAAGTTAATCATGGGTTGTTTCGTACTAGAGTTGCTCGGTAGAGAACAAGGTTGGGTTCGGATTGAAAGTTTCATATTTTAGGTTGACCCGTCACCTTGCTCTAGTTATATGATTAATATGTTCATAATAATGGAACTCGTAGTTAAGAAGAATTTTTGGATGCATTATTGAAGTCTTTGTTACTGAAAAGACCCAGATTCATAACCTATTAATAAGGTTAAAATACTCACCATCCAAAAACATTGTAGAATCATCTTTATGACTATTGACTAGAGACCTTGACTTGGACTTTCTTCAAGCATTTTGTTTGGTTTTTCTTCTTAAACACTGTTTGCTGAAAAAACACTGTGAGAGGAATCATGTTACTCCAAGAAATAGCCAACACCGCAAATGAAGGAGGTTGGGTTAATTACAAAATAATCCCTTCAATTTTGAGTAGTTTGCTATTAACTCCTTCAAATTTTAATTTCAACAAATTTTCTCTTTTAAGTTTGAATATTTTGCAATTAACTCCAACAATTAATTTTAGTTCATAAAAAATGATGAAAGTTAGACATAAAAATTCACGTGATCTCTACATTGTTGAAAATACATAACTATCCCAGAAAAAGTGTGCGCGCGCGCGTGCGTGCACGTGCACACGTCTTGTTGCTTGGTGGAGGTGGATGCAAAGGTGAAGGCGAACATTTTATTGTGTAGTCTGTTAGTGTTGGATTGAACAGATATATTTTTGTCTTGGCTTCCTATTTCCTTATTTTTATGGACATAATTGATATCTCAAAAAAAATATGAAAAATAATGTACATAATGGAAGGTGTAATGGTACTTTTCATGTTTCAGCGATCACTCAATTTAGTCCACATTAAACCTTAAAAGTTACTCTCTTTAATTCATTTTTGGCAAATTTTCTTTCAAAGACAACGTCAATGGGTTATAACCTCTTATCACCAATAAAATGTGGATAGGATCGGCCTAGGGCATAGGCCAATTAGGTGGCTGCCTAAGAACATCTCCAACCCAGCTCTTCAAAACAGCTAGCTAAAATATATTTAAATATTACATTTTCTACTTTATTTAGCCACTTTTACAAATTCACTCCAATCACACTCTCTATTTTAGCTAACTTTTTTTTTATCACCCAACTTTCACTTACTTTTAATAATTTAAATGGAATACAATATATAGAGAGAGAGAGAGAGAGAGAGAGAGAGAGAGAGGGAGGGGTTGAGAGAGAATTTAGAGAGGCTAAATGACTCTCCACATTTAGAGAGCCAATTGGGTGAAAATGGTAATTAGAAAGTGGGATAGAGAGTGGGTTGGAAAATGTTTTTTGCAGTGTTATCAGAACCGGACCGGTCATCGAACCGGCTAGGGGACTGGGTCAATGGTTCACTGGTTCAACCGGTGGGTCAACTGATCGGACCGGTCATATAATAAAAAAATATATAATAATTATAAAATATAATAATTTAGTTTAAAAATATAAAATATATCTAAAATACATATAATTTGTCATAAAATTACTGAAGTTAAGTAAACGAAACTGTGCCAAATATCAAAGTTGGTAGCTCGCATCTTCACGACAACTTCAGAGCAACAAACAGAGAATATAAATGCAGAAGTTGATAGCAATCTAAAGCAACAAAATAAAGAGCTTCACTAAAATTCCAATTTGGACCCAACTTGAAACAATGGATTTTGGTTTTTACCTTAATGGATGTACAATGGATTACAGTCTGATATATGCAGCACCGACAATTGATGGCAGTCGCTGGAGTTCCTCGAGCTCGAAGATCCCTGGTCGCTGGAGTTGGAGCAGTGACTGATCTGATCGGTGGAGCGTGGTGGTGGAGCAGTGGCTGATCTGATCGCTGGAGCGTCGTGGTGGTGCAGCTGGTGCGTTCTGCCGTTCTGCGTCTGCTATTTAGGGTAAAAAAAAAGCCCCAAATACAAAAAATATTGATTTTATTAATTTATGTAATTTAATTTCGGTTTGGGCATTAAACCGTTCGGTTTTTACAAAACCGCCGGTTCACGGTTTTTTGTAAAAACCGACCGGTTTTCCGGTTCTTCCCCGGTTCTCTTCCTTAAGCGGTTCAACTAAAGAACCGGACCGGTTAGGGTCCCGGTTGAACCGGTCCAACCGGCTGGTCCGGTCCGGTTTTGATAACACCGATTTTTTGTGTTTGGCTAGCTAAAATAGCTAAAAGAGAGGAAATGGAGAGTTGGTTGGAGATGCTTTAAGACCCCAAATAGGAGGAAACATTTGGGACCAAATGTGACTTTTTTTTTTTACAAAAAAATAAAAATCAAATAAATAGTTTTGAAAAAGGCCTCATTTAATCTAGACCACAAGCAAACAGGAGAATGCAGAAATAATGCCCCAGTGTTCAATGTAGCCCATATATGTACCAGGAACAACATACATGTCCACAAATAAAAGAGAACCAAAAATAGCCCTTACGAGGTAAATGATCCCCCAAAATTGTCGTTAACCCCACGCATCGATTACCAGAAGACGACTATATGATGTTATGATCCAAAAACTTGATTGAATTTATTCACTTAATGACGTGGTTCATTATGTAATTATTGGACTTATTCACTGAAATTAGAGCATCTCCAATTTTGACTCAAATATATACTTAAATTTAAATTTGAGTCAAAATGGCCTAAAAAATTTCTACAACCTTGGACTCAAACATATACCAAATCAAGGCAAAACTTATTCTGGACCCAAATTGAAGCAGACTCAAATTCTATACCAAATTTCGAACGATAATTTTTTAACCTATCCAAAACTAAAAGACTTATTCGACTACTAGTTATCATTAGCTATTGAGCATTATTTTCATGGACTTGGCAAAGTCATAGTTGCCCTCCATATTTCGTGATACAATTCATTCAAATGCTTTGATTTGCTATATGGATAATTATTGAACCAGTTTTTTTTTTAAAAAAAAATCCAAAATCAATTAATTAATTATAATTTTTATTGCTAATTGATGCACTTTTAGTAAACTATATTACTGTTTTATAGGGGTTTTGTGGGCAAATGCCGATTTGTTCGAAAATTCTTGCTATTTAGGAGGATGGCTAGAGGTATTTTTCATACTGCATTGCTTATCTTTTCATGCTCTTTTGAAGGTGGGTAGTTGCTATTTTTTTTTCATGCTCTAATATGCTTGATTATCAGGTACGTTAGTTGATATTTCATTTTTCAATTTTGTATTTAAGAGAATTATTTTGATTACTTTGGAGTATCTTTTTAAATTAATTCGAGAGAATTATGGAGAATTTGGTGGGGTTTTAAATACTTTTTCAAAAAAATCTCTCAAAAGCTACTGATTTGTTTGGTTTTTAATGGAAATTTTTTTTGGTAGTGGACATGCGTGATGCTTGGGTGGAATGCAATATGAGCAGGGTGTGGGAATTTGTAGTGGGGACAAACCATTTTTGACTAGATGTAATATGTTGGTGATAGTAGTGTTGCAGAACAAATGATTATATATTGAAACAGTAGGTGCTGATGTATTTAAATGTATATTCCACAATATCATTAGCGCTCTTCTATTTGATATGTTTTGCAATTGACTTTTTTCTTTTTTACATCGTATCTTCAGGCATTGAGATTTAATTAAATGATATAAAGAATAATCTATATCAACTTAACTGGAATGTTTCGTTTGTTTTTCAGTTCTGTATACAGGTTGATATTTTCATGAACTCCTATTTTCAAAGAAAATTATGTCAAAATTTTGAAAAAATATCAAGTTATTATTAGGTTTATTTTACTTTATTTAATTAAATGATATCAAGAATAATTAACCGGATTTGCGTGGGTTTTTGTTTATTTTGTGTTTAGTATGGTAAACTAATTTTACGTTTATGGGGATATGTTTGTCTTGATGTGAAATTGTTGGTTGTTGGGTATCGATCGTTGATTTTAGGAGATTGTTTCGTTTGTTTTTTACTTCTGTATACAGGTTGAAATTTTCCTAAGCTCTTATTTTTAGATCAAGCTCTGTCGAAATAGTTCCCAAAAAACATTCGGAAAGTATATTAATTTCAATTTTTTAATTAAATCACATTTAAGAGCATCTCCAACGGGCTCAACAAATAGCACTTTTTAGCTATTTTGCTGAGCCAATCCAAAAAATATGGCTCCAACCGGCTCTCTATTTCACTCGCCAAACTGCCTCTCTCCCTTCTCACTCATCAATTGTGGCTAGCCACTATCTCTCTCATCAGGTCCTCTCTCTCGCCATCGACTTTGTCTTCCTTCCTCTCTCTCGCCATCGACTCTGTCGTCCTTCCTCTCTCTCACAGCCACCCGCCGCCGGCGGTAGCCACCAAAGAGTCCCGATCCTGCCACCACAACAACCACAAATCCAGCGAGCAGCAACGACCAGCCGAAAAGGGTTCGCGGGTCTCACTCTCTGATTTCCTTGACCGGAAGCTTCAGAAAAGTTTTGTCCCACCCAAATCAGTTCAGGTGTTTTCCTTTTTGCTATATTCTGTTTGGTTTATGAGAAAACCGAGGATAAGAAAAGAAATAGATTTTAATATCTTATGCTTTATGTTGTATTGTATTGGCTTTGAGTATTTGAAGTAGTAGGCTCAGTGGAGTTTTTAATAGGATTAGCATCGTCTCCACAAGTAGATTCACCACAGTTCCCTCAATTCTAGATCAACCACCTTCTTTGGTGGGTTACACAAAGGCAATTGATTCAGAGCCCTTTTTAAGGTAGTGTTCAACCCAAAATATAGGGATCCACGAACAGTTCTCTTGAACCCAAATCATTATCTTGTTTTGTGTGTTTTTTTTTTTGTTAATAAGATCGATTTTTGTTGATTGGGCAATGCGGCACTTGTACAGAAAAGGAGAAAATAAGTAAAAACCCTTAAATGAAGTACAATAAGCTATAGGATCTACCAATCAAGCTGGGATTTGAAAACAAGTGCAAGTTAAGATCAGAGACAGTAACATGTAGTGATCTAAACTGACTCTATTTTTTAACTCGACTCCATTTTTCCAAGTTGGAATCATTATATTGTTTCGATTGCAAATGGAAATAATTTTCAGTTTACTTGAGCAACATAATTGCCTTAGGATCTTAGTGGAGGCTATGAAGCTTTCAAAGGTTCTAAAATTTTAGGTGGAAAACAAAAATTAGTCTTTGAAGGTTCTGTTCGATTCAAATCAGTTCAATCAGCTACCTTGCATACACCTATGTTTGCTTTCTAAAACAGTAACATGTTCGATTCAAATCCATAGTGCTACTGCTACTGCTTTTCTTCTGGCTATTCTTGTGGTAATTGCATAGACTCACTTATTTCTATCTGGGTACTGATTTTTGTGTGCTTTCATGTTCTGGAAATTCTTGAAAAAAGATGTTGGGCTTTGGGTTGATCAGGGTAAACTCGCTTGGGTTTTGGGTGTGGGCATGAGTTTCTACATATTTGTGTTTGTGTACAAATCAACTTGTGTGTGTGTGTGTGTAATTATGAATGTTCATTTCTTTGTGTACAAATGGTAAATGGGGTGCTCAGAGATTTTTCCCTTCTATAGTTACTTGGAAGTTTTCTCTTTTTTGGCTGCCCGGGAAAAACTGATGGAAAGTGTATACTTAAGGGGTATTAAATTGCAATAGGTAGCAAAAGTAAAAGGAAATTGGAACTAAATAACAGAAATTGCTGTTTTTAAAATATGTTGTTTGCTGTCCCTGAAGGTAGAACCATCACCTCAATTAGGCCAACGAGTGGCATTAGAATTGATTGAGCTGATTTTTGTGGGTGTTCAAATATCAATACTGACCAATATACACATTAAGAACCCAGTCCCCATGTAACTTTTGACAGGTTACAATTTCCTTAAAGCATTTCCTCAAGTCATATTGCTTTCCCTTAGGTGTTACTGAATTGAGTGGTGGTGTGATCAACTTACCATTGCATGTGGTGATTTTTTAGACATTTGGTCATTCATTTTGCTTATAAATCAGCTTGTTTCACTGTTTTGGTTTTTGGTGATAAGGTTTTATCCTTGCAGCTGGGTTTTTGGTGATAAGGTTTTTTTTTGAACTTTTTTCATCAACAATGTAGGTTTTCTGATGGATGAACATAGATATTACTTTGTCAATCTCTTGAACGATATGACCGTTGTAAATATAGCCGTTGTAAATATGACCGTTGTAAAATTTAAAATTTAAAATTTGATGACGTGGCAGGACACGTCATCATTATGGCGCTTACGTGTTATGCCACGTGGCATTTTTGAATTATATTATTGAAAGTTAGTTAAAGTTAGTTGAAGTAGTAAGCTATTTTGCTGAGCGTGGTTGAAGTGAATTTTAAAAAGTTGCTAGCTAAAGTAGTGAATTGAATATTTAAATATATTTTGAGTAGTTATTTTGCTGAGTGTGGTTGGAGATGCTGTAAGTAATTTTTTTTCTTCAAATTAATCGGTTGGTTTACGTTGTACTGTGCCTTCAGGCACGGGTTATCCCTAGTTTATGTATACAAATCACAGGGAGATAGAGAGTGAGAAATATACCTTCTTACAGCTTCACGAAGAGCTTCAATCGCAGACCTAGACCCTGAGAGCTTCACCGATAGGTTCAATCGCAGTTCAGACTTGAGAGTTGAGACAGATATGGGCTCCGACAGATCTTTGAATTGGGGATTTAGGTCAAAATCAGATTTAGAGGGAAGGGCTGAGTTGTTTCTGGAGGGAGAGACAGGGAGTGGTGGAGGGGCAGGAGAAAATATTCATTGCAACGGTTATACCGTTGCCAACTTATTCTGTGTTTGAAAACCTTTTTTGAGTGGGAGAAGTTTCCACTGGCCTGTAAAGGAACTGAAATTACTTGAATACCCCTGCATAGTTCGGCATAAAATTAGTGGTTAGGGTTTTGAGTCTTTGACAAATTTCCTGTACGAATTCGGTACAAAATTATTAAGTTAGTGTCGACTAATTTTAAACACGAATTTAAAATTGATATAATTATCTAACACGAATAATTAACTAATCGTGTTAGTCTGAAACATGAATAATCTGAAATTAATACAATAAACACGTTTAAATAGTATTATATAAAATATTAAGTATTTTTACCACAATAATTGACATGAATGCTTGTACAATAAGAATTTTTACTGGTTTTTCCATTGTAACACAATTAATTAATATAGATTAATTTAAAGTTGACTAGTACTTGATGTACATGAGAATATTTGAAAAAAATGCATCTATGACAATGCTTTATCAAATGTTTTATTAATTTTTTAGAATAATTTAGTGTGAAATTTTGAACTAGTGGGTCTTACACGAAATATCGTTGAAAGAAATAAGGCAAAATATATTTTTGGCCCCTTAAATATGTCCTTTGTGCCAATGTTATTTTCATTCTTTCAATTTTATTACTTTGTTCCCTTAAAATTCCAAATTTGAATATAATTGGTCCAATAAAAAACGCCCGCGTGTGTTCCATGGTTGAAATTAGAGGGGTATCACCAGAAGAAAATAATAAACATAGTGTAGTTTATTTGAGATTCCGCTACTCCAACTCCCTAATATAGATCTTGTGATTGTTGCACTCCTCCCCCTCTCTCCAATAGGAGAAAATATTCATTACAATGACAATACCATGTTATCGGTGTCACGTAATATTATTAACCAATAAGAATATACCATATAGGATAAGTGAACCCCACTATTCCAAGGTGTTAGTTAGTAGGTAGATTGGTTATTGGAAGTTAAAAATAGTGAAATCCGTTTATTCTACATGATGTATTCTTATTGGTTGGTGATACCACATGACACCGATGACATGGTATAATCGTTGTAACGAATATTTTCTCCTCCAACAGACCAAGAAATTGAAGCTATCAAGTGTGGTTTCAAAGTCCAATTGGAAGGGATTGAACTCATATTTGATGAGAATTGTTGAATATAAAGGATATAAACAATATGTAAATTTATTGTGATTAAACAATTAATATATAAGTTATAAGGTAAGTCGTTGAATCTCAATAATATAAATTGTAACTTCCAAAACCTCAGGGGTAGAGTTTATTTATGTTTTCTTGCAAGTATATTTTTTTAATAATTACAATTTTACTTTTCGTTTCTAAAAAATTGTGGTATGACACGTGTATTTATCTTAAATAGGTAGACTACAACATTAGTGGCAGCATGAAAAAAACCTGCAAATCCTATTACACTTTTGCTATACTAGTTAATGCATCCGTGCTTTGCACGTGAACTATTTTGCAGAATCGATCTGATGAACCCACACTATATTTAACCCTTAAATATTATCCAACTATTTTCCCAAAACCAATAAGAAAACTCACTTTGCACTGTGCTAGTAAAATACACCACGTTGAATTTTATTATTTGTTACAACTTGAACTATATGATATGCCAACACATTAGAGAGATTCCAAATTATATATCTTTCGAAAATAGAGTCTTGTGACTTCTTATATTTATCAAGTTTATTTAATAGTCGGCATTATACTCCTATAAAAACCTCTACATCATAAGTGTTAATGTAATTATCTTTCTCAGTTTTTTATTCCTTTAGTTTCTTCTTGTTTGATTGTTAGTGCTAGCAGATTAGTCATTTATATCCTCGACACTTTTTATCTTAAACTATGAGCAGATGGGGTCATCCTATAAAGATTGTATAGTCAATATGCTTCTTTAGCCTAGCGGTTAAAGTGTAAGAATAGAAGAATAGCAAAAACAAATTTTTTCCATAAAAGCATCGTTACATTTTCAGCAAAGCTATTAAGGATTGCACCAGTGCAGAACAAGAAAAGGAAGAAAGCATAGATAGTTTCTTTTCAAGCTTTTTGATATTCAAAGCTATCAAGGATGCTAAAAGAGCAGCTACACAAAATATAGCAACGATGTAATCTTTGTTTACGTTGGACTATTGAACTTACAGTATAGATTGTTTCAACCAATATTAAGTTTGTCATCTTTCGATCATAAACAGAAGTGTACGGAAAAATAAAGATTTCTTTTACCAAAGGATCCATGGAAGTAACTCCAAACTTTACAATAGAAATTAATCCATTTCATACCCCAACAGCCTGAATGAAACATAAATAAGAAGTATGCAATCATATGCATGTGCATGTCCCTTCCCACATACGAATGGAACCAAGATTTACTCTTTGTGGGTAGAGTTGGCTATATAAACACAGGTATTTTAGGATCTACGATATGGTACAAGAAAAATATTGAAGTGCATGCAAATTTTTTTGACCTAAAATGCTCATATCGAAGATTAGACCTCCCTCCCATGGCTGCAACAATGCAATGGGTGTCAAGTTTCATAAAAGAAACATCTCTCTCATAAACCCACCAATATTCGGATAGGTGAGTATGACCTGCAATGGAAACATACTTTTTGTAGTTAGTTGTTTCCTCTATTAACAGAACCATTTAAATCTCTCTCTTAGTAATTCTGGACAGTTCTGTACAAACTAAAAGCTATATAATGTCAAAATTATATTAAAGTTCCCAGTTGTGAAACATTTTCCTTGATGATAACTAATTGCTCGTTTTTCCTTTTTTCTTTTCCACGGATTGTTATCTTATGAAACACAATATTGACTTTGCAACCTCAGAAAACCAATTCATAGAAGGGTCCTAATGAAGTTATCAAGACTCAGAAATCGAAAAATCATAACCTATACTTCACATGATCAACAACAGTTCAACCGAAAGACTTCAATTTTTTGGTGGAATAATTTACAGTTTAAAAGCGAGTTCTCTTATGGAGGAAATCATACAATAAAAGGCTAACATCATTGAGTATTTCTTCTATACTTGAACAACAAAATCTGTTAAAGAACTTTGATGTGAGAAGCATTCAGCTACATCGAGTACTCATTGCAACATAACCTTACACACAAAAATTTGATATGTACATATTATAACAAAACATTAGGCCTCAAATACATCCAAATGATGACATTGTTAAGTACCCTTCAAAACCTCGACAAAGACACTTTAAATATCATGGGCATATTATCACTTTTTTTAGATCAATTCAGTTGGCTCTCATTCCATAATTAAATCATTATACCCTCAGGTTTGTCACATTAAGAATGATCATGAAAGAAGGGCTGTGCCAAGAGGGTCTCTTAACATATTCTTTTTTCTTCTCATCAAGTTATTTAACAAAGACTTGCCATGGTAAGTAAGAAAGGGGAATTTTAAAATTTGCACTGACACTATCCACCGGATTGCAAAACTGATCGACAATAGATGTTTTCCAAACACAAACTAAAATAACAAATCACAACCAAGAGAATAAGAAACTACAACCAAAACTCATAACAAGCAAGTCATTACCAGACAGTGATAGCCTCAAGGTAACTATCAATAGAAGAAACATAGGCCACATTAGTTACCTTGTCTAATTCGAACTTATTAGACAATAGTCTCTCAATGGCACTTCCAATTCAAATGTATTCTCACCATGGGCAACAATCTCAGGCTCTCTTTGAGACGTTGAGCACCACTCTTTGCTACTAAGTAATGGGTTGTTTATGCACACCACCAGATGATTGTAGAGTGGTTCCAACAATGTTGCTCATAACCTACACAAGGGAAGTCCCATAAAGTAGAGAGATGTGAAATTAAATTAGATGATCTGTGCTAACCCCAAGATGGCAGAGCCATAAATTCCCGCAAAACAAAGGTCGTCATATATTAGCTGGACAAAGAATCATTAAAAGAAAAAAAATCTAAATACAACTCCAAATTGAGGCATTCTCTCGTTTGATAAACAGATCATTAGTGTATAATAAATGTCCCATGAATCACCTTTCCCTATTCATGTGCCATAATTTTAATACATTCATCATATATTTACTATTTAACCACATTTTATGATTCTTTCTTTCTGGACTCCATTTTCACTTAAACCAAACTCAAAGAAGTTTTTAGTCGATTAAGCATACATAGGATCACAAAGACACTAACCTCACGGTGAACCACTATTATTTTCAATCAACCATACTAAAAGAGCTCATAATATGAATCAAGTACATAAGAACTGTCAAACTTGCAATGGAATCAAGAGCTTCAGCTACTTCATGTCTAACCATTGGATGCTCATTCACATCCCTGAGTATCTCAGAAAGTCCATTTGAAGCAGTTTTGTTTTGCAATTGGCCCAAGACATAAGCAACCTGCAAAGTTAGTCCAACAAAATCACATTTAGAAGTGATTGGAAAAAACAAAGCCATCAAAACATATCAGATTAGGAATCGATAGCCCTTGAAGAAACACATTACCAATAACCAAAGCATTAAAATGTCATATGGGCAACAACTATGACCCTGATTTTACAAACACCATAAATATGGATGGGCAGAGAAGTAATTTTGTGCATTTAGCAATTATCTGAAATGATTATTGGATATCATCACATGGGAAAAATTCATACATCTGTTCGCTTATCTAACTGTGTAAGAACCCCAATTCAACACCGTAAAAGTTCTTATTTCTCCAAACAAGTTTCACTTCCCATCACAATACACACCAACTGATTTTGATGTTTTTGATTATGGAAGAATTCGGCACAGTTAGCTAATGCAAAGCTTTTCAATATGACTATTCACTTTGTGTTCAAAGAACCTCAAGCAAGGAAATTAATTAAACAAAACAATGCGTGAAATTGCTTATTTACCACAAACATACATACTCTAGGAAACTAATCAAATCCAACTGCTGGGTTCAGAAATTAGGAAGAATTATATATTCCCCTAGTTTAAATAAAGGAAATCCATAAGTAAATTGAAAAAATTAATGACTGATATGAGGTTTACATACTGAATAGAGATGATATCCAAGAGATGTGGGTCGTTTTCCCCAGTGGAGGATGGGTTTGGCAACGCACAGACAGTCCTTGGGAGAGGGGTTGTAAGGATCTCATCGGATTTCAAAATCGCTGCTTTTTGCTCCACCTTTTGGCTTCATCTAACTGTGATTGTAGAGGAAGAGTGAAAGTTCCATAAAAGGAAGTTGCTGCTCCATTACGTGAACGATCGAGAGGTGATGCGACGGTGATAATTTATAGAATTAAAGAGAGAGTTAAGGAGAGGGGGAAGGTGAAAAGAAGGATATGTGTCTTGCTGTTTTTTACTCAGAATGCGCAGGACAGAGAGAGAGTGGGAGAGGGAGGGTGAAAAGAGGGGGAGTGAGTGATTTATTTTATTTTTACCCAATATTGAATGTCCATAAAAGAGTGAGTGTGTGTGTGTGTGTGTGTGTGGGAGAGAGAGAGAGAGAGAGTTGTTAACGACAAAGGAAAGGGAACAATAGGTTTTTTTTTATCAATTATTCAGTTTAATATTCAATTAATTTTTAAAGGATATGTATGTCATACTTGTATTGTTAAAGGATAAAAGTGGAAAAAAATATTTTTCAAATATGTTGGTATTTTAAAGTAGTATAGATTTGAATGCCCCTACATTGTACAGGAAAACATGGATTGAATTAATAATGGAGGTATGATGGTAAAATCCACAAAAGAATAGTCAACTACATCTCCCATCCTTCATATCCAAACAATGGATTGGCAGTAATAGTGGCGGTGGTAGTGGTGGTGGTGGTGGTAGATAAATGGTAGTATGCTACTATATAAATTTCACTATTGAAACGTTGTGATCAAAAACAAAAATTAGTGGGAAGCTTTGAGTTGTCCAAACAGATTTAAATACCTCGACTCCAAGAGAGTTGTCAAAAATTAAATCAGAATTCTGTATAGTAACACAACTTGCAATTCTACTGCTATTTATTGTTGGTTGTTTTTTATCAAATCACAGCAGTGTCGCTTTAATCCAATTATAGTGACCATTTTGCCTCTATTATTATCTTGTTGCCATCTGTGACATCTTAAAAGTGCGACCACACATCTTCCTGCTGCATAGATTTGCAACTAGTTGTATGACATCTATTTAATATTTTAGTTAGAAAGTTGAATTCTCAACTTATAAAAGTATAACAATAGTAAAAAATGATACAATTTTCATCTACTTTGATCCAATGGTACAAAATTTATTCCAATTTTTTTGTCCCCCCCAAAAACATCAACTACTTCTCTGGCCGACATATTAAGTTGTAGGTGGGAAATAAGTTACAGTTCACTATTAAGGTGGGACTCACATGACCAATTTTGTTGGAGATCTCAACTTGCCATTTTCATTTGGACCAATTAGATTCAAATTGAAAATTAAGGGACCAACAAGTGACACAATTCAAAAAAGGGGACCAAACTAGCACAGAACACATACTTAGGGACTAAATATTTGTCTTTGCCAAATATTTAAGTAGAAAAGATTTTATAAAAAGTGCGTGGATGTTGAAAAATAGTTATTTTTGCCACAATTACTAATATACTTCTTAAAATCATTGTGTGTGTGTGTGTGTATATGACAATGGTGGCATCAGTGTTGAAGGTAGCGAAAAGGATAGCGGGACGACAATAGTGGCGGTTGTGGTAGCGACAACTATAGAAGTGCAAGATGGTAGTGGTAAATTAATAAAAATTAATCAACTGCCAAAAGATACCATGCAGGCCTAGTGCAAGGAAATTCAGGCCTTACAAAAGGTCTAAGCACAGTCAACGAGTATATCAATCACACAAGTAGCTTTTGCCAACAAAAAGAACAAACCCAGCCACCCCCCAACCCTCCAAATTAAAAAAAAAAGGAAGAAGGAAAAGAGGAAGTAGTTGTGTTAATATGAATGGATGATGACACACACATATAGAGACGGTGCAATTAGGAATATGAGGGATAAAAGGATAGAATGCTTTCTAAATTAAAATAATTTATGTTGCTGACACAGGTATTGCCTAATGTTGTTTTGAATTTAATGATCTATTCTATATAATTTTAAACATAAACATGGATCACCTTTCAATGGTCCTCAACTGTTACTTAATATTTTATTATAATAAATTTCATTGACTTTTACATAAGCAATAAAAACTCATTATTCAAAATAAACAAATTATAAAAAATTAACAAATCTTGTAACATACAACATAATAAGGAATTCTCATTTGTATGATTTTGGGATTTCTATGTAACCCACCAAATTAAGTGTAAGGTGAATGTATTCACCATGAGATACGTGTATCTGAGATACATCTAATAAATATTCAACAATAATAAATATTTTATTACCTGATACGTAGTCGTAAGTTGTAAATGACCCAGAAAATTGTAATTTAAATCCTAAAAGTTGTAATATGATCTCAAAAATTATAGATTTTTTGTCGTAAATAAACCTAAAAAATTATATCTCAACACCCAAAACTTATACAATTGTATAGTATATAACTCTTAATTGATAATTTAAATTGTTAATTTTGATTTGAAAAATCCCTTATGTGTTTTCAGTATAAAATTAACTAACTGTTGAGATACATCTTGTTTAGACATGTGAATCAACAATTCAACTTCGTGAAGCAGGTACTAGTACTACTCTTTAAGTGGTTAGGATCTGTCCATGTCCAAAAGGAATTCTTGATCCACATTTTGAGGTGCAAAAAACACTCTCAATTCTCTTTCTCTCTTTCTCCCTCTCTGTGCGCACACACACACACACACATATGTATATATATATATATATATGCAGGGGTGACACTAGGAATATCTATGAGAGGAAGCAAAATACAACCGAAAATAATTCACTAATTGATACAAAAAAATTAAGTTAAAGAATGACAAAAAATTAAAACCCAAAATAAAATTATTGTGAAATGGTAAATTCAATTTTTATTTAGCCGAAACAAAAAAATGAATAAAAAGACACAAAATAATGTTTTTGGTACACATTAACCCAATTATGTATTTCAATAGAATACAAAGTTTTTTAAAATATCTAAAATTTTGTATATTAATTAAATGTAACTTAATTTTTCATTAATTAAAACAAAGGTATATCAGTTGCCTTTTGTTAGCTAGAGAGAGAGTGGGGAGAGGAGGAATGGGTGATTGGGAGAAAATGTTAAAAAAATAATTCTTGAGTTGACATTCACTTTTTACCGTTACTTAGCTTCTTTTCTTGAATTTCTTTTTTATGATTTTTTAGTGTCACGGGCTAGAGAAATAGACTCAAATAATCCAATTTAAATCTAACTTTTATTTTTTTGTTGGACTTAAGTTTTTATAAGGACTTTTTGGAAGCCGGTCCAAACTTGTGGACTTTTGGGAGAAGAAGGATATGCGCATTTTTTTTAGACTTAAAAGGACAACTAAAAACATAAAAACTAATTTACCTTATCTGCCATATGAGCTCCCAATCCCTAGCTATCCAGCTCAGACCTCCCCGCTCATGATTCTTAGCTCAAAAACCGCAAATCGAGAGTCAGCACCAACGCAACTCTCGTGCACACTACGATAACGACAACTCACACCTTCTAGAAGGTCACATCACACTTAAAGAATGTAGCATCCAATGATCAAATATTTCATCACATGGGTCGTAACAATCTTGGGGGGTTCACGCTGATTACACTAGGACCATGCTCCTATACACTATAAATAGAGATCAATCCCTCACATTGTAAAAGATTGAATATATGTGAATTGACTCTCGTAATCGTCTTCCCCAAGTAATAGCACAAACAAAACACAAACCCCCATATGCCCTCACGCACAGATACATAGTATGATTTTTGGAGACTTTCATGGGCAATCAAGCTCTAAATAATCGCATCATCCCAAAAATGGCTAACCATTCATCTGAGTATCAAACCCCCAGATATAGACTGATGAAGATTTTTGTATTGGGCATTAGATTGTTATTGTGATTCTCTTTCTCTCTTTCTAATTCTTTCTCTCTATCTTTAATATCTACTTCGTTCTCTGAAATTGGTGTGGGTCATCAAGATTTTGTCTCTGCTTTTTTTGTGGAAAAGGTAGCAATGGCGGGGTTTGGGTGTGTCATAGGGATGGGCTTAGAGGTAACAAAGTAGATGACTGACTGTGTTACTGCTAGATGATCGAGTTGGCTTGCGGTGGAGGTTGTGTATACCAGATTTTGGATGGTGGAGGGGTAATGGAGGTGGTGGTAACCGTCGGTTGGCCTAGGAAGTTGCTGAGGGCGAAGGAGGTTGGGGATATACTATTAGGATTAGGCTTCTGATTTATGAGGGAAGAGAGAGATGACAGCCAATTTTTTATTTTTCAATTTTGCCCTCTGTTTTGTATGTAAAATACCCATAAATGTCCTTAAAGAAATACACGTGACACACACATGATAGTTTTCGTCTCTTTTTCTAACCAAAGTTAGTGTCAAGAACCACATTGACTCAATGTTTAAACTTTAGAGACGAAATTGACGAAATTGAAACTTTAAGGACTAAGATGTGATGAGTGATAAATCTTAGGGACCATTAATGCAATTTACCCTTGATCTAATTAAGAATTAAAAGCCTAACTAAAATAAAATCACATAAATGGAAAATCTTGAGAGGTGAGCCAACTTAAGGAAAGTCTTGTATTCCATCAGAACTCTAGGAGAGGTTAAATGAATAGAACAAAAAGATTATCAAAAGCCTACGCAATGATCTCAATAGTCTCTTGCCACTGGTATAGGCAGTCATCAAGTGGACATCAATTCAAAATATGACATATACAAACTTTAACTATAAAAAAAAAAAAAAAAAAAAAAGACTTTAAAATTCACTAAAAGACTTTAAAATTCATTTAGAATCCTTGACATGTATAGCACACAACTTATCTGGATCTTGCAAATCCTTAAAAGCTTTGTTCAATTTGACAAATGCTTGGTGGGCTTGAGGATGAGAGCATTTGTCTGGGTGCACCATAACAGACAGCTTCCAATACCTAACAAGATAATGTGACTGGCAATTGAAAAAAAAAACAGTGAATTAATTAATCCAAATAGCAATGTAAGTATGTAACATAAAGATCTACATGTCAATCAACTAAGATAACGTCAGATATCAGGTTGCAAAACTCATCTTTGAGCTAGGCATCTCAAAATTTAAATCACACTGGAGAACAGTATAAGAAAGTCCCACTGGACAGTTACAATATGCGTCCAAGTACATATTTATATAATAGGAAAATATATGGCTGGTAGGATTAATCCACAGGGGGGCAAGAACAAATTCGTACAAAAGACTTGAAGCACTCTAACATACAACGACTTATTTTAAAACATACTCTTTGCATCTAACCCTGCACTGTTTGACCTCCATATGCAAAATAAAAAAAAAACTTACCTTTTCTTCACGTTATCAGATGACAGGTTTCTGTTTCCTCCTAAAACATCATATGGACTATCAACCTCAACTCCCATTATTCTTAAATAATCATATGATTGCATCACAAATGATAGTATCTGGTATGGAACTCCAAAAAAAGTTCGAACCAACCAAAATTTGTTCTGTGTGTTTGAAAACCTTTTTTGAGGGGGTGAAATAGCCACTGACCTGTTAAGGAACTAAAATTACTTGAATACCCCTGCATTGTACAGAAAAACGTGAATTGAATTAATGTTTGGGGGCATGAAATATCAGGGGTGAGAAAATTTTGCCCTCCGACTCCGCCATACTCTTACTTTGCCTAAAAAATTATATCTCAACCCTCAAAACTTATAAAATTATAACTCTTAATTGTTAAATTTAAATTGTTAATTTTGATTTGAAAAATCCCTTATTTGTTTTCAGTATAAAATTCAACTTTCGCGAGAAAGGTGAGGTGGTGGTTGCAAGTACTACTCTTAAGTGGTTAGGATCTACCCATGTCCAAAAGGAATTCTTGATCCACATTTTGAGGTGCAAAAAATACTCTCAATTCTCTTTCTCTCTCCTTTGCGTATGCGCACGTGCACGCGCACGTGCACACACACATATATATATATATATATATATATATATATATATATGGGGGAGGGGGGGGAGCCAGAAATATCTATGAGAGGATAAAAAATACAACCGAAAATAATTCACTAATTGATACAAAAAAATTAAGTTCAAGAATGACAAAAAATTGAGACTCAAAACAAAATTATTATGAAATAGTAAATTCAATTTTTATTTAGCTGAAACAAAATTTGAATAAAAAGACACAAAATAATGTTTTCGGTACATATTAACCCAATTATATATTTCAATAGAATACAATGTTTTTTAAAATCTCTAAAATTTTGTATATTAATTAAATATAACTTAATTTTTCATTAATTTTCTATCAATGCGCAATCACAAGTCCATAGTAAAATCATTCTTTATTTAGTTGCAAAACTTATTATCGAACTTAGAAAGAATTTTCTATTCGAAATAACTTGAAATATCCTCGGGTTACAAATAGACTACTATTACAAAAAAATGATAAATGAAAACTAAAAATTATTTTTAAAAAGTAGCGAACATTTTGTTAGATACAGAGAAATATTATTTTTTGATCATTGTACAAATAGATCAGGATAGTTACATCTGATTTATTCAATCTAAAAATAAAATATTTATTTTAGAGGGTTAGCGGAAACCATATTGAAATTTTCAAAAATTTAGGGGGGCAAATATATATAATGTATTAAATAATTTTATGAGTCCTCATCAAACATGGTCCAAAAGTGAGAGGGGGAGGCAAGTGCCCACCCTAGTCCCCATGTGGCTCCGCCCCTGTTAATATATATATATATATATATATATATATATATATATATATATATATATATATATATATATATATATATATATAGATACCAAAATAAAAGCGGAAGGAAGGAGATTTAAATGATCTGAATTTAAACAAATAAATTGACAAAGAAAGAATAAACCCATAGGACATAGGAAACTGGGGGAGTATCTTCTGTTCTTACTGTGATAGCTAGAACAACATAATCATTTGAAGGAATTGCAAATTCGCAAGGAATTTTGTAAACCGAAATAGTCATGAGAATCACAAGCTGTAGATATAAACAAATTTTCAAATATATATGAAAATTACAAATAAGCAGTACTTACAACACTAGCACTTAGAGGGCCAGTGGAAATAAGATTGCAAAATTGAAATCTGCTTTGTAGGCCAAATTAAAGCTCTTCATTTGAGGCTTACAAATATCAGAGAAGGTAGGAGAGTAAAATTTCAAGGCTTGTAATGGTCTAACAAGACTTGTTTACAACTGAAAATCTGAAATCCTTATATAGGCGTAAGGATTTTGAAGCAATCATTTCATTGTGAAATCTTCTCTGGGTAAAAGGTATTTACTCAGGGTAATTTTGACAAAGGGCTGACAAAAGAGGACAGGTAGGTCCAAAGGTGTCAGGGAATCTGACTTTCGGTGGAAAGTAAGGGTAATCTGCTTTTACTTTGGGAAAAGCAGGTTGAAAGGGAATCTGTCGGTAACTTTACTTGGGGAAAGCACCGGGTAAATCTGGGTAAATCTTGTGAGAATCTTATCCTTACATGTGACAGACAGCTTTTCTCCCTTGTGTGAGAAGAGAGTAGTGAGTGAAGCCATCACAGGTAAAAATAAGCAAAACTACATCACGGGATGGTGATGTCAACATCTGAATCTAAGTCATCATATCCTTCATACGGGTCCTGGGCATCCTGTAGTGGGGATGGATTGACGGATCCGGCTGAGGAACTTGGAGATGATGAACTTTGGCTAGCAACTGCTGCTTGCTGGATCAAATCTTGAGCCATCTTGAGCAGCTCAGCAGCTGAAGGTTGGGACTGCTTGCCAGAGCCCTTTGATGAGGACTTTCTTGGCTTAACTTTGGAAATAGTAGATGGTCCTGTGGATTCTTTAGGTGCATCTGTAGATACCTTCAGAATAGGTAGGGCCATCTGGACTGGAGTGGTTGGAGGCAAGGCTGCTAGGACCACTTGTGGGGTTGGAACCTTGACTGGAAAATCACTCTGAATTGTAGCAATAATATTTTCATAAGAAAATCTGGGCCACCACTTGACAGAGAATTGTCTGGCAATATGGTGGTCAATAATCTGCCATTGCCATCTGCAAATCCAAGGAATCCTGTACCTGCAAACAAACGTTAGCAAATCTGGAATTGGGAAAAGGGACTGCTGTTTACTAGGAGTAAAAGCAGAGCAGAAGTAGGAATATTGATCTTGAAGATCAACAGGAAAGATTTCAAGAATGGGGCCGTGAACTTGCCACCATCTTACAAACCAGGAAGGAATCTGGCTTTTGAAATCTTTGTCAAACTGAATGAACCAGGAATGAGTAGATGACTCACCCTGATAGAGCATAAGAACGGTCCATGACTCAATGTAGTCATAATAACTGAACCTCTTATGAGTACCTGAGAGATCTCGAGAGGAAGAAGGGTGAGATCCCCAATCTTTAATTGACAAAATCTTTTTAATATAAAGAGAATGGAAAGCAGCTTTACTGGGGTCATTCTTATCTGGGATAGCTTTGATATGAACTGACTCAGTAAGAAATAGGATATCTTTGTAAAATTCAAAAGTTCTTTCTGGATCACGAGGGACAAAAGTCCATCCTTCTCCAAGATAAGCTTTGACTAAAATTTCAATATCTGTGATATGAGCATGAGCTGGCTCAATAGCAAAGACATTGTGGAAATTTGGTTTATCAACAAAATCTGATTTTGGGCCTTTTGGGTAAAGAGGTCCGGATCTGTAATATGGATTTGAAAGCTGGGTAGTATCTGGAGGTGCCATCTGGGCCATTTGGGAAAAAGTAGCAACTGGAACAATTGTGGACCTATGATGGTGACTAACTGGTCTACCAAGAGGCTGGAATCTATTTGCAATTTGGATGGCACTTGAAGGGCCTGGTAAATGGGCTAAGGCACTTGATGGGCCTGGTAAAATTTGGGAAATTGGTCTTGGGTTTGGAGGACCCAAAGATAAAGGTAATTTGCGATCTCCCTTCCCCGGGTTTTTAGAGGAAGTGCCAGATTTATAGGACTTGCTGTCCGCCATTTGGTTCCTGTAAAAATTCACGAGTTAGGAAATCAGGTATGCAGTTATTACTGCCCTTAATATACTCTATATCAAAATCAAAAATACTCAAAATAGCTTGCCATCTAGCAAAAATTTGCTTACTAGCAATATTTTGAACATCTTTTTCAAGTACGTATTTAGCAGATTTGCAATCAACACGCACAAGAAATTTTTGATTTAAAATATCATCCTGGAATTTTGAGATACACAGGACAATAGCTAAAATTTCTTTTTTAATAGTGCTATAATTGGCTTGTGCTTTATTCCAAATTCCGGAATAAAAACGAACAATTTGTTCAGAAGAATTTGGAGATTCTTTCTGAAGGAGAATACCACCATATCCAATATCGGAGGCATCAGTTTGAATAATTTTGAAAGAGTCAACTGAAGGAATTCCAAGGCAAGGCAAAGTTTTGATATATTTTTTGACTTGCTGGACAATGGATGTATGTTCAGAGGTCCAAGGAGAAGGATTTCCTTTGAGTCTGTCATACAGAGGTTTAACTGAAGATCTGAGATTTTGATAAAAGTCAGAAACATAATTCAGAGAACCTAAAAATCTTTGAAGTTGAGTTTTATCAAGAATTTGATCAGGGAATTTATCAGCAAACTGAATAGCTCTACTGATAGGAATAATGGTGGAATTTTGGATATCATATCCAAGGAATCTGACCGAAGTCTGAAACAATTTGATTTTTCTGGCAGAGATGACTAGACCACTATGTCTAACTGTCTCTAAAAATGCATTTAAGTGTTTCCAGTGTTCTTCAATGGACCTGCTAAAGATGAGAATATCATCAATATAAGTGATAGAACAATGACTTAAATGATTAAAAATTTCATTGATAATATTTTGAAATTCACTTGGTGCATTTTTTAAACCAAAAGGTACAACATTCCATTCATAATGACCAAAAGGTGTTGTGAATGCAGTCTTATACCTATCTTCAGGAGATATCAGTATTTGCCAATATCCACTCTTCAAATCAAACTTTGAAAATATAACAGAATTTTTTAATCTTTTAATTAGATCTTGCTTATTAGGAATAGGATACCTGATCCATTCTAAAACAGCATTTAAAGGTTTATAATTAATAACAAGTCTTGGTGTGCCTCTTTCTAATTCTGCATTTTTCATAACATAGAAAGCTGGACAAGACCAAGGAGATTTTGACTTGCTAATAATTCCATTTTTTAGCAATTCAGAAATTTCTTTTTTGCAAGTTTCCATTAAATCATGATTCATTTGAATTGGTCTTGATTTAGTGGGAATATCTTTTTCATTAAATCCTTTAATGTAAGGAAGTTTAACACTATGCTTTTTTCTATGCCAAAAGGCTGTAGGAAGATTAGAGCAAACTTCATCTTCAATCTTTTGTTGAAATTGGCTAATTCTCTCAACTAAAATTGGATCAGTTAATTGATCAGAAATTCTTTTGTGATTTATTTCTTCTTGAAGAAATTTCACTTGATTCTTTTTCTGATTAATTATTCTGAGATATATAGAATCAGTTTTAAGTTGTTTTAATTCTTTAACCTCAGGTTTAAGAATAAACTTAAATGTTACAGATTGACCTAAAGGTTTTGTAGATAAACCTTCAATATTTGTAGTAAAAGGGTATAACAAATAGATGAAAGGTAATCCTAAGATAACCTGATCTGTCATATCTTTTACTAAGATAAATGATGTTTTAAAACAAACATTATCTTGACAAATATGGGCTTTAGGTAATTTGTAAGCAACATTCATCTTACTGCCATTAGCAGAACTTAATCTTTCAAGAGTTTTTTCATAAAACTTGGTAGGAACAATTCCTTCTTGAATACAGTTTACATCTGCACCTGTATCAATAAGAGCAATTGTATCAAGTATAAAATCATTGTTAATGATTATTCGTATTTGAGAATACCATTTTTGTAAATTAATTTTATTAACAGAATTAATTTGATTATCACTTTGTGAACACCCATCTTGTGATGGCAGCTTTGTTACACCAGAAGTTTCCATCAAAACAGGGGAGGTTACTGGTATCTGCTGGGAAAGTGTTCGGGTTGATAATTCTGTTTCAGAATCAGATTGTTTATTATCTGAGACTTTCTGTTCCAGAGGACTGGTATTGGACATGGATAAAAAACTCAAGTTTTCAGCAAAGATTTTATCTTGTGCTTTTAAGTCTTTTATCTCAACTTTTAATTTATTAACCTCACATTGGAGATCTTGTAAAGTGAGCTCTTTCTTTTTCTCTTTACTAAATCTTTCCATTGTTTTGTTAATACTAATTAATTGTCTTTCATTTGAAAATTGTTTGTTATCTTTTTTAACAAACAAATCTTTGAGATTTTTTATATATTTAACTTTAAGTTCGGGATCCTCAATTTTACTGATCAAATCTATTAAGATTTGTTCTTCAGTTTGGTTAGTGATTACCCTAACTTTGTTACAACAATTATCCTTACATCCTAATTTGATGTCAGGTTCAGTAGAATCATCTGAATTTAGGTGATCATCTGAAGAATCTTCTGGACTACTTGTGGAGTCTGGAATTTCTTCAACTTCAGGAGCTGGGTTATTTAATCTGAAAATCCTAAGAATTTCTTCTGTTTCATTTTCAGCTAAATTTAATAACTTAACCTGTTTTTTAATTGGGCATTCAGGACTAATGTGGCCTGTTTTTCCGCAATTAAAACATTTAATATCCTCTTGGGCTTTACCCTTACCAGATGTTTTCTTCCTATAATCTTTCTTAGATTTAGAAGACCTATGGTGCTTCCTTTCAGATTTTTTGTAAATTTCAGATTTAGAAAATCTTTTCTTTCTATGATCATGGTGAGATTTGGATTTAGAATAATGCTTATGTTCTCTATGAGACTTGTGTTTTCTGTGACTAGATGATGGTGCTACTGGAGGGAGACCATATTGTTCACAGAAATTTCCCATTTCATACTTAGCTTTATTCTTATCATTTTGTAATTGTTTACTAAGTTTTAAATCAATACACATCCTAAGTCCTTCCTTTTGGATGGTACTAATCAACTGGCCATAAGTCAGGGAGTCATATTCTATGATTCCTGTGTCCTTAGCAAGGGCTTCTCTAATCTTATGAGCAAACAAACTTGGTAAACCATTAACAAATTTTTCTTTCCAAAATGATTTATTACAGTCTGGACGGTTCATTACCCGTGAGACAAAAACATCTTTATACCATCTAAAATCACTAAGTGTTGGACACTTAAGATTACTAAGCTGGTCATGGATCCTAGCTTCAATATTACTAGGGGTTCCAACAAAATGATTAATTATGGTGAAAATTAAGGTATTTAAACCATCTGGTTTTGCTTTTCCAATTCTTTCATTAAAAACTGGAATACCTTCTTCATTTAAAACAACAGCATGTTTAATTTCATCCCTAGAATCTTGGGTAAGATAATTATCCCACCAACTTCTAAGAACACCAGTGAATCCTGAGGCAATTAGGTCAACTAAGTCTGGCTCAGGAGTATCTTGGTTAGTAACATAACTATTGATAACCATAGACATGTGGTGAATTTTATTTAAAATTTCTTGTTCACTTAAACCATCTATGTTCCATTCATAGAGTTTGTTTGACTGAACAGAAAATTGGTTTGAAATATTTTTTTCTTCAAATTGTAAATCAGGAGGTGTAGGTCTGGGGTACCAGTTTTTTGTGGTACTGGTTGGATTTACATTTGGAAAAACTAATTTATTAATTTGTTGAGTTTCAAAAGCTTTTTCTAATTCCCTAATCTCAGGATCAGAAAAACTTTCATCAGTGCTGGTTTCTGCATCTGAAGTTTGATTGATAACTGTTACTTGGGAGGTTCCTGATGCTTCAGGTTGGGCATCTAACTTCCTAAGTAATTGATCAATTTTTTGAATTCTGAGTGTATCAGCAATTACTAGCTTAGATCTATCTTCAGGTAGGGTAACTAGAGGTTTCTCTAATTTTTTACCTGTAGATAATAATTCAATTTTATCAATTTTTACCTCAATTTTATCTAACTGTCTTCCTATGGTAACTAGGCTTTGGTTAGTAAAATTGGTTTGTTCAACAATTTTCTTTTCAAATTTTGCCAAACTATTTTGCTCTGCAGTCTTCTTTTCTGATTCACTTGAGGGAACCTTAAAGGGAGATGCAGTAAGTTCAGTATCAGCATGTGTAAAATTAAAAGTCTCAGTGGGGGGGTGACTAGAGGACACAGTTCCTGAGTCAGCAGTTTTCCACTTATGCTTTGTAATGACTTTTAAATCTTTACAGCAAGAATCAACGTAATCAAAAAATTGAATTTCAGATTCTAATTTGTGCATTGTTTTTACCCATTGAATTTTAATTTCTTGGATTTGTTGAGGATCAAATTTTCTAAAGAAATCTTTCTTTTTAGATTTGTTTTCTTCAGATTCAATTTCCTTCATTAATTTAAACATATTGGGCATAAAGCATAAATTAGATTCCTTTTTAATAACTCTGAGTTGATGATGAATAGGTTCATCAACACGACTTTCTAATTCACTCCTAGAAGGACTAAGAGTAGGAGATGGAGTAAAATCATCTTCTTTCTTGTCTTCTTTGAATTTGGAACTATAGGGAGTGTAAAGAGGTCTGCTAATCTGGGGTGAAGAATTATCAATTCCTTTCATTTTTAATCTTTTATCTATCTCTTCAGCAATTTCCTTATCTCTTTTGGAGATTCTGGAAGATTCAGATCTTCTGCCTTCATTGATCTGAATTGGTTTATTAAACAAATTTGGAGGTATGGAAGATGTACTAGATCTACGTGATCCAGTATCTCCGAAAGAAATTCTTACTGAACCATCAGTCAACTGGTGGATGTTATCTATCCTAGTGGTAGAAACATCACAATCTTTTTCAAAATTTTCATTTTCAACTGTCCAATGTTCTGGAAGAGTAACATCTTTCCATAGAATTCTTTTAGGAGTTTGGATATTTGAATTTGGGGTACTAGCTTGTAACAGCAAAGTACTATCTGCAGGACTTTTACACAATGCATTAACATTTAAATTTGTTTTCATGCATTTGTAATAGATTCTATAAATAAGAACAATAGAATCAGTATTTGCTTCAAGTCTAGTAATATCACCAAATAATTTAATTCCTAGAGTGAGAGCTTTGTAAGTGTTCTTACAAGTTAAACTCAAGGTGAAATCTGGGAAACAATTAAAATACACAGGTCCTTGGTGAAGGCCTGATTCCATAATTCCTAAGAGACTAGGTTCATAGTCGATAAACCTACCATCTCTTAAAGTTAGTAAAACAGCAGCATCTTTTCCTTTAGTTAATAAAGGTTTAATTGCAATTTGGACAAGACCTAAATGGATAAACTTAAATCCTTTTGATCTGTGATTTTCCAGTATCTTCTTATCAAGAAGTCTGACAATTTCTTCATCATTTTTTAAAGGATGAACTTGTTCAACAGTTTTTACTTGCAATTCTTCATTGAATGCTGTTGGCATCCAACTTGTTTGGTAAATTTCCCTTTTGGGGACTTTAGGAATATTCCATCCTAACCAACTAGATTGTTTAATTTCACATTCAAAATCTTCTTCATTTACTATATTAGGTATAGTACTAGATGAAGATCTAGATGAGCTAATTGTGGAATTAGATCTAAACATTCTATTCATAGTTAAATCAAAATTTCTTCAATTTTATAAATCAAAAATAAGTTTTAACCACATGATGCATACCCCCTAACATTCATGAACCCTCAGTTTCTCGCCTAAAATTCCCTAGACTGCCACACCTGGACTTACAAACGGGAAAACAAAGAGGCTTACACACTCTTGGATTTAAGACAAAGGATAGGTGATCAAGTTAAGAAAAAACTTATAACTGATTTAATGGAATTGAAAGAAATAGAGATTTAAGTTGAATAAGAGTGTTCAAATGTAATTTCACGACTGGCATATATATATATATATATATAATATATGTGTGTGTGTATTATTTTTTTATTCGAGTTTTCGATATTGTTGAGTCTCATTGGTTTCATTAATAGTTGATTTACCATGACATATAGGTGGTGAAGGAAGCTCTACTGAGAACAGTCAGAGGCAGTGAGAGAGAAAAGGAGTGGGGAGATGAATGGTGCTTGGGGTGAAGCCTATGATCAGTTGGCTGCAGCCCAATTGATAATGGACCATGTCAGTTAAGTGAATAATTTAGGTCCCATGTTCAGGTCATAACATCATGTAATAATTCTTCATGTAATGGATGATTTGGGCCAATGACAATATTGGGACATTATTTTCCTCCTAAGGGTTGTCAATGGTTCTCTTGTCTTTGTGGACATGCATATTGTTACTGGTACATCCATGGGCTATATGGCATATAACTACCAAATGTTTGAAATTAGTGACAAGAGAGTGTCATTTTAATAATGATCACTTAGATTTGATTTGAAGGGAATAGACTGCTAACTTGTTTATAACAGTTTGATAGGACTGGAGTTAAGTTATGACTTTAGTTGTTCTTAGGAAGGACCTACGGAGTCCATTGTCTAGGTCCCTCGGAAGGACTACCCAACGAAGACTACGCAATGAGTTTGGTCTACTATAGTTACGTTCAGGCAGAGTTTTCACGTCAGTTGTCCCCTCACAACCCTTTTCACCAAGAAAAAAAAAACTAACAAACGTTTGGATATTGGGCCATAATTATTTCTACATTGTCTTGTTTGCTTGTGGTCTACATGTAGTGTTGGTCTGGTCAGGGTGGCCCGTAACATTTTGGGGCCTAAATTGACAACTAAAAAATAGACCTTAGTGTATATGTAAATTATTTGTTAATTTACGAATATAGTGTACAGTTAAAAAATGTCTAAAAAACCATCTTTGGGAAAATCTAAATCATTATCTCTAATTGGACATTTTTCTACTAATAAGTCTCTTAGATTAGTATCAATATTTTTTCATTGATTTGGATCATAAATATTTGTAGTATTATCATTACTTGTTTTGTTAAGATTTTCATGGTCTAATTTTTTTTGTTTGTTATTCATCATCTATTGTCATATTACATGTTTGACTAGAATTGTGAATATTTTTGTTATTATCCTTTTGTTGTATTATATTAATATCTTCTAATTCATTGGGAGTAATTATTTATTCATTTACTACATTTTCACCTATAATTTTTGTTATATTTAATTTATTACTAGTTACAAATTTATCAAGACATTCTTTTTAAGATTCCATTAATTCATCTTTTTTTTTTTTTTTTTTTGAGTTTTTCATATCCACCTGATTGTTTTCTACTTATCATATTATCAAATATCAACAAAACAATCACAAATAATGAAATAATCAAACACAATCTATAATAAAGATATAATAAAAGCTTCAAATAAAAATTTCAAAGACCTAGAATAATAGGACCTGCCTTCTTGTTATTTTTATTTTCCCGCAAAACCCGATTATCACCGTAACTGCCAAGCCACCAATTGCCCACTGCCCAAGCTTAATGATAATGTTAATAGAGAATAGACTTTGTAAATTTTGTGGTGTATAAAAATAACAAATAAACAAACAATGGCAGACGGTCAAGATAAAAAAAAATTTAAAACAAAGGTATATCAGTTGCCTTTTGTTAGCTAGAGAGAGAGTGGAGAGAGGAGGAATGGGTGATTGGGAGAAAATGTTAAAAAAGTTATTCTTGTGCTGACATTCACTTTTTACCGTTACTTTGCTTCTTTTCTTAAATTTATTTTTTATGATTTTTTAGTGTCATGGGTTAGAGAAATAGACTCAAATAATCCAATTTAAATCTAACTTTTATTTTTTTGTTGGACTTAAGTTTTTATAAGGACTTTTTGGAAGCCGGTCCAAACTTGTGGACTTTTGGGAGAAGAAGGATATGCGCGTTTTTTTTTTTTAGACTTAAAATGACAACTAAAAACATAAAGACTAATTTACCCTAGCTGTCATCTGAGCTTCCAATCCCTAGCTATCCAGCTCAGACCTCCCAACTCATGATTCTTAGTTCAAAAACCACAGATCGAGAGTCAGCAACAACGTGACCCTCGTGCACACTACGACAACGATAGTTCACACCTTCTAGAAGGCCACATCACAGTTAGATAATGCAACCTCCAATGACCAAATATTCCATCACATGGGTCGTAACAATCCTGGGGGGTTCACGCTGATTACAAAAGGACCATGCTCCTATACATTATAAATAGAGATCAATCCCTCACATTATAGAGGATCGAATATATGTGAATTGACTCTTGTAATCGTCTTCCCCAAGCAATAGAAAACTCACCCAAGAGCAAGAGACTCCATTAGAGTGGACTAGCCAATTTTCTGAGCTGGTGAACCACTATAAATCCACTGTCTATTGATTTCCATTCTTTGCTATTATCCTTGTGTCCATTGTTTAACCAATGAGAGCCTAGTAGCTCTGATTGAGTATTCCAGTGAACTCCATTAACGTCCCTTACGAATTTTCAATTCATTTTCTCCTTTTAAACCCTAAGCTCCACTACACAACCGTTTAAATTAGACCGTCATTGTTGATGTCAAAAGTTGTTTTCCAAACTCCACAATTGAAATCACTTATTGAACGATCGGTGAAGGTACCTGCAAGGGCAAGTTGAAAACCGGAGGGGTTTTGGAGGTCGACCCTTCAATACCCAAGTTAGATTTGGAATTTTTGGTGGAGAGTATTAAGCTAGAGTAGATCTCACGTACCTTGGTTGATCTCTTCCATTTCCCTTTTATAGTCTAGCTTGATTGCGTCGTCAAGGAATCCTTATTTCTTTATTCAAATGGAGGCAGTTACGTTTTAAGCGTTGGAAGTGGTCTTATTGGTTAAGTGGAGGGATCAGACTTTTGCTTGAATGCTGAGTGTGTGACATTGAATTTTTCTTTTGTAGCCCTTTTGAGTTGTGAAGTGGAGATGGGGACAATCTAAACCTATCATAGAAGGCACTTCCCAATATCAAAAACATTTTTACCAATCAACTTGTTTTTTTTTTGTCCAATGGTTAGGGGTATCTGGACCAACTTACGCGCACTTCGATTAATCTCCTTTCCAATCCGATCAAAAACAGACTATCCACACTAGAATTAGGGAATTCATAACTTGTTTGTCACTAAAGGTAAAATTTTCGTCACAAATAATTTTTAGTGAAGATTTGAATTTCTTCACAATTTCATCGTTGTAACCTCATCTAGGAAAGAACTTGGGTCAAAAACTAATTCGTCACCAAAGCTCAATATTTCACAACGAATTTTTTTTTGGCACAAGTGAAATAAAGTTTGTTGCCAATGCCTTTAACACGTCAAAGAAAAATTCAGAAATAAAAAAAAAAAAAAATTAGTAACGTTAAAGAGATGCCCCCCCCCCCCCCCTCCCCCCCAAAAAAATTAAAAAAAATAAAATTAGTAACCAATGATTTTTTTTCCCCAGCTGCTTTTAGTTTGTATAGAGTGTATTAAACTTATTCCGAATTTCTCTTTTTTCTCTGCATATAATAAAAAATTGAAAACAAAAACATAAATCCTCTGAATATCTATTATCATATTTTTTTCGTCATAATCCTCAATAATAAACACCCAAAAAACAAAGAAGAATAAACTAACTATATTTTAAGCCGAAATCATATAATGAGGGAAAAATGGGTAATGAAAACATACTAGCTGCCCAACTCCTATACGTTCCCGCCCACACAGAGACCGCATGCAATTTTTTTAAAAATACGAAAGGCATTTTTAAATATTAAAAATCCGATAAGAACTAAAATTAGTTTACACACCAAAGAATAGTCCCTACCCTAATTAACTAAAAAAAGAAAGAACTCATTATTAAGGCACAAAACAATTAAAGGGCACGACTAACCCAATATGAAGATGTGCATCCAAAACTCAACAAGTCATGCTTTGGTCAGCTCTTCATGATCATATTCTTAGTTGTCTTGCCGCATCCTGCTGCTAATTATTAATGCAAATACACAACTGACCAATTACACCAAAAGCCATTAACTCATGGCCATTGTTTTATAAATATGAATCCCATCTCCTAATATCCACGAAAGGTCAGAATTGCATAAAGCCAAAAATACGACATAATTTGAGAGAGAGAGAGAGAGAGAGAGATGGGTATCACTGAGAAGCAAGAAGCTATGGTGAAAGACTCATGTGAGGTGATGAAGCAAAACATTCCTTAGCTGTCTTCGTTTCTTCCCCTTGTAAGTATTCATGATTCATAAGGTGTACGTGTGTAATTATGTATCTAGAAGGGAGAGAGACTGAGAGCAAACATTGTATCATCTTTTTGGCTTTGTACTTTTTCTTTGGTTAAAGGAAGTTTTTTAGATGTGCATGCATTAATATTGCATCAATATGTTATGATTGTGATTAGATCGTCTTTTCCAATGCGCTTGTGAACTAGAAGATATAATTTATTTTAAAAATGTGCATGATCAATATGTTATGGGAGTGATTATTATGAGTTTTTTTTTTTGGATTATGGATTAAGATCTTAGAGATTGCTCCGGCGGCAAAGAACATGTTCTCATTCTTGAAAGACACTGATGAAATTCCTCACAACAATCCCAAGCTCAAGGCACATGCACTTAAGGTCTTCAAGATGGTGAGTCTATATGTTCTTTTCCTTTCGTTTTATTGAACTCACCATACACTGCACTCAGCTGTCATCCTTGAGAGAGAGAGAGAGAGACTAGTGTGTGGATCGGGTAGACTTCGACCATGGAGATATGATAAGAGACGTGGCATGCATTTGTGTTTATTTAACCATTGTATAATGGAAATTATCTATCTACTAGGGTTACTCGTGCAATACATGACAACTGTGTGCCATTTCTTTTACTACGGTGAAAATACAAGTGAGTTGTTAAAAAGTAATTGAGTTAATTAATTGTAGTTAAAAAATTAAAATATAAATATATAGATTTTTAATAATTAAAAAGTTAATATGTAAGTTATAAGATAAGTTGTCGAATTTAAATAATGTAAATTGTAACTTCTAAAACCTCAGAGGTAGAGTTTATTTATGTTTAAATGAAAGTGTATATTTTGTAAATTACCTTAAATTTTGTTTTTAATTTCTAACAAATTTTGTTATGACAAATATATTTATTATATAATACTTAGAATACAACACTCAGGGCGGCCCAATGACAACTAGGGCCTTAAGCGAAAGTGTTAAATAGGGTCATGTGAAAATTTATTAAATATAAATATAATATATGATTAAAATTTTATTTAAAAATTATTCTTTTCATTTTTTGTGATGCAAAATTAATAATCAAATTTTTATATTCGAGGTTTACTAGTTTTACTAATTCATTCAATGACATAGTTGATCGTAAATAAGATTATATGAATTTTTATTTTGAAAAAACTTGACATATTTCAAACTAAAAATTCTTGTGAACAAAATATATTTAAAATAGCAAATAATTATACTAAGAGAATAATCTAATATATTATAAAAGTCAATAAGAATTAAACAATAGCACATAATAAATAGAAATTGTATAAGCTTTGAATTGATGATTTATTTGCCTCCCAAATCATCTACTATTTCAAACCTTCACAATAAAAAAGAATAATTGCATTAAATTAATCCTATCAATAAAAATATTAAAAAAATAAATTGTTGATCAAATAAATATGTACCATTTTAATTATATATATATATATATATATAAAATAAAACACATAGCAACTTGAATTTTTATCCCCTACATATTTCCCCCCTTAAAAACATCACATCACTCATTTCTATTACATGTTTAATCATTTATATATTTTCCCCTTAAAAACATCACATCACTCATTTCTATTGTATGTTTAATCATTTAATATTTGATTAATTTGTAATTATTATAATTTTTATTTTAAACATTACTCATATATGAAAGTATACACATGTTGAAAAATTTTAATATAATGAGATCGATTTTTTGGGCGCTCGAATTTTATATTTTATCGTGCCTTCAGGCACGGGTTATGACTAGTATATATATATGTTGTATAGATGTGCTATAGACGTATACATATATGTCATATAGATGTACTAGTTATAACTCGTGTCTGAAAGCACAATAAAACATAAAATTTAATCGCTTAAAAAATTTATCCTACTATACTAAATAATAATTTTTTATTTCTTCATTTTATTTGATTACATCATTTAAAATTAATTTCTATCTATTATTTTTTTTAAAATAACATCAAAATTTCTTCAAAATGTTTTACTCGACAAATTTTTTTCAATACGTGTACATTATAGTGTATGGACAATGTATGAAACAATAATTATGTTAAACTACAAATTAATCAAATATTAAATGATTAAACATGTGATAGAATTGGGTGATGAGACGGTTTTGGGAGGGAAAATATGTGAGATAAAAATTCAAACTCCTAGGTGTTTTATTATATAGATATATTGTTATATATATGTATCCACACGTATGATTTTTTAGTTATATTTTAATGTTTTATAATTTTTTTATTATTTGACCGATTTCATCAATTGACTCAACGATTGAACCAGTGAATTATTGACCTGGTCATCGGTCGATTCGATAATTGGTCCTAATCTGATAGCACTACTTCTAAGACCTCTTACTGTTGGAAAAAGTGGGAGAAATGTGACTTGGGCCCTTATTTTAATCTAAGCCTTCTACGAATTTCCATGAGATTGGACCCTTTAAACCAAAATTTTTTAGACCAATTTAAATTATATATAAGGGTAATTTGGAAGCCGGTACAAAAATTTAAACTTATTTGAGCTAAACTACATTAAAAAAACTTATTTGGCTCTAAGTGCATTTTTTTGAAAAAAGACAAAAATGTCATTTATTATTCCATTACTCTCTCTCATTCTCTCTCTCCATTACTCTCTCACTCTCTCTTCCCTATTTTATCTCTATTTATTTCTCTCACTTTCTTTTTCTCACATTGATAATTTATTTTTTTAAAATATATAAAGATTTAATTTAATTTTTTCATCTCTCTCTCCTATATTTCCTTATTCTCTCTCTCTCCTTATAAAACGTTATAACAACACAATTACACTAATCAGTTACACAAATTAGTTACAATTACCTTATACTACACCAAACAGTTACTCATGTGTTATAATAAAACAAACAGTTACACTAAATAATTATACGAAATTACAACACCAACTCAATTTGTCATTCAGTTATTTACATAAATCAAAGAGTTACACCAATTATATACACCAAATTGAATTTATCATTACACAAAAGACTTTACCATTATATTAAATTTGGTATATATAATTGGTGTAACGATACTGCGATACTAAATGGTGCAACTATTTAGTTTATGTAAACTATTGAATGACAAATTGGATTGGTGTCATAATTTTGTGTAATTGTTTAGTGTAACTGTTTGGTTTATCAGATGGATTAGTGTCATAATTTTGTGTAATTGTTTGGTGTAACTGTTTGGTTTATTAGAACACATGAGTAACTATTTGGTGTATTATAAGAAAATTGTAACTGATTGGTGTAACTGATTAGTGTAATTATTTTGTTGTAATGTTGATATAAATAGAGAAAGATAGAAAATAGGGAGAGAGAGAAAATAGGGAGAGAGAGAGAGAGAGAAACGATTAGAGAAAATAGGAGGAGAGAGAATATGGGAGATAGATGAAAAAATAAATCAAATCTTTACATATTTGAAAAGAAAATAAATTATCAATGATAGATAGAGAGAGAAAATAGTGGAGAGATAGAGAAAGTAACGGGGAGAGAGAGATGGAGAGAAAATAGGGGAGAGATAGTGAGAGAATCTAATGAAATCTTTACATATTTGATTAGATATATAACTCCCAATCAAGAATGCATAATTTAAGGGAGGGTATTTAGGTAAAAAAGTTTTGATTTCATTTGAAATTTGTACATAAACACAATATGTTTTATTAAAATTGAACTTAATAGAGTAAACAACTTATCCATACACTTTTCCTCAAATAAGTCTAAAAAATTGTATCCACACCCAAAAAACCTTATATATAAAGACTATAATTATTATTTGGGGCCCTCTTTTTTTTTTGGGCCCTAAACAACAGTTTAAGTGGCCTTTCTAACACTTAGGCAGTAGGGGTGTTCACCCTACCCTACGGGTAGGAAATATGGTCTTCCATCTTACTACCCGATACTTTGCGGAAGAATATTTTCTTGGCCTACCCTACCCGATCAAGTGTAGTATTCTTACCCGACTTCTGTCCAAATTAATTTGGTAGGAAGTCGGCTAAGAAATCGGGTGAACACGTTTTGTAGTTATTAATTTTTGGATCATTTTAATAATTCAATTAAGTAATCTGCACCAATTTAACAAAACAATAAACCAATAATACTAAAACCTAAAACAATTACAATAAAACACAAGAAAGCCCAAGGCATAAACAACAATCCATCATAATTGTTGCACAAATACAATAACAACTATTTTAGGTTTAAACCATATGAAACACACCAAAAATCATAACTACTCCAATATATATATATGCGGGTAAGGTAGGGTAGGGTAGGAATACGAAAATTTGGTGGGCATTCCGCATTCCTACCCGATTTAATCGGACGACCAAAAACTCTTCCGCATTTCTACCCAATTTTTTCGGTTAACCGATCAATAGGGTTGGATAGGGTCGGGTAGGATAGGAAATTACGGATAATCGAAAATTTGAACACCCATATTAGGCAGCATAACAGAAACCTGTAGATCCAAATTATACACAAGACTTATACTTTTCAGAAAAAAAAAAAATTCATTACTGCTTAATTTTAATAATTAGGTTTTGTATTCTCTTACTAAGAATGTGCATTGCACGAGTTTATGCTAGTATAGTATTGTTAATATTAAAAATTAAAACGATTCTAGTTGTAGTATGTAATTCTTTAACTAATTGTTGTGACACTTGTGTTTTAGACATGTGAATCAGCAATTCAACTTCGTCAGAAGAGTGAGGTGGTGGTTGCAGGTACTACTCTCAAGTGGTTGGGATCTGTCCATGTCCAGAACGGAGTTCTTGATCCACATTTTGAGGTGCAAACAACACTCTTAGTGTTCTCTCTCTCTCTCTCTCTACATATATAGATATATTATTATTCTATGATTCGATCGAGTTTTCGTCATTGATAAGTCTCATTGGTTTGATTAGCTTTTCATCATTAACCATGGCATATAGGTGGTGAAGGAAGTTCTACTGACAACAGTCAAAGAGGCAGTGGGAGAGAAATGGAGTGAGGAGATGAATGGTGCTTGGAGTGAAGCCTATGATCAGTTGGCTGCAGCCATCAAGGCTGAGATGAAGCAAGTATCTGCTTAGCTTTTTCAAACCCCTCTAAATTTGATGCAAATATGTTCATAACTATGCATTCTGACCGTTTGAGATGTTTTTTAAAATCCAAGAAAATTTGAAAAAATCCGTTTGGAGTGTCTTTCTAGTTTTTTGGTGTCAAAATAAAAATATCAATTATACATAAGAATATAATAAACTAAAAAATTATGTGAGACCCGCGACAAAACTCCAAAAAAATGGAAGAAAAGCTAAAAAAATCAATTTATTGAAGTAGTCTAAATAAATTTTTTTAGGTCCAAAAAGTTGTTGCATAATCTAGTAAAAAAGTCAAGGTCCAAACGGACCTTGCTTATTTTATTCCAAAACCCTTAAAACTATCTATTTAAACTAGCTCCAAATAGGCTCAATGAATGAGTGGACATATGTGTGTGTCTAAAGAGAGAGAAAGAGGGGGAGGGAGAGAGAAAAGAGTACTTGCTCTTCTGTATGTACAATGAATAATGTTTTCAAGAACTAAATATAGATAACAAGTAGTCGAAGAAGTCTTTTAGTTTTGGATAGGTTAAAAAATTACCGTTAGAAATTTGGTATAGAATTTGAGTTTGCTTCAATTTGGGTCTAGAATAAGTTTTGCCTTGATTTGGTATATGTTTGAGTCCAAGGTTGTAGAAATTTTTTAGGCCATTTTGACTCAAATTTAAATTTGAGTCTATATTTGAGTCAAAGTTGGAAATACTCTAATTTCAGTGAATAAGTCCAATAATTACATAATGAACCACATCATTAAGTGAATAAATTCAATCAAGTTTTTGGATCATAACATCATATAGTCGTCTTCTGGTAATCGATGCGTGGGGTTAACGACAATTTTGGGGGATCATTTACCTCGTAAGGGCTATTTTTGGTTCTCTTTTATTTGTGGACATGTATGTTGTTCCTCGTACATATATGGGCATCATTGGACACTGGGGCATTATTTCTGCATTCTCCTGTTTGCTTGTGGTCTAGATTAAATGAGGCCTTTTTAAAAACTATTTATTTGATTTTTATTTTTTTGTAAAAAAAAAAAGGTCACATTTGGCCCCAAATGTTTCCTCCTATTTGGGGTCTTAAAGCATCTCCAACCAACTCTCAATTTCCTCTCTTTTAGCTATTTTAGCTAGCCAAACACAAAAAACACTTTCCAACCCACTCTCTATCCCACTTTCTAATTACCATTTCCACCCAATTGGCTCTCCAAATGTGGAGAGTCATTTAGCCTCTCTAAATTCTCTCTCAACCTCTCTCTCTCTCTCTCTCTCTCTCTCTCTCTCTATATATATATATATATATATATATATATATATATATATTGTATTCCATTTAAATTATTAAAAGTAAGTGAAAGTTGGGTGATAAAAAAAAAGTTAGCTAAAATAGAGAGTGTGATTGGAGTGAATTTATAAAAGTGGCTAGATAAAGTAAAGAATGTAATATTTAAATATATTTTGGCTAGCTATTTTGAAGAGCTGGGTTGGAGATGTTCTTAGGTAGCCACCTAATTGGCCTATGCCCTAGGCCGATCCTATCCACATTTTATTGGTGATAAGAGGTTATAACCCATTGACGTTGTCTTTGAAAGAAAATTTGCCAAAAACGAATTAAAGAGAGTAACTTTTAAGGTTTAATGTTGACTAAATTGATTGATCGCTGAAACATGAAAAGTATCATTACACCTTCCGTTATGTACATTATTTTTCATAGTTTTTTTGAGATATCAATTATGTCCATAAAAATAAGGAAATAGGAAGCCAAGACAAAAATATATCCGTTTAATCCAACACTAACAGACTACACAATAAAATGTTCGCCTTCACCTTTGCATCCAGCTCCACCAAGCAACAAGACGTGTGCACGTGCACGCACGCGCACACACACACACACACACGCGCACTTTTTCTGGGATAGTTATGTATTTTCAACAAAGTAGAGATCACGTGAATTTTTATGTCTAACTTTCATCATTTTTTATGAACTAAAATTAATTGTTGGAGTTAATTGCAAAATATTCAAACTTAAAAGAGAAAATTTGTTGAAATTAAAATTTGAAGGAGTTAATAGCAAACTACTCAAAATTGAAGGGATTATTTTGTAATTAACCCAACCTCCTTCATTTGCGGTGTTGGCTATTTCTTGGAGTAACATGATTCCTCTCACAGTGTTTTTTCAGCAAACAGTGTTTAAGAAGAAAAACCAAACAAAATGCTTGAAGAAAGTCCAAGTCAAGGTCTCCAGTCAATAGTCATAAAGATGATTCTACAATGCTTTTGGATGGTGAGTATTTCAACCTTATTAATAGGTTATGAATCTGGGTCTTTTCAGTAACAAAGACTTCAATAATGCATCCAAAAATTCTTCTTAACTACGAGTTCCATTATTAAGAACATATTAATCATATAACTAGAGCAAGGTGACGGGTCAACCTAAAATATGAAACTTTCAATCCGAACCCAACATTGTTCTCTACCGAGCAACTCTAGTACGAACCAACCCATGATTAACTTTTTAAACTCGGGTCGAGATCGAGTTACACAATTTGAGTTGAAATTGAGTTTTTCATTAATCAAAATCAAATTGAGTCAAAAATAAGATTCAATTCTATGTTCTGCATTGAAATTTAACTAAATTTTATAACTCCCATTAATTAAAGGTAATTAGAAAATAGAAAATAAATAAATTTCACATCTACAATAGGCTTAAACATCAATAACAATGGATAAAGAGTGTGACGCAGAGGCCCTAATATTTTATGTGTGTATGTGTGATTTTTTTGTTTTGGAATTTCAAGTTGAAATAGGATTGAATTTCATAAATTTGAATTGGGTTTGGGTTAAACCAGTCAACCCGAAATCTCAACCTGAGTATTTCTCAAATTTGATTCACATTGGAGAATTTTTGCCCAAGACCAACTCAAGTATTGAAAATTTTGAGTTGATCCTGGATTGAATTCGAGTTAGCCCACCCAAGTTTCACCGTGAGAGATAAAATGAAAATAATTATGTAGAAAAAAAAATGGAGGGAGTAATACAAGTCAAGATCAACCGCGTCCCACGGTGTAGAAAAACCATACCTCCGAAAGTTCAGTCTCTTGATTGGCTAACTGAGGAATCATGCAAGCCTTCTGGCCTTTTTAAAAGCATGAGGAAACACTTCCATTTTTTGTTAAGCACTTGCTCTGTATTCAATCTTGCACACCATTATGGGCACTTCTATTCCAACTTTGGCGCTTCTTATGTTTTTGCTCATCGTCGTGGGCAATTCAAACTCAGACATCATTTGCCATGAGAAAGAGAAAACAGCCCTTCTCAACTTCAAAAATGGCCTCACTAATGCATCATCAGGCAGGCTCTCATCTTGGTCAGTCCAAGAAAATTGTTGTCAATGGACAGGAGTCTGCTGTGATAATGTCACGGGTCGAGTCATTGAGCTCAACCTCAGTGATATGCAGCTGCAGGGCGAGATTAATCATTCCTTGCTCGAATTACAATTTCTGAGTCACTTGGAGCTGACCTTTAACTTCTTCCAAGGTGACCATCATATTCCAAGTTTTTTGTGTTCCATGAAAAGTCTAACATATTTGGGGCTGGCTTTCAATGAATTTGTTGGGTTGGTTCCTCATCAACTAGGAAATCTCTCAAGGCTACTTTATCTTGATTTAGGATTCAATAATGGACTATTCGTGGATGATCTAAGTTGGATTTCTGGCCTTCATTCTTTGAAGGTTCTTGACATGAGTGGAGTCGATCTTAGCAAGACAGTCAATTGGCTTCAAGAAATGAATAAGCTTCCTTCAATTTCAGATTTGTTCTTGTCCTCTTGTGGACTTAAAAGTATGTACCCATCCCTCAGTTATGTCAATTTCACATCTCTTACTGTCCTTGATCTTTCCGAGAACCTTTTCAAGCATGAAGTACCTAATTGGTTGGGCAATCTCAGTACTAGCCTCATAGATCTCCAGCTAGCGGGAAATGCTTTACAAGGTCAAATATCAGTTGCCTTGTCAAATATTCACGGCTTGAGGTATCTAGATTTATATGGCAATCAACTTACTGGGAAAATCACAGAGTCATTGGGGGAACTTCAACACCTACAAAAACTTCGGCTTTCAAGTAACTCGTTTTATGGTCCTATTCCTACATCTCTCGGTAACCTATCGTCTTTGACTGTGTTAGGTCTTTCTTTTAATAATTTGAGTGGCAATCTTCCAAATAATTTGGGGCTTCTCTCAAATTTAGAGGTGTTATCAATTGAACAAAATTCAATAGCAGGCGTTGTTTCAGAAGTGCATTTTGCTAAGCTCTCAAAGTTAAAGAAGTTACTTATCTCTCGGAACCCTCTTTCCTTCAATGTAAGCCCCAATTGGATTCCTCCTTTTCAACTCAAGTTTATTGATATGAGTTTTTGTAAGGTGGGTCCGAAATTCCCGGTATGGCTGCAAACACAAAAAATTGTTAAAGAGCTTTTCATGTCAAACTCAGAAATTTCTGTGTTAGCTCCTGATTGGTTATGGAACTGGGTTTCACATGCTGATCTGGTCGACCTCTCTGGAAACCAGATTCATGGTGAGATATCTACACTTTCACTAAATTCTACTTTCATCGATTTAAGCTCTAATCGCTTCAACGGTCAACTGCCACATCTGTCAGGAAATGTTGAAATGTTGATTATTGCAAATAACACTTTTTACGGGGACATTTCATCTTTCCTATGCAATAAAGTGAATAGCAAAAATAACTTGAAGGTCCTAGATGTATCAAATAACCTCTTATCCGGTAAACTTTCTTCTTGTTGGGTTTACTGGCAATCTTTGGTCCATATAAACTTGGGGAACAATAACCTATCAGGTGAAATTCCAAACTCAATGGGTTTTTTATCTAAGCTCAAATCATTGCGCTTGCAAGAAAATAGTTTCTCTGGACATGTACCCTTGTCATTGTTGAATTGCACATATTTGAAGTTCATTGATTTCGGTGAAAACAAGTTTACAGGAGTCATACCAAGTTGGATGGGTGAAAGGACAGATTTATTGGTTCTTCGTTTGAGATCTAATAAATTTAATGGTAATATTCCGACACAAATCTGTCGACTTTCTTCTATCCTAATACTAGACCTTGCGGATAATAATATATCAGGTATGGTACCAAAATGTTTGAATAATTTCACATTGATGGCTACGGTAGACATTCGGAAAAATGTTTCTTTTGAGGCCCTGGAATATTCTAACACTTATGTATCATACATACAAAATGTTATGTTGGTTACAAAAGGGAGGCAATTAGAGTACAAGCGCAATCTTAAACTTGTGAGGAGCATAGATCTTTCAAGCAATAACTTATTTGGATCCATTCCTGCTGAGCTATTTGGTCTTTTTGGATTGCGTTTTTTAAATATGTCTCATAATCGCTTGGTTGGAGAGATACCAGAGAATATTGGCAGCATGACAACATTGGAAAGCCTGGATCTCTCGAAAAACGATCTTTCTGGCAAAATTCCACAAAGCATGTCCAATTTGACATTTCTTGATTTTTTAAACTTGTCATACAATTACTTGTCGGGAAGTATACCTTCAAGCACCCAACTTCAGAGCCTTGGCGAAGATAGCTTCATTGGGAATGCTGAACTTTGTGGTGCACCTCTCCGGATAAATTGCACCAAAGACGAGGAATCTCATGGTTCAACACCTGTTCACAAAAATGGAGATGAGTCTGAGATGTTTTGGTTCTATATTGGGATGGGTATGGGATTTGCCATTAGTTTTTGGGGAGTTTGTGTTGTTCTTTTCTTCAAAAGGACTTGGAGGCATGCATATTTCAAATTCCTTGATGAATTGAAGGACCGGATCTATGTGGCTGCACTGCTAAAGATGAACTGGTTCCGCAAGAAATTCAATGACGTGTAGTGGAATGCATCATCGTCTTCTTTGAGGTAATGCATCATAGTTCTTTGCCTTCTAAATAGTGTTTGTCATGTTGTTTCAACTGCTGCTTTGTTCCTATATATATAAAATACTATGCACTCTGTAATCTGTCATTTATGCTACAATAATCCTCATGTTATTTTCATTACTACCTCGAAATTATCTGTTCAACCAACAGCTCTAATAAAAACTTAAGATTTTGGAGAGAGTGTAATATAATTATTTATATTCTTCCACATGTCTCTTCACGTGCAGGTTAAATTTTCAGCCAAATATGCACAAGTTTTTTAAACACTTAATCTTTTAAGAAAAGTTGATGGTTTAATATGGTATTAGAGCATGTTGTCCTCCATTCGAATTTCGCTGTCACCCTAATGCTTACATGTGCTTGGCATTTTTAAAAGACTTGATAGTTTAACAAGGTATCACACCAGAAAGTCTTACATTTGAATTTTGACACCACTCTAATAATTATAAGAATTACATGCGTTTAATCTAAAATCTATCCCGCATTTAAGGGGACATGTTCAAATATATAAATATAGTTATATATTGTGCATGGTATGGCATCTGACCACTTCAATATGAAAAGGAAAACAACCATACTATTATTAAAAGTCACACCATATCTTATACTTCAGTCACTATTCAGAATCAAAGAAATAGTTCGAAAAAAGTCTAGTTATTCCATAAAGCTGTCTAAGTATTCACTGTGTTAGATAGATTGATGCAAACAACAGATAGCATAGTAAGTTTAGTCTATGATCAAAAATATAGAAATATTCTTGTTTTTTCAATTTTTAGAACCAATTTTAGGATCCTGGCGCTGCATACAAACTGGAATCGTGTAACAGAATTTGTTGGGAAATTGACTCTTGTTGTGATTCTCGGATAACTAGATATTATGTACTTATTGTAGGATTGAACCGTTGCATTGCATCATGGTTCATTGATAACATGTCCTTACGCTTTTCATAGAAGTTGTATTAGAATTATGATTTTATCCAGAAATTTTTTGCAGATTATAAGAAAGGTGATGAAGGGAGTTCCATTTTGAACTGTCATCAAAGGTGTTGTTTGATTCCTGTATACTTTAGTATGATATGTATATGTTTTGGAAACACTTTGGTAGCAATGTTATGAAATGGATTTTGGCAGGTTATGTTTGTATAGGAATGTAAGGAGATCGAACCTAGCTAGCTTGGTTCTATGCATATTATGTATTTCTCTTATATGTTTTAGTTGACGGTTTATACTACTGAACATTTTGTATGCTATTGGGATCGATCAGGAGAAAACCTCACAGGTACATGCTTTGTTCTAGTCTATGGATTGATAGGCAAAGGATTGGTGTGTGCCATATGAAAAAAATAAATTAGTGGTATAAATTATTTATCCTTATTCATATTTTCCATGGATTGCAGTAGATTCTAATTAATCATCCTAAATACATTTGATCCGTCTCCAAGAAATGAATGCACGACATTACACTACACACATGATTTAGTGCAAATACTGGAAGTGTAAGCTTGAAAAAGTGATGCAAAAATATTGCATTATGGTACATGCTTTAAAACACACACATATTCAACTATGTGGAGAATTCCTCTGTCAAATTCGTCTTTGGGCAAAGAGCAACTATTTGTGCCTTAAGTATTACCAGACAATCCCTAAGGCCGAATACCTGAATTTAATCTCCATATGTTACTTAACTACTCTCATTCTATTTCTTTCAAAAATAGATAAGACACATCATTGTAAAGTGAAAGAAAAAAATTTAAATTTAGAGACTATAAATGGTAGAAAAAGTCCCAATCAAGATCAATCGTGTCCCACCCACACTGAAGGAGAACCATACCTCCAAAAGTCATGCAAGAGTGTGTGGCACACGATTATGGACACTTCTATTGCTTATTGTCATTCCATTATCCTTTCATAATCCTGAAAGTAGTTGAAAAAAATCCATTGTTGGTACCTGATTCTACCAACCTATATGCAATCAAATTTATTATTAATGTTAATTAGATTTATTTATTGATATAATTTATTATTTTCGTTTGATAAAGTATAAATGTGAAAGAAATTGATTAGAAACATTACTCGGCCACTCGTTCTATTTTCGCAGGAAACTATGTTCCAAGTGATGTCTAATGGAAAAACTTAGTGATGTTCAGTTTTAAAAACAATTTCCAAAAAATCTATGTAACTTGAAATAATGGAATCCAATTGAAGCACTGAGAAACTTCATCTCATAGCTTTCTATGTCTCACTTTAGCTTTTTCTCCCCCTAAAAAATGACAGAGTGGACCTATCATTACTTGGACACAATCTTGATTATTTGGTTTTCACCTCGAGGTATTGCATTTTGCACCAAAGTTTAATTCAATTTTTGTGATGTTTGGCAAAAGAAAAGTGAAATATTGAATTAATATCCATTATACATAATAAGTGCTATATTATTCACTTGCTTGACTTCCACTAAGTTGATATGATAGGGTCAAACTAGAGCATCTATTTTGATAATTTCCCTAGATCAAAATTTTATTTTAGATTCATTTCTATTTCCTTAATATTGATCGTCCTATTCAAATGAAATCATTTCATTGTTTTCTTTTTTCAATAAACCATGCTTTTTTCAAATGAAAATTTATCATGAAAATGATTGTAGAGAATAAAAGTGAATTTATTTGGGTGCTGGAGAAAAAAAAATATGGGTGGTCGAGATTTCCGAAGCTCACTAAGAGGTCAAGAGTTCAAGTCCTATTGAAGACAGGTAGGGGTGTTCAAATACTCATATATATATATATATCTGTGTGTGTGCGCGCGCGTAAAATCTTTACGCCTCCTCTTCTTGATATGGTTTAGACCTAAAACAATTGTTATTAAATTTATGCAATAATTATGATGTATTGATGTTTATGACTTTCTTGGTGTGTTTTATTATCATTGTTTATGTATTATCGAATTTATTGTGTTTTCTTTAGTATTATTAGTTTATTGTGTTGGTTAATTGGTGAATGTTATTTAATTGAATTGTTAAAATGATCCAAAAATTAATAACCAAAAAATGTGTTCATTCGATTTCCTACCCGACTTTCTACCCGATTGTTTTGGATGGAATTCGGATAAGAATAGTATACTTGATCGGGTAGGGTCGACTAAAAAAAAATTCTTCTGTAAAGTATCGGATAGAAAGATAGAATACCATAATTCCTACCCATAGGGTAGGGTGAACACTCCTAAAGACTGAAGTCTTACAATGGAACTAAGACATAATTTTTTCCTAATCGAATATTTGAATTTAGTCCTCAATTTTATGCATATTAGCTTCCATTCTCATTTTCAGGAGTATATAGCTTTGATATATCCATACACATTAAAAAAATGATGCTAAATGAATGGTAAAAGAAGTCCGACCCAAGACAAAGGAGAACCACACCTTCAAAAGTCTAGAGTTTTGAATTCAATTTAGACATGACCTCAATATGGACCCCCTCTAAATGGCCTCCTTCTTCGCTATTGAACCTTAAAGTCTCAGGTTCAAACCTAGTCATCTCCCTCCATGTAAAAATGTCTGATCAAAAAAAATATAGGAATACACATGTTCAATTTTAAAAATTATTGCACATGACATGAGATACACTACAATCCATTTGAGCAACAGAAACATATGCAATCATATTCCTTAATAATAAGGACTAAAATAAATAAAAGGATCAAATTATGCCACATATTACGGTCATTGAGATAAATCATCGATCATCAAAAGATATCCAACAAATTATGGATATCTTCTGCATAAAGTCTAAGTCAAGGTCACCGGTCATAGAAATAATTATAGAGAAATCCTATGAAATAATTCTAATGATAAGGGACTCTTCAACCTCATTAGTTAGGTCAGGAATCCGAATCTCTTTGGAGACAAGACTTCACTAATATATCCAAATCATGGGTAAGGCTAGTATCAATTGTGCCTCCATTAATCTCGACAATCGATTTTGAATTAAATGATATGTAATTATTAATTAAAAAATAATAAAATAATAAAAAATTATAAAATAACAAATTATATAGTAGCCCATTTTTATTAGTGGAATGCCCTTGAATATGAGAGGCTGCTTTTATGCAAAAGCATTTCTTTGAGGGATTTTGTCTTTCTATAATCTTTTTATATGTTAATTCTTCGAGGGAAGCTTGGGTTTTTCTTGAAATAACAATAGTTGACATTTGTTCAATATATTGTAAAGCCAAAAAAATTGTAACACTAAGCGCATCTCTAACTAGACTCAAATTTGAGTCTAAATTTGAGTAAAAATTTGATTTGATATAGAACACTCCAATGGACAAACTCAAATATCTACTTATTATTTTAAAAATTCCTTATTGTTCTACAGCTCATTTTTTTAATTTTTCACACCAAAACATTTTATTGTCTCATTTTCTTGTCTTCGTTCCCTCCCCAATATTAAAATAGAAAAGAAAAGACTCTTCAATATTAAAACATTTTTCTACAAACTTCACCAATATTAACCAAAAGAAAAATCAGGAATAACAACCTCTTTAAGTGGTAGATTCGTGAGCTTTTTACCGTCTAAAGTAAGAGCATTTTTTAAAATATCTACTCAATATCAATTAACAATATTTCTTGTCTTCAATTTCGTCTAAAGCAACTTCTGTCTAAAGCAATTCCATATGAGAGACAAGAGAGAGAGAGAGAGAGAGAGAGAGAGAGAGATTTTTTGAGAATTAGAGTTTATGAAAGAGAAAAAGGGTATATATATAGATAGAGAGAGAGAGTAAAAATTACCCACGAAGAATAGAGACAAGGAGAGACGATATGGTCGACGACAATGACAACGACTTTGAAAATAAAGGCGGGAGAGGCAAGTACTTGTTTGGTTCAATGAGTCTTTTGGATTTGGTTAAGATAAAAAGTTACCGTTAGAAATTTGATATATGATTTGAGTCTCCTTCAATTTGGGTCTAGAATAAATTTGACCTTAATTTGATATAAGTTTGGATTTAAGATTGGAGAAGTTTTTTGGGTCATTTTGACTCAAATTTAAATTTAAGTCTAGATTTGACTTAGGGTTAGAGATATTTTAAGGTGATGTTCATTTTATATCTAAAAACTATGAATTGCTAACTTAAGTAAGATTGAAAAAAAAAATAATAAGCAAGCATTAGAAGGCCACACACACACACGTATATATATACAACTATGAATTGCTAACTTAAGTAAGTTTGGAAAAAAAAATTAATAAGCAAGCATTAGAAGGCCACACACACACACACACACACACACACACGCATATATATATATTCTTACACAGCTCTGATATTTTCAAAATTGGGGCACAAATGATACTCACCGCCTCAATTGGGAAATACTTTGGCACCTTTTTAACTTCCCATTCACGCAAAGAAAGAATTAAAATCGAAAATTCCTGAAGAAAGTCTAAGTCAATGCCACTAGTCATGGAAATTATTCTAGAGAACCCTATGAGATAATTCCGATGATGAGTAGTCTTCAACATCATTAGGTGGTCAGGAATCATGAGTCTTTTCGGAGACAAGACTTCAGTAATTTACCCAAAATTATTGAAAGAGGGACAATTCAGGACTTGATCTAAAAATAATAATGGTAGAGAAGTGGAGTCATTCCTACTATGATTGCCTCAAGTTCTCCATTAGTAATTTGTGCCCAAAAATTTTGGAAACATTTCCTGAAGTAGCTTAGATTTTCTGAGAATATTGGGGACGGGAATGCAGATTGAGCATGTACTGCTTTAGTTTCAAATTTTGAGAATAGATACATGTGAAAAAGGATTAACTTGATAAGCTAGAATACATAACTAATCATTCATTTTCACCAATAAACCACCGGGACATGTGGGGTTCGCCGACCCGTGTCTAAATGAAGTGATATCACTATTACATTAAATATTTATTCATGGGCAAGTTGAGTGTGTACCAGAGTGCGATATTTTGCAAACATATTGATCAATTTGACCTTGTTTTACCATAATTTGATAAATAAGTTTAAAAATATCATAAATTAGTAAATATGTTTACAAAATGTCGTAGGCAAGGAGACCTGGGAGTAGGAGATGGCGGTTTTGGCCCGGCGATAATAAAGAATGAGGAGAAGAAATAATAAGAGAGAGAGAGAGAGAGAGAGATAGAGTATTTTAGCATCACCCTTTACAAGTCATTTTAACAAGTTTTAATGTTCCAAAACTAGATAAAAACTAAAAACAAGCTATCATCAACAGGCTAATGTAAGACCCCTTGATTGCACATATTTTGCACATAAAAATTCTCGAGTGGTCTAACATTAGCCTGTTGATGATAGCTTCTTTTCACCACATAAGACTAATTTATATTCTCAGTGACTCAACTTTGAAGGACAGATTAGACCTTCGAATGAAATCAACGTGGATGAAACATCAACAGCTCTCTTGATGCATTCTCTACGACTGACTAACTAGTAACTATGGGGTATTGGTCTTCTGTAGTGTCTCACTGAAGATGAGCTAATTCCATGCACTTTCTCTAGCAGCAATGACAATATGAATGTATGCCTGGAAAGTAGCATTCACAAATTGAATATTTCAGGGCCTAAAAGGAACATATCAAGCCTCTTAACTCGAGAATTTTCTCACCCTCGGTCATGCGAATATGCCCCCATCCCAGTTACAGATGGATCAACTGTGAGCTCTTAGCAACGAAAGAGACACCAATTACAATTCATGTAAAGGAGGTACCCTAAAATAATTGTGCTCTTTCATAACACAGCTATGCTGGTCTTTTCGTTCAAGTTGGAAAAAAACAACCAAAAAAATAAAAAGAAGCGGGTGAAGGAGGACCTTACTTTTCTTTCAGGAGGTAGAGTTGTCATCCATTCCTCTCTTTTTGGAGCCACTTTAACATCTATGTCTGCCAAGGGAACATCATCACCCATCATGGATATACCTGCCAATCGATAGCTTTCTTACATTCACATCCACAGAATCATCAACTAAAGTGAAAACAGCACTACAACAAACTACTAACAGAAATTAACTGCCAAAGATACCATGCAGGCCTAGTGCAAGGAAATTCAGGCATTCCAAAAGTTCTAAAGACAGCAAACAAGTATATAAATCACACAAGTACCTTTAGCCAACAAAAAGAAAAAACCCCTCCCCAACACCCCCAAAAAAAAGGAAGGAAAATAGGAAGCAGTTGTGTTAATGTCGATGAATGATGACACCCAGATCTCAAAGAAAATTTTATGTTATCAACAAGCACAGTGGTATTGCTCTATGTTTTTTTTTTTTTTTTGCTAGAATGGTATTGCTCTATGTAGTAATTGGTAAAATGTACAAATTGCAGAGAGAAGTACAGAGGCTAGATCCAAAGTCCTATTCTGAGATCAGAGAACATTGTTCGTGTCATTTTCCTTCCAGTGAAGTGGGTAAGAATTGTAAAGAGAGCTTGTAAACCATATAACATTATTAGGGCTGTCCTGAGACAGAGACCTAAACCCTAAACCGCTTCTTTTGCTGCTGCCACTCCTCCTTACGATGGAAGCCCCAACTGGCTGAAATCAGCAGTTACCAAGTAGCCCTAAATCTAGGTCGTGGTGAGAGTGCTAATCATGCACCGCTGGAGAGGTGCAAAGGAGCCTCGCTTATACAGGTTTCCTTAGGATGTAGTCAGCATCCTCGTTCCCTACACATTTCAGGAGAGGTGCAGAGAAGCCTCGCTTATACAGGTTTCCTTGTAGGATCGTGAATCTAGATGACCTAGTTCTTAGCTTCGTGGCTTCTTTGGGATCTGCTCGGCTGGGCTAACACAGGGAACACTTCTTCGTCTTCGTGGCTCACAGATGACTCAACTAGGTGCTTTACTGGGATTAACCTATCCAGACTCTCCTGAGAGGCCGTTGCAAGCCTTTCTAAAGCGTCTGCTCAAGAATTCTCATTTCTGGGGACATGCTTGATTTTGACTTGCATGAATTTCCTTATCAGTTCCTGTGCCTTTTTTAGGTATAGGATCATCCTCTCTCCCTTAGCCTCATAGGTCTTTTCGATTTTTTTTACCACGAGCTGGGAGTCGTTGTAGATTTCGAGCTGTTCTGCCTCCATTGAGTGTGTCAAATTGAGTCCAAAGATGATAGCCTCGTATTCTGCCTCGTTGTTTGAAGCTTTGAACCTGAATCTGAGGGCGTATTCGATGTCTATCCCGTCAGGGGAGGTCAAGATCAAACCTGCACCGTTGCCCTAGGCATTGGCAGCTTCATCCACCGAAAGTTTCCATATGGGGAGGTCGGGTACTTGTTGGGCCGCCTCCATGGACGCTTCTGGGGTTGTGGTGAACTCTGCAATGAAGTCTGCTAGCACTTACCCTTTGATTGCGGCTCTGGGTTTGTACCTGATATCGAATTCGCTGAGCTCTATTGCCCATTTGACTAGCCTTCCTGAGGACTCTGGTTTGTGCAACACTTGTTTCATGGGTTGATCTGTAGGGACCTCGATGGTGTGAGCTTGGAAGTAAGGTCTCAACCTTCTTGCTGCTGCGACTAAAGCTAGGACCAGTTTCTCTATTTTCGTATATATTTCCTCTGCCCTCCTCAGAGCTCTGTTATAGTAGTAGACTGGTTGATGAGCTCTGTCTTGCTCTTTGATTAGAGTTGCACTGGTTGAAAAGTCTGAAACAACAAGATATAGGGTGAGTACCTCTCCTTTCTTAGGGCTCACCAGGACTAGGGGTGTACTGAGGTAATCTTCAAGGGCTTTGAATGCCTTCTCGCACTGCGTATCCCACTGGAAAGCTTTCTTCAGGATTTGAAAGAAGGGTTGACATTTGTCGCTTGACCTGGACACGAATCAACTTAAGGCTGCTATTCTTCCTGTCAAGCGTTGGATTTCTCTTGTATTAGAGGGAGGTTGCATGTCCATCACTGCCTTGACTTTTCTGGGTTTGCCTCAATTCCTCTGCTATTGACTATAAAGCCTAGAAATTTTCCAGCTGAAACCCCAAAGACGTATTTGGCTGGATTGAGTTTCATCTGATATTTTTTGAGAACTTGAAAAGACTCCTCGAGGTGCTCGATGTGGTGCTCAAATTTTAATTACTTTACAAGCATGTCATCGATGTACACCTCCATTGACGTCCCGATCTGCTTTTGGAACATTCAATTTACTAAACGTTGGTATGTAGCCCCAGCGTTTTTCAGCCCAAATGGCATGACCTGGTAGCAATATATCCCCTGCTCAGTTACAAACGATATCTTCTCCTAATCGTTGGGATCCATTCTGATTTGGTTATACCTTGAAAAGACGTCCATGAAACTGAGAAGCTCATGGCAAACTGTGGCGTCTACAATCAGGTCAATCTGAGGCAACGGAAAACTGTCCTTGGGACAGGCGCGATTTAGGTCAGTGAAGTCGATGCAGAGGTGCCACTTACCGTTTGATTTCTTGATGAGGACCACACTGGCAAACCAGGTTGGGTAGTCTACCTCCCTAATTTCTTTGTCGCAGAGAAGTTTGTTGACCTCCTCACTAATTGTCTTTTGGCGTTCTGGGGCAAAACTTCTTCGTTTTTGCTTGATGGGCTTATAGGTTGGGTTTACGCTGAGCTTGTGTGTGATGACTAAAGGGTCAATTCCCTGCATATCTTCTTGCTTCCAGGCAAACACCCCATATTCCTTTTGAGGAACAAAATAAGGAGGTCTTTGAGCTCTTTAGGTAGCTTTGATCCCACATATACCACATGTTCTGGCTCTTCGTCAAGCCGGATTGGCTCTAGCTCTTTCGAGGGCGTAGGTCTTGTCTCCAGCTCGTCCCTTATATCTAGTTCATCCAGCTGGATGGCCTCAACCTCTTTCCTTCTCATTGATGCCACGTAGCATTCTCTTGGTACTCACTGGTATCCTTTGACTGCTCCTACACCATTTTCAGTGGGGAATTTTACAACCAGGTGATAGGCAGATGGAATGGCCTTCATAACATTAAGGGAAGGTCTTCCTAGCAGGACGTTGTATGCTGAGGGAGCGTCCACCACTAGGAACCTCACAGTGATAGTGGATTGGCAAGGGGGATCTCCCATGGTGAGCACGAGTTGGATTGAACCTAGGGGTAGCACCCTTTCCCCTGAAAATCCTAGTAGGTGAGTCCTCATTGGCTCAAGTTTGTCTTTGTCTATATTCATCTTGTCGAAGGCAGATGCGAAGATGATGTCAGTAGATCTCTCATTATCAATTAGGACTCGATGAATGGTTTTGTTGGCGATGACGACCCTTACCACCAAGGGATCATCATGGGGGTGCTGGCAACCCTCTAAGTCTGCGTCTGAGAAAGTGATGTCTATGTTCAACCGGGGTGCCTTGGTCACAGTTTGCACCTCTAATATCTCTTCGGCCCTGACCTTGCGCATGTGGGCTTTCCTGGCTGAACTGGTTTTCCGTCCGCTAGTAAATCCTCCTGATGTCACCCTAATCTCCCCTAGGGGTTGCTGGTGTTGTGTTGGATGTTGCTGTTGAAGTGCCGGATGTGGGTGAGCCCCGTTCTGATTATCTTGTGCCACATAACAACGCAGTTGTCCTCGCTGAATCAGAAGCTCAATCTCTTTCTTTAGCTGGATGCATTCGTTGGTGAGGTGGCCATGCTCTCTGTAATACTCGTAGTATTTCGTTACATCTCTCTTCGCAGGGTTGCCTTCACCTGAGGTGGCCACCTCAGAAATTTCTCATTCCGCACTTCATAAAGGATCTGGGATATGGTGTCCGTGAGTGGAGTGAGCTGCCGAGGTGCAAACCTTGGCTGTAGCTCTGGCTGTGGAGAACCTAGGCGGTCCCTGACATCTCCCCTCCTTTTTGGGGAACGGCCTCTTCGTGGGGACCTGTTTTGGGTTCTCTCTTTCCTGGGACTTCGATCCCTCTTCTTTTCTTCTTTCTCTTTTTCCTTGTGAGTTGATAGACTTCCTGCCTTGGAAATGAGAGCTTCTTCACCATTGATGTACTTCTCTACCTTGGCAAGTACTTCTGCCATACTAGCTTGCGGGTTCTTGGCTATGGAGAACATCAAGTCCTTTGACTGAACTCCCAGACCGGTAATGAAGGCTGTGATGGCAAACTTTTCGTCAGGTACGTCTACTTTCAATGATTCTAATTTGGACCTTTGAACATAAGTCCGTAGGTTCTCATTGGGTCCCTGTTTTACATTTAGCAAATGATATCTTGGTTTTCGGTAAGTCTAGGCTCATATGAAGTGCGAAACGAAGGATATGGAGAGCTCTCTAAATGATGAAATGGATGCTAGGGTCAGCCTGTTGAACCATGCTAAGGCTGAGCCTTTCAACGTGATGTCGAAAGCTCGGCATTGTACAGGGTCCTGATATCCGTGGAGCTCCATTTGGTTCTTGTACGTGTTGAGGTGGTCCATGGGATCTTTTGTCCCATCAAAGATCTCTATTTGAGGCATCCAGAACTTCGGAGGGAGGGGGAAGCGTAGTACTTCAGTTGTAAAAGGGGACTTAGTCTGCTGTACTAGGGCATCCATGGTCAGTGGAGTCTTGCCTCTTACAGCCTCCTTCAAGTGGCTGAGCTCCTGCTGAATATCCCTGAAACGTTGCTCCCAATATTGTTCTCTTCTTTCCTGCTGGAATGGGGAGAGTTCGCTTTTATGGATTCCCCTATTCTGACTCTGCACCTCTTCATAATCTTCGTTCCTTGGGGCTTGAGGGTCATTGCCCATGGTCTGGCTGCGTTCTTCTCCTTCAATGATGTTTCATAGGGGGTTGATTTGGTGATGTTCCCCCTATGGAGGATCACCTGGAGCTGGTTGTGCATTCTAAGGTTGTTGAAGGAGACGCTGGTTGGCTAGGCGAAGGGCCTCAAGCTCGTTATTGGGAGGGTGATTCGCTATAGGAGGATCAGTTTCAACAGTGGGCTGGAAATTGTGAGGATTCTCTTGCTATCTTCCGCTGGTGGCTTCTTGTTGGTTTTGAAATCATGGGGGATTCATCTGACTTCTGGTCATGTTGCGCGTAAAAACCATCCATTACTGAAGGAGATCGATATATTTGTAAGAGGAACAATCATTCCCACAGACGACACCAATTGATGATGTGTATAACGCAATTGAGCAGAACGGAGAACGTAAGGTGTACCGAAGGATTCAGTCTGAGCTTCAAGGCTCTTGGGAACTAGAATTTTGGGGGGAATAGGGACAATTACACAGAAGAATTATAGTGGTTCACCAGCTCGGGAGCAATGCTAATCCACTCTTCAATGGAGTTTCTTGCTCCTGAAGAATATATTCATAAAAAATGGAAGTTTACATAGTAGTTCGATAAAGCTCCTATTGTCTGCCCCCTAGTGAGGGCTTTGTATAGTATTTATAGGAAATTTTGAGCTCAGCTGAATATGGGGCATGATCTTCGCCCCCTCATGTAACGTTTTGCTTGATTTGCGTAGTGGTTATGCGGAGTGATGGGGGAATTGCGAATTTGGTGCCTGGACTGGTGCTTGTTTCCATTGAGGAGAAGCCTGGTGGTTGCCAGCTGTCTTCCACTCCGTTTCCCTGAGGTGTGGATTAAGGGAGCTCGAGGTCTGGACTTCGAACTTGAGGTTTTTGTGTTACTGGGCTCCCGACGTGAGCTGGGTTGCCGAGCTCAGCCTTGGAAAATTTCTAAGTATCATCATATAGTATGTAACTCTTAATTGCCAAATTTAAATTGTTAATTTTGATTTGAAAAATCCCTTATGTGTTTTCAGTATAAAATTAACTAACTATTGTGATACATCTGACTTAGACATGTGAATCAGCAATTCAACTTCGCGAGAAAGGTGAGGTGGTTGTTGCATGTACTAGTCTTAAGGGGTTAGGATCTGTCCATGTCCAAAAGGAATTCTTGATCCACATTTTGAGGTGCAAAAAATACTCTCAGTTCTCTTTCTCTCTCTCTCTCTCTCCTTCTTTGCACATGCGCACACACACACACACACACACACACACACACACACACATATATATATATATATATAATGGTTCAATTCCTATTAGTATCCATGATACAAGTCGGATCCTAGATGAACATCTTTCTTAGTAGCGGGGTCCGGGGAAAGAATAGGAAAGATAATTTCACTATATTTCTGACTAGGAACAGGGCCTATCACAATTTTATCAATTATTGGGTAATTATTAGTTCCAATCTTAGTTTTTTTATTACTGTTGGAATCGATCTAATGGAAATGCTCTGTCGTCGACCTTCGCTAGCAGTGTCGAGCTTTGCTCACGATTCGACTGGAACTAAGGACTGGTTACATCTGCCCCCTCTACTAGTATTTATATTAAAAAATATTCAATTTCAACCATTTCTCATTATTTATTTCTTGTTCCAGAAGAAATGAAATAAAAGATACGGTAGAGCTAGGACAGTTATTGTATGAGGTCAGGAGTCTATCTATCGCATATAGGCTTTAAAGGCATCGTGGCATAATCGTCGATATGAACATCATGAGTTGTCCCGTAATAAAACTAGTTGTTGCTGATACCTTATTCTCAGTTCCTTTTTCCATAACATGAGCTCGGAGAAGGAAGAGATAAGAGGAACAGGGGAGGATACACGTTACACCACGATTTTGAATCAAAAGAGAGATTTCAAGAAATGACAGATTTATTCACTGAAAAAAATAGAAGTATATGCTTTAGGTCAACATATATCTATGTCTACTCACAAAGCGCGAAGAGTAATTGATCAAATTCGTGCCCCATGACCATGCCATAATAGATCCGAACACTTGCCCCCCGAGGCGGAGGGAAAAATACGAGGTACTTTATTGCTTAGTCTAACTTTTATGGAAACGTTAACAATTTATAGACTGGTTGTAGCATTAGCATATTTATATACTCTTAAGTGGTTAGGATCTATCCATGTCCAAAAGGAATTATTGATCCACATTTTGAGGTGCAAAAAATACTCTCAGTTCTCTTTCTCTCTCTCCTTCTTTGCGCATGCGCGCAAACACACACACACACACACACACACACACATATATATATATAGGGGCGGAGCCAAAAATATCTATGAGAGGGGACAAAATACAACTGAAAATAATTCACTAATTGATATAAAAAAATTAAGTTCAAGAATGACAAAAAATTTAGACTCACAATAGTAAATTTAATATTTATTTAGCCGAAAAAAATCTGAATAAAAAGACACAATAATGTTTTCGGTACATATTAACCCAATTATGTATTTCAATAGAATACAATGTTTTTTAAAATCTCTAAAATTTTGTATATTAGTTAAATGTAACTTAATTTTTTACTAATTTTCTATCAATGCGCAATCACAAATCTGTAGTAAAATCATTCTTTATTTAGTTGTAAAACTTAGTTGAAATCATTATCGAACTTATAAAGAATTTTCTATTCGAAATAGCTTGAAATATTCTCGGGTTACGACATTTTGTCTTTTGTATACAATCGTATTTTATTATAGAATACTATTACTAAAAAAATAGTAAATGAAAACTAAAAATTGTTCTTAAAAAATAGTGAATATTTTGTTAGATAGACATAAATATTGTCTTTTGGTCAATATATAAGTAGATCAGGATCGTTACATCTGATTTACTCAATCTAAAAAGAAAATATTTATTTTAGAGGGTTAGTGGACCACTAATTTATTAGAAAAAAAAGTGACTACAACCATATTGAAATTATCAAAAAATTAGGGGGTAAATATATATAGTGTATTAAATAATTTTATGAGTCCTCATCAAATGTGGTCTAAAAGTGAGGGGTGGGGGGGAGGCAAGTGCCCACCCTAGTCCCCATAAGGCTCTGCCCCGGTATATATACATATATGTATGTGTGCGTATATTATTTTTTTATTCGAGTTTTCGATATTGTTGAGTCTCATTGGTTTGATTAATAGTTGATTTACAATGGCATATAGGCGGTGAAGGAAGCTCTACGGAGAACAGTCAGAGGCAGTGGGAGAGAAAAGGAGTGAGGAGATGATGGTGCTTTGGGGTGAAGCCTATCATCAGTCGGCTGCAGCCCAATTGATAATGGACCATGTCAGTTAAGTGAATAATTTAGGTCCCATGTTCAGGTCATAACATCATGTAATAATTCTTCATGTAATGGATGATTTGGGCCAATGACAATATTGGGACATTATTTTCCTCCTAAGGGTTGTCAATGGTTCTCTTGTCTTTGTGGACATGCATATTGTTACGGGTACATCCATGGGCTATATGGCATATAACTACCAAATGTTTGAAATTAGTGACAAGATAGTGCTCCGTAATTGTCATTCAGATAATGATCACTTAGATTTGATTTGTAGGGAATAGACTGCTGACTTGCTTCTAGCGGTTTCATAGGATTGTAGTCAAGTTATGACTTTAGTTGTTCTTAGGGAGGGCCTACGGATGTCTAGGCCCCTTTGAAGGACTATCCAGCGAGGACTACCCAGTGAGTTTGAACTACTATGGTTACGTTCACGCAGAGTTTCCACATCAATTGCTCCCTCACAACCCTTTTCACCAAGCAAAAAAAAACTACAAAACGCTTGGACACTGGGGCATAATTATTCTTGCATTGTCCTGTTTGTTTGTGGTCTACAAGTAGGGTTGGTCCGGCCCGTGACATTTTGGGACCTAAAGCGACACCTAAAAAATAGACATTTTAGTGTATAGGTAAATTATTTGCTAATTTGCGAATATAATGTGTAGTTGAAAAATGTCTAGAAAGTTAATTTTTGGAAAAATCTAAATCATTATCTCTAGTTGGACATTTTTCTACTAATTGTCATATTATATGTTTGACTAGAATTGTGCATATTTTCGTTATTATCCTTTTGTTGTATTATATTAATATCTTATAATTCATTGGGAGTAATTATTTATTCATTTACTATATTTTCACCTATAATTTTTGTTATATTTAATTTATTACTAGTTACAAATTTATCAAACACAATCCTTTTTGAGATTCCATTAATTCATCTCTTTTTTTTTTTGTTGAGTTTTTCATATCCACTTGGTTGTTTTCTACTTGTCATATTATCAAATATCAGTCAAACAATCACAAATAATGAAATAATCAAACACAATCTATATTAAAGATATAATAAAAGCTTCAAATAAAAATTTCAAAGACCTAGAATAATAGGACCTGACTTGTTATTTTTATTTTCCCGCAAAATTCGATCATCACCGCAACTGCCAAGCCACCAATTGCCCACTGCCCAAGCTTAATGATAATGTTAATAGAGAATAGACTTTGTAAATTTTGTGGTGTATAACAATAACAAATAAACAAACAATGGCAGACAGGCAAGATGAAAAAAAAAAAAAAAACTAAAACAAAGGTATATCAGTTGTCTTTTGTTAGCTAGAAAGAGAGAGGAGAGGAGGAATGAGTGGTTGGGAGAAAATGTTAAAAAAGTAATTCTTGAGTTGACATTCACTTTTTACCGTTACTTTTCTTCTTCTTTTTTAAATTTTCTTTTTATGATTTTTTTGGTGTCTTGGGCTAGAGAAATAGGCCCAAATAATCTAATTTAAATCTAACTTTTATTTTTGTTGTGCGCTTAAGTTTTTATAAGGACTTTTTGGAAGTTGGTCCAAACTTGTGGACTTTTGGGAGAAGAATGATAGGCGCATTCTTTTTGAGACTTAAAGGACAACTAAAAACATAAATACTAATTTACCCTAGCTGCCCAACTGAGCTCCCAATCCCTAGTTGACAAGCTCGTGACCCTAGCTTAGACCTCCCTCCTCATGATTCCTAGCTTGAGAACTGCAGCTCGGGAGTCAGCACCAACACAACCCTCATGCACACTACGATAACGACATCTCACACATTCTAGAAGGCCACGTCACGCCTAGAGAATGTAGTCTCCAACGACCAAATATTCCATCACATGGGTCGTAACAATCCCGAAAGGTTCACGCTGATTATACAAGGACCATGCTCCTACATACTATAAATAGGGATCAATCCCTCACATTGTAGAGGATCGAATATATGTGAATTGACTCTCGTAATCGTCCTTCCCAAGCACTAGAAAACTCACTCAGGAGCAAGAGACTCAATTAGAGTGGACTAGTCAAGTTTTCGAGCTGATGAACCACTATAAATCCCCTATCTGTTGATTTCCATTCTCTGCTATTATCCTCGTGTCGATTGTTTAACCAGTGAGAGCCTAGTAGCTCTGACTAGGTATTCTAGTGAACTCCATTAATGTCCCTTATGAATCTTCAATCCATTTCCTTCTTTTGAGCCCTAAGCTCTACTACACAACCACTTAAATTATACCATCATTGTTGATGTCAAAAGTTGTTCTCCAAGCTCCACAATTGAAATCTCTTTTTGAACGATCGTTGAAGGTACCTGCATGGGCAAGTTGAAAACCGGAGGGGTTTCGGAGGTCAACTCTCCGATACCTAAGTTAGATTTGGAATTTTGGGTGGAGAGTATTAAGCTAGAGTATATCTCACATACCTTGGTTGATCTCTTCCATTTCCCTTTTATAGTCTAGCTTGATTGTGTTGTTAAGGGTTCCTTATCTCTTTATTCAAATGGAGGCAGTTACGTTTTAAGCGTTGGTAAGTGGAGGTCTTCACCAAGAATGGTTGATTTCCTGATCAGCCTTTTGCTTGAATGCTGAGCGTGTGACCTTGAATTTTTCTATTGTAGCCCTTTTGAGTTGTGAAGTGGAGATGGGGACAATCTGAACCTATCATAGAAGGCACTACCCAATATCAAAATATTTTTACCAATCAACTGGTTTTTTTTTGTCCAATGGTCAAGGGTATTCAGACCAACTTACGCCCACTTTAACTAATCTCCTATCTGATCCGATCAAAGACAGATCATCCATACCAGAATTAAGGAATTCATGAACTTGTTTGTCACTAAAGGTAAAATTTTCGTCACAAATAATTTTTAGCGAAGACTTGAATTTCTTCACAACTTCATCGTTTTAGCCTCGTCTAGGAAAGAACTTGGGTCAAAAACTAATTCGTCACTAGTTGCCAATGCCTTTAACACGTCAAAGAAAAATTCTAACGTCAAAGAAAAATTCTAAAATAATAAAGAGATCGTCCCCCCCCCCCCCCCCCCCAAATAAATAAATAGAAATAAAAATAAAATTAGTAACCAGTGATTTTTTTCCCTAGCTGCTTTTAGTTTGTATAGAGTGAACTTATTCTGAATTTATCTTTTTTCTTTGTAAATAATAAAAAATTTAAAACAAAAACATAAACATAAACCCTCTGAATATCTATTATTATTATAAAGCAACAGGAAGGGGTTCAATGTCTATATGTAAAATACCTATATTGTCATATATTTTTTTCATGTTAATCACTCATAAACTTTATCAAGTGCCCTCAACTGTCAATATAATTCAGTGAAAATTGGTCAAAATTTCAATCAAATGTTCTTTTAAGTAATTAAATCTACGAAATGTACTTTTAAGGTGTTAAGGACATGTCATGTGCTCTTTTTTATCTTCTAGTCCAATCTAATTAAATCTTTTTTTAATTACTAGAGTACCTTTGAGTGTATCACATTGCTTTCATTTTTTAGAAATCTTCTACCTTTTCTCCCCTACTCTTTCTTTCTTCGTTTTCTCTCTCTTCTCCTTTACACTCTCCCCTCTCCATTTTCTAGAAATCTTCTCTCTTTTCCACCCATCTTTCTCTCTCTTTTTTTTTCTTATCTTTCTCCTACACTCTTTCTGTAAAACCTGGGTAAATTTGAATTTTTATGAAAAATGACAACGGTAATTTTGTCACTACAGTACGGGTTAAAAACCCAAATTTTTCTAGAACTCGGATGACGAAACGCACCTCACCGTTGGATTCATCTCGCGAAATCTAATTACCCAGTCAATTTTTATTGAATTCTGAGACAGTCGGGTTTTTCGCGTTTTACGAGGCAATCGGGTGTCGTGTGGCCTAATTAAACAAGACCGGGAATTAAAATTAAAAAATTGGAAAATATTTTAAAATTAGTTCAAATAAAAATATTTTGAACTTGAACTGAGACAAAATTTAATTAATTTGGGTCGAAATCGGACCTGGGAATGGAGAACGTGTGACACAACAACGGTCAAGCGTCAAGGGGTATAAATAGGGGAGAAAAATCAGATTTTTCCCCATACTCATTAGATTTCCGAAATTGAAGAGGAAGAGAGAGAAAAGGGAGGGTTTGCTCCAACTTTTCTCTACGATCTACGACTCTACGTTCGTCGAATCGACTCGGGCCAAGAACAGAGATTGTTCTACGCGGCGAGGGCTACAAAATCATACCAAAAATTGTGGATTTCACCGAAGTTCAAGAAACGGGATTTTGGAAAATCAAGGGTTAAAGCTTGATTTAGGTATTTTGGAGCTTTCTACAACTTGTATTACGCCTCAAGAGGTAGAGTTCTTTTCCTAATTAGGTTTATTTTCAACCTATGGTTGATATATGGAATGAGTAGGGTGTTAGAGATGTAATCTCATGTATAGCACATACATATGGTATTTGAAAGGTTAAAAATGAGTATTAAGAATGATTAAAATCAATTCTAGTATGAATTGGGTATGTAGAAATTACTTGCTTGTGATTTCTTGAGAAATGTGATTATTTGGACATAATATGTGTTACATAATTTTGTGCCTTGAAGGTGTTTGATAAAATGCCTATTTGGATTTAAGTGTGTTAATTGCATTGATTATGTTATAACATGCTTTAAATTTGATGTTGAAAAATGTTGGTGTATGCATGTGATATATTGACATTGAGGTTGTTAATGGTGGTTATATACTTATGATGTAATTGACGATGAAGTATGTTGATTGAATATTAGAATTGTTCATATTGTGCTCATGATATGTTGAACATGATTGACAATTGCAATTGTACGTTTACATTGCATATGCACGAAAAAACATCGCATTCGTGGGCATTAACATGAGTGTGGGTGTGTATTCATATTGTTGGATCAAACACCATTCTTAGTGGTTGATAAGTGGACTCGGGAAGTTTGGACCTAGGTCCTGCTGAGTTTCACGGTTGCATGAAAAACTTGTGTCGGGTATAGCAAGCAGGGCTAGATTCTCCCTCGGGTGCAAGACCTGGTTACTGGTTTATACACTTCCGTCAGTGAAAGTCCAAAAAAATGTATCGGTGTGCGGAACCGGCGGTGAGACACCAAAATCCCGCTACCCAACAAAGACACATGGTTTATTTTAAAAAGTCATTGGATGTGTAACATCAATGGCGGGGGCTTGGAATACCTGGATTCATACGCATGACATTACATGTGTTGAGGGAGCCGGTAAATGCTGGGGTTGAGTTGCATGTGTGAGTCTCATCTCATAACATAGCATGACATAGAAGATCCATTATGAATTGCATATTCTTGAATGAATTATTTGTTGCTTGTTGAATTTGCATGTGAACATTTCATATGCATCTAGGTTGGGGAGTAGCTTCTTTAGGAAATACCCTATTGAGTGTAGCTCACCCTTTATGGGGACAATATTTCAGGTGCAGGACATGTGTCGGTGGACGACTCTCACTCGGGGCCTCATTGTTGAAGAAAAACCGAAATGTGACTTTAAATCATGTTTTTGTAAAACTAATATGTTATTTAGTTTTTTGGCGTGTAATGGATGTAAAGAATTGTAAAAGAACTCATATAAACTGTATTTTGTTTAAAATTGATGTTATATGAGTTTGGATTAATGTTATATAAGGTTGGAATAGATTGGAATTGGAAAATGATGGAATCGGGGGAAAACTGAGAAAATCTACCGGTAGAACGATAAGCTCTTCTACCGGTAGAACTTTTCTAGTAGGCATCTTCTACCGGTAGAACGTCAAGTCTTGCCGGTAGAACATTTCCAGTGAGTTTTCGTACTGGTAAAACGTTGATGTTCCTACCGGTAGAACTTTTCCAGTAGATTTTTTGTACCGGTAGAACTCTGAGTTCTTCTACCGGTAGGTTTTGTTCAAATCTCAAAATTTGAAATGCTTTTGCTATGCCTTCAGGTCTTGGGTTCTTTTGTTCAAATGATATAAATGGACAATAAATGAGAGTAAATTGATGTATATTGGACCTCGAATGGGTCATATGATTGAATTGTATACAGGTTACGCATTTGGGAGTGCCCGGTACAAGGAAAATTATGTCTAAACGCCGTATCATTTATGACCCCAGTAAAGGGGATGATATTGATGTGGTGTTGGGTTATACGGCATTCATGGGTACTTCTGCGGGTTGATGGGTGATCAACGGGTTGGCAAAGGACCCCCGATTTTAGGGGCGTCACACTTTCTCTCATTCTTTTTCTCTCTTCTCAATTTTTTAGAAATCTTCTATTTCTCTCTCTATTCTCCTCCACCCTCTCTCCCTCTTTTTCTCCCATTTTTTGATAGTCATCTTCATTCATTTTCTCTCTCTTTTCTCCATTTTTAAAATTCTTCTCTCTTTCTCGCACTCACTCTTTTTGTCCCTTTTCTCCATTTTTTATAAATCTTCTCTCTCTTCTCGCCCACTTATTTTCTTTGTGATTTCTCTCTCTCTCTCTCTCTCTCTCCCCCTTTTTTCTCTCTTTTCTCATTTTTTTAGAAATATTCTCTCTTCTCCCCACCTTTTTCTCTCTCTTTTCCTCCACACTTCTCCATTTTTGTAGAAATTTCTCTCTTTTCTCCCCATTCTTTCTCTCTCTATTATCCTCCACTCTCTTTTTCCATCCATTTCTCTTTCTTTTCCATCATTATCTTCATCCATTTTCTCTCTCTAAAATACACAAAATCGCAATCTCTCTATTGAATTCTTGATTGATCAAATAATTTTAAATGAACAGTTAATCTCTGGATCAGTAATGAAATACATATTATATTTATTATTTTTTGATATTTTTTCTATTTTAATTCAATGGGGGTGTATGTTGTTTGTTACTTTTACTATTTTTTAGTTCCTATTTTTTATTCATTATTTTTTAATGTTGTTGAGTTCACTGTTTTTATACGTATTTGTCAATTCAAATGAAATACTTTAACTAAGTTATTAAAATCTAATCAATTACATTAATTAAGTACAATTTATTTTTTTAATTAAATCTCTGAATTAAATTAATTTTGTTTTCAAATTAAGACCAAGTTTCATTAGTCCCATAACTATTTTTGTGTACGTTGTTTTTTGTTCACTGTTTACAAAATTTATTCTTCTTTCCAATTAAATATCTTAATAAAATTAATTTAGTTTTTAAGTTAAGATCAAGTCTAGTAAGTCTCATCACTATTTTTGTGTTCACTATTTTGAGGAAAAGATGAGAGAGAAAGGGACAGATGAGAGAGAGAATGAGACAAATAAATAGGAGAGAGAAATTTGAGAAAGGGAGAGAGAGAGAATGAGATAAATAAATAAGAGAAAGAAATTTTGAGAAATAGAGCAGAAAGAGAAATGGATGGATGAGAGAGGAAAGAAAATGAGACAAATAAGTAGGAGAGAGAAATTTGAGGAAAATAGGAGAGAGAGAAAAAGGGAAGGATGAGGGATGAGGGATGAGAGATGAGACAGAGAATGAGACAAATAAATAGGAGAAAAAAACTTGAGAAAGAGATGAGACAGAGAGAAAGGGACAGATGAGAGATGAGAAAGAGAAAATGAAACAAATAAATAAGGAAGAGAAATTTGAGGACTAGAGAAGAAAAAGAGAGAAAATGAGACAAATAAATATGAGAGAAAAAATTGAGGAAAAGAGTAGAGGGTATTATATTTTTCGAAAAAACAGGATTGTTCGTACACTAATTACCTTAATTAATGAATTAATGATATTTTTGTCAAGCACTAATTTCATAAACTTTTGACGTTATAAAGTGTTCAGGTTCAAGCTAAAGCCCAACAAGTCCTCGAATATGGACTTTTGGCGTGTTCTCCCTATAATGTATGTCTCTTGCTCTTTTCTCACTTTCGTATCTCTCTTTGTCACCCTCTTCTTAACTAACTCATATACAATATTGCACACCGACAATATTACAATAATTTAAGTCCCGCACAATTATTGTACTAATAAGAGAAATGATATGTCCACCAAATTTATATTGACAAGGGATCCAACATTTGATAAAAAAAAAATTAGTGCATATAGCATTGTTTTATCAATATTAATGTCACTAAGACTGAATGAAAATAATTATGCAAATATTCAAACGGATTAGACGTCAAATTAAAAGAGTTTTTGGCTCTATTTAGGGAAGGTTGATCATAAGTCTTCCTGACCTAAATTGCGTGTGCAATTTTATAAATTATAGTGGGTGGGTTTGCCTGGTTTCAACAATATATAATGTTGGGTTTGACCTCATTAATGACAATACACGACTTTGTGGGAGAGAGAAATTCTAAGTGGCCGGCAATAATTTTAAGTAGATCTGTCAATAAATCGAATTTTGATTTGAATTTAATTTGAATTTAAATTTAATTAAGCAATTATAAATTAATATTTAGCGATAATTCAAATTCCAACCTGACTCTGTTACATTATATTAATGAATTCAAATTTAGATATACTAATATTCGATTTAATTATTGACGGTGCTCGAAATCAACTTACTCAATAACAGAACAATTTGGATTGTGGCCCAGAGGAAATGAAAATGAGTATATGAGACAGAAAGCGTGCTAAGTGTAGCAGGTGAGACAAACATAATAATATGAGTAGTTCACCTTAGCCGAATGACTAATGTTACATCCACTGTAAGAAAGGCTCTTACTCCTTGAAAATTGTATTGCTTGAGAGAGAGGGTTGTTGTTACAAGATATTTGGCTGGAAGCCTTTTACAGAATAGTTCTTAGGTTATTGTCGGGTGATCTTTTTTTATATATCTACACAGTGACATCGTTTGCTATTTATACATCTCGTCTTTAGGGTTTCGTGGCAGTTCCTTTCTTGGCTGATTCTGTGGTCCCCTCCTTGTTTGTCCTGCTGCTAAGCCTGTCATCCCTAATGTTTTCCTGCGCCCTCTACGTCTTGAAAGGAATACGTGAGCCATCTCCACTACTGGTGGATATTCGTTTGTTAGGATTGTCAGGTACTGTCCCCTTGTCTCCTGTCCATGTGTCGTTGTACGGTCATTGGCGAATTTCCTGCTGCCGAGCTCCCTAATCTTGAGCGGGTATCTGTACCGAGCTTGTTTATGCCGAGCTGACATTTATTCCGAGCCGAGTTATTGTGGGCTTCTATGGAACTGGACTGTGATCTAGCTCGGGTCCAGTGAATGCTATCTGTATGAGACGCTTGGGTCATCTCGTGTGAGCCCAAAGAAGTTTTGGGCTTTGGAAGGGGTCAGACTTAAATTCATCATCATCAATTATAATCTGATTTGAGTTATACATTTATATTTGTATAAATTTATGATAAAATTAAGTTATTATTTTATGAATTGTGTTGAAATTTAAATTTAATTTACTAAAATACTATTTAATTTATTTATTCAGATCGGATATTTGATTCTTAACAGATTTAGATACATACTACAAAAATAAGATTAATTGAATAATTTAGTCAAATTCAAATCAAAACTTTCTAATCATATTCAAATTGATAGTTATCCAATCTGTTAATAAGCCTAATTTTAAGTAATATGTTCGATGCATGCAGCTGGATACGTCTAACAACGTGAAATGTATGTCAAAAAAATAGTCAATTGGTTAGGATTGACAAGATATAATAAATAATAAACATTAATAATTCAAGACTGCTATATTTTTCAAGGCATATCATGTCAAAGGGATTAGGAAATCTAGGGAGTATTCTAATTGAAAATTTTATATTAGTTTTTGGGAGTTTGTCAACCCATCTAAGGTCCTTAGGCTATGAATAAGTCTCTCGACGAATTAGATTTGAATCAGATTTCGTCACATCAAAATTTAGATACAATATGAAAAATTTAATCAAAATTCATTCTCATTTATCTAATGAATTAATTTTTAAAATTCATATCCAAATTAGTTTATAGTTGAGGCTCTAATTCAAAGGTCCAATTCGAGTAATTTGATTAGGGTTAAACTTTAGCAAATTACATCTTAATTTTATTTTAATTTTAGCATATTTTACAAATGTACTTATATAAGATTTTAGTCGAATTACATTTGTAATGAATAATGCCAAATCCAAATAAGAAATATACAATTTAGAAAATTTAAATCCAAATTTGGATAATTGGTCTACAACTATTTTTTTTTTTTTTTTTGGGGATAGGGGGAGGGGGAGGGGAAAATTGGTCTATAACTAAACTCAGATCCAACTAATCACATATTGGCTCAAATTGAATTTAGATTAAAATTTTATTATTTGATTGGCCTAGTTTAGATAGTTTATATTTGAAATACAATCTAAGTAGAAAATATTCATTACAACGATGATACCACGTGGCAAGGTGATGTGATATCACCAACCAATAATACTAAAACAAATAAGCACCTACATAAGGTTCTGACTAATTTCTATACTGATCGCATGTAACTACCTTTTAAATATAGTTATGAGCTCAAAAGAATGCATGGTTAGAACAATTTCACATGTTTGAAAAATAGTGAATAATCAAGTTTATCGATTTAGTCCTTTTTTTCAATTATTTCTCAATCGAATAAGTGATTTTTTTGTCCTCTATTTTGATTTATTGTACAAATATCTCCTTGTTGATTCTATTGCTCATAATGTTGATTGAAATTGTAAAGATGGTACATCAAAACCAAAAGTATGTAAGGAGATGACAATAATCCCAAAACTAATTTCATAGAACCTTCTCAATTTGGGGAATAGTAAGATCTTTTTTTAATATTTTTTTCTCTTGTTTTACTTTTTTAATAGATCATCCACAATACATTGATGAAGGAAATTTAGATCTTAATCAGATAGAGCAAAAGAAAAATGAATCACTCTCTCTCTCTCTACATAAATATGTGTACACACACACACACACACACACACATATATATTTGGGATAACTCGTACCTGAAGACACGGTAAAATGTAAATAATTTTTAGAAGGATGTTAGATGTCATTAGATGAGTTTATTTGAGACTATCGGATGAATATATTGAAGTCTGTCATGTTTATATTATAATATATATATATATATATATATATATATATATATGTGTGTGTGTGTGTGTGTGTATGTATCTATATAATAAAGTAGAGATGAGTTTGAATTTTGGAGACAAAGAGAGGTCCAGATTGTTTTGAGACAAAACATAAACACATCCAATAGACAATGTAATCACAACATAAAAGACGGTTCAGATCATCTCATAAATACATATCCGACGGTCTATACTGAGTACTGAATTTTATTTTCCCGTCCAACATCATTTCTTGACTCACGTCTCTCTCTCTCTTCCTCCTTCGAAATCTCTCAAATCTTTTCCAATCCTCTCCAAAACCCAAATCCGCCCATTTTAACTGCGCACGCACGGCACCCCAAACACTCCAACCCAAGCCAAACTCTCTCTCTCTCTCTCCTCTGTGGATAAAGACCCAACTCAGCCCCTTATCTCCTTATCTCTCACTCTCTCTCCCGTACCCCCCCCCGGTGTGTCTCTGTCTCTCTTTTCCAGAAGACCACTCTCCTACCTCTCACTCAACCCACCGTCGTTCAACCAATGGTCGACGACAAACAACCCAGGTACCTCTCTCTCTCTCTCTCTCTTTGTCCCCTCTTCGCACTCTCTCTGTCTCACATAGCATGCACACACACACACACACCAACATAGCACGCACATACACATCACACATACACAACTCACACCAGTCGTAAATACACATGGCGACACACGCACAAACACACAGCATAGCAGCTCAACATTCAAGACCCACACACACAATCACAGAGGCGCACACACATATCACACACACATATACACAGACGCACACATTCACACAGTTGAGCACATAGTTTTTTGTGTCAATTTCATATTTGGTGTTAATTTGGGTGTTAATTTTTCATGAAATTGAAATTAGGTGTTAATTTTTCATTAAATTGAGTATTACAGTTAGTTTGATTCATAATGGGTGTTAATTTCGTGAAATAGAGTTTGTAGATGTTGAGTTGAAATTAAATGTTAGTTTATTTCAATCAAATTGGACATTGGGTATTTATTGAATGGAAGGGTTTGAAAGTGAATGTTAGGTTTATTTTGATAGAAATTGAGTGTTAATTTTGAAATTGGATGTTGAGTTGACAGGTTATTGAGTGGTAAAGTAAATTGTCATACCCTTTTTCTCTTATTTCTTGGTGTTAATGCTAGGGTTTTGTTCCTATACTTTTATAGTTTGTTCTGTGCTCTTTCTCTCTTTGTTGATTTCAAGACTAACCATAGACAATCACACACACCAAATGAGTCGAAACACATTACTCTCCATTGTAGGAAAAGTGTTGTTAAGCTGTAGGTAGCGCTAATTCTTCTTTATTTTGTTTCTTCCCCCTTCAGAATGTTGATCAAGAGGTTGTGTATGAGTTTGTATCAAACCTGAAGTAGGGCACTTTTAACTTTGTACATATGATTTGATTGGTTATTGCTAATAAGAAATTTTTTTTTTCTGCAACTGAAATTTTTTTGATTTTGGTGTAGTACATTTTATTGACTGAATAAAACTGTTAAACTCTTTTTTTGGTCACTATGGGTGTGAAACACAATTTATGTCATTCGTGGTGTAATCTTGAACTTCACTATTTCTTTTGCCTTGGGTCATTCTTTGTGTTACTGTAAATCTAGCGTGTGACAAATATTTTAACTATATATTTGATGTTTTTGAATTTGGTTTTCATATGCTGTTATGTGTACATGTGCATCTTTATATGAATTGCTGCAATGCCTACGGTTTTCATACGCTGTTGTATTGCTCTTGAAATTCTATCTACTTCAGCATTTGTGTTTTAATTATTGTCTGACATCTTATAAATTGAGATTTTTTTATGAACTACTAAAGTGCATTTGAAGGTCAAGTTGTTTCTTTTAATTTAAATTTCATTTTGTTCGTCGTCCTTGGTTTTTTGTTGTGTGTTCTACTTATCGCTTTTCCGATACTTCAGAATTTTGTAGAAGGGTAATAAGTGACTCATTAAATATCCTTTTTTTTTTCACATTGCTTAAAGTTGGGGGAGTGAATACGGGTGTAATTCTAGGATGAGATCGTGACATGATATTGGTGTGTTTTGGGTTGTTCTTTCTTTGACCATGCCTATCAATTATGAACCTTTAAATTCATTGTGAATTAAATTCATTTTTCTTTATTTTTAGAAACTTTATTGGTTATTTTTTTGTGTTCTACTCATCACTTTTTTCAGTATTTTAAGAATTTTGGAGAAGGATAATAGATTACTCATTAAATTTCCTCTTTTTTTTTGAAAAAACAAAATTTGGAGAAGAATTTTGTTAATCGCATGAAATTGGATGTTGACTTGATTGTTGGGTGTTAGTTTTATGAAATAGGGTTTTGGTGTTTACTTTGATGAAATTGGAAGTTGGGTTTATGAAATTTGTAGGCTAATCGAGTTTTTTTTTTTAAAATATTGATTTTTATTAAATTGAGTGTGTAGCCACCCTTGTTGCAACCCCAGACCATCGAAAAATGGACGACATAACTATTTCTACAAACATAAATTGATTGCTTATTTAATTCTTTCCAAACATCTATATTCAACACTACACATGCACTCAGAACACACGCAAAGAGAAGAAGACAAAATACACACCAACATACAAAAAGGACAACCACCCACAGTCTAACACACACACACCACACGCACCACACACACACATCACACGCCCACAACACGCGCACACAATCACACACTCTTACACAAACACACCACACACAGAATGGTGGTGTGAAAAATAAGTATAGCTTTTTATCAAGTATACAAATTTTGTACTGAAGTTGATATTTTTTGTGATCTTATTTTTAAAAGAAATTCTATCAAATTTTTTTTTTAAATAGTGTGCTCAAATTGATTTCAAATATTAAATCAAATCGTATAGTGCCTTCAGATACGAGTTATTACTAGTATATATATATTATCTTTAATTAGTCCAGTGTCACCTCAAATAAAAGTCAAATTAAAATGACAACCTTAGAGAATTATTAAAGCTATAAATTGGCATCCACGTGGCGAAATACAAACTGATGCTCCTCGGTGCATGTACTTAATGACGATTACAGAAATTGAAAAAAAAATAGAAACGTAAAATGAATCTTAAATTTTGGTTGACTTTTTTATCCTGATTATATAAATATATATATAATTTTTTTTTTTTCCCCCTCTTACATGAGATCATCTTAAATTGTCAACCTTATAAACTAACAACCTAGGTGGTGTGCGGATGATTTTTTTTTTTTCATAGGCACTTCAGATGAAAAATAGTGTTTAAAATATTTTTTTTGGAATACTTCTGAATAAATTAAAAAAAAAATTATCACTTGAATAAACTTGCAAGTTCAGCTTTTACTTCCTAGGAAATAATCCTACATAAATCAACTCTTATTTTTATACTTACAACCACCACAGCCACCCTAGTAGCACCCCCACCATTGTCATCAGCACTATTAGAATGACGGTTGTCGCTGTCACATTACCCACAATCTCCATCACCATCGTCATCGTCATCGTCATCACTATCACCCCCACCACCACAATCACTACCACTACCCCCAACAACACCACTACTGCCATCAAGTCCATTGCCATTACACTATCATTATCACTACCATGATTGCCACCACCATCACTATAATAGTTGCTGTCACCACCACTATCATCTGGCACCTCCACCATAGTCACTACCACCAACACCACTATCATTGCCCCACCCATTATTATGACCACCAATATGTGTGTGTGTACCTATAGGTTGGTAGAAAATAACTAATTCTTTACGACCTAGATGTATCTTTTTACATAATGTTTTCTACCACTATTACAAAAAGTGAATTCAATTAGGAAAAATATTTTCCACATGTGGGGGCACTTACGTTTGCAAGTATTTTGCGAGGAAATTATATTTTCCTCGGTATAAAGCTTCTTCACCCACGGAATTAATTTCACTGGTAAAACTTTTGTGCCTAAAAATATTTTTCCTTTGTAGTGTATTTAAGTTGTCTTTGTGAAAATCCAAACATCAATTATTCAATGAAAATATTTTCCTTATAAAATACTTACAATTGAGTATGATACTGAAATACATAGGGAAAGACTATGGTATTGAAATATAATTGTTTGGTTAAGTTACTTTTTTTGGTCAAGTTACAACAAAATAAGGTTGTTGGGACGATCAAGGCATTTTACAATTATTTCTAAATATTTTGGGATCAATCATATATATTTTAGGATCACTTATGACCATTTTTCTTATAAATTAACATCAAAAATTTATAATTCAAACTAAAAAGTGATAACCACCACTAAAGTTATTAGTACCATACTACCATTTCATTTGCACCACCACTATTACTGCCACCAAACCACCGCGGCTATCTGAACTTCTTCATTACCACATTTAACATGCCCCACCAATTTATTTAATCGAAAAATACAATAGATTATATGTATTTGTACGTAATCACCAACTCTTGCCTACCTACGTACTTCGGAGGGGGGGGGGGGGATGAGAGTTAGGAAGGTAGATCCAGACCCATGCAATGAATTGAGAACAAGGGACAAACTGCTCTCACGAGAGCAAACATTGTGGACCAGCTAGTCATAGGGCATCCCCACTACTCCAAAACCCTAACCACATTATCTTTTATATAATTGGTAGGGTATCTGACTTTTGTGTGTGTGTGACAGAGAGAGAGGTCCTACGTACGATATTCATGTTTAACAGGTGTTTTGTATCTCTTTCTCTTTTTGTTATTTGAATCACAGAATCAGCCAGTAACTTGGACGAAAAATTGTCTCTCTACTTAGGCAGGGTGTTACTGGAGCAGGGTCAAGCATAAAGTGGAGTACTGTCATTGGTTTAAGTTTGGTTCAAGATCGGTTGCCAAGCTTGTATTCTTGCTCAAGCTTGATTCAATCTCTTACTCTGTTTGACTCAACTCGACCTTTTTGTATTGCAATCTTGAATTTGTGTTCAGGCTAGAGCAAATCAAAGTACACACACCCACACAACTTGACTAAATTCGAACTGCTTGGTTCCTGTAACAGTCCGACATTGGGGGACGGATTTTGGGTTACTTTTGCATTGCATATTACAAAAATAAATATGACAACAGCAATACAAGCTGGTCGAGTTGCATGTTAGGATCATGTTACAGCCGTGAGTTCAAATGGTGCATGATTACCAATGAGTCTTTGGTTCAATAGTACTCCTTATCTTGTGAAAGTTTTGTCTTCTTGAGGTCAAGGGTTCAAGCCTCCTTCTCCCCTATCCCTCCCCCTCCCCCTCCCCAAAAAAAAAATTTTGGTGCATGATTGGAACGACGTTATACCGATTGATTTGCATGCTTACTAAGAACATAGTAAAGTTGCCCAGCAAAAGCAATATACCAAAGTTGTTACATTAATTGTTAGTATAAACATGTATATGCTAGCAAAATTATTTAATCAGATACTTTGTATAAACCTCTGAGCTTAGATGCTCTTATCCTTTTTAAGAATATGCACTACTATACAATATGAAAAGTGGTCTGTCACTGTTAATCTTAAAATGAATCTAGCCTTATGTTCCATACTGTGCCATGTGTATTGTAAGTGTCACCAAACCACATTACCAAACCCACCTTTTTTTGAGAAGAATATTGTAATTTTGTTGTCTGTCTTAGGACTTTTGTTTCCTCAAAAACATATTTTTAATTTCTCGGAGTAAGTAAAATGTGTTCTTTTTTCCAACTAGAAAGCTGGCATCCCATAATGAGTTTATACCATTGGAATTGAACTTGTATGGATTCTAGTTTTGGAAAAGTTCCAGTATAACATAATTGTCCTACTGAGTTGGCTGGTAGGTACCATGAAAACTAGAAAAGACTGATAATATAATAATGCGGTGGCAGATAATTTCAATATGATATCGAAAGTTATTAGAGGTACTATAGAATTCAACTAGATTCATCAATATATATGTAGTGTGGGCCTGGCATGAGTGCTATTTATTTTCATCTTATATAATTCTGATCAGAATTCTTTACTACAACTGAATTATTACATTAGGTATATATGTAGTCCATTGGATTTTTTTTTTTTTTTTTTAAAACTCCCTTCATTGGGTATTTGACTTGTCATGTAGGCACAATAAAGGATTTTTATTTTCAAAACCCAGAGGAAGGGATAGTATGCAAGAAAACATACAAAAATGATCGATTATTCAGACACCTTAAAAATACCATGGGATACTTAAAAATGGTCGAAGTAGTCACAAATAAGACGATCACTATGAAAGGCGAAAATAATTTATTTGATGTTATATATTACTGGCTATAGAGGTACCGTTTCGTTTTTATAGGTTAATTTGTTAAATCACGAATATATTTGTGTTCTATTTTTCTTTTTTTGCTATTTTCAATCACTCCCACATCCTAACATTCTAAAGTTACATCGTAATTAGCTCAAAAGTGAAAGTACAATACAATATTTGTTTTTACGAGAATGGTGTTTGCTCATATCCATTCATTTTTTTTTTTGGAAACGGGAAAATCTCATGGCCTGTCCTCAACTAATAGAGGTGCGCTTATGTGGCTCAGGCTCGTAACTCTGAATAGAACCAAGGGCAAAGCCCGGAGTATGAACCGGTCCCTCAACTCATACATAATTTAAATCAGGACTTACGTTTCGCCGTGGACTTAAGATCCACACTAGAGACTTGGATACGGTTCGTCCAAACAAATAAGGTCTTGTTCTACCAAACAGCCAAGCTATTGCGCCCAAGGAACTTTAAATCCCTGACCTCTCACTCATAAGCCAGAGGCTCTGGCCAACTGACCTACGCCAATTGGTTGCTCATATCCATTCATCTTTATGGGACAGTCGACAATCAATTTCACACGTGGATGGCTAAGCAAAATCAAACAAACCTTTAAGCAAAATCAAACAAACCTTTTTTTGCATAGATATGCTTTGATTAAGTGGCTGGTTTTATGCTCCGTTTGGTAAGAATGATGAAAAGTAGGAGGGATACACTTTCTATCTTTTAAGGAAGGAAAGTAACAATGATACATTTTCCTTTCTTTGTATTTGGCAAGATAGATGGAAAATAAAAATAATTATTATTAATTTTTTTTTTGTTGGCTAAGATTAGAGGTGACAATTAAGTCGTGTCGTATTAGGTTCGTGTCGAGTCATTGTGGGTTGGTGTCGAACATTAGTCAAACCTAAATCAACTCATTTAACTAATTGTGTCGTGTCGAGTTGATCTGTTTATTTTCGTGTCGTGTCGTATTCGTGTTCGTATTTGTGTTCGTGTTGACCCACATAAATTTTGAATAAAAAATTTAACATTAATATTCTATTTTCACTTAATTAAATATATGTTAAACATGTTAGTTTCGTGTTAATTTCATGTTATCATACAAACGAGAAAATAGAGAAAGTGTTTATTTTTAAATAAACGGGTTGATGGTGTCAATTTTGAGTTTGACGGGTTGAATTGAATATGCGTTTTTTATATTTCTTGTTCGCGTGTCAGGTCATTTTCAAATTCGTGTTGAGTTCGAGTCGTGTTATCGTGTTAAGTCGAAAATTTTCACCCCTAACTAAGATGGAAAAAATATTTTTTTAAATTTTTTATTTTAATTTTAATTTTTAATTTTTAAATTTTTTTTAAAAATATATATATAAATACATATTTTACCATTGTATTTTTATATAAAATTAATGTATACATAATATATGTATATATAAAAAGATATATAGACAAATAAGATACATCTCAACACAAATAATTAACTTTCCACCCATTTTCCTTCCGATTTTGGAGGGATTGATTTTAGTGAGTTGGAAGGAAAATTAATTCATTAAGTTTTTCATCATTCCTATATTTCTTCCTTATCAAACATGATGTTTTATTTATCTCTTAAACTTTTCATCCTTCTATTTTTCTATCATACTAAAGGAAACATTTCAGTCTACATGAATTGAAAAGGATAATCACTTAAACCAGTATTAGGGAGTAATCCTGAAAGTGAAACCAAGAAAAGGTCTTTTTCAGGAGAAAATATTCATTGTCCATGCAATTGGTGGAACATGGTATCATCAACCAATATGTATACACCATTGTAGATCTCATTATTTTAGTAACTTCCAATAATCACTTGACCAACTAATTAACACTTTGGAATATGGTGTATTCTTAGTGGCAGGTGATACAATATAGCACCGATGACATAACATCACGATTGTAATGAATATTTATTCTTTTTTTGGGAAGAGGAACTTGTTCAAGGTAGTGATATATAATCAACAGCTAATCACCGCCGTCAATTAAACCTATGAGACATTGGCTAGAATCAACCCAGATACATCCGAATTTACAATTCGCTGCAGACTGACCTTACACAAAAAGAAAAAAAAAAGAACCCTATATAATTAATTATAATAACCACTAGCAAATTCAACAGGGGATTCATTTTGGGCGGCTTCTTTTCTCGTCAATTTTCCCTCCTAAATTCTTAATCAATGTTGCACTGTATTGCTAATAGAATTAATCTTGCAAAAGTCAAAACAAAACAATGAAAGGAAGAGGAAACCCTTAGCATCACCTTGTGTGTGTGTGTGTCGTAAGTGTGTGTGTGTGTGTGAGTGAGAGAAAGAGAGAGAGAGAGAGCACAGACGGTCCACGAGATTTGATAATGTCTAGCAAGGGGCCCATGAAGATACTCGTTCTTACGCGGCCACCACCGCGTCGTGCTCTGACTTTACCAAGTCAATGGTTTTCACTGCTTCTCCCCCATTGTTTTTATTAGGGTGTTAACTCTGACCCAATAATACGAATTCGACACGAACTATTAAAAATTGATACGATTATTAAATATGCATAATAAATAGTTTAAACTAATGTTTAATACTCAAAACACATTAAATACTTTTTTTTTTGTAAATCTTGACACGAACGCGACACAAATAACAATGATACGACACCAATAACACGACATATGGATCACACGAACACGACATGACACAATTGACACCCCTAATTTTTCTCCTATAAATACTTCCCTTATTCTCAAATTCTTACTCACCCCATTAGTTCCTCTCTTCTCTCTCTCTCTCTCTCTCTCTCTCTCTCTCTCCCCTCTTGAATCGATCATCAACCCATGTGTGGTAGTCTACGGTCTTGATTCAACTTTTTCTTCTCACTTGTGCTTGAGTTCTTTGTTTTTGTCCATCCCTCCCCCTCTCTCTCTCTTAAAAATATCCCACCCTCTTAAATATATAGTTTGTATCCATGTCGCCTGGAATGAGTTTTGCAATGGATACCAACAGGGAAGATGAAGTGCAGCTAGAAAGCCGATACCAAAAGGGAGTGAGACATTTATGTGAGAGTGGGATTACAAAAGTTCCAAGAAAGTACATCTTGCCCATTTCGGACAGACCTAATTCCATCAAGAGTGATCAAAATGCCGAAAACTTGAGTATCAACTTGCCCATTATCGATTTCTCTCAGCTCCAAGGCCCCAATAGATCCCAAGTTCTTCATTCCCTCACCAAAGCTTGTGAAGAATATGGGTTTTTTCAGGTAGGTTAATTTTAAGCTCTAGGTTTTAGCTGATGCTCTTTGAGCTTTTTACAAGATTACCATTTTCATGAACTAGTCCTATTTGATCCCTTAAACCATAAAAATCAAAAAAAAAAGTAGAGGAGAGAAAGAGAAAGAGAATCCTAACATAATATTTCTTGACTGTCAATCGAATCTTGTTGTGTCATGCTAACGACTTTAAAAATAAAGAACAATCATACATTATTTTCTTTTTATAACACTTGATAAACGCGTTATTCGACTTTCTCACTAGGTTTGTCCTATTTATTATTTGTGTAATTAATCGTGTTATTTGTGTCGTGCAGTTGGTAAACCATGGCATTGCAAGTGAAGCTATAGTTAAGATGATAGATGTGGGTAGAAGATTTTTTGAGCTTCCTTTTGATGAGAGAGCAAAGTATATGACAGCAGATATGTATTCACCTGTCCGGTATGGCACAAGCTTTAACCAAAACAAAGATGGAGTGTTTTGTTGGAGGGACTTCTTAAAGCTAAGCTGCAACCCCTTATCAGAAGTTCTTTCCTTTTGGCCATCTTCCCCTGTGGACTTGAGGTGAGAGAATTGAAACTCCAGAAAAAAAATTTTAACACATGCGTATACAAATAATATGATATAATATAATATAATATATTTGTATTGTATGTTTATATATATGTTTGTATGTATTCCTCAACTCTATGAGCTCAGCCTTACTGTGACTATAAATGTCAAATAGTTTTTGAATAACGTGACTTAGTTTAATTCATTATATAAATAAAAATATGTGATAGAAGAAAGTGGATATACATAGCATACTAAGGCATGTCCGCTTACGTTGGTTTATCCATCATTAATACCTTAGTCTTAACGTGTATGGTCTGTATTTGACCGGATAAGGCACGGTGGTAAAATCATAGGAGAGAGATCAAGAAAATAAAGCTAGATAGCCCAAAAAAAAAACCTTCTTTCACAATCCGACAAAGTAGATAGCGACTGCTCAATAATACCATTGGAATCTAAAAGATTTATCTAATATATGGGCTTAATGATGTATCAATTGTTGTAGTCTAATACAATTCTTTTAACTATACCGATAAGTTTTCTTCATTGGAACTATATCACCTGATACATCATTTAGGTAAAGTTAAACTCCTCCGGATTAGTCACAACCTACATACTTCTAAAGAGTCTTCTCTTCATAGTTCATATATACACTTTGGTTGACATGTTCATCTTCAATTAGGGTACCTCAATTATGTTTATAAATATTCCAAATTTTAAAATTTTAATCCTTTTTTTTTTTGAATATTTTACAGGCTGGCGGCAGTTAACTACTCAAAGGAAACTAAAGTCTTGTATCTAATGCTGATGGAGGCTATCCTAGAGAGCCTAGGGTTGGTGGGAGCCACCAAGGAAGAGAGTGACAGTTTAAAAGAATTTGAAGATGGAAGCCAACTCATGGTGGTGAACTGTTACCCTTCTTGCCCAGAGCCTGACCTAACCCTTGGCATGCCACCTCACTCGGACTATGGTTTGCTCACACTCCTCCTTCAAGATGAAGTTAGGGGACTCCAGATACAGCATGAAGGAAAGTGGGTTACTGTTGAGCCCATTCCAAACTCTTTTGTTGTGAATGTTGGTGACCATCTTGAGGTTAGTAAATCACATGCACTGAATTGATTTTAAGATTAGTAAATCATATGCAAATCATCTCATTTCGGGTTTGAGTTATATTCTGGTTGTGTTATTTTGAGTTGTGTTATGTTTAAGTTGGCACCTATATTATAGCTTGTGAATCTAAGATCCTAGGATTATGACCACATTCTCTGTCAACCAAATACACCACCATAAGGTAAGAATATTAAACATATGTATTGACTTTGCAGTGACCAATAAGAATATTGAACATATATAAAATTGCATCGAATTTCGATAGATCTACCTTTAATTCTTTTATTAAGTGACTCAAATTGTTCCTCTCTTGTGAATTTTGTTTGGCAGATATTCAGCAATGGGAGGTATAAGAGTGTGCTCCATAGGGTTCTTGTGAATTCTTCAAACTCTCGAATCTCCGTGGCCTCACTGCATAGTCTGCCTGTGGAGACCATTGTTAAGCCATCACCCAAACTCATCAATGAAGCCAATCCAAGACTTTACAAGGACACAGACTTTGCCACTTTTCTCAAATATATTTCATCTTGTGAACCCAAGAGCAAGAATTTCCTTCAATCTAGAAGATTGACATAAGGGATAATCATGTAATTGCCAATAAAATTTCTGTCTTTATTTTTAACTTTCATAGCCAGCCAATATGCAGTAATGATTTGTTGGGAGATTATGTAATTCCTTAGGATATATTTTGACAATTATATATAGAATGAGAAAAGTATTGATTGCACTTTTCTATAATAACCTTTATTTCTAACTGCATACTTAATTATATGATAAACTATATTCTCTCAAAATTTTGTTAATGAAGAGGTAAAAGAGTCCATTTCTGCCACAGGCAAAATCGTTTACGTCCCCCCCCCCCCCCCCCCCCCTCCTCCTTAGGGAGTCTAGTGCGCCCTTTCTTCTCTGTTATGGATGTATTATTCGAAACTTGTAATAGTTGATATCGATGTATAACAAAAAACATTACGGTTAATGTTTTAGCATCTGGCATATAACACTTCATAGCTCCTAACATCCCTCTTTCTCAAATACATGAGTTTTTCCTCCTCACCAGTATTGGCCTATCAGATTTTCATCTGAATTTGATTAATCATCTTTTTATGGGTATTTTTAACCTGTAGTTTGAATCCAAGTTCGATTTTATTGTATCATATTCCATAGAACAAGACCTTATAACTTAAAACATGGCGGTAATTAGAAATTTAACAAACTTCCTAATATTGTCTTGACAATACTTCTATGAACATCTAAATGACTCACCAAGCAATGTGGACGAGATCATGAGAAATGTTTTTTTTTTTTTCCTCCAGAAGGTAAAGTCATGAGATGTTTACTCTATAGTAACATGTCAAAAAATAGCCAAATCTTGAATAACTCTTTCGAGAGTACAACTTGGGGCAGCCTTTGAACGAGTTATGAGCTATATTCCATATCTTATGTGTGGATTAGAGAAAATTGTTAGAACCCGTGTTAAAATTAAATAATGATAATATTATTTTAAGAGTTCTTCTAAGAAGAATAAAATGATGGTAGAATCTTAGAATCATTGTTAAAATATTGATTATGAAGTTTGAGTTTCGTGTATATTGATTTTCAGAGTAAATTGAGTTTTGAAGATGTTTAAATTTGAGAATGGCGGCTAAGTAATTTTATAAATATTTTTAAGTCAAAATAAGATTTTCATTGAATCCGGAAAGTCAAAAAACCTTGAGAGATGTTATATGGGGTGTATTAGAAGTTTGAAAATATTCTAGGAGTTAAAACCTATTTTAAAGTGGATTGGGCAAAAAGGGGTTTGACACTACCTTAACAATTATTCATAATCCCCGAGATAATAACGATTTGCTAATTAATAGGATAACCTTAGTCCATCACCCCAAAAATTACTTAAAGTTTCTCAATTCATGTCCAAGTCAATGTGCATAGGTATCGACATTAATTTTCTCAAATTACATTCTTCCAAACGTCATCAAACTATCCATAAAGATTTATTTTTCATGTCTCTAAATTTGTTTTATTATTTTACAAACTATGACTTGTTTTCATAATTTCTAAAATTTTTTTGGGTTTGAGAAGGTTTTCCTATTAGGGTTTATTGCTCACTCTACCATAACATTTTTCAAATTTTAGTGTTGAAGAGGATCCAGAGTTAGATGATGCGGTAGATTGGGATGCTGAGGGGGATCATGATGTGGATCCAGCTGTGGAAGTTTAAGAAAAAATTTTAATCTCTGGAGTTTATTTGACGATTTACTTATATTAAGGATTTATTTATATTTTCTTTGAGGATTTATCTAATCAGATGTTGGATTTTAAATGATTTTATTTATTTAATGGTACTTTAATATACTCTCATAATTAGATGTTGTATAGATAGTTAATGTTTTATAAAGTGTATTTTGGAGCGTTATAAAAACGTCTTTACCAATCAAAATAATATCAAAAAATGACCTTATTATTTCCTCCCATGATTAAAAAAAAAAAAGTGTTTAGAACCATATTACTCGGTATGGCATGACAAACTCTATTGACAACTTTTCATCCAGACATTAAAAGGATGACAATTTCTGGAAGCCATGAAGGTTGACTACTTCTGGAAGCCATGGACAAGACACATAATCAAAGTAATATAAAGCTGACCGTTTAATATTTTTAACTGACCAAAGTCAAAATAAAACAACACCATTTTTTCTAACCAATAACAAAATGATTTGTGTCTAATAACGAGGATCAACTTTGCATATCTAAATTGTATCCTTTTATTGACTTTTTTTTTTTTTTTGGTTTAAAAGTAGGAAATGTTAGCCAATAATATTTTTGAAGTAATAACACATAATTGCCCAAAAATTTGCTATATAATGTGTTCTAAATTTATTTTACACGAACAAATTAACATTTGTATTTTTTTACTTTTTCCTTTTCCTTGATCGAAATATTTTCTAATACGTTTTCCATCAATTTTAGTCAAGGATAAATCACGCACCTTTTGTTTATTTGGGACCCAAAATTCATTTTTTATTTTATTCAAGTCGGTGGTCTACCCTTGAATTTAATTGAACTAAAAAGTATTGATGGGATCTCCCGCATTCCATCAACTTGTTCTATAATATCTTTCATGGCATGTACTTTATTAACTATGAACCCTAACTATGTAGTATTTTTTATTTTTTTTGCTCAAATTCAAAGCCTTTTAGACCCTCTTTGATCCCATTAAAATGTTGCTAATCCTCGATTTTTATATGTTTTCTCAATTTCTAATTTGATTAAGAATTTTGGACGCCTCATTGTTCGAATATCTTTTTCCATGTATTAGAATGTATCGATACAATATATCTTTTAATGGTGTTTTGAAATTGAGAAGCGTGAGGTAGTGGACTAAAGAGCTCATCTGTTGTGTTTGTAGTGGAGGGTGGGTGTCTGTGTGTGTGTGTCAGCAGTAATCGAAAGAGCAAAGAAATTAAGTGGTTCACCAAGCTGAAGAACTTGGTTAATCCACTCTAATAAAGTCTCTTGCTCATTTGACTTGTATGACTTGGAGAAAAGAAGGCGATTACAACTTTTTGTGTATACAATTTTTCCATCTGTTTTTTTCTGAGGCAAGGGTTTGCCTTTATACACCCTAGAGTAGTGTAGTCTTCAAGTAATCATGGGATAGTCCCCTAATTTGTTAGGATTTTTCAGAGAATATTTGGTCGTTAGAGGCTATATTCTCTAGGTGTGACGTGACATTCTAGAAACTGAAGACGTGGCATTGATGAGTCATCTTTGGCCAAGCCTTGTTGAGATAATTCCCCCTTCTGCCCTTCTCAGTGCTTATGTTTGAGATGCCTTAAGTATGCTGAGCTTGCTTGACTATGGAAGAGCTAGTTTCAATCCTAACCAAGTTGGGTAAACCTTGGCTGATCTGGATCCCTGTGAGTAGGTTAATGTGTCTACTCATCAGGTCAGTTATAGTCCTTGCTGGGCTTCAGACTAATAATCTCTATGGATTTTGATCTTAGTATCATCATCTTCATATTATATACTACAAAATCAAGGTTGTCAAAACGTATATCGAAAGGCATATTGCTTTTCAAAAACAGTGTATCGCATATCGTAAATGATGATACCATATTAATATGTGTAAGGTATAGCTAAGACACAAACCACAAGGAATAGATGTGGGACCATGAGGACCTTCGGCGAGTCAGAAAGCCCAATCTCCACCTCTTGTCAGACTTCCAGGTCGATAAACGAGCCCAACGAATAAGAGCCAATTGAGTACGCAGTTCATCCAGCTGGATCCTTTTATCCTCTACAGGTTCTCGGAAAGGAAGGTCGTGTTATCTCAGCAACAAAGAAAGAGGGCTACCCCAACGATCATGGAAAAACAGACTCCTACAATCAAGGAGGAATGCATTCCCAACAATCAATTAGAGATTTACTCTAACAGTCTAGCAATACCCGAGAAAGATCTCAGTTAATAAGGGAAGGCGTTGCCAATGTCTTATAAGTATCAAAGACCTTCAGCAGAAAAGAGCAATCTAGAATAGACACATTCTCCACAAGCAATAAGATAAACTTATCTTCCCCGAAGCAAGAGACTTCATTCGAGTGAACTAGCCAACACCGACGAACCACTATAAACCTTGCTTGTTCTTTATTCTTAGATCATTCTTTACATAGTCACTCGCCAAGAACTCAAGTCTATGGATTTGAATAACGTACGCACATGCGTAGGTTCTACTTATCTTCTAGAGTCTACACATCATAAGTTGGCATCGTCTGTGGGAACAACTTAATCGTTTCCATTAAAACACTCTTCTCTTTTACTTGATGGTTTTGACATGAAGCATGAACCAACAACCAGATGGAAATCAAGGGCTACCGCCACCACTGATTCCCTAAGAAGACAACCCAGCGATCGGAGACAATCTAGAAACTTACCAGGAAACTCTCCCCGCCTCCTCAGTCAGAACGAGGAGTTGGTCGCCCTCATCCGAGCGCAAAACCCTTATCCAGTGCAGCAAAATTAGCAAAATTCGGAGAATCTACTACGTCCTCAAGATCCTATTAACGGTGGAACTAGCGATCATAGCCGATCAGGGGAAAATCACCACCAGTAGCGACAACGAGGTGAGGGTGAGGGCGAGTACGACGCGCACAGCAGAACAATGTTGCAGAGAAGGAACAATCAGTGAAATGATTTGGACCATCTCTGAGAGGAGCAAAGAGATACAGCAAGAGTTAAGGGACGTGAAGGAGGTGGTAAGGAATAAGACTTCGGTCTCCATGGAAACTCTTATCCAGTGAACGGAGTCCCCTTTTACCGCTGAAGTACTACATTTCCCCCTCCCAATGAAGTTCAGAATGCCCCACATAGAAGCATTCGACGGGACCAAAGACCTCGTAGATCATTTGAACTCATACAAGAACCAGATGGAAATACAAGGTACCAGGATCCCATATGATGTCGCGCATTCGCCATAACCCTGAAAATAAGGGCCCTCGCTTAGTTCAACAGGCTCCCTCCGAATTCGATATCCTCTTTTAGACACCTCTCGGTATAGTTTGTCTTACACTTCATTGGAGCAAGGACCTATCTCAAACCCTTGTACCACTTATTATCGGTGAAATAGGGAGCAACAGAATCACTCAGGAGTTAAGTCAACAGGTTCAACCAAAAGTCCCTCAAGGTGGAGGGATTAGATGAGAAGGTTGCCTTAACGACTTTCATTAACGAGCTCGGGCTGCAATCCATAGACCTCATATTCTCCATCGCAAAGAACCCTTTGGCAACAATGGTTGAGGTGCTAGTAAAGGCTGAGAAGTACATCAACGGCGAAGAAGCCTTTGTCTCAAAAGGTCAACGTTCGGGCACCTCTGATCAGAGGCCAGACAAAAAGAGGAAATAGTGTAGCCCTAGGAAAATCCATGAAAGGATCAGGAAGCATTCCCCACGAAGAAGAAGAGATTGATCGCCAAAGAAAAAAGGGGGACGTGAGGGATTTCCTTAGGCCCCCTCGACTGAATTTGTAGCCTAGGTACGCACCCGAGTGGTTCACACCACTCAACGCACCAGTGGCCCAGGTGTTATACCAGGTCCAACACGAGAAATTTGTAAAATAGCCTATCAAGATGAAGGCGGATGCTCGAAAAAGAGGTTCGACTAAGTATTGCGACTTCCACCATGATCATGGGCACAACACAGACGATTGTTACCAACTCAAAAAGGAGATTGAATTCCTCATCCAAATGGGGAAACCCCGGTGTTTCATGGCCCAAGGTGGGGAATAACAACCCCAACCCCAGCAAGAACAACCTCGACAAGGACAACAACAACACCAGCAAGCTCTGGGAGAGATATGAGTAATTTTTTAGGATTCGCAGGCAATGGCGAATCCAGCTCGACTCGAAGGGCCCACGTAAGGAAGATTAGGATAGATGATCTCGCTGAGATCCATGCAATACATAAGGCCTCGTGCATAAGTTCCGAGATCTCATTTTCAAATGCTGACCTAGAAGGACGTCAACTCCCCCATGACGACCATTTGGTCATAAAAAGCAGTCATAGCCAATAAGACAAGATATCAGGTGTTCATTGATAATGGAAGCTCTGTCGATATCATTTTCTTGGAAGCCTTTGAGAAGCTCGAAATGGGCAAGAAGAGGCTCAAATCGATCAAGACCCGTCTGCCGGGGGTCTTTGGAGAAAAGGTATTCCCCTTAAGCTCGATTCAGCTCGTCCTTGCGATGGGGAATCCACCTTGTCAAACCACCACAACAGTAAAGTTCCTCATTGTAGACGCCCCCTCCACCTATAATGTTATTTTGGGAAGGCCATCATTGAACTCCATCAAGGTTGTCCCCTCGGCATATCACTTGGTAATGAAGTTTCCCACCGACCAAGGGGTGAAAGTAGCACAAGGTGACCAAAAGGTGGCTCGGGAATACTACACATCCTCGATGAGGCAAAAGAATATAGATTCGATGCAACTCGAAGAGCTAGATATGAGGGATGAAATGGACATAAGGCCAACCCTTTTTAAAGAGCTAGACTCCATACTAGTAGATGAAAACCCAAAACATATGGTCTTTATTGGGTCCAAACTCGTAGAAGGTTTGAAGCAAAAGCTCACACAGTTCTTAAAAAGTAATGTGAATTTGTTCGCATGGGGGCTAGAAGATATGGAGGGGATTGATCCCGAGGTAATCATCCACAAGCTGAGTGTGGATTCGGGCTATAAACCGATAAAGAAGAAGAGGAGGTGTTTCACCCCCGAGAGGCAGAAGGTTATCAATGAGAAACTATCAAAACTCCTCAGAGCTAAAGCCATAAGGGAGGTGGATTACCCAGCTTGACTTGTAGGAGAGCTTTTTAGCTCATCCTTGCAATTAGCCACTTGGCTTATAGAGTATCAAAACTCACGATGAGTTTTGAAACTCATGAAAGAGCTCCAACAGCTTGACTCGAATGAGAGCTATTCAGCTCGTCCTTGTGATAAGCCATTTGGCTTATAGATTATCAAAAATCATGATGAGTTTCGAAACTCATGAAAAAGCTCCAATAGCTCGACTCGAATTAGAGCTCTTCAGCTCGTCCTAGTGATAGACCCTTGGCTTATAGACTATCAAAACTCAAGATGAGTTCCGAAATCCATAAAAGAGCTCAAGACAGCTCAACACAAAGGAGGGCCCTTCAGATCATCCTTTGCACTAAGCTCATGGAAGTGCTCCGAGCTCGCAATGAGTTACTTATGAAAAAGGGAACATTTTAGCTCAATCTGACAATACGCCCTCCAAAAGTTATGACTAAAAAGTCCACTAAGGTCCCCTAGAAATTACGGGTGAGTCGGGTTGGACAGATATTATAGAACCAAAGAATACTCTTCAAAAAGGGATACATAGGAAACCTTAAACTTGATTCAAAGGCGGCCTCAAAGAAGCAAACTGTCCCAGGCGAGTAGATGTTGAAACGATCAACTTTGGAGGAAACATGAGCCATGACATCCGAAGGAAACAAGTAATGGTTGACAAAGGCTTTGAGTCGACTTTTAGTAATCTTTCTAGCAATGAGGCTCTTCAGGTCTCCCCGACGTACCAACCTCGGGAGAAGGAGAGGTTCCAGCCTTGTATAACTTCTTCCTAAGGCTACGTTTTCTCTTACCTCGGCAAAGAGAGTTCCCATCGGGTACATCTTTTAGGAAAAGAGGAGACGTCGAGTCATGAGTATGAAATCCCTGAGTTTCCTCTACACCCACTACTCCCTTCTGACGAATAGACTCGATGACAGATTCCCCAACCTCTAGGGAGTGGCTCGCATCCCTAAACATATGAGCAATAGAAGATCCAGTGGCCTCGGAGGGAACCTCAAACATGGGTGAAAGCAAGAAATTAAAGTAACCTAGCTCTGGGGGTATTCGGGAAATATGGAGGGTGCAATCCTCGATCGAGCGAAGGTCAAGACAACCAACAACCCAAGGAGAAAACCCTAGCCGTGCTCCAAGGATCTAAAAAAGGGGCAACTGCCAACAACTACCCACCTGAATTTCTAAAGTAGCGAAAACGAAGAACTAGGAAGTGAAGTCCTTGGGACCACCACAAAAGGCCAACGAGATCCGAAGTGAATGCAAAATGTGAAGAGGCAAGAAGAAAAGTGCGTACCTAAGTGAGCGAATACTTACCAAAGGCAATGACCTAGGCTCAAGCAAATGAAATCACCAAGGAATTCTACTGGATATGCTTGAATTTACCGACTCAGTTCTTCGCAGGCAAACCAAAAAGCTTTGAGACTTGAGCGGGTTTGGGAAATCAAAGAGACAAGAGATTTGGTAAAGTTAAGGCTTTGATTCATGGATAGGGCTGAATAAGAAGAGTTCTAGCGGTTTAATCTCTTCGGGCTCATTTAATGCGCCTGTGCAAATTTCCACGTAGCACAATACTATGGGCATGTCCCAAAAAAAGAAGAATTAATTGCCCCCCACGATCGAGCAATTGTCCTAGACCATTAGATTGAGATGATGACTACACCACATTTTCGAATACAATCCCAAGCTATGACCAAGACAGTCTGGTCAAGCTTGGGACTAGGGGCAACAAATGAGGTGTAGACTAGAAGCGAAACAGAACCTTCGCGTGTCCGTATGTTATTCAAATCGATAGACTTGAGTTCTTGGCGAGTGACTATGATCTAAGAATAAAGAACAAGCAAAGTTTATAGTAGTTCACCGGTGTTAGCTAGTCCTCTCGAATGGAGTCTCTTGCGCCAGGGAGGGGAAGTTTATCTTATTGCTTGTGGAGAACGTGTCTATTACAAATTGCCCTTTTCTGGTGAAGGTCTTTGATACTTATAAGACATTGGCAATGCCTTCCCTTATTAATTGGGATCTTTCCCGGGTATTGCTAAACAATTAGAGTAAATCTCTCCTTAATTGTTGGGAGCGTATTCCTCCTTGATTATAGGAGCCTGTTTCTCCATGATCGCTAGAGTAGCGCTCTTTCTTTGTTGCTTAGATAACGTTGTCTTCCTTTCCAAGAACCTGTAGGGGATAAAAGGATCCAACTGGATGAACTACACACTCAATTAGCTCTTATTTGCCAAGCTTGTTTACCGACCTGGAAGTCTGACCAGAGGTGGAGGTCGGGCCTTCCGACTCGCCGAAGGTCCTTGTGGTCCCACACCTCTATTCCCTGTGATTTGGGTCTTAGCTATGTCTCATACGTATTAATATGGTATCATCAGTAAGATAGGCGTAGTTTAACAAAAGATATTAAAAACATATATACCTATGACAAAATATCATAATAACATTTCATTGCACCACAAATTTCTCACATAAAACAATTGAAAGAGACTACAAAGGCCAAAATAAAAAAATTAACAATCTAAGTATTGAAGTTTCTAACATAATTCATCAATATCAAAATTTAGAGAGCTCTAGTTCTAATATCTAAAGTAGCCAAAGGATGACACTTTTTAACAATCAAACTATTTTTTCTTACGATAGAATGAATAAAAAATACTTTTATTTCTTAAAAACTGTAGGTGGTGAAACGACATCGTTTTATTACCTAGTGTTTGAAAAAATTACTTCCTAGTGAGTTTTCTGGTTAAAATTCAAAAGAAATTTTTTTGATCTGTTTTTTTTTTAAGTCTAACAAGCTATTCCATTACATACTACTATTAAGCACCAAATTGTGTTTCGTACGTCGTAATGGTTTTACAAGAGAATGGAATCAATGTGAAAATGGAATCAAAGTAGAAATGGAATGGAATCTATAATATTATTCCAACGTTTGGTAACAACTAAGATTAAGCGCTAGAATAGAATTTGAAAATCCGCTCAAATATTTAGATAAATAAATATTTGAAAAATCCTTAGACTTGGACCTAAACTCGATCCTAGACCTAGTCCCCAACTCAGACCTGACCCTAAACCCGCACTCGACCCAGGACCCAACTCCAATCTCGGACTTGACCCCAGACCCAATGGTGGTAGTTGTGGTGGTAGTGACAAGTGATGGTAGTTGGGGATGAGATTAAACATTCTATGGAAATGGGAATGAATTTTTATTACTACATATCAAACATTGGAATGAGCATTACTAAGTAATGATCATTCCATTATCATGCTTCATTAATTACCACCTACCAAACACAGCAGCCTACACTTTGTCGCCTCAACCAAAATAAAATTAAAGTTATACGTAAACTCATCAAAACAGATCACTCAACAATACTAGACATAACATGCATGATTGGTTGGACAATATCTTCAATTTGTTTTTCAAAAACTAAAAATTTGCTATCAACTAATGGGAGCCATTTTGGAAAAATTCCCAGACATCCATGGCACTCCTAAACACCTCATAATGTAAAACTCCATCATGAATCCATATACCAACAAACAAACAAAAAAACGAAAAAAAAAAAATTTGTGAATGTGATGAAATAATCATATCCCATATTATCTTATGAAGTGTGTCTACAATACTAGATAAGTACGAGTTTTGAACTTTTATTTAACAACAGGTTTTAATGCAATGCGGACATAACTTAAAGTGATTAATTTAATATAATGTGAGTCACGAAGTTAGAAATGGTATCATTGACCTCTATAGTATGGAGGCCAAATAATCTACGAACGGTGTCAGCTAGCGTGGTAGGAATTATTCATCGGAATTTCACATCATTTTACTTGGAAGGAATCATGACAAAGACTTTAGAATTATAAAAGGGGTTGACCCATATGACTAAGTCTTTGTATCTTATAGCAATATGGACCCAATATAGTATAAGAATCTAGTATAGCCCGTGCATGAACCAGTTGACCTACTAAAAATATTAGAAAAAAAAAAATCATATGATATAATTTTCAAATATATGCATGTAATGTCAATGTCAATGAAAAAGTTTCAGCAATCTTCCAGATTATTCACATATATTAAATTATCTCTATTAGTCTACGACAAATCAAATCAGAAATTATTTCAGACATTTTGACATAAATTATGCAATTATAGGATGGTAAAATTAAAAGAATTAAAAAAAAAAAAAAACAGTGTGGTGGTTCCTAATGATAGGCCTATGATACCAACTTTGGTATCTTACGTACCACAATCCATCTCAGCCGTTGATTTTGAATTTAATAATTTCTAAAATTTCAAAGATGCTCGTGTGGTTTTTGGTATTATACTAAACTCTTTTATGATTTGTGTTTTTATTTCAGATATATATATTTTTTTTTTTTTGGGTACGGCGTTGGTGTTGAACATCTTTATTTTTATTTTTCATTTTTTGAACAGGGTGTTGAAAGATCAAACAAAAAAATATTGAAGAAATTCTTGGGTATTTTCTCTGATAGCCACCAGACAGAAATAGTCTTCATTCCATTATGGAACCAATGACTTGGGAACAAAAAAATTATTGGAAAAAAATCATATGATATAATTTTCAAATATATGCATGTAATGTCAATGTCAATGAAAAAGTTTCAGCAATCTTCCAGATTATTCACATATATTAAATTTTCTCTATTAGTCTACAACAAATCAAATCAGAAATTATTTCAGACATTTTGACATAAATTATGCAATTATAGGATGGTAAAATTAAAAGAAAAAAAAAACAAAAAAAAAAAACAGTGTGGTGGTTCCTAATGATAGGCCTATGATACCAACTTCGGTATCTTACGTACCACAATTCATCTCAGCCCTTGATTTTAAATTTAATAATTTCTAAAATTTTAAAGATGCTCGTGTGGTTTTTGGTATTATACTAAACTCTTTTATAATTTGTGTTTTTATTTCAGAATTTTTTTTTTTTTTTTTTTGGGTACGGCGTTGGTGTTGAACATCTTTATTTTTATTTTTCATTTTTTGAACAGGGTGTTGAAAAGATCAAACAAAAAAATATTGAAGAAATTCTTGGGTATTTTCTATGATAGCCACCAGACAGCTATAGTCTTCATTCCATTATGGAACCCAATGACTTGGGAACAAAAAAATTATTGGCCTTTCTTTAACTGTGACATTTCCGCTGTACTCTCACTTATTTTTTGTCCCGAGGGGGGAAACTAACTCATTAGGGCAAGGGGAGCGGTATCGAAAAAAGAAGGAGAAAAGTTCAACTGTGGTATATATGTGGACCATATTATCTTATACTATACTAGGTCAGTAGGTCTACATTAGTAACCTGATTTCAATTTTCTGAGTTGCAGTCATTCAACGATATTATACCATGGTATACGCGGTACAACTGAAAATTTTTGGAAAGTAAAAGTCAGCTTTCTTTGAAAACTGCAAGACTTGACTCAGTAAATTGTTTTCATCCTAAGATCTTTTATCCTTTCCATGGGACATGATTCTTTTTTCTTTTTTTTTTTGGTAGATCATGACTCGTTTTAAATGTGGTGTTCCTCATCCTACAAAGTGAAGGAACCACGAGAGTACCATAATTTATTTTTCGGTATTGTATCGAAAGTTAGGGGGTTGTATTTTAAATTTCAAAATTTTTTGGGTAGACTTTCCCAAAACTGAAGGGTAGGATTTGAGTCCCAAGTACATATTACATTATACGGCTGTGGTGGTAAATTATATTTTGACCTATATAACTCTATCCCTGTCTCACAATGTGCATTCAAAAGAATCAAAACTGTCATGTTTTTGTAGGATGGATTGCACTTTACACCCCGAAAGATTTAAGAATTTTCACTATTAGATTTCCCAAATTATACCTTTAATGTATAAAAAATATTATAATGTGGTCATTCTGTTACCGTTATTCATTCTGTCAACGTCAATAGGATAAATTTTGATGGAATAAGCAACAGAAGGGTTATATTGTAATACTTTTAAAACATTAAGGGTATAATGTAAAAAAAAATTATCTTTAAAGGTGCAAAATAAAAAAATTTAAATCTTTTGGGGTACAAAGTGAGATTCTCCCTTTTAAATATTACACCTCCATCTATGATTACTAATTTTTGTGTGGCTCTCTCTCAACAATATTTCTCTCATTGTATCGTCAACTTTGGTTATGATTCACATCGTAAAAAATATAGGCATTAAAAACGCGTATTCGAGGAGGGAATGTAAGAATCTTAATATTTAAGGGGGTAAAGGGAGGTCGGTATCATAATTAAAGAGATCAAAGTATAATTTATCCTCATTGTGAAGAACACTATTTTGAACGGAAAAACCAGAAGGGTTTACTCTTTGCATATGCATTGTGTTTGTACATAAATTGTTAAATAGAAAGGGAAAAAGAAAAAAGAAAAATCATAAGATCCAATCTTTTGAGATTTATTGGGAAATTGTGAAATAAAGGGCATGTTCGGTTTGCATTTGTAAAACAATTTTTTTTTTTTTTGAATATGAAAAATAGAAGAGAAATTGTTTAGACAACAAAGCTTTGTATTCAATTTTTCAAAAATTAGAGACAAAAAGTCAGAATTTCTATGATATTAATAATATGTTTTTGCCAGTTTTGAGACACAATTTTAGGAAAAAATATTTGATGTAATCGTTACACTACCCGTCAACAGTGTCACGTGGCGTAACTGTCCACTAATAGGTAAACAAATCAGTAAGTGGGCTCTAGTAAAACTCATAACTATTCAACCATGTAATACATAACTACCTCCATGATAAGAAGTGAACCCTATTTTATCTATTTTATTATTTTCTTATTGGTAATGTAATACAATTTTTATTCAACATTTACTCCAATTTTTGATGGTTCTCCTCCGTTGGTAAATGGTAATGTTGACTAACATAGTGCACTAATATTTATCTTAATTTATTTTCATGCACCCATTTTAAGAGTCTCTCTCTCTCTCTCTCTCAAATATTCAATGAAACGGTGATATCATGTAAGTATTGATGACATGATATCACTAACCAATTGGCTTACATGGAAGAGGCGTTGGCAATTATTGACTAACATAAACGGGTAGTTATTAACTTATGTGGGATCCGTATTCATATTTATTTACATATTATTGGTTAGTGATATTAAGTCATCAATACTGACATAATATCACCATTACAATGAATTTTTTTTCCTCTGTGTGTGCGCAATTGAAGCATTTGAAAGGAGGAAGAGGCATGTTTGGTATTCATGATTTTGTAGGGCAATATGGCAATTGGACTACTTCCTTAAAACCCAAAATCAAACCAGGGATGTCAATGTAATCTCAAAATCAAAAGACTGTCTCTTAAAATTATCAATAATTAAGAGAAAACACCCTTGTAATTGACCCAAATAAATTTTGAAGCCAAAAAGACAGACTTTTCTAATTTTTTTTTTGCCACGACAGTGGTGTCGAACTTTTTTTTTTGAAAAGAGTGTTGAACGATCAAAAAAAAAATATTGAAGAAATTCTTGAGTATTTTCTCTGATAGCCACCAGACAAAAATAGTCTTCATTCCATTGTGGAACCAATGACTTGGGACCAAAAACTTTGTTGGTCTTTCTTAGACTGTAACAGTGTGGGATATATATGGACCATACTATACTATATTATATTATACTATGTCTACATTATTGAAGTACCTGTCTTCAATTTTCTGACTTGCAGTCATTCAACGGCATTATACCATGGTATAAATCCCAAGAAGTAGCCTAGTGGAGATAAAGACGATCTGTAAACTCAAATGTTTTAAATTTGAAATTTGACAATTTTTTTGAGATTAAATCATGAAGAATTTATCTTTAATGAATTTTCTAGTTTCGACGTGAATGATCTATTTTTAACTTACCTAAAAAGAGAATTAGCGAGAATGCATATAAGTTAATTCGAACATCCGACAACTTCCGAAAAGTAAAAGTCAGATTTTTTTTTGAGAGCCGCAAGACTTGACTCAGTAAATTGTTTTCATCCTCTCGGGTCATTTACGTTAGTACTACCTACTACGCACAGAGGTCCTTTCCATGGACCATGCCTTAATTTTTTATTTTTTATTTTTGAATGAGTAAACAAAGACTTGTTTTAAATGTAGGGTTTCCATCCTAAAAAGTGAAGGAATCAACCACAAGATAGATTCCTAATAAACCGTAAACTCAGATATTCGGAGTTTGAATTTTGGTAATTTTTTGAAGTCAATATATAAGGAATGAATACCTTATTTTCGGTGTGAATGACTTGCCTTTTACCAGACTAGAGAATGATGCGCGTAAACTGGTCTCAACATTCTTCACCGTTGAACAAAAAAAAGAGTGAAGCACTATGAAGTACGAATATTTCGTTAAAGTCAACGTATCTGTATCGAATACGATACTCCTTATATATTCGACAATACGTATTGGATACACACCAAACGTATCCAAAAATAAATAAAATATATAGATATTTCACATATACTTCTTCTATATGCATAGAAGAATGTTTAATTTTTAGTTTTAATATTCACCCTTTTCTTTGAAGACACATGGATATTTTTCAAGTGTTATTCATTATTATATGTCCAAAGAGTATAAATAAGTTGATTACACTATAATCTTAACAACAAACACTTTTAAACAAAACAATCTAGTTAAATATTTTTTCTTATTCCTTTAATTAATCATTAAGATTCAAACTTTTGAGATTTAAAGGAAAATTATGAAATAAAGTGTTTTAGAAATTCTCGAGAAACTTTCTAACTATTTTCAGAAGACCCCTTGGAAAATATTACAGAAATTAATTAAAAGAAACATTGTTGTTGCTATTTTTATATATTTTCATATTCAATTGGGATTTTATGTTAGATTTCGTTGTTTTACGCAACTTTTTTCTTTTATCTAAGTTGGAAACTAACTACATAAAAAAAATCTTGATCAGCATAGTATTGTTGAAAATAAAAACTAAACACTAGAGTTTTCATACTTTCAATGCAATCTTTCCTAAAATGGCATAATATATTTTCTCACAAATTTCCCTAATTATTCACAATTTCTTTAATCTCCATGCAAGTTTTCTATTTTTTTTTTCTTTCATCAAGGAAGGTTTGCTAGTGATTGATCCCATCTAGCTTCTCATTTCTAGTTTCCATGAAATTTTAACCAAATTTTATTTAGCTCCATTTCCTTCCATTTGGGCTTTAACACGAAAGAGACCCATTAAAATGAATTTGGCCCATTCTAGCAGGGCTTAGCTTGGGGAAGTCCACAGGTGTATTTAGTTCCAAAATCTCTAAACTTACTTGATTCATGGCATTTCAGCTCATCTAAAGCCCATCGCAGCTAGAGAGATGACTCCGGTTCCAAAATATTTTTTTCGGTACCGTACCGTCAAATTTATAAATTTTGTGGGCTGAAATATAAATTTTTAAGTTTTTTTGCGATAAAAAAAAGTTTACAAGTTTTGGGGACATTTAACAACTTGCCCAAGTTATAATTTTTGTGGGTCATTTACAAGTTTTCTTAAAATTTTTGGGGTCAATCACACATAACCTTAAAAACTGTAAGTAATCCTCAAAAAGTCTTAAATGATCCTCAAAGGTTATACATGAACCCTATAAATGACCCTTAAAATTTGTAAATGACCTTCAAATATTGTAAAAAAAATTCACAAAACTTATAAATGCCGGTACGGTACTGAATTTTTTTTTTTCCAGTATTGTAGATTTCTCTCACAACTAAATGTGGCAATAGCACCGTATTTTGTCATGGTCAAGTCTTATTACTTTTGGCTCGTGTTAAATATTGGTCAATTTTATCCAGACATATTTGTTAATCGTGCCTTGTTTATGTCAATACATTTTGTACCTGAAACACGTGTTTAATCTATATCAATACTATTAATAAAAGGGGTTTAAGTGAAAAATTTTTGATTTCCTTATTTATCCTTCAATAATTCTATAATGTCTACTTTATCCTTTTTAAAGTGGCTTAAGAGAAAACTTTTGATTTTCTTATTTATCCTTCAAAAATTCTATAATGTCTATTTTATCGTTTGTTGAGGAATTTTTATTTTTTTATTAGTTGCATTAATTCAACTAATAAATTCATTATTTCACTTTTGATTATCTTATTTCCAAACAATATAAATTTGATCCAAATCCGCTTTGAAAAATGTGATATGAATCCAATTCAATTGTCCAACGAATTTTATTTTTTACAGTGCATATATGAATCCGTTAAATAAATATCCGTTCAGATCCGAATAAGTTGTTAGAGACGACGTTAACATTTAACACATATATTTCTCCTTAATTTTATTACATAATCACTCAATTACAACATATGTTTGTCGGTACATAGTGCATATTCAAATTCACTAAAAAAATATATATATTTGAATAGATCTAATAATTTATATTCTACTTTCGAATGTCAATGCTTATCAAAAAAATTTAATTGATAATATCCTTAAAAAGATAAAAAAGACAATAATAACCTATTGTAATAATTTATTATTAGTCCAAGAAATCATTAATCATCTAATAATCACTAACTTAAGTTAAACATTACAGTTTTTAAAAGCAATGCAATTTTTTTTTTTTTATGAACCATATGCAATTCAGTTAATACAACCTAAAATACGAGAAAAATCTTAATCGTAACAGTTACCCCACGTCAACAGTGTCATTTTGTATAATCTTCCACTAACAAGGGAGCAAGTGGACAAGCAAACCCCATAAAATTTAATAACCATCATATAATATATAAACATCTCAATATAAAGAAAACTGGTCTAATTTATCTATTTTTTTTTTAAAAAAAGTTAAAATAGTTGGCGTGCAACGCACCCGTGCACCAACTAGTTACTTTTAAAAACACCTTGAAAAGAAAAACTTTTGTTTTCTCCTTTTATCCTCAATGAATAATCTTTTGTCAATTTCATCCATGATTTATAGGTATCATAACTGATTTGTTAACATTCTCCATGTGAATAATAAATTATGATTAATTCAGCATTTACAATTTGGAAGTCTAAAAGACAAAGAGTAAATACATCATTAATATTTTACCTTATTAAAAAAAAACAAAAGTTTTTCTCTTTTATCCTCATTCAATAATCTTTTCATCACTGTTCAGTTTTCTAACCGATAAGGAACATTCAATCAAGAACATGTTCAGGAAGTTTAAAAGGTATTCACCATTATCTTTTTCCGGTTCTTCTCCTTCCGTTACATGCCAATTCAATGCATCGATCAAAAACCCTAGAAGTAGGTCCGGTCATGATCATTGCATGTCTTGGGATTTTGAGTGGATCTTAGTTGGTTCTTACAATTCATTGTCACAGCTTGTACTATGGCCTTTAGATTGCTCTACTTGGTGAATAACGCAGCCTTCAAGTACTTTGTTGTTGATGCCAATTTCGACAAGTCTGAGCCTGTTTATTCCACTACTACTACCACTTCTTCTTCTTCTTCTTCTCCTTCTTCTTCTACCCGTTATACGCCGTCGTCCATGATTCTGGGGTTATTGGGACCCACCGCGATTCCTGCGTTGCATGTGGGAATTTGATCAAGAAGCAGCTCTGGCTGCGAAATGGTTTAATAATGGTACAAATTCAATTCATTGTTACACCCAAGACATGCATCCAATAATAGTCTTTTTTATAAGTAGTGATTCATATGTACTGCTGTTGTATGTTCCTGCATCTGACGAACTTTTGGTAAATCGACCAAGGTTAGTTCACCAAGGGACTAAACAGACTTCATCCTTGAATTTTTTTTATTTTTGCAATTCATTCATTTACATTTCTTTTAAATTTAATAGCAAAGGAAAGAACTCACGGAGAAAAGAGAAAATTTCAATTTTTTAGACTTATGTTGTTTAGTTTTTAATAATCTGTTTTAATTAATGAACATTTTGCTTCCTACCAAAAGAAAGTTTCTAAAAATCTGCTTGTGCTTGGAAACAAACATTCTTCATAGAAGACTTCGTTAAGCAGATATTGTCTTTTACTTTGAACTCAATGATATGTTGTCAAGTATTGGATTACATGATTTTGACAGTGTGTCCATATGTTCAAGCAGCGATGTCAAGATCTCTGTGGCTTTCATGTGTAAACATTTTATATTCAAGATAACGTAGTTCCGTTTATTTTTTGTTTTTGCTAAAAGCCAATGCCAAGAAGAGCAAAGAGAAACACAAAAACCTTCCACTCAGCATCATAAAATGAATGGCTTTTTATTTGGAATCTCAACACACCTCTTAAGTTTATACCTATCTGTAGGAATTCTTTGCAGACAAAAGAAAATTTAATTAGTAATTACAGGAAATGCTCAAAGTTGCCTCATGCAAGATATATGGAAAAGATAATGAAACTTTGGAAGACATGATTTTTAGTTTTGAATGGACTCAATGCTGCTAATATGGGATACATACCTCAGAAATCAATACTATATTGTTATTGATGTATGAATGTCACAGTCTAATAATATTACGCTATATTTGTATGAAACACGTATGTTTGATGTATTTTACTTATACATATAAAATAAATGTAGCGGTTATATATGCGTGGGATATATTACGCATATCAATACTAACACACCTTAAGTCTTTGGTTTTCTCCGACTCTTAGCTACACCGAGAGGCAAAATAAAGCAAATAGGAAGATAATTTTTATCCAAATCTCTGTGAGTGGGTCTGCGAACCTTTTCCTCTCTTACTTTACATGCTATTTAGAAAAATTTTGAACTCATATCTGTAATCATTCTTATAGATTCCATGCACTTGGACATCAAAGCAATGATTCTATGAAATCTTCTCAACAACAGTGAACAGAAAAGTTGTATTCTGGAAGTTCTGAGGCCTCCACCATTAACGAATTCAAGCTAAGCAACCGGGTTTTAACATTCGATCAACCACAGTATGATTCTCTCTCAGCTTCTTCATCTCTCTCTCTCTCTCTCTCTCTCTCTCTCTCTCTCTCTCTCTCTCTCAATTCTCCCTTTTCATCTCATTTACCCAACTTAGCTGGAAGAAGAAACTAATCAAAAGGGTACCTGCACTTCTATCAATCAGGACAACAGGTAGAAAATTAAAGTATGCATACATAAATTTCTTGCGAGGGAAGTGAAATTTCATAAATGCTGAATTTTTCAGTTGCTTTTTAATCGTCACAAGGGATTGATGCAAAATCTTCGATTCGAATGCAGGTCGAGACCGAGGTGAAAAAGTCCAAAAAAACATGTGAAGGAAATGAAGAACAGGGCATAGAATACTTGTGGTGAAAAGAAGACAAAGCCTGGAGATGCTGCCAAGGTTGGGGAAAAGGAACGAATATTTGGGGGTTGTGTTGCCAGGACCCAAAATGCAAGGAATGGTATTGCCATCATTTTTCATTTTGTTGCATCTATTTTCATTTGTTATCTTTTGTTTTTAATTTTTACAATGTCCTCTGTTAATGAAACCTTGACGTCTATCATGCCTGAATATTGCTTCAATTTTCTTATACTGAATGGTGGGAAAAAATGACGAAGTATAATTTATAGTTTGGTGTTATTATCTTAAAAAAAATACTAAAAAATAGAATACAGGTTGATTTCTTCTTTATAAAAGATGTATATTTTCTTGGTCTATCACTTCAAGTGACATTTTTTTTATTAATTTCATTTTGTATCATATTGAAATTGTGTGTGTTGAACTTGTATTGTTTCAAAAAACAAACAAACAAAACTTACAGGCTTGCATGCATTGACTTATTGAAGTTAAATTTTGGGTAAGATTGGTTATGCTTTTGACATATATTTTGGTAGGATCAAATCTTCCATCCTATAGCTACTAATTTATTCTCTTATTACAAAAATTTTAATTCCATACAACTGTAATTTTTTGGGGAAAAAAATTTTTGTTGAAATTAAACAATTCCTAGAAAAAAATACACTTTTCGAAATGATGAGACTATTTTTGAAAGAGAAAATTTTAGAAGACGTATTAATTTATAAAGCTAAAATATTCAAATTTGTTTTATTTTCCTTTTTAAACAGAAAGCAGTTGCTTTGTAGAGCATGCAATATAAATTGATTAAGTGGCCAAAGTGACTATTTGTAACATGCTCTTATTCTTTTGAACCAATTAAATTTAGAAAGCAAATTTATAAATCTCAATCACTAATGACATTAGCGAAGTATCAAAGTTAATACAAATTTGTTTTTTTGCATTTATGTGAAGGAGACAAAAGACCAGTATGCATGATTGCTGACATATTCTACAATCGACAATGCACACGAGTTGATAGGTACAAAGCACCTAAGGTGTTCAACATCCTTTCGAAGACACCAACAGAGATATTCTCCATGTAAAGTCCACACCATCTTGGTTGAGTTATTTGAATGCTTCGTTGATTATTAAAGTCACAATTCATACTAGTGCTCAGTGCATCCATAATTCTGTTGATTTATTTGTCAATGGGTTCGTTGCCAAGAATTATTGCTTTATGAATTGAAATGTAAGTAGCATTGGTATATTTTTTTTTATTTTTAAATACCAAGTTACCTGTAGCATTGGTACATTAGCCATCTGTTTTCTAAGAAAATTGAGAAAAAGATAAGTAAGAAAAATTCTAAAATTTTTTCTCTTTCTTTATGTTTTTTTTCATTTGTCTTCTTTGGATATCTTGTTAAAGAGAGGAAACCAAAGCAAAAAACAACAAAAATTGAAGTAAGAAAAAAATAATTTATGTCGTTTTGAGTCCTTAGCATTTATATTTATTTTTTGCTATTGCTTAGAGAATAGATGTTATTGCATTTATAGTTAATCGATTTCTATTAATTAGTTGATTGTGAGTTTGGGACATGCATTCTCTTTTATCAAAGTTGAGGCAATTTCGCAGTTGGTTTTCAAGCACTACTTTACTTCACAAAAAAGATTAGTGGTGGTAAAGGCACATATTTGATCCAGGCAGCATGTATTGTTTTCCCTTGTCATTGGTAATGTGTTAGGCATTCTCGCACCCTAAACTAGAGTCATTTCCTCCTCCATGTTATCCTTGAAACTTAACATTTCTTACTTTTATACTCTTCTAATGTGCAAAATGAACACTTTAGAGAATTATTTTGGATCATAAAGCATTCTATGTACACAGAGTCACAGACACTTACCCCCTTATTTCTTTACAAACGTGTTTCAACAAATTAGTTGTTGTCTATGGGCATTTTCAATATTTATTTGATATAAATTATTAAGTTGCTAGGATAATGGGTTTTTCTTATCATATAATCATTATAATATGCACAATTTTTGTTCGAGTAATGTTAACTATGAGTAAATAAACTATTGTGCAATTGCAAATTTTAATGTTTGTTAGCGTGACTAATATTGCATCGTGGAATAGGTAACCCTCTCCGGGACAACTATGGGTGCTAAATTTAATATTTATTTTTTTCCATTATGCTTTAACAAGATCTCAAGCAATGTTGATCTTTTTGACGACTTCAAAGACATAGTTGGTTTTGTTGGTCCAACCATACATGGACTTTTTTTTTTGGAGCCTATTCAAGTGATACATGAGCTTCTTCTCTTTTTTTTTTATTATGATATATTGCATATTTTCTCTTCTTAAATATACACTTTTTCAATATGATTAGGTTGATTATTATTTTTTCAAAATGGTGCATTTGCAATGTACATGTGCATCAACTAGTATAAAATAAATGTAGCGGTTATATATGTGTGGGATATATCACGCATATCAATAGTAACTTATGAGATACGCAAATTGACTTTTAAAAAAAAGAATTGATATAGTAATAGATGACAGTCTTTTATAGGCTTGTGAATCATGTTGGGCAAGGCGGGTTCGTGTTAGGTCTTAGTGAGGTCGTATCAGAAAACACTTCACTTATGCTCGATTCGTTTATTAATTCGTGTCTAACGAGTTGTGTCATATCGGATTCATATTATGTATAAATTATTTATAATTGATATATAAACAAGTCGTGTCGTATATTCTTTCTGTTGATTTCATCTATATTTGATTCGTTTATTAATCGTGTTGTGTCGGATCCACACATTTTACTAAACATGCGACTTAAAGAAGACTCAAACCCTCTAATTTTTTATCATGTTAATGGGTCATGTCATATTTTGACACTCCTAATTGCCAAGTGATCTCCCCCAAAAAACTCTACATGTGATTTAGTAAAATATAACCCATTTTATGGTGCAACTAGGGAACAACTATCAACTAGTTTGAAAAGTGATTTCATTTAATAATGGAATTCATCGATTGTCACTTTCTAAGGGTATGGTAGAGGCGTCTGAGAAGGTGGGCAATCCTTCAGTGAAGACCTAACGAGAGGCTAACCATTTTGGATAAAGATGTGGTTTCATAGAAATTATTAGATCAATGTCAAGTTTCAATGTTTGATGGGACCTACAGTCAATCCAAAAATCACATTAAATTATGTCAATAAATTAAATTCTAATACCATTACTCATATTTTATAGATGTGGTTGTTTTGATGTGGAAGGGGTTGGCTTGACGTGGTCATTTGGCCAAGCTTTGAAAGTTGGACTTTTCGGTCAATGTTTCATCCAATTGGTATTTGACACGTTTCAAACACCGAAGTTTTCGTTCTTTCGTCTCATTTACGAGACTTATTAATTGCAGTTAAGCGGTCGTAAGCTTTCATAATCCAGATAATGAAAAACTTCCTTATTAAGGGAGTTCATATTCTATCCGGGGGGGTCCCATATTTCTCATATTTTTTCATTCTTTCCCTTTACAAATTCTTAATTTTGTATTTACTCTGTGTATTATTCAAACTTTCTTCCAACTTATTAATTTTTGTTTGGATAGGTGCCAAATAGATTAATTGTTGAACTTTTTCGGGATTTTACTAAACACTTGAGATCGATTCTAAGTTTTGATGACGACAAGATGATTATAAACAGAAGATCTACCCTTGTAATTTGTTGTCTTTTCTGTTGGGTATTTTTTTTTTTTACACAATTTATCTTAGAATATGATCATCTCTTGATATTTTAAATAAAATAAAATTTTCAATCAAAGTGTAGGATATTGTGTGTGTGTGTGTGATTTATAAAGAGAAAAGACGACAAAGAAAGAGAAGAGAAGGAAAAAGAAAGGCGTGGGACATTTGGGTACACGTATCCTTGTATGCCATTTAGAAATAAAGAGTAAATTAGTTTTAAGAGATTATTTTTTATTGATGTCAATTTCTCTTATGATAAAAAGGGGGAGTTTCTTATTTTTTTTGAAAATTTTGCTAATCAATGTAAAGAGATCATTGTGCTTCTTTCACAAAAACTTATAACTTCCTATATTATTTATTTCAATCTCCTGGTCTAACTTGTCGTAACTCTTATTTTTTGATCAATCAGTGTGAAAACTAATAAAGCAAAGCATGAACGCTCTATCAAAAGAAGTGACCAATGTTACTACAACCTCACCCCAATCACTAGTCCGCCTTTTGGCATTCGCTATGTGTACCTAAAGTATAGGCAATTATATCATCTCTATTGAATTAATGATTGATTGCCTTTTTTATTTTTATTTTCTTCAAGCTTTTGGCTCGTGAAATGGCCGACCTGGCCTTCCATTTGTCTTTGTCCAATTTATTCATTTAAAAGTACATTAATGCAGAGGCCAAAATGCAAAATAAAAAATCTGCTGGGGGGGGAGATAAAATATAATAAATGTAAAGGGTATCTTTAGAAAACCAACAGAAAGTAGTAACGCCTGCGGGGACCACCTCAGCAACTGAAGACTCCCAACATGACCAGCTATCTTTCTCTCTCTCTCACTTGTTGTTCCTTCTCTATCTGTTCACACACACACACACACTATGCCTCTGCAGAGGCGTTGTACATGCATATGAATCAATCGAGTGAAGAAGAAAAGAGATGATAAAGGAGAGAATGTTCAGGTTGCATAGACACAAGTCATCATCTGATAAATCTGGAGACAGAGTCCTATTTAATTTCTCCAACATTCAGGCTCTTCAGGTATATATCTCTCTCTCTCTCTCATAATTTTCTTTTTTACTCATAGATTTTGTAATTACTCCGCTTTTTCCATCTCTGCGTGCTGTTCCATTGTGACGATATTCAAGTTAAAGTAATTTTTCCCTATTTGATTCATCTCTCAATCTCTTGATATTGTTTCAATTTGTTTGCTCTTTTTCTTTTCCATTTGTTGTCAAATTAAGTAGCAATTTTTTGGCGCAAATACACACATGGTAATAGAGACACACGTTTAGTCTTATCTATGCTGCTCTGTAACAACATGGGTTGATTTTAATTCTCTGACAACTAGGCTGGATTATGGTTATTTTACTCTTTTTAAATATAAAATGTGTGAGGCTATAAGAACAATTGCATTTTTTACTCAACATTGTGACACCAGCAACGATTGGTATTTTCTTTATATTGATCGGTAGATCAATATTACAGTGAAGAATTCATCATTATAATTTTCGAATAATGTATTTATAGAATATAAGAAAGTACCCATAGAGTAGTGAAGAGAAGGCCAAAAAGATTGCAATTTGAGTAGATATCTGAATTTGCCAATTAGAGTACCCTATACCAAATCAAGCTTTTTACTCAAATTTAGGCTTAAATTTGAGTCATTTGAGTCATGGTTGGAGATGCTCTAACTAGGCTAGGCTCAGCTGGTTGCAAAGATTGGCATTTAAATATGTAGTTATCTTATTTGAATTTTTTTTTCCCAATTGTTAGCCACAGAATATAACCCCTTGCATCCACCCAAGCCATGATTGGAATCTGACATTCCTACCTAGTTTTGACTCTTTTTTTTAGTTCCACCATTACCACTAGGCGAACACACCAATTACTTATTGGATTTGATACATGCTCTTTTTTTCCGCTATTTTCTAAATTTTGGATGTCAATGTTTAAGCCAATGAGAGGAAAAAGTGTTGGGGACTCATTAAAGACTTTATTGAACTTTGGCCTATCAATCTCATGGATACTTGTTAACAAGAATCAATTTACGGAAAAACAAACTTACCCCAAAATATGTACACAAAAACTCTTGTTTTTGTTTGAGTTATTAGGAAGAGGACGCTCTCACTTGAATCTTGTCATTGCATAGACAGCTTGTGACCAGTTGCAAAGGTTTCTTGTTCCTCATTTCATTTTCATTTTCATTTTCTTATTTGATGGGGATAATTGTGTATTGGGTTTCCTAGATGCTTTGTCTGCATTGCAATGCAATCCAAGCTCCTAGGTTTCCTTACCAAGTTTCTTTGTTGGGTTTAGGTGGCCATGGAACTTTTTTTCCCATTCTTTTTGGTGGTAGTAGCATACTATTATGATTAACAACAACAAATATTCTAACCAGCAAGTAAAGTATTATAAGATAGTTGCGTCATAATCACCAATTTCTAGAAATTCATGCTAGAATGAAAAATACTGGATCTCTTCAACTACTTCTAACCAAGAGGTAAACTTAAAGCTACTTCAAATTTTGTACGCATTCAAAAGATGTGGGAGTTTTGAAGCATGTGCGACACTTATCTTTGTGTATCACCATAAACTTAGGGCCAATATATATCAACTTATAGGAAGATTAACATTCCTAGTAGTACTATGAAATTTTCAAATGCCATCCCCGTCATACCTAATATTATTCACGGTCCATTTGTATTCGTAAGACAGTCAATGTGGGGATGCTCCTTTTTTAGGATCTTTCTTTTTCATTATTGGATTAGGAAGCCATCAGGGAAAATCGAGAATGTCTAAATGGCAAATTTTTTATTGGTCTCTAAATTCTAATTGGTTTCACTGATTTGTGTATTTCCTAATGGTTCCTTGCAGTATCAAGCAGATATTTGACATGGCTTGTGCCCTTTATGATTCTAAATATCTGATTGTGCTCAGTGAATTACAATGGCTTTGTCAACTGTTTCTGTATTTCAACACCAGCCTTGAACCTTCCAACCCGATCGCCAAGTTTGTGAGGGAGGGAACCGGACAAAAAGTAAAGGTGGTTGGGGGTGGAGATCCTTATATTCCATTGGTCTGACTATAGATTGTGTAATCTTAAGAAGGGAAATTTTTTGCTTAGAAGAAGGATTGCTGTCACACTCGGGTTTAAAGCTATACTCTATCTCCAACATGAAATAATATTACATAAGTTTACATCCATTCAGATGGGATGATTGTACAGTTGCAATATAGCAGCCCCATTTCTTTAGGATTCATATAACTATATAAGCTGTCTTCCATAGGCATATTTTAGTCAACTTCCTTAAGTACTCTTTAATATTCATAAAGTCAAGTTCCTTCACTACTCTGGCTCATCCATCTATCAATATTAGTTCGAATCCACCTTGAAGGACATTATAGTTGTGGAATTTAGCCTCTGACAGCAAATAGAAAAATAGAGTCTTCTAATCAATACATTGTTGAAAAGGAATATCTGTAAAAGAACTTTTAATCTGAAAAAGAGCCACTTGGAAAACACCATCAATAATTCTTCGAGACCTTCTCTAATTATGGTCATTGAGCATAATTTGTATCGAGTAGGACATGGTGCTAACCAATCAAATTGTTAAATGAAACTTAGAAACCTATTTTCAGTGGCAGGTTGTCTTATGCTATTGTCTTGCTTGCCTAGAATTGTTCTTTCCAGTTTCAGATTTCATCCAAGCTCGCTTGTTTGTTGGATATTTTATCTGCATATGCTTTCAACGTATTTTGGGCTTGCAGGTACCCAAAGGGTGGGACAAACTTTCTGTATCTCTTATTTCCACAGAAACAGGAAAAACTCTAAGCAAATCAGGTAAAGCACCAGTGCAGAATGGAAGTTGTCGATGGACAGAGACTTTGTCAGATTCTATACGAATCTCCCATGATGATGCTTCAAAAGATCTGGGGGAATGCCTCTTTAAGCTTCTTGTCGCCATGGTATGATGCCTATATTGATCTTTCATGTTTCACTTGAATCTGATAAGCTGTGTAGAAAGCATATTTTTCTCTCTTGTTTCTTCTTTTATTCTCCCCGTCTAATTGATGAATGAGTCCACTTTATATGATGTGATAATCTTAGGGATCATCTAGATCCGGTATACTAGGAGAGGCTACAATCAACCTGGCAGGTTACATGACTTCAAAAGCTTCTGTACCTGTTTCATTACCTTTAAAAAAGTGCAGTCACGGGACAATTTTACAAGTGAGTCATTCCTGAATGCTTCCATATCTTGTTGTTTATCACTGATTCTTGATGCCAACACTTTATTGGTATATCTCACATAGTTGATTAAACTTTGTCATCTCTAATGATCAAGATAAGTTATTGCATTACATTTATACTCAAAGAAAAACCTCGCTCTATTTTTCAGCCTCGATAATTGTGTAACCTTTTATAAAACTCATTGCTTTCATAACCCAGAAATATTGGATAGCTCTTCTGTTGAACCATTTTGGTATGCTAACATAGCCTTTTTAAAATTATGCATTTCACCCGCTTGTGTCGTTGTTTATGTCTCTCTATAGTACTCTTCAGAAAAATGAAGTCCCTCAAATATTTGTCAGGAGATCTAATCAAATGCTGATTGGTCTTTTGAATCAATCATAGCCTCCTTCACACTGGTGACTCTTCTATCGCAAACTTGCATCTTATAAGCGTTTTTGTGTCAAATTTCAGTTCCCAATATCATTCAAATACTGTTCGTATTTATTCCAGAGAAGCTTTTGAAACCTTTAATTGCTTTTCTTCGTCCGAGTCTTCTTTCTTTAGGGATTTTTATGGGTTCTCCACTCCAGTTCTTGTCTAGCCAATTGTACCACTCTACCTAACACATGACTACATTACTTTAAGCATAACAAGCACCATTGCAGACATGTGGGTGTACAAACCCCATGACTGATACATGAAACTGTCGCCCATCTCCTAACAAGCACCAGGAGCTGCAGCAGCTACTCCATGCACTTATTCAACAGGCTGATCTTGACTTTATCTCAATGCTCAATCAAAGCCTGTTCTGGGTAAGCACATATTCTAAATACATCATGCACTATAATGAAGGAGCAACTTTTTCATTTAAAAAATTATTTTTTTATATGTAAAATATGAATTTCATTCCAACAATTAATGAACTTATTGAAATATTTAGTTCATTGGAATTTTTTTTTTTTTGACCAGTGAATATGAATTTCATTAAAAAAACCTAAAGTTTTTTATCAGTGGATATGAAATCCAATGAAAAACTAAACAAATTTATTCCCGTATTCTCTTCCACAAGGGGGGGCTATGTCAGTGTACAGTGTACTCATAACTATCCAGAGTGTTTCTACTGCAATGTGTGCTGTTTTTTCTTGGTTTAATTTCTTTGTAGTTAGTAGATAGTAGTGTTTTTGTTCTCTCTCTCTCTCTCTCTCTCTCTCTCTCTCTCTCACCGGCTGTGGAACCTACCATTTCCGATATTCAAATCACACTTAAATATGTTAAATCCATGGAAATCTACCCGATATTAATATATGATAACTAATATGGTGTATCTGATTGCAAGAATTATAGTTCAACACTTCCCTTGCTATACCAATCTATTGTTCAACAAGTCACATACTCTCAAAATCCCACTCAAAAGGACCTGAACTGGACTTCATCATCCATGTTTAACTGGATAAAGTTGTGGCTTTTGGTCTTGTTGAGATGAATATGGTGCTTTCTCTAGATTTTAGATTTCAGGTTGAACTCCAATGACTAAAGGGGATGTAATCTAATCTGTGGAACTAAAATTGCCAAATCTTTCTCAATCCGACCTACACCTTTCACATGGATTTGTTACTGGAAGTAAGAAAATACTGGCTATATAAATAGACCAAATTTGTTTTATTTATCTTTAAGCATAAGCTGCCGCTGAAGGAAAAGTGTCATTGTCGTTCTGTCTGCAGGTTGAAATCCAGTGCCTAACACCAAGAACAAAACTCAGGTTTGTTGTTTTAACACAAAACTTAAATTTTCTTTGACTTTCTGCTTTTCTATGTGGTGATAAAACAGTTAGTGTCAAACTTTCAGGGATGAGAAATGCAAAGACATGAATTCCCTTGCAGAAGAGGCAAATGTGGATTACGATGACATTGAAAGCAAATTGGACATGTCTGATAATACATTCACGAAGAGTGTTGGATCTTTGTCAAGTAACCCTTTTGGCAGTAAATCTCAACCAGGAGAACTTTGTAGCGGGGTATTGTCAACTTACTCCTTTTTTCAGAGCTGAGATGGATCTATCCTATGGGAGCTGGGGAAGGGAGGGAAAGGAGGAGGGGATTAGTCCACCCTCCTCAACTTCTACACATCTTAGACGTTGGACAACTTGTGACCAGCAAATTTTTGACATTAGGATGTGAACTTCATATAGTATGGAAAACAAGAGAGCATAACTGTTAAATTAAACTAAAATGAAGGTTCTTCAAAATTCAATACGGAACATTGATCATACTAAAATATTAAAAAAAAAAAAAAAAGCAGTCTCGGGCATGAGGCTTCCAATATTGTGGGATTTGGGAAGGGTCAAATGTACACGGTATTATCCTTATATGTAGAGAGACTATTTCCTGAATCGAACTCGTGCCATAACGTTCAAGTCAGGATGGGGCAATCTTTTTATCAAATTACAAGACAATGATAAGACACTAAAAAGTTTTAAAAGGAACAAGCATTGGAGAATTGCTAGAGTAATTAAATTATCTAAGTTCATATATAAATATATAATTGTTATAATCCGTGTCTGAAGGTACGATGAAATATAAAATTTAAGTATTCAAAAAATTGATCCCACTATATCAAATAATAATTTTTTATTTCTTCGTTTCTTTCATTACATCATTTAAAATTAATTTTTATCTATTATTTTTTTTTAAATAGCGTCAAAATTTTTCCAAAATGTACAACTCGACAAAATATTTTCAACATGTGTACGCTATCGTGTATGGACAGTATACGAAATAAAAATTGTGTTAAATTATAAATTAATCAAATGTTAAGTAATTAAACATGTGATAGAATTGGATGATGTAATGTTTTTAGGGGGAAAAATGTATAGGAGTTAAACTTTCAAACTCCTATGTGTTTTATTATATATATATTATATGTGCATATTTAATATATTATGACTTGTTTATTTATTGTCTTAGGTGATCAACTAAGTAGGAATTATATTTCTCTGTTACTGTGTCCTTGCTATGTTTGTTTTCTGCTTTTTCTTCCAAGGGTTGTATGTGTGTAGACATTTGTGTCTATGCTTCACAGCTATGATGTATGCTTGAATATTTTGCTTTACTTTGATGGGGGAATTTTCTCCCTAGGGGGGTATGAAGAGAACACTTGATGATTTTAGGGTTCCAACAAAATCTGAAAAACTTATACAAGTAGAAGGGGCTTGTTTCAGAACTATCAATACTTTGAGGGAGGTAAAGCGGAACTATGTGAAATATGATGGGGAATATAATCAACTAATGGAGAAAGTTGGCCAGAGGCCTCAAGAAGCACTCAATAAAAATAAGATGTCAGTTTCATTTAGGTAATAGAAAAAACCAAAAAAATATAAGTAGGAGCAAATGTTAAAAAGTGACTTTGGGGTCACCAGAGTTAGGAAAACTCGCTTGGGAGAAGAGAATATTCTGAAATCTAATTTGTGAATTTTTGTCTCATTTCTGGGAATTTGGGGTGTGTGTGTGTGTGTGGGGGGGGGGGGGGGGGGGGGGGGGCACAACCACTGATGCCCAACTAGGAGACCAGTTCATGTCTAGAATATTTGATTTAGCACACAAATGCGACACACTTTCTGTTTTGGTGTGCATGATCCTGATTTCCCAACTACCTAGTATCATAAGCTCTATGGTAAAATCCTTCCTTAATTCTCTCCATTCTGTGAACTAAATAAACTAAGTGCGCATAGCCTAGGGTCACATTAGACATTTCAACACATTGATTTCAGCGTTGGCCTTTATACATAATTGCTTTCTAGTCCATATCTGAAAAATGCTGTTTTTGCGGGCTGTCCACGAGCAAGGGAGCATTTCCAACAACTTCTTTCTTGCGCACCAAGTTTCAACTTTGTCAGAAAAATTATGGCAAGATTTATGCTGTAATTATGGAGCCTTTTCATTAGCCAAGTTTCGTAAAACATCTCAGTTGTTCTTTCACTGCAGATGGTTGTCCAATCCTTGCTTGTATTTGTGCTGTGGTTCCAGCAGTTCACAGCCAGTGTAGTGTGTAGTATTTAGC